>CM069524.1:150872513-152089700 GCA_035773235.1 Eospalax fontanierii | reverse complement strand
GAATGGGCCTGGGAAAATAGCTGATAGATGTCAACATTTAGTCTCAGCCCACCCAAGGCAGCTGGGCCTTCTTCCTAACACTTTACCGAAGAGGTCAAGGACAGACCGTGTAGAACTGAGCTACACACTTGAGTCCTTCAGGGGAAGAATGTGAGGCAGATAATTGGTCCCACAGGGGTCCTGTGAACTATGCAGTTCACCCTGTGGTATCAGTTCTGGAAAAAGATGGTGTATTTCCAAATGTCAGTCATGAAGGTAACTTCATGAAAACCATACTTTCAAATATATAGCTTATTTTCTTTGGAATACCCCAACTTAGTCTTTGGACTAATGCCAGAACCTGAAACCCTGAACACATTTGGAAGTTCATTTCTTGCCATATTAGGCAATGTAGGAGAAAAATTAAATTCTGGGTTTTTATCTCAACTATTAACACTGTTTCTGAGTTTCTGTTGTTTGTAAGAGAAATAAAACAACTTAATGGTTAGAAAAGCATGTTTATTTGATTTAGGCCATTGGGAACTGCCCAGTTGTATAGTAAACACTTAAGATGCAGAGAAAGCATTTGGAGCTGGGCTGCCAGAGGTGCCTAGTCAGTGCACGTGAGGGTGGAACCCGAGCACCACAGCCTGGTGTTTTGCATCTTTGCAGAGACATTCCTTCCCACGAAACCACAGCTCCTTCCATCCCAGATGTTTCTTTGGAGCCAGTTCAGTTCTTTCTCATTGTTAAATATTTACACAACCTGCCTTGTTTTGCTTCACAAATACATAGCATGCTGCTGCTCCGGAATTGTTGTGTTTTTCTCATATTTTATGTTGAAAGATATTTCACAAATCTGGACAGATCTCCAGCCCGAGCTGCTGGGTTCATTATCACGGTGGTGTCACAGTAGATAAAGGAGCCAAAGCAGTGTTTTTGCACACGCTGCATTCTCCAGAAAGGCTGCCTTCCCTGCACGCTGCCAAAACTCCCATGAGGACAATATCGGGACCAAAAGAGAGATGAAAAGGGAGCATGGAGACTTGCGGAGGGGCAGCCAGGGGAAGTGGAGGACCCTACCCTTCGTTGACTGGCCCTGGTGACATTTACAGCCCATGGTTCCTCACGCTGGGAGGTAACTAACTCCACTGGTCTTTGTCTGTAAATGCAGACAATAGTATAGCGCTGAGGGACTGATTCGGAGAATGCCAGAGCTAATCTGCGGGACAGCAGTGATGCACATGTTTGGAAACTGACACTTCAGTCATTTCTGAATAGTTAAAAATGGCACTGATCACCAATGCAGATGGATGGCTTTCCAATCCTCCTCATTTGCCCTGCTCCATCTCTCTTCTTGCCTGTCCCCCCAGAGTGGCTAGGGACTTTGGTACTATTGACAAGGGACATGGTGACGGTTCACCTTCAGCCCTGTGCTTGAGAGTGTCAACACAGGTTTAGGAGGAGCAAGGGAGAACTAGACTTCCTCTCATCCTTTTTCAATTCTGTTTGTTGGTTTATTTCTCTAGCACACACTCACCAAGCACCAACTAGCTTTATGTGAGATGCTATGCTAAGTTTAGTTAGGGACAGGGTGATGAATTAAACTAGATTAGTCAGAACCTCATGGACTTTGCCATTTGGGGGGGAATATACACCAGATAAATAATCATGTTTAGCATATGGGACATAGTGCAACGTGGAGGGGGAAGTCCTCTGTGGCAGCAGATGCCAGTTGAGTGGCACTGGACCAGTCCGGACAAGTTGGGGAAGGCTCTGGGGATGAGTGCTGCCTAGTAAGATCTGGCAAAGTTGTCAAGGGCAAACCAGGTGGGGTAGACCAGGAAGGGGAGGGTGGGTAGTTATTTCCAAAACATCATGGGTCACTGAGAGTTTCCAAGCAAAGGGGTCCTGTGACCCCTGTTGTTATGAGAAACTTACTGTGGTCATAATGGAGAGAATGGAGAATGGGGTGAGAGACGGACTGACTGGAACAGGGTAGAATTCCACTCAGGAGGATGCAAGGGGTTCGGCTCAGAAAGATGTGGGAATTATCCAGGTGAGAGATGGTGCTGACTAGGGCTACTGTAGTGAATAACCACAATCTGGACAGTTTGAACAACAGGGCTTTCTCCTCTCACAGCTTTAGAGACCAGAAATCCGAAAGCCTAGTGTAAGCTGGGGTGGTTCACTCTGTGGGCTCTGATCAAGAATCTGCTCCAGGCCTCTCTCAACCATCCTTGCCTGTCCTTATACCTGTCCATCTGATCTCTGCCTCCATCACCACGTGGTATTTCCCCTGTGTTTCTGTGTCTAAATTCCCCTCTTCTCACAATACCTATTGTGTTAGATTACGACCTACTTTAATCTAGTATGATTTCATTTTAACCCAACTATATCTACAAAGACTCTTTTTCCAAAGAAGGCCACACTCACACGTTCCTCGTGGATGTGACTTTGGGGAATACACTATCAAATCAAGTCTAGGTGGTAAACGTGAAGATAGAGAATATAGCAGTATTCAGGAAACTTTGGGGAATAAAACCCAACACGGGGAGTTGACACCATGGCTGTAGTTCTTTCTCTACCCAAACTGGATTTAGAAAGCTGGTATCTCTGGTCTTTAGTGATCTTTGTCAACCTTTGACTGTCTTGTGCGTTCATCACTTCCATCCGTGAGTTTGGCCATAGAGGAAGCTGGAAGCCCCTCTCAGTGTCTCTGATCTCCCATCTTGAGTCCAGTTGCAGAGCTTATCCCTTCCTGTGATGTGTTCGTGTTAACAGATAGATCTGGACTCATCAGTTCTTTGCCTAGATCAATTCAGTTGCAATATGCCCTGCTGGAAAGTACTTGTACTCAGGGCTGTTAACACTTTATAACCGTGAACCACTCTGCTTTGTGAGTCAACAGGGTCACAGTCCACAGGAATGTGTCTTGCAGGCCTGGGGGTGGCATGTGACTTTGCTTGCCCAGCATCTTGGCACAATGCCTGTTCAGCTGGGAGCATGATACAGGTTGAGCCATGCTATCCCACTCCTCAGCTGCTCCTTACTTGATTCCTCTCCATTTCTTTCCAGCTGGACCTGCTAACTAAAGTGGGTTCAAGTCTTCCCTAGGTATTAGAATAAGGAGCAGCATGTTCCTGTCCACACCTGCTGGGGTTGGAATTCAGACCCTACTAAGCAGACAGCTTACCTTTTCACAATACGTTCCCGGACCTCATGTCACCCTGAGCTCTAAGCCAGGGTTTCAGGATCTCTTCACCTACTGCCTGTGTTCAGACTGAGTTTATCATCTGATGCCTGAGCTCTGCCCAGCTCCCCTGTGCCTTAGACGAGACCTGCCACCTTGCTCTGTCTGCACCATCAGAAGCAGAGCCAGACAGTCTAGTCTGGGCCAAGCCCGCTTTCTTCACAGGCAGTAAAGGTGTGCAACAGAGCTTCGGTCGTCAGTGATGATACTCTTCGGAAGAGGGAGCTACAATTGAGAAACTTCCTCTATGTTGTCCTGTAAACATGTCTTATGAGGCATTTTTCTTGAATCTTGAGTGATATGGGAGGGCCCAGCCCACTGTGGGCAAGTGGGCTTGGGCTGTATTAAGAAAGCAGACTGAGCACAGGCCAGAGGAATAGCTAGTAAGCAGCGTTCCTCCATGGTCTCTGCTTCAGTTCCTGTCTCCAGGTTCCTGTCTTGAGTTTCTGCCTTGGCTTCCCTTAATGAAATAAGACCTTTCCTCCCCAAGTTGGATTTGGTCAGTGTTTCATTCCAGCAACAGAACCCAAACTGGAACAGTGGCTTTGCTAAAAGGTGGCTCAGATGGAGCTGGGGGAGGAGTCTAGGGTAGAGGCTGAAACAAAGAGGGAACGGGGTAAGATGTCTCCTGGGGAGTGGGGAGAATCAGCACACATCTAGTAGGCAAGGAGAAGTTTTGCTTCCATCCCAGGGCATGTTCTGCTGTGACAGGGCCCAACCCTGTTCAGGCCTGGCTCTGGCAGTGTTTGCATGAGGGCTTGCTGCTCAGCTGCTGTGCTTGTATATTCAGGCCCTTCCTTTGTACATGGATTCTGAAGCCAGGGTAGAGTATCCCATATCCTCACTGGTCTCCTTTCTCCTCCTGTCCTTGGGCCCTGTCCCAGGACCTGTCATGCTTTTCTAGAGTAATAACCTGTTGGGCTGTAACATAGACACTGACCTGGGCTTTGTAGTAATGACTTGCCCAACGATGTCCCCAAATGACTGGGCTTTCTGTCCACAGTAAGCCATCCCGTGCCTTTGGCCTTCTCTTAGGAGGAGTGTGCTAGGAGGGGATCAGAGATGTGAGTGAAGCAGCCACCGCTGTGTGCGCTCCTGTGCACGCTGAGCTTTTGGGGCTTCTATGCCCTGTTTCAGAAGATGAAACAATGCTTTTCTGGTCCGGTCTTCACCTAACTCCTAAGAGCAGGGTGTCTTTGCCCTTGGTAAAGGGGTGGGATGAAGTTCAGGTTTTCTTAAATTGGGTCAATACACTGTATTTTTCATCTCATCAAAAACATGTGAATTAAGTTTGGTGTAATGGTATGTGTAATGCCAGACATAGGAGGTTGATGCAAGAGAATAAAGCGTTTAAGATTAGCTTGGGCTATACAGGGAGTTCTAGGGCAGCCTAACCTACCTAGTAAGAGCCTTTCTTTTTTTTTTTTTTTAAAGTGTCCTAGGTCTGGCATTCCTGAATCTTATTTGAAATTCACACAGATATTTAACGAACTTAAAAAAAAAGGGACGTTGAGGTGTGGTCTAGTTCTGTTTGGTTCTGTTGCTGTGATAAAACGTTCCTTAGAAAAACAACACAAGAGGGGCCAAAGAGATGACTGAGCTGTCTTCTCTTGCAGTAGACCCAGATTTGATTCCCAGCACTCACAGCAGTTATCAACCATCCATAACTCCAGTTCCAAAGTGATCCGACACCCTCTTCTGACATCCATGGGCACTGAACACCATTGGTGTGCCTACCTTCATGTGGGCAATACATTCATACACATTAAATAAAAATAATAAATAAAATAATTTTAAAAAGAAAATAACACAGGAAAGGGTTTATTTGGCTTACAATTCCAGATTACAGTTTATCATTTCAGATCAAGGCAGGAACTAAAAGCAGCTAGTCACATCATGTCCATAGTCAAGAGCAATGAGAAATGTATGCATGCTGCCCGCTGCTTGCGCTGGATTCTTGCTTATGCTCAGCTGGTTTTCTTCACTCTTACACAGTTAAGGGACAAGCCTAGTCAATGGTGCCTCCCACATTCAGAGTAGGTCTTCCCACTCCAGTTAACAGTCAAGACAATCCCCCAGAGACATGCCCACAGGCCAATCACATCTAGATAATTCCTCAGTTGAGAATCTCTTCTCAGATGATTCTGAGTTATGGCAAGTTTAGCTGTAGAACTAACCATTGCAGGTGTTTCTTTAAAAGGGGAAGATTCACCTCCCAGAGTCTGGTTCTGTACATTCTCAGTTAGGCTTTTGTTTTGAAACAAAGACTATCCAAGGGGTGCCTGAAAAACTTTTTTTTTGTTAACCTTGTTAACAAAAAACAAGGTTGTTTGTTACAACCTTGTAGACAAGTTTTAACTTTCCTGGCCCTTGAAACGGTGGTTCTTCATCTCAGTGTGCATTAAAATTCCACTGCATCTTTTAGCTTCCTGCTGACTCCTAGTCTCAGCCTTTGAACTCAGTGGTGAAACCAGGGCATCTGCCTGTTTGTTTATTTAGAGATAGGGTCTCATAATGGTAGCCTGGGCTGTCCTCGTACTTGCAGCAATCCTCCTGCCTCTACCTCCCTGGTGCTGGGATTACAGTCAAAAGCCAGCATACCCAGTTAGTAATCTCTAATTTTAAAACCAGCCCTGTGATCCAACATGAAGCAGAGGCTGAGAACTCCTGCACCTCAATGCAATATCTACAAGAAATAAATAAATGAACCACAAATAAAATATAGTCTAATTTGTCTTAAACCTAGGAGAGAAATTTCAGGAAATGAAAAAGCAACCTTTGAATTTACTACACCAACAAACAGAATGTTAAAAATGCTATCAGTAATGCAGTGGAAAGTGCACAGCATCAGCATTTTAAGCTCTCCTGTCAGACTCTATTTCTTAACCAAGTATCTTTCATCTTAACCTTGATTCCCAAGCAGTCCTTCCACAGACTCCCCCGCCCCTTTCTATAAAAGGAAACTATGACAAAAATAGCCCAGAAATAGTATTGTTTTTAAGAAGATATAATTATTTTGAGTTGCTTTGGAACATTTGAAAAGACATTGAATCACTGCTTCCTGGTGGTGTGATTTAGATTTCAGTAACAGCCTCATGTAATGGTCAGAGTTTGTAAAGTCTTTGGTTAAAAATAGCTTGATTGCAAAACTTCAGCGTGATCGAGAAGATTAAAATAGTTTCCTCCAGCTTCACCAAAGAAAGATACACATCTCTTTCTGAAATGCTGTGACTCAAGGCAAAGGTTGAATGGAAATTCACCCATGAGCACTGTCCTTCCTCCCCACTGCCTTTTTGGTGAATGTTCATTGAGGAAAGCATCTGCATCCACTTTCTCTTTATTTTTGTAAATTCTTTGCTTACACCCGGAAGCAAAGCCTGCTGTAACAGTGGAGTGCTCAGGCAGTGGTCCAATGGATGGATGCATGGATGGCTTGCCATTTTCCCCTTTCAAGCTATGACATAAATTAGTCCCTAGTGAGCGGTTTACTACAACACTGTGCTTTAACCTTGACTTGATATTAGTGTTCTGAGGACTAAGAAGCACAAAATTTCGTGTTTTGGGGTCTCAGGGCCAAATTCCTCATGTCATTAATGCCTCTGCCTCCATAGCTTCTGCGTGACATGGCCATCTGGCCTTGAGTATAGGCTACAAGCAGGAAAGCTAGCCACCTCAAGAGAGAACTTTTTCTATTGTAGAATAGTATGCTTGGGCTCAGTTACAGCCCTCCTCCAATGACTTAACCACTGGTTCAAGCAGCACAACTCATGTTGGTTTGGAGGGCTGTGAATATGAAGAATTGCAGACCAGCAGCAAGTTAATAGCAGAGGCTTTGCAGACAAAGCCCGTCTTAGGCTTGACCAAAGTTGGCATTCTCCCAGAGCCTTTAATTCTTCATGAGGGATGATGGGAGGATAGTACTCAGACCATGCTTGACATGCCCCAGGGGTGACCTTCCTTTTCCCTATCTTAATTACGTTGGTCTTCCATGGAGTTACCTACACACAAAGCTGGATGGTTATTCATGCTCCTAGTTCTGTGAACATTTTGGGACAAAGTGTTGAGGAAGAAGGTAGTGGGGTCAAGAGAGAAACCAGGTTCAGGAGAGGTCTAGCCTGCAGGAATGTGGCTTGGGCGTAAGTAGCACAGTTTGTCCCACCTGGAGCAAGGGAATAGACTTTGGTCACCTTGTCCCAAGCAGTCACTGGCCATGGGTGTTGAGGGGTGTGAAACTCCCAGGAAACTTGAGGCCAAGTAGCTTCCAGAACATTCCTGTAAAGAAGGTACAGGTGTGAGCCTTTAGCTGCAACAATTGGGTGAGGGGTACTGCTGTCCACCTACTACAGAAGGTCCAGGGAGCCTGGGTAGGCCATATGCAGAGTCTCTCTAAGTAAAGAATCCCTGGGACGAAACTGGTGACCCTCAAGCTTGCTAAACCACTAGAGCAGCTGAGGTTTGCCTGGGGAAGCCTAACAAAGCAAGTGACTGGGGCTGGGGTGATGGGATGCTCTGTTCACTCTCCTTGGGACTGACCACAGCCTGGTTCATGACTGAGGTTAGTCCCTGGGGCTAAAGCCACTGTATTTTCATGGATAAGGAGGATCTCTTTCTGGGAGATCATCATTCTACAAGTAATTATTCAGCACACATATGTGATGGAAACACAGGCTGCAGCAGTAGATGAAACAGACAACAGTCATCATCCACATTGGAATTCCCAGTGTGACTGGGAAATGGATAAATGGCCACATAGTAAACTCAGAGCCACATGAAAAGGCTCTGTGTCCTACTGAGGGTGAGGAGGTGGAGGAGGGAAGAGCAAGATGGTAAAATAGGAACAAGGACCCTAACTCACATGCTGAAGGAGGTTGGGTATGGTGCAGGGAAATGACTCAGCGAGAACTAAGGCTATGCTTGAGTGGAGATTCATAATTTGTGGGGTCGGGCTGGGAAGTTAGTGGGTCTGAGAAAGGCAGTTCTGCCATGGGTCTGATTAGGAGAAAGGCCAGCCAGCGACAGCCCCAGAGGACCATTTTGCATTTGGAATTTCCTCATGGTACAAGAAGCAGTCCCTGGAAGGAAGTTAACACGCTCTGATTTGCATTTTTATGTAGAAAGACCGCTCTGCCGGCTGGGAAGGAAATGTGTTATTTGGAATCTAAGAGCAAGAACTAATATTTATGTACTATTCGAGGTGCGATGCAAGGTGACCTCACAAATATTTTTCCTTTAATCCTCACCGCAGGCTTTAAAATGGGGTGTGTTTTGGCCTGTTTAGATGTCCAGTGGTTCCAGCTCCATGGTTGAAGTCTATCCTTTCTCGCTGGATTGCGTCTGCGCACCGTACAGTGTGTGGTGTCTGTCTTGGACGCTGTGCCCTTCTGCTTCTCCTCCATAACAGAAGTCTTGAGAGTTAGTCTTCGATTTTGTTTGTGTTACCCAGTCTCTCAGGGATCCCTGTCCATTATGGCTCATGCCCAGAGTTGGAGAGCTGTTGTTTGATGGAATTTGATGGCCTCAGATGGGGCTGGATCTTGTCCCTTGCACACATGCTCCTGACTCTCTGGAGGCTCCATTCTCAGCCTCTACATGGTCCAGACTTCAGCTCATCACACTCCCTCCTTTTCTTCTGCTTTTCCTGCTGGTGCTGGCAGAAATTCTCAGTTTCTCTAAGTCACTGGTGGAATAGCAGCGATTATCACTATGTACTGTCTCCTTTGGATGTTCGTCTCTGAAATCATGAGAAGCCATCTTTCCTGGTCTCCTGCTTTCCTCAGATGTTTTCTTTCTGGGGGTCTGTTGTGTGGAGTGGGTGTTTCTCACCTGGCCTTTTCAGACTAGTTCCTTTCTTAACTGTAGTGAAACTTCCCTCTTTTTTATTCAACCTACATTTCCAATACAAGATTGAATTAATGACCGTGTATATTTCTTTGAAGCTTAGTGTTTGGGGAACAGTGTCTAGGGGCGGTGGCCAGAGGCAGCTGTATGCCTTGCTCCTGGTCACTTACAGGAAGCAGTCCATTGTCCACTCCTCTGACTGGAGTGCTACCTTGGAAAGCAGCCTGAAGCAGCCTTTCCTCCTGACCCTGGCAGATCAGCTGGCCTCTCTGTGCCAAGCCCTGGTTGGGGCACTGGTTCTTTGTTTCCTGACTCCCTACTCTCCATCTCTTGCTTGGAATCTGGACACTTCTGTTAGACTTTTATGTCTTTCCCTGGCAGGCCATTCTTTAATACAGGTATCTGTGGGCCTCAGAGTTGGATTAGTTTAAGGACCAAGGTGCCTTATAGAAAAGCTGTAGTGTTTCCATCTAACTTAGACATATCCTCCTGTGTATTTTATATCACCTCTAGACAACTTATTATAGTTAATACAATGTAAACACTACGTGTTTGGATTTTAAATGTCCCTCAAAAGTCCATCTGTTAAAGGTTAAGACCCCGATATGACACTGTTGGAAGCTGGTAGAACCTTTAAGAGTTGGGACCTTGTGGGAAGTCTTTAGATTTGGATATTAAGGGCATGCTCACAAAGAGGATTGGAGAAAGATCTGTTCCTCTTTCTGTTTCTTTTCTTGGCCACAAAATGAGCAGAGTTTTTCCACGTGCATTTCTGTGGTGATGTGCTGCCTCACCACAAGCCCAAATGCAGTGTGGCCAACTGATGAGGATAGAAACTCCCAAAACTGGGAGCTTAAAGAAGTATAAGTTGATGAGCTCTCCAGAGACAGGAAGATGACTACGGCAGTCTGTAAATAGCTGGTATGCTGTGTTGTTTAAGGGTTAATGGCAGGAAAATGAAGCGTCTGTGATCCGTACAGGTGCATTTCTAAGAGTATTTTTTGGTCCATGATTAGTGGAATCTGCTGATGATGTGGAACACATGGACCCAGAGAGAGGACCAACTTTATTTGTCAAACAACATTGCTTCTCATCCCAGGTATACCGTTTTTTTTGCAGAAATTCTTCAGTGTCTGTCTGACCTAACTACCTTCCCCTGCTTTTCTTCATGTGTGCAGGTTCTTCTGCTATTTTGATATTTTTAACCATTTCATTAGCAAATTGTGAAGGAGAGGAGTCTGACATAAAGTTGCCTTCTTGAATGCCACGTCAGTCCGGCCTCCTGCTGTACATCAGCCCAGCTGTCTTCAGCACGGGATGGACAATCATTTACCCTCGAAATTAAAACCTTCAGACTCACATTTCTGGCATTTTTGTAGCATGATCCCCCAAGAGGAATGTATTTCTTTAAATCACACTCCAACTTATTCTAAACAGGATGAGGAATTTGTACTCTTGTCTACAGATTAAATAGCAGAAGAGGTGCCAGCCGTGGAGGGATTGTGGGGTGATGATTTTATAATGAATAGCAGAGCAGCAGGCTGCAGCAGGAGGCACCCCTGTGATTCCACATCATGTTTGGAATGTGAATGCAGGACAGAGTTGAGGGAGGGAGCAGTCTGCTCAGAGATGAGGGGTCCAGCTGCCAAGGTGGTAGAGTGGCAAGGTCTGTCCCCTTGGTATGTTGTGCTCCCTGGTAGGGATGTTTCCCCCAGGATCCTGATCTTGGTCTGATCTCAGCTTAGGAGATGACCACTCTCCAGTGCTGCCTGCAGACTACTGCTACCCTGTCTTGCCATCTACTGCCTGCCCCTTGTTAGTTAACGCCTCATTAGCGCCTTTCCCATATGGAGGGTGCGGGACAGAGGGAGCGAAAGGCAAACCAGATTGCTTGGCAGGAAAGCTGTTTTGAGTGTCTGTGAGACAGGGGCCCATCAATGGCAGTTTGCCAGTCCTAATCAGCCCCCATCAGAACGGGTTTCTTTTGCTATTCTATTGTCATAGGCTGGAGTCTAACCCAAACCCCAATACCATCTTCCTTGGTCAGAAAAGCAAGAGGGCTCTGAGGGTGTGGAACCCACAAACCTATGCCTGCTCCCAGATGGCAGCTCCACCCTTGAACCATGAAGGAGCATTGCTCTGCAAGCGAATGGGACTGTTGCTGCTAGCTTTCCTTTTTTTCCAGCAGGCATTTCCTATAGACTAATGCTTGCCAAGTAGTCAGGCCCTTAAGTCCCCAAGGAAGGCATTCTTGTTCCTTGAATGTCAGAGATGGGCAGTATTGGATGTGAATGCTCAAAGTTAGGAAGCTGTACTTATAAAATATAATTTATTGACATAGTTGAAAGGACAAATCGTGCCAGTTTCCCCAAGAACTTCTGGGGAGGCGGAAGTTCTGTTTTGTATAGTAACGTGGCCTTTGCAAGGTGGTATCTATTGTCAACAATATGAGGAGCGGATGGGACTGTTGGAAGCACATTCCTCAAACATCTGGAGTTTCTGGATCTCCTGCATATATCTGAGCGATAGAACCTTCCAGAAAGCTCTTTATTTTAGTTAATATTCTCAACTCTGTGAGAAAATACCCAAGAGAAGCCAAGTAAAGGAAGAATGTATTTCAGCTCATGATTTAAGAAGGTATATGGTCCATCATGGAGGCAAGGCATGAAGGTAGAAATGTGAAGCAGCTAGTTACCTTGGGTCTGCAGTCAGGAGCAGGGAGGTATTCACTTGATTTCCTCCTTTTTCTAGTTGTTTCCAGTTTGAGGCCCCTTCCCACGGAGCATTCAGGATGGGTTTTCCCTCTTCAGTTAAACTTCTTAGCATCCTCAAAGGCATATTCAGAAGGGTGTCTCTTAGGTGATTCTGAGTTCAGTCAGGTTGAGAGTGAAGATAACTATCATACCCCTGTCTGCTTCCCGGGGTCTCTGTGCCCTACGGTGGCTCCAGCCCACCTCCAGCGTCTCTGCTTCTGAGCCCCACTCTCAGACCCCATTCCTGTTTCCTCACACTTGGCTTTGGGGCCCCCTTCTCTTCCAGCTCCACCTTTCATCCATCTCCTGTCTACATGTTATCTTACAAGAAGCATCCCTGATGACCTCAGTCCTCTCTGATACTAAGCACACTCTCTCTGGCATGGGCTGCCTCTCCACAGACTCTTCTACATCTTCTCCAGGTCCAGCTGGGTTGGTTCCATAATGGTGGAAACAGCATCTTGCCTCCTTAGAGTGTGAATTGCAATATTGGCATGGTAGCTTGAGTTTCTGTTGGAAGGAATCAAGTCACAGATCTTTACTCCACACCCAGCCCCTAGGCGTTCATGAACTTCCATGCACTCTCTTCTGATAATATTATTTTGAGGAAAGAATAACTGTTGCACTGTGGGTTATTCCCATGCTAGGAGGTGGGCTGTTTTTTCAGTCCATCACATGCAGAGCACCATTTTGTACCCTGCCAGCTAGAATGGCAGTGTCGTGGGTGATATGGAAGAAACTGTCAGGCCCATGGTCACTCCCCCAGGTCAAGAAGCTGCACTCAATTGCAGCCTTTAAGCCATGTGTTCCTGCTTATAAAGCATCTAAACTCAAATGCCAGTGAGTCCAGTGGAAAAATGGTTCTGAACTAATTAGTGGGGTATCCATAGCCTGCCTGTCTCTGATGTCACCATCCTTCCTCTGCTTGGATGACTACACAGAGCCAGGAAAGAAGAGTTTGCATAGGATGCATGGTGGCCCGGACACTTAACGAGGGACCTATGTTTGCTGCCTTATGGTTATGAGATATTAAGAGCTCAGCTTCTAGAGCTGCTTAGGATTCCTGCTGCCAAAGAAAAAGACACTGTTAGGCTAGGCTGGGGTGAAAGGTTTGTGGTGAGAACCCTGAATTTTAATCTCTAAGAGTCCCTAGAAAACTAGGGAAAGAAGGGCACAGAGCACATACGGAGTTTGACTCAGTTGCTGTCTGGTCATGACTGCTAGGCCTACCCAGAAAGTGTCTGTGATTCAGGGCAGAGCTATTGGACTTCAATGTGTATGAAGTCCCTGTCTCAGGGCACATGGAGCTGCTCATCTCTTGGCCAGCTATATTCATAGTCTGTAATCTAGGAAAAGAGGCAAGCCATTGCCTAAGTAGCTATACAGTGCCAGGGTGGCAGAATGCAAAGCAGTCTCTGGGGTTCCCTGCCCCTGTTTATTTACAGACTGCCTAAGTATTGCTGATAGGTCAAGCTGACCAGGTAGATGCAACCCAACCAGGTAAGCCATTGGTAAGCAGAGCATTTTATCCAGTGAGTATCAAAGGAGACTGCAGAAGGATAGAAGGATTTGATATGCCATAACCAGCTCTGGAGATGAAGGGAAACATGAACAAGAATCTGTAAGTGACCCCTCGAGTGACCCCAGCTACCATCCAGCAAGGTGATGGTACCTCAGTCACACAACTGCATGGAACTAGATCTTGCCAAGAACTCGAATGAGTGGGATGTGTATTCTTCTCCAGGTACAAACTCAGCTCAGCTTGTACCTTGATTCTGACACTCTAAGATCCCCCATTGGAGAGCTCATTGCATGGACTGCATATAGCTTTGAGAGTACAGCATTGCTGGACAAGAGATGAGAGTGGATATGCTGGTGAGAACTATAAGGTACAGGACGGCCATCTTTCGAGAGCAAGAACTTCAGAGAGGAGGGGAAAAGGAAAGACATTCTCCCTTATTTCTTAGGATTTCAGCTTCCTATTAGTCTCCAAATATTTACAGCCTGAACCTCTGAACGTGGCTCGTGTAGGGTTCTCAGTGAGTCTTAGCTTTGGAGTAATTCAGGCCAAAAGACTATCAGGCACAGCCAACAGCTCCATCTGGGTCACAGAAAACATTTCTGTGGCAGAGTGGAGCTTTCTGATTCTGCTTGAGTGTTAACCCCTCCCCACTTCCTGAACTGAACTCAGTGAACTTGAACCTTGAATAACCAGGTCCAGCTGTGTTCCTGCCTTCCTGCCTGGGAGCAGGTATTGCATTTAGCAGCACGCTTTATTTTTTGAGGAGCTTTTGAATCACTGCCCTCTAGCCCTGGAAATAATCTGTAGCCCTGTCTAGGAGCAGGTGAGCTCGAATAAGAGCTTCTCAGCATCCATGAGGTGGGGTCCACCGCTTACTTGGATTCATTTTGCACAAGCATGACTGGGTAGATAATCTGTTGCCCACACTGGCACACTTTGAGAATGAAAACTACTAACTATGCCAGTATAATAGTCAGAAGCCTGGGCTATCCCAGGCAAAACAGGAAGGTGTGGTTGACTAACTGTGCCTGTTGTGAGGGGAGTGGTCTTCCTATAACTCAACCATGGTAGACATGCAAACCTCTACCACTCCCTGTCCCAGTCTCTACAAATTGCTGAGACAGGCTAGAATCATCCAAAGGTCTCTACTAAATCAAAAGGAAAAACCAAAGAGCAATAAACAAATACACAGAAAGAATTACCAAACCAAACCAAAGCCAGATTTCCCCAGTCTAGGTCTCTGATCCAGAAGCCAACACAGGCTAGCCATTGTCCCCTGCAGATGGCTGACCTCCTGTCCCCTCAGTGCCCATCTGCTTCTGTTTGATTGATACTATCTTATCTTTTGCCAGGGGGCAGCAGGCTCCTGTGTACAGGAGGGCCTGTGTAGTCAGCAGCTGAGTGTTCTACTCCTCAGCTGTGGAGACATACCTTGGTTGAGTTATTGAGAATACATCCTACTGGTCAAACTAAGGAGGGGACATCGCTGGGCATGTCTGCCCAGGGTGCAGGCAGTAAGGACCTGTGCTGATCATGCCACATTCACCACGGTGACCTCCTGGTCTGATCTCTGTGACCACTGTGTTCCACAGTTCTTTGTGTGTCAATGGTAAGATATTTTTCCCCTCTAGGATGATTTTGTTAATGTTCTTGCTCTACTTTACTTTTCATTGCTGTTATAAAACATCTTGTCCAGAAGCAGCTTAGGAGAGAAATCAGTTTATTTCATCTTACAACTCCACGGGTTAGTCTGGGCTGTGTGGCTGAAGGTAAAGGAGCTGAACCTTAACTTGTGAACTTGCACAAAAAGGACAGTTTATTGGCACTTAAGACATGAACACCAGGAAGGTGTCCCATTGGCTCATGGTTTCTCTGTTCTTTTCCATGAGGTTAGGCATTACTATTGAGTCATGCTCAGATTCCCAAAGAAAAAGAGGTGGAAACATAGTAAAGTTACATTTGGTCTGTGGAGGACTCTGATTGGCCTGCTTGCATGAAGTCTATCTAGTCATGGGACCAATCACCATTGACAGAGAGTGGGCGAGATGCTATGATTGATCCAGCTTGTATCAAGTACTTAGCCCTGAACCAATCTCTGTGGTCAGCGAGGTGGGCTCTTGTAAGAAGACAGTAACTCCTTTTCCCATGTTTGTAATAAAGGAAAATGGCCTGAGAGCTTTTTATAAAAAGAACTTTGCTGTGAGAGGAGTAACAGGTAGATAGAATGACAGATGTCTCTACAACTCCACTGTCCATCCATGGTTTCTTCTTTTGGCCTCGAGAGAAACTAGAACTAGCAAACTGATATATTACTCTGAAAATACGCAGCAAACATAATGTAGTCTGAGGAAACTGTACCTACCTGTTGTGGTCTGAATTGCAGTGTCTCCCCTCATTCCAATTTGGATCTCACCATCATTGTTATAGCATCAAGGTGGGACCTTTAGGAAATGATTAGGTCATGAAGGTCAAATGGGGTTGGTGCCAGTGTTGGTTACTTTGTGTCACCGTGACCAAAATACCTGAAAGAAACAACTTAAGGGAAAAAAACTTTATCTTGTCTTAGGCTTTCAGAAAGTTGTCCACAATGGCTTTGTCCATCTGCTTAGGCAGGACATCAGTGGCAGGAATGTGTGCCAGAGGACAGAGTTGTTCACATCATGGCAGGAAACAAAGCAAGGTAGAAACTAGAGACTCGGTGCCCTTCCCAAAGCCCACCTCTCATGACCTACTCCCTCACCTAAGCTCCATGTCCTAAAGGTTCCATACCCTCCCCAAGCAGCGCCACTTGCTGGGGAACAAACATTCAAAAACAAGCCTGTGGGGGACATTTCAGTTTCAAACCCTAACAGTGCTCTTATGAAAGGTTTGTGGGAACCCGCTTGCCTCTTTCTCTCCAGGAGCATGCAGCAGTAAGAAGGCAGACTCCTAATCAGCTAGCATCTTGATCTTGAACTTCTCAACCTCCAGAACTGTGAACAATAAAGTTTATTGCTTACAAATTACCTAGTCTAAGGCAGGCATCTTGTCATAACAACCCAGTGGGTTAAGGTACACCTTCAGCAATGGAGAACCTATTCTCTCGCTCTCTCCCCAGTTTATTGCACACAAATTGTGGCTGCAGGGTTTGTGGGGTCAGGCTCAGGCACACTGCTTGGATTCCCATGCTGTGGCAGGGTGCTTTTTCCTGTATGCACAGCTGCTAAGATGGTGGGAGTCAACCTCCTAAGAGGGAGAACACCTTGTCACTGGAACAGCAACCAAAGCGTCTTCCAACCTCTGGGTCCCCATTTCAGAGGGCCACACATTTTTGGAACCACATCAAATGTTGTCCATCATGGGGCCATTGCTTTGCTTTTGTCACTAAACACCTTTTTTCTTGTTTTCTTCCCTAGCTATCGTGGTTTTCCTCTTTCAAGACTAAGATAAGATGTCTAGTTTTCTCAAGGTTCTTTTGATGAAATATTTCTAATTTATATTTGTATTTTTCTTGTAGCCTGGGGAGTATTTTTATGTGCACAGAGTCTTCTTTTGTAATCTTATCCAAGACAAACTTCTGATTCTTCTTTTTAAAAAAGTTACTACTAAGGAAAATAAAACTTAAAAGCCAGCTTACCAAAAACAATTATAGAGGGGCATGTGCTCACAGAAAAGACAGTCTGCTCTAGAATCTTAAGATGCCTTTCAGTAAAGAGTCAGGTGATAAATATTTTAGGCTTTGTGGACTATGTATTCTCTGTCATGATCACTCTTAGCCTTTATAGTTTGGATGTAGCCATGGATCAGAAACAAACGGATAGGCAGGACTGTTTTTCATTAAAACTTTATTTACAAAAGCAGATGGTGGGCCAGATTTCAGCTGTGGGCCATAGTTTGCTGACCCCTTGTTCTAAAGCATTTCCTGCTTTTCAGCTGTCTGAGAAAAATTATAGTTCGAAGCTTTGAGGTGGATGGATTCTCATTTTTATTCCCATTTCATGGAGTAGGGAAAGTAAATACAAGCCAAGTGTTAAGAGTGAGGGTCATCATGAACTTTAGAGGTTGCATTGTGGGGAACCTATCCTAAGCTGAGACATGCATGTGTACAAACACATTTGTATATACACATATAGAATGATACACACAGATATACATATATGTAATATGTATACACATACACATATACAAACACATGTACACACAATTATACATATAATTACATATGTAAACATATGTGCAAATGTTTATGTACAAATGTTTCGTACAAATACGAATACATGCATCTATACACGAACATACACATGTACAAACACACATCTCTTTGCACACATAGGCATAGAGAACATATGAACACACGTGCAAACACATTCATAGTGTGTACACAATCACACATGTGTGTGTATATATATACAAACATGTAAACACCCATGCATATAGATGTTCACAATATTATTTGCCATGTGGAAAACCTGGGAATGACTTAAATTTCCAACATTAAATTGTTAATGCAAAATAATTTTAAAAACCATTAAAATGAATTATAAAATTCCTTGTGGATTTACTAAGTGACATGAAGTGGGAAAATGTATCCATGACACTTCAGCTAGTTCAGACAAAGAGAAAACATTACAGAAAAAGACTGACAGTGGGTATGTCCACAGTATTTTTCTCGGGACTTACAGAAATGCTACCTAGAGCCTGCCAGCACCTTACACTATGGCTCTTTACTGGGGCTCATGTGTAAGTTGGATCTTCTTCATGTGACCCTGCAAAGTAGGGAAATGTAATCACACTTTTTAGTTAAGGAAATAGACTCGGAAATTGATTTGGTCAAACCCCCGCACCTGACATGTGGAGGAGCCATGTCTTGGATCCTTGCTGCTCTTTCTTTTTAAATAACATCCTTATTGATGCGTCAGCTCATAGCTGCCTCTCCTTTGAACACTGGACCTAGGAAGATATCTGCTTCCAGCTGTACTGGAAGGTGTCTCCGGCCCTTTGGTAAAGTCGACTTTGTGTGACTTGAACCCTCCTTGCTGTGGTGAGTCTGTGCTAGGACCACAGAGAAGTTTCTCATATCTGTACTGGAAAATGGATGCCTGTCAAGGATTCAGGTACAAAATGCTCATGAAATTCAAACTACAGAGGAAGCAAGATGTATGTTGCTTTTCTCATTGTTCTGACAGAAACATCTAACAGAAGCAGCTTCAGAGAGGAAGGGCTTGTTTCACTCTACAATTTAAGTCCGTCATGGTGGGAAAGGCGTGGTAAGGTTCATGGTGGTAGGTTCATGTGGCCAAGCTCCTCACATGGCAGCCAGACCAGCAAGTACAGAGTGGGAACTGAAGTAAGGCCAGGCTACAGCCTTCAGGTGTGGCCCCAAGTGGCCTAGGCCCCATGCCCCAAAAAGTTCCATAACTTCTCCACACAGTATCACCAGCTGGGGACCAAGAGTTCAAACGCATGAGCTTGCAAAAGACATTTTATGCTCAAGCTATAACACAGAAGAACCAGACTGAGAGTTCTAGCAGGTTGGAAAGCTGTGGCCAGCCAAGATATTGGAAGATGAAATTTCAAATGGAGCAGTTATAGGTACAACGCCGGGAAGGGGGCTAGCTAGAGGAGACCAGCAAGATCAGAATGGAGGAGGGTCAGTCTGAGTAGGGGATGTTAGGACATGGACACTGAGACTATGAGGCACGATGGCAGGCCTTGAAGTGAGGAGAAAGATGTGGCGTGATTTGTCAGAGTCTCAAATAGAGGAGGAATGACCAGGAATGTGGCTTGGTGGTAGTGTGCTTGCTTAGAATATGCAAAGCCCTGGGCTGTATCCCCAGCAGCTCAAAAACAAAGTAAACATTTAAAATGAAGAAGGAGGAACAGGCCAGAGCTGGAAAGACTGTAGTAACAGAGGGGTTCAGATGGATGCAGCAAATACAAGGATGGAAGAATCAGGAGTCTCTCTGAGGGAGAGTCAGCCTGTGACATGGGAACAGGAGCTTCTTCCCACAAGGGACTACTGCTGGGGAGGCAGTGCATCAGGCTGGTTCCTATTGAGGCAGGGGATGATGGAACCTCTACGAAGAACTGAATGTGCACAAATTAATTTATTTCAGAGGGAGGCATTTACAGGACACTGGGAGAGTCTTATGGGAAGAAGAGGAAGGACTGTGAAACCAGGCATGAAGAGAACAGAGGAGATGTGACTAGGGGGTCTGGCCAAGGAGAGCAAGAAGGGAGGTGAAATGTGGGATGAGTCAGAGACAGGATTGTGGGAGAGCAAGTCCTCTCACCTTGGACTCGGCATGTAGCTCGGTGGTAGAGGGCTTTCCTTACACAGGTAAGGCGCTATGTTCAGTCCTTAGCACTGCAAGAACACAAGTACTCCTGTCCACGAGGAAGAGGATGCGGGTGGAGGAGAGACTCTGGACAAAGTCAGTGCTGGCCTGGATTGAATGCTTCCAGGTGTCTGTTAGGACCAGACTGGGGCATCCAGAACAGTCCTTCCTAAGGTTTCATGGGTCAGAAGGGATAAAATCAGTGTCTCCTTGGTTTCTATGCCCGATTGTAAGCCAGCTCAAGTTCCAGGGCCCCTGTTCAGAGATGTGCACATATCTGATCACACTGGGGCTCAGGGCCCAATGCCAGGGGTGACCACCGCCTTCACGTACTTCCACTACTATGTCAGAAATCCAGTTCATACACATTGTCTCTCAGGAACACACCTGTGAGATAGAGCCAAGCAAGCTTGCATTAGAGACGGAGCCAGGCAGGCTTGCATTCCTGAGGAGCCGGGACAGGGGCTCACTGTGCTCAAGGAAACTTGAGAAGCACATGGAGAAACAAACGCTGGGGCAGTTGTCCCTCAGGGTCACCTCGGCAGATCATGAGATGTGTTTGTTCATTTCCCCAGGTTGCGCCATGCACAGGCTCTGCAGCTGGGGTTTGTTTTTCAGAGCGCTTTGGAATTTGACAGATTCTCGTGCATCCTGCTTCACAGCTGAAACCTTTCACTGTTCAGTTGATGATAAAGAAAGTGACAGTTTACACTAAAAGGGCTGTAAAAGATGCTGTCTGTGAAGGAGACAGACAGATGTCAAACCCAGAACGTCAAACAGCACCGTCCGCAGAGCTATGGATGTCCTCTGCAAGGCCACTCACAGCTCTCAGGCTGAGTGCCGCCTCCAGGGGGAGCTGAGTCCTGGTGCACACACCTTGCTTAGAGGAGTGCACACACCTTGCTTAGAGGTGGCCCATCAGCAGTGGGCACAAAGGTAGCTGTGGTGTTGGCATGAACCATGCATCCTACAGAGCCCTACTCCACATCTGCAGAGAAGGCTGCTATGCCCCAGAATGCTGCAGATGTGAGGAGAGCAAGCTCACTAACCCAATCCAAGACCATATATGCTGGATGACTGTAGGACAGCAGCAGAGAGCCAGCCCAAGGAAGTACAGTGTGCCTTAGGAGCATGCTCAAGAAGTTGACCTCCTGCGTTCCATACTTGCTCTCCTCTGCCTCCTTCCTCCATGAGAGCAGCAGACCAAGGCTGAGAGAAGGTCTTCTTCAATGCCTCTTGCTTTCCAGTGAAAAGAATCCTCCTGATGACTGATTACAAACGACGGGACTTTTGGACTATTTTCTCACATTCTTGTTTTTCATAACACATACCTCCATTTGAAAACTGTTAATGCCTATACATTCCTCTCTCTCTCTCTCTCTCTCTCTCTCTCTCTCTCTCTCTCTCTCTCTCTTTCTCTCTTTCTCCAGTTTCCTACTTTGCATGTAGGCTGCTGTATTTTTGGTGCTATTTATGATGGCTGAGATGACGAGTGTTATAATGAAGTTTGGAGTCAGTCATGCAAAGGATCTGCTCTGCTCAGGACTGAGGGGATGGCTAGAAAGATCAGAGATGACTGGGGAGCCATGATGAGAGTTGTGGCAGTGTTAAAATCCTGGAGAAGTTGACGGCAGGCCGTGCAGATGTTAGGAATGACTAAATGGGAAGAGGCCGATGGACGGAGTAAAGCCTCACTGGTTTGGGGGACATACACAATATTCCTCTGAGATGAGAGCAAAGGGTGATGATGAGAGTGAGGCCAAAGGACAGAGGCCTGAGGCTGTATGCACAGAAGGGAGAGAAGGGCACAGACGTCCTCTAGCTGTCTGCCTTAGATGGCACCTGATGGTGCTGCTGTTGGGGGCATATTTTGGAAGGAGCTAGTGAAGTTGCCTTGTAACTAACTGTACAGTGTAGCCCTAACAAGCAACAGATGTGTGGGAGGAGTAGACTTGAGGTCACTAGAACCCGGAGGTGACCATCAGAACCTTGGCATGAATAAAACTGGGGAGAAGGAGAGGGAAAAGACCAATGGGAAGAAAGTGGAGCGTGCTGGCGTGAGAAGCCCAGGTTGAAAGGGGCATTTGTTTGTTTGTTTGTTGAAACAGGGTCTTCCTCCCTCGCTGGACTAGCCTTGAACTTATAGAGATCCGCCTGCCTCTGCCTTCTGAATAGTGGGACTGAAGGTGTACACTACTGCAACGCCCAACTTGGAAGTATTTTCAGGCAAGGGGTCTGGATGTAGTCAGAGAAGTCCAGCAAAGCAGTCAGATCAATAAAGAAAAGATGGGCTTTGGATTCAGCAGTGAGAAAGTCTTGGTGACCATGGCAAAGACTGTGTGCATGGGGTGGGAGAGGAGGTAGCCAGACTGAAACAACTTGAGGCACAGGAATCCAACAGAACAGAACGGCTGGTGAGTGTTGATTGCTCTGGGGAAGATAAGGCAAGGCGAACTGTAGTGGTTTCATGGCTCTGAGTTTCTGCCAGAGAACACTGGGAATGCTGAGAAGCAGCGTGTCGTGGCCCTGCTTGACCTGGTGTGGCAGAGCTTGGGAAAGCAGGACTGTCTTCCTCCTCGCTCACCCCGGTCTCAGGCAGAGGCTGACTCCTGTCCTCTCTCCCTCAGGCCGCATCCTGGACCTGAAGACTGGGACGGTGAAGAAGGAAGGGCAGCAGTCATCCATGCGCATGTGCATGGGCTCCCGGCGCTCCTTCATCTGCAGGATGAGGTGTGTGGGTAGGCAGGGGCCACAGCCCTGGGGTGTGCTCCCCCCCCCACCTGCCACTGGCATCCATGACCTCACGCTCTCAACTTCACCCCAGAACTACACCCTGTCCTTGATCCCTTCTCCTGCCTGCCATCCCTCTTTGTATTTTACCACTGATCCGCCATTCCCAGTTTACACCCCTTTGCCCACTGTATCATCTTTTTCTTTCTTTCTTTTTTTTTTGGTTGGGTGGTGTATATGCTGGGAATTGAACCCAGATTCCTTCCACTTAACAGGCAAGTGCTGTGCCACTGACCTGTACTTCAGTCCTTGGCTTTTTAGGACCGGGTCTCTCAGTGTAGCCGAGGCTAGCCTGAGACTTCTGATCCTCCTGTCTCCACCTCCAGAGTGCTGGGATTACAGTCAGTTACCACCACACCTGGTTTATGCAGTGTGGGGATCGGTCCCAGGTTTTCATGCATACTAGGCAAGCACTATACTGGCACAGCCACATCCCCAGCCTTATTTATTGGTACTTGAAGACTAGGACAGAGGCTGTGATCTAAACCTCTTAGACTTGTTTTATTATAAAAACAGTTTCACTTATATAGCCCGGATTGGCCTGAAACTCACTATGTCCTGGGTTCCAACTCTTGATCTTCCTGTTTCAACCTCCTGATTATCTGGGATTACAAACTTGAGCCATTTTTCCCAGCTGACTGATGACTTCTCTGACTCTTAACAGAGAGTTCTGCATATATGGTTATTGCTTGTATCCAGGACAGATTGGGTCCAGGACCCCTCAAAAAATGGAAAATCTGAAAGGAAAGAGTGAGGGAGGTTGCTCTGGTTTTGTGTCAAGAAAAAGAAGCCAGAGGAGGCTATTTGATCATTCAGGTGAGAAACGTGATAACAGCAATTGGGATATATATTTTGGAGATGGAGCCAGCCAATAGGTAAAGTATAAGAAAATGAAAGTGGTCAGAGATGGGTCTGCACTGTAGCCTGCCCTGTTGGAGAAATGGGGTGTCATCGCTAAGATGGGAAAGATGATTGGGAGATGCTTGAGGGTAGAAGGAAGTGGATGCCCTGTATGAATGAGGTGTCAACCAGGTATGTAAATGGAAAAGATGAGGACATACTTTCCTGGGTAACTGGAATCCAAGAGAAGGGCTAGGGCTGAAGATGGACTTGACTCTGGGATGGATGCTGAGATGGTGCCTGAGGTTCTAAGACTGAGCTTCACGGGTAGGAGGTGGAGGCAGGCGTTGGAGGATAGTGCTTGGGCTCCACTCGTGGCAAAGAGACTGTGTTAGACAGGTGGAAGGGAACCAGGGAGGCCTAAGGAAATATCCAGGAAGGAGGAGGCATAGGCTCCCGAATGCTGCTGCCAAATCCCAAAGGTGATCTCTGTGGTTCCATGGCTCGACCTCAGCGTGAGAAGCAGGAGGAACTGGAGCTGCAGACCTGCCTTCCTCCCACAGAGCAGGAACCTGCCCAGCCTGCCCTGGCATGTGTCCCCTGGGCTCTCCTCAACACCTCTCCTGAACAGTCATCAGGATTCTGCACCTGTCTTCACTTAGTGACAGCACTGCCTTCATCACCAGGCTCTTCCTCTTCTGTTCAAGCTGTGGATCCCAGTGGGCTGTACATCCCAGGCTAGGCACAGCAGAGCCAAATGTCACTCTCCCTCTGTTATCTGTGGCCAGAACTATGACTTGACACTTGTACATCTTATGGGTACAATAACGTTCCAAACAGAAAATGCTTTAAAAGGAGTATTTTTCCTGATTCAAAGTCATCTTTTAGAGAAGTATGCATTTTAACAAATCCTCTTGATCTGGGCTGGTAGGTAGCTCGGTCAGTAAAGTGCTTGGCTTGAAATCACAGGGATCTAATGTCTATCTTTGTAACCCACATTTTTTAAAAAGTCTGGTATGGTGATGGTGTGTGTTTGTATCCACTTGTAGAAACAGCTGGGTTCCTGGGGCTGCTACTGGTCAGCTAGAAATCTTGTCTCAAAAAACAGGTTGATAGTATTTGAGGAATGACAGCCAAGGGTATTCTCTGATCTCCACATCTGTGTACATGGATACACACACACAAAACTATATTAACCCACAAATCAGATCACCAAAGTTGCCTGTGGTAACAGAAGACCTACTTTCTTGACTCCTACATGGGCCCCCAGAGCTCTCCTTTACAAAAGCAGCCTTTCAATGGATTCTTCCAGAAGTCCCCGATTAAGCCCCTTCATCACCTGCCTCAAGTGACAAGGTTGCACTGGAGTACCAATGCATGAATGTCACGTTCTGTTTGACCTGAGATGTTGTTATTTATTACTTTTCTATTGCTGTGATAAAATACCATGACCAAGGCAACTTACAGAAGGAAGAGTTTATTTGACTTATCATTCAGAGGGACAAGAATCCATCGTGATAAATGGAAGTATGGCAGGAAGGAAGCCAGAGCAGAAAGCTGGGCACTGGCATTTTAAAGCAAGACCAGGAAGGAGAGAGAGAGACAGAGAGAGAGAAAGAGAGAGACAGAGAGAGAGAGTGTGTGTTCAAGTGGGACAAGGCTGTGAACTCTCAAAGCCCACCCTCAGTGACATACTTCCTCCAGCAAGACCACACCTCCTGAAGGTTCCATGACCCTCCCCAAACAGCACCACTAACTGACCAAATGTTTAAATACTTGGAGCCTATGGGGGACATTCTCATTGAAACCACCCCTGATGGAGGCTGCCTACTTCATGTGGTGGGTGAGCTGAGCACAGGACTCATATGCTCAACGTCCAGCCAGGGACAGCATGCTACCAGCTGTCATAGCAGGGTCCTCCCATCTTAGCCTGGGGCACTCAATTCGCACCAGTGATATAAATTCTTATTTCGCTCTTCCAGAAATCCTGTGAGAATGAACTTCTTCTTGGAGGCATTACAGCACACCATTTCTATCAGCAGCCTCCGGTGCCACAGTTGTGGCCCTCCTACCCAGATTCATGCCATCCCTCCCTGCCTTGGCACACCTCTAGAGAACATATTCCAAGTTACTTGTTGAAGTATGGGACCCACACTACCTAGACTGACCTGAGAGGTAGACAGCACTGCTGACTGTCTAGAGCAAAATCTCACCAACAAAGCAACTTAATTTCAGCAAGATACCGGGCGCAGTCTGACAGAAGGAGTAGAGGGACCTGCTGGCTTCCCTGGGCTGCAGTGTCACAGATTAACCCTGCTGTGAAAACCTCACCAGTGCTGGCAGCTGCCCAAAGTCTTGGAGCATAATTGGATTCTTCTTTTTGCATGTTGCAAATGAAACTATCCAGGCGGACACTTGCCGTGTAGTTGGGAAATAGAAATGAGCTTAGTGAGGGGAAATGCCAAGCAGTAGCCACGGTGCAGGCTTGGGTGCTTGGCACCTGAGAGCATCACTGAGAAGAGGGCTGGGGAGGTCCTGCAGAGTGGGAAGTGTGGCTTTTCATCCCCTGGTCCCCAGAGAGGAGTCTACACACAGACCTCTATGCCTGTTGGTCCCCAGTCCCCACTTTCTCCCCTGCCATCAGCAGGCTTCCCGCTGTGTAGTTAGTTATTCCTAGAGCCAGACATGGTCGGGGAGGGGACTCCGCAGCTGTGATGCTCAAGCCTGTGGAGATGCTACTGTTCATCACTGGCAACATCTGTTTTGAGTTGATGTCTCTCCTTGGGCCTGAAGAGACACTGCTGCTGTCATCACCCTCTCCCTCGTTTCCAGAAAGCTACCAGTTCCACCGAACCGACCTGTGGGACTGAGAGGGGCTAGGCTTCTCCCACGGTCTTTCTGTAGGTCTCCAGCACTAAGGTAGGCCCTGAGACTTTTCTCATGCATGTGAAAAATGACCATACTTTCCTTCCTCTGGTGCCAAGCACAAGTCAGAAATAGGCAAGCCTGCTTGTGCCCTTTGGAAGGAAATTGGCTATCCCTCTCCCCTAAATAAACATACAATAACAGTTAAG
Organism: Eospalax fontanierii; assembly: GCA_035773235.1. Classification (NCBI taxonomy): domain Eukaryota; kingdom Metazoa; phylum Chordata; class Mammalia; order Rodentia; family Spalacidae; genus Eospalax; species Eospalax fontanierii. The sequence goes on along the minus strand of CM069524.1, from coordinate 152,063,334 downwards.
AACCATGTGCTTGAGGGTAGGGTTGTCCATCAACAGGCTGGCATCTTTTAGCTCTACCTGAATAGAAACTGAGGAGTAAAAGAGAAGTTCCTCACGTGCTAGTCCTCAGCAGGCTTTGTATTACTTAGTGTCTGGCAGCAGCATGTAGTGGCAGGAAGAGCAGCAGGTGACACCTTCCAATTTATAGCTTTTGTGCAGGTTTTGGGTAGCAGGATTCTTAGCCCTACATGCAGGCCAGGAGGTGGAGATTTCTCAGTTCTTGATTGTAGCTGGCATTACAGCTTCGGAGCAGCCTAGATTTCAGGATTTTTCAGCCTTGATAATAGCCAGTGTTATAGCTTCTAGGCCTCAGGTGCTGAGCTCCTTGGGCTTCCAGGCTTGCTAATGCTCTGGAATTCCTCCAGCAACCAGGTCTGCAGTATTTGTCCTCCAACTCTACAGCCATCTAACCTGCAGCTGCCAAGCAGCTGGCCACTCTGCTACTTTTCCAACCTGTCAGCGGCTCTGTTGCAGGCACAGCTGCTCTCCCGCCTCTGCCTCCGCTGCTGCTCTGATGTCTCCACTGCCTCTTTCTCATGTGTGTTGCCAGTTCACACTGCGACACTAAAAAGTAGTCAAGAAAAGACTATTAAGGAAAAACGTAATGTAGTACCAAGGGAAGCAGCCCAGGAGAGTCTCTCCCAGCCAGGTTGCAGAGTGAGCTGGAGTTTGTTCACATAGCCAAAGGAGGGGTATTTGCATCAATCACAGTAAATCTCATGTGCTGGATAGCTTTGGTTATAAACTTGTCACACCTGAGAAGCGGGATCCTCAACTGGGGAATTTCTTCCACGAGATTGACCCATGGGCATGTCTGTGAGGCATTTTCTTGGTTGTTGTATGGAGTAATAGGGGGCCCAGTACACAGTGGGTGGTGCTACCCCTGGGCAGGTGGTCCTGGGTTATATAAAAAAGCAGGCTGAGCTCAAGCCAGGGGAGCAAGCCAGTAAGCACCACACCTCCACCATCTCTGCTTCAGTTCCTGCTTCCAGGTTCCTGCCTCAAGTTTCTGCCCTGACTTCCCATAATGATAAACTGTGATTGGGACATGTAAGCCAAATAAACCTTTCCCTCCCTAAGTTGGTTTTGGTCAGTGCTTTATCACAGCAATAGAAAGTAACTAGGACACCTCACATGGAATTGAAGCCTTATGTTTGCTCCCAGTCACAGGCTTACCATTCCCCGCTCCGCCCCTCATAGCTCCAGTCACAGCTCCCTTCTGCTAGGTCACCAGGAAAAGTGCTCCCCCTCTGCCCTGGATAGAAATAACTGCAGGGTCATCTACAGTTCTCCAAGGCTTGTGATAGCAGAAATTTCTGTAAGAACTATTTTAAACAACCCTAGTTAAAGCTATACACCTTCAAGAATAGTTTTCACAGTGTCCATGGAGTGGTCAAAGCTGCAAGTGCTGGGGTTGTCTGATTGGCTGTTTGACTAACACTCATTTTGCTCAAGGCACTCAGGGATGCAGGACAAAGTCCAAAGGCCGTGGATTAGATTCGGGAGTTTAATCACCCATCCTCCAACATGCTTGCTTATTTATAGGAAAATAAAGGTCAAAAAGAGTGCTTGCAAATATAACCTTAAAGAACTTATTGTTAACACTGGGAAGATGGCTCAGTGGGTAAAGTGCTTGCTCCAGGCACACAAAGACCTAAGTTTGATTCCCTGGGACCCATGTGCTGGGTGTGGTGGCATGTACTTGAATTCCTAGCACCAGGAAAGCAAAAGCAGGTGGATCCCCCGGGCTTGTTAGCCAGCAGTCTAGTCTCTTTGGTGAGCTACAAGCCAATGAGAGACACTGTTTCCACAAAGAAAGAGGTTGTTGTGTGAAGATGACACTGAATCTGGCCTCTGGCCTCTACGTGCACACACACACACACACACACACATACACACATATGTGTGCACTGTACTATATACACATGCACCTGCACACACTCAAACATGCACATGAACACAGACCAAAAGGAAAAAGAACTAATAGTTATTCTAACAGATTTTTAACAGTGCTTAGCACTTGCCTAATGCTTCAGGGAGGAGTAAGTGCCCCTCCTCTGTCTCAGCAGCACTGTATACTTCATAAATTGGCTGTGTCTGTACTGGTTCTAATACATGTGTTGACTCATAGGTGTGGAAATGCTCCCTTGGACCACCTGCCTCTGAACAGAATAACCACCATGAGGAAAAGGTTCAGGTGCGTATCTCTTTCTCGGGTGTATGTAAAGACAGTGGGGTATGCAGCTTGATTCAAGTTGGGGAGTAGCTCAACTTGAAGATGGACTGTGAGCAGACATCCAAGGGAGAGCTGGCATTATGTGGAGTTTATTTGTGGCTTTTAGGCCATGTTGGAGGAGAGAAAAAAATATGGGAACTCAAGATTTAAAGCCACAAGGAAACAAGGGGTTATTGGCTTCTTGTCTCACCCCTGTGCGATGAAGATGACTTCATGCATGTCCTTTCTTTAGGAATGGCCTTGGCCCAGTGAAAGAAGGAGAAGCCCAGTATGCTGTGGTCCACTGCACGGGTTACATCAAGGCCTGGCCACCAGCAGGTGAGCAGAGTTGCCAGGTGTATTTCCAGGGGGCGCAGATGGCATTCACATTGGACCATGGTATTGTGTTAAGAGAATATTCTTGGAGAAAAGTAATGTCATTTTCTTTATAGTCAGAATATATTGTCTTTGTCTATGAAAAAAAAGTCCTGTTCCCTGAAATGGGTTTTGAAAACAGCTGACTCTTCAAAGATGAGTGGACCCTTAGCAAGTTACTCCTAGGTGCCTTCACCCTCTGCAAAGTCATGTGGTGATTTGACATGATAGTTGTATCCATGTATCCAGAAACGTGCAAATCAAAATTACAGTGAGATAACTTTTACCCTCACCAGAATGACTAAAATAAAAGATGGGTATTAAGTGTTGGTGAGGATAAGGAACAATTGGAACCTTCATACTTTGCTAGTGGGGATGTAAAATAGGATAACCACTTGGGAAAACAGTTTCAAAATGTTAACTATGTCATGACTGTGTGACCTAGCAATTTTACTCCTAGATATCTGCCCAAAAGGATTAAAGACCTATGTCTATAAGGAAATTTATACACAAATATTTATTCATAATCGCCAGTGGGTAAAAACAATTCGAATATGAGCTACGTGATGAATAGATAAATGAAATGTGATGTAACCATACAATGACTTACTAAGCTCTGAAGTATTGCTATTTGTATAATAGTCCCAGTAAGCAAGCATTCAAATGAGTGGACACATATTCTGTGAGGGTAACATAGTTAAATAACATCAGTAACAACTTGGTGCTTATAATAAATGAAGTATTTCATTATATGCTGCTCTTTGGCAGACAAATGAAAATAAAGACTTGCAAAGTGGCTTGAACTTCTTGTAGCATCCCCTCTGCTAGGTAGTGGGCAATAGATTATGATCATGATAAGTTGTACCTCTGTTATGGGAAGTGATATAATACCTCTCTCTGACCCATAGAGTGAGTGACCTCTCATAATCCTTCCTTGGCAGTGAGGTTTGACCCTGCTCGCTTTGTAGAGTGAAGCTTTGTTGTTGTCTAGCAGGTGGTACCTCTGACCATGCATCTTTCATGGATGGTTGGGAAGCAAGATAAATTCTAGATACTCTCTAAGGTTTTCAAAGAACAAGTTTTCTATATCCATAAATATCATTAGCACTTTACTGCAGTTCTAAAGTGCACATCCTAATCATAATAATAATAGCAAGGAACACTTGAATGTTTACTGTGTCAAACATAATTAGAAACGTTTGAGATGCACTCCCTCACTGAAACAGCGGCACAATGGACACAGAAAGGTATGAGCCCCACCTGAAATTCAAAACTGTGAAATCTGAAATGCTCCGCAGTGAACTCTTTTTATGTGTGTAGACACACATATGTTAGTACACCACATATACATATATTTATAAGGGCTTTTTTCTTAGTCTATATCGGTCTGTTTTAGTTAGCTTTAACAAAATATCACAGACTGAATAATTTACAAAGGAAAGCAGTTTCTCGCAGTTCTACAGGGTGGAAAGTTCGGTTAAAGGACTGTGTCTGTGACGGCCTTCTGACTGTGTCACGATATGTATGGCATAGGGTGTCATGGGTCCTTCCTCTTAGAGACACTAATGCAATCATGGGCTCACTGTAGGATCTTGCTTAACTCTCAGTGTCCCATTGGCCCCATCTCCAAATACCATCCACATATGAATTGGGAGCTTTAAATTTCTAACTCATGAACTTTGGGTGCGGCAGGGGGGACACTTTTAAACCATAGGGTTCATAATTACCAAAATTGTCAGGATGTTGTTTGTCAAGGGACTGAGCTGGTCTGGAGGACAGGGACTCAGAAGGTATCCAGATCCATTCATTATTTTACAATGCTGCAGAATTGGTTAGACCCACGGAGTATGAAGAATTCCTAGCAGCTGAGGTATAACCAGGTACAGTCCAGTGAACAACATGGGGCTTTTTGTAATGACATGGCTGCTCTTGTCTGCTGGCCAGAGGAGAATCAGACAGTGCTTGAGAAACCAGATTTGTGTTAAGAGCTTGTTTGATAAAAAACAAAAAAAGAGCAAAGGGTTGTGGCCGTTGGTGGGAGACTGGAAACTGTGGTTCAGTTCTCTAGCATGTGTGATGGCCCGTGATGGCCATTGTTGAGCAAGGTTCTCAGGGCTACAAGCCACAGACCCTTCCTTCAGGAAGAGCTGAGCTGGATGGGAAAGTCAAGATGCGCATAGGTGATGATAGGAAGCTATGTTCTTCGGGACAGTCAACCCTGGTGATAGAAGAGTCTAAGCCAACTGGGGTCAGAAGCTCCCCTGGAAGGAGCCCAAACCAGAGCTGAGTTAGCATTGCCAAGTCTGCCTCTCATGATCCATGCCTAGGGGATGCCTCATTGCTATTGAAGTTTCTGTCGCTCGAATTAGTTACTCTTTCTCAGTACATTAAGCAAATTCTTCTTCCTGTTTCTGGGGTCAATGTAATGTCTTCCTGACCCTTTATTGGAGCTCTAGGCCCATGATTTCACATGAGTAATGCCACAGGCACGATAGAACTCACTCAGCATCCTTGTGGACAGGGGAGAACGGAGGCTGTGGCCCAAGGGGAAGTCTGTGGCTGCATTCAGATATTCCCCTGGTACTCTGACTGTGCCCTGCGACTGGTGGTGTTGGCTTGTATGGGGGCTGACGGCCATATTCTACATACAGTCTTCAGCACTGGTCCTTGAAACTGCCACCTAAGGAATGATTGAAGGAGCCAGGGTGTTTCACTTGGAGAAAATGAGACATGATTTCTATCTACAAGTATTTGAGGGGGTGTCATATGAAGGAGGAATTAGTCTCACTTAGGATAGTTACAGAAAGCAAAACAGTTCGTAGCCAAAGAGGAAAGTTACAGAAGGTAAATTTTAACTCAGAAGAGAGAAATGAGCTAAGGGCATGAACAGGGCATTAAAAATGTATAGATAGTATATTAAGATATAGAAAAAACAGCCTCACAATTAACTGCACATTAGAAAAAATGTTGATACCATCCTCTCTTCTAACAGGCAAAAGACAGAAACAACAAAACACAATATTAGTAAGAAAAAGACACTTTTTTGCAACACTGTCAGGAATATGAATTAGTGCAACCTTCTGTAGAATAATTGGGCAGTATATACCAAACATTTGATAATGTGCTTCTTTCAATACAGGATTCTTTCATATTTGTAGAAATTTATTGTAATAAACTGACCAGAGATGTGTATGTATTGTGTATTTAAGCATTATTAATGATTATGTAAACCCCAAATGATTCTAAATTTCAATTACAGAGAATTAACTAAAATTATGAGGAGCATCTTTGTGACAAAACATTGCCAGATATTAATTACGTGTCCTAGTTACTTTTTATTGCTGTAATAAAACACTCTATCCAAAACAGCTTGGGGAGGAAAGGGCTTACAGCTCATAGCCCATTATCAAGGAAAGCAAGGCAAGAATTCAGGGCAGGAACCTGAAGTCAGGAACTAAAGCACAGACTGTGGAAGAATGCTGCTTACTGGCTTGCTCCTCTGGCCTGTGCTCAGCCTGCTTTCTTATACAACCTAGGACCCCTGCCCATAGGTGGCACCATCCACATTGGGTTGAGCCCTCGCACATCAATTAGCCACTAAGAAAATACCTCACAGACATGGTCGTAGGCCATTCTAATGAAGGTAATGCCTCATTTGAGGTTCCCTCCTTTCAGGTGTGTCAAGTTGACAGCTGAAGCTCACACAACAGGCATGCTTCCAAAGGGTATTTGAGAACAAAGCAAAGTTCTAAGAAGTATTTTAAAAGACTGTATACCTTGGTTTTAAAATTATAAATGAATAAAGCATATCTATATACTAAAATTAGAATATTATTCACTGTTATTTCTGTAAATCGGATGTTGAATCTTTTTTTCTTTTCTATTCACTTCTACATTTTTTCCAAGTTTTATTTGACTTTATTATTCAAAGAAAATGATGTTCTGAGACATCAATATGAATTTTCTAAAGAGGTGGTTTAGGGAGTCATATTTGGGTGGCTTACAGTGAGCTTGGATATAGTCTTTTCATCTGCCTCTTTGGTCTGTTCTCAAGCTATCTGGTCTTTTTTGTGAGTACAAAAAGGTTCTGGAGAAGAAGGCTGCCTTCCTTCTTCATGACGACTCCTGCACACCTACAGAGAACTTAGCTGTGTTGTTCATTCTGCCTTGTTCCTAATTGACAACTGCAATCTCAGCACATATACCACTAATTCTGGCTTACTGTTGGCATCCCTCAAGACCCAGGGGCACACTTTGTTCCTTTCTCACCCCAGCATGTAGCGCAGACACAACAGTGTGTGTCCACAAAGACTGAGTGGATAGAGGCATGATGTAGAAAAGAAGATGGAAGGAAATGTAGAAAAGAAAGTGTTCTTGATTTCAAAAGAGAAGAGAAATCTTGAACCTTGAGGGCTGGGTGTGTGAAAGGATTTCTTGCCAAAGTTTCTGAGTTTATAGAATTTACTTTTGTGATAATCTTTTTGGGCTAGTTAGAGATAGCCATGTGGCCTAAGTGAGGTAGCTGAAATGAAGTCATGGCTCTTACCCTACCCTAAGGACATGGAATTGGGGCACTGGCACAGCAAACAGCTTTCTTTAAGTTAGTGGTGACCCTCCTTGCTCACATGAGCTCGTTAATCATGAACCCAATCGTGAAAATCAGCTAACTAAAGTTGCTATAAATATCAAAAGCTGATCTTAAAACTCTGCAAAGGTGGGATGAACTCTGCAGTGCTAATGAGAGCTTTATGGACAGATTCCTTGACAGCTACTTGTAACACGTGCACTTAGGCCTTAGTCAGCTGTGCACGCACAGGTCTTTCTTCCTGACTGCCAACCCATTGTGTTCTTGTTTGCTTTCTGTTGCTATGATAAAATACTGACCAAAACCAATTTGGAGAGGAAAGGGTCAATTTCAGCTTACATCTAGGTTATATAATCCATCATTGAGGAAACCCAAGACAGGAACTCAAGGCAGGAGTTTGAAGCAAGTACTGTGGAGAAGCACTGCTTACTGGATTGTTCTCCTTGGCTCACGCTCAACCAGCTTTCTTACATAACCTAGGACCACCTTTCTTGGTCTGGCACTGCCTACTGTGGTCTGGGCCCTTCTATGTCAATTTGCAATCAGGAAAATGACCCACAGACATAACACAGGCTGATCTGATAGAGGAAACTCCTTAATTGAGGTCCTTCTTCCCAGGTGACTCTAGTTTGTGTCAAAATGACAGTAAAAAACAATCCAGTATACCATGTTGCATGCACCTGGCAGCAGATTCTGATATATTCCAAAAGTCCTTTCTTTAGCATAATAGCCCTCCTAATTAAGATTACATTTTATACAAGGACTATTTATAATAATCAGAATGTGACTAAAACAGTCCCAAAGACATTAAATCCCCTTATCCCATACTATACTTGTTTAGTGTATCAGAAATCACCCATAATGGGGTGCAGTTTCCATGCTGGGGGTGTCCTCAGAGTCCAAAGGACACTAAAGTTTTAAAGGTGTGAATTGCTTTCACCAATTGCCACCACCTTACACCTTCCTTTTTGCAGGGGGTTTATTTTTGAGCAGAGGTCATTTCTAAAGGGCAGGCATAGCTCAACACCTAACAGTTCATGAAGAAGGTCTGGGTTGCCTGGCAGGATGGCTGCACAGGGGAGTCAAGTCTGACCTATTCTAAAGAGCTTAACCCCAGGGCTGGTGACTTACCCGTGGGGACAGTCCCAGTCTGGAAAGGGCTTGAGGCTGGCACTAGGTGCTTTCTCACTGGCAAGATGGTGTCTTTTTCTCACTCTGTTGCTGACTTTCAGTAAGCTGTGGCCAAAGCATGCCACAGGCTTGAGGGTATTTTGCAGTCTGGCCAGAAGCCTCTGGGGTCAGGCCAGTACTCACACTTCACCCAACAGCTCAGCCCTGCCATGAGCTCATCTCCAACATCTCTGAGCTTTCTGCGGCTTGCTTATTGCTGTTTGTTTTCCTGCCATGTGACCGTCTCCAAAAGCTGCTTGTCTGTATTGAGGCCACCAAGTCACAGGTGATGGCTGCCCCACTGTGCTTCCCAGCCCTCAGTGCTGCCCCTGTGGCACACTCAGGACTTCTCCAGACATCAAAGCCACCACATTAGCTTCTGGGTTGGAGACTGAGGCTCACAGTCTTCTGGCTTCTCATTCTCAGACAGGGCAAAGTGACTCCTCCTATTCCTTCTATAAATATTTTCTGAGCTCCCACCACAGACCAAGTTCTTTGTAAGGTCCTAGGGATCTTGAAGGGAGGCTTATGTGGTGCTTGCTCTTATGGAGCTCACAGTGCAGTGGAGGGGGCAGACTAACTTTCAGGTCAATGCAAAGCCATAGGTCGGGGTACATAACCAAGGCACATGCTGGGGCATCTCAAGGCAAGCTTGTCTGTGCTGCACACTACAACCCGGCCTGTCAGAGAAAGAGAGAGCAGCACTGAGCTGAAGCATAAGCATAACAGAGGAGGGCTTTGCTAGTTAACAAATGCACTGCAGGCATGGGAACTAAAGTGGGCAGGAGAAGTCATAACAGTTGCACTTTTCATTGGGGAAGTCTGCCGTGTGCTAGGCTCAGTCAAAAGCCCTTGACCTGCTTTATGTATTTAATTTTCACAGGAACTCTGATGGGGTGCAGTCGCTACTATTGCCTCCTTTCTGAAAAGAATATACCTAGTATCCCAATATTGTGAGATACCTAACATCATAAAGCAGTTAGGTCAGCACACAGGGCTGGTAGAGAGCAAGGTTAGGATGCAACGTCAGTCTTCCTGATACCCTCACCAGCTATGAAGGAAGGAGGCTGGGGAGTGAATGCATGACGGGGGAGAGCATCAGGTCTTGGGGCTTGTAGGCTAAGCATCCTTCCCTACATTCTGTGTGGAGTCCTTGGAAGGTTTTGCAGATTATTATGTGAACTGCATGCAACCTGCTTGAAGGCAGAGGGACCAGTGGGGACTGGTGCTCATGTCTCACTCAGGGAGAAACTGAGGCTGAGAAGGACAGTGGCTGTGCTGATGAGATGTGGTATAACTAGGACAGTGCAGGTTTCAGGCAGTATGGGTGGCAGTGGCCGAGGTCCACAGCAGGTGGGAGAGAAAGCTGTGACTCGCACCCAGGAAATCTGACTGCAGGGTCTGTGCTTACATATTAGACTTGATCAGCTCCTGTTACAACCCAAGAAGTGTGCATCTCATCTGGGGCTTTTGACTGGAATTTGGACTTCAGCTATTTGGACTTTGCTGTTTGTTTGTTGAGAGGTCTCCCTATAACTCCAGCTGACCTGGAACTTACTATGTAGACCAGGCTAGCCTGGATCTTACAGAGATCCTCCTGCTTCTCCCTCTCAAGTGCTGGGATTAAAGGTGGGTGCCACCATGCCTGACTGGTCATAATTATTTTATATCATCTATCTATATACTGATATCTCTCTATCTATCATATGTCATCTGTCTATCTCTCAAATCTATCATCTACCTAAAAAAAAAAATCTTTCATCCATCTATCTATCATCTATCAAAACTGCTGTTTGGCTCCCACAGCTGAATGTATATGGGCAGCACTCATTAAACTCAGTGTGTTATTTTTTTATTGAATCATTGTGTGTTTTATACAGAATATCTCAATCATTCTTAATCATCATTATATCTCTTTCCCCACCAGCACCATCCATAGCTCCACAACTGGAATCCATGCATTCTTTCATCTGTGTTAAAGCCTATAGTGTCAAGTTAGTGTCCCCAAGTGACCCCAGTACAGGTTCATCCACTGAGGTCCAGTCAGCCTACCCAGAGTCCCTCAATTTAGGAAGACCAGCTCATCCTCACCCAGCAGCAATCAGTTGCCCATACTTCTTCAACAAAGATTGGGGTCTGCTACCCATTCCTCTAGTGCCATGCTGGGTTTTGTCTGCTTGAGTTTGCATGGATCTTGAGCATGCCAAGATCATTGCTGTGGGTTCATATGAGCAGGGTCCCAGGAGCTGGGAGGATTCTATTTCCATATGGTCATGGTCCCTCCTCACTGGCTTTACAATCTTTCCACCCCCTCCTCCACAGTGGTCCCTGAACCCTGGGTGAGTGAAACTTAATATAAGAGTCCTGGGTGCATTGTTTTTTTAAAGAAAGAAGAAAAAAAGACATGAAATTGGGAAGAATAGGACAGGGTGGGGGTTGGGGGTGAATATAATCAAAATACATTGTATTTATGTATGAAATTCTCAAAGAATAAATAAAATACCATATTTTAAAAACTATCGTCTAGCATCTAATATTTATCTAGCACCTATTCACCTCTCAAACTATCATCTGTCTACCATCTATCAAAACTGTCATCCATCTACTGTCTATCGTTTATCAGTCATCTGTCTTTCTACCACTTGCATGTTACCCAACCTTAATCAGGTGCTAAGTAGACTTTATTGGTTTCGTTAATCACTGTTCTCTTTCTTACACCATACTCCCACCATTACTTGGCCCATTCCTCCATGCCAAAACAATCCTTCAAATAATTTCCATCAGAAAGGGTGAGTACTCTCACTGTGGGGATGTGTCCCTGCAGGCTTTGGTGTCACCCCTGTGACTCAGGCACTCTGTTTACATCTCAAGTCCCATGCTCGTTTCTCGAGTCTACTCTGGTCCCCACTTAGAATTTTGTTCCCCATATTAATTTCTTTATCCTTTTCTGTCAAAATCTTGGAGAATTTCTTTATCTAGATATTCTTTTCCTGATTACCATTTACTTTTTTTTTAATGTGGCAAGTGTGCTTTTTATCTGAACATAGTCCTTGCTGATTAAACCAGTGTCTTTTGGCAAATACATCCTCTATTCCCAGGGGAGTTGACTTTAGATTTTTCCGGCCTCCTTGATTCCTTACCTCGGTGTCCTCTCTTTCACATGCCCCTGATTTCCCTGTAGTTCATCTTAGACATGTCACTGTAGAATGGTCCATTCTGAGAGTTGACAATGGTTCTATCATCTACCCAGCAAAGAGTCTAAAAAGATCTGCTTGGTCCTGCCAAGGGCAGAAGAGTAACATTTGGCTTTGCTACAGTCTTGAGGACACCTGAACAAAGTTTCATCTGTCTGTTCTCCAGGGATGGGGTCAGGTGATAAGTCAAAAACGGTCTCAGTGAGAATCTTGGTAATCCTCTGTAAACTATGTTTCCAAGGAGTTCCAGGGCACTTCCTTGGGACCTAGCCTTGCTCTGGATTCATCTCAAGCCAGGGTTACTCTAAGCTTGTAGACTGTCCTGCTGTGGACCCTTCACTTTGTCCCCAGGCAGACAGGGGCTAGGGCTCAGCTGTCTCTTCACCCCCATCTGGCCTGAACCATGTATGACAAACTTCCTTCGCTCTTTCTAGCCTCCCCAGGTTTCCAGTGCAGAAATACACTTCTTCTGTCAGGCTCTGGCACTTTCTTTCCATTGTAATCTGAGAGGAACAGGTAGTTACCAAAACACCAGCTGTACTTCAAAGCTTTGCTTTCCAAAACGGAGAGCGCCCTTTCAGGGTCACCAAGAAAGATTCCTGAAACATATGATACCTACAGGTCAGCGTTTTTCAAATTATCAGCCAAAATTGGATATAGACCACAACAAAAGGATTCCGTACAATCCACGGGGAAACTTCACATTCTATATTTCCCTCCTGGCAAATGGTACTGCATAGTGCAGTCTCCGAGAACCCTACAGTGATGAAACCTCTTTATCTTTGTTCAGACTGTTTCCCAAATGTGTTTTTGCGAAAGTAATTTTCTCTAAAACTGACGAATATTCCTCAGGAAAGACTTTGGCAGTATGCCTCGTGCAAGCACCCTGAATTGCTTGCAGTTCCCCTCCGCCCTTTGTTTTGTGAGATGCAAAAATATGTCTTAATTCACATGTGAAGATGAAGGTCCAAGGACAGCCTCTGCCCAGAGAGAATGAAAAACAATCCCACTGGGTTCCTGTTAATCCTTGGTAAGGAATGAAGAAGCCTCTCAGGCTAGTGCTGAGCTCTTCCCCCAACAGCAGTTTCCATCCAGTTCCATCTCATTTGCGTTGTTTATATTCTCTGGATTTATTTAGACTGGCAGGAGGGAAGAGGCTATGCAAGGAGGAGGAGGTAATTTAATATGGGGTGAAATGAGCTGGTGAAGCTGATTAAGAAATCGCTAAAATCTGTTAGAATAACTGGAATTATTCTGTTCATATTAAAAACTACGTTGCCCTTCTTGCCAGGAAGTGCTCCCTCTGGGCTCTCCCCTCCCATGCTGGCATCCAGCTGTGGCCTGTGACCCTCCTCCAAGCACTGTTCTGTTCTCTGTGATGGTGCTCAGCACATGGCATTGGAGTGACCTGGTTCTGTTTTTCCCACTGGGAGGTGAGCTCTGGACAGTAAGGACAGGCTCTCCTTCTGTAGCACTGTCAAGCTCTTACCTGTTCTGTACCCACAGAGAGAGCCTGGGGTAGCATTACAGGCTAACACTCTTGTCCTGCAGAGAATACCCTCAGGTCCTTCTGAATCACAGTTAACCCTGACTTGGACCATGGTTCAACTTAGGTAGAGCAGGCCTGCAGCCAACCAGGGCTCAGCCACAGGGGGAGCTGGTTCAGGATGACCCCACCTCTTCCGTCAGTGCTGAGGATGGCATGACTCATCTTTCACCTCGGTGAAAGCAAGATCTGGGTGTGTTGAACTCCCATGTCAGGCACAATTCTGATGTTTTGTAGACATTTCTCTGTTGAATGCCTACAAGGCATCATATACCTGTTTCACAAATGATAGCTCTGATATATTATTTCTTGAAACTTCAGAGGGCCAAAGGCTTTTGCCATCAATGGCAGAGTCAGGATGTTCCTGCTCACCCTAGAGGTGAAGCCCATTATTAATGGCCATCAAGCCATATTGCCCCAGGTATATTGTCTATCCATACTAAGCCTGATGACCATTCTGCTTGAAAAATCCTGTCCTGGAGCCAGTTCTGCCACTCAGGGTGCACTTTATGAGGCCCCCAGAGGCTCTGACATCCCCTCCAATATTCAAATACAGAGATTTGTACTTTCCCAAATGGAGAGTAATTCGCAAAGCTCAGCTCATGAGTACTGATAATTCTTTCTAGTGGTTGTAAATGTCCACTCTTCCTAGTGTCCGGGGCACAGGCCAGTTTCCAGAAGGCCCTTGTGTGGGACCAGTGGGAGAGGTACGAAAGATGCCTCTTCTGGCCTCTGTGGGTATTGCATGGCATGGGTGCACTTACATACATGCAGGCAATACATTCATACACATAAAAGTAATTAAATAAAAATGTAAAATATAGATCATATGCATCTTGTTGCAAAGTCTAGCTTCTTTTTAGCTTCTTATGGCTATCCAAAACACATTTCCAAATCATTATATACAGTTCTGCCTCATTCCTTTAAATGGCTGTATGATAGTTCACCAGTCGTTCATCCCATCTGGGATCATGCAGTTCATCTTTGTGCCTTTCCATGGGATTCTCTACCCACAAACATCGGTGTTTCTGAAGGCTAGTCCCAGAAGTGATATGAGAATGGTAAATTTAAGTTATCACAGCTACCACTAACACACCCTGCTGAAGAGGTAGGAGTGTCCTGTCTCACCTCCTAATACTGCTAGAAGTCTCCGCTTCCACTTTCATGTAGGAGATGTTCTTGGGGAACAGTAACTTTCACTGGTTGCTGCCCCATCTCTAGCCACAGGCTGTACCAGTCTGGTATTTGGAGTGGAAGTGGGAGAGAGGTGGGCTTTTCCACCAGTTGTCTTTTATTAGTGGAACTGAGCATCCTTCCAGGGCACACCACACTGTGGGCATTTCCCTCTGAATTGCTTGCTCGTGATGTATGTTCTTTTCCTCTTGGGTGATTTGTGCTTTTCTGTTTTCCTCCTAGGAGGTCTCGATTCCATTATGTCTTGATGGCTCTGTGTGTCACTAACACTGCCTTCCAGTCTAACATTTATCTTTGACTTTCTTTTATGCTGTTTTGTCTGCTTAAGTAAAAAGCTGAGCACATGCCTCTCCTTTTTGGAGTTCTCATTCCGAACACGAGCTCTCAACTCAAAGATGTCCTCTGGGCTTCCCTAAGTACGTGGAACTTTTCAAACCATGGGGCTTCTATGCTTTTGTTTGTTTCCTTTTCAGCTCTTTTTTTGAGCTCTGTAAGCTAAAAAAGATTTATGGGTGGTTGGTTGATCCTTCGTTTCTTTGCATGTATTATTTTCTGCTGACCTGATCCAATCACAAATTGCTGTTTCTTATCCTTCATGCTAGAAAGGCAAACACCGGAACTCGTATCCTGGATAAAAAGAAAGCAAACGTGTGTCAGCTGGCTTAAGAATGAAAGGCTGTCATGAGGGCTGTTGGAATGTCTGATGGGGCTGCACAGAGATGTGTTCTTCTCAGCTGGGGCTGCTGGGCTGCCATTCCAGATGACTATAATCTGGGGTCTTAAAGAAGAGGGCTTCCCCCTACAGGGATGCACATAGCCTTCAGCTGGTGACTTGAAAGGTGACATTAAATGTAACTGTGAACTTCATTGTATCATACTGTCCCTCTTCCCCCTGATGCCACCTGCAGCCACAAGAGCCCTTCCTCCAGTCTCTGCTGACCTCACCACATGTACACAGCCCGGTTCTGATGAACCCATGAAGCCCTGATGGTGTTCCATCAGCACTTGCCTTCCCGGCCACTGGGTTTGCCTGGGCTTTATTACTCTGCACTCTGCATTACAACAGCTTTTGCACCTACTTGTCTCTCTTCTTACCTGCTTCTCCAAAGAGGCAGCACTGTTAATTATTACCACATCCCCCAAGGGGAGAGATTAGAACATAGAAGTTAGAATAAGCATGGAGTTCAGAACATGGCCAGAAGCCTGGGAACAATCAGAGATGAAGTCCCGCTTTGAAATCCCAGTTGTACACCTGAAATATATATCCATAAGGTCACCAATTTTGCCAGCATCACAATATGGAAACTTTTATGTAATCATTATTAAAAGAATTTATGACACTTTTGCTAAAAATCTTTGAAATGGCAGTTGGATGGTAACTGATACTTGATATTGATTAGCTGTTTGAGATCTGCTTCTGTAACTCATGGAAAAATGCCTGTGATCTGTTACTCTTGTCCATCATAAATATAGGAAAGGATTCTCTAGGTTCATGCTAATGCTTGTGGGTACCTGATATCTTAGTCTAAAAGTGGTATTTACTTGATGGAGAAACCTGGAGCCATTGCTACTAATTCAGAAACATTGAAATATTGTGCTAGAGATGCTGGCCAGTACCATTGAATAAGAAAATCTTGGGCTGGAGAGATGGTTCAGCAGTTGAGAGCACTGGCTGCTCTTGCAGAGGATCCAAGTTCAGTTCCTAGCACTAGCATGGTGGCTAACAACCATACATAACTCCAGATCCAGGGTATCTGACACCCCCTCCTGACTTCCACAGGCATTGCATGACACAGATGTACTTACATACATGTAGACAATACACTCATATAAAATACATATACATATAAAATAAAAATAATAAAATATTTTTAAAAAGAAATTCTATCAGAAAATCATCATGTAATAAAAGGAGAAACTATTTTCAAGTTATATAACACACTGCAAAAGCCACTGAATCTACATTAAAGCTTCTGAAACAATGAAATAATTCAGTGACTTAGCACAGTGTATGCAATGCTAATATACAAAAGTCAGAGACTTTCATATATGCTAACAGTAAACAGAAGTATAATCATGAAAAATCCAACTTACAGCAGCATCAATTAAGAGTAAATAATTGAAATGAGGTAATGAATGTGAAAGTACAAGTATATATGAGGAAAAGTTGTGAACACTTCTGAAAAACCCAAAGAGAAGAGGAAAATATGATGAAAACATCCAGTGTGCTTAGGTAGGATGAATCAACACTATAAAGATGTCAGTTCTCCTAAAGTTATTCACACACTTCATGCAAACTTATTAGCAATGCCATCAAACTATTTTATGAACTTGGATAAGATAATACTATGGTTCATCTGGAAAAATAAATATTTTTATTATTTTTATTTTATGTGTGTGAGTGTATTGCCCACATATGTGTAAGTGCACCCATGGCTTGTCATGCCCACAGAGGTCAGAAGAAGGTGTCGAATCCCCTGGAACTGGAGTTGTGGACAGTTGTTAGCTACCATGTGTGTATTAGGAATTGAACCCTGATCCTCTGCAAGAGCAACCAGTGCTCTTAACCACTGAGCCATCTCTCCAAATCCCTGGAAAAGTAAATCTTTAAGAGTAGCCAAAAAACGCCATTGGAGAATCTCAGGCAGACATTCAGACACACAGTACTACCTCTGGGGTTCAGAGGAAGTGGTGCTGAGGCTGGAATGGATAAATAATGGTGCAATAGAAGGGAAAACCCACAGTTAGACCCAAGCATCTATGGGGACTTACTGCATAATAACGATGGCATCTCAGATCACTGCACTTTAAACAAATCTCAGTGAGACAGCTGAAGATTCATGTAGACAAAGACAGACATAGACACCATAGGTATGTATTTCACACCTACGGAAGAGTAACTCCAGATGTCTACTCCATCTACCTGTAAAAATGAAACCAAGAAAACATCAGAGGAAAAAGCAAGGGGAGTATGCTTTAACCTCTGTTTGGGAAATGGCTTTCTAACTGTGGCTTGGACTCATCATTGTAAATGATGTCAAGAGACCACACGGGAGAGCATAGCCACAAATCCTTCTATCCACAATGTAAAGACAACTCCTAAAAACTGAGACCTGGCTTGATAATGCACTCCTATAATACCATCTCTTGGGAGGTGGAGACAGGAGGATCAGAAGTTCAAGGTCATCCTTGGCTAAATACCAAGTTTGAAGCCAGCCTGGGATATAGGAAACCCTATCTCAAATAATTGAGAAACAGGTGACCAACATCCCCAGCAGGACAATGAGGAAGAACCATGACAGACAATTCACTGAAAATCAAAATATAAAAGCAGTTTTAAACATGAAATGATGGTCAAACATAACCATAATTACAGAAATGCAAATTAAGGCATTTTTTTCTCACCTGCCAAACTGACAGAAATCTATGTGACAGCATATTTTGTTGGCCAGGACTGTAGAGAACCAGGCAGACCTTTCAGGCATGCCTGGCGGGAAAGCAAGCATGCAGCCCTTCTGGGGGCAGTTTTGTCCAACTAGAAATATATCTGTGCTTGACCCAGCAATCCCACTCCAAGGAACCACCCTGCAGATACACCATCAATGATAAACACACACACACACGCTGGAATGTCTGTTGCTTCTAACTTCACAGCACTGGAAACACCTCGCTATTCACACATGGGGCTGGTTGACTAAACGTGGCATATCAGCACAAACCAGCACTAGGCGGTTCTGAAAAAGAACCAAGGAAGAGCTAGTTCTGTGGACAAATCTGGAGGAATCCCATGACACATTCTGTGTGTGCATGTGCGCATATTTACACGTACGCAGGTTTGTATGAACATCTACATACATGCATGTGGAAGCCAGAGAATAGCTTCAGGTGTTGTTCCTTGGGTGCCATTCACCTTGTTTGTTTGTTATTTGTTTGTTTGTTTGAGACAGAGTCTCTCACTGGTCTGGGATTCACCAAGTAATCTAGGCTATTTGGTTAGCAATCTGCCCGGCTAGTGTTGAGATTATAAATACCCACCACCATGCTCAGCTTGACTGAATCACCCCCGTTCTAGGAATCAAACTCGGGTCCTTTACTGACTGGGCTATCACCCTGGCCCCCAAGACATACTCAGTGCATTAAGCAAAGCTCAGAAGAGCATACACTATATACTGCTCTTTGGGAAGAAGAGAGCCTATGCAAATAAACACATATCTGCTCATTGTGCACAGAAAGCATAGCAAGGATGAACCAGAAACCAGAGAGACTGCCACCTGAGCAGAGCAAAGGAAGGGGGTACATGTCGTGGGGAGGGGGAGGGAGGCACAGTTCTCTGTCAGGAGCATGGTAATGTTTCAGATGCCATTCAGAGTATGTATGGAGGGCTGTGCTGGACTTTGCGGCCCCATCACTGTGAACCCTAAGTCAGACCCCATGTTTCCGGAAAGATTGATTCTAGGCATTCAGCAGCATACAAGGAGGGTTTCTGTTCAACCACACTTGCCCTCAAGATATGAAAATGGAAACTTGTTTCTCTGTAGGAGTTCCAACCAACTGTTAATGTTCTACAACCTTATAATGTGAGAGACCCCATAGACCAGCCCCCTTCCTAGGCCTAACAGAGGACTTTGCTGACCAGTGAAGACCGCTTTAACAACTCCTTCCTGTCCAGAGCACTAAGTCTCACTGCTGAATCAGCATAACCATGATCGGTATCTCCTTCCAAACGCTAAAACACCCTGACATCCTCGACATGGAAAACTGTCGTAGTCTTTACAATTTAAGAACTTTGACTTCAATGTTTTCGTTTATTCTTTTTCCTTTTGCCTCTTGATTCTTTGTCAACAGAGACATGAACTATTTACATGATCAGAAAGACCTATTTAGACATCTTATTGAAATCTCCTTCCTAAGGAGATTGTGCCTTTAGGGATGAACAGCTTACATCTCCTCTTCCTTCATTGTCTCTGTCATCCACAGATGCAAATGGAGATGTGTCTTGTACCATGAAATTGTCAGATCTGTCAGGTAGAGAGGAGCAGGAAGCAAGTGCAGGACTGTTGAGCCGTTGGCTAGCTTCCCAGCCCCGAGCAGCAGCAGTGGATCTGTATTTTCTATTACGTGAATAAAATCCTGCTCACCTCCCCCACTTAGCCAGTTACATTGGGTGTGATGATGATGCTTGTATATCTAATTTCAGGAATGACAATACCTGAAGAAGATGCTGATGTAGGACAAGGCAGTAAATATTGCCTTGTAGCAATTGGGAGACTCCAGGTAAGCAAAACCCCCTCAGTCTTTTTCTTCTCTAATGAAACCTTGTTTTTGCAAAGGGGTGGGAGACTGTGGGTTTGGATGCCTGTTCATTTGGAACTCCTATGTGCTCAGTATTCATTGGATTTTGTGTCTCATTCTGGGGAAGGCTAAGATCAACCCTAGGAAAGAAAGAGCAACCATGAATGATTCACTGTAGAGGTCTTGCAGTGCTGGAGCTTATCAGTCAGTCCCCCACCTACACCGGTCACTGCAGAGCAGAGTTCTTACAGAAGTAACAACCTTGCTAAGCATCTTCACCGTCTTCCCAAGGTTTTGTGGGACAGAGTCCAAACCCAGCATCCTAACCTCCTCTTCTTTATTTCTTCCCGTCTCACCACATCCGCTTCCCAAACAACACTGTTCCCCTTTCATGAAGCCACCACACAGTTCCCTGCCTCTCTGGGTATTCTTGGGCTGTTTCTTCACCTGGTGTTTCTTAGTTGCCCTTGTGCTTTCAAAATTCCTTTTTCTCCTGTGTACTTCCTCTCTTCTGTCCATCAAGACCTCACTAAGTGACTACTAATTGCCTCAGTTAAAACTAATCATCCTCTCCACTGTGTTCCCCTGTGGCAGAGATCCCAGCTCAGTTTCACTCACACACTGTGTGTTTGCTGTGGCTAGCTAAAGGCATGCTTGTGCCTGGTCTTTTGTCTTGTAAAAATTTTAATGTGCTCAGTGTCTGATGCACAGTGGTCACTCAGTCAGCTTACTCATTCATTCTTCCTTTGACATTGAGGATTTTTCCAAATTGATGCAGAGCAGCATAGTGGACATAGTCCAGAAGGCCCATGTTTCATGTCCCTGGTCTCCAAAGTCTATTTTCAAACAAATAAATGAGGAGTTTCATTCACATAAGGCATACATTGGGTCTTCTTCACTGGTGTGTAAAATAAGAGTAGTTGGGTAAATTCAGTCCAGAAATCTCTAAACCAATTACAGAGGCTCATTTGCCATTTTCAGTAAGGGGGAAAAGCAGGAGAAATGGTAGTAACCCGTCTGAGCACCAGCCATTTGCCAGACATGGTGCCGAAGTTGAACAGGCAGTATCTCTTGACTTCACAAGTACCCTGTGCAATTACAGATTTCATTATTCCCACTGACTGACAAGGAAACTAAAACTCAGAAATGTATGCCCCATCATTAAAGGCATCACAAGAGCTATTGAACTCTTGACACTCATCTTCCCAGTGACACAGAAGGATATGTGAACATCAGGCCACATGGTTGATTCTGCCTCTGCCCTCACCTGCATCTCTGCCAATCCTACCATTCACTCCAGGTGACCAGCTCTCCCGTGTGCATGGACATGAGTGGCATGTCGGTGCCCACAGAGTTCCTGTCACGGCATAATTCTGATGGGATCATTACGTTTGTGGACCCAAGATGCATCAGTGTGATTGGCTACCAGCCCCAGGTCAGTGGATAGCTTTGAGCTCCAGACGGATGGTTAGAGATTTAGTTGTCCTCAACCTGTTACCTCATTTGTTCAAGATACAGCACAGTGACATCGTGGAGAAATCACATAAAAGTCCAGGTACTCTGCAGTTAGGCTGACAGCCTTCCCAAGCAAGAATGTTCCTTGTAAAAGAATTGCTCCACTTTCGTGAACCCACCATCACTCTTCCTGGCCTTTCTGTTTCTCTAGCTGAGCTTTCACAAAGGAGAGTTATGATAAGTTCATTTTCATTACAAAGCTTGTTAACTTGAAAGAGTCTGCGTCTGACATATGTCAAGATGCCCTGGATGTTGCCTAGTCTTTCATGGAAACCCTTTTACACATGGCACATTTTCAGGTCTTTGCTACAGATCCTTTTTGAAAAATTAGTGACCTGAGAAATACAGAAAGGCAGGAGCTACCCAGGTGAGGACAAGGGGCCCCCAACTGCACACAACACAAAAGAATACACTGTGTCCTAAGCCTGAGGCTCTAGCAAGAGGAGACACTGGGGGGCCAGTTAAAATCACTGTGGGGGCAAAGGAAGTATTATCACATGAGTATTGTTTTCTCAGGTGTGATAGTGTTTTCATTTTGTAACATGATGTCATTTATTATATTAATGCCAAAACACCTTGTGAAGTTTATGATATATACAGCTTATTGTGAAGGCTCAACATAGGAGCACAGTGACAATTTTTAAATTCATGTAGAGGAGATGCAGATGTTTATTATACTATCCTCTCAACTTTTCTGCATTTTAATTTTTTCAAAATAAAAAGCATTTTTAAAAAAGAAAAGGAACCAGGTATGGTGGCACATGCCTTTAATCCCAGCATTCAGGAGCCTGAGGCAGGCAGATCTCTGTGAGTTCAAGGCCAGCCTGGTCTACATAGCAAGTTCTAGGCCTGATGGGGCTAAAAAATCAAAAAAGAAAGAAAAAAAAAGAGAAAGAAAAAGATCTCTATTCTGAGGAACAGACTTTAGGAAATGTTGTGATATGTTGACATGGGTAATTTTAATTGCATGCATTTTTCATTTATTTGTTTATTTTTTCTCTGTGCTAGAATCAGCCCCGCCTGTATATTTGAGAACTAGGAAGAGTCAAAACCAGAAATATTAGAACCTTTCTTATAAGTCTGCGGCTAGATCCATGCAAACTGTGACTTTGCTAATAGAATAAAGGGGAGTCGACGACTCTTGGCAGCCACATATTTCTGGTCATACCATCCCACAGCAGCAATCCTGGGTAGGTAGATGCTCCTGTGGACTGTCCTTCACGGCTGGATCCACTTGCTTCAGGCAGCATGTGTTGATGTGGGTTCCCATCATGAGTTAGCTTACGTCCTTTGCGTTTAAGATGCTGCCAACTAGAACACTTTTCTAGAACACTCACAGAGTTGCCTTCTGATGGTTTCTTGTGTTTTGTTCTCATTCATTATGAAACACAGATTGGGAGTGAAGGCTGAGTCCTTCAAATGACATGTAGACTAGTTGAAGGTCAATAGAAAACAGTTCCTGTACAATGGCCTCATTTTGCCACGACATTTCTACTCTTAACACAGTTTCAGTTTTCGTAGGCAGCACGTCTGTCCTTGAGCTTTCTTTGGATGTTTTTAAAAATACATTGATTACAGTTCGCCTTTCCAAGGCAAACAGAAATAAAGTTGCATTCTGAAGCTGCTGATCCAGCACCAAGCAAAATTAGAAATCACTGAGGACTGAGGCAGGGGATGAATGCAAGGAAGCCAGCTCCTCCACAGACAGACGGAGGTGGTCACATGTTTATATCTGCGGTAGGGCAGGCTGAAGGAAGGGGCTTCATAGGCATGTAAACAGCACCTTTGTCTCCCAGGAGATGGATAAAAAATTAGAACATGGACTCTGGGGTTATTAAAGCTATCTGTTTTCTTTAGGACCTTCTGGGGAAGGACATTTTGGAATTCTGCCACCCTGAGGATCAGAGTCATCTACGGGAGAGTTTCCAGCAGGTACTGGTCACAATTGTTGCTGATGATGCCTAGTAAAGTACCTAGGGGAATGGCTTGAGGGGTAGAGTCCTGCTGTAAGCCACCAGGATGTGGTGTCTCCTAAATGTCCTCCTAAAACCTCAGTCAGTCCTGCTGGAAGGGAGCTCAAGGCATGAGGGCAACACACAAGAGGAAGTCATTGCTACGTGGCAAAGAAGAACAAGATGGTTCCTGAAGAGAATCTCCCCAAGCCCTGAGGCTGGAGACGGTGACTTGGGAGAAGAAACAGGACGGAATAGCTGGCTTAGGTCCCAAAAGATAAGCACAAAAGAAATAAGAGAACCTGCCAGAGAGATGGGACCATGCCAGAGATGCAGCTGTGGCCTTCCAGGAGGATCTTCAGCAGCTGTTGGGGCTGGCAAGGAGGAAGTGAGAGGTAGTGAGCCTGGCCAGGCTAGGGGTCTCCTGTGCCATGCTATGGGGTCTAAATTCTCTCTCTGGTCACTTAAAAGTAAATGGGGATTCCTTTAAGGAAGTAAGCAAATAATGTTTTTAAGAGCTACTTGGGAACCCCACATAAACAAATAACTGAAAACAAAGACAAGTCAAGGGACCTTTAAAATAAGATGAGAGGGTCAGAGGTGGTGGGTCCCAGAGCTTGGCAGGAACTGTATGACTCAGACATGGGTGGCAACTTGAGGGGACAGATATAGTGAGGGGGAGGGAGCCCGGAAGGATGGCCACCCTAATAGTGGCATCCTACACACTGGCTGTGCCTGTCGGCACCTGAGCAGATTGGGTAGAGGGGCAGGCACTCCACGCTCCACTGGACTTTTCTGTGTAGAAAAAGGAGAGAATGGACCTAACAAGAAGAAACCTTCGAGTCACTTTTCAAGATGGGGGAATAGCTGGTCTTAACATTTTGCTTTGGAGGTATCTCGTACCCAGTCCACGGAAGACCTCGCTGTCTGCAGAGACCTAGTCCTCCAGCTTCACACCTACGGGCAGAACGTTAGGGCTCTCCTTCTCCCTGTTCTCAGTTCTGTTCTTCCAACATCTATTTCCAGTTCCCTTCCCACTTCTGGTTTCCCTCCCACCTCTTGGCTTTCTGTGTGGTTGACTTCTCCTCCCTCCTCTTCCACCTTCTTCTCCAGCTGTGATCAGAGGCTCTGACCCTGTCTTTTCTTTCTATACTGTCTTTTTCATGGCCTCAACCACTGGACATCTCTAAACCACGTGCCTTCCAGCTCCACATCTGCCTCCTTCCAAACACTTCTTTGCCTTTTCACCTGAGAGCCCAGGAACCTCCAAACCCAGAGCACTGGCCCTTCCCGCGACCTCTCCCTCGCACTGCTCCCACGTGCTCAGGACAGAAGCTCAGCTCCCTCTTCCCTTAGCCACATCCACACAGCAGGCCCTCTTGGAACACCTCCATAGACACTGTCACTCACCCTGCTCTTTCTTGTCACCCTACTTCCCATCTGACTTTTGCAGAAGCTCCCTTACTGTCTCTCTGCCTCTGCCGTCATTCCCTCCAAGCCATTCTAGAAACATGAACTAGGTTTGACCATATTTTTGCTTAAAATTTGACAAAAATATTCCAGCTATCTAGAATCAAATCCAATTTTCTTCCTATAGATTCAGGCTCCATGTAAGTCCATCCCATCCTATCCATCCCATCTTATCCTATCCCATCCATCCTATCCATCCCATCCTATCCTATCCATCCCATCCTATCCATTCCATCCCATCCTATCCTATCCTATCCATCCCAACCCATCCCATCCCATCTATCCTATCCTATCCATCCCATCCCATTCTATCCTATCCTATCCTATCCTATCCTATCCTATCCTATCCATCTTATTCTGTCCTATCCATCCTATACATCCCATCCATCCCACCCCATCCCATCTTATCCTTTCCTATCCTATCCTGTCCTATCCATCCCATCCCATCCATCCCATCCACCCCATCCACCCATCCTATCCTATCCTATCCTATCCTTTCCATCCCATCCTGTCCTATCCTATCCTATCCTATCCTATCCAATCCTGTCCTATCCTATCCTATCCAATCCTGTCCTATCCTATCTTCTTTTAGACACTGCTCTTCTGTCAAACTAACCTTCTCTTGCTTTCTCAAACATTCTTGCCTAACCCAAGCTTTTGACCATTCCCTGGTTGGAATGTTATCCTCTGCTCGTGACATGACCAATGTCTTTGAATCCGCGTCATTCATGAGATGTCTCCACTGACTCAGAACGAGCCCTGCCTCCACCCCTTGCTCCTCCCTCACTTCCTTTCCACCTGATCATCTTCAGTATCGTGTACTGAAACCCGGCTTCCCTGTGGGCAGGCTCCATGTCTGTGCTTGTCGGCATCATCCCTACAGTTGATCATGGAGTCCCACAACAGGGTAACTTGGAACAAAGCTGCCTGAGCAGGTCAGAACCTGTAGCAGGTTGGTGAGACTGTGTGGCATGTTTGCTAAATGTATGGAAGTAACTTTGCACAGTTGGCCTTGGGCTCATTTGGTTTCATCTTTCTGGATATAGAATATGAATCTCTGGTGACGGAGTTACCATCCCACGTCCAGGAACTCTCCAGGCCCCTCTTCATACACGTTCCCATGGAATTCCAACCCTACCTATGAGAATTGTCACCATGGTTTTTTTTTCCCCAGTAGACTCTGGGACCCAGAGAGTTCTGGCTGCTTGCTCTGAGTCACACAGCAATGCCAGGTCTTCCAGAGCACTCATGTCTCACCTGGACTCTATCCAGAGGCACATCTGACTATCTAATCTGTACATGCCACCAGAACCCAGATGGTCTGAAAAGAATAAAGAGTCAAGTATTTCATCCTACTTTAGTGACCAGTGTCAATAACTCAATCTAAAACCAGTCACCTCATTCTTTAGGCAAAAGGAAAGCCAAGGCTGTCGAACCAGAGCTGGCAGCCTTAGCCCAGGCCCAGGGCATATGAGCAGCTGCTACCAGAGCCACAGAGACGTCCCAGGACACACCCAGACTTGAGCTTGTGTTCCTTGGCCACCAGCAACTGAGGGGATCAGTGTTGATAAAGGGAAGTGGTTTGTTCTTGAGAAAGCTGAGTCAGCCCTTGAACTCTGCATCTAAACAAAAGCATTGATTGCCCAGACAGGAAGCTCTTAGAATATACACAAGTTCTTGGTTCAGGGCATTAACAGTGTGCCCTCCCAGAAAAACTGTGTCTGCTCCCAGAATCCCTTTCTTAATCATTTTACCAAGAAATTAAATGGAGAAGGAAAACTGGGGGTAGGCTTCTATCCCATTCCCACCCTTTCTGTTCAGACACACTCCACTATGATGGCAGTGGTGTTGGTGATAGTGATGATGCTGATTGTGGTAGTTATGACTGGGATAGTAATTATTATGATGGTGATAACAACGGTGATGATAATGACTGTGATGGTGATGCTGCTGTCACTTCTGATTATATTGATGATGATTGTAATGATTGCAATGGTGACATTGATGATGGTGACAATGATGTTAGTGATGATTTTAGTGATAATGATTATGGTGGTTATTATGATAGTGATGATTGGAATAGTGGTGATGATGGTAATGGTGATGATTGTGATAGAGATAATGGTGGTGGTGATGATGACTGTGAAGATGATCATGATGGTGGTGATAGTGGTCAGGGTGATGGTAATGTTTGTGGTGGGGGTGGTTGTGATAGTAATGATTGTAGTGGTGATGGTTGTGTTGATGGTAATGGTAATGAGTGTGATGATAATGGTAGTGATGATTGTGATTGTGATGACAGTGATGGTGATGATTGTGGTGATGACTGATGATGATGGTGATGATAATGATTGTAGTAGTGATTATGATGATGGTGGTGATGGTGATGATTGTGGTGGTGATGAAGATAGTGATGGTTGTACTGATGGTTGTGATAATGATTGTAGCAGTGATAATGATGGTGATGGTTGTGATGATGGTAATAGTAATGATTGCGATGGTGGCTGTGATGGTGATGATAGTCATGACAAAGAACTGTTTTCACAAAGAGCCAAGCTAAGTTAGGTTTTATGGTCTTGGCCATCTTCTGTATTACTAGTCCTACACTGAGTAGATCACAGTCAGGTGTGTCACTCGGGTCCTAAGACCTGGATCATATTACAAGCCCTATTTATATACACAGTTCAATCGCTCATCACCTTCCAGCTTTCTTGTCTCCTCACAGTTTTTCATGCCAGGCCTTCTGCCAGGAGAACTGTCTCAGCAATCACATCTACCAGTTGTACCACCCGACAGCATGCACACCCTATAACTCTTTCCCAAGCCGTATCTCCCTCCTGGAATCCTTCAGGGTTCCAAAAACAACAGGCTGTCTCCTCCTAGCATTTGATGGTAGCTTTATGCCAGACTGTATGGGTTACAGTTATCCTACTCCTGCTGGCTAACAGCCTTTATGGAATAGACCATCTACCTTGACTATAAGGGATTCTGGACAGGGTGTGGAGCTCACCTGAGAGATAAGTGGCTTTGACCTCTGGTCCCTGTGAAGCGAAAGGCAGGTTTCTATTGTGGGACAGATTGTCTTTCAGGCAGCATCCTCTGAATGGAACTGCTTTATCTTATACCCAGTCAGCTTCCTTCTGTGTAATGACAAAGACCTCTGGCGTCCTCCAACTTTCCATCTGGTCCACTGATCACTTAGAGTTTCCCCCAAAGGGTCTTGTTTGTTACTTTTGAGAGTAGCTGCGCCTGGCTTTCCCCAGTGACAGTATGGGAGAGGGGAGCAACCTGGCTGATTCCGTTCCAGCCTGGGGCTGTAGAGGTAGCTTAGAAAGTGGTGCTCTTGCCAGGAGCTGAGCAGGGCTGGGTGAGGCTAGGTGACCATGTCCCTGAGCTGCATACAGTGTAATAGAGACCAGTCTCCTCACAGGGAACGGGCTACAAATACAGTAAAACTAGGAGTTGGACTTCTCCTGCCCTAGGATCAGGCCCTGCTCTTATCAGTGATCAGCTACAGTCACACCCAAGGAACCTACAAACTTCAGTCCCAGAATCTGCAGTCCACCTGCAGAGAGAACTCCTGATCACTTTGTCTTGTCCTAGGCGGCAATCACAGCCGGGGCAGAGTTGCCAGTCATGCTGTGGCTTCTCCTCCTCCAGTTTATGCCTCAGCAGTGAGACCTGCATGCGGACACTCCCTTCTGCACACAGGCAGGTGTCTGCTTCCCTTTATGGAAAAGGGTCTTCCGTTGCCAGAGACAAGCCTGTGACTTAGACATAGGATCTTGGTTCCTGACCCCTCTTTGCCACCAAACTCGAATGATCTTGGAGAATTTAATGAATTTCTTTGCACCTTGATATTATCATCTGTAAATAGCAAAGCCACCTTTCCAAACCCTTTCTGAGATACACCACAGGTTGTCCATTTGAAGGTATGTTGGAAGCCATACTGCAGTGTAAAAGTAGTGACAGATCAATACCCACAAATAAATAATGCATACACATTTATCATTTTATTTCATCTCTTTCCTGAGAATTTATTGAATTCAGCTTACAATTTAAAATGTTAAAAGTTTCATGTGAATTATGAAGTACTAATCCCATGGTACACTGTAGCTATGCATCCCAGTGAGACAGTACCAGCATCCAGAGAGTACTAGCACCTGGCCCCAGAACACCCTAGCAACTAAGGCAAAAAGAGAAATGTAGCTCTCGCGTTATATTTATAATCTGGTTTATATCTACTCAAGTAGAGGTTCTGATATAAAGCAAGCATTGAGTTGGTCTCTCACACAGGAATGACAGCCTGACCCAAATGCACTACTCTCCCTGTTTCAAAACAGAAGCAGATGGAAGTATGAACTTAGCTGCTCCCCATTACTTTACTGTCACAGCCCCCCTGACTTTGTTAGCTGAAGCACCCCATTCTGAGGTCCTACTGGCCTTCCCAGCGAGAGACCGCACCGCCCTGCCGGAGCCTCCGCCTCCTGCTGACTTCCTTCTCCAAATGTTTTCACAGGTGGTTAAGCTGAAGGGCCAAGTGCTGTCGGTCATGTATCGGTTCCGCACCAAGAACCGGGAGTGGCTGTTGATCCGCACCAGCAGTTTCACCTTCCAGAACCCCTACTCGGACGAGATCGAGTACGTCATCTGCACCAACACCAATGTCAAGTACGTGTGCAGATCCCCTCTTCCCACTCTTTATGCACTGGTCACAGCTTTGCTGGGGGCTCCGTTCTCCCCATAGGCCCCACCTGCAGCTGGAAATCTCTGCAGAGTGAAGGAACAAGAACAGGAAAGAATGTGGGCCCGTGATGCTCTGGGGTGCAGCCCTCACGACTCTTCCTGGTTTCCCTCTCCAAAGGGCTGGGTGCCTGCCCCATAAGATATCCTGCCCTGCCAGTCAGGGTGCCACACTCTCCATTTGGTTCTCCCTTTCTGAGCACCAGGCCCAGCAGGGTGGAACTCTGCCAGTGTCCAGCTTTACATTCCAATGTAGCCGTGCCTAGTCTCCTGGTCCCGCTGAAGCTGGGGGTAGAGGAAGAAGACTGGGCCACTTGCAGCTCTGGACAAGGCAGGTTCCCTGGGGTGATACCACCACCATCCAAGCTTCAGTGCATCTGCCCCTGGTCCCTGCCCAGATTTGGGGGCTGGGGAACCACCCACGCATATCCTGTCCCCCATGGAGTTGCCAGGTGGCCTGAGAGCTCTTCTCTTAGCCCTGCTGCTTCCTAGCTATGAGATCTTGAGCAAAGCACTTCCTCTTTTGTGACATGGAATGGGTCCCCCTCCTTTTGGTTTGTGTATGTGTTTGTATGTGTGCGCGTGCATGCATGTGGAAGCCAGAGGTCAGCATCTGCTGTCTTTCTCAGTTGCTCTCTACCTTATTTTTTGAGAGATGGAATCTCATTAGCCTGGAACACACCGAATTGGCTAGGCTGGCTGGCCGACAAGCCTCGGGGAGGAATCCTCCGAACTGCTTCCCCAGCGCTGGGATTGCATGAGTGTGGTGCTGAGCCTGAGGCTGGCCTGTTTACCTGGGTGCTGGGGATCATACTCAGGTCATCATGCTTTACCAACTGTGTCATCTCCCTAGCCCATGGCCCCTCCTTTCTGGGGTCAAGCTAGAATCTGTGGGACAGACTCTGGGCCCAGTGCCCACCACAGTGAACATCGCTGTGGGCAGGCTAAACCTCCTCACCAGATCAAATGTAGAGAAAATATAAGTGGTGCCCAATTTTAGAAGCTTCTGTTTATGGTTTTTCAACTTTACTGTGGTCTGAAAGTGATGGCACATTCCAGGAAAACCACACTTTGAATCTTGACTCTGCTTCCTTCCCTGGGCTAGCAGTGTGCTGTAGGAAACTCGTGAGATGCTGGACTCAGCAAGCCTCAGTTCCCACTCAGCCACACAACCACCAGACAAAACAGCTGACACTCTGCGCTGCATTGCCAAGCTTGTGCAGTGCCATAGGGAGACTAGGGCTGCGACTTACACTGGGTTCATCAGGGCATAACCCTGGTGTGAGCTGAGGGGTATCTGTACGCAGAAAGGAACAACGACAAGTGCATGTAGGAGCCGTTCTGGGGTGATGAGGCTGGCATACTGGGGACTGCCATCCTGTCTTGGTCATGGTCACTGGACTCTAAGACCTCCATTTTTCCAGGTTCAGTCATGGCTGATCCTGAGTCTACTTCATCCCATCTGCTGATATCAGGGATTCTTCCCAAGGCCTGATCTTGAAGGACCCTGCCCTGTGAGTCCACTGGAGCAACTCCTCCTGCCCAGCCCTGCTGAGACACTGCTACCACTAATCTTGTCTCAGCTCTTTGTAGCCTGATTCTCACAATCAGCAGCCAGTACCCCATGTGGGACACATGGCTTATGGAGCTTCTCTCTAACTGTCTGCCAGCCCAGCTCCTTCTAGATACCTTCTCCCTTTGTGTATTTAATACAACAATTAGGTCTTTCTTCCACCTCGATCTGCTGATCAAGACTATAATAGAGAAGAGCAAATATAAGAATTCATAGACCCAGATGGACAAAGAGGTGATGGTCTTTCTCTGTGTCTGAGTTCGGACTCAGTCAAAGTGAAGGGGTTTTGTTTTCTTCTATCTCCCAATGAGGAGAGGAGAGGCTCTTTACTCAAAGAGCAGAGAAGTATCCCGGTGTGCCTCACACAGGTCTGGACTGATGAAAGTAAGGAAGGCTGAGAAGTGGAAGTAGACAGACAGGACTCCAGAGATCCTGACCGCTGCTGTGTTCAGGAGATGGGTAGGGTGTGAGGTTAGGAAGCAGGCCTCTCACCAGTGCTGTTAGACTGGTGGTGACAGAGCCAGGTCCTCATCAGGGGAGAGATAAGAGGGACAGTACCAGCCCTGACTTGCTTAGCACCTGTGCAAGCCACATCTCTGCCCCCAGACCCACATCTCCCATCTTGGCCTTGTTCCAGCTAATTCTGGCTGCCTAGACTAGAAGCCATGGGAATGGACAAGTGTGTCAACGACTCAGAGTCCTGAACACTGTTCTGGAACCTTTCCCCTTTGGATGCCAACAAATTGGCTGCTTCTTAGTAAGAGTTACCCCCGCCCCCTGGGGATCCTGCCCCTTTCACTCCCCTTCATCCCACTTTGCTCTTTCTCTACACATGGCTGTGTACACACACACACACACACACACACACACACACACCTGTGCACAACATGGGCTCTGAGGTTTCCTGCTTCCAATGGACGAGTCTGTTTCCTAGGCTTTTAAGGTGTTACATGTACCTTGCTGCCTGAGTCTTGCTTGCCAGTGAAGCCATTTCTATAGCAAGCCTAAGCCACCCTCTTCTAGAGTAACAGGCCTGGATCTTGACTGGGATCCAGCAGCTTTCTAGATTTTGGTATAAAGAACAGACTGAAGTTGCTTTCGAGAAGGTTTAGGCATTTTTAAGGTTTTTTTTAAAAATCATTGTTCATTTACTTCTGGCCTTTGTCAAACCTCAGGTATCAGAGTTGCATGTTTTGCTGAAACTAACACTAAGTTTTCTCCCAGCACCGGAAACGGACATGGTCCATGCCAGCTGAGGGTATGCATTATAGTTCCTGCTATTAGGGGAAACTCTGCCTCAGGAAGCTTAAGGCTTGGACTCCAAAACCATGGGAGCATGGGAGAGGCCAGACAAGAGGCAAAAGACAGGGAATACAGACAAGAAGCAGGAGCCGGTGCTCCAGGGCCCGGGGAAACACCCCAGGAGTTCACCCTGCCATGGGGCCTGAAAGCGGTCACCCTTCTCTGAGAGCCAGGCCTGGCTGGTGGCGGGCTTTCTTGTCTGAAAGCCAGGCAGTGTTGACAATACAGTAGCATTTTCTTCAGGGGTGTGTATGCATGCCGCCTCGGGTTGGTGGCTTCAGCAGGTCCTGGAGGGTGTGTGAATCAGCAAGCCCCCAGAACACCAGCAGGTCCTGGAGGGTGTGTGAATCAGAAAGCCCCCAGAACACCGGCAGGTCCTGGAGGGTGTGTGAATCAGCAAGCCCCCAGAACACCAGCAGCAGTTGCACCACACCAACAAAGTTGGTGTCTTCTGAGTTAGGTATTCAGTCATAATGTGGTTGAAAAGCTCACTGTGGACGGTAGAGGGCAGTGGTGACCGCACATGTGAACACACCAGTTCCTTCTTAAATTTGGGAGATGAGCTTTGCCAGCAGTAAGCCCGCTACTTAGGAAAGATCCTCCAGTGCCCTGGGTTTAGGAAGAGGTGGGGAGAGTTGCCTGCTCAGTTGCTTTCAGCTAGGAGCATCCAAAAGAAACTTCCTGGAGAAGTCAAGCAGGCACCGAATGTTTAGTGTTTGTGCTAAGCTGCTGAAAAGGCTCTTTGTCACCTCTGACTCCTTTCCTGTTCTGTCGACACAGAGGGAAGCCCAGGAAAACATAGACTGATGCAACACACTGGGTGCACATCTTTGAGCTGTCCTAGTATTTAGGGTCGACAGTGGTGGACTGACTGCATGGAGTCTTGTCTGGTTTTTCATATTTTCCCAAGCTAGCTCCTTGGCTTTCGTTTCCAAATTCTCCTCAGGGAGTGACCTGCAGTCATTGCTCTGTACCTGCTTGGGCCCAGTCCCTGTTCCTGGGATAGCACTAGTCTAAGGTCATCTAGGTTTTCCATAACACAAGTTCCTGATGCGTAAGAATATGTGTCTATTCATAGATGTGTATGTGTATATATAAAGTGTATGTGTACATGAATGTGTGTGGACATTTGTGGGTATAGATGTATGTGTAAATGCACATACCCATGTATGTGTGGGTGCATGTATGTGTGCGTGCATACAAGTGTGTGTGAGTATATGCTTGGGTTCTTAAAGCCTGCCATGCCCAGAATCCAGGCTAGTCAACCATCACACATATTTGGTGATGGTTAGTAGTGATCACCTGATTTGTAGCAGGTGGAAGGTGAAGAGAAGAGATGAGTGAAAAAGGAGACAGGAAGATTGTGTGCAATTTCTGCAGAATTTAAAGTACATGCTCTTGCCCCAGGGCCTGAAAAGGCAGCCCCAAGAGGCCCCAGAAAGCAGGGTCTGAAAAAGAGGCATCATCATCCTCTAACCCTGGCTGTTTCTCTTTCTGAAAGTCAGGGCAGCAGCTTCCAACTTTGAGCCAGTGAGGAGTTAAGACCCTCTCAGTCACAGGCTCTAAACTTGTGGGATATCTTGGTCCCTGCCTCTCCTTTACCTGCAAAGGACAGCCTGCCACACAACCAGAGCTACAGACATTACCCGAAACTAGCTCATCCACTCCTCTGCCCCCATGGAAGTCTTGGTAATCTCTTAGTGGCCATCACCTTCATCAGGCCTCTGCTGAGCCAACCTACAAGGCCTATGGGGCAATTTCTCTGAACAGATACAGAACCATGTTGTGCCCTGCCCCCGTCAAATCGATGCCAGAAGTCTACAGTCTCTCAGTAACCCTGTGTTATGGAAGGTATTTATCCTGGATTGGGACAGAGAGAAGAGTGCAAAGTTCACATAACTGCTGACCTGGATTGAATCCCTCACATACTATATCCTAGTTATATACCCCACTTAAACTCTCTAAGCCTCATCTGTTTTATCTGATAAATGGGAGTATTGCAAAGATGTGACATGTTGGCCAAGGACCAGTGATCTGCCTTCCATTAAGAAGTTATCAGCCTGCTGATAAAGCATGATGCTTCCTCAGGGTGCCGAGAACAAGAAGCAAAGCAGACAGGAGGAATAAGAAAAGACAGAGCAGGATTCATTTATACTTATGATTGTACTGATTCTTTAAAAAATTTCAAGAAAAGGCATCATGTAGCCCACGCTGGCCTTGAATATAACCGTGAACTCCTGATTCTTCTACCTCTATATTCCAAGTGATAGGATTACAGACATGAACAAACATGACCAGTTTTATGTGATGCAGAGGATTGAACCCAGGGCTTCATACCTACTAGGAAAGCACTCTACCAAGCTCTGTGTAGCACTCTTTTTAGATTGTTTAAAATCTCAATGTTTCTTTGAAAATTATCCTTGGTGCCCCACTTTGCTGATGTGAGAAGCTTCCACTGCCTGGTGGGGCATCATGCCCCTGGTGTCATCCTTTTCCCTGTCCCTGGGCTCTCCACAGTGTGGAAGTATACCCTGTGAGGAGCCACACTCTATACCTGGTAGAACCTGTCTTCTCTCATGCATTGTGATCTCACCTCACCACCCAGCCATCACCTGCCTCTTCCTCTCCTCTGGAGACCCAGCTCCACCAGGGCAGGGATCTGAGGGATTCTGGACCATCACAATGCGGCTTAGTATGGTTTTCTATTTGCCTAAATGCCCTTCACTGAATAAATGGTCTTCTGAGTTTGATCGTAAAGGCACTGCTCACTAGGTCCTCCAGTAGAGGTCCTCTTCCCCTGGGGTATTGAGAACTGAAGACCCCTGCCATATTTTTAGCATCTGAGTTGTGGGGTTCATTGACTCTTGAAAGTAATTCAGTTTCCTTACTTTAAAATTTGAAGCATCAGTCTTTGTGGTCAAGGATTTGTTGTCCCCAAATGGAACAGAGTGGCAGAGTAGGAAGAAGCTGACAGAGGAGGAGGAGCCAGGCACCTTGGAGTCAACCCTGTTTCAGATCCTGCTGTGCCGGAGCAGAACCACCTCTGACCTAACCCTAACCTTGAGCTTCAGTTTCTTGATTTTCAGTGTGTGGGTAAAGTAAGCATTACAAAGCCAGTGCGAGGCATGAACAGAAAGGCATAACACTTGCAGCAGGTGCACGCCACTGAAAGCCAGCTGCTTTGCTCAGTACTAACCCAACTGCTTTCCTGAATTTTGCCTTTCAAACAATTTCAATATGATAATTGATAATTTTTACCCTGCATAAAACAAAATCATACATCAAAGCTTATTTTTTGAGCCAGGTGTGAAGGCTGGTACATGTCTGTCTTCCCAGCCCTAGGGAGGCTGAGGCAAAAGGATCAAGAGTTCTGGGCTAGTCTAGGCTATGCTGTGTAGAAAGACCGTGTCTCAGAAAAAAAATAATTGAGGACTGAGACTATGGCTCAGCTGATATAGTGCTTATAGCACAAACTGAGAATCTGAGTTTGGATCCTCAATATCCATGTAAAAATCTGGGTATGTGTCTGCACCCCTCATGGTGCTGGGGTGGAGACGAGGATCTCGAGTTCACTGGCAAGCCAGTCTAGCCAATTGGTGAGCTCCAGGTTCAGTGAAGGACCTGCGTCAAAAAATAAAGTGGAGGGACTAGAAAGACGACCCAACAGTTAAGAGCACTGTTTTTCAAAGGACCTGGGTTCTGTTCCTGGTATCTACATGGCAGCTTACAAATGCCTGTAACCCCAGTTCCAAGCAATCTGGCACCTTTTCTTCGCCTCCATGGGCTTTTCATGACACAGGTGCACTTATATGCATGCAGGCAAAACACTAATACACATAAAATAAAGGTAAGTAAATCCTGTGCTGGAGAGATGGCTCTGCAGTTAAAAGCACTGACTGCTCTTGCAGAGGATCTGGATTCGGTTCCCAGCACTCACACGGTGGCTAACAACTGTCTGTAACTCCAGTTCCAGGGGATCTGATGCCTTCTTCTGACCTCTGTGGGCATTGCATGACATGTGCATACTAACAAACATGCAGGCAATACACTCATAAAAAATTAAAATAAAAAAATATTTTTAGTAATAATAAATAAATCCAACAAACATCTGAAACAGTAAGGTGGAGAGCAGTTGAAGAAGAGTCCTGGATGCTGACCCGGGCCTGCACACGCACACACACACACACACACACACACACACACACATCAAAACATTTTTTCAGTAGTTCATTGTGGCAGTGTAAACTTGAAATATATAAGGCTTGGATTAAAACGAAAATAGAAAACATTTATCTATTGAGCACTGCCTGCATGACTTTGAAGAACAGGAAGTTCCTTGTCAGCCCCATTGCCCCTCCACCTTTCTGTGCCTCACACCTCTGTTGGCCTCTTGCTTCACAGGCAACTTCAGCAACAGCAAGCAGAACTGGAAGTGCACCAGCGAGATGGGTTGTCGTCCTATGATTTATCTCAGGTGAATTCTGGGAAATTCTTTTCAT
Organism: Eospalax fontanierii; assembly: GCA_035773235.1. Taxonomy (NCBI): domain Eukaryota; kingdom Metazoa; phylum Chordata; class Mammalia; order Rodentia; family Spalacidae; genus Eospalax; species Eospalax fontanierii. The sequence continues at coordinate 152,026,670 of CM069524.1, read as the reverse complement.
GTGGTACTGTCACCAACTCAGAGTACTGAGGACTAAACTCTTCCCAGAGCTTGAACAACTCCCCTCCCATCAAGGCTCCCTGTTCCATCCACCTTTTAGAGTATTCTGATCCCTGTGGCTCTGTTATGGCTCCTCCTAAGTGAGCCTGAGGAGCAAACACAGGTGGGCCATGTGACAAACTATGAACCATGGTCAATCACTGAGACTCCCCAGGGGCCTGCAGGACATTACAAAAGACTTTGTATGGACCCATCTCACAGAATCAGAAGCCAGCAGGTTCTGGCTCTAGGGTTCTGTGGCTTCCCAGCCATCTCTCCCACCCTTGCATCTCTTTCTCCTCAGTGTGTCCCTTCTTGTCATGCTCTGTCTCTCTCTTCTTTCTCGAATCTCTCCATCCCTCTCTTCTCCCCCTCTCTCTGCTCCCACTTCTGATCATTGGCCATCAGAGACACTGACATGGGTCTGTATAACCTTATTCCTAAATCAAGCTTTAGTTCTCATTCCCTGCTATTTACAGAACGTTGGTTCTTTTCCAGTTATCTCTGAGAAAGTGGTCGGCATGGCTCTGGGATCCTTTCTGTCATGACCTCTAGTCTATCCCTTCTAAGCTGGCTCCCCTGGATCTTCATAGACAAACTCCCCATTCTGTGGGAATAGTCAGGCCTGAAATGCTGGCTCATTCATTGAGGGGATGTGCAGAAAGACAACAGGTGACTCTAGCGTATATGCTCTGTGCCTCATTTGAGAATTACGGTTGTGTTTCTATGTACCAACAGGTCCCAGTTCCTAACCTACCTGCTGGTGTTCACGAGGCAGGGAAATCTGTGGAAAAAGCAGATGCAATCTTCTCCCAGGAGAGAGATCCCCGTTTTGCTGAGATGTTTGCAGGCATCAGTGCATGTAAGTGTGCAGGCGATGCTTGGTTGTGAGGCTGTGAGTTTACAGTTGCTTTCAGGCCATCTGGAGACAGCTACCCTAGAGAGAGGGGAAGAGGTGATTTTTGGTTAACTGCCACTGTGTATAATAAGAACCTTGTACGAGAGTCAGGGTGGATTCTCCATATTCCGGCCTTTCTTCTTATTTCCTGATCACCTGTGACATGCAGCCTGGGGCCCCAGCATCTCATCTTTAAAATGTTAAAGGTCAGAGCAAATGAACTCTACTAATCCACTGCACAGTGTCTTATTCACTAGTCAGATGTTTGGCACTTTAAATACCTGAGAAAACAGCTTAGGTAGAGAGAGGGTTTATTTTGGGTCTCAAAAAGATGCCATCCCAACTTGGCTGGCTCTGTGTTTCTGGACCTGGAGTAAGGCAGAGCATCATGGCAGAAGATTGTAGAAGGCAGAGCTGCTCAGCTCATGGCCAACAGGAGGTCGAGGAAGGGACCAGGGCAATATATACAAGGTGTAGCCCCTAAGGACACACCTCCAACTAGGCCCCACATTTCACAGTTCTACCTATTGAAATTTTGAATCCATTCCTGGATTAAACCATTGACTGTGTGTGATCTCGGCAAACAGCCTCACAGACACATGCAGAGTTGTGTTTAACCTCCCTACCATCTCGTGCAGTCAAGTTGACCAGGCATTTCTGACTAGTCAAGTTGGAAGTCAAGGTTAACCTTTATATGCAGTTTGGTTTTAGTATTAAGACACAGATATGTTCCTGTGAAAATTGCACCTTCATCTGTAACACAGAAAGGACCACATTTAAGATTAAAATATGCAACAATAAAGAAGTGATCCATTGTTTTAATACTGTATATCATCATTTAAACTTCGTTGAGTGTGCCCTGTCTTTTTGACATGGCTATCAACTTCTGATGTGAAAGTGGGGCTCGTCCTCTTAGCTAACTTGTTCTTTTCTATGACAAATTGTCATGAGCAGATTTCCCCATCGTGAAACACTTTGTCATCAGTATACATTTCCCCACTGAGCATGACCACAGCTCCCTACGTGTATCCCTCGCAGTAGAGTGGCCACCTGCATCATCACATGGAGCCTGTGTGCCCAGAAGCCTCACCCCCACCCCCACATATCCACTGTAGTTAGCAATCCATAAAATTAAGAAATACTTTATCAAAGTCAAAATTCAGAAAAAAGTACTTTGTTTTCATTCCACTTTCACATGCTCAAGGAATTATGATTAGTTAGGGTTAGGTGAAAGGAAATGGTCCATGCTGGAATTGGACCCAATCCTAGAATGGTTCACTAGGACTAACAAGCTGAAGACAGCTTGACTTGGGGGAGGACATGCTGACTTCTGCATGGACAGAAAAGAGCACTCCTCAGACCCCCTCATACCAGCCCATTGGTAGAAGACCAAAGTTTTCAGTCTGTCTTGACTGTGGCCTGAAGGCTCAGGAAGCCCACATGGTGCCAGGTCACAGTGACTTCTGCTGAGTACAAAGTCCAGTCCCCGAAGCACAATGGGAAACAGACCCCTCAGCACCTCAGGGAAGTGTCCTGCTCTTAGGACCCCCGGTCACCCAAATACACTGATGTGTCACTTCATTCATCAAGAGGAGACAAGAGCACACCTGAAGGGCACGTGTTCTTCTCAGACCAAACAGCTGACCAGAGACCAACAGCATCTTTGAGGAATCCACTGAGTCTTTTATCTTACACGTAGACATGTTTCCATAGCAGTAACACAACAGAAAGAAAGAAGGCAGACGAAAAATAGAACAGGGTAGAGAGGCAGTGAGAGCAGTCAGAGCAGATGTCCTCATTCAGAAATGAATATTGAGAGAACGAGGAGAAAGTTGGGAAAATCTCTAGTGTCTCTTCTCTGGGGGATTCCAGAAGACAGCGTTGCCATCAGAGGACGCACTACCCAAGGCGGACTCCGGACAATACAGAACGTGCGCAATGCGTGCTGTGGAATTTTCCCCAAGTGCAAAACTTGAATCTTCCAACTTTAATACCAGAGTTTTAGACTGTCCGTGCCTCCCATGAAGGCTAGACTGAAACACGTTAGAGAAACTCATATCTAAATGGTGTGTATTGTGTTCACTTTCTGAAGACTGAAAAGCAAAGGGAAAAATCCTGCAGACATCAGTGTTATGGTTTCAGTGTGACATTTCCCCCATAGGCTCATGTGTTTGAACATTTAGTCCTCAGCTGGTGGTGCCATTTTGGAAGGTATGGAACCTCTGACATACTGTCCTGATAGGTCAGTAGAGCAAAGCTCTAGGGTTATAGGCTACCTCTCTTCTGGCTCATACCTCTCTTTTCTGATCCACTGAGATGGGAGCAAGCTGCATAATGCTTCCACCACCGCAGACCGGAGCCACTTTGCCACCCTGATCATCACCGTGCCTTCCCCAACCATCACATTGTGAGCGTGTTTAAATCCCTCCTCCCCTAAGTTGGTTCTGTCAGGTCACAGGCTTGAGAAAAGTAGATAACACATTCAGGAGAAGGAAAATTACTGCAAAAGGAAATTATTAGATTCTCCAGGTTACTAAATGTTAGAACTCTGGGGGTCGAGGACAAACAGTGAATTCAGAGGGAAAATAATGCAATGCAGAATCTCTCCTTCAGCCACAATGCCTTCATGTACAGAAAGACATCACTTGCATCCCCTGTTTCTGAAAAGAATAGAAATATAAGACACAAGAGTGTAAGTAAAAGGTTAGAAAAGGAGTGGTGATGGGAAATAGAATTATTAACACTCAGCTGAAGTTAACATACAAATTATTAGAAGACAAAAGACAGACAAAAGCTAGAGATTCAAACCAATTCAGCGAAAAATCCGGACATGTTTTGGACTTGGGATAGGAAACAAAAATTTCTCAACAATATTGGCAGGGGTCTCTAGAGGAACAGAGTGTATGTATACACACACACACACACACACACACACACACACACATATATATATATATACACATATACATATATACATCAATTTACACATATACATATATAAATACATACAAATATACATGCATATAAAGGGGACTTTAAAATATCTTACTTGATATTTTTATTTTATGTGTATGAGTGCATTGCCTGCGTGTATGTAAGTGCCCCTGTGTCATGTAATGCCTGAGAAGGTCAGAAGAGGGCGTTGGATTCCTTTAGAGCTGGAGTTACAGACAGTTGTTAGCTTCCATGTGGGTGCTGGAAATCAAACCCAGGTCCTGAGCCATCTCTTCAGCCCCTAAAGGAAATGTTTTAGATTAGCTTATACTGTAGGGGCTGGGGAGTCCAGCAATGGTCATCTGCATGCTGGAGAGCAGAGAACCTGATATCTAGTGATTCATTCCACAAAGGAGGGCCCCTCAGCAGTCAGTTCCAATCCAGCACTGAAGCATAGGCACTCCCAATGGTATTGAGTCCATGTTGGAACACAAAGCTGGAGTAGAGGTTAGCACCAGCAGCAGTAGACACACTGGCTCAGGAGGAGGAAGTAAAGGTAGGAAAGCACTGGACAGGGACTGTGGAAGCCTCCATCTTTGTGAATAGAGCAGCCACTATGTTCTCTCCCTCTAGCGTACAGGTAGCAATTATTGAACTCCCCAGCTTGCTGTCGAAGCCAAACTAATAAACCTCCTTTTGTAATGTATATACATCCTTTTAGTTATATTCCTCTAGAGAAGCCTGCCTGATGCAGATTTTAGTACTAGAAATAGGTTGTAGGCTTATCCTCATGGAATTCATTAGTTTTACCATGTTCCCCACCATCCTGAAGCAGCTAGTTTAATAAAACAGTGGACTATGTAAGACTCAGTTACATACAGTTCCAGCTGGGTGCAACTAGGTGACATGTGAAGGGCCAGGGCAGGGCTCTCTAGAAGGCTGTGTTCCCAGAACCAGTGTCCAATTCATGGTACCATTGCTATTTCCATCCCTTGATTCCTGGATTCGTGAATCCTGGCTCAAGGAAGAATGATACCAGGTGGAAGGGGTGTGTGTGTGTGTGTGTGTGTGTGAGTGACCTGGCTTGAGCAAACTGTGAAGGCTCAAATTAGTTACTAGAAGTGGACCAAATGCCTTTGGTTGCCTTTGGTCCCTCATGCAATACCCTTCTGTCCCTAAGCACGTTCTTGTGGCCTCATGGCATGTACCCTGTGACTGAGGTACAGAAGGCTATAGCCTGGTTTATAGATGGTTGTGCATGTTATACAGACACCACCCAGAAGTGAACAGCTACAACATTACACTTCCTTTCTGGGACAACCTTGAAGGACAGTGGTGAAGAGAAATCTTCACAGTGGACAGAACTCCAGGCAGTGCACATGGTCATACATTTTCGTAGAGGAAAAAATGGCCAGATGTGTAATTATATACTGATTCATGAGCTTTAGCCACTGATTTAACTGAATGGTCAGAGGAACATGACTGGAAAATTGGAAAGAAAAACACTAGAGGATAGCAATCTCCAAATGGGAAAAGGTTGTAAAGATACTTGTGTTTCTTGCAATTACTCAATCAAAAGCTGACCTTACAGAGCAGGATTTCAATAAATCAAGTTGATGGATGACCCATCTGTGGATAGTGGTGAACCTCTTTCTCTAGTCATCCTTCTTATTGTCCAGTGGTCCCATGAACAGAGGGGTCATCTTAGACTCAGCAACGTGGACTTCCATCACCACGGCTGACTCAACTAAGCCACTGCTCAGTGCCCTAATCTGCAAGCAGCAGAGATCAACACTGACCTGTGATATGGAACCATTCCCTAGGTGGCTAACCAGTAACCTGGTGGTAAATTGATTACATGGGACCCCTTTTGTCATAGAAGGTCAGCATTTTGTCCTTACTGGAACATATATTTATTCTGGTTATGGATTTACCTTTCTTGAACACAATGCTTCTGCCAAACTAACATGCGTAGACTAACAATGCCTTATCCAGTGTCATGGTATTTCTGGTATTGCTTCCGACCAGGGAACTTGCTTCACAGCCAGAGAAGCACAACAGTAAGCTAGTGCTCATGGAATTCCCTGAGTTTACCAAGTTCCCCACCTTCCTGAAGGAACTAGCTCAGCAGAACAGTAGAATGTCCTTTTGAAGACTCATAGTGCAACACTTGCAGTGCTGTGGTAGCATTCTCTTGAAGGCAGGATATGCTCTGAATCATTGCCCAACATAACTATATAGTAATCTCTGACATTTGCAAAGAAATAAAAGGCTTCAAGTATGTTTAAGCATAACTAAAATGGATTTTTTAAGATGAAGGAAGAAAATCTTATACCAAACCACTTCCAAGGAAATTTTTAGCAAATCACAAAATTTTCAGAAGAAAAGTAAAGTAAGAAAGCAAGAAAATATGTGAATATTGAATGATAAATCAAGTTGTTATTCAAGGACCTCAGGTGAATAACTCCTAACTAATATGTCAAAATATAACATAATCAAAACAAAATGTGATGAGCTATCAAGTCTGCAGGGGCAAGTGCTAAAGATGCTTGGCAAACCCAAGCAAGGAAGTAGAGCCACAGTGTCACTAGAGAAAAACTTCAGAACATTCCTGAAGAGAGAAGACAGAACCTGAGATGAGTATATAAATATTGTGACCGAAACACAGAAAAGCCAAAACCACCACAAACACCAGGGAAACTGATAAAACCAAATTCTAAGTGGACCGACTCAGTCTGCCTTTCTTCACCTTTAACAAATCAGGTCGCTCAAAATAATAAACTGGAAAGGATTTAGGTTACAGGCTAGAATACAGGAAATGTAAACATACAGACCCCCCACAATTGTCATCATCTGAATCAGGAGAGAGTCCAAATCCCATCCCAGGTGGCGCCTGTAATACAAAAGATGGAGCTGGGGACCAAAGCCAGGAAGTTGAGGATCACAGTGGGTCCCCATCTCTGGTACTCTGGGCATTCTCATCTATTTGCAGAAGACCTATTGTGTACTCCCTTAAAGGGCTGGAAGGATTGTATATAATAGTCTTCCCCACTCGTAAGGGCTTGCCTTCAGGTGGTCACCCTAGAAGTAGGGAGCAACTGTCTGGTGTCCCTGCATGTCAGGGAGCCCCTGAGAGGGGACATGCAAAGGTGAAGGCAAGGAGGCTGCCCCTTGTAGGTCTCCCAAGTTCCCATGCCCTACCCCTGTTCTGGGGTATCCTCCCCATTGCCTGCAGCACAAGAGGAACCTTCATATGTGACTCCTCTGGTTTTCCTAGCGGAGAAGAAGATGATGAGCACGGCCTCTGCGGCAGGCACACAGCAGATCTATTCCCAAGGAAGCCCATTCCCTGCTGGGCACTCCGGCAAGGCGTTCAGGTATGTGTCAGAGAAAGGAGTGGTGGGTAGAGGCCCAAGTGCCAGCATCAGCTCTGTAAACTAAGCAGGAGTCAGCTCTTCTGTACTTTGGGGTGAGCCTGGCATGGGAACTCTGGACTGTTGGCTCTGTTTCATCAACCTCCCATAGGCCCTGGGCGTCAGCAACTCTCAGATGCCAAGGGTATCAATCTCCTTGTTCTACAGTGGCTCCTGCTGGAGAGAAGGGAGTAACTTGGTCTCTAGCCAAGATGAGGTGGGGCCAAGCTGGCAACTGCCCTATTCCCTAGTTCACCGAGCCAACAGCAAGTACAAAGAAGAAAAGACTTGACCCATCGTGTCTGGGCCTCAACCTCAAAGGCCACTCAAGGGCACAACAGGGTGCCTGACTGTTAGCATCAGGGCATGTTTGTAGCTCACTGTGAAGCTTTGTGTCACCACTGAGGACCAGGTCTTGCTCAAGTGTCCTCTGGGAAATGCAAGCATGAACCCTGGAGAGTGCCCAAAAGAGAGGCCAGTGACTTTCGGGGTGGGTATCCTTATTTGTCACACCAGCCTCCCCCAAACTCCCTAGAAGCTTCACATACCCCAGGGTCAGCTAGGTGGTGCTCTTCCTGTAGCCTAGCCTCTAGTGCACTTGGTCCAACCCTGAGCCGGACTCTTGAGCACCCACAAGGGCCAGGAGTGAGCGGTAAGTCCAGCACCCAGGAACTACACCTGCCACAAGGGGATAGGAACCTCTCTTCCTTGCTGCTCCAAGGATGAACGTCCTACAGCCACAGCAGGTGTGGCCTGACTAGGGTGGCTGCTTCTTGTTTCAAGAAGCCCAGGCAAAGTCGTAGCAGTACCTTATCAACCCATGTTCTGCAAGCTGAGACATGTGCTGAAGAGGTCCCCCAGGGAATAAGGACCAGAAAATGTCCTCTAGGAGGAGAGAGGGGTGATATGACCAAAGCATGTGATATATACATTTTATATATATATGTATATGTACATATATAACAGTATATATTATACATTATTTGTATGTTGCTTTGGAAATAGACATGGTAGTTGATCTCTGTACTCAGGAAGCTGAGGCAGTAGGAATGCTGTGACTTCAAGGTCAAAGTGGGCATCATAGCATCAGGCTAGACAGAGCTATACATCAAGAACCTGTCTCAAAAAAAATAGAAAAAATTGTTAATTTGTATAATTAATATAGCTGATTTTTTTTTCCAAAAGGAAATCAAATGTAAAGGAAAGAAAATGTCCTCTGAATTGAAACACCTATCTAGAGAAAAGATGGGAAAGGAGCCTCTGTGTTAAGTGGAAAGTTAACTTAGGAAATGGACATAATGTCTGAACAACTGAACTGGCTTTCCAGTTTGCCAGGTGTCAGAGAACACAGAAAAAGGTTAGAATACAGTTAGTAAAATTGTAGTCTGTAACCTTCTTTCCAAAACACAGCCAAACACCTAACTCTACTAAAACCCTGATTAAATTAGATACAGTCCACCTCACTCAGTATGTTCCCAGACCCCAATACCTGCCCAAATACTGAGAAAGACCCAGAGGTGACAGGAAGACTAGAAGCAGTGCACAAGTATCCCCCAACCTTTTCCATTTTCAGTGAACATGTAGTCAGCATAGCCCTGAAAATCCCTCCAATTACAGTGAGGACGGTGTCAGAGATCATTTTCACGGGGCATGCAGAGTGCTGAATATTGTGATGCACACTGCAGGTGCCTAATAAGGGCTCACTGAGTTAATTAATCTGAAGGCAGAAGTAAAACAACAGCCTTGTGCATGACTGAGCCTCTTGAGGCACACTTCCATCCCTAGGCTTGTTCTAGTGTTGAAATTAAGTACAGCCTGAAGCCTACTTCCAGACTCCTTAAGCTTTCAAGGCTCCCCAAAGGGATGAATTAACCAAAGCACAAGAGCAGGTAGTCCTGAGACTGATTTGTATTCTGAGACAGGTGTCTCATCTTGAAACAAAATCTTCTATTGAGAGCTGTGGATGCTCAAGGGGAGGAGAGGCTGGGCAAGAGGGAGGGCTGTGAGATCCTGGGGGAGGACAAGGATGAGAATAAAAGCTGACAAGTCAGGATCCCTGCACAGCGTACAAGGAGAGAGAACACGCGGAGGCAAACCAGCATGGGCTGGCCACAGAGGCTCATGCAAGCCGACCTTTCCTTGGAAATAAGTGCATTTTTTTCCTCCTAGTTCTTCTGTGGTCCATGTTCCTGGAGTGAACGACATTCAGTCTTCCTCCTCAACGGGCCAGAACATGTCCCAGATCTCCCGGCAGCTGAACCAGGGCCAGGTGGCATGGACAGGAAGCCGTCCACCCTTCCCAGGGCAGGTATGGGTAAACATGAGGCATGGTCCTGGGTGTCCAGAGTGGCAGAACACCCAACACATGCTTATTTGGGTCTCAGCTTTGAGGGTAGGTTAGTACCTAGAACAGCCAGTGCCTCAGGAGCATCCGCCATCCACAGGGCACTTTGAGAGCTGGGTCACCAATAGTTACACCATATCTGTCTCACCAACCCTTTTCTTCTGGAAAACGCCCCTGAGGAAGAGAACAAGAAGGGGTTGGGCTCCCAAAGCTGCTCCGGCAACAAGGCCCTCATTACTCCTCATCACTCAAACCTCTGGTGGCTTCTGTGCTAGAAGGGCCTGTAAATACCCAACTATGAGTCACACCTTGTTTCCTCCAAAGGTGAAGTGTTACTCAGCTGAGAGCTTTCTATAAGCTGAAGGTGACCCAGGCCATTATAGTCCTGGGGGTACCTTTAACCAGTCCCACCTCAGGGCTCCAGGGCTAAGACTTTGGCCCCTATACACTGGGCTCATCCCAGGCCTATGCCCAACCAGCCAGGGGAGCCAGGGCCTGCTCTTCCTAAAGAAGACTTCAGAGGTGGGGCTTGGTGGGAGACTGGCTACTCCTGCTTCCTTCAGTCCTAACTATAGCAAATCCCATCGCAGCCCAGCAAGACACAGTCATCTGCCTTCGGGATTGGATCAAGCCACCCCTACCCAGCTGACCCTTCTTCCTACAGTCCTCTCTCCAGCCCAGCTGCCTCGTCACCCAGTGGAAATGCCTACCCCAGTCTTACCAGCAGGACTCCAGGGTTCGGTAGGTGGGGAACACAGAAAAGCGTTCCTAGCCTGAGCATCCTGTGTGTCTGTCCAGGTTCTGAGCCCCAAGCTCCCAGGAGCTCCCAAAGTGTCCCAGCACCTCTCCTCTCTGGCTACAACCAAGAGAGCCCCAGGTGTCCTAAGCCAGGGAGGTTTATATATCTTGACCTAGTAATTCAACATGGCGATTTTCAAGGCACAAGCACTAGTTCCTGTATTGGAGCGGGGCCTAAATGCTAGTTTAGTGCTTCATGGCCCTGAGCAGGGACCTGCAGGTCCCCAAAATAAAAAAGTTATAGTCTCCTTTTAGGAAATGAGAAGCTAGGGTTGGTCGGTTGTGTGGTAAAACCAGAAAATCCTCTTTTTGGATATTAGGTATAGGTATTTGGATATAGGTGTATTTGTTATATATCTTGTTGCTGTGACAAAACTCCCAGCAAAAGTAACTTAAGGAAGGAATGGTTTATTATGACTCACAATTTATGGGTCCAGGGAAGGCATGGTGGCAGGAAAGCTCAGCAGCTGGTCACACTGCATCGGCAGTCAGGAAGCAGAGAAATGAATGTTGGTGCTTGGCTCCCTTTCTTCCTTTTATTCAGTGTGGGACCCCTGGCCCATGGGATGGTACCCCTTAACCTGACCTAGAAAGTCCATCGCAGATTTACCCAGAGGTTTGTCTCCTAGGTGATTCTGTCACACCCTCACACTTGGGGAGCCCACCTTGTGTGGATATCTTTATTGCTTAGATGGGAAAGGTCAGCCCATCAGTGTTTCATGGCTGTGGCTGCACCTTCTGGTGCACTGTCAGTAGCTTCTGTCTGCTGGTCTTTGTGTATTTAATAAGTACCCAGCATCTCTCCCAGGGCCTGAGTCACATTCCACAAAGGGGATGGGGATCCTACCTGAATCTTTGTGGGGCTGTCACTGAGTGACATCCAAGAGCGAGGTACCCAAGGCTTTTCTCTGAAGACCTGCCACCCTCAAGTGGGCAAGAAGCTGAGCCCAGACCTCCCAATTCACTTGTCAAGTTAAAAGCTTCCATTTAAGTGGCTCACCTGTCAGCTTTATGGGAAAGTGCCTCTCAATGCAACTTATCAGCTGTCCCCACCGCTCTCTACCTCCACCACTGACAGCAACACTTCTGCCTCAAAGACCAAGGTCTTGACCACAGTATTTCCCAGCCCTAGGTTTGTCTCTTCCCCTTGGAGAAGCTGCCTCCTAAGCACAAACTCCATTTATGAGTACTATGTATGTTTAAGTCTCATTGCCTTGTGATTAGGGACACTGCATAAGAAGCACAGGACCCCTCATCCTGGTGCTCTGGGTCATCCAGGCCCTCAGTGCCATTGTAAGCTGAGGTTGAGCTCCCTTGTTCCTAGACAGTGCTCCTCCTTGCTGTCACAGGTCGGAACGTTCCTTTCGTCTGGGGAAAGGAACTTTACCTCCTTCTGAAGGGTCTTTACAGACTGGAGTCATGGGGTTACCGAGACCCTCCTGGAAGCAACAAAGGTCCTACAGGCCCTGGCTGTGATTTAGTCATTCTTTACAAGTACCAGGCCAGTGCTAGCTTGGGCAACAAACAAGAGACTGTGCCTACCCCAAGAAGGGTATGGGATGGAGCAGAAGCAGGGGAAACAGACCGAGGTAGAGGAACCAGACCAGTAAAAAGAGGCAGGAAGATATGCCACAGGCCCAGCAGCCAGATCTCCATGGAAGCCCTGGCAGGGGACAGGAAAACAGCCATTTGTTTCACAGGGCCTGGAAACCCTAAGGGAGAGCTGGCATGTGTCCCTGAAAGAACCTAGGATATGACAAGACAATTGGGCAGACACCTCCCTGTCCCCACAGTCCAGTACCTTTAGTGTTGTTTATCTGGCAAGTTTACATGAAATAATAGTCAGGTCCTGAAAAGTAAAGAGATAGGACCCAGGAAAGACAGTACCCTAATAGAGGCCACTGAGAAAGTCTGATGGTTGATGGCCAAGTACAAGGTCCCACACTGGGGCTCCTGACTCAGCCAATAATTCTGCTGCATGGTGTTCAGAGTGTATGCCAGCCAGCACTGGTCATTACCAGTGCTGCTCACTGGACACTGGACAGCAGGTTACTGCTATGCATTTCACGTGTTTGAATTCACTTAAGGAAAGAAATTATTGTTACTCCCCATTCAGATGAAAGAACAGAGCCTGCAGCTCATAAGTGGAGTGCAGACAGAAACAAGGCTATGTCCCTTCCCCACTGCTCTGTGCCTCCCATCCCTTTTCACCCACTCCTCAGGGTAGACACAAGCTGAAACAGGATACCTGGCAGATGTCCCTAGATTTATGATCATGAGAACGAGGTGGGAATCCCTCCTCTTTGGAAGGAACTCTAAAGCAGAGACACTGAGGATTGAGAAATGTGGTGTGGTGTGACCACACCACACAGTGACTCCAACGGAAGCTCACATTGTGGGCTGGGGTGCTGCAAGGGCAGGGTACGGAGTCTGGCTGTGGGGGTGAGCAGGTGAGAACACGGGAACAGAGCTGAGGAGCTGAGGAGGAGAGAGGGAAGGGGCCGAGCTGGAATGCGGCCCGGGCAGCAGAACCCTACACATTTGTGGAAATCTACATCTGGGGGAGAATTCTGTCTGAGGAATGTAGCTGTGGGGCCCTGCTGACCATGGCCTCAGCCTTTGCCACCCAGAACTTCAGGAAGCCAAGTCTAGGTTGGAGAGGGGCAACCTTGGACAAGGTCATAGGAAAGAGTGTATAAGAAGAGGACCTGAAGAAGGGATTTACTATAAACCTCAGGGGGCACAGGGAGACAGTAGAGCAAGCACAGAGCAGTCTCCATTAATGGTCAGCTGCATCAATTATTAAATAAACATGAAGCAGTTAACGCAGGCAGTGAGCTGTGCATATCTGCAGTGAATGTCCCCCGCCCACTCAGAGTACTCAGAGGGATCAGACACTCAGAGCACGTCCCTTCTCTGACACCACCCCCTCCCAACCAAGCATCCTTAGATATACCTAAACATAGCTTCTAAAGGATCAGAAACTCTGATTTGTGTCCCAAATAGTTTGAGCTTAACCTTACCCCTGCCTGATTAAAACCAATTACCCACATTGTGTTTTGGGGGGTACCCAAGTTCCAGCTAATGAAATCTCTTGGGTATTTCTTTTACCTTAGTGGAATAAGTCCTCTTTCTTAAGGGGTGGGGGGAGGAGAGAGAGAGAGAGACAGAGACAGAGAGAAAGAGAGGAAGAGAGAGAATTAGTAGAATGGTAGATTCAGAGGAGATGCTTGCTTGTATGAATGGCTTTACCTTTTTTGTTTTAAATTGCTATTCAGGTTAAAAGTATGAACAGGTAGGAGTTTTTACTTTGAATGTAATACTCAAGGGAATTTCTTTTTACCTGAGACCCATGGAGAGAGGGCTCTTCATGGTAAGTGAACACAGAGGAGCTGAGAGCAGAGGGTGTGATGGGAGAAAGTGCACAGTACAGAGACGCTGAGAAAGGACACTTTGTCTCATTTCCCAGCTGTGGGCTCGGGTATTTCGTTTTTGGACAGAGGCTATGCCACTGCCCATATCTCACTGTTGAATCTCAAGGCCTGCTGGGATGGGGTCCTACACCTCAAACCCTTGTCCTCACTAAAGATTGTTTGCTATAGAGAAAAACAGGGGAAAATCAGGAACTCAAAGATGGTAGACATTAACACCCTACAAAGAACGGAGTCGGCACTTGACTCATATCTTTCCCTCTCACTCCACCCTCGGAGCATCTAGGTAAGGGTAAGTCTCTGGGGAAATTATCTCTAAATGTTAGGAGAGCACAGGAAAGAGCTTCTATAGTACCCTGTTCAAGTCCTGCCCAGGTCCTGTTTCTGTCATACCGGGAGGTGTCTAGGAAGGTGAAAAGAAAAAATGGAAAGAAGATTGGGGTGTGTGCGTGAATGTCTGTGGCACAGAAAAGTATGGGGGTGTGTGGATCCTCAAGGGACCTAGCTGCACTGGGGATTCTAAGCAGCCATGCCAGCACTGTCATCTTGGCTGGTCATATGGCTATTACCATCTTGACTAGTCACATAGCTGCCCTCTGTGGTGGGAGCAGCTGCACCATAACATGGGCTTATTCACTACAGGACACGAGTGCTCATAGTATTTGTGCATCTTACAGGTTAAATGCGAACCATTGTTGGCAGCTGCCTCCCAGACTTAAGTAGGGCCATGTCAGATGCTGCCAACATATGCTCTTGTTTCCTTTGTATACATTCTGCTATTGTCCTGTAGGGCATGAGTTACTTTGATGAGAACCAAGGCTTACTGGAAATTGGGGTAGCGTGCTTCCCCCAATTCTGTATATACTTATATTGGAAGGGACCTGATCAGTGAGGGTCAGGACCTACAAGTTATCTTAATTGGTGGAGGTCAAACTTTACCTTTTTTTTTATAAAAAGCAACTGACGTTAGCATAGCTGCAGCAAGAGAAAGTGACCCGAGGTATATAATCATGAACACAGGACAGATTCTACTTGAGCATAGAAGTGCATCCAAGTCGGAAGCTGTAGGCAGACATGAGTAGAGGACATTATGGTATCAACTCAAGTGCGTGCTTGACTGCAATGAAGATGAAGGAAATCTGATTATACATGAGAATACCAAAAGATGTCGCCTGGATCGCCTTTTGATTTCTCCTTGGCTCTTATACCTTGTTTCGAAAGCAGCTGATGGAACCAGAGCCCATGAAAGAGCCTGGAGGGATGAGGAAGTATGCCTAGCATGTCTCTGAGCTGCGGCTTGAAGGAACTGGAAGAGAGAAAGTATTCCACATCATGAATGTCATAGCTCCATGTGAAGATGGTGTGGGCTGAGAGCAGAGGGTCTGTGACCCTCTGTGTTGATTAACATTCAAGTTCCTCAGAAACCAAGTTGTTGAAAACAGTTAACCGTTAGGCAGCCCACTTTGAAAAGCAACTGCCTGGGGACCTCGGGTTCATACTTTCAGCTGAGATCGTGGCACAGTGGTCCAAGGCAGTACTATTGCCCTCCGTTTTGCTCACAGGTCTGTGTGCCCATTTTGCTAGGCTACTTGATTTATTTCTCTCTGTTGCCTAAATTTAATCCAAGGTCTCTGGCTCTGCAGGAATGGCAGTGATGATAAAGAGTGGTAGTCCCAGCACCCGGGAAGGAAAGAAAGGGAGTTCCACTTAGTGCCATTTGCATTCTACCATGTAGCCATTGGCCATGGGCACATTGAAACACAACTCCCAAAACATGTGCCCTCCATATCCAGCCATTACCCTCAAGGGAGAAAGCCTGCAGAAGGTGGGCAAAGGGGCTTACAGTTCTCCTAGGAAGACAGAGTACAAAAGCGAGGGCCTTATAAACCTGGGGCAAAACAGAAGGTAAGACTTTGAGGTCAAATCTCCCCAAAAGGAATCTTAGCCGAAGAGCAGCTACTGGGGGTTTGAGCCACCGGAAGGAGTATACCTGGATCCTGAAACATGATCACCTGTTATGTCCTCGGAGGAACTTCTTTAAAGTCCCTTCATGGTTGCCACAGGTCACTGGGAAATCTGGGTTTCCTTTTGTGGGTTCTTAGAATCATTGATAAAAATAATTTTAAGACTGACTAAAAAAGAATCTTGAGGACCATTTTATGAGAATTTGAGAGAAAAACGGCATTTCAAGCAAACTGAAAGAGATAAGAGAAAGCCATGACTTTGGCTAAAGTCAGAGGTGGAGGTCTGCAAGCAGGGCCCTCGGAAAAACAGTGAGAAAATCTAGGGTGTCCACACAAGGATGTTTAGGATTTGGGTATTCAAAAAAGAAATAGAAAGGGAAGAAAGTTAAACCTTTGAGTTAGAACTCAGAGAAGCAGGCAGGCTTAGCAATGAAGCTCTGTAGGCAACTGCATCAAGGGAGGGGCTTCTGAAGGCTTAAGTACATTATCTCATTAAGGGATAATTAGTCTTCCCATCTTCTTAGCATGTCTTTAGGTGAATCAGCTTCCCTGAGCACTGGTCCCCTGGCCAGATAATTGACATGCACACTTTTAAGGGAGGACATAATAGTCCATATATATAATGTTCTAATCTTTGAGGCAGATCACAATGTCATGTCTCTACCCAAGGCCAGAGGTAGAAATCAGAATCTATTCTTTTGACCAGGAGAAAGTAGCTTTTCCTTTTAGGGGCTTCAACAAAGCCTGGATTCTTCGATATTTTTATGTGATATTTTAAATCTTATGGAGGGACAGCTGTGATGCTTCCCTGTCTAGTGTTCCAAGGGAAATGGGAGGTGGGGTCTAAAGCTATGAGGAAGGTTTATGGCCTGCAAGCTTGTTAATGTCTGCATAGCCACAGCAAAACAGATCCTTGGCTAGAAACCCATGGCAAGATATCAGCCTGGAAAAGCAGCAGAGCCCTCCTTTTCTGTGTCTCCTGAGCCTCTGGAGCCAGTGTGGGGCTGAAAGCTTGCTCTGCAGAGTTGCTGGACATCACCTAGAGAGGTCCATGTGGCCAATACCAAAGGTAGCTAGCAAACAAGTTGCTTTTGAAGAGACTTCTGCAGCAGCGGGGCTCCACAGGCCAGCTTTGTAGGCAGAATTCCACAGTGAATGAGGAAGGGCCCTGTCTGGGTCTCAGCTCTTGGTGAGCCCTATGCTGGCTTGTTCTGGTTCTCTGGAACCATCCAGAGCAGCTCTCCCCTTTCAGGCCTGCTGAGTTCTCTTGAGCTGTGCTGGTGGTGTCCAAACACTTTTGTTATTTCCGATTGTAGCTTCACTTTCATGTTGACTCTAGTCACAACAAAAGCCCAGTCATGAGCAAATATCTTAACAAGCTCAGCAAGGAGGTGGAGTATTGATCAGGGCCCAGGCAGGAGATGGAAACCAGCCCAGTGATTTGAACAGGAAAGTAGAAATAATTTTTAATCAGAGGTGGAACTGAGCACATGCCTGTAGTCCCAGCACTCAGGATATTGGAGGCAAGAGGACGGCAAGCTGGCGACCAGCCTAGGCTACATGGTAAGGAAGCAGCTTTTACTTCGAAGAACCAGGGGAAGTTTACAAGAAAGGAAGAAACAGTTGGAAAAGGAGCTGCCACCCTACCAAGCCTAAGCTCAGGTGAGGAAGACATGGAGGCAGACACATTCAGGACTGCAGGGAGGGTCTGTAGCAGCAGCTACAGGCCGGTTGATAACCTCACTGGAGAAAGCCAAGCACAACTCTGTAGAGCAAGCTTTCAACCCCACACTGGCTCCGGAGGCTCAGGAGGCACAGAAAAGGAGGGCTTTGTTGCTTCTCTAGGCTCCTTGCTTCTGGGTCTGCAGAAGCCTCCTGTAGGTGGCAGAGTTCCCTTGGGTAGACTGTTCACAGGAAGCCATGCTGGGTGGTAGAGAAGCTTGCTGAAGAATGGACACCAATGGACCTCCCTGATCCATGGAGCAGGGGCTGTTGCTTCCCCTGATGGGCCTTGACTGTCTGTCCAGCACCATCTCTCGACAGAGCCTAGCACTGCACCCACTGATGGAAGTGATCATGAGTCCAGTTCCAGTATCTCAAAGGAGGGCAGCAAGGATGGCTTGAGAACTCAGAGGCGACAAGCTGGTTACTATCAGGGGATATGCAACTTGAATCCCCAAATCCTTCTGTCTCTCTTGTCTCAGCTGCCACTGGACATCTCTTCACTGGTATTGTGATGTTTCCAATAGTAATGTAGGAAGTCAAATATACAGATTGCTCAGAAAGGGAAGCATGAGATGCCGAAGCAGGCCAGGCCTTCCCACCCTCTCTTCCTCTGAGTACGGCTTCTAGATGGCCTGAATGGCATAGCAGCCTACTTCCAGAAGCAAGGCTTGGGGATTACCAGAAATGTCCACACCTTCCATTTCGAATCTGCTTGCAGGAGCTCCAGCAACCCATTCATGATGACACAAAGCTGGTCAGGTACAAGCAGATCAAGTCCGGTCACAACAGAAGACAGCAGTGCCCTCGAGGAAAGCCTCCTTTGGAAAGCACTGGAGTTGCTTTTCCTCAGCAGAGTCATATCCACCCATTGTGCCCCACCCAGTCAGACTGGCTCTAGGGAGAAAAATGGAATTTACCATTCCAGAAATGTCTGTAGCTTCTTCCACTGAGAAAACGGGCAGCACAGTTAGAGAGGGAGAATTCCTTAATGTGAAATATTTGCAGACACAACCTCTTCCTCTCCCAGTCTTTCCCTAAATATCACCCCCATGCATTTTTCACTGAAAATTTTGAGGAATTAGACATGCCTGACCCTATTGGTGTGGAAAGGTGAATCCCCTGCCGGAGTGTCAAGGAGTTTGTGGTCCTCCTCTGATGTGCTCAGCAGACTTCTTGTAGGTAGGAAGCAATTGCTTCAGTGCCCTGTCCACTTCACCCACCAGGATCACTCAGCTTTCACACTGACACTGGGTTAATCAGGTCCCCTCTGGGGAGGGCTGTTTGTTTACTAAGGGTATGTATCAGTCTCCCTGTTTCTACCTGCATCCTGCTGTTTGTGAGAATGGGATGTATCTCAACATTGCCAGCAATCCTCTCCACTGAGAACCATTAGGCTAACCCCAGCTGTAAAGAACCTGTGCATAGGCCTTCAAGAGAATCTTTGGGCAATTCCCAATCAGCTGAACCTCCCAGGAAAAATATAGCATTGAATTTCAACTAAAAGGACAGAAGATGTCAGCCTTGCCAGCTCCTGGAGATTGCCCTGGGGTCTGAAAGCCCTCTGGGTTAGCTTGGGCCTTGGGTGGTAAAAATAGCACAGCCTCTTGGACCCTGGGCTGGCAGGCAGCTGACCCACCCAGCCATGGCCACAGCAGTCTGGGCCTCACTCAGAAAGCCAGAGAGCAAATGGACAGTGTGGCCAGAACCTGGCTCACAGCCTTTAACTGCACATGTGGCATTTGGAACAGTGATGTAACAAAGATATTGGGGCCACTGGGGTTTTCCAGAAAAGGGCCTTATGTGCAGGAGAGGCCATGTGCAGTGCCTACTGACCATCTGCACTGAAGGGTGATCAGGTTTCGGCAGAGGACCCACAATGATCCCTCATCCAGGAGAGGTTTATGCTGAACATCAAAGAAGTTGTTAATCCAGTTCAGGAAAGACAAAATAAAAATACTTCCAGGAGCCTCTTAACTCTCCCTTTCCAGCGTGTTCACCTTTCAGATCTCACTTGGAACTCTCTTCCTCTAGGAAGTCTCAAGTCCAAGTGGAGCTCGCTCTCATGCCTTCCTAGCAGCCTGTACTTCCCTCAGAAGAGCATTCAACTGTGCTGACCCCTGACCTGTGTTTCCCATTCTCTGCAGACTAAACTGGTCTCCATCACCACCCGTTGCTTTTGATTTAAACTCTGTCAAATGAATGTACATAGGCTTCCATGTCCGGAAGGCCCTGGTTCAAACCCTAGGTGTATACAGCAAATATGAGATGCACCTGTTGATAGGGTTAAGCCTCGGTTCCTTGTGTGGAAGAATAATGGACTCATGTCTTAGATTTAGAAGGGAATGGAATAATGTGTGCAGAACAAGCTCAATATGCAGCCCGTTGTCAATACGTCAAAATGCTGAATCCTTTCCATGGTGTTTTACGCCATTTCCTAACACTGCACAGCTCACTGATTTTTCTTCTATTGCTAAAGTTTAAAAGTATTTGCCTCCTCCGAAGTTTAAAGTATTTTATTCTGAAAAGTTTTATCTGTAATTGATAGAATCATGTACCCCTGGGTAGGAGCAGCCAGCTAATCTTCCTCCTGTCCTCACCTCATTCTTCTCACCCTACTGTGTCTGATTGTCCTTGAATACAGCTAAGGAGACTGCTTCATTGTGTGGGCCCCTCAGATGTAAAGAGGACCAATATGGCTTTGCTGTGTTTTTTCTTCTTACTCAGCTTCCCACTTCCTTCCTCCCCACTTCCCTCCCTCGTCCCTTCTCCATCTCTCTCCCCCACATCTCTCTTTCTCCTCCCTCCTTCATCCCTTTATTTCTCCCTTCTGCCTCCCTCTTTCCCTTCTTCCCTCCCCTCTCTCCTCACCTCCTTTCATTAAGTACTTACTGAAGCCTTCTGTGTTCTAAGCATTATCTTGGCAGCCTAGAACAGCTGAGTTAGGACCCTTGGCCTTAGTTATTCTTCTTTGGGATGCTAGTATAGTGTGAAGGACACCATCTAAGATATGGTACAAGTGCCACAGACAAAATAAGAGGGGGCATAGCTGAAGCTAGGCCCAGGGGGTCATCTCCTAGGCCTTGAGAACACAGGGGTAAGATGACCCAGTGGATAAAAGTGATTGCTGCACAAGCCTGATTATCTGAGTTTGATTCCCAGCACCCATGGTTTGAAGAAGTAAACTGACCCCTGAGAATCATCCTCTGACTTCCATACACACACCTGCACATACATAAACACACACACACACTGTACACATACACAATAATAAATTTAATTAAAAAATAAAAGAACAGAAGAGCAATAGGTTGAGGAAAGTGACAGAATGTGTCTGCTGAGGACGGCCAAGTGACTAGGACGAGGGAGTAGGATTATCGAGACATGAAGAGAGAACTGAGACTGGAGGAGCCGATGGACTCCATGTCCAAGGAGGAACCCCCTGCATCTGTAGGCCATGAGGCTGCTCCAGGGAGGCACTGTCAGAGCCCTGAGGACACGGGTAAGAAGGGACTTGGGGTAAGCTTGGAGGAAAGGTACATGATGAGAGACTGCATAGAGGGTGCAGGACCCTAGGATGGACTAGATAGTGAGGGGCGGGTTACTGAGAAAGTCCCCACTGCAGACTGTGAGGCAGGGAGATTGGCGGATGCAGGTGTGTGGAGCAACCTGTGAGGTTATCCTCTGGACTCCAGGCACATGATACACGCATGCATGCAAACACACGCACACACACACACAGTCCTCTTTAGCTGCGTCTCTAATCTTATAGGCCAAGTTCTCCTCGTTCTTCCTGGTTTTGTTTTCCCATTGGGTATGTTTAGTAAACTACGGAGGAAACAAGTGTCTCTCATTTTCAACCAAACTTACTGATTCTTACAAAGCGACTGATCTAAGAAACGCTAGGTTACTATGGAGGTGGCAGATGAGGTCATGGGTTCTCAGGGGAGGACTGGGTTCAGAGATCAGCCTATGGATACAGGGACTGTACTCCACAGATGTGCTCACAGTCCCCAGACCCCCACTGAGGCCCCATGAGCAGTTACAGGGACACAGAGGACCGTGAAGCTTGGATCACAAGTCCCCTGGCAAACACTCCAGAAAGCCACCTCTCCAGCCAAGCACCTGCCCTTCACTACAGAAGGCTTCCCTGCCCTCCCACCCTCCTGTTTATTCTCTGTTAGCAGCCAGAGGCAGGAGAATGAGCTCACAGTTCACGTGGGTGGAACGTGCCTTTTGGGAGTATGGAGCCCTTGCATGACAGTGGTTCTTGGGTGCCAGAACCACGGCGTAGTTTTTAAAGGAAGTGTCCTGTCCATCGGATCTTTCAGCTGAGAGTGGACAAAGTGGCGGGCAATTCCAGGGCCGGCCCTCGGAAGTCTGGTCGCAGTGGCAGAGCCAGCACCACGGACAGCAGAGTGGTGAGCAGCACTCCCACCAGCAGCCCGGCCAGACTGAAGTGTTCCAGGTAAATCCAGCGAGCAACGCCTTCTCGTAGGTGTAGGTACCTGCGCCTTCTCTCTGCTTCCTTACACCCTCTCTGCACCACCGCCTGCCCGACCCGGTAGCCAGCGGGAGATCCGGCCCAGCCCAAAATGGGGGAGCCCAGGAGTAGAAGGTCCCATCCTGCCCAGCCAGAGCCTGTGGGTGCATGGGACAGGCAGAGGTGAGGAGGCATCAGCCTGCTAGCTGCACCCACACAGGGGAAGCTGCATCGGATCTCTGCCTGAACCTCACCTCAGAATTCCTCAGAAGGGATGCATGGAGCCAAAGTCAGTAGGGGGTTCACTCGGGGGCAGGGCCAATAACCCCCTAAGAGTTACAGACCCCCCCGGGACTCACCCTGGGCAGTGTCCATAGCCCCCAAGAGCCGCAGGTACTTCGAGACTTGACTGTCTCCGCCTGCTTCCTCTCCACTATGGCAACTGGGAAAAGGGACCCGCATCCCCAGACTCTCAGCCATTGGTAGCTGGGGCTAGGTCTCAGCTCTTCTCTTTTTAGGCCTGGCTGTTCATAAGTGAGAGCCCCAGGTTCCGTCCAGCTTTCCACTAATGGAGACATGCCTTGCCCTTCCTGGTTCCTAGCACAGACCAGCCTCACTGTGTCAATGGCAAGGATACAGCCCTGCCCACAGTTCAGGGTTCTGCCTTCCAGGTTTCCCTGAAAGTCTGTAAGTGCAGGTGTGAACCCATTGATTCCCATCAGCTAGAGTGCAGGGGCCACCCTCCACCCCCGTCATCTCCTGGCCCAGGCTCCTCTGTGGGGCTACAGAGCCCTGTCTGCCTGCCCTGCTCCAGGCAGGAGCCAAGATGTGGGAGGCTCAGATCAAACTCTTCCTTCTCAATGCTCAGTGCTCCATGCATAGTCCTCCCCACCATCACCACACTTTGCTCTCAGCAGGCCAAGTGTCATCTTCACAGACCCAGATCTAAAGCCAGGAATCACTTTGTATTCCATGGGGTAATGTCCCCTTCCAAGTACAGGGAAGTGCCTTTCCTAGAAGTCTCCTTTCTCTAGCTGTAAGGCCCAGCCCTTTGCTGTTGTTCCTTAGCTGTAAGGCCCAGCCCTTTGCTGTTGTTCCTTAGCTGTAAGGCCCAGCCCTTTCCTGTTGTTCCTTTCACAGCAGCCCTGAAAGGCAGAATTTTCTTACAGTGGGTCTTCAAGGTCACCTTATTTTAAAGAATTCTTGGTCAAATAAGTTTGTGAAACACCAGCTAAAGAAAGTTTCTTTCTTGTGGGATTTATCAGAATCTTTTTATACCAGTAAGGAATGTGGATTTCTAGGAGGCAGGAAAGCATACCGTATTTCCCAGGCATATTTGTCCACGAAATTCTTTTCTCAACAACTAGCACATGGACTGGGAATTGGACAAAATACAGTGAGATCTTGGCCCTAAGAAACTGAATCTCCTGAGTGTTTTCTGGGTTAGTAGTCAAGTCTATCAAACTAGGATTGGTTAAACAAGGTAACCAACCCTCCATGCAGGGATGGATATAGCCTGGACAGTGGGCCCAGGCCACAGAGATCTCTGTCTCAGGCTCCTAGCTGTCCCATTTTGATCACCACTATTGGCCTTGCTTGTCAGGCTTCTTCCCATTCTTGACCCTGGTTTAGGCCAACCCCAGACAAAGGTTGTGTCATGGTGGTGTTTGCCTACTGGTTGTGACCATTCTCCAGAAAGCAGTTCCCAGGGGCTTGGGTGTTGAGGGCAGTCCAGAATGCCAGGCCAAGCAGGGGAACACTTTTTGATGCCCACTAGAGAGATGACCTTGGGGGTGAGTGGCAGGCCGGTCTCCGGGAAGTGGGCAGGCTCTGGGTAAGGCCACTGATCCCCGGGGCGTTCTCTTCTTCTCTTCTCTAGGACATGCTGCCCATGCCAGGGGACCCAACACAGGGAACTGGCAACTATAACATCGAGGACTTTGCTGACCTGGGCATGTTCCCACCGTTTTCTGAGTAGCTTCAGACAGAGCGAGGCTCCTACTGCCCCAGAGCCACCCTTGTCATGGTGTAGACACCCGTGTGAAAAGGGGGCTCCCTTCACCCAGCTTGCCCTGCCACAGAGTCCCCAGAAGCCCCCACGCTTCCTGTCCCCAAGGCATGGCACCACTCAGCTCTAATCTGCAGTCCTGGCTTCTTGGGTTTTGGGATCTTTGTATTTATTGTACTTTATCTGTGTGCTTGGAAGGGGGCCTCTGGGGTCTTTAAATTTCATTGTGAATAATGTCTTAATGAACATTTCACACCCATCAAAAGCTCACTTGGCATCCACAGTGGCTGGCAGCACCAGCAGGTCTGCCTGGTGCAGAAACTGGGTTTCTCTCTGCTTTTTCACTGTTGCTGCCAGGGGAGGGAGGGTTCCAGGGTCAGAGTAAGAGACAGTGACCTCTATGCCACAGGAAAACGGGGATGTGGGTCTTACACCATTAGCTTTCTTTGGTGGCCTGGAGCCAGGTGTGCTTTATGCAATGAGATTCCAAATTGTGTCTTGGTGGGTGTGCTGTGTGTGTTGTCCTGTATGAGTAACGAGTGTGAGAACCCAACCCCACTCAACTTCATCTTAAAGGAGGGCTCAGGCTTAGGCCTGGAAGCTGGGCTGACAAGCCAGCCCTCCAGCACTGTCCCCAGGAGTCAGAGCTGGGGACTTGTTTGTTTTATAAGTCAGCTCCTTAATCCCTACCCCTGAAGCAGGCAGCATCAAGCTCCTAAAAGCTCTTACCCTTCCTCCCCATGGCTCTGCTGGACCTGGGGGACTATGTCCTGATTCCATGAAGGCCACTGCATCTTCCCTGTTCTGTGGCAGAGCTGAACTCTCCCCTGCCCAGCACCTTCAGGAAGGTACACCTTGAGCTTACAGGTGCCCTCTGTACAGGGGCAGGATGCCAGCCTCCCCCGTCCCTTCCCACCTTCTGCTCAGTGCCCTGGAAGAAAGGTGGGGCACATCCTGAACCTAGGAGGGCTCTATGAATTACTTTTCCCTGGGTCACCTGAGCCTTCTGTCCTCTGCAGGACAGGAAGGACAGGGCTCTTTCAGGAAGGACACAGCCAGGTCTGCAAATAGAGAGCTCAGCTCCTGCCACACTCTTGCTGGAGCCCTGAATTCCTCTGTGGTCTCAAAGCAGGAATATGAGCTGACTTCCAGAAGCACCTGCTTGGCTGAACTCTGAGCCCAAAGTCCTTGTTTCACTCATATTTGAAGAGATGATTTAAGACTGTCTGGTTTTCATGTTCCTCTGCCTCCTCCTACATCCCGTGCACTAGTGAGCCTCCCGTCATTTGTTCTCCCCTCACCTCAGGTGTCTCATGCACACTGATGCCTAACTGGGAGAGAAGTCACAGGGCCACCTTGGGCAGGCCCAGGGGTCCTCCAGAGGCCCTTTGGGAATCCCTTGTCAATATTTATGGATGTAAACTCTCAGAGCATTCTGCCTTGCTTCCGGGCTTCTAGGGGGCTGGGAGCATGGTGGGCTCCAGGCTGCTTGAGAGTTTGTACACCTTGAGTGAACACCACTCTATTCAAAGCTGTGTGCTGAGCCTCAGACCTGCCTGTCATCCAAGTAGCACTAATGTTTCTACAGGACTCTCCAGCAAACATTGCAGGATTCAGCAAAGTGCTCTTAGTGGGCACTCCCTGTCCCTGTCCTTGATAAACTAAACTCTGGTCCCAGGGGTCCTAGAGCAGCTTTAAACCCTTCTGTGGAGTGGTGACATAGCCTATGGAGCCCCAAAGTAGTTCTCCCCTGTGTGCTGCCCAGAGCCGCCTCTGCCCCCAGTAGCCTGGAGCGGGCCCCAGGCAGGGAGCATAATCAGTTCCAAAAAAAGAAAAAGGCACAAAGACAGCTTCGGGATCAAAGAATGTTTTTCAGTGAAGTGAAAATAGGCTTTGTATGGTCTTTAGCTTGTGGGTTCAGAGGTGTGGGGGGTTGTGTGTGTGGTCTTGCCACCTGCTTTTCAGAGAGAGGTTTGGTGAACATGAGCTGTCAACTGCCCTGGGTCCAGGGCACCAAGGGCTACAGAAGAAGTAAGAGAGGATTATTTGTGCACCCACCTCAAGTCTGCCTTCTAAGTAGTGTAGGGTATGAACAACTAAGTCCTTGGTCCTGGGGGATGAGATTTTCAAGCAACTGCAAGCCAAATAGAGCAGCAAGCACCGTGGCTAAATAGCCTCCTCTTCCCTCCATCTTGTTCAGGGAGTCTGGCCGGGCTTGGGGCAGGGAAGTTGGGCTAACTTGAGCTCTGGGTCTGTTCTACTACACTCTCTGCTTCTTGATTGTGATTCCAATAAGCTGTGTGTGACTGGTAAGAAAATAGACAAAGGAAGATGGAGAAGCCTGAGCTGGAGAATCCTGCCCCCAAGAGCCTCTCTAACCAAGAATTTCTGAAACTCACCAGGGTCAGAATCAAAGCCTTATGGAACTCGGTGGCTTACAAAAGAACTTCCTGTGTCTGTCCTTGACTGAGGAGGCCAACAGTCTGGGATTTCGGGCCATGTCCAACCTGGTGCCTCTCCTAGTGACAGTGTCAGCAGGATAGAAATGGGGTGAGGCTGTTGGCATCCTGCATCTCTGTGCCTCTCCTCCTCACTCACTGCTGAAACCTAACTGGTTCCTCTTAGGCCAAGCAAGCAAAAGAAGGCCATGCAGGAGCCACCTGAGTCATTGGCAAGGGCACAGAGGCCCCACAAAGACTAGCCAGGAACTGTTACAGAGGCCAGGGATGGTTCTAGAACCCCGCCCGTATGCCACTCCACCCTGCTTGTGTTTCACTGTGGTTCAGGGAGTGAGCAGGCCAGTGTGAACAGCTGCATCCTCCTCCACCTTCCAGCAACCCAGCCCCACCCTTTGTTATGTCACAAACAGTGACTGTTGCAGGAAGTGGAGGAAAGATGGGAGATGGAATTCACACTGAGGAGTGCATATCTCCCATGTCATTAGAAGGACTGTGTACTTCCTCTCCTGTCCCAGGCTAGCCCCACTGGCAGATAAGTGTCCATGCTCCTGTCAGCTCCAGGTTGGAGACCAGGCAGGCCTGGGAAGTGGGTGCTGGGCTCTCCTCTTACAGCACGGTCCAGCCAGTGAGCTCCACTAGGACAGTGGCCACTCCCCTAGTGAGCTCACCTGTTCTGTGACAGCTACAGCCTGTTATACAAACAAGGACAAGCCAGTTGCTAGCCACCAGTGACAAGGCAGACTGGAAGGCCTCTTTGTATGTGATCATGAGTTGCTATGTCCTCACTTGCCAGTCTGTTCTGTCTAACCTTACCAAGCTGATGCTCACCTGATACTCCACTGGGGAGACTGAAGGAGGAAGGCCATAAACCCAGGAGTTCAAGGCCTGCCTGGGCAACGCAGGAAATAAATAAATATACAGCTTCGTAACTTCGCCACATTCCCCGTGCTGAGGAGCCACAAGCCGCCTGGCTGTCTTCTTCCTTCCCTGCCTGGAGTCTGGGGCAGGGTGAGGAGGCAGCACACAAGGGCATAGGCATGGGCACATTTCCACACTTGGCATGCCCTGTCTCGTGCCCTGAGGTGGCTTTAATCAGGCAGCTTGCAAAGCCTTGTGGGTACTGACCATAGAAAAATGGAGCTTTCACCAACTATGTAGGGGTCAGCAGCTTGCTTTGTCTAATCAGCTCTTTCTTAAAGAGAACACATTTCACAAGCAGGCTTCCATGGACAGCAAGCACTTACTCATCTCTCTCTTAGCTTTTCTTCTTATGAATGTGAACTGTGCCGTGGGTAAATCATTTGTATTTCTTGAATGTTCTGTATGACTAACAGGTATTAAGTCACTGGGTATATGTATAACTAATGTAACTGCCTTTAAAATTTTCATTACAATAAAGATGACTGCGCTGACCAGCTTGGTAATTGATGGACTCTCGGCACCTGCCCCTGGGGGTCTGGGATACATCACACTGCAACTCTTTCAGCCAGTCAGGGATGTACAGTACCAGTCTGCTAAAGAGCTGCCCTTTGCAGGTTCTGGCTACTTAGGACAGAAAAGGAAACTGTGTAAGGAAAGACTCTCTAGAAGCTTCTCTGCAAAGGCTGTTTTTGTTAATTACAGATCTCTGATATGTGGTTACTACTCTTAGATTATAGAAAACTGGGATTTGGAGATGGTAAATGACCTTAACACAGAGAACCAACATACCAACATTTAATCTCAGGTCTTACTCCAGAATTCCACAATCCCATATCTATCTATCTATCTATCTATCTATCTATATATAGATAGATAGATAGATAGATAGATAGATAGATAGATATATGTATATATGTATATATGTATATGTGTGTGTTAATTATATATAATTAAATAATATAATAATATAAATATATATTATAAACAATATTATATATTATATATATTACTCTTCAAGCAGTTTAAACCCTCTAAGTGTTCTTTGATATTCTTAGTCCTCTAAGAACACAATATCAAATTTTTCTCTGTGGAAGGAGGACTGTTCAGGTTCTAGCAAAATGGCAGGCTAAAATCACCTGGAGATCCAACACTGCAATTTCCCCCCAGCTTTCTTGACATACTGTTGAATATAATAAGCTATGTGTATTTAAAGACATAGGAGAAAATTTTATAACCTTGAGTTGAACATGAACTTCTTAGGTGCTACACCAAAAATAGGTCTCACCATAAATAGACAAGTTGGAGTTCACAAACACTAAAGGCATTTACTTTTCAAAAGACTTAAAAAGAAATGAAAGATACACTACTGCTTGGAAGAAAGTACTTTATCATATCATACATCTGAGAAGGACTTGTATCCAGAAAATGCAAAGAATTCTTACAGCTTATGACAGAAAACAGTACAAGATTGGCAAAAATATCTGAATACTGAATATCTATGTTTTACCCTAGAATTCATGCACAGATGCGACACACACCTGTAGTCTCAGCTGCAGGGAAAGATGAAGCAGGAGATTCGCCTAAGCTCAGGAGTTCCAGACTAACCTGGGCAACAAAGAGCCTATCAAATACATGCATGCATGCATATACACATGCACACACACACACATATTCACATACATACACATGCAACAGGTAAGCACGTGAAATCCACAGTTAATCTTTAGTTACCAGAGAAATTCAAGCTAAAAGATTAATGAGATACTTTTGTAATGTTTATTTATATGTCTGAAATTTCACAAGTATTGTTTCAGATGTGAAAATAGAGAACTCTCATTCGTGTGAAATGATACAGCCTCTTCACATGACGCTTGGAGGTTTCTTACAGAGCTAAGCAGCCATTCATCACAGCACTTAGCCTTTCCATTGCCACGTACTTGTCAGGATCACTGAAAACACATTTCCACAGGAAGATATGAATAGAAATATTAAGATATATAATAGCTGAAAATCAAAACCAACCTGAATACCCATCGACAGGTGAGTGGATAAGCAATTGTGATATATTCATGCAACGGGATCCTTCTCGGCAGTAAAAAGAAGCGTGGTGCTGATACAGGCAGCAATGAAGAGGAGCTCACTAGACTAGGGTCTCACTTACCAGAGACTCTCAAGAAGACATGGCCAGCTCCCAGGCACAAAAAGCACATCAGTGACCACTGAGCCAGAGGGAAGGAGGGGGAAGGAGGGAGTGGGAGCCACAAGGGAATTTTCTGAAATAGGAGAAAATTCTACACTTTTATTGAGTGATAATAAAAAAGCTATATGTTGAAGGCAACATTCAGCAACCTGTTTGCCTACGATGGAGACTATAAACCATCATGTAAATTATATCTAAGTGCAGCATAGTCACAGAATATGTGGCAGCATAGTGGCAGAATAATCGCAGCAGAGTATTTTGTGGATTTTGTCAAGTTGCCCCCAAATGTCCTGTGGAAAGAAAAATAAAACCAACATGCTTTATTGCGTACGATACAAAAGTGAAGAGAGAAGAAGGAAAGGTAAGAAAAGAGTGACTACCCACTCTAGAAACAGTGGGATGGTCAGCAACTGAAAATGTGATTATGTGTGACTGGCCGGCAGATGGAAGCCAGACCAACAGGACACAGCAAAACCCCTAGGAACCCCCATGTCTTCAGTACACAGGGCGCTCCTGGGAAGAGTCAGCATGAACCACAGGGGCAGGTAACCTTCCAGTAAACAGTTCTGGGTGGGGTACACCACACACAAGAAAAGAGGCAACTTTATGTTCATCTTACACTGTGTCAGAAAAGTAAATTCTACACAGGTGAAAACCCTAGTGTTAAAAGCAACATAGAAAAATATTTACAAAAAAACAGAAATGTATATTTATAGAATCAACTCAGGGAAGGACTTCCTTTGTTGTTGTTTTGCTTTCTTTTCTACTGAATTTTTGCAAATTTTACCCAATATATTTTGGCTATATTTAGATCCCTTTCCTTACCTCCACCTCCATTACTAACACCCGATTTTATGTACTATGTGTGTGTGTGTGTGTGTGTGTGTGTGTGTGTGTGCCCTTAAAGTCAATTTTGTGTCCACAAATGTCCTTTAATGTGGGTCCATCCACTGGAGCCTGGTTAACCTACCAAGAGTCACGCCTTTAAAAGAGATTGTCCTTCAGGAAAGGGCTTCTTAAATCAAGCAAAGACAATCCATAAAGTCAAATATGGAAACGCTTGAACTCAATTTAAAAAGTCAACCTCAAAAAAATGTAAAAGGAAATCAATTAACCAGTAGAAAATACCTGTTATATATATAAAGTAGCATTCAGAACATAAAAGGGTTCCTAAAAATCCATTTTAAAATACTATTCAGTAGATAAATGATCACAGGGTGGAATTTTCAGTTCATAGAAAATGAGATGGCATCAAATCCATTAGAAGAGGCTCGATGTCATTGTCAACAAGAAATATGCAAAATTAAGGCAACTGACAGTACCACTCAGCTAACTGAGTCTGAGAACGCTGCTATTAGTGAACTTCGAGGACACAGGCTCTCCCCTCTGGTGGGGAATGGTAAAGCTACTCTGGCGTGGATCATATAAGATCCAGGGCTGTGGAAGCCATAAGAGCCCTGTGAAGGAAATTCTATGCTAGGAACGTATCTCTGCTAGGAAACTTCCCTTATGTATGCAAGAAGACTAATAAGTGGATCTTCACCATTTGGTTTGTAACAGCAGAAAATTGTTTTTACTTTAGTAGAAAATGAACAAATTGTGATTTATTCACACAGAGGAATATTTTGGAACACTTAAAAATAGCTGTTGTAAAATGCAGAATTTTTTAAATACAATGCCTCATTTACATGTTGTACATAGTTTTATGACTCAAACCGTTACCAGATTATTTTTCTGAATACATAGGTATCTGGTAAAAGAAAGAAATAATCACTCATAGATGTGGTCCTGGAGAATATGTAACTCCAGAGAAAGGAGACAGAGGAGCTATGGTGCCTTAATTTCTTAAAACAGGAAAGGAGGAAGGACAAAGAAGAGGGAGGGAGGGAAGGAGAAGGACAGATGGGAGGATGGAAGAGGGAAACATGGGAGAAAGAAATAAAAGGGAGAGGAAGCACACTCAGCAGTCTTCGACACACGGGCAATACATATCAGAAACACACTGAAATTCTTTCCCACTCCAGTCACAATGGCTATCAGCAGGAAGCAAACAGCAAATGCTGGCAAGCATGTGAAGAAAGAGGAGTCCGTATTCACTGCTGGTGGAATTGTCGACTAATACAGCCACTATGGAAATCAGTATGAAGTTTCCTCTGAAAACTAAAAATAGGCCTATCATATGACCTAGCTATACAACTCCTAAGTATGTACCCCAAATCAGTCAGCATACCACAGAGATACATATGCATCCATATTTGTTGCTATAATATTCACAAATAGCTAAGAAATGGATCCAGCTCAGAAGTCCATCGATAGATTAATAAAAAAGAAAATGGTGCATGCATATATATATATATATATACACACACACACACACACACACACACACACATAATAGCATTTCATTTGGCCATTGAGAAAAATGAAATTAAGCCCAGTGTGGTGGCACAGGTCTTTAATTCCAGCACTCAGAAGGCAGAGACAGGTGCATCTCTGTGAGTTTGAAGCCAGCTTGGTCTACATAGCAAGTTCTGGGCCAGCTGGGGCTATATAGTACATCCAAAAGAAAAAGAGAGAAATAAATACATAAATTACGTTGTTTGCTTGCAGGCAAATGGATGGAACTGGAGATCATCATGGTAACTAAAGCAAGCCATACACAGAAACACGTGTCACATGTTTTGACTAAGGTGTGGCACCTAAACAAAAAGAGCATGAAAGTAGAAGGAATATTATTTGGGAAAAGGAAGGGGAGGAGCTGCAGGCGGCAGGGGAGAAAGAGAGCCCAGTGGGAGGTGATGTGATCAAAGTACCACATGGGCTTGGAAAGAGCACAGTGAACCCGTCATTTTACACAGCTGAGATACACTTCCTTTAAAAAATGACGATGTTGGTGGTGGAGAGATGGCTCAGTGGCCAAGAGCCCTGGCTGCTTTGTAGAGGATCCAGGTTCAATTCCCAACAACCACATGGCTGTTAACAACCATCCTTGACTCCTGTTCCAAAGGACTCCAAGGCCCTCTTCCAACTTCATGGGCACTGCATGACACGGGCACATTACACATATTCAGGCAATACATTCATATGCATAAAATAAAAATAACAAAATATTTTTTAAAGTGAGACCACAAATAACAAATTTTATTATTTGTTTTTGGCAAAAAATAACAAAAAATTTGAGACATTTGTCTCACTCTTGCAGACCCATATAGTTTGGAATTTCCTATGTAGATCATGCTGACCTCAAACTCAGACCTCAGACCTGCCTTTGGCTCCTGAGTACTAGGATTAAGTGTGTGCCACTGTGCTCAGCAAAAATTAAACTTTTACAACTTATTTTGAGAGTAATGTGGCCATATCGACTAATAAAAGCTTTTCTTTAATTCAGCCATCCCACTTCTAGAGCCAATAAAATAACACAAGTGTCCATTCTAGGCATATTATATGGTGGGAGATTGTAAATTAAGGTGAAGGTCAAGAAACGGATGAGACACTGGATAACAATTTTATCATATGGACTTCACTATATCAACACAAAAGAAATGATGAGAAAAGTGTTAATAGCATCAACCACGTTACTAGAACAGAATATACCAGAAGCCCATGGTGTAGGTCCATTCATGAGTTTACAGTTGTATATGTACACATGTGTTCATGTAGAAATGCTCAAAATGTTTATGGTGGGCCGTATTTTGAGAGGAGCAAATTGCCACAGAGATAGATGGGAGCAGAGAGGAAACAAAACTGAGAATAAATGCAAGCACAATCACATTGCACTCATATAAAACTGTGTTCATTTATACACAGAAAAGATGCACGAGACTATTTCACAGTAGTCTCAACATGACAGAATCAGAGGTAAATTTCACTTCTGTCCTTTAATGTATGTGCCGGTTTGTGTTCACGTGTGTGTGCAATGTGTGTATATGTTTATGTGGAAGCCAGAAGTCAAAGGTAGCTTCTCCAGTTAGCCTCCATCTTATGGAGACAGGCTCTGTCAATGAACCTGAGGCTTGCTGATTTGACTAGACTGGCCGGCAAGTGAGCCTCAGTGGGTCAGCCTGTCTCTGCCTCTCCAACGCTGGGATCACTGTTGCATGCTGTTGCTCCCAGGTTTTTATGTGGGTGCTGGGAATCTGAACTCATATCCTCTTGCTTGTACCACAAGTACTTTACCAAATGAGCAATCTCCCCTGTCTTTGTAACTTTTAAAAAGACCTTGTCTTAGTTTCTTTTCTGTGGCTGTAATAAAATACTCTGACAAGAAGATTAACATTATGCTGGGAACTCAGAGGTTTTTTTATTTGTTTCCAGTGACATAGTCAACTTCCATTGTCTCTGAAATGAAACCTTCTTCCAGTGAAAAATGCTAATAACAAATAAAATACTACCATTTTTTAAAACCAAAAATTTCCATTTAAACATCTGATACAGTGTTGTTTAGAGTGCATTCAATTGTACTCTAACAACTCACTGTTGTTTAGACATACATTCAATGAATGTAATGTCTCTGGTACCAAAGGCTTTTAAGTACTATACATATGAACTATGCTCTCTGACTATATAGTTTCATTTGCAAAACACAATCAGTTGCAGAGCTACACGTTACTTTTGTTTGATTGGCATGAGAATAACAGAAGTGATAAAAATTTTTCTTAAAAAATCACATTTGGGTCTTGGATAAGAATCACTCAGAAACCCCATTGTTTCAATGCTTATAGAACTGTATTGTACTAATTTTGCTACATCTATTTTACAGATGAAAAGGATATAAAAATAAATGAATTTGCACATATGAAAAAAATACTCTGACAAGAGGAACTAAGGTTTATCTTAGTTCACAGGATTAGATACAGTCCATCGTGGTGAGAAAGTCAAAGCACTAGGAGCTGGAAGCAGCTGCTCGCTTGTTACCTACAGTCAGAAATCACGGTGATGAATGCATGCTGCTGCTCAGCTGTCTGTCTCCATGTTATATAGTCCAGGATCCCCTGTCCAGAAAATGGTCCTGCCCACGATGAAGATGAGTTCTCCCACATCAGTTAACCTAATCAAGATAATCCCCCATGCCTGAGGCCCATCTACCAGTGATTCGAGATTCTATCAAGCTGACAATGACACTAATCATCACAGAGCTATTTTCCAAAGAGTAGATATTGCTTAGGAAATCACAAAAATGAGAGCAAACTGACTGCCAAACTGAGATGAAAATAAGCTATTGTTGCTCATTTACCTGGAGCCCTGAACTAGGTGGGAAATTAGCTGCTGAGGGTTAAGCAGAGAAGTGTGTGCTGTGCAACAAGTCTGTTCCCTCTGCACAAGCTCGTGAATGGGAAGGTGGGAGGATCACAGAGCAAGAACACAAACAGAAGAAACATCACGTACAAGCTGAGGTCTCATGCTGGGCTGGGCTGACAGCTGACCTGTACTCCTTCAGTCATCTGTACAATAAGCAATGGACCAAAAAAATACTCTTTACATAAGTACAGCAATAAATATTTTCCTAATTTTAACCCATAATATATAGCCATTGTTTTTAAAGTGGAGAGTATAGAAAACTATTAAGAATTAAAATGTGGGGGCCAAAGAGATGACTCAGCAGTTAAGAGTTGCTCTTGCAGAGGATCCGGATTCAGTTCCTAGCACCCACATGGCAGCTAACAACTATCTGTGACTCTAGTTCCAGGAGAGCTGATGCTCGCTCTGACCTCCGCAGGCATTGCATGGCATGGGTGCACTTACATACAAGCAAGTAATACATTCATACACGTAAAATAAAAAGAACAAATAGAATTTTCTAAAAACAAGAATAAAAATGTGAATGCACAGTGACATGCGCTTGTAATCCCAGGGCTAGAGAGATGGAGACAAGCAGATCCCTGGGGTTCGTTGGCCAACCAGTCTAGCCAAATCAATGAACACCAGGTTCAACAAGGGACTGTGTCTCAAAAAAGATGGACGGCTCTTGAGGAATGACATCCAAGACTGACCTGAAGTCTCCACATTTCCACATGAACAGATGCACATGTACCTGCCACACATGAACACACACACGGTGTTGTGTTCCAGTTCATTCTTATCAGTAAGCCTCTGCAGGGAATGGGGTCCGGCTGAAGGGTGAGGAACACTGGTTGCTCAGAATCCAGCCGGGGGGCAGTGGACTGTAAGAGGAAGCAGTGTGTGTTGCCATGGTGATACCCAGACATCACCATCTCCCAGTCTCCCCTCCTCATCTTCCACTGAGAAAATTGAAACATGTCCTCAGTTTCCATGTGAAAACTTAGTTCTGTTGCTCCCCTTCTCAAACATGTTATCTCAGAAGACATTTGTATGACACCTACCACCTGTCATGCTTGGTGCTGGGGTTGAGTTACTTAAGGGAGATGTAGACTTCCTTACCATAAGGAGTCCCCCATTCCAGGGGAAGAGACACAAGTAAACAGAATATTGCTTTGGGGATGTGCTAAGAGTTTAGGAGGAAGATATCCACTAAGCACTAATAGAAGAAAGGAGAGTTGTGTAAAGGAAAGGCTGAGGTGCTCATGAGGTGATTGGCACAATTTAACCACTGGGTCTCATCAGAATGGAATATCTTCACTGGGCTACCAGCTTCTGAGATTATTTAGAGCATTTCCAGCTCAAATCCCATGACCCTTATGAATCATAACATAGGTACAACCTCCCAGCGGGACATTAGATTAAAATGTCTGGCATTCAGCTTGCCTCTGGTTCTACAGACACAACTTTCCAGCCTCCAATTCTTCCCACATCTTTAATTGAGAGTCAGATATGTATGTCAATGTTTTTAAGCAATTTGATGCAGATGAGGTCAGGAATATGGTGCACTGTCAAGACCTAGCAGGATGTGAACAGTTTCTTCTCCACAGACTCCACAAAGGCGAAAGACATTTCTACTGATTTTTCTCATGGAATCTCTACTTCCTTAAATGACTGCCATGTTTCTACTGCTGCCAAGTTTGGACTTAAGCTGGGTCCACAGACCTGAGCACGTTGTCAATGATGTAAGTGATGATGTTACGTAGGGATTACTAGAAACTTTGACAATCACTTCAGCCTCAGCAATTCTTCTGGGAAGTGTGGTTTGAGGGTTCCCTGTGGAAAAGCCCACAGAATTACCTGGTCAGCAAAGAGCAAGGACCCCAAGAGCCATGTAGGTGCTAAAACTGAGAATCATACTAGGCCCACTTTCCATGACAGAGTGAGGGGTCCACTGGAGACTCACAGGCTCTCAGTTTTCAGGTAAGGGATCAGGAAGACATCTGTCTAAGCCTGACTGCTGCCACTAAAAGAGGGACCAGCTCCCCTTGAAACAGAACAGAAGAAAGAAATGATTGTATGTGGTGCTTAGAGGTCTTTTGGTGACGGTTACCTCTGGATTTTGGTTCATGAGCACAGCACACTTCACAGATTATGGTCTTTGTTACCCTTAAATTATCAGAAACTTGTTGCACTGTTCCTCAGTGGTCCATGGCTAGACTGAGGTCACAGTGACTAGTGGTTTCTAGGTAAATCTTAGTTGCTCTAACTCCATGTTGGCTATAACTGAGTAATCTCTAAGTAAGCGTGTTCTCTTATTCCCGTCTGTCTCAAGCTGTGGTACGGAGGCTGAGAGTTGCAGTGGACACACTGCTGGCACTTGGTTGCGGTAAAAGTGGGTGGAACTTAGAGACAAGCTGGGAGGTGAAGACAGAAGGCCAGGATCTGAAAGTTGTGGGACACAAGAATTTCAACTTGGGTTTCTGGAGATTTGCCCCTAATTTATTGTGACGTCTGTCCAGATTACTATCTTTTCTTTTTTTCTGTATGGTGCGGGGATAAGGTCACATAAAGAGGAAACTGGGGGTGGTTTCTCATCTGAACTGAACCCTCAGTGTCCAATGAAGATTCTGGAAGAGGAGCAGACAATTCAGGAAGAGGAACAGACAAGGTAGAACTTGAAAGTAATGGGAAAAGAGGTGATGCCTATCTCCTGGCGGCGGGGAGGGACAGCTATGGGATCCTGGGTCCAGCTGATGGAGAGACGGTTATGTCTCAGGAAATGGAAGAGGCAGAAAATCTAACTAGGCGGCTTCAGCCAAGATGGAAATGGATGGTCCTCATCATGTCCTGGACTCAAGGATCAGTCGTAGACACCACAGATCTGTTTCCCAAGTAACCTTACCGTCAGTGTGACAGTGGACATGACTGAGGACATCAGGGCCCCAGGGTTGAGAGCAGAGACCTGGCTGAGCCATCGGAAGACCTAGTGCCTCCTGCTGTCCTTTGGAAAAGAACATGTCAGCCCCAGAGGTATTTTCATATTCACCATCTTTGTGTTTTCTTTCAAGCCAAGCCTGTGTCAAAGCACCATCCTTATGCTGTAGGGTCCTATTTTGCCAAAACACACAGAGCTGTTTTCCAAGGACTTTACATCCCACTGAACAGCTCCTTAATGATGCTCATGGGAGCTGAGGCACCAACATCTTAGCTTCTCCAATGAGGCACCTCAGTGTTGTGACTCATCTTCTCCACAGTGTCCATGTGAGATTGAGATCATTTCTCTCTGTGGGAAATGTCTTGCTTAGTCTTTCTAGTTTTCAGCCCCACCTCCTGGCATAAGGCATCCTCTACCCTGGGTTTGCAGTCAGCTGTCCTAGCCTCTTCTGTTCCGCATCTTCTGTGGAATTATGGGGTGGAGGCAGTGAAAGATGGAAGTGCCACATCCCTTCCAAGCTTTCCTTGGAACCCTCCCCCAACAAACTTACTTTTACACACATACTGGATAGGTTCCACTTCTGAAGAAGCCAAGCTCTCAGACCGTGTCACTGTAACAGACACAAAGCTACAGCAACACAGTGAGAGGTTTGGAAACATTTTCATGTTAACTATTCTACCAAAAAAGAAATTTAAGGAAGTGTTTTAAATGATGGTGATATCATTTGGATGGAGAGATAGTAGTGTTTTTCTCGCAGGTAAGAGGACATGAGTTCCATTCCAGAATCCTCATGAAACTAAGCTTGGCATGGTGGCATATGCTTGTAATAACAGAGCTGGGGAGGGAGAGACAGGCAGAGACTCCCTGGGGCTCTCTGGCTAGCCAGCCTACCCTAATTGGTATGTTTTGGATCAGTGAGAGACCCTGTCTCAAAAACAAAAATAGATGTACGGGGAAAGAGGACTAAGGAAGTGGCTCCGTAGGTAAAATTCCTGGTGCGAAGCATGAGAACCTGAGCGTGGATCCCCAGCACCCACGTGCCTGTAATCCCAGTGCTGGGGAAGAGGAGAGTGGACACGGGGATCCCTGAAGCTCATTAGTCATTCAGCCTGAATGGATGAGCTTCAGGTTCACTGGTGGAGAGAGCTTGAAAAAAGACTCCCAACAATGATCTCTGGCCTCCACACTGATATGCACACACACGCATACACTCCCACTAACAAGACGTATAGCACATATATACACACCACCAACACACACCAAAAATTCATAAAATAAAATTTTAAAGGTGGAACAACACCTGAAGAATGATCTCCAAGCTTGTCATTTGACTTCCATACGCATGCACAAACCCCCACACAAATGCTATGCACACACACAGGCATGTATACACAAATGCTATGCACACACACAGGCATGCATACACAAATGCTATGCACACACACAGGCACGCACACACAAATGCTATGCACACACACACCCTCACACAGGCATGCACACACCAACACTATGCACACACAAATGCTATGCACAGAATTTAATCTTTCCATTTCAAGAAAAATGCCTGTACTACTTTGATATTGCAGATATGGACAGGATTTTGTCCTCAAAGAAATGTACTTTTCCAGGGACTGAGAAGAGAGGCCTCTCTTTGTTTACCTGGGACTTTCCACTGTTAGCAGCAAAAGTCCCACGTTCCAGGAAATGCCTTTAGTCCTGGGAAAAACTAGGACATTTGGTCACTGGACCCAGGACCCGAGATTTGTTGGCAGGAGAGGCAGGGCACTGGAGAGGAGAAGTGGACAGGATTTTGCAAGACCACAGAAGGCTGGAGCTGGCATGAATTTCAGCAACAGCTGAGACTGTATTCTCAGATGCAGAAAGAGTTCCAGAAGTTAAAAAGAACTGTATTTTCTTTCCTAAAAGCCTCAGCAAGAGAGGATAACTTGGGGCTGGGGAGATGGTTGAGTGAGTAAAGAGCTTGTCACTCAAGTGTGAGAACTGGAGTGCAGCTCTCCAGAACCAGGGAAGTCTGTAACCCAGGCCTCAGGAGGCAGAGAAGGAATCCTGAGAGCAAGTAAGCTAACTAGATTAGCCATATTAGCAAGCTCCAAACTCTGCAAGAGATCTTGCCTCAACACAGAGAGGGAACAGGAAGACACTCAAATTAATCTCCGGCCTCCACATGCACATGCATACACACACATATTTACCTGAACACATACGTGCACACACATGTGAACATGCATATGTACTCACAACACACACACAAACAAGAGAGAAAATTTCACCTAGCCAAGACTTTAAATGAACAAGATCAATATCAGACCCACAAAGAACCCTACCCACAAGGAACTGAGGAATCATCCCGAGACATGTTGAGAATGACATTTACACCTTAACCCGGAGAAGCCTGGCTGGGTCAAAGATGCATGTTCTGCCTGAGTGCACATCTCACAGGGAGGGCAGCTGAGAGAGCCTGACTTGATAATTCTGCACATGAAGGAATAACCAAAACTTTGAGACTGGACTTCTGAAGACAGCAAAACCTTTTCTCCCCTGAGGAAAACCAATACCTGTTGGAACAGGGTGTACACCCAAAGAACTCTAAGTTCATGCCACAGGGATATTTGCACACCCATGTTTATTACTACATGATTCAAAATAATTAGGATATGGAACAAGCCTAGGTGTCCATAAAATAAATAGATAAAGAAAATGTGATATATATATATATATATATATATATATATATATATATATATATATATAAAGTTTTATTCAGCAGGAAAGAACAAAATTATGCCATTTGGAGGAAAATAAATGCAACCAGAGATCATTGTGTTTAAAAAATAAGCCAGTCTCAGAAAGACAAGTACTGAATGTTTTTCTCATATGCAGAATATGAATTTAAATATACACATAAATACATACATATATGTTTTTAAATATGGCATGAAAGTAGAGTAATGTTAAAAAATATTTTTATTCTTTGAGAGTTTCATATACATATGCAATACATTGGCCATTTTCCCTACATACATATTTCCTCCTAACTCCTAACTCCTATGAGGGGTCACACCCTTAAAGAAAACTGACTCTCCCTCCCCCAGAAGTCATCATCTCTCAATAGCTCCTCAGGTAGGGACCAGAGTTCATGAGCCCCTCCCTTTCTGCATGCTAAAATGATCTTGTGCAGGGAGCCAAAGTTTCTGTGAGTTCATGAGCTCTCCTGAACTCATGTGATCCTATCAGTATAGAAGACATTGCCTTGGTCTGATCCTTCCTGACTTCTGACTCTCCCAATCTTTCCACCTCCTCTTCTGAGATGGACCCTGAGCTGTGGGAGTGGAGAGACCAGTTGTGAAGTTGACAGAGGTCTTATCTGTGGCTGAGTACTCCACAGATATTCGTTCTCTGCACCTTGGCCAGTTGCTCGAGTTTCTTCATTAACCTTCGTCCACTGCACAAAGTAATGTCTCTGATGAAGTCTGAGTCTGCACTATTTGTGGTTACAGAAGATAAGAATTTAGAGGGCAGTTTCATATCATGTCTATTTAGCAAAATAATACTAGTAGGTTCATTCCTGGGGTCTGTGAGCTCCCCACGCATGGGTTCTTGTCTAGATTCACAGTGCCAGGCATGCGTTTCCTCCTGTGAAGCAGGCCTTGAATCTAATCAGAAGAGGTTTGCTACCCAACAGCATCCATGACACTGTGGGAGATATGCACCCACAGGCATGTCTTGTCACATCAGTCCTTACTGAAGCTCACAGGGTTCATTCACATCTGGGTAAGACTGTCGATGACCTTTCCCCGCTCCGCAGCCTGCACAGCACATTCTATACTACAAGCTAGCCAGCATGGAGGCTCATACTATGTCCATTTGGTAGAATAATAATACTAGGTTCTCCCCTAGAGCGTATGATATAACGAGCCATAGGTTCTTGCCATGGTAATGGTGCTGGGCATGAGTTCCATCCTGTGAGGAGACCTTGAATCTAATCAGAACGTGAGTGAGCGCTCCCTTAACATTCATGCCATTCTTGCACCAATGGGAATGTCTTGTCAGGCTGGACATTATTGTAGTTTCCAGGGTTCACAGGTGGGTAAGATTCATGATTAGTTTTCTCCTCCAGTATTGATTTATTTCTCCTTGATCTATTACTGAAGTGTGTGGTATCTTCAGCATTAGGGTCTTCCAATCAAGTTCTAGAGGGTAACCATAAGCAAGAAATGGCAATAGCCTGGGTTGTTTAGGGGGTTTATGGGATCCCACTGACCAACAACTTTAAAAGAGGTAACTCATACCTAGAACTGAGCTTTGTATTTAAAAACCTATGGTGCCTATATATATATTTCCATATGGTTTTCTTCAAAGGTCTTTAGTGTCTATTATCCCTTCTCATCCTCCCTCCTGTACCCAGTCCTCCCCTCCTCCGCTCTGCTTAGTTCCTCTTGCTCCATTATTCCCTGTTCTCCATTTATACCCCCTGTGTTTGATCTCTCCTTGTTTAGAAGCCCTCCTCACACAGTCACTTCCTCGTTTCCTGATTTCTATGGGAACTCCTATTTAAACACACATATCTAAAATTCAAAGCTAGTATCTACACATAAGAGAGAACATGTGATATTTGTCTTTCTTCCAGTTCTATCCATTTACCTGTGAATTTTATAATTTCATTTTATTTAATGGCTGAATGCTTTTTTGTGTATGATGGACATCTAGGCTGTTTCCATTTCCTGTGTGGATAGAGAATTGTGAATAGAGAATCACTGAACATGGCTGAACATCTCTGAGTATTTCTGTAGTAGAATATGGAGTCCTTTGGGTATGTGCGCAGGAGTGTACTGGATCATAGAGTAGATCTATTTCCAGCTTTTTGAGAAAACACACGGCTTCCATAGTGGCTAATTCCAGCTGGCACTTCCACCAACAATGAGTAAGTGTTCCCCTTTCTCCACACCCATATCAGCATTTGTTGTTTGTTTTGTTGTTGTTGTTGTTGTTGTTTTATCTTAGCCATTCTGACTAGGGTAAAACAAAACCTCAAAGTAGTT
The DNA here is from genome assembly GCA_035773235.1 of Eospalax fontanierii. NCBI lineage: Eukaryota > Metazoa > Chordata > Mammalia > Rodentia > Spalacidae > Eospalax > Eospalax fontanierii. The sequence continues at coordinate 151,983,782 of CM069524.1, read as the reverse complement.
TTAATTTGCATTTCTCTGGTGGCTAAAGATGCTGAATAATTAAAAAAATATTTCTCATGATTTGTATTTCTCCTTTTGAGAACTCTCTGGTGCCGTGCCCCACTTTTTAATTGGGTTGTTTGTTTTCTTGATATTTAGGGTTTTTTAGTTTTTTTGTATATTCTAGACACTGACCCTCTCTCAAATGTATCACCGGTAAAGACATTTTCCCATCCTGTCAGCAGCCTCTTCACTCATATAATGTTGTCCTTTGCTAAACAGAATCCTTTTGGTTTCCATTAGGCCCCATTTTTCAAGTTTTGGTCAAGTTTGACACAGGTAGCCTGCATATGGTGATTGGAAGTACCAACTTGGGAAGAACTGTGGTGACCACCAATAGAGACATCTAGGTTCTTTTGATGTGTTGCACATGAAAGATGCCAATGGCGACAGCTTTGCCACTCAACTTTCTAACTTTTTTGTTATTGGCAAAAACACCAAACCATGGATTTCTCTTCCCAGAGGAAAAAGAATCTGTTTCTCCATTGCTGGAGAGAGACAAGAAGCTAGATGCCAAACAGAACAGTGGGTTAAATGGTCTCCAGGAGACACGCTGGAGATGTGATTAAACAGCAGGATGAATTAGAAAGTAAATAAAAAAAATTAAAGCTTTATACAACAAACCTATAACCAACATCGTGTTAAATGGAGAAAAACAAAGGATTTCCACTCACTTTAGGAAGAAGACAAAAGTGCCCACTCTTCTGTGCTTATTCAGTACAGTGCTTAGACTCTTGGCTAAAGTGGAAAAACAAGACATACAAAAGGAGTACAAACAGGAAAGACATCCTTATGTCCAGATCATACAATTCTATACATAAAAGACCCTGAAAGCTACCAGAAAACTCTTACAACTGATAAACACTTTCAGCAAAGTGGCAGGATACTAAATTAGCACATAAAACCCAGTAGCCTTCCCATAAAGCAATTACAAAAATGCTGAGAAGGGAACCCCCAAAACCCAATTTCATTCACATTGCCTCAGAAAAATACTTTGTAGTAAACCAAAATAAGGAAGTGAAAAACTTACAATGAAAAATTTTAAACATTCACTGAAGAAAAATTTAAGAAGACACTAGAGATGGAAAGACCTCCCAAGCTCATGGACTGTGAAAATGGACCTTATGAAAATGGTTATGATACCAAAAGAAGTCTATAGATTCAGTGAAAACATCATCAAAATTCCAAGATCATTCTTCACAGAAACAGAAAGAAAGTTACTGAAGCACAAAGGACCCTGAATAGCCAAAGAAATTCTCAGCTAAAATCAATGTTGAACTTACCACAATATCTGATTTCAAGCTATACTACAGAACCATAATAACAGAATCAGCACAGTACTGGGCACAAAAATAGATGTGGAGATCAGTGGAATAGAGAACCCAGACATAAGTCCATATAGCTTCAGCCACTTGGGTTTTTCTGTTTTGTTTTGGTTTTGGTTTTGGTTTTTCACAAAAGTGCCAAAATAACATTGACCAAAAGATAGCCTGTTCAACAAGTAGTGCTAGGAAAATTCGATGGTGACATACAGAAGAATGACACTAAGCCCCTGTCTCTCACCCTGTACAAAAATCAACTACAAATGAACTACACTTTAATATAAGACCTGCAACTCCTAAATTGTTAGAGGAAAATGTATGGGAAACAAATGCATAAGCAAGAACTTTTTGAAAAGGATTCCAACTTCAGAAAATGATCCCAACAACTGACAAATGAGATTTTACAAAACTAAAAAATTTCTGCACAGAACAGAAAATCAGTCCAGTAAAGACACAATCTACAGTGTCAGAGAAAACCTTTGCTGGCTATAAATCTGACTGAAGATTAATACCTAGATATATAAAGAACTTAAAATCACTAACAATAAATCAAACAACCCAATCAATAAGTGGGCTGATGAATAGACAATTCTCAAGAGACGAAGTATAAATGATCAACAAGCATATGAAAAACGTTTTGACATCACTGTAGAAAACAGTTTTTTCAGATTAAAGAAGAATGAAGTTATGACATTTGCAGGAAAATGGATATAATTGGAGACATTTTAATGAACAGAGTCAGTCTCAGAAAGACAAGTAGCACATGTTTTCTCTCATTTGTGGATCCTCTCTTATACAGATACAATTATATCTATATTATGACAAGACAGAAGTGAAACTAGTGTAACAACTAACAGGAGAAAAGAAAAGGGCAGAGGATGAGGAGAGAGAAATATGCTTAGAGAACATTATAACCTTGCAGGAAAATTCCCTTATGAAACCTACATATACTGAAAATATTGTAATTTAAAAATCACTTCAAAAACCATTTTTATGGATAAAAAACCTGTGATACAGGCATATATGGAATCTGACTCAACAATAAACGGAACCAAGTATTTTTAATATTATTATTTCTTTATGTGTACGAGTGTGTTACCTGCGTGTATGCGATGCAATGCCCACGGAGGTCACAAGAAGTTGGATACCCTGAAACTGCAGTTACAGATGGTGGTTAGCCACCTTGTGGGTGCTGGGAACCAAATCCAGGTCCTCCTCTGGAAGAGCAACTGGTGCTATTAACCACTGAGCCATCTCTCCAGCCCCTGAACCAATATAGATTCATGTAAAACCTAAAGTGCAAACATCAAGTGGAAAACACCTATTTCAGAAGCATACATGTCACATGATTCTGTTTGTGTAACGTTCATGAAGTTACGTAATGATGGGATGGAGAATCAATGGGTTTGGCGGCGTAGTTGGTGGCTGTGGCAGTGTAGCAGGAGAGTCTTATGATGATGGAATAGTTAAACGTGTTCATATGATGCGCTTCAAAGCTGGACACGGTGACATTGCACGGACATGTGCAGGAACACCCAAATCCACCAAAGGAGCACAGAGAGCACTGGTGAGATCTGCACGAGCCCTGCAATGTGCCAGTGCCAACGTCTGGGTTTTATTCTTTTCCTGTAGCTGTTTTGAGAGTGATGGGAATAGAAGCGGGTGTGTGAGACCCCCCCACACCCATTCCTTTGCAGAATCCTGGAATTTATCATTTCGAAGTAAGGATTTCATGAGGATTAAATGAGGATTTAGTGTAGCATAAATACAAGTTGCTTAGAAATACAAATGCTCTTCCAGTTCCCTCCTCCTGTTCTTCAAACCTCTGATAATGTTGATGGGAACTCATTCCCAACACTCAAGGAAGCCGAAAGGGAACCATCATTCTTTTAATAGATATATATTGTGGAAATGGCATCAACAATGTGAACCCAAGTGAAAAGTGATACTCATCTTGGAAAATGCCCATTGGCTTTAGGGGTTGGGAATCACTTGGTACAAGTCCAGGAACAAAGCAGAGAAGGAGCTGGGTGACTTTCTGAGGGCCAGCCCCATATCAGGACCCATATCCAGGGAGCAGATACAGCTGGGGCTGATTATAATGGCTCCCAGGGTGACGCCTGGGTTTCTGAAACAAGGCATAGCAGGCAGCACAAGCTGGGCAGAGCCTGAATTTGACAGTCAAGGAGTCATAGCAGTGAGCTGAGAGCTGGGGGTCTGGCTACTGACAGAACTCCATGGCTACTTTCTCCGGAATTAGATGTCCAAAGATGTGGACAGATTTCTTGACTTTCAGGGGGTTATGAGAAGCCCATCACAAGCTGAAAATACATGTTAAAACATGTTTGGTACATCTAACTTCCTAAACATAGTAGTGTAGCCTAACCTATCTTGAAGATGCTCAGAACACTCATACATGTTAAGAGTTCAGGGCAACCAGGTAACATAAAGTCTGTTTTATAATAAAGTGCTGAGTATCCGATTATGCACTTCATCAAATAGCATCCTCAGAGTAAGAAAGGTAGGAACACAGTAGTAGCAAACAGTAGGTGATTAAGAGCAGAGGTGGATTAAAATGTCAAATGGTTTACAATTGCACCCTTTGACCAACAATAGACCATGTTGTATAGCAATTTCCTCCAAGTTAAAACATTCCATCCTGAAGGGAAACTTAAGATTCAGGAACTGAACAACCTGTCAGTCTCAGGAATTCCCTGAAATTTACCAGATATTCAAGGTCCTCTTCTGCCCCTGAGTATATAAGCAGTAAAGACTACTAGGGAGACTCAGATCAGTCGCTGTGTGGGAGAGACTTCCTGCTCTGTCAAGCTACCTACAAGTCTTGCAGAAAGCTCCGGGGTTCCAACTTTCATGAGTTATCACCCAGCCTGAAGTGGGCTTTCAGTGGTGCAGAGACACAGCTGCCTTTGAGTTGTCCCCTCTTCCTTAAGTAACTCCTTGCCCATACTTTTGTACTAACAATAAACTCATTGGTTCACCGAGGTGGACTTCGTTGGTATTGTTACTTTGGCCTGTTGTTCATTCCCTACCTGGATTGAATAGACATTGTATTGTGTCTCCGCAGGAATAGTGTCACACAACACATATGCACAACACTGGTTCTAGATGATAGAGCTGAAATATTCCTATTGCCTAGTAATGCAGACATCACAGTGTGCTTACCCATGTCTGTGAAGACGCTTCTTTAAATTGCCTACACTGACAGTTATATGAAAGCCCAGCGAATATGAAGATAGTTCAGTGGATAAAAGGCTGCCTATGTAGCCATGAAAACCCATATTTGGATCCCTGGCCCCCACATAAAATGTTGCATGCAGTGTGTTGTTTAAAACCCCACCACTTGGGCAGAGGCAGTCAGGTCCTGAGAGCTTGATGGCAAATCAGCCTAGCTGAAGTAGTAAGCTACAGGTACAGTGAGAGACCCTGTCTCAAAAAACTAAGAGGAGTAGAGGAAGACACCTAATATCCACCTCTGGCTTCTAGATATATACATATGTATGAGAACACACATGCACATGCACACATATACACAAAGTAGAGTACATGCAATTGTGTATAGTGCGCAGTTATAACAGCTGATGCTGTTACTTATGTATTTTCTGTGCTATATTGTCCCATTATTTTAGAATATGCTGCTTAAATACTGAAAGTGCATGTGTCATGGCACACTGTCTCCACCAGCACCAGGGTGCCATGACAGCAAGCTAGGCTGTCTAGGTTTGTAGGAGTGTACATGCCGCTGTTTACACAAGGAAACCAACTGAAGGTGTGCTTCTTTGATGGCATCTGTCCCAAAGTGAGAGATGATTTTAAAACATGGAGACACACCCAAGCATTTTTCAAGACCCAGTCTTTATTGAAAGGTAAAAGAATTGGGGGCTGGAGAGATGGTTCAGTGGTTAAGAGCACTGGCTGTTTTTGCAAAAGACCCAGATTCGAATCCCAGCACCCACATGACAGCTAACAACCATCCATAACTCCAGTTTCAGGAGATCTGACTCCTTCTTCTGACTTCCACAGGCAATGAAGAAAGTCAAAAAATTTTGTTAGGTATTCTAACTGAACATTAAAAAAAGAAAAGAAAACCTTCATCATTCTCCTACAGTTCTAGAAGTTAGAGGCCGAAATCCAGTCTCTGGACTAAGGTAGAGATGGTGGCAGAGTGGTTTACTGGGAAATTCTTTAATAACTTCTCCTCTATTTTCTTCTTCCTCCTTTTCTTTTTCTTCTTCTTTCTTACCCTCCCCCTCTCCTCCTCTTCCTCCTTCTTAAAACAATATATCCCAGGCTGACCCCCAGCTCCAGATCCCCCAAATGATGCTTGGTCCCCGACATCCACCATAAGGACAATGCCTTATGCCTCATTCTCATGACAGTTATTGACAGTTAGTGAAAACTCAGTTTACAGTTCTTGAGAGCCAAGGGAGGAGGACTGTAAGCTCCAGGCCAGCCTGAGCTACCTAGAGAGACTGGATTAGTTACTTTGCTCATCCCTGTGACCAAACATCTAAGAAGTAACTTGAGAGGAATGATTTATTCTGGCTCATAGTTCAGGGGATACAGTCCATCAAGGCAGGAAAGACATGGCCCTGGGGCTGACAGCAGGTCAGTGAGGCTGCTGATTACATGCGGTTAACAGTCATTAAACAGCTCTGGTTGGACCTAGTTCTTAGGCTAGAGCTCTAGTCCCACCGTTATGGTCCCATGTCCAAAAGGTGGGGGAACATTTCACTTTCAGCCCATAACAGGGACCCTGTCTTAAAAATTTAGTTCCAACACAGCATCTTCTGTCCTCAGAGTTCCCTCACAATGGGCTGGATCCTGGAGAGTCAGGAGCTTGAGCTGGGCCCCTGGTATGTTATCTGTACCACAGTTTTTACGTATAGAATCCGGTAACAAAATTCTGCTCTGAAGACTTAGGGAGCTCCTGTGGGAAACCCTCACACACCTGAGAGCCCGCAGGTCACTCCCATGCCCCATGCCCCTTTCCTTCTGGTGTCAGCAGTATTCAGATCACGTTTTCCTCTCTTACCTGCTACTCCCACAAGTGCAGGGTTTGATTTGACTATGAGTAGCAGGCTTCGTGGCAGAAAGTTTCTCTTCCCCTGCCAGACTTAAATGAGGATGTAAGAAATGCTAATGAGCTGGATGTGCTACACAGTCCTGGTGAGCCTGTCTTGCCTTTCATCGTCCAGGTGAGTAGAAGCTCTCAACATACACATTCTCTACAGCAGCACACCAGGGCCCTGGAGCCTTGCCAGTACAGCCTCCTGCTAGGTCAGCAGAGATCCCAGACAGATCACGAGGCTCCAGACAAGGTAAGAAATGGTTCTTGTGGGTCTCACCCTCTACTTCATCCTCACACAGTGCCTCACAGGCTGTCCACTTGACAATGCAAATCAGAAGCCTGGAGGGAGGGCTCAGCTGGTTAAGAGCCCTCACTGCTCTTGGAGAGAACCTGAGATTGATTCTTAGAACCTAAGCTGAGCCTGTCACTCCATCTCCAGGGATCTGATGTCCTCCTCTGGCCTGCGTGGGCAGGTGTACTCATGTGTACTCACTCTCAAACAGACATGCACATAATTAAATAATTTTTAATGCAAATCAAATTGACTCATGTCTCTTAAATCCTTCATTCCTTCATGAGAGTCTATGCTCACGTGATGGCATCCAAGACCTTTAACGCCACGCTGGACCCTAACTTCAGTACTAACTCTCCCTTACCCCTGAACTTCAGCAGGCCATTCTGTAAACCCTGTCTATCTCTGGCCTCCTGCCTTTGACCCTGAAGTAGCTTTGTGTCTGAGGCTCACAGCCTTAGCTAGTGATGCATGGGCCCAGCAGGGACCTGTTCCTCGGGGGAGCTGCCTATGATGACATTCAGCCTGGGAGGGCCATTTCCGTTCTTTCCACCCTCATACCTGGTCCTTATGTGGGACTGTTGTTACTTTGAGTATTTTCTCACCTTTGAGTATTTTCCATCAAAGGATCTCCCAAATGACAGGGACAGTGTCCAGTTTACCTTGTTCAACTGAAGTCTTATCAGTGCCGGGCACCCAGGAGAAGTGGTTGAAAATGGACTCAGGGAATTTTCATTCCCTTCCCCGATGTTCAGCTGACCTGCCCTATGCTTGTTTAAACAAGTTCTGATGTCTGGAAAGCAGCAAGAGGTCCTGTGTTTTGTAGAAATATCTTCTCACAGTAGCTAAATTACTAAGCCATCCAGACTAGAACTTCAGAAACTACCAGGAAAGGGCAAATGTCACAGGAGCTGGTATTCAGTCACTCATCACCAGCATTTATTTTTCAGCCAAATGGGTTTCTGAATTAATAGTTTTGTAAAACATCAGGCAAAAATATAAAAACAAATGAATGTGTTGTTCTCTTCTTCCCAAATCCCTACCAGCCGTCATCTGTAACATATTGTTGTTTTGGGCATCAGACAAGTGTCTCCTCTTTGCCCAACCCTCTTGAAGTGTGGTGAGCAAGTCAACTACTCAGTTTAAGGCAATCGTGAGGGAGTGCACACTGACGTCAGAGATCTTGGGAAGGTTCACACACAGGACTGTCACCGTTTGCTTGGATGCCTGTAAGATCTAATTTATTTACTTATGTCATTTCCTTTATGTCCTCAAACAATTTTGAAATGGAGGAAGGAAGAAACAGAGGAAATGTTTTGGTGAGTTTGGGACATGACAAGCAGTAATTTCTTGTAATGAATGTGTTGTAAGAGCAGCTACCACCGGCTACTGTGTGCCCTCACATCATCTTGGTGTGGTAGGAACCACAGTCTCCATTCTATACATGTAGAGAGTGGAAGTTCATCCTGGCTAATTGACCAAATGACTAGCAAATGGCAGAGCTGGGACTGGAGCTTCATTCTTCACTGACTCCAGAGCTGCTGTGTTCAGAGTTTCCTCCTCAGACCCTGACCCTTGGTCCATGAATTTTCTGACTGGTGTAATCTTGCCACCCCAGAGATCCTCTGACAAACACGTTTCTCCCTTCCCATTGCATCTCTGTTAAAGCAGCCAGCTTGTCTCCCATGGAAGCTTGCTCCAGCTCTGCCAGTTCTGCTCAGAAGAATTTGTACACAAGGTCTTCCTCACTTTGAATTCAAATTGAATATTGGTCAGTGGGCTCAGCTCTGACTCTGGGACATTGTTCTATGAGATGGCAATGAGATGTTGAAGACAGTGTCTCCAGCCTCGGGCTATAATCCCAGTTCAAGGCTGAGCCTAGAGACTGAGAAAAGGCCAACACCAAAGCCAGTTTAGAGAAGCAGATCATGACTGTGTGGAAGCACACCACATGGAAGCTTTGCTTCTTCACATAAAATCTGTCTTGGACAAATATCCAAATTCTCCCTCAGTCATTGTTTTTCTCAGATGGAGCTGAACTTGCACCTTCTTGTCCCTTTGAGATCTCAGGTCAGTAAGATGCCTCCATAGGTAAAAGTGCTTCCTATGAAAGCCTGATGGCCTGAGTTTGATCCCCAGAAAAATGTGAATGTGATAGTGTACATCTGTAATCCCAGGTCTCCTGTGATTAAATGAGAGGCAGAGACAGGAGAATTGCCAGGAAGCTTGTGGACTAACAGCCTGGAGTACACAGAATGGCAGAGACAAGAGAGACCATGTCTCAACAAGATGGAAGGAGAGAAATGACTCCTGAAAATTGTCCCTTAATGTCCACATACACACTATAGCACATTTGTTTCTATCAGTTGCCCATGGCCCATGCCCATGACCCTGTGTTAGTCACACCTGATAGAGTCTATAGTGCATTCTTACAGATTTGTAACCATCACCACCATCCACCTCTAGAAGATCTCCAGTTTTCCAGAGAGAAACTCCATGCCCATGAACAATTTTAGTAGTTTGGAAATCACTCTTGGTCTCACAAAATGGCTCAGCTTGGTGAGGACCTTTGAGCACAAGCCTAGCAACTAGAGATTAATTTCCCAAACCTACGTATAGGTGGAAGGAGACTCACCTCTACACAGTGTACACAGTAGTGCTCTGACATTCCCCCACACTGTGGCACCACATGCCCCTTCCCCGTACACAGCATGCACATACACACAATAATCATTTTTTAAATTTAAAAATAGAAATTCACTCTTAATTTGACAGTCATTTAGGAGGTCACAAGTTTTAGGTCTTTGATCTAGAATGTTTACCAACCCCATGTGTCAGCTAGAGTGATTCCCAGAACATCTTGACCCATACTCAAGTCTGGGCCACGTGGGACTCACATCAAGATGACTCTTCTGGAAACAACGTATATCTGCGGCTTCTTCCCTACAACTCTATTCCTGTGCTCGGCCACCTCAGGCGGAGATCCAGGGCCTCATCATATCCGTTTGCGTCTGAACTTTGTGGTGTCACCCTTGGAGAGCTTGGCCTGCACAAAAGGAAGGTCTGACACCTCCTCGAGTCTTGACTCACTGCTGCCAAAGGGCAAATGCCTGAGAATTGATTTACAAAGAGAAACAGCCGGACTTGGTGAAAACCCAAGGTCTTGTGGACAGGATCAGCTTAACAGGAAACAAGATGGTTGGGATGCTGGAACGAACCAAGAGTTGGGATAGATCACACAGTAGGACCAGCCAAGGGTACATGGAGATTTTTCCTTAAGAAAAAGCAGTATTGTTCCATCTTTCACATTTATTAACTTTCTAAGTACCTTTCTCTGGTGCTCTGATGAGGGAAAAGTCTTTTTGGATTAAAACCAAAGCTACTTTTAAATATTTTAAGTTGTCTGATGCAACTTGTTTTCTTAATCTGGAAGTGGAAGCTTTGAGTTCTGCTAAATAGTGTTCTTTCTCCTAAATTCTTTGTTTGTCTTAGGAAAGTCCCAGGGCTCTTGTTTCCCATTTGCATGTTAGCTTATTCATCAAGTCTTCTCGGTTGGATGCTATTCTTCCCATTTTATGTGCTGCCTGGGCAAAGAACGACAACACGAGTGGAGTGCAGGGACCTGCTCCAGAGATGGAGGAAGGCCGCCGCCCACTGCTGTCCTAGCTCCAGGATAGGTGAAATCTCTCGTGTATTCACCTGCGATTAGGATGAAGGGGAAGGAAGAGGTGCAGAGCTGACCCAAGCAGCCCTTACTGCTACAGAAGGTTTCAGTACTTCCCATGACCCACAGAAGACAAGTTGCCACATTGTCCTAAAATGAGTCCATGAGTCATGTGTCAGCTTCACTGTAAACAGAAGCAATTCACAAACTACTGACGATGTTGAAAGGCTCACAGCATGATTACCCATCTACTATGCAGACAGAGTTGACTTTTAAAACTAATGTGTCTGTGATTACGTCGTAACTGTTAAAAACAGAAAAATAGACATAAATGAATAATTACCCCTTACCCCAAAAATTAAACACGGATTTACCAGATGATTCAGAAATTCTACTTCTGGCATTTGTCCCAAAGAGCTAAGAGCAAAGACTCAAATAGGAACTTGTACATCCATGCACATAGCAGGGTTGTTCAGAACCAAATGGGGGGAATGAGCCAAGTTTCAACAGAGAATGAATAAACAGCACATGGCATATAAGATCATTCATGCTTAAAATGAAAGGACACATGGTACTACTTGGATGACCCTTGTCATCTTGATAAGGGTCAGAAGTGACAGATAGGGGTATTTCATATTCTATATTATAAAGACACAGTTGTACTCCATATTGTAGAAAGGAATCTGCACATGTATGCTGTTTCTAGGCTAGCACACATACTGTTACTAGTTTATTTGGTCTGATTTAACCCTCCCCTGGGCAGATGCTCTGGAGAATTACAAGGTCGATAATAGCAGAAACTAACCTGACTCAGGGTTTGAAGAAGTGCCTGATCCCAAGCATTAATAAAATGACGGAAGAGTTCAAGAGGTGATAGTTCAAAACTCAAGACGTCACAAGTCTCAAAACTGTGACTGATCACCTGAGCAGAGGGCAAGACCAAGCTCCAGAATGACGGGCTTCCTTTGTTCCTCCCTCCATTCTTCTCCTTATCTGCTGCCTGGAGATGAGATGGAAGACAAATCTCTAAGATGCTAATTCATTGTCTTCTCAGATTGACATCTCTCTGAAGAGCACATTTATATATATATATATATATGATTCATGTATGAGAGACCTACGGTAATCCAATTCCAGAGACAGAATGTGGATACTCATTTCCAGGCTCTTGGGGAAGAAAAGAGTGACAGGTCATGGTTTAATGGCATAGAGTTCCACTAGAAAGCATTGTAGTGATGGACAGTGGCTGTGGTTGCATAGCTATAGGAATGTATTTGATGATACAGAATGATAGTTTAAATGATACATTAAAATGACAAGTTTCATAGTGTGTATATTTTACCACAAAAACATGCCCCATTTACAAAACTCACAAGCAAAAAATTGTCCAGGCTTGGGCAAGAAATTCTATTTAAACTCAGTGGGTCACACAGATGAAAGAAGGAGAGAGTCTTGTTGAGAAGGATTCCAGCAGGAAGTGGAGGGAGATGGGAGAGAGGAGCAGGGCTTGAAATGACTAAAATTCATTATATAAATTTTTGAAAATGTCAGTTTAAAAGAGAAAAAATATTGTTGAAAGAAATTGTAAGACTTATGTCAACGAGAGGCAGGCAAATTCATGCATTAGAAAGCTTAACATTTTTAAGATGGCAAGAATTTTAAACTGACCTACGAATTCAATGTGATATGTCAAAACCTCAGCAGGCTTCTTTGCAGAAATTAACAAGTAGATTCTGAAACTAGTATGGAAATTCCAGGGACTCAAAATATTAATAATATGTCTTTAAAGTGGATGAAGTTAACAGTACCAAACTCCCTAATTTCAAACCACCTACAAAGCTATAGTAATCAAAGTGTGGGACTTGCATAGGGTAAACAAATAGATAAATTGAATAGACCAGAGACCAAAAATAAACCTCCACACTGACAGTCAAGGGATTGTCCACAAGAATACTGAAACAATGCAATAAGAACAGTCTTTTCAACAAGGAGCAAAGGGATAGCTGGATACACAAAGGCAAAAGAAAAGAAATTGCCCCCTATCTCATAGCATTTCTAAACGTAATGTATCAGCACTGGCAAGGTGATTCAGTGGGTAAAGGGGCTTATCCCCAACTTGATGACTTGAGTTTGATACCCAGAATCTAAATGGTGGAAGGAGAGAACTAATGCCTATAAGCTGTCTTCTGACCTACACACACACACACACACACACACACACACACACAATACTACTACTACTAATAATAATAATAATAATAAATAAATGTAATTTTGAAAAATTTATCAAAAACCTACTGTAAGAATTAAAACTATTCACTGCTGCTGGGATTGTAAGGTGGCATAGACTCTTTGGAAAACAATCTGGCAGTTCCTCAAAGCACATAGTTACCAGATGATCCAGAAATTCTTCTCTTCTGAATATATCTTAAGAAAACCACATGTGTCCTCACAAAAAAAGAGCTTGTGAAAGACTATCAATAGCAGGATCATTAAGAAAACCACATGTGTCCTCACAAAAAAAGAGCTTGTGAAAGACTATCAATAGCAGGATCATTTATAATGCCAAAATTGGAAAAAAAGTGTTTGCAAATTGATAGAGATAAATAAATTATGAAATATGCAAATATTAGATATTAATAAATTACAAAATTGGGCAAAGTAATATCTATTCATAGAAATAATGATACATTGATCCATACTACATAATGAATGATGTCATAAAAACACTCCTCTAAGTGAAAGAAGCTAATCAGGAGATAACATCTCCTGTTTTAACACAAAAATGTATGAATTAAACAAATCTATAGGTAGAAATGCTAGTGCTTGCCTAGTCTAGGAATTGGGAAGGAAATAGGGAGTGATTAATAATGGTACAGTTTCGTTCAAAGCATCAAGAATTTTCTAAAATTGTAATGGTTGAAAACTCTATGAATATACTAAAACTATTCCATATGTTAAATATATGAATTTCATGGCATGTGACTTACATCTCAAAACAGCTGATACCAAATCCTAGTTTGTGCCCACCATTTGATTGTTATAAGTAATGCGACCAGGAACAGTCTACAGGTATCCACTGAGCCACTGCTTCAAAGTCTTTGGTGCGAATACCCAGAAGACAAATTTTTGAATCACATAGTAATTTTATATTTAAGGTTTTAAGAATGATATTTATGGAGCTGGCAGCTAACAATCATCTGTAACTCCAATTCCAGGGGAATCTGACACCTTCTTTTGACTTCTGTGGGCTTTGCACAACATGGGTGCACTTACATACAAACAAGCAATACACTCATATACATCAAATAAAATAAAATATTTTTTAAAAGAATAATCTTTAAGACCCAGGTGTGGTAGCATACGCATTTAATTCCAGCACTTGTGAAGCAGAGGCAGGCAGATCTCTGTGAGATTGAGGCCAGCCTGGTCTACATAGTAAATTCCAGGTCAGCTGAGGCTTCAGGAAGACCCTGTCTCAAGAAAAAAAAAAAAAAGAGAGAGAAGAACATCTGTATTGATTCCCTTGTTAGCATTTTGGATTGTGTCTTTATAGCCTTCTCCATATATTTATAAATTTTCAAATAAATTTGGGTTTGTAATCCTGCATGGTCTGTATTTTATTCAACTATATATTTCCATGACATTTGTCTTCCACAGAATTATTATATTGCATTTTGTGAATGGACTCTTTTATTTAATCAGAGCTCTATGGTTGGACTTTACAGTTTTAAAAATTTGTTCTTTGAGAATTTCACGAATATACACAATGTATTTTTATCATAAAGAGCTTCCCCCTCACTTCCCCCTCCAACTTTCTGGATCCTCCTCCTTCCACATTCCCCTCCCAATTGGGCATGGGTGTGACCATCCACTGGCCAATGGGGCAACCTACCAGACACTACACCCCTGAAGGAAACTGACTGTCTCTTAACATCCATCAATTGCCAATAGCTCATCAGCTAGGGATTTGGCCTTATGTGCCTTCCCTGACCCATGATTGGCTTGATCTTGTGCAAGTCTTGTGCAGGTAACCACATCTGCTGGGAGTCCATACTGCTGGACTTTTGTTTAAACAACTCCCATTTCTACACAACAAAGAGAACCTCCCTTCAGGAAATTTTTCTAACCATCTGTAATTGTTCCTTGGAATGGATTCTGGAATTAAGTATTACAATCAAATTATATGTATATTTAATAATGTTTTGATGTACTGCCAAATTGTTTTCTAAAAAGGATATGAAGAGATTCCTAGCACTATTAGCCAGTAGGTCAGTGCAAGCCAAAATTATGACATGCCACTAGGGTGGCTATAGTAAGAAATACAGATGATTACAATGAAATAGTTACATTGCTGTGGAGGTACAAAATGCTCCAGTTCCTTGCAATAACAGTTTGATAGTCCTCAGAAGCTTGAGCTTAGATATATGGTATGACTCAGTAATTCTATTCCTGGGTATATACCAAACATAACTGAAAACATATGTGCAGACAAAAAAACTGTTATATAGTGTTCATAAAATCTAAAAAGTAGAAACAGTATAAACATCCATCAGCAGGGGAATGGGTAATATCGTATATACAGGTAATAAAATAGTGCTCATCTTGGAATAGATACGCAGTGCCTACATATGCTACAGCATGAAATAAGACTACTAAACCTTATTCTACACTAAAGAGGCTAGGTACAAACCATCACATATAGCATTATCTCATCTGTTTGCAATGTAGGGCATAGGTGAGTCCATGGAAGACTGCTGAGGACTGAGAAGAGAGAAGGGAGGGGCATCAGGGGGTTCCTCTAGGGTGTTAGAAGGTACGGAAATGTTCTGGAGTGAAGGAAAGTGATGGTGGCACAGTTCAGGGAATATATGTAGCTACTGATTCTATTCTTAAAAAGATGAATTTCATAGTATGTGAATTACATCTTAAGAGGAAAAGAACTGTCACCCTTTTACTCGGTGGCACTATGGATTCCCATCTGTTCTTTGCCTCTTTTTCCTCTAGCTCATTTTTTCCTTTTTTCTTTTCTTTTATTCCTTTCTTTCCTTCTTCCTTCCTTTCTCATTTTTTTTAGACAGGGTCTTGCTATGTAGATGTCCTGGAATTCACAATCCTCATGCCTTATCCTCCCAAGAGCTAAGATTATAGAGAGACACTGGTGGACCTATTTTTTAACCTTTCTTAATCTGATTAGTTAAAATCATTTCATGAGCTTTTTAAAACATACATTTTTGATAATTTGGTTGCATTATTCTTGTGGGTTTTTTAATATTTTATTTTTATTTTATTTTATGTGTATGAGTGTGTTGCCTGCATGCATGTAAGTGCATCTGTGTCATGCAGTGCCTACAGAGGTCTGAAGAGGGCATTGGATCTCCTGAAACTGGAGTTATGAATGGTTGTTAGCCACCATGTAGGTGCTGAGATTCAAACCCGGGTCCTCTGCAAGAAAAGCCAGTGCTCTTGATTTCTGAGTCAGCTCTCCAGTTCAACGCGCTGTTCTTGTGTTTACTGGCCATGCTGTGTCTGTGAGGTATCTCTAGCTTTTGCCCATTCATCTTCTGAGCCCTCATTCCTTCACTCACTGGTTCTGAAGAGTGTTTTATACATTAGAAGCTTTTTTCATAAAGTTGTAAACATTTTTCGTGTTTAGTTTACTTTTTGGTTTTAGTCATTCATTCTTTCAGTAGTGTTTCTGGACACCCCCTACTGCCACTGATGCCAGCCTTTTGATGAATGCAAATGAGGATTCCATGTAGCCATTCTCCTCTCTGGTTTGCACCCATGTTCAGAGCTCAGGAGACACTGACTGTGGGAACAAGGAAGTCTAGTTTTCCCCTCGGATTCTTTGGTCTTATCGCGCCCGTAGCTCCTGCGCTTGTGAAGATTGTTTTTACTGAAAGATACAAGGGGACAGCTCCTGTCCCTGAGCTCTTAGGATGCTGT
Source organism: Eospalax fontanierii (assembly GCA_035773235.1). Classification (NCBI taxonomy): domain Eukaryota; kingdom Metazoa; phylum Chordata; class Mammalia; order Rodentia; family Spalacidae; genus Eospalax; species Eospalax fontanierii. Next base: position 151,967,427 of record CM069524.1, on the reverse strand, counting down.
GCTCCCACGCTGTTGCCTCTGTCACCCTAACACTTATTGAACTCCCCACTGGTTCACCCTCCTTCTCTGCTCCCAAGGGCCATTACTGAGGGACTAAGACAAGGTGGGGGGCATCTTTAGCCCAGCTTTAATTCCCACAACATGTGTTGCTATAAGAACATTTCTGACCTGCCAGTCACAGTACTCAGCCCTTTTCAGATGTACCAGCTCCTTGCACCTCCACAAGTCCTGTGTGAGAGCCTGTTACACCATGTCTATATTACAGATGGCCAAAGTGGCACTTAAAAACTTTCAACTGTTCAAGAGAGTACAGAAATGTAGCTCTGTTCCCGGCTCCTCCCCTCCTCTTCCCAGATGATGCTACAAATGTGGCAACAGAAACCCAGGGAAAGCTGCTATGGAAACAGTAGCTTCTATCTCCTGCTGCATAACTTTGTGCCACTGTGGAAGCACACATCAGGTATAGAGAAGGCTGGCAGACCCGTCTTCAAAAGGTATCATGCAATTAGCTCATTACAGAGTAAAGCCTAACGGACTCTCGTTGGCCGCTCTTACCTAATGTAGTATTAGTCTAGCCTTTCTTATACCTCCTAATAGACCAAATCACTTCTTAAGATCAACTTTGTGTTAGGGATCAATTGGGTTAGGGATGCTCAGAAAACTGGTGAAGATCATTTGGGAGAGGGGTGTAGGAAAGAGCAGCATTTGGACTGGTAAGCTGAATAAGCCAGATGACCAGGCCTTGTGCAGTGGGACCCAGCCACTCTTCTGAGGGTCTGAACAGAACAAATCAGCAAGAGGAAGTCTGATGTGCTCTCTCCCTGAGGGGCTGAACTGGAATGACGATCTGCCTTCAATGAAGATCCCCTGCCCTCAGTGAAGAGCTCCTGCCCTCAGTGAAGATCCCCTGCCCTCAGGGAAGATCTCCTGCCCTCAGTGAAGATCCCCTGCCCTCAGTGAAGAGCTCCTGCCCTCAGTGAAGAGCTCCTGCCTTCAGTGAAGATCCCCTGTCCTCAGTGAAGATCCCCTGCCCTCAGTGAAGATCCCCTGCCCTCAGTGAAGAGCTCCTGCCTTCAGTGAAGATCCCCTGCCTTCGGTGATGCAGAGTCACAGCCAGCAATCTCAGTTCTCAGGCCTTCAAACTATACCACCAGCTTTCCTAAACCTCCAACTTGCAGAGAGCAGCCTGTGAGGATTCTCAGCCTCCACAATGCAGAAGCCAGAATTGTACAGCAAATACTATTCCTAGTTATGTGTGTACATGTGAGTATATAAGGGAGAATACCTCCCACTGCTTGGGCTTTTCTGTAAGGTTCTATCTGTGTTTGCCCAAGCCCACGAGAGGATTCCAATGGATGCTTAACTTTGAGGACCATTGTCATAAAGTGGTAGACACCAAAGTTGTCTGCATTTTGTAATCAAATCATTTTTTAAATTTCAGAATTATTTATTAATCTGAATTACTCACAATTTCATTAATTTTCCCAGAAAAGAATTTTACTTTGAGATGATTCATGAGTATAAATCAATAGAAATATGATCATAAAGTAGGAAATGCAGAGCTGAAAAAAATCACAGGCTGGGAAATTAAAAAAGAAATGAAAGTACTATAATAACTAAACTAACATAATTCTCAAATTAAAAAATATGTACTTAGATCTTAGAATATAAATTTGAAATTTTCTATATCTTCTATATTTTTTGAATATTATTCACTGACAAAACTGTAATACCACCAGACTTTTGCAGACTGCTGATAGTGCCTGGATCCAACCTCCACATGGTGGTGAGCTTCCCAAATTGTGTCCTGTCCATTGCCCTACAATTGGGACCATTTGCAGCCCTACATCCCCTCCAACTACTCCAGGGCCAGGCTTCTCTACCCTTTAGTAGGGCTCCAGACTTTGGTAGACTGCCTGAGAGTGCCTGGATCTGGCCTCCATGTGGTGGTAAACTTCCAAATTGGGCCATACCTACCTCCCTACATTGGGACCACCTACAATCCATCCCACTGCCCCATGGCTAAGCTTCTCTGCCCTTTAGTAGAGGACCAGAACTTTGCAGAAGGAAGTGAAAAACTCAATAAGCCAATTTGAAACCACAGGAGAAAGCCTCACTGAAAGAATGAACGAAATGGAAAACAGAATATCAAGGCTGGCTGATAAAGTTGAAGAACTGGATTACTCAAGCAAAGATTATGAAAATTAAAAAAAAAAACAGGAATGACATATGCAGAAAATGTTGGACAGCATGAAAAGACCAGATTTACAAATCATATGCATAGAGGAAGGACAAAGAGTTTCAGGTTAATGATATTGACCAGATCTTCAACAGGATTGTAGAAGAAAAATTCCCAAAATTAAGGAAAGACATACCCTCACAAACACAAGAAGCATACACCAAACACACCAAATAGACAGGACCAATAAAAATAAAAATAAAAAAGAACTCTCCGTGGCATAACATAGTAATAACACTAAACATACATAAATATACAGAACAAAAAGAGGATACTGAAAGCAGCAAAAGAAAAACAAGTCACATTTAAAGGAAAACCCATCTGTGTTACAGCTGACTTATCAGTGAAAATTATGAAGGCCAGAAGAGTATGGACCAAAGTATTCCCAGTTCTAATTGATCATAGATGCCAATCCAAAATACTTTACCCAGAAAAACTGTTTATTATAGTTGAAGGGAAAAGAAAAAACTTCCATGACATGAATAGAATGAAAGACTTCATGCCCAGAAAACCAGCCCTTCAGAAGATACTCAAAGCAATACAGAGAATGGAAAACAAAGCAATCAGACATTGCAGTTCTAATATCTGATAAAACAGAACTCAAACCAAACCCAAACAGAGTAGATAAAGAAAATAACTTGATTCTGATCAAAGGAACAATTGATCAAGAAGATATAATAATCATGAACATATATGCACCAAACTCTGGTGGACCAAATTTCATAAAAACAGTGCGATAGGACTTTAAAACACAGATTAACCCCAGCTCAGTAATAGTAGGGACTTCAATACTGTCTCCATTAGGTCAACCAGACAAAGAATAACAGACATCTGAACTGAACAATACCATATATCAAATGGACCTAATAGACATCTACCATATATTCCACTCAAGTATCAAAGAATATACTTTCTATTCAGGACCTCTTGGAACTTTCTCTAAAATTGACTGCATAGTGGGGCACAAAACAAACATCAGCAAATTTTTTAAAATTGAAGTAATTCCATGCATTCTATCAGATCGTGGTACAATACAGCTTAAAAGCAATATGGAAAGAAGCCCTAGTAACTACATGAACTCATGGTGATGAAACAACACATTCCTGAATGATGAATGGGTCAAAGAAGAAATTAAAGATATAAAAGTATTCTGGAACTAAACAAAAAGGATAACACAACACAACAATTTAAAAGCATTCCTACGAGGTAAGTTTATAGCTCTAAGTGCCTACATTAAAAAATCAGAAAGAGCAAAAATAAATGACTTAACATTTCAACTCAAGACTCTGGAAAGGCAAGAACAAAGGAAATGCACACCCACCACATGAGAAGAAAGAACAAAAATCTGAGTAGAAATTAATGAAATAGAAGCAAAGAAAACAATACAAAGAATCAGTGAACCTAAGAGCTGATTCTTTGAAAAGGTAAATCATATAGACAGACCCTTAGCCCAGTTAATCAAAAGAGAGAAAGAGTAAATCCAAATCAACAAAATCAGAGCTGAAAGGGGAAACATCAAACTAGAAAACAAAAAGATCCAGAACATTACAAGGGGATACTTTAAAAGCCTATAGGCAATTAAATTTGAAAACCTAAAAGAAATGGACAGATATCTAAAATCATGGGAATAACCAACGTGAAACCAAAAAGAGATCAACAGTTTAAACAGACCCAAAACATATAAGGAAACTGAAACAGTATTATAAAACCCCAACTACAAAAAAGTTCAGGCCAGATAGATTTACACAGACATTTAAAGAAAATCTATAACCAATACTACTTAAATTATTCAAAAAGATAGAAACAGAGGGAGAACTCCCAAATTCCTCTATGAAGCCAGCATCACTCTAATATCAAAATCAGGTAAAGATACAACCAAAAAAGAAAACTATAGACCAATATCCTTAATGAACATAGATGCAAAAATTGTCAATCAAATACTTGAAAACCACATATAGACACATATCAAAATATCATCCACCGTAGTCAAGTCAACTTTATTCCAGAGATGCAGGGATGGTTCAATATTCATAAGTCAATAAATCCCATAATCATATAAATGGACTCAAAGATAAAAATAACATGGTCATCTCAATAGATGCAGAAAAGGTCTTTGACAAAATTAAACATGTGTTTATTGTAAAAGTCTAAAAGGAACTGGACTGGAGGGAACATACCTCAACATAATTAAAGCTACATACAACAAACTCACAGCCAGTATCATTCTAAATGGAAAAAAACTAGAAACATCTCCATTAAAATCAGGAACCAGACAAGGCTGTCCACTGTCTCCACTTCTTTTTAATACAGTGCTTGAAGATCTTTCTAGAGCAATAGACAAGAGAAGGAAGTTAAAGGAGTACTAATTGGAAAAGAGGTCAAATTATCCCTTTTTGCAGATGATATGATACTATACCGAAGAGATCCAAAATCCCACCAGAAAAGACCTAGAAGAGATTAACACTTTCAGTAAAGTAGGAATTTACAAAATTAATTAACAAAAATCAGCAGCTTTTCTATATACCAATAACAAGCAATCAGAGAAAGAGTACAAGGAAACCCTCCCATTTACAACAGCCTCAAAAAAATCTCTGAATAAACCTGATCAAAGACATCGAAGATCTCCACAATGAAAATTTTAAATCTTTAAAGAAAAAGATTGAGTAAAGCACCAGAAGGTGAAAGGACCTCCCATGCTCATGGATTGGAAGAATTAATATTGTGAAAATGACCATCCTACCTAAAGTAATATGTAGATTCAATGCAACCCTGATCAAAAGACCCTTATATACTTCACAGAATTAGAAAAAAGAATCCTAAAATGGATATGAAAGCACAAAAGCCTGCTGATGGCCAAAGTAATCCTGAACACAAAGATTACTACACCAGATCTCAAACGATATTACAGAGCTGTAGTCACAAAAGCAGCATGGTGCTGGCACAAAAGCAGACACATAGCTCAATGGAGCATAACCGAAGACCCAAACATGAGTCCACACAATTTCAGTCACCTGATATTTGACAAGAACACACACTGGAGGAAAGACAGAATCTTCAACAACTGGTGCTGGCAAAACTGGATCTCCATCTGTAGAAGATTGGTATTGGATCCTTATCCTTCACCTTGCAAAAAAGTTGACTCCAAATGGATCAAAGACTTCAATATGAAATCTGAAACTGTTAGAAGAAAACATTTGGAGTAACTTACAAGATACAGATATAGGAAAGGATTTTCTAAATCAGACAGCAGTTGATCAGGAATTAAGGTCAGTAATCAACAAGTGGGACCTCATTAAACTAAAAATCTTCTGTACAGCAATACAACCAAGAAAGTGAAGAGAAATTCCACAGAGTGGGAGAAAATATTCACCAACAACACACCTGACAGAGGTTTAATATCCAGAATATATAAAGAACTTGAAAAACAAAGAATCAAGAAAACAAATGACCCACTTGAAAGATGGGCTAAGAATCTGGCCAGACAGTTCTCAAAAACAGAAAAAACATAGCTAAGAAGTATTTTGAAAAGTGTTCAATATCATTAGTAATTAGAGAAATGCAAATCAAAACCACCTTAACATTTCATCTTACGCCAGTCAGACTGGCTAAGATCAAGAGAACAAATGATACCAAATGCTGGACATGATGTGGGGAAAGGAGAATGCCCATTCACGGCTGGTGGGAGTCAAACTCGTGCAACCCCAATAAAAAGCAGTATGGAGAACTCTTAAAATCTCAAAATGAACCTACCATATGACCTGGTTACACCATTTCTTGGTATATACCCAAAGGACTCATCCTATTGCAGAGATACTTGTACAACCATGTTTGTTGCTATTCTTTTCACAATAGCAAAAAGATGGAAGTGACCTAAATGTCCCTCAACCAATGTGTAGAAAATGAAAATGTGGCATATTTAGACAGTAGAGTTCTACTCAGTGGCAAAGAAAGATGAAATCACAAAATTTTCAGGTAAATGGATGGACCTAGAAACCATTACGCTGTGAAGTAAGACAGACTCAGAAAGACAGAAACCTAGCATAGAACTGGGAAACAGATCCCAGTCTTAGATGAATAAATATTGGCAACTGATTACTACTGGGGGGGGGGGAGCTGATCTTCCTAAAGTGAGGGGCTGTTAATGGGCTGACTGGACCTCAGTAGATGAACTTGCTCTGAGGAACGTCTGGGGATACTGAATTGACACAGTAGGCCTTAACACAAATGACAGAATGCATGAATTCCAGTGGGGGAGGGTATCTAGGGATGGATGGACAAGGAGGTATAAAGATGGATGTTTAAGATTGGTTGGGAAAACTCAATTTAAAAAACTGTACTACCAAGTTTCAAAAATACTGTGAAATTTGTCACTGTTCTGTAATGTGAGTTTGCTTCTCACTCCCTTTCCAAATTCTTCTTAAAGAAAGCAATGGTGATATTTTCAAATTAAAAAAAACTTGAAAATATAAAAAATAAAGTCCTTTTGAAAAGTCAGAAATGTAATGAAATGTGATAATATACAGTGGAATTCTATTCTTATTGAATTTTCACAAATTTCATACTATATACTTTGACTGTATTTAGATCCCTTCCCCTGTCTGCACACCCTTCCTTGATTATCCCCACTCAATTTCATGTATTCTATTATATAACATTACATATGCTACATATTAAAATTTATAAAGTTAAATTTGCATCCCAAAATGCCCTTCGATGTGGTACTATCCACTGGAGCCTGGTTAACCTATCTCACCCTTAAATGAGACTGTCCACCTCCCAGCACCCATCAGTTGCCAATCATTCCTCAGGTGAGGCTGGGGTTTCTTACCTACTTCCGCGCATCTTTGTTGGGATTTAGTCTGGCTTGTGCTTACATGAGATTTGTACATGCTGTTACCATTGCTGTGAGTTCAGATGAGTAACTGACCTGCTCCATGGAAAACTGTTTCCTTGTAGTCATTCAATACCTCTGATTCTTACAGTCTTTCTAACTCCTTTTCCACAATGATCTCTACATCTTGGGAGGCAGAAGTTTGATATACTTATATATTCACTGTTCTGCTGAATAGTTTCAGTTGTCAACTTGACAAACCTAGGAAGAGGGAATCTCAATTGAGGAATTTCTTCCATTGGATTGGACTGTGTCCATGTCTGCTGGGGCATTTCCTTGATTGTTGAGTGATTTGAGAAGGCCCAGTCCACTGTAAGTGATGCAACCCCTGGACAGGTGGTCCTGTGCTGTATAAGAAAGCAGGCCAAGGGGCTGGAGAGATGCCTCAGCAGTTAAGAACACTGGATGTTCTTGCCAGAGGACCCAGGTTCAGTTCCCAGCACCCACATGGCAGCTAACAACCTTCTGTAACTCCAGTTCCAGGGTATCTAACACACTCTTATGATCTCCCTGGGAACTGCACAACACACACATGCTAACACACATGCAGATAATATACTCATACACATAAAATAAAAATAATAAAATAATGCATGCACACAAGTGCACCCATGTTATGCAGTACCCATGAAGGACAGAAGAGGGTGTCAGATCCCCTGGACCTGGAGTTATGGATGGTTGTTTAGTCATCGTGTGGGTGCTGGGATTTGAACCTGGGTCTTCTGTAAGAACAGTCAATGTTCTTAACCACTGAACCATCTCTCCAGGCCAATAAAATATTTTTTAAAAGATGTGCTTCACTAATGCCTTAAGTGTTCCTTAATCAATGTAACAATCAAAATTAACTGTCACATATAGAAAGTAGAGTGCTCTAGAAGACAAAAAGAATAACAAGTACTTATAACAATCCTTGCTTCAGGACCTTCTGTAAACTGACATTATTTCTATATTTACATGTTTATTTATTATTGGTGGTGTGTGTCTGTATGTGTATGTGTGTGTGTACGTGTGTGTGGTGTGTGGTGTATAGTGAGTGCTCACGCAGAGGCCAAAAGAGGATGTCAGGTATCTTCCTCTATCTCTCTACATTCTGTTTCCTTCTTAAGATTAATTTATTTTATTTTATGTGTACGAGTGCTTTGCATGTATGTATGTATGTATGTATGTGTACTGTATAAGAGGGCATTGAATCCCATGGAAGTGGAGCTACAGATGGTGTGAGTCTCATGTGGGTGCTGGAAAGCAAACCTGGATCCTTTGCAAGGAAACCAAGAGCTCTTAATCACTGTGCCATGTCTCCTGCCCCTTCTCCTTGTCTTTTGAGACAAGGTGTCTCACCGAATCTGAAGCTCACTGTTTTGGCTAGGCTGGCTGGCCAGTGAGCTCCTGGGATCTGCCTGTCTCTACCTCAAAACTTTAGGGCTACAAGCACTCGTGACCTTGGCACACTCTTCTATCAGTCCTGAAGATTCAAACCCAGGGCCTCTTGCTTGCATAGCAAGCTCTCTTACCCACTGAACTATCTTCCCAGTCCTCTGTAGGTTGATATTTAATAACTAAACACTACATATAAAAACACATGGGCCTCCACATTCCTGCACCCATGTCTGAGGTCAGAGGAGCAGATATGACAGGCGACATCACCTCTACATAAGACCCTGGGTACATCACTAATGCTGGTCTTGTGCTTGCAATGAAAATTCCTGAGGTCATGGATACGTTATGAATGGGTAGGTGCCAAATTATAACCACAGAGAAATTAGAACCTGCCTATAACAGGAAAGTGGGAATATAAAATGGCATGTCAACTTTAGAGAACAGTCTAGCAGGTCCTACAGATTTTAACACAAGTTTCCAAAGGATCCAGAAATCTCACTCTTATTAAACAGAAAGCATCATCACATAGAAGTTTCCATATGAACATTCACAGCAGCATTATTCCTCATAGACAAAGAGCAGAAACAACCCATTTGTTCTGTCACTGTGATAAAATAGCTTAATAAAAGAAACTTAAAGGAGAAAGGTTTTATTTTTGGCTCACAGTTTGAGGGGAAGTCCAGTCCTAGTGGGGAAGGAATTAGCAGGATCATGAGGCTACTGGTCACTGTGTCTGTGGGCAGGAAGCAGAGGGACAAATAAATGCTTGTGCTCAGTTCATTTTCTATTTTTTATTCAGTCCAGGACCCCAGCCAATGGAGTGATACCAACCAGGGTTAAAGCAGGTCTTCCTATTTCAGTTAACCTCATCTAGATAATCCTTCTTAGGCATGTCCAGAGACCTGTCTCCTGAATTATTCTAGATCCTGTCAAGTTGAGTTTCTTCTGAGACTCAGCAATCTCTGTGAGCCTAGGTATAATCAAAACACAAGTTACATGGGTTGGTGAGATGGTTCAGTAGATAAGAGCACTTACTATGCAAATAGGAGGACCTGAGTTCAAATCCTCAGCACCCATGTGAAAGCTAGACATAATCATGTGTACCTGTAACCCAGCATTGGAGCAGGGAGTGGTGGAGACAGGTGGGTCCCAGGAGCTTTCTGGCCAGTCAACTTAGCCAAAATGGTAAGCTTCAGGCTCAGTGCAAGACCCTGTCTTAGAAGGAGGGACTGGTAGTGATAGATAAAGATAACGTACTATCTTCCTCTGATCTCTGCGTACATGTGCATAAGAGTATATATGTGTACACATGTATGCATGCACCACACATGCACACACACACACACACACACACACACACACAGAAATACGTTGCATATGTGTACTATACAATGGCCAAAGTAAACATTCTCATTCCACAAGGGAAAAATCCTCATTCATAGCAAGACTAATCAAACCCAGCAGGACAAACATAAAATTCTGTGCCTCCATGTCTGGCATCTGGGACTTGGAATAGAATAATCTGGACTCCAGAGGGTTTGGGTAGCTTTGATCCTCCAACTCTACTGCCTGAATCATACATAGCCTCTCTTTTGGGCCAACTCCATTCCAAGCTTACAGCTCACCTTTGCAGAGACCCCACACACCTACCCTCCCCAACATCCTGTGGCTCTCTGAAACTGGAGCAAGATTCTATGCCCCCTCAAGCTTTTATGCGTACGAAACCAGATGAAAAGAAGCCCTGAGAAGACATTACTCAAAGCTGCCAGGATAAAACCAATATGTTGCCAAGATCTGCTGCCAGCTCAGCATGAAGCCTGTCCCCCTTGGACCACAGTTGCATCAGCTTCCAGAGGCAGATGCTCTCCCTTGAGAGCAGGGGAATCTCTCCAGCAGCATTTTTAATTTAAGCTCTCTCCTTTCAAATGAATTTACATTTTCACAGGATGGAGCCTTTAATGGGTAGGGTCTTGCCTGAGTGCTGTCCTGTCTTGAGATTTCCTCCTCCAAACAGATTATTCCATTATCTTTAAATTCATCATCACTCAAGTTCTTAGGACATAGGCAGAATGTAGTTGTATTCTCCACAAACAGCCCCTAGCCTAGTTTCTCATAATCCTTGTTCCCCTCTGAAACCTCATGAGTTGGTCTCCACTGGCCATGTTTCTCTCTTCATTCTTGTCTTCCAAACTCCCACCAGAATTTCCTGTTAAGCTCTGCTTGCAGTATTCACAGATTTTTCTAGCCCAAAGTTTCAAACTTTGCATTTCTCCCCAAATAAGTTCCAAAAGCCTGAAAGTCACATGGTTAGGTTTATCAAGCAACAGCCCCACTGGTCCATCTGGATTTTCTGTGTTGGTTACTTTTCCTGTTGCTATGAGTAAAAAAAAAAAAAAATGACAAAAGCAATGTAAGGGAGTTTATTTTGGCTCTCAGTCCGAGGGTACCGTCTACCATGGGGGAGAAGCCATGGTGACCCAGGCTTAAGGCAGATGGTCATCTTGCATCCACAGGCAGGAAACAGATAAATGAATGCTAGTACTCAGTTCATTTTCTCCTTTTTATTCAACCTGGGGCCCTAGTCAATGGAACACTATCACCCAAAACTAAGGTGAGTCTTCCCACTTCAATTAACCTAATCTAGATAGTTCTTCATAGGCATGCCCAGAAACTTGTCTCCTAGGTAATTCTAGATCCTGTCAAATTGATAACTGTTACATCTGATGGCCATCAGTTAATGGATGGAAAACTTAAATGTGGCATATCCATACAATGGAATATTATGTAGCCATTACAAAAAAATGAGTTACTGGTCCATGGTAAAATTTAGATACAATTTGAAAACACACTGAGATAAGTCAGATACAATTATCCATTTATTGCATGGTTTGGTTCCATTGATAGGAAATGTTCATAAAAGGGAAATCCACAGAAATAGAAAATAAATTAATGGTTGCCAAGATCTTGGAGAAGAGAGAATGGAGAATGACTGCTGATGAATGGATCAGGAGTACTTTTTAACATAATAAAAATATTCTGGAATTATATAATAGTGGTAGTTACAATCAATCTGTGCATATACCAAAACTTCCTCTAGTTATACTTTAAGCTAAAAGTAAATTATTTAAAAAGCTATGCACACATATCTAAGGAGACAGCTTGTTCCTTGGCAAGAAATATGTAAACTTCCCCTATAGCTCATTGTGGAGTGAATCAGGACAGGAAGAAGCAGGGTGACAGTTCCTGTGATGACAATCGGCCATCTCAGGGGCCAAGGCACAGACTTCACTAATATTTACTTTCTCACGGCCAAGGAGAAGAAGGGTCTGAAGGCATGTGCTTGGAGTCAAAGTGCCATGTAAGCACAGGATGTGAACATACAGAAGAAGCCCCGGAACAGGGCCTCATGGTTTAGAATTCAGTGCAACCATGTTCCAGGGGGCCTCAGCTGCCAGAGTGCCTCCCGGAGAGCCTGTTCTGCTCTTACACAGTCTCAGGTCACATGTGTCTGAGCTCTAATGGGGGCTGCAGTGAGCAGTGACATGACCTGAAATTGACAAGTCTAATTTTTCCAAGCCATGAAGAGATTTATTTTTAGTTTATAAAGATGGATCTGCAGAGGGGAAGCTCATTGCACTATTTAAAAAAAAAAAAAAACCAGTGGTACTAAGCCAGCCCTAGGCAGCATTTCCTTAGTTCTCAACAAAAGGGCAGGGGTGGGAAATACACATAACCAGAGACCGCTCCTTTAGTTGTAGGATCTTTTTCAGAAGGGCATGTATACATGCCCCCCCCACACACACACATACACACACACACACACACACACAGAGTCTAGGCAGGGGATGAGTGCTCCTTTGAGGTACAAAAGAGAAATCTACTAGTAGGTGTATAGCCAGGACAACAGAGGTTGCTCTGTGAGCTGCAAACAGAGGAACTGAATTCAGGGTATTGGTTATTAAACTAACGGGAAGAGTAAAAGAGGAGAAAGGGAGCGATGAAGTTAGCTAGAGACTGAACCTGCAGGACCTGGTGCCCTTGCACAAGACCTAACAGAGAAATGACCTCCAGTATGGGACTCTGACATTGGCAGTGAGTGGCTCAGGGCTCTGCTGTTCACACTGTGGTGCTTCGGAAGTTGCATCTTACACCCTCCTGGCTTTTGTGGGAGCCAGGCTGCCTATCCCCAGAACTGTCGAAGCCATGGCCCACAAAGAACCATGCTGTTTAAGCAGCCAACGTGTCATCACTGCAGCCGGAGTAGAAGCCTGCCTTCTGCAATGTTGCCAAGACAGTGAGGCCCCCTCTTCCTCCCTGCCCTTCCCTCTCTTCACCATGTTACCACAAGGGCAGAATCTACACGATTTAAGAATCTAAGCAGGGTTCAGGGCCCCAGCCTCTTGCCATACAGAATAAGCAGAGGCACAGGAAGGGGGCTAAGGAACAAATAACTGGGATGGAGACAGCGGAGAGGCTTTTGTGGCTACGGCAGCTAAATAGGAACAGAAAGTAGCTCATTTCCATCCCAACCAGAGCTTGAGCTTGGGAAAAATTGGCCTTATCTAATACAGACAGATTTACTTGTCTGTTTTATTCATTCACTGTTCATGTGTGTTCACTGGGTTCACTAATGCAGTGAACGGCAAACGCCATTAGCGACGGCAGCACTCCTCTTTTACACCCTACTGGTCTCCAGGGTCTTTCTGAGCGTCTAGAATCCCCTGTAGTCATTTATCCTGCAGAGATTGGAGCCAACGTAGAGAGGAGGGGAAGGGAGGAACAAAAAGGCTCTGATCCAAACACACAAAAAGATGCTCCCTGAAGACTCTGTGAACAGACCACCAGCCTGCTCCTGGAATCCCTCCAAGTCTGTCATTACTCTTGGTTCATGGTGCCCAGGGGAGGACAAAGACTGAGTTCATGTTCCTTTTACTTAAAAGGCAGCATACCTTTTCTTTGAGGAAAGAGATTTTTCTCTGGTGTGGAATTCTGAAAGGACCTTGTCATGTGGAAGAAGTCTGTGACATCACAGTATCCTCCCCCTTCCTTCCCAGCAAACTCAGAGCAGAGTCTACACACAGCCACTTCTGGTGGAGGGCCGGAGTTGTCCATGCCGGCCCTAGTGTTTAGTGAGATCGAGTGTGGTGACTGTCATGGCCCCTGCAAAAGCTAGCACATGAAAGACCAGTGTCCACAAGCCTCTATTCCATGGGGTCACCTGGAATAAACTCTGGATGGCCACTGAGATAATTGGAGGATGGGTGGGCTAGAGAGGACAGTGGCTCTATTTCTGCTGGGGCAAGAGAAGATCAATGGCCATGCAGAACTGGCCATATCTCTGTCCAAGTCAAACTTCCTCCTTCAAAAACAAATACTCTTCCAGCTCTTCTGACAGAGTCCTTAGGTGGTCTGAGAAACCAGACAGGAGCAGAACAGGGTGAATCTAAGGCAATTAGTGAGGGCACTTGGAGAGGTCCCTCTGTAGTGTGCCCCCTGTCAGTGGCACACTGCAGGGATTAGAGATGTGGGTTCCAGAGAGAAGATTCTGCTGTACTTGAATCGATTTTGTTGAGCTAGCCCTGGGCAGTGCAGTTGTGGAAAGAAGGAAAGGTGTAAGTTTGGGTCCCAAGGGGAAAGCAAAAGTTAGATATAGAATCTGAAGTGAAAGACCTCAGTGGTGAGTAAGCAATATAGAGAATGTTTGGAAGGCAGGCTGGGAGAAGAGCCCCGCAGTCCAGTGGAAAGGGAGCAGGTACAGTGTCAGAGTTTTTGCCACTGACAAAAACATCTGAGCGAAATATCTTAAGAGAAGAAAGGTTTTGTCTCACCGTCTCAGAAGTTTCAGACACTTGACAGGGAAGTGTGGAAGAACCAGCAGCTCACATCATGGCAGGCAGGAAACAGTAAGAGAAAACGCTGGTTGCCTTTCTCTCTCTGCCCTCTGTTTGGTTTTGTCCCCTAACCTATCCAATGGTTCCACCCATATTCAGGGCAGAGCTTCCTTACCTCCTTTAGGTAATTCTTTCTGTAAACATCTTGACATGTCCAGAATGTGCCTCATAAATCTCCTAGGTCCTTCAAATCCAATCAAGCTGACACTCAGGGTTAACCATCCCAGAAGCTAAAGCTACTTCACTGAGTTGGTTTTGGTTTCTGTACTATCCTGGAATCATGGTGTGGTGTGGTGGAACAACTTGTGATAAGTGTAGCCTTGTGGGAACCGATTCTCACCTGTGCTTCTCAGCCTTGTCTCCTGTGAGGTAGGAGCTAACTTGGCCAAAGTGCTCTAAGGAGGGCCAACTGCACGCTACTAGTGTGTGGCATCAGGGAGAATGGCTGGAACTCAACAGAGGGGCAGAACAAGGAGCAGGAGATGAGATTCACAGGCAGGAGAAGTAGGTGGATTTGGTAGCCACAGGGAGAATGGCTCTAAAGAGCACCCTCATAGGCATCTTCCACTCTGAAGAGCCAAAGGCCGATCAAGAACCCCCTGACATCCTTGGATGCATAGTGGCCTGTGTTGTGGCCAGAGTGCATGTGACACAAACTCATCAGGATGGGCAAGTAGTCATAATTGAAGACAGCATGATGTCCTGATGGGAAAAGTTGAATAAGTTACTATGTCAGAATTCTCCTAAGGTCAAGTTCATAGTCTCATGGGTGTCATAAATCCACTGATTAAAACATTCTGTGTCCATTTCCTGGTTGGAAGATGTTATCTTGCCATCTGGAGTTACCACCAGCATGGAGGACCTTGGTGGAGTCTTTTTTCAAAGACAGGAGTCAAACCACTGTCAGTGGGTACATGAGGAAGTCCTCAGCTGAGGAGAAACCCCTCCTAGTGATTGAGTGCACTGTGGATAGGGATGAACCATTCGGGGTAGGGAGCACTGCAGGGTCATGAGTTGGACAGGGAAGACAGATGGGAGCACATATCGGACTGCATCTGTGCAGCTCACTCTCTGAACTGCTTCAGGGAGCAGGGCTGGGTGTCTGCAGGCTGCCATTCCCAGGTCCCTTGCCACACAGACTCCTTTTAGGTTTTGTCAAAAGGCATTAGAGAGTCTGAAAGGAGAAGGGAAGCAGAGACGACCTCTCTGTTTTTCCAGTTCCTGCCTGCATGAGTCCAGCAGGGGAGTTGACAATGCCCTCTTTTGACCTCCATGGGTATTGCATGACAGGGTTGCACTTAATAGATGCAGGCAGTACACTCATACACATAAAACAAAAATAATAAAATATGTTTTTTAAAATAAGTAGAAACAAATACAACAACAGCAACAGAATCCTGTATTGCATTATTCATATGTAAATGTTCAATCTTAATAATTTAAATTTTAGATAAAGAGAAGCAATATTGCAATGCCATTTCTGCTCATAACGAAGTTTGAAGAGGTAAACATGATCCCCTGGAAATAATTATTGAGAGTATAAAGTAGATTAGTAATGGATTGTTTATTGTTATGGTGTCATTTATAATGGTGAAAAAAATTAAAGTAGTATATATGCATCTAACAATAGAACAATATTTAATAAGTGATGTGATTGACAAGTCCAGGGTGTACAATATTATTTAGATATTTTTAACGATGCTAGAAAAATATCTGGCCCATAAAAATATTTATAGAATATTGTCTAATAAAGTAAAAAAGGGAAATTTTAAAATAATATATGCATTTAATATCCATTTCTATTAATGAAATGTGTATATTATATACGTGCATGTATATGTACACAAACATATATGAATCAGACATTTTTTTTAAAGTCCTGATACCCAACCCACACCCCAAACCAATTAAATCATACTGTGTTGGGTGGGACTAGTCTGTGTTTGAAGCACCTCAGCTGATTATGGATAATTAAGGTTGTAATCACTGTTCTAAGCACACCCTACTCTATTCTGTGTCCTTTTCCCCTCAACTCCAAAATTACAGTGCTGTTTTTGTGTGTTTAATTGATTTCATTTGGTGAGCATTTGGCCCTCAAAAAAATAAAGAACCCCATTGTTGATTTGCTACAAGGAAATCCGGCAGTGAAGGTAACTGGAACCAGCCTGATTCTACCTGAGTGGATCACCCACGAAGATCCGGTGGAGCTTTCTGGAAATAAGCATCTATCTCAGCTTATAGCATCATGTTTTTAAAGAAGGAATCAGAGAAAAACTTCATCTTGGCTGAGGGTCTCCAGGGATGTAGGATCCCTGGGTATATAGAGACACATGGAAGGGTTTACTGTTAGTGACTGGCTTGTGTACTCATGCACATTGGGAAGTTCTGTGATCTGTCCTCTACAATGCTGTGGTGTTTCTGGTCCAAACCTGAGGTCTCAAGAACTGGGGAGCCGATGAATGAGTTCGAGTCCAAGGTTAAGGGCCCATAACCAGGGGCACTGATATCCAAGGACTGGAGAATGTGGACATCCCAGCTTAGGAGACAACAGATCTCCCTTCTTAACCTTTGAGTTCTTCAAAAGCCCTCAGCTAATTACATGATACCCACTCACACTGGGGAGACTTGATCTCACTTAGTTTGCTGATTCAGTTGCTAACCTCTCCCAGAATTACCCTCACCAACACATTCCAAAATAACGTTAACCAATCTGAGCATCCCCTTAGTTCAAGTTGACACATGACATTAGCCATCATAAATGGTTCACAGCAGAGAAGTGAGCCATCCATTTCACTCTACTTGTAGGGAGTGTTGTTCTCAAACATCAGCTTTAAGTTGGGAAAACAGTGGGTGGAAGCGTTTCTAAAGAGTGAGTAACTACCTGGATTACAGTCCTGTCTGTCTTCACCTAATGTACTCAACAATTTAGTTGTCCACTTGATACACATGGGGTTGAGGAAGCCTCAACTGGGGCATTACCTCCATTGAACTGACCTGTGGCCATGTCTGTGGGGTATTTTCTTGATTGTTGAGTGATGTGAAAGGGCCCAGCCCACTGTGGGTGGTGCCCCCCCTGGGCAGATTGTTCTCTATACTATAAGAACACAAGCTGAGCACAGCCCAGAGGAGCAAGCCAGTGATCAGCGTTCTTTCATGGCCTGTGCTCCATCTCCTGCCTTCAGGTTCCTGACCTGAGTTCCTACCTTGGGCTCTCTCAGTGATGAGCTGTGACCTTGGAGATGTATGCCAAATAAACTCTTTCCTCCTCAATTTGGTATTGGTCAGAGTGTTTTGTCACAGTGATTGAAAGCAAACTAGAACACCCAGTTTGAGTTCATGTGAGATATCTGAGGTCTGTCTGAGATTTTTACCTGCTGTGGGGCATAGTTCTAAAACAGGGCTGGGGAACTATGCTGCTTTATCAGAGTTATGGCCTTATGAGGACTGCTGTGGATATTCATGGGTCTTGATCTGCTTTAAGCTGGTGAGCAGGAAACAGGCTTACCTGTGGTGTGGGAGAAAAGGGGTGAGCACTCAAGTTCTGTCTTTGATGCTCATATTTCTGCTATGGAGCAGGAATAGGAATTTCCCAGCTGCCCTGTATGCAAGTGTGGATCCCAATTAGGCTACACATTGGAACCACTTGAAGATCTGCAGCAAAAACTCATCCTGGGCCAAGAGAATATGACTGAAGTATTTGGTGATGCCTTTGGAGAACCAAGAGGACTAGGGCTTCTGGGGTACCCTAGAGTACTATATAGAAGTGGTTCTGTGCACTGGATATGAAGATCCCTTTGAATGAAGCAGGTACAGAGAGGGGACTGTAGTTTTTCCAAGCTGGGTCCCAGAACTGATGGCACCAACTAATGTCAGCACTGGGGAATGGGTCAGAAATATTCTCTAGCCCTGGCCCTACTTGCTGACCTGCCTATGCCAGGAATCTGTCTTGGACTCATTCTCCAGGTAGTTCTGTGGTTGCTAAAGTTCAGAAATCACTGGAATCTTGTGTCTCCATCCTGATCTTTCGAGTTCTCTGGAGAAATGAGTGAAAAACCAATACTACAGGCCGAAGCTCCTGGGTGACCCAGATTCAAAGGCCTCCAGGGATGCCCAGTGGTGGCATTTTTCTTATGATCTCTGGGAGATTCTCTTAACTGGGTTTGAGAACTATAGTTTTGAAAAGGCAAGTGACTTCAAGAACAAGCTCAAAGATAAAGCATACATACATACACTATACACACATACCTTACATACATCACACAATATTACACACCTCAAAAACACTACATACCACACATACTACATGCATACTATATACAAACACCATACACATGCCACTTATATACACACCAAACATACACATATACACTATGCATACATTACACACACATACCACATACCATTTACCACACGCACCATGCACACACTACCCACATACACCATCTACGTACAAAACATACACATCATACACAGAGCAGAGCCAACGCTGACTCCTCATGCAGTTGGGATGAGTTGCAGAAGCTTAGATGTTTATAACATGATTGAACTCATCTCTTGCTAGTGACCTTTGGATCGATTGAATCATTTCCTTTGGAAATTAAAGAAAATGTTTCAATTGTTTCTGACAAGCTCTTCTTTGAGAATGCTTTGCCAAATAGCATTTATCTGATTTGGAAGGCCCAAACTTCCTCTAGATTGTTGTCTATTGGCCTAAACAGACACCATACAATGTTGTGGGGAGAGTCCTGGATTTAACAGGAAAACGCCTCCCATTGGAATGGAGGGGTCTCTTAGACTTTGTCCATAGTAACCCCATTTGTTCTGCATCTGAGGTGCTGAGATGCAGAAGACCTCAGCTGGTATCTGTCAAAATACTAACTCAGCCGAAAATGGGGCCAACTTTTGTCACCCCCTTGACTGTTTTTTTTTGCCAGATTGTCCTATGTGAGCAGTAAGTATTTTGTTGAAACTTTCCCTAAGTGTCACCAGATTGTGGTCTCTTGGTGTCAGCATGACCAGCTTCCACTCTAAGTTCAAACATGTATTAGTTGTGGGGATTACTTCCTCTCTGTGCCTCAGGTTCCTCAGTAACAAGAAGATCCCTAGATCTTTAGAACAGAGCCTGAGCTTTCAGTCAGTAGCAGTCACTCTCAGGGCCTGTCTCTGTGGTCTTCACTGTCTTTCACCTTGGCCTTACATCTCCCTCTCAGCATCCTGTTTCCATGCTGTGTCCTGGAGCCTGTGTCCTGTGCCTGCAATGGAAGGGACTGAGTCTCACACCCAAATAGTGGGAAGTGGGAGGGAAAGTGGGAGAACAGAAGGTGAGGGACCTGGAAGCAGGAGGTCCCTGAGCACTCCTTTTGGGGCATCTGTTTTCCATTCACATAGGCAATTAACCTTGCCAATTAAGCCACTTGGAATGAATGGCTTTGCTCAGTGCTAACTAGGACCGAAGACTTCCACAGCCATCATCAGTCACCTGGCCAGGAGCGTGGAACATTGTAGCCCCACTTTGTCTCAACATGCTGTGTGATCTCCATCTAGTCCATTTCTTTTTCTGACCTAGATGCCCATTTACTTGGTGGGGACTAGATGGCTTCTGCCAGAACCAAAGTGCTGTGACTTATTAGATATTCACAATAGCTGATAGCAAACGCAGGCTTGGTTGTCCTATTTGGTGAACAAGGAAGCTTTGTCCAAGGCTGTGGATTAGAACACAGGAGGGGCTCCAGGCCATAATCTCTGTCTTGTCTTCTACCTTCTCCCCTGGACAGCCCATCTTCCTTCATTGTTTATCATTGTGGTCAGATTCTCCCAATCATCCTCATCTTTCTTTCAACCATTGCTGGAACCTACTCCAGGTTTTTGTCCCCAGCTCTTCATTTTCCACAAAAGTCTATCCCTTCTTCCTCCTACCACCTCTAAGGCATAAACTAAAGCTAGATCTTTGTTCTTGTTGTTTTCAAGTAATGTAATCTCTATTAAAATATCAAACATATTGATTAAACATTTTAATACATAATGAGGCAGCATTTCAAATTAGAGACAAAATAACTGACTTTTCACAAATAGTTTCTGAGCAGATCTCTGGATCAGGCAGATCTGGGTTGTACAAATAATTACAGATGAAATTCTAGCCCTTTGCTTCTCACATCACATCCCATGTCCACCCAAGAATAAGCACACAGGTGAACACATTGCAGATGTAGGGAACGGAGGGTTTCTAAAGCTGAGCCCTAGGTCAAAGTGATCCAGGCTGAGTTGACGATGACCCCAAGTGGGTTCATGAGCTCCCACTTTAAGTAAACTAAACAGATGTTTATCATCAGAACAAAACCTCAAGAGAATGACTCATAATGATGGAAAGGTCTAGAACACTGGCAGGCCAGAGGGTCTGTACTACTTCTGGAAAAACTGGCGGGAGAAGAGGAAGAGACATGAGCCTGGGCAAACTCTGGCTCACGTCAGTCACATCTCTCCCAGTGCTGAGCACCATGCCTCTGTCCACAGGATGAAGGGACACTGGATGCTGTCAAGGATCTGCCAACTCATGTTCCATCTTTTCCGGAGTCTCCAAGACATGCATTAGGGGACTGGGACTCTTCCTTAGGAATATTTTCCTATGGATTTTTGCCTTCATCTTTTGGTCATTAGTGAGTACACCACCTCACAGCTCATCTTCCCACAGCTTTGAAGCATTTGGCTTCTTTTCACCCTGACTTCTTTCCACCCATTTGTCTCCTTTTTAAAAAGAAGACTTACTTATTTTTATTTTATGGGCCTGCATGTGTGTATGTGTAATTTGTGTATGTGTCTGGTGACTGTGGCAACCAGAAGAGGGCTCTGGATCCCCTGGATCTGGAGTTATTGATAGTGAGTTGTCATGTGAGTACGGGAAAGCGAACTGAACCCACGTCCTCTGCAAGAGTAGCGACTGCACTTACCCGCTGAGCCATCTCTCCAACCACTCACTTGCTTCTCACACAGAGAAACCAGAAAGAGGAAATCAGTGAAGTGTTGGGTTCACCTGTCTCTTTCTTGGTTAAGAGTTGTCTATTCCACATGTAATGTGAATGAGATGGGCAGGGGTCATGATCTTTGTCCTGGGGGGCCGCAGCTATGGCCCACGTGGAGGTGGAGCCAGATGGAAGTCACAACAGAGGCTATGAGGTAAGAGCTGTGTCATTTAGAAGCAGAATAGTTGCTCAGCCTGGAGTTACCCAACAAGTTTGGAGGAACAGGGCCAGAACTGAGCTGGGAGTGGAAAAGCGGGCCAGCTGGGGTGTTGTCCTTTCTCTTGTGGTTATTATACAAACAAAATAGGAGCAATGGAAATGGAGGCAGAGACGGGAGAACCACCACAGTCCTCCTCCCCAAACACACCAAATGTTTTTATTTTTCCAAGTCACTTTCCAGAACCTGGTGACGTTTATGCAAAAATGTGATGCTGTGGTAAACACAGCTCAGGCCCCGTTCTGAACTCAGCTGTTCTCCCTTCGGCTCATGTACTGAGCTTGTTTTCATGCTGCTACACACACTTAATCAGCTTAATAGCTACACATCTTACTGGGTGTTGTCACTGTCAACACCAACAAGAATAGGTGAGTGTACCAGTTTCCCCTAACTTACATGCTTTAGATCATTATTATTATTTGAAATGTTTATTCATCTGTTAAACATTGACCCTCACTATGATGGGCTTTGCATTTCCTTGGTAGGTTTAAGGGGTAACCATGCATTATTCTTCTGTTTGCCATCATAACTCCTTTTGCCTGAGTCTTCTGTCTTAGTTCTCTAGCTTCTCCAGGCATGCGTACTCTTCACACAGGTGAACCTGGTTTGCTCAGTCTGAGGGGAGTGTTAACCTTTCTGACGTGGAGTTTGGTAGTTATGCACTCTGTGCTAGGTGAAGTCCTTCCAGCTCTGCCAGGTGGGACTCCTCTCCTGTGAGAGTAGCAACAGGATCATTTTGTCTGTTTTTGGTTGAGTTTTTTTTTTGAGATAGGTCTCCCTGTAGCCCCAGCTGGCCTAGAACTCACTATGTAGATCAGGCTGGCCTCGATTTCACAGATATGTGCCTGCCTTTAACACCCAAGTGCTAGGATGAAAGGCTTGTGCCACAATGTCCAGCTGCAATAGGATCATTTTAAGAAGTAAGTAATGTCACAGTTTTAAACACTTGAAATTGTGCTGGGACTTAGTGCTGCATAAATTTGGAGAAGGGGAGGAGAACATATTGTTTTTATTTTGTGCTCTGTGTTGCTGGGAACAGAATCCAGGACCTTGTGTGTGCCCAGAAAAGTCTTTACTGCTGAGCTACATTATCCCAGGGAATGGCCTATTGATCAAGACTGAATGGTATCCAGTCTTAACCCATTATTGCTTAGGTTCAGACTCTAGCTGTTGGGTTTTCTCCTCTGAAAAGCTGAAATAACCATAACCTGCCTCTCTGTGGCTGTGAGGACAAATGAGGTAACCTATGCAAGATTCGCAGAACAGGCTTGGCAGGCGGTGGGCACTAAATGCTGGCTTCCTTTGTGATAGAGGCAGAAGTGCTCTGCTCATATCCACTGCCACAGGCAATCTATCATATATCATGTATTAGTTGTCTCATTGCTATGACAAAACACCTGACAAAGGAGTTTAAGGGAGGAAGTTTATACTTTGGGTCATAATTTGATGGGACAGTTCATTATGACAGGCACCATGGCAGCAGGGACTGAAGGATGCTCATCATCTTGTGTCCACAATCAGGAAGCAGAGAGCTACGAATGCTTGTGCTCAGCTTACTTTCTCCTTTACTCCAGTCTAGGACTCCTCCACCTGTGGAATGGCACCACTCATAATTAAGGCAGTCAGGTCCTCTAGCCTCAATTAACCTAATCTCAAAAATCCCTCACAAGCTTGCCCACAGAGTTATCTCCTAGTTGATTCTAGATCCTGTCAATTGATAATCAGTATTACCCAGCACAGTCAGGCTTACAAGGGTAACTGACCATCTTGGGTTTTCTGAGTTCATCATGGATTTAACACTGAAGGTCCCCTGTCATGGGAATAACACAGTCCTAGGCAAACAAGAATGGTTGGTTACACAAGCACAGTTAGAATCTTAACTGATCTTATATCTTCATCATTCCACCAGCTTTTCACTTTACACAGATAGACACAGGAACTCCAGGTAACTAGGAAATTTGCCCAAGTGACAGCAGAGATGAGAGGCAGAGCCAGTTGGCACAGAGCTAATGTGATTGTCCTTTATGAACTGCTGGATTCTGCCTAGAAGTTGATTCATGGTCACTTGACATCACCACCTTTCATTTTAACTGCAATAAAATATGCAGCTTATAAATGTACTATCTTAACTACTTTTAAGTGTACATCTCAATAGCTTTAAGTACATTCCCAATATTGTGCAACTATTACCACCCTTCATTTCCTGAGTTCATCTTTTCACAATGTAGGGACGTCACTGGTTTGTGATGACACACGTGTCAGTAATGAGTAAGTGACTCCAGCCACACACACATTACCACCTCTTCTCCTTCAAATATGTCAACAAAGTACCACAAAGCATCAGAAAGCCTAAGTGAGGGAAAAGAAGTCAACATTGTAATTAAGTTAGAAGAGAAACAAACCTACACTGAGGCTAGGTGCACACTCACCACTGCCCAGGACCCCACACCACTGCCTTGTGCGCATCCTGCAGAACTCTGTAAGGATAGAACTGGAACGGCTGCATACAGGCACAGGTAATAGTGAGCTCAGCATGCCCAGCTCATAGAGCAGCAGTACTGGCAGCAGCTGGGAGCAAAGAGGCAAGAAACAAGTTTCCCTTTGGAAAAAGCATTGACTGGGAACCTGGGCTGGACCTCTGAGGCGCTACTGTGCAGTGATTCTGGGCTTGGATGGGGTATGGTCAGAGCATGTCATCACCCAGAGCAACTCAGAGGATGGATAAAGGACAAGAAGGTTCCAGAAGACCATTTCCTGTTTATCCATTGTAGCGTAAGCAAGAAGTGCCTGGCACTGTGGCTTTGCCTGTGATAATTTATAATAACTCGGTTTCCTTGACCTTCCTGGGCTTTCCCCACTTAACTAGTTTACTAGTGATGAGTCACTTTATCCGACCTCACTATGCCATCAAGGACTCGTCTTCTAGCGAAGCCTTTGTCTGCTGCCTGCCCTTCAGGGGGCTTGTTTATGTTTGTATCTTGCTTATTCTCCTCCTCTGTGGATTGTGGTTTTCGGAGAGAGAAGTCCATTCTGCTTTAAGAGAAAATGGAAAACCCAGTTGTTCAATAGATGATAAAGACCATTTCCCCTCTACTTTGTCAAAAGATGAGTTGTTCAGTCCTGTGAAAGGAGCGATATCGTGCTTGAAATATCATGTTTCCCAAATTCATACCTTGGGTCTTTCAGGGAGCATTTTGCCTGTCTTATGTGCAGTTTTGATGATGTCAGTCCTCTGTGCCATTGGCTTCACTTCACCAGACACTGAGTACATGGTGAATGTAAGGACATGGGTGTTCACTGCTCACTGAGCTGTCTGCAAGCGAGCCCCACTGTTCATTTGGATGCTTTTCGCATGTACAGGAATCTGTTTCAACTGTACTAGGCTGTTTATCACCCCTGGGCACCCTGCCCTCATGTGTTAGCTTTGGGAAGAATGCCTTTGCTCTTATCACTTTATAATTCTGCCTCTCTCTGGGCTCTGCTCAGCTCCACCCCTTTCTTCTGGAAATCTGCCTAAGCCCCTCCCTCAGACAGGTGGGCATCTCTAGAGAGCCTCTTCTCTTGTACTCTGTGGCTGTCCTTGCATGCCTGGGAACCCTTGCAGCCAAGGAATCTGGCATTCTGTCTTGCTGTCCTTGGTTTTCCAGGGCTTCTGTATGGTGTAGTGCTTGATATGGTATAGAGGCTCTGTAAACACATATCAAATATAAATAAAAACAAGTATCTGTTTGTGAAAGTAGTCAGCTTTTGAGGCCACTTCCTCCATGAAGACATCCCCTTCCACCCTGGAAAGGATCCCCATGGGTCCACGCATCACCACCACCACCACCACCTCTCTGGAGATTTTCCATTTCCTGGCTCGGTGTCTGCTTGGCACTTAGGAAATGTGCACTAAAGCAAATTGGCTAGGACCTGAGGTTTGCCCACAATGGTAGAGAATAAAACCTCCTCCAGTGCTGTGAGCCCAGGAGAGTTCTTTCCTTTTGTTATAAAAACAGCAGTCTGAAAATTCTGGGAAGAACATGGATTCTGGCACAGAATCACCCATACGTACATTGGTTGTAGAGGTTCATGGAACAAGTGGTGTTATTTTGAGGGTCATAGAAATTGAAACATGTAGGATGCAAACATTATAAGAAGTTAAAAGATTATTCATCTTTTGATTTTTTTATAAGAATACTTCTTAATCGATGATTTACTAGAAAAAGAATCAATGCTTCAAAGTTATATGCATTTTCCATTTTTTTCCCAATTTTTATTGAGTTTTGTGCATTTCATATAAGTCTTAATCAAATTCAGGCACCCCTACCCACCTCCCATAGCCTCCCCCCACCAACCAGATTTCAGGTATTCTGTCATATATGTTAACTCTTATTTAGTCAAGCATTTCTACCCAGACATCCCTCCGTGCAAGTTCATCCCACTGGAGTCTAGCCAGCATATCTAGAGACTCCCTTAAAGATTTAGTCTCTTTTACCCTGAAGTAATCATTTGCCAATAGTTCCTTGGCTGGGTTTGGAGCCTGCTGCCCATTTCTCCTCTTCTAGTCTGGGTTTTTGTCTCATTGACAACATGGGTCTTGTGCATGCTGTCACCACTGTTGCAAGTTCTCAGAGGCCTGGAAGCCTCTGGATTTTCAGTTGGCATATAAAGTAATGAGTTTCATTATGACATTCATATATGTAAACTTACATGTCATTTCCTTTATTCACATCTGTCCCCCAAACCGTCCAGTGCTCCTCCTCCCCCTCACTGAGCCTTCCTTTCCTCTCCCAAATAGTTGCCCTTCTGTTTTCCTATATCTATATCTATATATACCTATAGATATAGATCCATATATGAAATAAAACATGCAGTATTTTGTTTTTCTCTCCTCGTTATTTTTTCTTGTACCCTCTTCCTTGTTTAGACTTCCTCTCCTAACACAGTCCCTTCTACTCATGTCATATATATTTATATATTTATTTAAGCCCACATTCCATACACAAAAGAAAACATATGATTTTTGTCTTTCTGAATCTGATTTATTTTGCTTAACATGATAATCTCCAGTTTCATCCATTTTCCTGCAAATGGTATAACATCTTTTTCTTCATGGCTGAATAAAACACCTTGTGTATATATGCCACATTCTCATTATCCATTTGTCTGTTGACAACTATCTAGGCTGGTTCCACATCTTGACTATTGTGAACAGAGCGGCAATGAATGGATGAGCAACTACCTCTGTGGGATGCTGACTTGGACTTCTTCAGCTGTGTACCCAGAAATGCTGTAGTTGGTTCCTTTGTAGTTCTGGTTTTAACTTTTGAGGAATCTCTACACTGACTTCCATAGTGGCTGTACCACTATATGTATACCCATAAGGGACCCTCTTTCCTCATCTCTTTGCCAGCATTTGTTTGTTTTCTTGATGATAGCCATTCTGACTGGAATAAGATGGAATCCCAACACTAAGGATGCTGAACATTTTTATATATTTATGGACATTTCTATTTCTTATTTTGAGAACTGTCTATACAATTTTCTCATTTTTTGATTAGATAATTGGGAAATTTTGTTACTTAATTTTCTCAGTTCTTTATCCCTTCTAGATATTAACCTCCTGTCTGATATATAGTTAGAAAAATTTTCTCCCATCCTGTAGGCTGTCTCTTCACTCTGATCAGTATTTTCTTATCTGTGTAAAAGCTTTTGAATTTCATACAAATCCCATTTGCCAATGCTTGTGGTTGTTTCCCATGCTACTAGAGTACTTTCCAGAAAGTCCAAGTCCATGCATATATCTTTAGGTGTTTTCCTCTATCCAGTCTCAGAGTTCCAGGTCTTACATTCAGGTTTTTGATCCATTTTGAATTGACTTTTGTGCAGGGTGAGAACTAAGTGCACTAGTCTTTAAAAATTTTCTGTCTTATAGATAATGAAGTCAAGGCTCAAAAAGGCAGAAGAGTTCATCAAGGCAAATCAGTGGTCAATGGACTGGGTCTTCCCTCTGCTCACCTTGGGTACAGACATAGAGGGGTCTGGCCAATTCTAAAGCAGAGCAAGTTTTGGTGGTTAAACCTGATATGCAGGGAACAGGGGGTGCCATCGCTTTAGTGGTCAGGTCTAGGAGCAGAGTACTGCTTTTCCTTCCTGCTGCTGAGTTGTCCATGTTCTGAACAAGGCATCAGAGGCCTTGGAATTACACTCTGATTACGCCTTTGCCTGATCTTCGTGTTGTCTTTTGTCATATTCATGCTTGACTTGGTGAAAGAACTTCAAGTAATGAAAGAATGGTATTCTAGAAGGACCTCAAAGAAAGCACACAGAGAATTCAGCAAGCCTGCATTACATTTACGAGGTTGGAAGATCTATGAAAGCAGTGAACCGACATTGTGGCATCCACAGCCCTTGGTGGGTTGGTATGTAATTTGAGGGGTTGCAATTAAGTCAAGTGGATGCATCACCAATTTGTTAAAACTAGTGAAACAGGAAGAGAGCAAGGTCCTCATGTTACCCATGAAGTGATACCCCAAAACATATACTCCAAAGTCCCAGCCTCCATAAAGGGACCAGGAGCAGAATGTATATAAAGTATACTTGATGTATGTTTCATTTCTTAATTTTAATAGACAATGAAAGTGAAATTGAAATATGATAAAACTCCTTCTGTGTTATGGGTATTTTTTTATATTAAGTTCTATGATTTTCTGAAGATTTGGGAGTTTTAAACAGTATAGCAGTATGTTACAAAAGTCACTATTCTAGTTTTAGTTCAGGAGTCTGGTGTTGGGAACTCCTAAGGTGACTTTCAGCTTTGATGATTGGGAGAAGGGCACACAGGATTTGGAAAAGCTGTTAGGCTCACAGTCACGGTTTATAGCAATGAAAGAACAGAGCTGGAAATTGCTGACAGAGGGATGTGCAAAAGACAGAGTCTAGAAGAGCCTGGACCTGGGCTCCAACTGTCTTCACGTAGTACTTAATTCTCTCAGAAGAGATGTGTGTGTGATGACACACACCAAGTGGTGTTTCCCTTAGAAGCCCCCTGAGTCTTGGTAACTTGCTCCATTTTCTATTTCTATCATGGAATATCTGATGCTGAGTTATAGATAAGAAAATGTATGCTTAGGTCACAGTTTTTGAGGTGGAAAGTACAAGTCAAGGCGACCCACTGGTTTGGCCTCTAAGGAGGCCCCCATGGCTGTGTCACTATATGGTAGATGACAGGACAGCTGGCACAGATGTGAAAGGGAGAGATTGTGTGGGGAGACAGGAATGAGGCACACCTAGGAGACAGCCCATCTCTTTGATAACTCACTCTTGCAGGAACTACAAAGTAACTGTGGGAACTACATTAACCTCTTCTGAGCACGATGATCCAGTGACTTGATAGCTTCCCCTGTTTTCCACCTCTTAACTGTCCCACTATTTCCCAACATCTGTGGAGCAAGGTTCCAGCTCAGGAAACTTCAAAACACATTCAAACCACAGGCTCTGCTGGCCAGGGTTTGTCTCCGGATTCTCCAGAGACCAAACTGATATAATATAGCCCAGGTCCTCTCTTAAATCACATTGTTATGAAACCTTCTGGTGTTGATACACAAACACACCCTGTATCAGAGGTGATATCCTAAGAGCATGCCCAGCACCCTCTCTCTCTCTTTGAAATGTGGAGAGATCAAACATTCTACACCCACTGACTCAGCCCATCTTCAATCCAAAGTGAGATGGAAAGCTCCACCAGGTTTTGCAAAAGGTCTCATGACCTTGAGCCTAACCACCTGCCTCAGGACTAAGCAAAGATTGGGGTGCTAAGAGAGACCATGCCTCTCTGAATTTGCTCAGCCTGAACTTAAGATTTAGCAGTTAAGAGCACAGGATGGAAATGGCAGCAGCTCATGTAAAGTCATGAGAAACAGTGAGGAGATTGCCACTATCAAAAGCGCTGCAGGGAGACAGAGAGAAATCAAGCTGAAACGAGGCTGGAAGCTACTCTCCTGCTGGCTATCCCTCAGTCCCGGAAGCGCTAGGCGACTACTTGTGAAGAAATATCATCAACAGTCTTACTCAGCCAGGGACCTTGCAAATACAATACTCACAGTTCAGGCGAGAGGTACCTACTAATGCAGCGTTGGCAAGTCTGTGATGGGATAACCAACTACTTTCTGACGGGATTTGAGGTTGACTCCACAGAGGGGAATTTGTGTCTGGTAGTGTAAACCTGGCCCAAAACCCATGGCTAGAGAGATCATAGGCCCCAGTGGGGAAGCTACTGCTGTTGTTTTGCTAAATGTCAAATTGCCTTCTAAATAACTATGTTTATGCTCATGGGTTAGTGATGCTGTCAGCCTTGGTCAGTGACGCTTCTTTTTGCAGTGGGCAGCAGTACCTACAGAAGCTCATAACTGGCTATAGTGATGAAAATAAGTGACAGTTGGAAGCTCAGTCATAAATGGGACATCTATAGTTCCCTCTCCAAGGCTCAGCTTAGAGTACATCATGGAAGAAGGTTCAGAAAGAATGTAAAAGTCAGAGGAATGGAGGAGTGGCATTGAAGTCAGTACTTCTGGGCATGGCTTAGCCACTGTACTCTTGAACTCACAGGAGCTGTAATTACCTGCCCAGGACCTCCATAAAGATGGAGCCTACCAGCATCCCGTCGAGGAGAGGGGAGGAGCTCAGAAAACTTCACCCCTCAGTGAGGATTTATACAGTTAATGTTTGCTGGAAGAAGGAGAGAGATTTTCTTCCATGGTGTAGCACTAGTCAGGTGCCCATGCTCTGTAAACAACCCCTTACCTATGCTTCTGCAAGCAACCTAATGAGCTCACTAGACAATTTTTTTAATTTTAAAAATTTTTAAAAAGACATGAACATAGAAGGAAGAGGAAGGAGATCGGGAGCCAGAGGGTGACAACAGAGGGTAATGGGGTGGTGGTGAATAGGATCAAGCTACACATGTATGAAAATGTCATACTGAAACCCATGTGTATAATTACTATATACTGACTAAAATAATAAAATCAAATTTAAAAACCACTACAGGAGTTGAATTAGCAAATTCAAATTCAGTTAGCAAATTACTTGCTGTGCAAACATGAGAACCTGATTTCCATCCTTTAGAATAGACACAGACGCACATACACATAAACACACACACAGATACACACATATAAACAGACACACACATATACAGACACACAAACACAGACACACACACAGACAGACACACAGATACACAGACACAGACACACAGATACACAGACACAGATACACAGACTCACAGACAGACACACATACACACACTCAGAGACAGACACATATACACAAACACACACACACACACACACGACCACGCAAAGCAGAATGTGGCAGAATGTGCACTGGGGAGACAGAGACAGGAAGATCCCTGGAATTTGCTGGCTAGAAGTCTAACCAAATTTGTGAGCTCTAGGTTCACTGAAAGATTCTTTCTCAAAAAATAAGATGGGAAGCAACTAAAGAAGACACCTAACACCAATCTCTGGTCTCCACATGCATGTGTACACACATATATATGCACCCATATTCACACGTTCATATAACAAGCACAGTAGTGTTTTTTTTATTATTAAGATTATACAAATTAATTTTGATCTCTCCTACTAGGACTATAGGCAGAAAGAATGAACAGATGCTTATTTTTTAAATACATTTATTTTTACTTTATGTGTAAGAATGCTTTCCAGCATGTATGTAAGAGCACTACATGTATGCCTAGAACCTGAAGAGGCCAAAAGGGTGTCAAATCTACTGGAACTGGAATTAAGTATGGGTGGAAACCAAAACCAGGTCTTCTTAGGCACTGAGCTACAACTACAGGCCTGATGTTTCCTTAAAAAAAAAAATCACGGGAGAAATGCATCAGCAGTTAAGAATATATGCTGCTCTTGCAGAGGACTCAAACTTGGTTCCCAGTACCCATACTGGGCAGTTCATAACCATGTATAAAGCTCCACCTCCAAGATAGCTGATATCGTCTTCTGGCCTCCCTAGGCACCTGCACACATGTGGCAGACATACACAGATATACATGTGTACATATAAATAAAAATAAAATAAATCTAAAAAAATACAAATGATCAAAGTCATAGGAATAAAAAGGCCAACTAAAAGCAGATTACAGTAATAGTTATAGTTTTTAACCTATGCATGTTACAGAAAGTAAATATTAAATAACAAATAATCAGATTCAAATAAAACATATTCCCAAATGAATTGGTTCCTAAATAAATTATGATGAGGCTGGAGAGGTGGCTTAGTGGTTAAGACCACTGGTTGTTCTTGCAGCAGATCAGGGTTCAGTTCCCAGCACTCACATGGCCGCTAACAACCATCTGTAACTCCAGTTCCAGGGGATATGGTATCCTCTTCTGGCCACTTAAGGGTATTTCATAACATGGGTGCAGTTACACACTTGCAGGCAAAACACTCATACACATAAAATAAAAATAAATTTTTAAATAAAGTATAACAAATTAGAGAATTCTATGGGTATGATCTCATTTGGCCAGAAATAAAATTATCTGAATATCTATATACATATGTATGATCTGAATAACTTACTCTGTAATGTGTTGGTGAGCATTAACATCATAGAACAGAATCATGAGTTTCCTCTGTGTTCTTTGTCTATATTTACACATTAAAATATGTGATGCTTCTGTAAAAGCATCTGTGCCACAAACACCTCAAATATTTTGTGTATTAAAAGGTCCTCACTTGTTTGCCTATTTGAATGGTTTGGGATCTTTTAAAATTCCCAAAGTCCAGCCCCAGCCCAGATGAATCAAATCACAACATCTGGGGTGGGACAGGGGCTCTTATAGTTTTGGATCTTCCTGGTGGCTTCACTTGGGGACCACTGATGTACATTCTCATATTCCAGAGTGTCTCAACTGAACAGTGACATCAGCATGGCCAGGAACCTGCCCTGCCAGAAGTCATCTCAGATCATTCCAGATCTGCGGAATGGAAGTCTGTCTTAGAATACGATCCCCAGGTGTTTCTAGAATAGGATGTGGTCTGAGAAGCCCTGATACATAGTATGCGCTGATTTTAGTTCTGGTCACCTTCATTTCAGGGAGGAGTGTATTAGAAAGAGCATTGACTAGGTCTTCATGTGGACATCCTTAATGTTTTTATTAAATTAATACAGAAACTGGACATGGTGGCTTAGACCCATAATGTGAACACTTGGGAGGTTGAGGCAGGATGATTATCATTAGTCTGAAGACAATTTGGGCTACAAAGTCAGTTCCAAGACAGCCTGGGCTACAGAGCCTGAAAAGGAATAATAGTATATAACAATAATGCTGCATTTTTTTTATGATGACAACATTTCTGAATAACTGTATATGTTCCCTTTCTATTGTACATGCCACTTAGAACCTCTTGAGACACTGCTCTAGTCTTTCCAACCATTCTTCTCAGCCTTTGCACCGTACTCTGCCTTTGTTTAATCAAAGTAGGACTCTCCTATTTCCTCATGCAGTCATCAGACTTTGTGGAGATGTTGGACTGTGTATGTCAGTGTTGGGAGCAGGACATGGAATTCACAATGGCTGACATCATCTCAGTTTCCAGAAGCTTTCAGTTGTCAAAGAAGCCCCTATGTAGCCCAAAGAGCTCTTGAACAAAGGAGAATGTGAGGATGCCAGAAGAGTGCCCAGTGATTCAGAGATGGGAGTGGTCCCTTCCTGCTACAAGGATCAGAGACATTGTCATTAAGGAAATGACCTCCGTGCCAAAGGTCCTCTACCTTCCTGGTGGAGGAAAGCTGCCTTATAGGGGAGAATGTGCTCCTCGGGGTAGCTCCCAGCACTGGGTAAGTGCTGACTAGTCGGGACACCTCATAGTAAGGGATCAAGAGCCAATCCAACTTCCTTGAGGCAGGATGAAAATTTTGGCTCAGAGAATCTAAGGTCAAACAAACTGCGTGGAGGTCTCTGGAATACTGGGAGCCACACAGACCCAAAAGTATCAAAACTCTTTTGCCTCCTGTTTCTTTATGTCGGTTTCATCCTCTTACACTAACTGCCTTCCTCAGCATGGCAGGAACATGATGGCTAAACATGACTGCTGACAAACCCACCTTTTCTCTACACCAGAGAGGGAAATCTCAGACATGTGGTACCTACTTCAGAGTGATAAGAGAGCCAGACACCCATGAGAGTATGAGCAGCACAAACTGGACTTGGTGGGTTCATTAAAGAGAGAGAGAGAGGACAGGAAACTGGGAGGAGAGTGAGGAGGTTGGGCGGATCTAGCAGGAGTTAGAGGGACGCGTGCATGTATAAAATTCCCAAACAATAAAAATGTTATTTTAAAACATGATGCTGGGCGTGGTGGTGCACGCCTTTAATCACATTATTCAGGAGGCAAAGGCCAGCAGATCTCTATGAGTTCAAAGCTAGGCCAATGTACAAATCAATTTCCAGATCATCCAGGCTACATAGTGAGATACTGTTTCAAAAAATAAAAAACACTAAGCTAGGGGAAGGCGACAGAGGGATAGTTGAGTCACAGTTGATGATTATTGTTGAAAGTTGATATTGAGAACACAAGAGTTTATGCTATGTATGTTTTGAAACTTTATTGTTTTTTTAAAAATTATTTTTAATTTTATGTGTATGAGTGTTTTGCCTCATATATGTAAGTGCACCTGCATCATGTGTCATGCATGCCTGAAGAGGTCAGAAGAAGGGTGGTAGATCCCCTGGAACTTTTGTTAGGGATGGTTGTTAGCCACCATGTGGGTGCTGGGAACCGAACCTGGGTCCTCTGCAAGAGCAGTTAATGCTCTTAACCACTGAGCCATCTCCAGCCTCTCATTGTTGTGTTTTGAGACAGAGTCTTACTATGTATCTCTGGCTGGCCTAGAACTCACTATGTAGACCAGGCTGGCCTTGAACACAGAGATCTTCCTGCCTCTATCTCCTGAGTGCTGAGGTTATGAACATGCTACCACAGTCCACCTATTTTGGAAATTTTCTTTGAATTAAGAAAGCAATCCCCAAGAAACAATCGTGCCAGCCACTCTAGAGTGGTGCCTGCCTCTGGATCAAGCAGCGGTGATGGGGAACATGGTGATGACAGTTCTAGGGAGAGCCTCAAGCTGGAGACTATGGGACAAGAAAGGGGAAACAGATAAAGAAGGCTTCATTTCCAAAATAAAGAGGGTGGTCCTAGGTGGAGATGACCGTCCTCATGGAGACATATGATGTTATGTTGACAGCTCTCTCCTGTGCCTTCATTTCTGGAAATCATCAGACCATTCTCACTGGACACTTCATGAGTACCTGTAAATCACCACGACCAGCTCCTGGTCATCGCTGTCCCTGCTGAATCTCATCTTCCACTCAGCCACTCCAGCTCATATCTCTGAGTCATTTTCACTTCATTCTGCTTCTTCATCATCCCTATGTAATTGTCTCTCTGAAATAATTACCTACCTCACCCTTCCTTCTTGTCACCAGCTCACTACACCAAGTAAGTAGCCTCCCTCAGGGGCCTCAAAGTCCATCCACCTCACACAACACTTTGCAACTTTCTAGAACATTCAAGCCCTCTCTTTGTTCCCCCACTGCCCATCTTCAGTAGTTCCTCCCTAAAAAAAAAAAAAAAAAAGGCGAAAAGACCTTAGGTTCTTCAAGATCTCTGAAACTGACCTTAAAGCTTCCTGTCATTGCACGCATGCGCAGTGTTCTATACTTTGACATAAGCTACTTCTCCCATGTGAACATGCTGTCCTAATTGCATAAGATTGATCTTAAAACCCGCCTCCCTTCTAGAAAATCTTCCCTGACTCCTGCAGCAGTGTCACTCCCTCTTTTGTGCCGTCGGAGACACCCTTTTAGTATGGCACTCCTAGTACCATGCAGCAATTATCTTTTCACATTCATATCTCCTTCCCCGCTGAAGCTGTTTTAATCACAGTGAATATATCTCCTACACATAAAGCCATGTGAAGATATTTTTAAAAATAAATCTGGAAGCTATAACAGAATAATAGCCTCCCTTTTGATTATTAGGGACCCCAAAATTCTGTTCCATCGTCTATTAAAAGTTAAGCATTGATCCAGAGAAAGGAAACTCTTCCTCTCTTTCTATCTCTGTCTCTGTCTCTCTTGCAAAGTATCTTCTTTATCCTGATCCTTGAACCCTTATCTCCTGCAATTCTTGTCACTTAGTTCTAGTCCTTAGAACCTCCTTGAAGGACTCTCAGACTTCTGAAGCCATCTCTCACAGGTTTCAGATGACACAGCTAGAATTTTTCTAAGAATTCGCACTGGGCATGGCTTCAAATGGCCAATCCTCTGTACATGCTCCATCCTGCCTCAGTGTCTCTGGATGCATGACTCTGGAGCTACACACAGCACAAGGTGTGTCCTGATTTGGAGCAGTATTTCAATGGGGATGAGTAAGAAGACAAGAGCAGAACCAAGGAGGCAGCTGGTGTTGTCTAACAGTACAGTTTTTCACAGCAAAGCTTGCCACCCATGCCAAAGAACAAAGACTGTTTGTGTAAATCTCAGGCTACGGAGCAAGGGAAGGGAGGTCATAAAGGAGTGAACCTTTATGAAATCCATTCCATATAGTCTTGCCATCTTCATACCACCATCTTCAGAACAGTTGTCTCATTCTCTGAAGTCATTTAGTGCATTTGCTGATTTGTCTTCCTGGACTCAGAATGTACTGATTTTTCTAATTTCTCATTTCTCTCCATCGGGTATTGTAAGAATTCAGATACTTCATCTTCCCTGATAACATATTGCTAAAATTTGATATTAGAGATGTTAATAGAGGTTACAATAGGTAAGAAAATAAACCTTATCTCAGTAGACTTTAAGAATCATAAGGAATTCTAAAATTCCTCACAGCTGACGTTCTTTCTAGTGTTTTCAAAGGTGAGAATGGGTTTCATAGGTCTCCCCTGATGCCTAGAAGAGTTGGGGGCTACAGTGGGAATCAGGGAGATGTGTACAACTCTTCCTCTCTAGAGCACTGATTGCAAAAGAGAACACTGGCAAGAATTAAAGCACGGAAACTTGTTGATGATAAATACTAAGAGTCTGTGACTGGATCCATTGGAAATTGAGGAGTTAGGAAAAAATGAATCAACGAAAATAACAGCAGTGGTTCTGACTTTGAGGCTCCCAATACTCAGTGAGCTATTGTGTAAAACAGCAAACCAGCACTTGAGTAGGGAAGGAAGGGCCCTGGAGACGACAAGGATGAAGATGGTATGGGAAAGACTGAAGGATTTCAATCAGACTGGATCCATAAGAGGAGACATGGCCATTTGAACCTATAAAATGAGTGCCTCCAGAAGAGTACCTAGTTTGGCCTACATAGGGAGAAGCTCGTGACTCACATGAGGAACTCTGCAGCACTCCATGACACACATTTCACAGGTCACAATGTCTGCTTCAGATCACGATATGGTGTAATGCCTGTGATCCTATACGGATGAGGTGACTTGGAGTGACAAGAACCCAAAATGAGACCATGGGGATTAAGACGCATTGCTAATGGGAGGGAAACTGAATAGTGCTACAGACCCAGAGGTCATGACTGTGTTAAGAATTGGGTACCATACTGGGCCCAAAGAGATGATGGGCATTGAAATAGACATTATTCCTATTCCCATGGAGTTTAATTTCTGATTTGGGCAGGGAGGCAAGAGCAAGACCTGCTTAAGGAGGTGTGAGAAGGTTCTTGGGAGGTAGGAAATGATTACAGATGAAGTTCAAGAGAGAAGAATTCAACTTGAAAGAGTTTAGACATTTCCCAACACCAGAGGGATTTCACTGAATGATTTTGAGCAGGATCCTTTAGGAAGGACTTAACATAACATGGCAAAAATTTATGGAAATCAAGAATTGAGGCAGAGACCAGGAGCTTAAAGCATCAATCTGTACAGGACAGTGCTGTAGCTTGGTAATGTGGGGTGAATTTGATGACAGTTTGGAATTAGAATTGGCAAGTCCAAGATCAATTGGAAGAAAGAGAAAAAAAAAGATAATGCCAGTCCTTTGGCTGTGGCTTTTAGACAGTGCTAGTCATCAAGTTGAGAACATAGAAAAGGGGCCTGGCTGGGTGAGCTGGGAAGACAGCAAGCTCAAGGTGGATGCCTGGAGTAGATCATTCTGGAGCTGTCTCTGAAGCAGGTAGAATGGCAGTTGAAAGATGCAAAAAGAGAAGTGGGCTGGTGTTCAAGGTTAAATGTTGAGGTTGCCCAGGGAGAGGCCCAAGAGTGAATGTACATGTCTGCACATAATCTGTGGAGCGGGGTGTGACAGCAAACTGCAGAGTATGTGTACACATCAATCCCTGCCATAGGCATTTCACAACAGAGTTTTTGAAATAAATATAGGCAAGTTGAGAAATCTGGAGGTTTTAACTGCTACTGAAGATGCACATGGCAAACATCAGACTCTGTGCAGAGACTGAGGAGAGTCGTCACCTCTGCAGCAGTGATGCTGTCATTGTGATAATCCCTACAGTCCTTAAAACTGAGTATCCTTCAGCCCTGAATTTTCATCTTTCCTTCTCATATGTTCCAGTTAGGGAAGAGCTTCCTCAAGCACTTCGTAATTTTGATGGTTTTGCCAAGAGCCTGAGTTACACTGGAGGACAGGGACCCAGTGTCTCTCAGAACTGCCAGTTTGTGGGGAAGCTCACGAACCATAAAAATAGGCAGAAGCACACAGGTAGATAGATGATGCTAAGACAAGGAGTTTTCTTTCTTTCCTTATAAAGACTTAAGACAGCTTACTATCACTTCCTGGGTTTATAGCGTGTCTCCGAAGTGAGTGGGATGCAAATTATTTGATCTGTCTCTTTGCATAAAGGGTCCTTGCCATGCTTCAGGGCACATCAGAAAAGATCATTCCATAATTACAGGCTAGCTCTTTCAACTAGCCTCAGTTAACCAAGCTGTTTCTAGCTTATCATTATATTAGCCATATTTATAGCATTTGGTATGCTCACAGTGCTCTTTAATCATACTCTATGTGGGTTGACAATCTAAATCTCTTAACATCCTGGAGGTACCAGATGTTCCTGTTTTCTGGACTTTCCAGATGGCTAAGGAAGGCATGATGGACCAGTTGTGCACCTGAGAATTACGTGGCGCTTGAAAGGTTAGTGGCTGTTAAGCATTCTCACAGAAGCAAAGGTGACAGGTGACCAGGATGCTAAAACATTGCAGGCAAAGGATTGACTGGAGTTCAAAGGTCTGAGGATAAGATTTTCCCTCCAGTTCAATATACCTCTGTAGACCAGAGTCCTGATAACTACCAGGCTGGCAAGGCAAGAGTTGCCATCTGGCTTTCCCTACTAGCTAAGCAGAGCCATCTCTGACTTCCTTGCTCCTTTATTTTTTCTGCCACAGGGTCTTATGTAGCCCAGGCTGGCCTCAAACTTCTGATCCTCCTGCCTTTACCTCCCTCCTCTTCAGGCATATACCATCATGCCCGGTTTATGGAGTGCAGAGTACTAAACTCCAAGACCTCTTGCCTAGAAGGCAAGTACTCAGCAATTCAGCTATATCCCCAACCCTCTCTGGGTCTCTTGACTGTAGAGTGGAGAATGGGGATGGGGAAGAGAAGCTTGTTTGAATCTGGTCTCCAGCATGGACTTTTACATTTGTGTGTGAATGAATTAATTATTATAATAATCATTCTGACTTTTTAGCAGCCCCAAAGAAACCCTGAAAAAGTCACTTTAGCGAGCTCCTCCCATCACAGGACACACAGTTATGCATTTAGCTATCATACATGTTTTTCTCATCTAGCCATCCCCCAGATCTGTGGTAGGATTAATGCAGAAATGACATCTCTCTGTCATATTATGTCTGATTCCCAGAGAACACAAGTGCCCTTCCCACTCCTCCAAATTCTTTCTCTGTAAATCAAAACTGCATTCTCAAGTTTGTCAATCTGGAAATTATTTGCACAA
The DNA here is from genome assembly GCA_035773235.1 of Eospalax fontanierii. Lineage (NCBI taxonomy): Eukaryota > Metazoa > Chordata > Mammalia > Rodentia > Spalacidae > Eospalax > Eospalax fontanierii. The sequence continues at coordinate 151,927,808 of CM069524.1, read as the reverse complement.
GGGCTGAACTTATTAGAAGTGATTTTCTAATTACAAATGAACCCAGATAAATGTTGCGTTGTGTGGTGTTTTCTTCTTCTGATTTAACAGTGCACGTCATACTTCAGTCTTATGTTTTGTACCTAGATGAGTCACTGTAAAGGGGGGATAACCTGTCCTTGTATTCCCTCTCAGAGCTCAGTGTTTGATCAGGCATATTCGTGTGTGTGCGCTTGTGTGTTCACACATGTGGAGGTCAGAGATCAACCTTCAAGTATCATTCCACATGTCACCTGTATTTTCTGAGGTTCTCTCACTGGAATCCGGGGTTTATTGATTCAGCTAAGCTGACTGTCCAATGAGACCCAGAGATCTCCAGAGATCTCCTTGTCTCCATCTTGCCAGTACTGGGATTAAAGGTATGTGCAACCATGCCTGGCTTTTTATATTGGTGCTGGGCATCCAACTCAGGTCCTCAGGCTTTCAGATCCAGCCCTTTAGCAACTGAGCTGTTCTCCCCAGTTCTGCAAAGTCCTCTTTAAAGAGTAGCTACCTCTTCTGGTAGCTCATTCCATGTTTGATACATGGTCACATATAATTGCACACACCAAGTAATATTTGAAACCTGAGATTTTCTTGTTACCCCATTCAGTCCTTTCTTCATTCACTATCTTCAGTAAATAATTGCCTATACAACTGTCTGACCAGGTGACAAAGTCCTTTAACTTCCCTGTTTGTGACCTCAAATGCTCTGCTAGTGTTTGGATGAAGTCAAATTTGTCCTTTCAGTATATGCAACCTCCTTCTTCTGATGCATGTTATAGGAATCCACTTGGCCTTGCTGCTTCCCAGGACTACACTCTATCATTCAGCCCTCAGATACCAACCACTTGCCCTATTTGTGCAATCTTGGAACTGTCTGCCTTCCTTTCACCTCATGACACCTTAGGGTATGGGTTTTCATCCACTAGAACCAGGTTGTCTGGGATACTCGTGCCTTTTTATAAAAAGAAAGAAGAATATGTGGACACACAGAAAGTCACAGGAAAGATATCCACGTGAAGATAGAGGCAGAGATTTGAGCATTGCTTTTTTACAAGATCACAAATATCTGGGATTGCCCAGAGATTAGAAACAGGACAGGAAAAAACTCTTTCTTGGAGCATTGCGGGCAACTGTTTAATTTTAGGCTTCTAGCTTCCAGACTTGTGAGTCAGTTTCTGATATATCAAGCCACCCAGTTTGTGGTCATTTATTATGGTAGACCAAAGAAATAAATGCAACACACTCCCTTAACAAAGACCAGAAGAATAGCTGAGGGCTTAGATGGAGCTCAGTGGACAGTGCTTGCCTGGCATGCATGAAGCTAAGCTGTGATCGAGCACCACATACAGAATAGTGGATTTTATTGAGCAGGTAACATATCCCTGGTTCTTCATGCATGTATCCTTTTAAGTTCTGGTCTATTAGATATTGGCTTCATCACATCCAAATGTATACAGGTGAGGCAACTGAAACACAGAGTGCCCACTGAAGATCTCAAGGCCAATATGTGATGGGCTTGGGGGGTTAGGCCCAGGTCTGCCAGACTCCAGAATACAAATTCTTCCTTGTAATTTCCAGTTCCTTTTGGTGTGGCTTGCACTCAGTTCTCTCCAAGAGGGTGGTAGATCCTTAACAACTAAATCAAATGGCTTGGACAGGGGATATGGCTGTCAGTAGAGTGTTTGCCTAGTATGAAAAAGGCCCTGGGCTTGATCCTTAGCATGGCATAAACTGGATATGGTGGCACATGCCAGTAATCCCAGCACTTGGGAGGTGAAAGCAGAAGGATCTGAAGTTCAAGGTTATTCTTACCTGTATAGAAAATTGGAGGCTACCTTGAGACACACAAAAAAAATCAAATATCTTTATGCTCCAACATTTCGTGTCTGATGTGCTGACCCCTTCCCAGTTATAAATCCCTCCCCTCTCACTTCCCTTTTTTAAAAAAGACAGGCTTTCACAATATGGCCTTGAACTCTTGGTCTTCCAGCCTCAGCCTCATGAGCGCCGGGAGAGCAAACGTAGACCACCAGGCCTGGGAAAGCACCCCCACCCGTGTTCTGCTCATTTTCGCCAGTGCCTTCCCCAGCTCCTGTCTTTCCTCTGTCCCCACGGCCTCTGCTTAGCTTTTCTCAACTTCTGCTGTGGTCCCCAGAGCCCTGCTTTACCCCACGGCTTCAACTATCACTCCTCCTTTGGTAACTCCCACACCCCCAACACCTTGCCTTCTTCAGGGGCCTCAAACCAGCCTCTGGCCACCTTGCTTGACCACCTCCAAGGTGTCCTGCAGTGGTAATGACATACATTATTGCCCCTTGAGCATGCTCTAGGTTTGCTTTATGAGAGATCTCTACCAAACAACCACTGACATAAGGTTCATGGTTGCATTGGATTCCCTGCCCCCTCTTTCCAGTCAGTTTCTGAATCTTACCCATTTATCCTTCTTAATCTCTTGCAAATCTCTCTGTCTGTCCACTCTATTATCTACTGTGGACTCTGTCTCTTTTGGTTTGTGACAGTTGCTTCCTACCTGTCATTGTCCTGTCTCCAGTTTACCCTTCACATTATTGCTACAGCCTTGTCTCTGAAAGGAACATTCACTCCGGATGGAGACACCCAGGTGGAGGAGCCAGCCTGGCGCTTCCGCATTCCATTCCTCTGTACCTGAGAGCCCTGCCTGGCTGTACACAAACCATCCTGTGCATTCTCTAGAGCAGGTCCTCAGTCCTTTGCCACCACTGTTCCTTCCTCCAGCCTTTCCCCTAATCATTCTTCCCTGTGAAACTGCAATGACATGAGCCACAGACATTGAAACTTGTAAAATTCTTTTCACCTTCTGAGAGACCATGTCACTCCCACCTATGTGATCATGCAGACTTATTCAACCACGCTGGTCTCCAGAGTTCCTTGTTCCTTGTTCCTTGTTCTCAGGCAGCTGAGACCTTTGTTAAGGCCACATCACAGTCCAGCTCTCCTTCTGCCAGGGGTGTTTCCCTGCCTTCCTTGTCACAGATATTGCTGCCAGTAGCACTCCCTGGACAACTCCCTGCATGCCAGCTTCCTGAAGAGCGTGTTGGGGCAGTGCTAGGCCCTGCCTGGCAGGGAGCTGGGTGCCATGAATGGGCGAGTCTGCCTTCAAATTCCTGCCAGCTCCCAGGTTACCTCACACCCCTTGCTTATTTGCACTCTGGGTGTTTCCTCTGCTCCTGGGTACCTCTACTGACTGCCTACCTTTCCAGGGTACTGAGCAGTGGCTTCTTGGCATTGTGTGGCATTCTCCACGAACCCCTGCTAGCACTGATCTCCCTGAGCTGGCACAGAGCAGGAGTGAATGGTGTTTGGTCCTCCTGACTATACTGAGTCAGAGTACAAGCATTTCCCAAGTCCAGACTCTATCCCACTGTGTTGATGATGTCTAAGAGAGCTCATTCATCAGTTTCTTGATTTTGTTAGAGACTTGTCATTGAGGGCTTTGAATGCTGAACATTTGTACTTGGGGGCTACCATTTCTAGTGCTTTAGGATAAGCAGGTAGCGTTGGACTTGGCTGATACAAAGCACTGGGTGACTTTCTAGAAGTGACCTGCAAGGGTTCAGGGCACTGAGCAGCCTGGGGAGCTCCTATGACTGAGCCTGTGTCCCTCTTCCAGAGACTGGCTCAGGAACTTTTAATGTACAGGCAACTTTAGGGGTCACTGAGTTGGGGACTTGAATATTGAGACAGCAGAGTTAGTGTGGACCATCTATCTATCCCCTCTTGTACCCTTGCCAAGGAAGATGAAATTTGGTCCATTTGCTTACAAGATGGGGCCCTAGGAATTGTGCCAGCTGAAGGGAAGTTTTCAGGAAACATGGAAATTGAAGCTGAGAGGCAGAGAAAAAAAGCTTCTACAATAATCCTCGGAAGGAATGACTCTATGGCTCTAGAGGAGGGTTTTTATTTTAGGAGTGGAAAAGTTACACTCTTTGTAAAACAGAAGGAGCTTTGATATGGCCCAACAGAGTCACTCTAAACCTTTCACGGACTCTGGGAATTTTAGCTATGTGATCTTTCCGTAAAAAACTCTATTGCCACAAGATTTGAAGGCATGGCAGGGACTAGAGGTTAGCATATGAAAGAAACCAGTGAGCAGGAGATTGGAACAGAACCCTTTCCCCACCTGGACTGCTTGTAACAAACAGGAAGCTAGAGAAAAATCCTCCACCTACAAACAGGAAAGGCAGGTGCTCTATAAACAGCAGATAAAAGGTGCTGCACCTGAGGGCCCAGCGTTTATGGAATGCTCTTTCCTAGCTCACTGGCTGGCTCTCATTCTTGGGAGGGCCTTTCCCTTTCTTAGTAAGCTCTGTTGCTATTTCTACCCATGTGTCCTTGATGATCATCCTAGAGCACCAGAACCTGGTAACTTCAGGGAGAGCAGCTCTGAGTTAAGCTCTGTGCCTATCACCAAGGCAAATACCGCATGGTAAAATACACTATAATACTATTTTCTCCAACTTAAAAGTTTGTCTCCTGATTTAAAGAGACATCAGGCATTTTGGAGCCCTAGCTACTGAGCCACCAGGCCTGTTAGTAGAAAGAAAAGTTTAGTCCCACCATGCCATCACAACCGCAGTGAGTTCCCACCAGCAGCCACCTGTAGAGATAAAACTAGCAGGGCTGAGGGACGGAACCAGGGAGAGATTTGGGAGAGCTGTTGGCAGAGGAAAGACCGTGTCACCCAGAGGGTTGCCAAGCAACAGAGGACTCCTCGGAAACTAGGAGGTTTCCGAGTGGGCCTCACTCTGGAGCCCATCCACGCTGCTTGTAGAGTCATCCTGTGGTACTTTGTGCTCCTGGGGGGATGGTGCCTGGAAGGGCAGATGCTCTAGAAAGACACCTCCGCACGGCACCAGGCACCCCTCCCAAACCAGATGGGATTTTTTCTTTCCTAAATAGCCCAATGTCTGCCTCTGCTGCCTACAAAAATGAACTAAAAATCTCTTGAGTGTTGCACAGAAAGCATTACAAAAATAAACCTTAGTTTTATTTTCCCGACGTTCCGAAAGTAGCAATGCTCATGAAGGGAAATCTGGAAAGCAAGGAAATAAAGATAAAAAGTAAACATTCCCCACAGTCTCAGCACCAGAGACAACGGGGGCCCAAATTCAAGGGTGGTTCCATTTTTCCCTCTGCACATCAGGATCATGCCGCCTACCATGGCTTAAAGGACCAGGCAATGGTCAAGCAGCAGCAACAGAACTGTGCCAGATAAAGAACATGGATCCCTGCTGCTCTGCTCCTGTTAGGTTCCCCGAGGAACATGGGTTTGGAATCTGAAGAGGAAGTGAACACTCTAAGGTCTTTTTAATTTAGCTGCAATCTTTGATTTAATTTGAATTACCATGTGTGGCCCTAAACCTAGTAGAAGACGCAACACCTGCTGCCTCTCAGTCATCTCAGCACAAAAACACCTCTGAGTTCTGCACTGGTTTTTCTTTAGTCTTAGAGCTGGGCCCTGCTTCACTCAAAGCCCAGCTTGAAGAGGGTATCTACCAAGGCCACAATACTGACTCATTCTCTCCCCTGGAGAAGCCGCTGCCATCGCTGCCACCTCGAAAGTGACACAATGACTCTGAGACTGATGGTTTCTCCCTAAGGACAAGACTGTGGCTTGTCCAATCTGGTGACTTTTTTGTAAACTCTGTACAGTCCCTGGAAAACATTACATTTGTTTTTTTACGAATTGAGCTCTATTTTGTTCTAGAAATTAAGAAAGTATAAAAGGAAGCTAGGCATAGTGGTTGGTGCATGCCTGTCATTCCAGCATTTGCGAGGCAGGGGCAGGAGGATCAGAGGTTCAAAGCTACATAATGAGTTTGAGGTTATCCTGCACTACATAAGACCCTATACAAAATAAATGGGAAGAAGAGGAGGAGGAAGAGGGAGGGAGAGAAGGAAGGGAGGAGGAAGGAACGGAGAAAGGGAGGGAAAGAGGGAGGGAGGGAGGGAGGGAGGGAGGGAGGGAGGGAGGAAAGACAAGTATCTAGAACATAGAAAAGCATAAATCATAAATAGGTGTGTTAACAGGAAGAAAACAGAAGCAGCAAAGTGAAAATGAAAAACCAATTATAATTGCAGATGATTGCTGCTTCCCCAGCTTCAAGAGGGAAAGCATTTGGCAATGAGCCTTCGATCAGCCAGAGTGGAAGGGTCTTTTCTAGAACACAAGGTTTGCTGTCCACGCTGGACTGGGGTAGAAGGGGAGGGACAGTTATTTAACCAGCTCTTCTTGGAATCAAGATTAAATGGACATTTCTCCCTAGGACTTGTAATACAGAGAGGATTTTGTATGGCTGGATAAAACCAGTTTTCTACTGCTCTATAAGAAGCTGCTGCAAAGCCTGGTGAGGAAGATGATGCATTATAATTCATTATGGCTCCGTGGATAAGTGTGGCTGAAGGTCTCCACATGAAGTACCCCGTTAGGCCATGGTAGGATGGGCTGAGGTGATGTTGGCTGGAGGTCTTCACATGAAGTACCCCGTTAGGCCATGGTAGGGTGGGCTGAGGTGATGTTGGCTGGAGGTCTTCACATGAAGTACCCCGTTAGGCCATGGTAGGATGGGCTGAGGTGATGTTGTTTGAGGGTGTCTTCCCTCGAATGTATGGTATCTGAGCTGTGACAATTGGAGGATCTGGGGTTTGATACAACATCTCTCTCCATATACACACTGCATTTAGATAGCTTGAGCTCCCTTACAGCATGGCCGCTGACTCCTCCATAGGAAACAAAGCAAAGAAGTTAGGAGGACCTTGGAACTTAGCTTAGGATCTAACCTTGCAAGTCTCCCAGAATCACTTCTGCCATGCTTTATTAATCAGATGGACTGGGGAATATAGCTTATTTGTATAGTGCTCACCTAGTATGCATAAAGCCCTGGGCTCAATCCCTAGTACTAGAAAACAAACACCCAAACAGAAAAAGAGTGGGAATGCTCACAAGGCCCTTGATAATAATTAGCTAGATGTAGTAACATGTCTGTAATCCCAGTATTCAGGAACCTGAAGCAGAAGGATTATGAATTAGAAGCTAGACTAGACTAAACAGTGAGTTCTAGATCAGTCTGGGTCTATAGGGAGGCAGCCACAGGCAAATCCAGTTCCAAGGGGCAGAGGAATAGAATAAACCTCTCAGTGAGAGGGGGAAGTTATGCAGGGAGGGAAAGAACCGCATACCACCTGGCATGATCCTACTCAAAACCCTAAGGACATGTGATCTTCCACAAACTGTTTCTTCTCCCCCACTTTTGAGCATAATCTGTGACAACAATTTATTCATAAATATTTTCTTTCATTTGGTAGATTCATTGAGTATACACCGTGAAATTCAGTAAAAAGTGATGGTTAGGTCTAGGGTGAATCTAGACTTTCCTAGACTTTGCTATTTACTCATGCTGTAACTTTAGAAATAACTAGACATCACTGTGACAGTTTCCTTATCTACAACTGAAGAGAATCATAGTATATATATATTTGCTAAAAATGACTGGTCAAACAAACTGTGTCAATACATGTAAACTGTCTGTATTAATACATCCATACCCAAGCACAGTAATTACTCCCAAGCATTCCTTTCTGTAATTATTGTCAGTCTTACTGTAATCATTCTATGACTGGCCCTATGATTTGCAGACAGAACATAAAGCATGAGTGCAATGGAATTTTCTGGAAACAGGCAAAAATGTTGTGGTCTGCAACAACCTCACAATTCTCAAAGGAAGACAGTAGCAAACTTGTGGTGAGCCATTTCTCAGTGCCAGTTGTTGAATCCCATGTACATATTCTTATCTCGTGTCCTAACAAGTCCAAGTACATCAGGCAGGCCAGTATGTGCCCAAGTTCACCCAGTTTTTAACTGACAGAACTCAGGTTTGATCCTAAGCTCTTTGTCTCTGGTTAATCTTAAAGGTTAAGCAGGATTCTTTGTTTTGCTTAGTTTCATTGTTGGCTTTTTTCAAGACAAGGCATCATGTAGGTCAAACTATCCTCAGACTAGCTGTGTAGCCAAGGATGACCTTGAATTTTTGATCCTCCCATGTCTTCCTAGTCTAAGTGTTGGATTACAAGTGTGTGTCTAGTTTGTATAGTGCTGGGGATCAAACTCTGGGCTTCATGAATGCTAGACAAGTACCCTATCAATTGAGCTACATCCATATCCCTAAAGAAGTTCTTCGTAAACTTTTTATTACAGTTGGAAATTGGTTACATGGTGTTGAAAAGTTTGTTCATAATCCTTGGGTTCTGGTCAATTTACAGGTCATTTTCTCCCCAGAGATATTGCTAGCCCTTTTTATCTGGGAAACAGAGTTTCAAAGAAGTGGTTTTCTTGTCCAACAAATGAGGATTCAAATCCAGGTCTATCTCACTTTCCAAGCTTCACTTTCCACTGAACTGAACCATCTGTGAAATTTATCTAAAGGAATGGGATGTGTAAAGATGATGGGATGTGGAGAGTTCCCCATATCTTCACTGATCTGTATGGCACAGGGTAGGCGCTCTTGACCTAAGGAAGGAAATTAACAGAAAGCACACAGCCCAGCAACCACAGGGATGAAGGGAATCAGGTTGCATACTGAGGTGCTAGCAAGAGCATCCATGCCAAGATTCACCACAAGACCAGGATCAGGAAGAGCATCTGCATGCCAGGTGGAAAAACTGGGGAGAGAAGACACAGAAGAGGATGCTGTGGAGAGCATCCCCTCTCGGGGATGACACGGGGACACAAAGCTGCTAAGATGGCAAGGTGTTCCTGGGTAGTCCAGGACAGCAGATGTAGAAATGTCAGAAGGGATGAGACAACAGAAAAGTATGAGGTCAGTCCTTTCATGGAGGGCACATCCTTACAGAAGGGAAGAGAACTGAGCCAGCCAGCAGCAAAGCCATTCCTCCCAGAACACCAAAGTGCATACTTGTGCCAGGCAGGTACACTGGCAAGGTTTCTGCAGAGCATCAAACCAACAGGACATGATGTCAGGGAGATGAAGCGCCTGTGGGTCTCAGCTGAGATATCCGGTGATCTGCTGATTGTGAGCCAGTGATGCCATTCAGTGCAGAGGTCTGAGACCAAAGTCTAAAGCTAGGAGTCTGTAGGGAAGGGTTGCCAATGAGAGGGATTTCACCCTTTTCCCACATTTTTCTGTCCCGGCTCTAAAAGATGGGATGATCTTGTCCACATCTTCTTTACTAATGCTGAGTAGTAAAGAACACACACAGTTGAGTGCAGTGACGCACACCTTTAATCCCAGCACTCTGGAGGCAGAGGCAGGCAGATCTCTGTGAGTTCCAGGTCAACCTGGTCTACATAGCAAGGTCCAAGCCAGTCATGACCACTGAATGAGATTCTGACTCAAACAAACAACACACACACACATTCACAATGTTTTACCACGGTCAAGTTAGCACAAATATTAACCATTATAGCAGCACCAGCATTGAAAGGTATTACTTGGGCTCCATAAAGGTGTGTGTTTGTGTGTGTGTGTGTGTGTGAGAGAGAGAGAGAGAGAGAGAGAGAGGCTCTTGAGGGAGGGCTACGGGCTATCTAGTTCATTTTAAAAGTATATATATATACTTTCGTTTTGTCTGTGCAGTGCATTGTCGTAGTGCATACATGGAGATCAGAGCACAAACTTGAGAGAAATTGGCTCTTTTCTTCCATTCCACCATGTGGCACCCGGGGACTGAACTCAGGTCATCAGGCAACAAGACAAGTGCCTCTATCACAGAGTCATCTCCCTGGTCCTCTTGTTCTTTTTATTTTATTTTATTTTTATTTTATGTGTATGAGTATGTATTGCCTGTATGTATGTAAGTGCACACATGTCATACAATGCCCTGGGAGGACAGAAGAGGGCGTCAGATCCCCTGGAATTAGAGTTACTGTTAGCCACCACATAGGTGCTAGGATTCAAACCCTGGTCTTCTGCAAGAGCAGTCAGTGCTCTTAACTGCCGAGTCATCTCTCCAGTCCCCTCTCGTTCATTTTGTTGTAGTTTTGGCAGAAATCACATTTCTGGTACATAGATCTTAGTAGAACTTTGCTTAACTCAATTGTAACAATATTATTTTGTTGTGGTAATAGTTACCTTTAGTATATTTTTGGTTTTGATTTTTTTTTTATTAGAGGGGAGAATGTGAACACAGCCCCCTACTACAGTAAATTATGCAGTTGAATTTCCTGCATTTGTGGAAATTCCTGGGGTTCTTATATCATCATATTGATACAGGGGTCTTGGGGTGTCTTTGAGAGCAACGGAGCCTTTCTCGGCTCTATTATGCTTAGCTTGAGAGTCTAGGGTCCCAGAAACTCAATGGCCACCAAAGCTACCTCAAACAAGAGGCTTTCGGGTTCTTGTCTTGCGAATTTCAAGAATGAAGTTTACAGACCTTTTATTGTAGGGAATTTAGGAGAGAGAAAACACAGCTCCTGGACAGCAGGAGGGTTCCTGGGAATGGGACACCACTGAGTCTCATTCTCTGGAGTTAGTAAGGATTTAGTGGAGGAAGGAGGGGAGAGGAAGATGAGCTGGTCAGTTCAGTTCTCATTCCAGGTGTCCAGGTCCCTCAAGGTCCTGGTCAGACGGTCCAAGGACAGTGTACTACTTCAGGAAAAAAAGAGATAAGGAGAAACCAAACCCCCTTACTGGCCTCCCCAGTCTCTGGCTATGATGGAGCTAGGGATATCTTTAGATTAGATAGTTCTGGCATCTCTAGTCTAGGTGGGGACACGTTTACTGGCAGAGCCAAAGAAACTCCAGTTTCTCTTGGAACAGAAACTGGCCATTTTTGTCTTGGGGTCTTTACCCTGAACTGCCTAGCCATTTTCTACCTCCTGTTCTTATCGATATGAGCTCACAAGAGATAAGTTTCACTTTGGGAATACTGGCCTCATCACCGTATTTCTCCTACCAGAAAAGGACTGGATTTTGGTTTCTGAGACACGGCCTTGCTGTGTACCCACACTGGCCTTGAACTGGTGATCTTTTTGCTTCAGCCTGCTCATACCCGGTTTTAGGATGTTAAGTTTTTCAGTATCCTCAAGATACTTAAAGATTGAAAAACATCTTTATTTTTCAAAAGCATTTTCGTTTCTCTAATTGTGGGTATTTGGCAATATAGGATCTTTATTAGTTTTTTTTAATGATAAAACTAAGAAAAACTTGAAAAAAACTTAAAAACTTAAAGAAAAACTTTGGAACATTTGTGCATATCAGGAATAGCCAACAACTAAACTGAACCTCCCATAATTCCATTAGCTTCTTTTGCTCTCCTAATATTAGAGATTGGACCAGGGCCTCCTTCGAGCAAGGCCAGTGCCCTGCCATTGAACCACATCCATCTTCAGCCCTCTTTACTCTCTATTTTGAGATAGAGTGCGACTCTGTAACCAAAACAGGCCTTGATCTTGAGATGATATTCCTGACTCAACCACTCCCAAGAAGCTGGGATTATAGACCTTACTACTGAGCCTGGATCCTATTAGCTTTTGATATAATAATTTTTATTCTGGATTTAAAGTGTATATATTTTGTGCTCCATGTTCACATATGTTCCTGTAATAGACATGGTCCTATCTCAAGTGGTATATTTAAGACTGTTGTCGGAATGTATTCTTATGTGCATCTTTGCTCTTTGAAGTCCTCACTTTTTTTTCTCTTATGAACTATAATCCTCTAGGTATCCTAGTGTTGAAAATATCTATGAGGAATGTATTGTTTCTTTTGAGCAAATTCCAATGACTAGATTGAATGACTGGATTACAGATTTGGTATGTGGTTAAGTCTCTTGATATACTGTTTCTTTCCAGAAACTAATATTAGATAGCACTTCTGCCAGAAAATTGTGAGTGCTCCCATCCCTCATCGTACCAGCAGATCCCACTTCAGCTTCATCTCCTTGGCAGAGTTGGAGTTGATCACGGATAAAAATACAAAGTAATAAAAATTTCTTCTAGCTGGGTGTGGTGGTACGCACCTTTAATCCCAGCACAGACAGAGGCAGGTGAGGTTGAGGTCAGTCTGGTCTACATAGCAAATACCAGGCTAGCTGGAGCTACAGGAAAACCCTGTCTCGATATATATAGATACATATTACATATATTTAGTGTGTGGTTGTGGGAAGGACAAGAGAGCCATGGCATTCATGGAGGTCAGAAGACAATTTGCAGGAGTCAGTTCTCTCCTTCCTCCACATGGACCCTGCAGATTGAACTCCAGTCATCAGGTTTGGCAGCAGGCACCTTAACCTGCTAAGTCAACTCACTGATCCCCAAATAAATTTTTAAATTTGGTTTTTTAAAAATTCATGGCTCAGGAGCTGGAGAGATAGCTCAGCAGTTAAGAACTCTCACAGAGGACCTGGGTTTGGTACCCAGTAATCACATGATGGTTCACTGTAACTCCAGTTCCAGATAATCCAACACCTACTTCTGGCTTTGGGCTCTTGCATGAACATTGTATACATAAAACACGAATGCTCACACACATACACATACACATACATTTAAAAAATAATTTTTTTTTTTGGTCTTTTTTGAGACAGGGTCTCCCTGTAGCCCCAGATGACCTGGAACTTACTATGTAGACCAGACCAGCCTTGAATTCACAGAGATCCACCTGCCTCTGCCTCCCGAGTGCTGGAATTAAAGGTGTGTGCCACACAGCCAGCAAAAAAATCTTTTAAAGAAAAGGAAACATATCACTCCAAACATTTCCCACATGTTTATTGGCCATTTCTGTACTTCATCAAAATTTTCAGAAATAAAATACCTTGCTATTCCATCCACGTGGTGTTGGCTTTTTATCTCAACCCATTAGAGATTTTATTTTGGGGGAGCTGGATAAATAGCTCAGCAGTTAAGAGTACTAAATGCTATTGCAGAGGACCCAGGCTCGATTCCCAGCACCCACAAGATGGCTAACAACTGTCTGTAACTCCAGTTCCAGGGGATCTGATGCCTTCTTCTGACTTCCATAGTCACGGCAGGACATGGGTGCACTTACACACAAGCAGGAAATACACTTGTACACACAAAAATAAATAAGTAAAAAATATTTTAATATTTTATGTGTATGAGTGTTTTGCTTGTATGTATTTAAGTATACCACATATGTACCTGATGTCTATAGAAGCCTGAAGTGGCCACCAGATCCCTTGGAACTGAAGTTAAGGATGGGTATTAGTTGCCATGTGGGTTCTGAGAATTGAAACTGGGTCCTTTTCAAGAGCAGCCTTTGCTCTTATCCACTGAGCCATCTCTCTAGTTCCTACCCCTGACTTCTTAATAATGAGTTTGTAAAACACTTTTGCCCAATTTGTGAAAATCCTAGACTAAAACAATATAATTTTTATCATGAAAAACTTTAAACATATATAGAAATAGAGAATGGTATATTTCAAACCCCTTTATACACGTCTTCCTGTGATCCAGATTTGAGATTAACAGCTCACAGCTAGTCAGTCTTGTTTCACATCTATCACTTTCCGATGACTTTTTTTTGGCAGTTAATCTTCAACATCTAATCATTTCATCTGTAAATATTTCAGTATGTGACAGCTAGAAATGTATGCTGTGTAAGAAACATTAAATATGCAGGGCGTGGTGGTGCATGACTTTAATACCAGCATTCAGGAGGCAGAAGCAGGTGGATCTCTGTGAGTTCAATGCAAGCCTGGTCTACATACTGAGTTCCAGGCCATCTGGGGCTACAGGGAGACCCTGTCTTAAAAAAACAACAAACAAAAACATTAAATATATCTTTTTTGTCAAACATTGTTAAACTTTGATTTAGGTCAAGGAATTCAAATAATTTACTCCTCCCACATTCGGTAAAACTTGTTTATGCAAAAGCCCTGCTGTGTTCCCAGAGCCTAATGGCCTGGGGTAGCTGAATCCTTTACCTTTAGGTCAACTCTTTCTGCCTTCACCTTCATTTCCTCTGCACTGATATTTTTTAAAACTAACCAACCATGAAAGACTGTGAAGTCAGACCCTAGCCAATGGGGAAAAGACAGAGTACTCTTGGGTTAAAAACCTACCAAATTTTCAGGTCTTGTGTGCTTGCTCAATTCAAATGCAACACACCCTTTTGCAAGTAAAAACTGCCTTGCCCAGTTACGTTCACTTTGCAGGTTTTGGTGGGCATCAGTGGAATCCTTAAACCTCAGATTTAAACATTTCAGTATGAGACAACTGGAAACGTGTATGGCCAAATCATATTTTTTTCCTTTGTGGTTTCTTCTTTTTGTATTACGTTAAAAAAAAAAACAAATCAGTTATTATTTTTTTCTCTGTTTTTCCAGTTGACTTTAGTTTCATTAAAAAATTGTTTAATCGTGGCTGGGTAGGTGACTCAGTTAGTAAAGGATTTGCTACTCAAGCATGAGGACATGATCCCCAGCACCTACATAACGGTTAGGCATGAGGTTGTACATCTGTAATCCCAGTGCTGGGGGTGGGGTGAAGAAAGTCAGTAAAACCAAACGAGTGAGCTATAGGTTCAAGGAGAGATCCTGCCTCAAAATCCAAGATGGAGAGCTCAGAGGAAGACACTTGATGTCAGCTTCTGGTCTCCACAGGCACAAACATCACAAACATGGGCAGTCCAACCTGTTCACACACAAAAATGTACATACACAGGAGCCAGAGAGATAACTTCATGGTTAGGAGCTATTGCAGAGGACCAGAATTTGGTTCCAGCACCCATATCAGGCAACACAACCACCTGCAACTCCAGCTCCAGGGAATCTGACACCCTCTTCTGGCCTCTGAGGGCATCTGCACTCATGTGCACACACCCCCATATAAACACACATAATTAGAAATAAAGCAAATCTTTTGAAAAAGTACACACACACACACACACACACACACACACACACTGATTTGTCCTTTAGATCCATCAATACTGAAACTTTTTCTTTTTTCAAATATTTAACTAACTGAATAAATTAATGCATCCTCACAGGGTTGAAACATAACTTTATCCTCTGTGAAATGCTTTTCCACTGCTTGGTCAGTGTTTTCCCTGTCTGATTTTAGGCTGGCATTACTTTTCTCTTGTTGGTTTTTTTTTTTTTTTTTTGAGTATACATTTAATACTTGTTATTAAACAACATTACAAATCAGTCATTTATGCATGGCGTTTTAATCCACAACTATCCAAAATTCTGGGCGTAGGAGGGACAGACCTTAAAACTGATGCCCTGATATTATTCATTATATGGTGAAATTATATTTGCAAGCTCAATACATATGTTATTCCTTCCCATTTTCTGCTTTAAGTTACTAAGCAAAAATTACTTTAACAAAATCTAACCATTATATTACATCTTTGCACATTATAAAAACTAGGCGATTTGAAATTACAAGAAATTTAATGCCAATCAATTAACATGTATTTTAAGTTTGCAAGATATGTTAGGGTACAATGTCTGGTCCTTCAGACTATGAAAACAAGGGAGACACAGGTCCCATCTTTAAGCAGCTTAGCAACTCCAAATACTGTCATCAATTTCAGAGGCTCTGGGTCCCATGTGAAGAATCCATGAATACCAGACAGGACAAGACTGCAGGATGCACTCATCTGTAGAATGACCGCGCTGAAGAGAGCTGTGAGAACAATTCCACAGGCTCTTGTGCTTTCCTTCTTTCAATCCTTGTGTCCCAGGTACTTTCTCAGCAGTCGGAGGTGCTGGGAGTTCTCCCCAGCTGGGTTCCGGTGACCTCATTTACAACACTTTGGATAAGAGCTTACAACTGAAAAGGGGTGTGGGGAAAGGTATTTTGACTCCAAAAGCTTTCAGCTGAATGGTAGCCCCTCATTTGAGTTAATGCCAGCATAGATCTCTGGGAAGCGTCTCAAAGTATCCTGTGCCCTATTTAGAAAATCACAAACTTTTCATTTCTTCCCATTTTAGATGTGTTGGTTAAATGATATGTCCTTAAAAGTCTCTTCCATCATTAGTCATACTCAAATATTTTTCTAGAAACAAGCAGGATTTAGGCATAATTATTCCTCTCTCAGTCAACACAATGCTCTCTTTGTCCTTATTGACAAAATGCCTAAGAACAGAGTACAATTTGCTGCTTCTGATTACTGCATCAGTTAATGCTACATTAAGTTACAGGTAACAAAGAAAACAAAAACCACACCAGTAAAAAAGAACAGTAGTAAAACTAAAATACTTCCTTTTTGCCACATATAAACAGTCAAGACAAAGGCCAGAGCTGGAAGTTATACAACAGTGCCATAAAGAATCTAGAGTTTAGGGTCAGCAGGTAAAGGCACTTTCCACTAAGCCTGAGGACCTGAGTTCAAACTGGGATCCACATGGTGGAAGATAACCAACTCCTTCAAGTTGATCTCTGACTTCCAGAAGCGTGTGCATGCACGTGCGCGCACACACACACACACATACACACAAATAAATGTAAAAAAAAGAATCTAGACTTTTAGACTTTTTCTTCATGTACCACCTTTTTAGGTGTGAAACTCAACCTCACGACTGCAAAACAGTTGCTGTAGCTCCAGCAAAAAGACTGTAGTCCAACTGAAACAAGCAGAGTGAAACATCACTGCTGAGTCCAGCTCTGGGCTGGGGATGTGGCTCAGTGGTTCTGACAGGATGTTCTCTACCACTGGGCAGAATCATGTCACGTGGTCATCCTAGAAAGAAAGGCTAGGGGATTGTGGGTATTAACTGTATACATTGCCACTGAGGACAAAAATCCAGGCTTCATGGACAAGAAAGATGGGGAGGCTGCCCATCTCCTTAGCCACGGAACACACGGATACTGCCCACAAAGAGTGACGCTGGCACGGGCGTGGGCTGTTTCATTTTTCACAAGGACAGATTGTACAAATGCTGTCCGCACAAGAAGGAACAGACTTGGTTCACCAAATCACTCATTCATACCAAGTTAATGTTTTCAAGCACCTTGTCTATGCTTGTCACAGAGAGAACAGTGAAAAGCAAAATAGATGTGGCCCTCATCACTTGTCAGACTGAACAGGAGAAAGAAGTCAAAAGGATGATGTACCTGATTCCATCCTAGCACATAAGACATTTCCTTAAAATAAATATTTTCGAATTGTGTGTGTATGTGTATGTATCTTTGGGTATGTGCATGCAAATACAGGATTCTGTGAAGACCAGAGGCATTGGATCACACTGGAGTTGGAGTTACAGGTCGTTGTGAGCCTCCCAATATGGGTGCTGGGAAATGAACTCAGGTCTTCTACAAGAGCAGGGGGTCCTCTTAACTCCTGAGTCATCGTTCCAGCCCACAATGATAGTTCTAAGCATAAGGATCCTTCTCTTCTCATAAATAATATGTGGGTCATTCTTTTACTTTTATATATCAAGGTGATCTCAAGCAACTCAGCACCCAGCAAACTAGTATGAGAGACAATACTGAAGATGTAAATGTGTATGAAATAGTAGAGATCAATGCCTACAGCTACTTGATGTGTTGTTCAGCTCACCATCCCTACCTGGTAGGTTGGGACAGAGTTGTTTCAGCAGCACTGACAATCCCACATTTAGCTTTGACCATGAACTTTTCCTTCACATTCCCCAGTCAGTTCAGTGACTGACTCAGACTAAGGATCTAACAAATATACTTGCTGACCTGAATTCAAAGTTAGATTTCATTCTGCTAGAATGGTAAGAATTACACAGGAATTCTTTAAGGTCAAATTGGACAGCTGGTAATCCCTGACCCTTGCATTTTGGAGGGCACAGTTATTCTTTGTGCTGTACATTAAAGTTTCCCAATCAATATGCCAAAGCATACTACTGCATTTGTGGACTTGGAGACCTAAAGATGGTGGTACAGACAGTTTAGCATCCATAAAACTAGAAACTTTTGCTAAGGGTCATTGTTCATTCCAGGTGTGTTGAGAAAGTGAATTTGTCAGCCCCTGGGTAGCACATCTCATCTTGGTGGGCTACACAAATTCTGGCTCTATATGGCATGAGTGAGCAAGACTTGCTCTCTATGGCACATAACACAAGGCTCTCAATTTAATATTCACATAAACACAAATGTTCATACTTTCCCAGAGGGCCTCCCTCTGTGTAGCCTTGTAAGATGATTAAAAAAAAAATCAGGTTTTCTGTTAATTTGCTTATTTACTTATTAGTATTATATAGAATCAGCTCCCCTTTCATGACCTGTGTGCTGTTCTCCCCTTATCTAAAGGTGGGAGGGTGGTGTTGAGAAGGCTGGACCCGTTTTTAATCTCAGTCCCCTAAATTCTATTCTTGTACTGTATTAGATTAGGGTGCGATGTACTTGGCCTCTGTGCCTCATAGACATATCACCACCAAGCCAGGACTCAAAATCATTGCCCAAGGTAGGAAAAATGGCCCTGTGATAAAGGTACATGCTGCCAAGCCTGAAGACCCGAGTTCCATCCCCCAATTCCACATGGTGGAAGAAGAGAAACAACTCTTGAAAATTGTCCTCTGACTTCTACATGTGTGCCTTGACACATATGCACTTATGCAATAAATAAAGTAATAATTATAAAAAGACCACCACTACCTAAACTTTCACAGTTTTTTTTTTAATTAAAGACAGAATCTCATGGCCCAGTCTAGCCTCAACTCACTATGTAGCCAAGGATAACCTCGAACTCCTGATTCTCCTGCCTACACTGGTGAATTATTTTTTTTAGAATATACAAAACTGTTCTGAATCGTGGGCTAATGCCTTAATTACAGAAGCTATTGTCTTTTGTAGCTCTGGTATCCAATCTAGTGGCTAATGCCAGCCGGAAAAAGATCACACACCTATCTAGGAATATAAGAAACAAGCAGGTAAAATGTAACAACATGTAGTAATTCACAAAACTTTTATAAAAAAGGAAACTCCAGAAGCTAAAGACTGCCTAGGGGGTGAGTAGTTTTGTTACATGCAGTTTTAAAACAGACTTAAAATATGTATCTGAAAAGGCTTTGACTGTAGGTTTTTAAAAACTAAGTTTAGTGGGTCAAAAATAACAACTGTTTTAGTGAAGGCATGGCCTCTTAAAAGCCAATCTTCAAAGCTACCGATTCAGTACTTGTAAATTCACTTAGGTGAGGGAGTCAAAATCCTCCTTTTGTAAACAAATGAATGAATGAATGTATAAATAAATAATAATTGCCATCTTAGGGCCATCTGTGAATAACACTTGTCTGGGTGCTGACCTCCCATTTAGGCTCTGGTTGCTGTACAGGAGTCCCTCCTGTCTGTCCTTGAAACGGAAACAGGGTGCCAAGCCCAAAAGAAAAGGCAGAGGCTCTGGGATCGGGTACTAGGTTACACGTGGTTTCAAAGGCCCTGAGAGTTATATTTGGAAAATCACTTAAAGATGATTGCCAAGACCACAGGGGATTAGAGTCGCTGTAAAATGTCTTTAACGATTAAAACTCTGGAGCCAGAACAATTCTAGAGAAACTAACACTGTAAAGGACGTGGAGTACCCAGCTGGCACCACGTGGGGTAGAAATGACCACATCAACACCGTTTATTGTAAGCCCAGCAGGCCCTGCTGTGACAGAGTGATGGACTTGAAGAAAGTCATTCCCCCAGAAGGGCAAGTGTTGCTACACACAGATAGATACACAACAGCCGCCTGCAAGTGCCCAAGACTGTCCTTCACGCTTAGAGTTTTGAGACTGTTGAAAAAGTCGCATGCCTGGGAAACTCAGCAATTACTTGTGCAGGAAGGAGGACCAGGAGTTCAAAGCCAGTCTATGCTAACTTTTCTCAAACAATCAAAAGAGAAAAGAAATAGAATAGACACCAGGAACCAAATATTTTGCACTCATTAAATTCCCTTTCTTCCAATAATTTTTCCTTGGATTTCCAATAATCCCCATCCAGGACAGAAAGTTGAAGAAGGGAATCTGGAGATACCTGCTCACCTCCTCATTCCCTCTCGAACTCGCCCAGCTACAACCCCCCCACCCCTCGCCCCGCAGAACCTGAGCCCCGCCCGGGTGTGCCTGGCCCCGCCCCAGAAGCAGGAGCCCCGCCCACTACCGGGAGCTCCGCCCAGACGCTTGAGCCTCGCTCCAGACCAGGCGTCCGCTCGGACGCGCTAGTCCCGCCCACCAGTGGGGGCGCGCGGCGCGGTAACCCGGAAGTGGCGGCGGCGTGCGGGGGCGGGGCGGCGCGCACAAGCCGGCCATGGCCGCCGCCGCCGGCTTTGTGTGCCGCGCGCGGGCCTCGGCCGTCCGCGCCTCGCCGAGGCTGCGGGGCCAACGTTGACCCGCCCCTCTCGCCCCGCCCCACCGCGGGCCTGCCCGCCTCCTCGGCCGCCCTCCCGCTGCCGGCGCGCGCCTTCCGCGCTCCCTCCGCTTCCCTCCCGCCCGCGGCGGGCGCCAGGCCGCCCCGATGCCCGAGCCCGGCCCCAGGATGAACGGCTTCTCGCTCGGCGAGCTGTGCTGGCTCTTCTGCTGCCCGCCCTGTCCGAGCCGTATCGCCGCCAAGCTGGCCTTCCTGCCGCCCGAGCCCACCTACACGGTACTGGCGCCCGAGCAGCGCGCGCCCACGGCCGCCGCGACCCCGGCCCCGGCCCCGGCCGCCCAGCCGACCCCGGCCGAGGAAGGCGCGGGCCCTGGCGCATGCAGCCTGCACCTGAGCGAGCGCGCCGACTGGCAGTACTCGCAGCGTGAGCTGGACGCCGTCGAGGTCTTCTTCTCGCGCACGGCCCGCGACAACCGGCTGGGTTGCATGTTCGTGCGCTGCGCGCCTTCCAGCCGCTACACGCTGCTCTTCTCGCATGGTAACGCCGTGGACCTGGGCCAGATGTGCAGCTTCTACATCGGCCTGGGCTCGCGCATCAACTGCAACATCTTCTCCTACGACTACTCCGGCTACGGCGTGAGCTCGGGCAAGCCGTCCGAGAAGAACCTCTACGCCGACATCGACGCCGCGTGGCAGGCGCTGCGCACCCGGTGAGCCCGGGGCCGCGGGTGGGGCGCGGGCCTCTGGTCCCCGACCGTTGTATTCGCTCGGGGTCTCCAGCCCTTGGGGGCTAGAAAGCTCCAACTCCAGGTTCTGCCTGCTCTCGCGCTGGCCCACACGACCTGAAGCCTTTGTGGCTCTGGTTAAACGCACGTGGCTGCCTTGGGGGTGCTAACGTACCGGGCAAAACCAACTCGGTTCGGGTTGAGTTGCGTGATGAACTAGTCCCAAGACTCTAAAGGTCTTCTGGCAGAAGTGACCTTGGGATTTTCTTTCCCCCTGAAAGTAGGGGCGAGACAGTGACCTCTAAAAGACTTTCCACCTAGAAAGTGTCCCTGGGGCCATGTCTGAGAGGCTGTGAGACACAGGAGGGGCGGGTAGGGTGAGGGCTCTGCCTCCTGGTGGGGCAGAGTAGCTGACTCCAGGGGATCTGGAAGTTAGCTGATGGTGGCACCTTCCCAGAGCTCCCCACCAGTAGTAGCCCAGCCTGTTTGATAATTACAGGCGTTAGGGAATCTCTTGACCTTGAGTTAGCATTCATAGAGCTGTGTTGTTTTTGTTGAGGGTCTTCTGCATGCCAGGCACAAATAGGGCATGATCCGAGAATAGACTAGGTGAAACGAGGAAACAACATGACTTTTATTGCGAGCTTAGACAGTCGTCTGGTTCGTGGGCAAGTCATTTGCCCAGTTTTGGTGCCTGTGACCTTTCCCACCTACCCTATAGCAGAGATGATGACTATATCTGAGGTTCTGTCGGTAATGAGTTTGGATTTCATTAGACTCTCCAGAGTAAAGAGGCAGTCTTGTTGCTAGAGACCTTTGTATGGTTTTTATGCAAAGTCTTTTTGCTGGACTCCAGGCACATGGCCAATAGTAATGACTTTGTTTCCATATGTGTGGTACATATGTTCATAAATTACTCCCTTGTGCTTCCAGAAAAAATGACTTGTGCAACAAGGAAGTACTTAGTATTTACTCTGTTGCTTGCTTGTGTTCCCCTGAGGTTTCAGAAGGGTATGTCCTCATTTAGAGTATAGCTTCTGGAAAGTGATGTAGGCAGATAGACTGGATCCTGTGCTGATGGACTGCATGAGAATCCACAAGTAGTTACATGCCACCTGTTCCAAGAAAGGGTTTTAAAAGTAGGCCTCACAAGCTGGGTGTGGTGATAGAGGAATGCTTGCAATCCCAGCACCCTAGAGGCAGAGACTGGAGGACTACCACAAGTTTAAGGCAAGTCCAAGCTATGAAGTGAGTTCCAGGTTAGCCAAGGCTACATAGTGAGACCTTGTCTGCAAAGGGAGGAGAGGTATGTGGGCCATGGAGAGGACTCTGAGTAGAGGTACTTGGGGAACAATCTTAGTGATCTGAGTTCCATTCCTGTAACTCCCATAAAAGTGGAAGAAGAGAACCAACTCTTCAGAGTTGTCCTCTGACCTCCACTTGAGTGCTTTGGTATGCTTGCCCATGCACATATATCAGTACACACACACACATGCACATGTAAGAAAAATTTGTCATTAGTGTAGATATTAAACATGAGTTCAGTATTAGGTAAAAAAGTGAAACATAAAAGTCCAGCCTTCGTTAGGCTTCCTACAAAAATTTCTGCAGAACATTGCTCCTAAATGGGCCTGTTTATTGAAGTGAAAGCTTTTCACAGGGTTGACCCTTCACAGGGAGTATGGGTGTGTATGTTTTACCACATAGGTGAGGTGTAGTTACTTCCTGCAATCTGTTATATAAGAAGCGTTATTTTGGGGTAATGGGAATATTTGAATTGGTGTTAGCTCTAAATTTTGCTTGTGATTTATTTAATACTATATTTGAATTTATATTTAAAATGAATAAGAATCTAGTGTAGTTTTTTGAAACAGGGTCTTACACATATTCTAATCTGATCTCAAGCTCACCATGTGACTGAGAATGACCTTGACCTCCTGCCTCCTCTTCCTAAGTACAGATTCACAGATTTATATCCCCACACTTGGCAGAATCTTAGAATTTGAAAACGCCTCACAAATCCTCTTGTCCTGTGCTTTCCCAACCTTTTAGACTGACCCTATGGTTAGGTGCTCAACTTTACATCTTGATCTTGCATACACGCACACACATACACACCTGTGGCTGCTGTCTGAACCAAATGCTTCACAAAATGTTATTTTCAGGGGGCACTTCACATAGCAGAATGTGTCTTTCATTTGACTTAAAAAAATAAAAAAAAAAGAAAAAGAATACTGGTTGTTCAGTGGTGTTGAGTGTCTTTCCCAGCTCATCCACCCACATTTGGCAGAAAGGTCATCTCACAGACAGCCAGTGACAGGTCTCTTGACTGCTGGTTTAGAACTCTTCTTTCCATACCCTGTACTCCTGTTGGATTTCTCACAAAGTGTATTTGTGAATCTGAATTGTAATGTAGTCCTTACCTGTTTCTGGAGCTAATCAGTTCTCCAGCCACCTTCCTTCAGTCCTTGCTGTCTTGTTCTGTGGCCCTTCTATAATCTAGCTTGGAGTAGAATCCCAAATCTGTTCAGGTCCTTGCCATGGAAGAACATCTCCTACCCTTTGTGCCAATTCTGTGGCTGGTTCAGGACACCTCTCCTAAAACCCCCAGTCCTCTGTAGAGAGGGGTTTCCCTCCTTATTTCCTGGTTAGCCATACCCACAGAACACTGAGAGCTTTCCTCTTCCAAAGTTGTGTATGTTCCTGTCCTTCAATTATCATTCCAGAAGCATTATGTTGTTTGCCAGTGTCAGTCAGTCCAGTGTCCTAGGCACAGTACCTCGCACTCTTTTCCTCAGCTCACATCTGGCATTTAAAAGAAACAAACTTTAATTTTATGTGTATGAGTGTTTTGCCTGCATGTATGTAAATACACCTGTGTTACACAAAACCCACAGAGGCCAAAAGAAGGTGTCAGATCCCCTGGAACTGGAGTTGTGGATGGTTGTTAGCTGCCATGTGGGTGCTGGGAATCAAACCCAGGTCCTCTGGAAGAGCCGAAAGTGTACTTAACTGCTGAGCCATCTCTCCAGCCTCACATGTGGCATTTTGAATATACCCTCCATGCTGAGAACATCCATCATGACTAGATCCTAGTTACATTAGGAGATCCTTGTATCTCCTTTGTAGCTCATGGGTTAAAGACCTGGCCCCAGTGCAGTATTCAGAGATGGAACTTTGGGAGGAAGTGATTGGATCATAAAGGACTCTGACTTAGTCAGTCAGTGGATCAGTCCAGTGATAGTTCATAATTCAGTGCACTATTGGGAGGTGATGGAACCTGGAAGGTGGGGCCTGATTGGAGGAATGGACTTACTAAGGGTGTACTTTTGAAGGATATATCTTGCACTGACCCCTTTCTCTCTGTCACTCTGTCTTGACTGCCTTGGGGGAGACAGCTTTTCTTTTCCATTTTCACATGATAATTCTGCCTTGCCAGGGCCTAAAAGCAGCTGGCCTTGGATAGACTAAAGGCTTTGAAACTGTGAGCTAAAATAAATCCTCTCTGAAGTTGTTTACTCCAGTATTTGTCATAGCCACAAAAAGTGACTCATCCCTTTGCTTGTGCTTATGGAGTTCCTTTATCTGCTGTTCAGTTCGATTCAAAGTTCCTGGAGGGCAGTGATCTTGTCTTCCCTATGCCCAGCATCCTACCTTCAAATAATAGACCCTGATTAAACAGTTGCTTAATGCATTTATATAATTTGTGTTCTATCAGTGATTGGGATACAGTCAGGATTTTAGGAATTGCAAGTGCTGAACCTTATTTTACTTCCGGAATTTAGTATCTGTGGATGCAGCCATAAAAGCATTGTGTTGTTTCCAGATGTATTGGCTTGAGGTCTGAGCTGCTTTCTAGCTGCTATTTTGGCATTCTTCTGACATTGAGGTGTCTGTGCTGAACAGAAGAATAATTACTCTCATTCCTCATTTGTCTTCTGCTTTTATGCATTGCCTACTTGTGTGGCTTCTGTGCTGTTTTGACCTTAACAGAGGGCCTAACGCCAGTGCACATATTTCCACATGTATGAATAAAAGAGGAGTAGAAGAGGCAGAAAAGGTGATTTGCTGTTTGGGCAATGGGTGGTTATTTTTAAGGATTTGAAAATTTTCTGAAAAGGGTATTGAAAGAGGTACAATTTGAAGGAATCGGCAAGAGTGTGGCTTAGTGTTGAAGAAAAAGTTGGTGTTGACCCTAAGGAGGGTCCACTAACCCTGAACCTGATGGAGAACACTAGGGATGGCAATGCTTACATCCTGTGTGGACGTAAAAGTGTGCTGTGTGTTACAGTTGAGGGCTTTGAAGCATTTGTGGAAATGACATCATAAATCATGGTATCTTGGAAATTGGTGCTGCTTGAGTTGGGGAGGTAGTGACTGATGTGTCCAGGGCAGGATGGGACTATGTGGATCCAGGCTTCATACCCCTCCCTCGGGGAGTCTGTAGATGTTGGATGGTGGCTCAGGTGGAACTGAATCAAGCTCATGTGAAAGTATAAACCCAAACAAGCAATCCCAAGAATGAGGTGTAAAGGAGGTAGAGAGTGTTTTAGCTGAAGCAGTTTAATCTGGAGAAACAGATGACTTGTGGGGTGTTTGTGACGCAGAGCCATCTCTGAGCCTTCTATTTAATATAGGTGACAAAGACTGGAAGAGAAAGCCACTTGGCAACATAGCGAAGAGACAGATGCAAAAAGAGGAAGGTAAGCTTTGTGCCTTCGTTTAAATGACCAATAGTATAAGACCTAATATTTCATTCACTTATGCATTGAAACAGCAAACCATTAGCCATTGAATGTAAGTTCATTGATACTCTATTCTTCCGGGCTAGGTTCCAAAGCCTCCTTCCCTCCCTCCCTCCCTTTCTTCCCCTCCTTTTCTTCCTCCTCCTCTTTCTGTCTCTCTCACAATTGATTTTAGAAGCATTTGGACATGTATCCACATGCTGTTTAGTAACTTTTTCTGTCTGCCATTCCTAGGAGCTGTGATTGGGAATCCCATGACAGGGCTGTAGTGACACAGGCTGAGTGGTGGGAGCTTGAAAAGTACCTTCTGCTGGTTGTAAATGGTGTTTAAAGTTGCCATTCGTGGCAGGTTGTCCCTAGAGTGCAAGGCTTGCCTTTTCTGAGCACGGTGAGGTTGATAGCATAAACTCTTTGTTCTTTGTTTTCTTAGAAGGAAAACTGTGGTGTCATTAAGGGAAAAATTGCTTAGGATTTCTACCTGACTTTGATCAGGGTTGAGAAAACGGAACATGTTTTGAGTATGGTTTGATATAAAGTGAAGCAGGGTGATATTTATGGAAAGGACATATACTTGTCTCTTAGGGTCCATGAGATGCTATTTCCAGGATCTTATGGATACCAAAACCTACAAGTGCTCAAGTCCCTAATAGAAAATGGCGTGGTAATTGCATATAACTCATGTGCATCCTTTAAATAATCTCTGGATGACTTGTAATATCTAATGCAATGTAAATTCCTTGTAAGTAGTGGTTATATTGTACTATTTAGGGAATAATGACAAGGCAAAGGTCTTGGTCAGTAGAGATGCAGTTTTTAATCTTTGAATACTTTGATTCTGGACTGGGTGAATCTGCAGGTACAGAACTTGCAGACATGGAGGAGGGCCAGCTGTCAGGGGGCTTGTGGTTCCCAGAGCAGTAGGAGAATCCCATGAGAGAGAGGGGGACCCTCCGCTTCAGAACAGATGCACTCAGGTGCCAGCAGTCCAGGATGTGTTTTGAACTCTTCTCTCTTTTCCCATTCTCTCTTTCCCATGCGCTGTTTTTCAGGTTCCCTGCTCTGCCCTCTTCAGGGACCAGAGTTCCTCCTCACCCCATGGAGGCCTGCTCATCCAATGGTCTACTCTGAGGGACCACAGACTTATGTAGTTACCCAGTGGTAGGAGAGCCACAGTGTCATTTTCTGCGATAATGACTAACAGTTCCTTAACCGATTCTCTTCTCAGCATTTTCTTTAGGGCACTCTGGGACACTCATCTTCTCATATTTAGTCTTAAAACTAAGGGTAGAAGAGGTCTTAATTGTTTCTTTGGACCTTACCTTTAAGGTTCCTCACTACCTTCTGCTTCTCGATTTCCCACCTAAGAATTTAGTTAGCTTGTCCTCTTGATTCAGCAGTAATAATCCACCCTAGTTCAGACTCCAGAGTCTGGCTGTAGAAATTGTGGTACTCATTTTGGTCACAGCTGTATAGTCTGTACGGGCCTCAGACTGAAACCATGGATCCGCTCCACTGTGAGAAGCCTTCCACATAGAATCCAGTCCCCACCTTAACACACAGGAAAGCTGGAAAACTATTGTTTTTGAACAAATGTTTTAAGTAACAGAATCCTTCATTATGTCTAAAAGATAGGGTTTACAGAAGTTAGAGACAGAGACAGAACCTCAAATTTGGGTAGGAAAATAGTTCTAACCTCCACTAACTCACTGCATGACTGTCTGTCTTTGTCCATTTGTGCTGCCATAGCTATATCTGAGGCTGGGAAATTTATAAAGAATAGAACGTTATTCCTCTCAGTTCTGCAGCCTGGGAACTAAGGGCACCAACAAGTCCCATGGTGCAGTAAGGGTTTTGGTTTCTGAGAAGGTTCATTGAATGCTGTATCTTCAGAGGTGAGGAAGGCTCCTTCTCACATGGAGTAAGAGTGGAGATTGGGAGGGTGCTTCGCTTATATCACACCGTCTGTGGTTATTTACACGGCCCTCACCTGTAAGACCGCTCCTGCTTCCACTCCCCTCTCCTCCCAACTTAGGACCTTCTCTGTTCTTTCTGATGAGACCACTCTTGACAGAAGGCACTCCTCCTCTTACGAGGTACAGTGGGAATTAAGGCCAGTTAAGCATTGGTGTTGGAAGGAGCTCTAGCAGACAGACACTGTCATCCCTATGTGTGTCTTGCTCTTTGAGAATAGAGCATGGGTAATTCCTTAAAGTAGGTCAGTGGGGCAGTAACATCACTGCTCTTTAGTGACCGCATGTGTAGGCACCCGATGAAAGCCTGAGAGTGAACAGCTGAAGGAAAATGGGACTCTTCCCCTTGGGTTCCTTTCCTTCCCCTACACTGCCTGGCAGGCACCATGGGACACTGATGGGTTGCTGAGAGAGGCCTGATGAGTGGACATGATTCTGAATAGCCCATGGGGTAGAGAACACCCCGGAAGGATGAAGGATAAGAATACAGAGTGCAAGTAGACTTCTGTGTCCGTGTGGGCTAAAGGTCCCCAGCGTGAAATGGTTCAGTGGTTTCATTTAGAAGATTTACAGCTGGAACTGGTTTCCAACTTCTATCAGAATCATACAGAAAAGTTGTCTCAAGGATAAACCTGAAGAGGGGTGTTCCTGCCATTCTGAGCTTTTTGGTGCTGTTTTGTGGTTGAGAGCACAGATATTAGTTGAGGCTTGGGTTTAGGTCCTGGCTCTGACACTTGATGTCAGCCAAATGCCATTGCCTTTTCAAGTCCTGGTTGAATAATGGTAACTGATAATGCGGTGGTAATGATAATACCTCCCGTCAGGTCCCGATACATCTCCACACAAGAAGGCACAAAAATGGGATGCCATTGTTGGAGATTATTAATAGAACTGTTGGAGCTGTAGTAACCAGAGTTCAGGTCAGAGGGAGCCTTACTGGTTGCTTTCCCCACTGTCAGTAGGGAGACATCCAGGTGGAGCCTCACTCTATAAGCTGCACTTACAGCTTAGAGGAGAGAAGTTGCTAGGATTTATTGCTTCGGAGAGCAGTGTGCACTGGGGGTGTGAATCTTGATAGGAGTGTAACTGCCAGGTGTTTATATCCCCAAAGGAGCTCTTTCCAGGAGCAGCAGCCTTACCTGTAACCCAACACCTACAGTCACTTTGCAGGTTGTCCTCTCTGCATTGTTTATAGGGCTGAGTTTGCTCTGATGCAGATAGGGAACACAGGGACAGGGTGAAACCCTGGCTTTTCTGCCCATCTAGAACCTCTTGGCCATCAGCTGTCATCCTACCCTTTACCTGAAGTTGGCCAAGGGATCTGAATTACATGTTTCCTTTTAAAATATGAATGTTCCCAGAATACCACGCTCCTTCTATTCAGAGAGCGTTTTCACGCTGTGTAACGGAGCTCATTGATAACTTCCACGTTATTGATTCGCTGTCGAACTAAAGAGCCATGGCACCACAGCTGGGAAACTGGAAACCTCTGTTTCCAGGAAGTCTGGTTAGCTCGAGACCAGGCTCAGGCGACAGTTCACTGAGTATCAGTTACATGCTGAGTGGCTGGGAGAGCCACTGTGTCTCATCAGAGCACTGCTCACATCTTCAAAGGGAAGGGAACACAAAGAAGCCTCCTGAGCTGCTTCACTTGGCATTTTTAAATGTAGTGAAATGTGGGCAGTTGCTTTTGAGGGAAGAGTGTAAAGCAGGGCTATATCCAGAAAGAATGAGAGGTGTGCCTGCTGGCTGCCACCGTGATGTTAGGGTTGGAATTTAGAAGATAGCTCCTGTTTAGCCCCATGTGACTTTAGTAATTGTCACCGATACAACCAAACCCAGTGCAGAAATAACGAGACTGACTGCAAAGGTCCACGGTGCCAGAACAAGATTAATTTTATTATTCTGTGTGGGGGGTGCAGTGTCAAAGGACAACTCTGTAGAGTGAGTTCTTTCCTGCTTTTACTTGAGTTCTGGGGAGCTAACTCAGGTCAGCTTGCCTAGCAGCTGCTTTACCTGCTGACCCGCCTCATCTGGCTTGTATTATTTTAATTTCCAATCACATGCTAATTTGCTTCTATGCATACAGTTAAGAAAATGAACATACCGTCATAGTTCCTGGAAGAAATCAGATTTTCCACCAGATTAGGAACTGATTAATAAGAGTTCATTGGTTTGGGCTGTCACCCATAAGAAGAACGAAGACTCATGAGTGCCTGTAGTCTGAGGGTTCACCCTCTCTGGTTGGTGCCCACTGGTCATTCCTGTCACATCTAGGGTTCAGTGTCCTATAAACATAGCCCTTCCTTGTTTTGAGCCTAGAGAGCCTTTCGTGCCCTCCCTCTTCCGTCCACATATCTGAGAAGCCTGAGTTTCCATCATTTTCCTCTTCTGTTTCCTCTCCTGAGCGGTGCTCTTGGTACGTACCTGGTCCCTGAGTCGTTTGCTGCACCTGCCCATTCTCTGCCTTATGCTTCTCTGGTGGTTCCGCCCTGTCCCTGTCCTGGGTCAGGTGTGAATCTGCGTGGTTTCCTTTGCTTACCATCTCTTCTCAGATAGCTGCAGCAGGACTGCCTGGCATGCCGTGTACTGAGTAGATAACAGGGATGAGTTGGTGACAGCAGTTCACACACTGTAGAGTAAGAGTCTCTGGAGCCTTGTTAAAACAGACATTGCACCCCATCCTCATATACTTTGTGAGAGTAGATACAGAACAAACCTGGTGCAAGTGTATGGTCTGAATCTTAGGGACACCAGGATATGCTAGCTCATAAGGAAGGCAGTTGAGAATCCCACATGGTGACTTGTTTTTAGGTACCATCCTTTCCCTGAGATTTGCTGCTGTTCTCCATAACAAAGATCATCATTATGAAACATGTCACCATAGTCCATGCCCCACTTCCCCCCACCTGTGCTAGGGATGGAACCCAGAGCCTCACACATACCGGGCAAATGCTTTAACACTGAGGCACATTACATTCCCAGGAGTCCTTATTGTAACAGACTTTACAGTTTTTTTTTTGTTTTTTTTTTTTTTTTGAAGTAAATACATAGTTTTGTTGTTGATTAAAACAGCAAAAGTCAGGGTCTCAACTTTGTAGCCCAGGGTTGCCTTGAATTCATGGCGTTCCTCTTACTTCATCTTCTAGTGCTGGGATTATAAGTGTAAACTACCATACCTCTCCTTAATAAATGCATAGTTTGTTTTTAAGCTGTTGGCTTCTAGGCTTTGGAACATATCTCGATCCTGTCTTTGGCTCTTCACTTCAGTGTCAGCTGTGCTGTTTCAATATTCAGTATTCTGTGCACCGCTGCACACCACGTATCTACAGCCACATCTTGCCCCTTATGGCTCAACTCACATTCTGTTGGGTCTGCTTATTGACTGCCCTCTGTTAGCCTGGCATTCTTCCTGAAGAAAACAAAATTCTGCTCTGGTGACGTTTCCATTCAGTAGTGCCAGTGACAAACAGAGAACATGATAATAATGGTCTTATTATTATCAGGTCAGCTTGATAATATGTACCATATTAGAATGCAGAAATGCAGAGCCAGTCAAGGTGTTGGGAGGATTGGAGAGTGGGACTGTGAGTTGCAGTTTTAAAGTGGTGGCTAGGGTTTGCTTCATCTCAAGAATGACATGTGACCCAAAGCAATGAGGGTCAGCTCTGTGCCAGAGAGGACTGAGAGATAGAGGCTCTGGGATGGAGTGTGGCTGGCAGATGAAGATTACCAAAGTGGCTGGGTCAGGACAAGTCAGTGGTGTTAGAGAGGACAGTAGGAATGAGACCTAGAATAGGGCCTGAGGGACTGCTGCAGCATATGGAACCATGGAAGAAGGGCTTTGCATAGAGATAGGATTTGGTTTGACTTAGGTTTCAGAAGCATCACTCAGTATTGTGTTCTTGATAAACTGTGGGGGCTGGTGTGCCATTGGAAGAGGAAGGATCAGTGAGGATTTTTCTGCAGTGTTTCAGGTGAGAATTGATGAAACAGCGTGCTTAAAGTTTAGATGCATTTTAAGCATAAAGCCAACATTTGCTGATGTAAAATGAAAAAAGGGAAAGTCAGGAATGACAGGAAGTGACTTATTCCTGTGATCCTGGCAGTCGCAGTTTCCTGGTAATCCCAGTATCCTGGTAATTGCAGCATGGGAGGCAGGAGAACCACAAGTCCAAGTCGCTGGGCTACGTAGGAAGATCCTGTATCAAGTAAATAAATGTAAAAATAACCTCAAGGTTTTGATTCAAGCAACAGGAAAGCCTGCCTCATTTCTGTTGAGCTGGGTGGTGAGGATACAGTAGGGCAGGTCAGGAGTGTGGCCCTGGACTTGGTGCTTTGAGGTGCCCATCAGATCCTCCTTACATGGAGATGCAAGAAACAATAGAGCATGGTCTGGGCTAGAGATGACTTTGAGAATTGTCTCTTCAAAGGGATCAATTAAAAACAAACAGGAAAGAACAAAAGAGCACTTCAAAGCGTTACTTTTGGACCCAGCAAGATGGCTCCATAGGTAAAGGCAACTGGCACCAAGCCTTGTGACCTGAGTTTGAGCCCTGGAATCCACGTGGTGGAAGGAGAAAACAAACTCAAAGTTTCCTCTGAGCTACACACATAGACACACACACACCCATGCACTTTCACACAGAGAGTGGATGAATATAATTAAAATGTTAAAAAGCGCTGTCAGGGCCTGGATGGTTCAGTGGTTAACCACTCTTGCAGAGGACCCAGATTGAATTGCTAGCACCCACATGGCAGCTAATGACCATCTATAACTCCAGCTCCAGGGGATCTGGCACCCTCTGCTGACCTCTGCTGGCATTGTACAACATGCGTGTACGTACTTACCTACATGCAAAATAAAAATAAATAACAAATTTTTTAAGAAGAGCTGTCACTTTCTCCTGGGATAGGCCTGCTCACATCTTCCCTGCCAGAGTCACCGTGCAAGGGCCTTGTTTGGTCCGTGTCCTGCTTCCAGGGCTTCTTTAGTTGATGTTAAAGAGTTCAGAGCTGAAGGACACATGCCACTCATGGCTGGTCCCTTTTTCCTTTGGTGAGAGCTCCTTGGGGTCAGATTGAGTCTGCTGTCTGCCTGACTTGTTGCCCTTGGTTTTTCTCTGCTTGGAAAGCCATCGCTAGTTCCCCTTGCAATGTTGAGCTTTCTAGCGGCCCGCACATCGTTTCCCATAGAAAGTTCTGAGGTCAGCAGTTCTGCTAGAAGTCCTTTCATTCCCGCATGGTTCCTGGCTGCCACCTGATTGGTTTTGAAAATCCCTCTTACTACTGACCTGGTGTACACTTGACATTTTTGATGTGTAAAGTGCCAGAGAGCCATAATTGTAATTACTTTTGCAGGATTAAGTATGGTGAAGATAACAATTTAAATTTATACAGTACTTTCTGTTTCCTCATAGTCCTCTGAACCTAACATGGGAAAGTTTTCTTGAGGACTTTGCAGGCTTCTGAATCTTTTCAAATCCATTTTTTTTTTTATTTTGGGGTTATCCTCTTAACTTTATACTTATCCAAAGAACCACAAAGTTAAAACCCCGGTTGAAGTCTAAATCTCCTAGGAATTGTCTCTTCCTTCTCAGCTCCTTTCTAGAAGGAAAGACTACTGCCTGTATATTTCTGAAAGGAAAAAAAAGTACAGCCAAAGCCTTGGCTTCTCTGTGCTCCTTTTCTGAAATGCCCTTCTCTGGATGCCTCATGCTAACTACAATCCTCTAGCACCCACCCCCAGGCCACCCTTGCATGCTCCTTGCCAGTTCAGCAGATTTCCCTGTCTCCACTCTTCATTATATATACCTCTCCTTCAGCTCTTGCCCCCACCCACTGGCCTGTGTCTTTCTCCTGTGGGAATGTGGCTTCCTTGAGGACAGAGAAGGTAGCTAATTTTTCTTAGACTCACTAGGAGCCCAATGCAGTCTCTCCTTGCAGAGCTGGCTCTGCCTGCCTTGGCGACATCAGTAGATGAACTGGAAGGGTTGTCTTTAGAGCTCTTCTGTTTTCAGATTCAAGATTGTAAGTACTGATCTCCTTTAATTCTGTCCAAAGTGGTGTCAGGTAGCTGGTCGTTTGACTTTCTTGAAGTCCCTCTCCAGGGTTAGGTGTGAAAATGTAGTCCAGCCAGGGGAAGGTACAGGGACCTGAGTGTAAGGACCTGGGGAAATTGAGGTCTTTCGCATCACCTGCCACCTAGTTCCTCAACCAGGCCAACTGATAGAGGATGAAGCTTGCTTTCTTAAAAAAAAAGTGGAGTAGCTGGAGAGATGGCTTAGCAGTTAAGAGCCACTGACTGCTCTTGGAGGACCAGGGTTCAGTTCCCAGTATCCATATGGTGGCTAACAACTGGGTGCACTTACACACATGCAGGCAATTGTGGGGGTCCTGTTCTGAGGTGCAGGGACACACTCTGGGAGACAAGATCAGTGCTGGTAGAGAGTCAGCAAGCCATTTATTGACTGGTTTAACAAGCTTATATACAGAAAGAGGAAGGGGGCTACAGGTAGATAGGCAAACAGGCAAAGGGGGTTAACAACATAATCAAACAGAAAAGGAATGTAAACAGCATGTGGGATGTTGATTACACAGGGGTGTTGTAAAACTTTGTGGTCATGGTTCACTTGAGGAAGGGTGTTTATGTGGCAGTCATAAATCAAGGAGTGCAAGATGTTTCTCCAGCTGAAAGAGATCTTTTCTAAGAACAAAGAGCACAGTAGGCTTTTAACCCAGCTGACTTCTCCCAGTTGCTGGACAGTGTTTCTCCTAACAGGAATTACAAGACTGCTATGTTGAGAGTCTCCTTTAGCAGGAAAAGTTAACTGTAGCTTCAAAGTCCCAGGCTCAGTTTGTTCTGAGAGAAGCCATCTCGGTCTCCAACATGCAATATTCTTGTCCTAGCTTGCTTTTCCATTGCTGTGACAAAACACTCTGACCAGTACCAATTTGGGGAGGAAAGGGTTTATTTCGCTTACATTTCCCAGGTCACACAGTTCATCAAGGGAGCCAATGTAGGAACTCAGAATAGGAACCTGGAAGTAGGAGCTGAAGCACAGGCTGTGGAGGAATGCTGCTTACTTGCTAGTTCCCCTGGCCCATGCTCAGCCTGCTTTCTTATACAATAGACAACAACCTGCCCAGGGATGGCACCACCCACAATGCTGCCTTTCTACAGCATTCAGCAATCAAGAAAATACTCCACCGACATGACCACAGGCTAATCCAATGGAGGCATTCCCCAATTGAGGCTCCCTCAACCCACATGTGTCAAGTTGATACTAAAGCTTTCCAGTACAATACTCATACACAAAAAATAAAATAACAAATAAGATATTTTTAAAAAATGAAAATCACCTGTGTTCCCAAAAGGGAAGGGCTATGTTTGTCTGTGTGTGAGAGACCAGATGCAGATCTATCAGAGAACTAATCACCCTCAGTATGTATATGTACAGCCATCTTGTTTCAATTATGTTTGTTTTATAATACTTGGGGAGAATAATTGTCACTCCTGAAGAATGCAGAGTTTAAAGTTTCAGCTGTGGCTTCACTGACTGCCTGACTTGTAGCTCTTTCCCGCTGATCTCTTGGTACTTTTTCCATGCCATGTTGTTTATTGAAAACAACTTTATTACAGAAAAATCTCAAATTATATGCAGAATAAGGAAATAATGACATTAAGACCCATAACATTAGCATCTATCCTTCAGTACTTAACATCCTGCCACAGTGCATCCTACTCTGCCCATCTGCTGTTATTAAAGTTTTTTTGTTTATTGTTTTTCCTCAGAGGAAGAATGTAAAAGCATTGAGATGCAGCCATGCTGGCTGTGTGATTTTTCTGGCAGTATTTAATTATTGTCTGATCTTGTGGCAAGCAGGTGTGGAGCACTTCCGTACTGTATGTTATGTTACATGGCAGTTGGAGTACAGACTTGATTTGAGGATGGATAGAAAGGAATTGTAAATAGATTTAATACCAGCTAGCTAGCAAAAAGAAGGCTCTAGGTCTTGACCAGTTTATTATGTGAGCATCAGTCTTGTAAAGATTCTTGTGTAGATGATGGAAAGATCAGTAGACAGATCATTGATCAGAGGCCTAGGAGAGCCAGGTGATTACTGAGAGACACAGTTGTCTGGTCCTGTCTTCAGCCTCAGTACCTCCATTTGTGACGAGAGATTTGCACCTGTTCTGCTGAGGCAGCATTTGTTGAGTGTTTGTTTTGTAAGCCTATTTCTTTAACCTTTATATATTTTTAGCATACCGTATCTGTGAAGCAGTGATTGTGATATTGTGGTTGGCCCATTTCACAGATACTGACACTGAGGACCAGGAAGAAATGAATGACTTGCCCTGGGTCACATGGAGTTAAAGAACAAGCCACTTTGAACCCAGGTGTGCTGACAGTGAAGCTTGTGTTCTCAAATCAGACAGTGTGCCCTACATAGACCTCTAATGGAGCGTGTGGATAAGTGGGTGTATGGGTATGTGTGTGGAGGTGGTGTGGGGATGTGGGTGTGTTTGCACACTCATGTGCATGCCCTGGGAGGTGCTCAAGCCTGGGTGCAGAAAGACAAGACCAGCATGGTCAGAATGTAGACTTCTGCTTCTAAGTTAAATGTCTCATTTTGTTATCACACACAGGTACGTGTGTACTGTTCCAGGTTTTATGGAAAGGGGTACATGATTCAGACACCAGTGCTCTCTGTTTATGTCGTTCCTTTATATGTTCTTGGATTTTTTTCCCGAATTGTTAAGATCTGAGTGTAATAATAAAATGTTTAGGAATTTCAGGAATTTGAACAAATGAGCACCTGGTGTGTTTATGTCAGATGTGGGGCTGAATACTAAGCTTGGGCTTTTGTAACACACAGTATTTAATTTGCATTTGAAAAGATGACTTAGAATGTCCTTGTAAGGATCCCCCACCCCCATCCCCATGAAACTCTGAACTGTTGTGTAACAAACAGTATTCTTAATTTGAAGACAAAATACCTTCTGACACTGGAAACCAGATCTCTAGTGAGAGGTCACTCAGGTTCCTCAGTAGCTCTGGGACTCTCTGCACCTCAGGGTTCTCTTCTGTAAAATTAAAAAAAAAAAAAAAAGAATTGTTATTCCCAGTATTTACAAAGAATTCATATGTAAGTTTGATAAAAATTTTTTGAAAGAAAACTGAAAGGAGGAAGAGAAATGAGTCAGTTCAGAGTATAGATAATATCTAGAAATTTGAAAGCTAGCAACTTGTTATTTCTAAAGAGCTTGCAGTCTTCAGAGCTCTCCACATATACTCTTTGTTTCTAACTAAGAACAGCTCTGGGGTACAGTAGGAGAGGTACTTTTTCCACATAAGTTAGCAGAAGGAAGCGGGGGGGGGGGGGGGGCAGGGGGGGCGGGGCGGGGAAGTGGCTCAGCTGAGCCAGTGGCTAAGGAGTGTGTGTAAGCTCTCCTTCCCTGTATTTCTGCTGACTTTTAAACCTGTCAGTGATCAGCTGCTGGGCTCCATGAACATGTTGGCAGTTGCTTCCAAGCAGTGTTTGACCCTACAGGTTATTTATTTTAAGAGGATCTCATGCAGTATAGGCTGGCATGCAGTATAGCCAAGGCTGGAGCCATGACATTTAAACAAGGACCAGTTTTTCCTGTTGAATTGCATCTTTTTAGGAGGGGTTGAACTATTTTAAAAATCAGTTTAGTTTTCTTATAGAGCTTGAGTTAACTTTTCAGGCCTTCCTGGGGTCAGATTAACTCTGGGTATAGAGTGTTGGTCTTCAGCAGTTACTCAGGAGCCTGACTCTGGGCAGGTCTCAGTGAGGACTTTCTGACCTCAGGTCTTGGCTCCTGACAAGCTCTGTGACTAAGGAAACCTGCTTGATAAGATTATTAGTATTAGTATTATTAGTATTAGTATTAGTATTAGTAAGTAAAGGGGTCCTTTTTCCCCAGAGTGAAGGGACTCCAGAAGGTCCTCAGGGGCCTGGGAAGGTTGGAGCCCCTCTTGTCCTACTCATGTTTAGTCTCTCCTTAAACTATAGACAGAGTACTCCCAGGCACAGCCACTTCTGAATGTGCTGTTTCCTGTCATGTTCTCTCTATTTGTCAATGGATTTTAAGGTTTTAGCCCTTTCAGTACCAAGAAAACCATAGTAAGTCATGTGATCTTTGCTGGGTTCCTGAGAGTGGGAATAATCCAGTAAACTAGTTTCAGTCCCTGGGTAAGACGTTTTCACTTTGACAGCAAAGAAGGAAGTGGGAAGTTAAGGAAGCCAGGGGTGTTTAGTAGACCAGAGTGCTGAAATGACTGCCTTTTCTGTTTCTTAGTAACATAATCTATTAATATTTGATTCTGCAAACTTAAATTGCTTCTTTATTTTACTGAGAGAAGGAGCATTTTGGCAAGTATGAAATCCAGAAGTTGAGATGTTCTTATTTAGTCTAATTTATCTTGAGTTAGACTTAATTCCTTTTTCTGGGTCTTTTTGAGACAGGGTCGCCCCTGAACCCCCAACTAGCCTGGAACTCATTTGTAGACCAGGCTGGCCTTTAACTCACAGACATCCACCTGCCTCTGTCTCCTGAGTGCTAGGTTGAAAGGTTGGCGCCATCACTCCTAGCAGACTTATTTATTTTCAAAAAATGCGTGTCAGGTACAGAATTTAGTTGTTTATTTTGTGGCGCAAGAGATAGAAGCCTAGCCATGCCAGGTGAGTGCTCCAGGACTGAGCCTTATCTCAGCCTCAAGCATCATATCTGGTTGGCCCTCAGTTTCTTTTCTGGTTGCTTTACTAATGCCCTAGACAGAAGCTAAGAAAATGGCTCTCCTCTCCCTCCTGCTGGTTCCGGTTCTGCTTTTCCCTCTCACCTTCTAACCAGTATGCATCTTAGAAGATAATGGTTCAAATGGAACCTAAGTAGAAAGATAATCCTCTACCTCTATCTTAGTTTTTTAAGAGTTTTTAAAGATGGATTTTCTAGGTTTTCATACATGTTTCTTAAGAGTTCTTTTTTTCTTTTATAATTGAGCATGCACTTTGTCATCTACAGGCTAGTGAGCATTTAATGTAGGAGGGGAAAAAAGTCAAAGCTTGGTGTATTGAATCCTTTTCATCTTTGTCTTAGTCATTTAAAGCACGAATGTCTTATGTATCATAACTTTAACACTTCGATTTTTCCGTGTCCCTTCCATTTTTATAATTGGAGCAAAGAACCTGTTAACAGTGGTTTTAAAAGCCTTATTTGGGCCTAAGGATGTAGCTCAGGTGATAGTGCTTGCCTAGCATGCACAAAGACCTAGGTTCAGTCCCTAGCACTGCACAAACTGAGTATGGTAGTGTACATCTATAATTTGAGCACTGGAGAGATAGACAGGAGAAGCAGTTTTTGGCCACCCTATGCTTCATGAAACCCTGTCTTAAAAAAAAAAATCCTTATTTGGACCCCGACCTTTTTTTTTCTAAGTGGTGGTTGGTGTTCCATCAGAGCAAGAGCCCAAAGCTCGCTCTGGTTCAGGTGCCTGGGCTCTGAGGTGCTCCAGTTCTGAGACAGCGGTGACAAAATAGTCAGAGGACCTCATGGGACCTGCTATATCTGGGTTCTGCTGGCTAGTGCACAGTAGTACTGTCAGAGCCACTCTGTGGGGTTGGGGAGGACGGTTGCTCTTGAGCCAAAGCATTCTCTGTGTGCTTGAGATGTCATTACACTTTGGACCTACCATAAGACCTTTCCCAAAGGTGTTTTCCCCCATGGTGACCTATTGACAAATCAGGTCTCTAGCTTAGAGTTGAGTTCTTTTAAACCAGCTTTGAAAATTGTAAACACACTTAACTCTAGTAATACCGTCTTATAATTAATTCTGAGCTGCATGCTTCTTCTATATTTCCTTGCCACTGACTGTATTAATGCTCCATCTTGATTTTCAGAGAGATTTAAATGTAATTATTGTGCATTAGCATCTGGTGACCTGGAGGCATTGTGGTTGCATTCTAGTGAGAGACTGGCATCTCTTTACCTTATCTGAAGAGACAGCTTATTTATGAAGGGTAGAGAAAGGTATGAGAGAGAAGTGGTCACTTCAGGATCTGTCTGAATGACACCTGTGTTTCACTTCCTCCTAGAGTCATGACCAGTAGGGTGGTCACACCACCCTCAGCATTTAAAAAGCGATACTGTATTTATTATTTTTATTTTATGTGTATGAATGTATTGCCTGCATATAAATAGGCACCTGTGTTGTGCAATGCCTGTGGAGGTCAGAAGAAGGTGTCAAATCCCCTGGAACTGGAGTTACAGTTGTTAGTTGCCATGTGAGTGCTGGGAATCAAACCCCAGTCCTTTGCAAGAGCAGCCAGTGCTCTTAACCACTGGGCCATCTCTCCAGCCTTGCCCTCAGCATTTTAAAGCAAAAGTGTCCTGGGGACAACAGTGTATCTCTAGGCCAGTCATTGTACCAGTGATAAGTGACAGGGCAGGTGAGGAACATTTTGGTGGCAGTTTCACATTTTTTATGTGGCAAATGCACACATATGATGTTAGCAGGAGAAAAGACTGCAGTGGAGAACAGCAGCCTCCCCATCCCTGGCAACTTTGTTATCTATGGATTCTCTGCTAAGGGTTTCAGTTACCCTGTTCTGTTTGCTCTCTTTATGTTCAGCTTTTGTTTTTTTGCTTGCCATGATGGTGATTTCAAGTGGGCTTAACTTTCTTGTCACGTCCCTGTTCTGTGGGGGTCCCTACTCTTCATCCCCCACACCCTGCCTCCTGCTTGCCTTCAGCTCTGCTTTTCCTGCCGCAGCATCCAGTTTATAAAAATTTACAACCTTTTTGATATTTTCCACTGACTTTTCTCTTGGGTTTCTTTTATTACATTTAAAAATTTACATTTATTGTGTATACTTGTATGTGTATGCACATGTATGCATATGCTCATGTACAGATGTGACCCAGTGATGGAAATCACAGGACAACTTGCTGGAATTGTTCTCTCCTTCCACCATATTGGGCCCAGAGATCAAACTCAGATTGTCAGCTTGGCAGCAGGTGCCTTCACCCGCAGATCCATCTTGGCAGCCTTCTCTTGGCTTTCTGTCATCTAAATTTACAATTTACAAAAGTTAGCAAATAGCATTTGTTCCTATT
The DNA here is from genome assembly GCA_035773235.1 of Eospalax fontanierii. NCBI lineage: Eukaryota > Metazoa > Chordata > Mammalia > Rodentia > Spalacidae > Eospalax > Eospalax fontanierii. The sequence continues at coordinate 151,886,919 of CM069524.1, read as the reverse complement.
GGCACAGTGATATGGTAGGAAAATGTCATCATCTCAGGCCTGATGAGATGGCTCAGCAACTTAAGGTGCTTGTCACCAAACCTGACATTCTGAGTTCAGTCCCTGGAACCCACATGCTAGAAGGAGAGAACCAAGTACTGTAAGTAGTCCATTAACACACTGGTCCTCCCCCTCCATGCCTTGAATGTCTAGGCCTTTTGCATTTCCCACCAAGCAATGTATGTTTAAGATCATGTAAGAGTCAGATGTGGGTTCTTGTGTAGACTTTTAATAGTCAGGTCTCAGCACTGTGTATATGCCACCTGTTCTCCACCAGGATTCTAAAAACAAAGCAGCCTGGTTGACCAGGGAAGGTGACCTTGATTCAGAAGTTGATTCAAATGGTAGGAAGAGTGGAACGTCTTCCCTGCAGCCAGACAGTCCCCACATCAGCTGTGCCCAGCTGTTACGGAATGACTTTTTCTCACTCAGCCAGGCAGCCAGACATTCTGAGCAAATTGACTCATAATTATATTTACATGAAGGTAGAGTATTAGTCTCTAGGACTCTCAAAGGTTTGTTTACTTGAGGACCAGACACTCAAAGATGAGAGGTGCCTGAATCCTTCTCTGAGGAGCTGCAGTCTGGCTGTAACTTCAGAGTAGCCTGATATGTGTTCTTTTTAGTCCTGAAACTTAACAGCAATTTGTGATAAAATAGGTCTAAAATGTCTTGTGTGCTTCCTTTCTGTTCTAAGCAGAAAATGAATGATGTAATCATTTATTAATGACTCTGGGTCATTGTTATGAAACTAGGTATTTTACTATGCAGTTTTTGATTGATTGCTGATTTAATGTCTTGTCTAGAGTGAGGTATGTTATAAAAAAGGATAAATGGCAGGGAAAATAAAAGCAAAACGAGAAGCAAAGTAGAGCCACACATGCAGTTCAAAAGTGCTTTTATGATGATCTGAAGTTTGTTGGGGTGAGTTGCCAAGTCTGTTGGAGTGATGGATGTTCTCACATCAAAGTACCTTGGGGCGATCTCATCTTCTCTATCCTTTCCCCCTTCCTTCTCACTTTTCTTATTCCTTCTTTTATTGAAGGTAGAGTTTTCTTCTCCCAGTTTTTATTTGTGAAAGTTTTATTTATGGTAAATTTCACTGGATAAGCACAAAGTAACATTCCTTTCCCAATTCTGTTTTCATGTTCTTCATCAGCCTTCTAAATCGTGGGCCTGTTGGTATTTCTTTGCTGTCTTGGTTACATGATCCCCATTTTTACGCACTGCTGTGGTTACTTGCAGATTAATCAGTCATATCCAAGAATCACAGGAAAAAGCATGCTCGATGTGGGGAATGTTTCACTCAGAGCTGCCAGATCTGTGGGTGCCCTGTTAGCATTAACTGTCCACTTGATACAGCTTAGAATCACCTCAAATAAAAAAGTCTCAGTTGAGTACTTATCTTTATCTGGTTGCTCTGTGGCTCTGTCTGTGAAAGACTGTCTTGATTGTTAATTGATATGGGAGGTCCCAGACCCCTGTGGGTAGTAGCATTCCCTGGATAGGTGGTCTTGGGCTGTTTAATGAAGCTATTTGAGTGGGACAGAGGGAGCCAGCAAGTAGCATTCTTCTATGGTTCCTGCTCTGACTTCCCTCAGTGATGGGAGTATCAGCTTCAGACTGGCAGTGATATAAAGAGGAATGCCTCTGAACTCATCATGATTTGCCCTAAACAATCTGTAAATCAGAACATTTCCTCTGCAGTTTCTGGGGCAGGAGACCCTTTGCGGCAAGGGTGATCAAATGTTTCCTTCAGATGTTCTGAGGGTCTGGGTTGCCTTAGGCAGTGTGGCTGAGAGTCTGGTCTGATGTCCGTGATACATGAACTTTCATGCTGTGGTTCAGTATTGTTGTAGCTTATGTGGACCATCAAGGCGATGGGAAGTTACACTGCTCTCAGTAGCTGGTGTTCTCATTAGTGTTGTGTCTAGGCTACCATTACAGCTTTGATGTCTCTTTGATTCAGGATTTATCTAGCAAAGCCTTTTCTGTGTTTTTTCTAAAATGTCAAAAGGTTTTCTCTACCCTTTTGGCCAATCACTTCTTTACTTCATTTGCATCATGGTCAGAAAGCCATGACTTCTGTTCACTGTTCTTCAGAGCCGTCCCTTTCAGTGCTTGATAGACTCTTCACATGTCTCAGTAATTCCTTCAGTGTATTCACAGGTCTCAGTGCTAGGCTTGAAATAAGTTTCGTTGGAAGTTACCTGTAGCCCTTTTTCAGTCTTGAATGAAGGCAGAAGAAAGAAATGTTTAAAGTACAGATAGAAAATCCATGAGCTTGCTTGTGAACATTCTAGTGGGTCTGATGAATTTCTAAGAGACCTGACCCTGCTGGCCTTTATCACAGGCCTTCCAAGAGGAAACACTAGCATTTTTCTTGTTGCATGTGTTGAGAGGTCAGGGTCATTGCACCACACTCAGAGTTCAGAGCATTTATGCAAAGATTGGGGAAGGGAGGATGTATCAAGTTGTCTGGCTACTTGAGAAATTCAGTGTGAAAAATTTAAACTATGTTGTGGTTTGGTGGGTGGCACCTCCACTCTCTACCTGTGATAAAGCACATTCTCCCAACCTTCATACTGGACTGTGAATAAATAGTCCACATTCTTTAGAGCCACTCTGGATCCTTCAACTAGCCATCACTCTTACAGCACTCTCTTCTTTTAGCATTCAAATGACAGTCCAAGATAGCATTCTCAAAGCTGCACATGGCAGGTGCTAAGTGATCTTGTGGACTGTACTTTGGCCAAATTGCTGTGTATATGGGGCCTCCTATTATGATTTTGTGCTTCATCCTTAAAAATGGTTGTGGTTCAAGTGACATCTTTACTACTTGAAGTCTCTTGCATTCCTGATGACTTTACCTTGCTCCAGTTAGCAAGACTGCTGGCCACCCTCACTGGTTGTAGCTTTTTCTTTTACTTTTTCTTTTTCTTTTGAGATGGTTTTATTGTAGGCCCAACTGGCCTGGAACTCACCATGTTGGCTGGGTTGGCCCTGATCTCACAGAGATCAGCCTGCCTCTGCCTCCCAAGTGCTGGTATTAAACCTGTGGGCCGCTATGCCCTGGCTCTGATTGCAGCCTTTACTGGTGCTCTGTGGAGACGGTAGCTCTGAGAAGAGGGACTTAAGTTTGGAATCAAGCACTGACTCTCGTAATGGTTCACCTGACTAGTAGGAGCTGAGTATCCTGCCCTGTGTACTACAACTGGCAGTATCACCTTACAGACTATTTCTAGGATCAGAGACAAAGTATATAGAGTTGATTCTGCTGTGCACTGGGCATCTGCTAATACAAGATCAAGCCCCTGCTGTAATGGACAGTGCTTAAACATACATACCGTCCTTGAATATTGGCCCATGGTATGCAGAGATTTGCAGAACTCCAGACCTGAACCACAAGGAATGCAGGTAGGGGGAGGCGCTGGCCTCTTCCACTTGCTCTGACCTGGTCTGAGCTTGTAGGGGACAGTAACAAGTTATTCTAGCTGAGAGGGACAGGAGGAGGCAAGATGCAGGCCTGATCCATTCCCCTCATCAGATGGATGAGAGCCTTCGATAGTTCACCTCAGTGTGATATTCTATACAAGGTTGGTGCCTAGGCATGTTAGGGGGCATTAACAGGATTAGTGAAAGCACAAATTTCCCAGAGTCCAGCCTGAGTTCAGTAATACAGTGTCAGCCCTGGGAGACAGTTTGGCCAGGCACTGAAATCCGATATTGGCCAGTCTTTGAAATCTGGTTCAGAGTGCAAATAGCACTCATAATCAGTTTGCTAGTCCAGCAACCCCTGGGGCAAACCCATACCTTCTTTGGGTGTCCTCACTGTCCTCAATCTGTGTCACAATTCTTGGGGGGGGGGGTCCTCAGGGCTGTGAGGATTTGAGTCCTTTCAGGTTCTGAGAGGTCGCAGGGAGAGTCCAGGCAGTGTGTAACTCCCTCAGGGGTTGGGGAGAGTTGAGGGGATGGCTCTGTTGAGGCATTTACCATGTAATACTCCATTTGAACATTTACTTTGTGAGCATGTATTACTTTGCTCATGAATTTTGCTTTGTGTTGGAGAATAGCAGGTATGACTTCTTAATAAAAAATCTTAGTATTTTCTTAGAGACATTTTAGCTATATGATTTCTTATTTTTTTCAATCTAAGGAATTCTCATACATTGTAGTTGATTTCTTTCAAGTTTTGCATAAAAATCCCACTTCTTGCCTTCCTTTAAAATTGTATCATAAAATATTTTTTTAAATGACTTTGCTTTGATGGGAACTCAAACACTATGGTAAATTAGCAACAGGGAGTTAGTGTGCTGGAAATAATGGTGGGAGGACTTTGCAGGGTGGAGGAAAGGATTTGAAGTTTAATATGTTGAAATGCCTGGAGGCATCTGGGAGGGATTTCACCAGGGTTTGAGGTCGGGTGGGTTTAGAAAGAGAGAGCCCAGCAGGGGAAGCTACTGGGAATGGGGTGGCAGCTAAAACCGTGTTATAAGCTGGGCAGGCAAAAAAGAATCCAAGTGAGCCCCTGGGAGTAAATGCTTGGAAGTTATAGGTGAGATTTGCTCAAAGACATGGAGTATTCTGTATGCTGAGAGTGAGGGGGGCAGCTCCAACAGCCAATAACCAGGACGTCCTGTCTGACTCTGGCTCTACTGTTCTTCCTTCATTCTCCTGACTTTAACCTTTCCATCCAAAGTACTACCCCAGTGTTCCCTGTCCCTGTAGCCCTGGAACCTACTTCTGCTGGCCTGCTCTGCCCTCTTGAACTCTTCCGGCTAGTTGGCTAGATCAGGAGATCCCCTCCATCAGACATCTGAGTGTGTAGATGATTGTAGCCTGAAAGTTTTGCTGTGACCAAACAGTTTCATTTCAGAATGGAAATGGGGTCTGCATCTGTAGCTATCTGAGGCATCATTAGCATGCAGCTTGTGGGCAGTCTCACCATTTCTGAAATGACTGAAAACAGGAGACACTGTATTTTTATTTCTTGCCGAAGGAGAGCCATTTCCATAGCAGGACGGTGTAAGGCGCAGGTGTAGACCTGCTGGCTAAAAGCTGGTAGATGTCTCACCTCTGAGCATTCAGTCTTGTATGCTTGTGTTGCCTGCTAGAGCAGCTCAGGCTATTTCTGCTGCCACGCTCTGGTTATTGCATTTACTTCAAAGACTGCATTATAAGGTGTTGTAACTGGTTATGGGGAAATGTATGGAATGGAATGTGGTTAGCTGGGTATTTTGAATTATTGATCATGGTATTGATCATGTTCTTAGTGACCAGAAATGGCTTCCTGTTTACAATAAATAAGGATGTAAGGTTTGCTTCCTTAAGTTTATACACTATATAGTATTTTAATTAAAATAGAACATTTAAGTTACTTCAAGGCTTTATTTGAGGATGGCTTGAAAGAGGAAATGGAAAGTTCTGTGGGTTAGGCTTCAGAGTCAGAGTCTTGTCTGCTATTTACAGGCTGTAGACTTGATCTGGCACCCAAAGTTCTTGACAGGGTTGGAGATGGCATGTCTGAATGCAACTAGCCCTGTAAAAGCTGCCCTTGAGTGTTAAAATACAGAAGTGGGAGCTCTGTTACTGTTGTGTTCAAATGAAAGACATGATTGAAAGAAATGCTTGTGTCTACAAGTGCATTCCTTCTTACTGCAGACTACCTTTTGTGAGGTCCCAAAGGAGTCCTTTCATCTCCCAAGACCTTCTCAGGGAGTGGTACTCTTGTCATTCCTTTGTGGGACCCCAAACAATGAGGAGAGCAATGCAGGGGCCTTGCTGACAGAGAAGTCAAAGTGTTCGTTCAGGTAGAGGTATTCAAGATCTCAGCTTCAGTTTCAACACCAGGCTTCCCGAACCTTTTATCTCCCCATCAAGATACCCCTCCAGAGGACTCTTCTACCAGACTGGTGAAAGGTTACAGCGGAGTGTCACACATATTCCATAACCTTTGCCTTCGTAGTGCCTGGAATTACAGGTATGAGCCACAATACCATAACTTTTTTTCTTTGTTATTGGTGAGCTTCAGTGCCTTTGTATTTTACAGATTTTATAATAAAAAGACACCTTTTTGCTGTTTGCTTCTATTTTGCACACTATTTTCTATTTTTTACTTTTTTATGGTAAAATCTCATTTAGAATTCAGGAGAGCTGACTTTCCGTTATAGTAATTTAACAAGGGAATTATCTATGCCAGATTTGAGAGGAATGGTTGCCTTCTCCTTTTCTTTTTATTGTGGTGAAATTATAGAACATAAAATCTGCCATTGTAATCTTTTTTTGTTTTTATTTATTTTTTTTTTGAGATAATTTTAACTCTAACCCAAGCTGGCCTTGAACTCAAAGCAATCCTGCCTTACTTTTTGGGGTGCTATGATTACCTGTGTATACCACAATATCTAGGTCTTACAACTTTTTATTTTTTACTAAAAATTTGCTGTGTAGTCCTAGCTGGCCTGGGATTCGCTATATAGGCTAGGCTGGTCTTAAACTTGGGATGACCCTCGGTGTCCTGCATGCAGACTACTGCATCTCTGCTCACAGGTGTTCATGTGAAAACTGTTGGGCTGCCACGCACCACCTATCTATGCTAGGGAAGATCCCTGGCACCCCCCCAGGAACTAGAATCTAGAGCAGAGTGGAAACCATGCCTCAGCATGTCAGTGGCAGATGTGGGATACATGCAGCTGTTGACCTCTTGAGGCACTGGTTGGTACCAGCTCAATTATGTCCGCCAGCGAGGTTGTAATTCACAGGATCTGTGGGGTTTTCCTATCCTGCTTAGTCCCTGTTCCGGTTCTGATTCACTTAGCTGTCTTAGTAATCATGCTCTCAGTTAACTTAGTAACCTCACTCAAAGCCAGTGTTTCCTTCTCTGTAGAATAAAGTGGTCTATCTACAATCCTTTAGGGCCTTCCTGTGCTGTCCTGTGGTTTGAAATATTCCTATAATTGATGATACGACTTTTTACGCTTTTAAGAAGAGGGAGATGGAAAGTTCTAGAAGCAGATTGTAGAGTAGAGAACACAAGGAGAAAAGAATACAGGGATTAGGTTCAGGAGAATGCAGATGCTACCCAGAAGGGGCCAGCCAGCTTCCTCATGGGATCTACCCTAAAGTGCCATTGCAAATGTGGAGCGCAGTTGGGATGTGTCCAGAGCAGGGGCAGTTAGTCAGTGAGTTGAGTGGTGAGCCACGTGCTGGTTTCAACCTGGATAGCGTTCTGGGTGCCTGGGGCAACCCAAATCCCAGCCACACCAGGTCTGGGGAGGGAGACTGGCTGTGTGAGGAAGAGATCTTCACTTGTTGGTATGTTAAGAACTTGGGCTGGCTTGCCCTGTGCTGAGCTGTTCTCTCTTTACCTTGTTTACCGCTCACTGAAGTCCAAGTGGCCAGATCTGTGCTCTTTGGCTGAGAAAGCAGTACTGCAGAGCACTCCTAATCGCGGTACAAGGCAGAACTGGGGTGCAGACTTGGGTTCCCGGATGATACAACCGATGCTTCCTCCTGCTTTGTTCAGCAAGTCTCTACTGTAGTCATGACCACGTGTGCTTTGTTGCTTACGAAAGTCCATTTTTTACCCAGCTTCATCAAGAGCCGTCCGAGTACATCAAAGTACAAGACTGGATGTGGGGCCGCAGACAGTGGCATCAAGATAAGGTTCCATTCACTTTGCTTTCCTCTCATTAGTAATTGTCCTGGAGGCTGTTTCTATGTGGGCAGAGGTGTCTTGCCTCAGACCTGCCAAGAGGAAAGTGCAGAGTTCCTGAGAAAGACTTGAATGAACTGTGCTTGGAATTTATGTTTTGCCCTGAGACAGCGTCCTGGACCAGGGGTTCCAGACCTCATTGACCATCACAGATACGATGTTCCCCAAAGATAGAACAGGCCACAGGTGTCCCCTTCTCTTCTTTGTTACCATCCAAACATTTCCTAAAAGAGACTTCCTTTCAGTGAGGAGGGACCATAGTGTGCCATAGTGTGCCAGGTGACTGTAGTATCCCAGTCTTGGTTGACAGTATTGTAAGCAAGCATCAGGCAGGAAAGCTCCCAGTCATCTTATGTCTCCTCCCCAGCTCCTTTGAGAACTCGTGAGAACTCTGCTTACAGGAAGATAAGTAATCAGATGTTGAGAACTTGGGTTTCTAGTTCTGAGACGTAACTTTTCAGCCTTGGCAACCAAAAGGGTCAGTAAGTTGGGTTTTTAAAGTCTGTTTTCCCATCTTAGAGATTTCATGATGTGTGTATCTTAGGTTTCTTAGAGATGGGATCTGTGTCTGTGTTTGCTGTAGACAAAAAGTGTCATTTACTGTTGTTCTATCAGGTGCCCATACTAGGGTTTTGCATAAGGCAGCTCTCTGGCTTTGGGGACCTGAGACAGCTGGTGTGCTCGACCTGCTGGGACATAATTTGTGCAGCTATGGAGGAGGCAGCATTTTATGGCTTTATCAGCATGTCAGGTAATTACAGAATGCCAAGAGTTGATTATCATCAGAACAATTTCATGCTCAATTATATTTAGATAAATTCAAGTAGGTGATTCTGTTTTAATTGCAACATAATCCAAAGACAGTTAATTTTGTATTCTTTAGAACTGTAACTTTTCCTCTGAAAGATGGCTTTTAAAATATTAAAATTAAGTCATCATGTCAAGCTTTATTTATTTTTGCTTTGACAGAGAGAAAGAGAGTTGGAGTAGGGAGCAGTTTTGAATGTCAGAAAGAATTGAGTTATCAGAGAGTTCTTCCCTCAGCCTCATTCAGAAGGAGATTGTAAACATGTAAGATAGAAGGACCTGGTGTTGCTGTGCGGCAGTGAAATGATGCATGTCTTTAAATTTTTTTCTCATTTTTAGTTTGTGTGTATGAGTGTTTTATCTACATGTAAATGGATGTGTGTTCTGCAGTGCCTGCAGAGGATAGGAGAGGGCTTCGGATTCCCCGGACCTGGAGTTTCAGACAGTTATTAGCTACCATGTGGGTCCTGGGAACCAAATTCAGGTCCTCTGCCAGAGTAACCAGTGCTCTTAACTGCTGAGCCAACTCTCCAACTCCAGTGATGCATGTCTTGACATGTGCTGAGATAAACATATACAAGAAAGGATGGATGGATAAGCATGTACCTCACAACAGGGAACCTTTCTAGTCTAAGTTTCTTTTTCCTGGAGGTTTTTGTGTCCTGTGCTTTCCATTTTGTCATCCCAAATGGGACATGGGCCACTTTGTCCCTCCCAGAGGCTCTGCCATTACTGTATAGTAAATGAATCTTCCTTACCCATGGGTTCTGTCTATATCCATGGATTCTACCAGCTAAAGATTGGGAATATTGGTAGTGAGGCGCTTCCCCAAAGCAAAACTCATATTTGCTATGTGCTGAGCACCATATGAGCCTAATGATAGGTATATATGTATGTGAATTCTAACATGTCATACCCAAGTCTTTCCAACACCTGTTTGAGCACTGTGGACTGCAGTTAGGCTTATTACGTTTACAGCTGTGCTGAACATGTAAACTTCTTACCTCGTCATTGGTCTCTAAGTAATACAGTATAACAATTTTTTGCATTATTTTAGTCATTTTAGGCAGTGTGATTTAAAGTGTAGAGAGTATGTGTAGGTTATATGCAAATATTAAATTTTGCATATGGGGTTTGAACACCCCGCAGGGTTTTTAGAGCCGTCTTCTAGTACCCAGGGATGGCTAAGCTGTTTATATGCTGCCTCTTCCAGCCGTCCATCCTCTGCCCTGTGACAAGAGATAAAATGAGGAGACTTAGCACTCAAGGAGGTCTTCTAGCATATACATCAAACATACAGTTGGTGTCAGGGAGGGAGTTCTTTATATAATTAATTCCCAAAGATTGACCGTAAATATCTTTATTTGGTATTCTAGTTCTCTGGAACTTAATATGTTCCCAGACCAAACTTCCTAATGAAACAAAGTTCTGAACACCCCCTTTGATTGCTTTCCACTTTCCAACTTAAGTTTTCTTAACCCTTCCCTCTAGGATTATCTGAGACTATTCCTTTTCCCCTCTTTCCGCCCTGCCTGTCTTACCACCTATGGTCCTCCTTGGGCCACAACTTGCATCCACGCTGCATGTTCTGGGGATTTAATGTGCAGTCCCCAAGACCCCTACTATGTCCACCTCTTTTCTAGTTCTGTTTCTGTGTAAACTCTCCAGCTTCTCCACCTGGCTCTTCCAGGTCCCTGTGTGAACTGTCTCTCCTCCCTGCTGGCCTTGGAGATTACCTGACTTCCCACTCCCCATTTACATCCTTCTCTACTTTGTGCTTTGATCCAACCTATAAGCATCTGTTCTTTATTTTGCCTTCATTTGTCCCTGGCATTCTGTCATGTTTCAATTAGAATCTAATTTTGCTCTTTATTTCCACCCCCTTTACCTTGCATTCAGTGTTCTTTGGAGCAAACAGGCTTCTTTTAGTGTTGTATTTGACCTGTTTGATTTTATAACCCGTGTAGAAGGAACCTTGACTCTGTTCACATTCTTAAGGCTTCCAGAGGGAATAATGTAAATGTCCCTTTCAACCATATTAACTAAGAGTTTAGGGAGGAAAAACATCCCATGTCAATAACCTGTCAGTTTTTAACTTTTCTTAAACAGCACCAGTAAACATGAGTGAGTCTTTGATTAGTGTATCATTGAGACCTGACCAGACCTGTGACAGTGTGCCTTAAGAGGAAATAAATACATTGAATGTGATGGGTGCTTTTCCTCCTTCCTTATACTTAAAATATAGAGCTGTGTTTATTAAGCTTTCTGTACCCGGAAGGTCCCTAGTCAGCTCACCATTTCTGTGCCTGAAGGCTGTTTGTGGCAGGCCTGTTTATGCACCTGCTTCCCCTGGGAGTTACTGTTCTCTATGAGATTTTGCTCTACAGTAGACGAAGGTTTCTTAGTATCCTCAGACCATCCCCCCTTCAATTAACATTCTTGTTACCTTGTGTATTTATCTTCATCCTATGTCTTAAGAAATTTCCCCTAGGAATTCTAGCTCTGAAATATTTAAAATGTTGACTTCAAAGTTAGCGGAACTGTGCCAAACGCACTTCTGAAGATAAATGAGGAAGCTCTTGACAAAGGACAAAGTCAAGGCCCATTAACTCAAACAGGATGCAGGGTGTCTCAGGGAGGCCAGGCTCCTTCATGGTTGTAGAAAGAAGAAAGCCTTACATTGAAACAAAAGCAAATGATTTTAACCTTATAGACGATCATTCCCGTGGGACACAGGCTCCCTGGCACTTTCAACCTCCGTGGTGGGTCTTCCTGCCCAACATTCCCTGTGGCTATTGAGAGAGTTATGAAGCCCTTGGCTCCAGGCCATTCTTGGAGGAATGTCTTGTATGCTGAGTGGGAATTGAAACAGTTGGTCAGCCTGGACTACATGTACTTGGGGATTATAAAACTGTGGTGGACATTTGGAGCAATGTGGAGATTGCAAGGACGTGACTGTACACGTAATGCTGGGGTGGGGGTTGCAAAGGTACAACGTACACATTGTGCTGTCAGTTATAGAGAGCAGTGCCCAAGGCCATGACTTCCTCCCAGCACTAACTTGGGGACTTTCTTTGAGCTTTATTTCAAGCAAATCTTAGGTCCTCTGCAGTTACAAACGCTTGCAGTGTTTACTGGGTATTAATACAACCTTCATTTTTGCTATTTAAAACAATAGCTTTTGGAGCTGGGGAGGTGTTGGTAGAACCAGAATTTGATACTCAGAACCCATGTAAAAAAAGCTAGGTATGTTGGTGCATGCTTATGATCCCAGTGCTGGAGAAACACCCAGCCCAGCCTTCTTGGCAAGCTCTAGACCAGTGAAACCCTGTCTAAAAAAAGGTAGACGGTGCCTTAGGAGCTTGAGGTGGTCCTCTGGTTTCCACACATACCCGTGCACACACACAAATAGCTTTTGGCTGGAATCACATTTAGTTCAAAGCAGGAGGTGCCTCCAGTTGATCCCGGAGCATGGGTGCCCTTAACTTCCCAAAAGGGTTTAAGAAGTGCTATACAAGGTTGTGGAGCATGCACCCTCACTGGTAATGGAGGCCTTAGAGCAGAGTGGCTTATCACTAACCCTCACTTCCGTGAGCATGATTAACAGCTCAGACAAAAAGATTCTGCAGGTAGCCCATAAGCACTAGAAAAGTGTGGGAGGAGGAAGAACTGGAAGGGGCCTACAGGACCCAGAGGTTTCCAGTGAGAAGCACTGAGGGATTTCACAAAGTTCCTGAGCCATCAGGGACTCCAGCTTCAGTGGCAGAAGGCCCACTCAGAGAGAAAAGATTGGAGTAGTTAGGCAGAGCCAGATGAAGACCACTCCTAGGACATGTACTTTTATCCAGAGTGTAGTGCTTTGCTTAGCAAAGTAGCAGATTTACTTTGTTTCCAAGAACCACTTGGGGAAAGTGTGCAGGATGGACTGGAGTGAGGAACATGGCAATTGATAGAGCTGGGAGGAAAGCAGGTGTGAGAGAAAGGCAGAGGTCAGCCACGGGCACTGGTCTTATCAGGGCGATGCCCAGATTCTGCTCTGAGCAGAGGGCAGTGGCCATGATGGAAATTGGCAGGTTGTCAGAGTATTTGTCATTGGCATGAATCAGTAGGGCAGGGGACTTGAAACTGGACTGGGACTCAGGAGTCTGGACACCTGCCTCCTTGTGAAAGTAAGGTGATCACAGAATCTGAAAAGACACAGCAGTGAAAGACCCCGGGGCAGTCTAAGAACAGTGGAGAGAGATGCTCCAGAAAGCCCTCTGGAAACAGACCCTAGGTTTCTGTGACAAGAGATGATCCTTGAGGTACAAACCATACCCACCACTGACTGACCCATTAGCAGCCCCTGCCCAGTTGACCTCAAGATGCCACCATTTGTAGTCAATAACAGAGCAGTGACCTGTGTCACAAAGGCAGTCAGTCTAGAAACATCTCAAAGATAGGAATGGGTGAAAGTGAGTGACTAAGGATGTAAGGAAAACGGGGAGAGAATGAGAACCAGCCATGGAGTAAAAGGTACGGACTGGAGAGAAGTGAAAGATGAAGAGGGAATAGGAAGTCACCCTGGAGAGGGGCTGGAGCTAAGGTGAGTTTTAGAAACTCAAGCAATTTATATTTGGTCATCCAACAAATAATTGTACAGCTATAATACACCAGCCACTACTAGAAGCTGACAGTGGAAAGGTCTACATGGAGATAAATATGAAGAGATTCCAGAAGAGCCTGAGAATTGAGGTTGTGGAGTATCTATCTGAAGTGTGAGAGAGGAAAGGCGTGAGCAAGGAGGCAGAAGGGACAACCAGAGGGAAGAAGGATCTGTCCAGTGAAACTAGGGGACCAGACCCAAGGAGAACATTTTTACAGCATGTTACCAGTAGCAGGCACTGATTGAGCACCTTTTCCTTCTGTAGAAAAGACTTCATTTTTCACCCCATCTCTGTAGATGGAGGAACCTTCCTGGCTGCTGAGAGCCCCTAAGTCCCCATGGAACAGCCTCTTTGGTGTCCCTCAAGTCTTCCTGCCTGCCTTTGAGTTTTCTGTTAGGCATTTAGGGTACCTTTATGTCTCTGTGAACTTACATGAACTTGCTGGGTCTTTTTTCTAAATTACATCTTGGTGTCTAGATATTTTCTTCCTTTCATCCTAAACTGCTGGTGCCAAATAACTTAAGTTACTCAACAGGTGCCAGGTAGTCTGACCTTTGGGCAGCTCTGCTTCCCCTCTGGTCCCTGTCCCTGGCAAGTGCCTAGGTCTTTTGTTTTCTGACCTTATTCTCCTCACATGTACATGTCCCGATTCTACTGCTGATGGACCTTGGTACTAGTTCACCAGCTTCTATCTTGTTTGTCTTGAGCTCATTTTATGCTTTTTCTTGAGCTGCATCTTGAGTCCCTTGGAAGAAATGCATGTTCCCAACTACATGGGCTCTGAGCCCTTACTATAAACTCCCATAAGAAGCATTATAGATTCCATTTTCTAGGCTGAATGAGATTTGAAATAAGGTAAAAACCACTTGGCTTTACCACTCAAAGGTACACCCTCCTTACCATATTCACATACTGCTTTCAAGACTCCTGCCTTTTTACACTGATGCTTTAAGCACAGCTGCAACCCCATTTTTGTAGGCTGCTTTTGTTGAACATGCCAGAATTAGCTTTTCTATAGTAATTATTTATGAGACATCATTTTAAATGGCCCTGTATTTCCTTAAGAAATGTTGTTTTAGCAGAAAATCTACCATGGGGTCTGATAGTTTTGTACAATCTGTCTCCATAGTTAAAGGAGCTGGTGAGCTTTTAAAAAATATTTTTGTTGTGGAAATAATAGCCATCCAACATAAAAAGCAGATGTGCTGCTTAAATGACCTGCGAGGTGAGCCCTTGTGATAAGACACAGATCCAGCCACTGTGCACCCCGTCCAGATGACACACTTCCTCCCAGGTGAAACCTTTTCCTGTCCTGTTGTCCTGTCCTGTTGTCGTCACGGTCCTGCCTCAGGGATTCTGACCTTTGTTATTCAGTGTTGCATGACTGTCAGTGGAAATACCCCGAACAGTGAAGTTTCATGCTGGCAGGTGTGCAGGCTTTGCACATGGTGTGGCTGGTGTGGTTCTGTTGTTTGCTCCTCTACTTCTGGCTGGTCTTTAAATTCCCTGGTGTCCGTGTGTTAGTTGATGGCATGACTGCCACAGCATAAGTGACCATTTTCTGTAGTTGATGCTCCTAGAGGTTGCTCCAGTCACACAAGCCTGTGTCCGCAATCTTGAGTTTTCCTGGTGGATATAAGCACTGATTTCTGAGTAGATGTAGCTTGGATTTCCGGGTTCACCGTGTCTTCAATTTTAGCTATTTCAAAAACAGTTCTGAATGTTCTCTTCACACCGTTGCCAGTACCTGTGTTGCCATCCTCTCAAGCTTCCTCAGTCCTGAGTGTGTAGAGGATCACAGGATAACTTTAATTTTATTTCCCTTTTTACTAGTGAAACTGAGCCCTTTCCTCCTTTCTTCCTCTTTCTTCTCTTACAACTTCTTTACTTCCCCCTTCCTTTCCTTCTGCCAGAATTCCTGCTTGCCTCTCTTTTTTCCTCTGCCTCTATTCTAAGGTTCACTAGTGTTGTTAGGTGATGCCCCTTTTTATAAAACTCTCCTTTTCTGTCTGATCCTTATTGGTTCTAGTGGATCCAATATGAGCCTTCCATTGACTGTGTAGTGAATGTTCTTTCCCATAAGTGCTCACCCTTGCCCTTATGTGGTGTATAATGTATAGTGTTATATAATGATCCGAAGTTCTGATTTTGTTAGCATGAGTTTGAGCGTGAGTTCAGTTTTCCCTTTGTGGCTAGAGTGCCTTTGTTCCTGCTGAAGTTATCTTCTGCAGGTTCTGAGTGTCAGAACATTGGTTATCACAAAAGATCTGAGTCTGCAAACCTTGAGATGGGCACTGGGGATATCTTGGTGAACAGAAGGCTCATAGCTGGGCATCCTTGAGTGAAATAACTCTAGCCCCTCCATTTGGCATTTAAAGAATGCTAACATCTTGGGTGGACACATCAGGTCTGTCTGTGTGAGTAGTGATGACATTTACCTCTGTCCGTGCAACAGGGAGCGCAGCAGGCTGGATCTTCTCTGCATTTCCCCCTCATCCACTTGCTGTATTAAGAGAGTTGGAATTTGGATAGTGTTCACTTTGGTAATAAAAGTCAATGGAAGGTTTCCTCAAGACTCATGTGTTTGTAGACAAGATGCACAGCTCTTCAGATTTGATCACAGGTGGTCAGGACAGACCTGGCCTGGAATTTTTGTTTTGTACTTTTGTTCTGTTTTGAGACAAAATCTCACTATGTTGCCTGGACTGACCTGGAACTCACTATGTAAACCTAGTTAACCTTGAACTCAAAGAGACATGACTGCCTCTGCCTCCGCCTCCACCTCCGCCTCCCGAGTGCTGGTATTAAAGGTGTGCATCGTCCTTTCACTATATCTTTAATCAATAGTATTACCTTTTAAAAAAAAACTTAAAAATATGTCTTCATTTTAATTTTATGTGAATGCGTGTATGTGTATGTATCACATGTTGCCTGGTGACGATGGAGTCAGAGAGGGTATGAGATCCCCTAGAACTGGAGTTGGACTGTTGTGAGCTGCCATGTGTGTGCTGGGAACAGAACGCCCAGTCCTCTGCAAGACCATCAAGTGCTCTTAACCACTGAGCCATCCCTTTAGCCCCTATTAATCATCTCTTCATCTTCTGTTCCTTTATTCATTAATTGTTTCTGGTGGTCATTTCTGCCTTCTTAGATTTTCTTTGATTCATGATTTCATTTCTGTAGTTCATAACAAAATCATGCTACCTTGGAGCAGTAGTTGTTGAAAGAACCCTACCCCAGATGTGGAAATTAGAGGTGGTTCTTCAGGTATCTGGTGCCCCCTTCCCCTAGTGATTATTCAGTGGTTCCTGTGCTTTCAGGGAACCTGGACTATAAAAATCTAATGAAGATTGTGGAGGGAGGAAGAGACTTTTAAGTATTTGTGTTCCCCTACTAAAAGGCCTCTCCACTCTAGGTTAAACCCTCATTACAGAGTATACCCCCTGTTCGACAGCTGTAATTTTCTCTCTCCTTCCTTCTTCCTGCAGACCCCCATTTCCCTGTGGGCTTTTGTGGACCTTGAAGGGGAGAAGGTGAGGCTTGGGGTCCTGTCTTTGACATCTCCATTACTTTTCTCACTGTTGTGACACTATAGCAGACCAAAGCAACGTAAGAGTTTATTTTGACCCAGTTTGAAGGGTTACAAAGGCAGAGCAGCAGAAGCTTGAGGCCGCTGGTCACATAGGTCTGCATTCTGCAAGAAGCTGAGAGGAGTACTACTACACAGCTCACTTTCACCTTTCTCTTTAGTCCCAGGTCTCAGTCCATGGGGTGGTACCACCCACATTCAGTTAAACCTCCCAGAAACCACCTTTCACACATGTAGAGATGTGCTTCCTGGCTGATTCCGAATCTAGCCAGGCTAGTAGTGAAGGTGAAGCATCTCACCTGCCTTGAAGTCATGTTACTGTCTTGTCTTTCTCCATTTCTTGGGTATAAAATAACCGTTCCCTGCTTTAATGTGCACCTTCATGTGTAAGGAAGATGAACTCAGATCGTGCATGTTGGCATTCCTGCTTCCTCTGTTCATGTCATTTTTTTCCATTCGTCATTCTCTTTCTCTTTTCTAGGCATTCTTAGTATATTCTTGATATCTTAAATTTGTTTTATATTTATTTATTGTATATGTGTGGCATGATATGCATGTGGAAGTCAGAGGACAACAGAGGAGCTGGTTGTCTCCTTCCACCATGTGAGTCCTAGGGAATCAGCTCAGGTCCTCTGCCTTGGTGGCAAGCACTTCATGCACTGAGTCTTGCTAACCTTTAATATCTTTTGTAGGTTAATAAGAGGGTGTGCTTTCCTGGCCTAGTAATTTGTTCCACCTCTATAGGAAGGTGTAGTGTTTTTCTATATCTTCATATGACATCACTTCCGACCAATGGGGGTGGGGGAGGGCGACGACTCACCTTTCCCTTCAGAGCCACACTGGAGGTTGCTCATTCATACCTTCTTACCTCTCATTAGCTAGAATGTAGGTCTCTGGGCACACCAAACTGCACGAGAGGCTGGGAAGTGTAGTCATTATTCCACATGAGTATTTATCCAACTAGAAATTTAGAGGTGGATCAGGAGACCATCACTGAGTTAAAGCTGGGACGCATTTATCCCTGAGAAGGAGCTAGAAAATGTGATTATTTTTAAATTAATTGTCTCAGTGAACTTTTCCTGATAAATGTTAATGTCTTTTGCATCATTAAAACTTCATTTGAAGGGTTCTTAATAATAATAGTTTGAAAACTTTTTTTTTTTTCAGAAAAATACAGTTATCAAAGAAAATATAAAAAAAGAATAATGGGAAATGGGAAGATTGTGCAAAAACTTAAATGAAATTTATAATGTATTTGGTTAATTAGCCTGAAAAAAAGTTATGTTCATGCTTTTTACAAAGTGCTGTGGAAGAGCTCCTTAGTCATTTAGTACTGAAACCAGCCTCTGACATTTATTTTTATAAAGCTCATGTTTATTTTAAGGTAAAATACACAAGGTAGATAGATGATGAGGGTTTTAAGCTACTATATGTAGAAGAAGGTGTGTGGAACTTTGTAGCTTCAAGATACTGTTCCACTCCCCATACAGTAGCTCATGGCTGTAACCTCTGCTTTCTTCAGGTATGGCGTGAGTCCTGAGAATATTATCCTTTACGGGCAAAGCATTGGAACAGTACCCACTGTGGACCTGGCCTCTCGGTACGAGTGTGCAGCTGTCATCCTCCACTCCCCACTGATGTCTGGTTTGCGTGTGGCTTTTCCAGATACCAGGAAAACATACTGCTTCGATGCTTTTCCCAGGTGAGTTCACAATTGGGCAAGTGAGAAGTTGACCAGTGCCACTCCTAAATACTGAGTGTCAGCCCCTATGCTGGCCACTACTGGGACACAGGGCTAATAACACACGGAGACTTCAGTCTCCAGAGTTGCGCACATTAGAAAGTCTCCAGGTGATATTTGAGTGTGCTGATTGCAAAGACCAACTTATTCAGCTGTAATATGTAGCATATCCTAAAGGAACACACAGTTCAGTATGCATCCCTTCAAAGGGACCTTTATTGAACTGCACAGAGCTACACATGTAAGGTGTGCTGAAGCATTTAGCAGTGGGCTAGACCCTAGAATGAAAACAAGCACATCTGAAATTTCTCCTTTTCAGTCAGGGGATACAGATAAGGGAAAAGTGACACCCTCTGTTAATCTTTAAAGAAAATAAAGGAGTAGTGAGCTAATTGCAAACCCTGGCTGTGTACATTGTGAGAAACCGCCTTCATGCTCTCATGCTTTTAGCAGACCTGTCCCTGCAGAGATGCTGTGCCTGGGAGAAGCATAAGACTCAGAGCCCCTGGCTAGCCTGGGGTTCTGCTGCCAGCTGACCCTTGCTGTTCTCTATTTTCCACTGATGGAAGGGAGAAGAATGCTCTCCAAATACAGAAGCTGTGAGCAGTGTGTTTTGTGTTTCTTCGCAAGTTTCTTCTGGGCTGTTTGAATTTTTTTTTTTTTTTTAGAAAACTATAATGTGGGAAGTACCCTTAATTATAGTACTTGCCCCCCACCTTTTCTCATAATAATACATTGCCAAAGCAGCCTGGCGTTGTGGCAACACTCCTGGCCATTCAATATTGCACTTTGCAAAAAAATGTCAGCATAAGTAACACATGGTCTCAGGATTTTAGTTGACCTGCTACCATTCTGTGTTATTGGGAAGAAAGTCCAGGACGTGACTGCATGAGAATGTGTCCTAGTGACTGTCTTGTTTCACAGGAAGAAACTTCCGTGAACCCCTAGGGTAAACCCCAGTTCTGTGCAGCTCAAACCAGGCTTCAGTGAAACCCAATTTCTTGGGGATGGGATGCCATGCATTTCTGGTGCTGTGGCTGGGAATGCTAAGTAGGCCTGACATGCCTTGTTAATGTGACTTATTTGTGCTGAATTGGTAATGAGAGGCAGTTTGCTTAAAGACAGATACTTTTCATGTTTGTGGGAAGCAAGGCCTGGCAACAAAATGATGGCACCCCTCTCCCCAAATTAGCTTGTACCTTAAAATATAGTCATTGTAAGTAATTGCATCTTGGTAATTAATAAAAAAACAGCAACAAATGCTGTTTGTCTGATTCACCAGGCATTTCAGACTTAGCCTCCTGTTAGCCTTCCCAACAATTTTCAGAAGTTGATTCAGATACTGAACTCTTTATAGATCAGGCTGTAAAGAAGGAGGTGACATCATTGCCTTAGTAAGGATGGAGACAAAGGAGGCCCCTCCTACTCAACATCCTACATTATTGATGTGATAGATTTCCAGACATTAATTGTTACTGTGACTTGCATCATTAATTGGCTTTGACAAACATTTTTTTTTTATAGTGTCCATTGCTACCAAATGGCAGAAAGATGTATTTTCGTTTCCTTTTGTGTTAAAAAAGATAGGGAGAAGGAGCCCTGCTCCTGACCAGTGTTACTCTCTTTACCTTTGCATTTAGGGTCAGACTTCCAACTTCAAATGTTCTGTCCAGACAGGAAGAGATTCCTGAAAACTGCAGCATGGGGCATAGTCTGTTGAAACATTGAGTAACTGTCTTTTTAATTGAGAATAATTAAGTCTTATAAAGGAAGGCACTTGAAAATTAAATCCAAGGGAGAAGTAGGCTTCCCAGTCAGATTCCTGGTCTGCAGAACTGAATATAGCAATGAAGGCTCTGATCTTTGCAGATCCCTGGCTGCTGGGGGTTTGTCATCTTTCTGGGATGTCTTCAAGCAGTTGGCAGCTTCATAGGTTGTTCAGAAAGGCTGTGTGATAGTCGCTGTAGACCTTTGGAATGTGTGACTGATGTTAGCACTCTTTGTTATAGTCTCCCTATCCTCGTGGCTGTTCATAATCCCTCTAAACTTCAGTTCTCTCCTTAATGAAACAGAGGTGGCCATTCCCTGGGGATCCTTTTCACAAGGATTAAAGGAGATTTCATGTGGATGGTAAAGCTCAGTTATGATGAACACTAGCTGTTATTTTCTCAAAAAGACTCCCACAGATAGCACCCATTTGTATCCTGTTACAGTACTGACTAGGATCAACTGAGAAAAGAGGAGTCAGCATTAAGAGGGCCTTGGGCAGATGGAGAGATGTGCTTCTGGTGTGTTCATAGGTAAACAGTGTCACCCAACTGGAGCAGGCAGGCCCTTCAGTTTTTCCCTGGGATGTATTTTCAGAGCCTGGAGTGCAATCTTTGAAGATCCTCAGACGTTCATCCTGTGAGACTAGGTTTGGTTTTTATGAAGAGTCAAAGTCAGTTGGAGTCAAATCTAAGCATCACATTAAGCTTCAAGCCAAGTAGTGCTGTTTCCATCAAAAAATTAGGCCTCTGCTTTTATGAAATGGACCTTGCTTCTTTAAAAAGCATTATGAAGAATGGAGGATCATTGAGTCCCAGTTGCCAGAAATGTTTATTCATCTGTGTTAAGTGCTGGCTTATCTGTGCTTTAAAGTCTTCCCCAAACGTGAATATATTGAAAATATTAGTTAACGGTGTATTGGTCTGACGCTTTTAAGATTTCTGTTTTCAATGAAAAGACTTATCCTTTTAAATCCAGCATTTAAATGTGGTGTGGTGTTCTTGACTGGACACTGGAATAGGAAAAGGACATTCATCAAAAAACCAGTCAAATCCCAATAAAGATTTTAGCTAATAGTAGCAGACTTGAATTAGTTTCTTGGTTTAGACAAATACACTGTGGCAGTGCCTGCTGTTGGCCTCATAGGAAATGGATTAGGAGTACCTGGAATGTCTTTGTACCTTTGCCGTGATTTCTAAATGATTTCAAATAGAAAGTGTATATAAAGTGAAGAAAAGAATTACTTGAAAAACATGGGAGAAAAGAGCGCAAAACAATCACAGTGTATTATCACCTGTAACTGAAGTGCCACTGGGGGAGCTGGGCCATGGGCACATGGGAAAGTGCTGTATACCAACTAAAGTCTTTCAACAAGAAGAATCTTCTCAGTGTGGGTGGTGATGGGCTTGTCAGGCTCAGTGTGTTACCTACCTACGAGTGACATTAAGGAGTCCTTATCTCCCCTCCCGCTTCTGTTTTGCAGCATTGACAAGATATCGAAAGTTACCTCTCCAGTGTTGGTCATTCACGGAACAGAGGATGAGGTCATCGATTTCTCCCATGGCCTGGCCATGTATGAGCGCTGTCCCCGTGCTGTGGAGCCCCTTTGGGTTGAGGGGGCCGGGCACAATGACATAGAGCTCTATGCACAGTACCTAGAAAGACTAAAACAGTTTATATCTCACGAGCTTCCCAACTCCTGAAGATGGTGGCCCAATCTTACCTCATCTACTGTGAACGGAGGAGATCTTGTTTGCACACGCTTTAACTGGATTTAACTGTAATACCCGATAACCACTGAGAAGGGCCTGACCCTTCTGGTGTTCTCCTTAAAGAGCTAACAAAATCTGTCTTTTATACCTAATCCCCACCTCCCATTAGGCTGAGCAGCTGGATTCCCAGCTGTGTGGCCTTGCGGGAGTGGGACGGGGGCTGACTGTGGGACCCGTTCCCAGTGCTGTAGACTCAAGTATGCTCACATCTGTCTCTCCCTCACATCACCTCTGATTCACGCAGCAATGCAGGATCAGCCTCTCACTCATGTGCTCAGTGTTGGACCTGCAGTGGCTCAGCCACTGGCATCATGGGTGGAGTTCATTTGTGAAGCTATGATAGTGTAACTGGAAAACTGTTGTGAAAATTCATTGATTTGTTTGTTTGTTTGTTGTTAACATGCCAATCTTTCCCCACACAAATGAGTTGAAGAGTAATTTACTGGAACTATCAACAAGCAGCTTCATCAACTGTAACCATATAAATAGAACTGGAATATTCTTAAACAACAGGAAACTGGGGTTTTTTAAGTGTAAATTTATTACTAGCCAACAGAGTTTTAATATTTTGATTGTCTGGTTGGTCTAACCAAGCCTGGCCGACATTCCTCTGTAAAGTCCTCGTCGGCTTTTTTAAAGTCCTGTACATACTTGCAATGACATTGTGCACAGATTCTTAATGGGTAGTTTTCTTTTGTCAGGCTACAACAACGGACTGCAAATTTCTTGTTTGTATTGTAAATGATTGAATACATTTTGTTAATATGTTTTTATTCCTATGTTTTGCTATTAAAAATTTTATAATATTTCCAAGACAAAAATTCCAAGTTTATGCTTTGAAGAATTTAGGTAATTAAAATTTCCCTAAACTAATCTTTTAGTTTAGGAGTTGTTTGGGTTTTGACACTGGAGTTGCGTCGGATAAGCATCAAAAATGTTAAGATGCTTAAAATTGCTACACTACTTGTGTTGATTAGGGGATTGGGTTTGGGGTTCTTTGATCTTATTTTTGTTTTCTTTTTTCTTTTTCCAAATTTAAAAGCCTTAAATGTACTGTAAGCCTCAGATTGTTGTACAACTGGATTGCGTTGGTTGCCAGTTTGTGTGCTGTTGCCTGGACGCGGCACGGTGGTTGGTAAAGGAATAAAGGACGCATGGATCAGAACGCATGGGCTTATGGTCATCTTCCTTCATCTCGCCATCAGAGAACACTTGTCTCGATTTAAGAAGGGATTCTTGGGGCTTATGGACATCTTTTGTTAAAAGACCTTAGATGACTTCTGCACGAAGCCCAAACATAAAACAGCAGTAAAATGTAGGTGATCTCCAGGTAGAATACAGTAGGTTCTAGCTACAGAACAAAGCCAGAAGCTGGGAAGGGACAAAGAACCTCCTTTTCTGGGAAGGGTGAGTCAGTGGTATTCCTTTGTGTCTTTTCAGCTCTTTGATCACCTGACCATAAAAATCCAGCTGTGAGATGCTGGCTTTCAGCTCATAGAGCAGCCTTTCCCTAGCTTCCTTTAAAGACGAGGAGGTAGGCCAGGAACTCACTTTAATCCCAGCATTTGGGGAGGGCAGTGGATGAGGGTATCTGCAGGTATGGGCAGGCATGTGTGGGCTATGTCCTGAGATGAGACCAGTGCTCGTTATGGGGGAGCCTTAGGAAGAGGAGTTAAAGAGGCTGTTCCCCTGGGAGAATATCAACAAAGCTAAGGAGTATAAAGTCTCAGAAGTCCAGAGTACTGGATGGGGAGAAGCACCCCAGTGACCTGCCTTCTGGGTTGGAGAGGAGCCTATGTAGGATTTTAAAGAACGAATTTTGTTTTTAATCTTATTTGTTGGACATACTTGCCTAAAAAATTAGTACATTTACTGTTTGTGGGGACTAGAGAGATAGTTCAGCAGTTAAAAGCCCTAACTACTCTCACAGAGAAACCAGGTTCAGTTTATAGCACCCACGTGGTGTCTAACAACTATAACATCAGTTCCAGGGAATCTGATGACTTCAGGAATTGAACACATGTAGTACATTTACATACATGCAGGCAAAACACTCATACATATAAAACAAAAATAATTTACTATTTGTCAGCTGAATTTCAGCAGTGTTACTAGGAAACTATATGATGGACAGAGACAGAAACTTAGGTGGCAAAGTATGTTCCCTTCTTTGCTAGTGAGGTAATGGAATTCCAGGAAGCCTTGGCCCCTGAGACTTGTCCACACTGACTATAACCTCCCTCCTGGGCTCTGCTCCATCCTCCGTCACGTTGGATGCTCACCAGGTTTCCACTAGATGGAGAAGACTTTCTCGCTCTCTGATTAAAAATAGAAATCAAGAGGCTGCCAAAAATCCCTTCCAGAGAATGAATATGCGTTATTTCTAATACAGGAATTCATGCTTTATACTTAGGAAAGTCCTTTTTAAATATCAGATACCACATTCAGAGTAAGATGTGGTAAGTGACCAGGTTCTCTTTCATCCTGCTGGTTTTAATCTCTGAACTCCAATAGCTAGAGATACAGATTAGTGTCAAAAAAAAACCCTCAAATCTTAAAGTAAATCACTATTCTGTTACATTCTTTGTAAACTGGAGGATAGGATGGTTACTGTCTCAAAATAGAAAAAATATCTTTTGTCAATGAAAACAGTCTGGAAGGGGCAGATGAATTGTCATGATACACCTCTGGGGCACATGACACTCTGGGGGTACAGTGAATTATGTAGTCCAAACTATTACAAAGGTACATTCATGTACACACATGCTTACTCATACCAAAGTAGAACTTGTATGTAGAAGTGTATAGAATAAAACACTAGAAGATTCAGTGTTCTATCCAGACAACACAGCTCAAGCAACTGATCTAATATTTGGTTACACATTTGCAACTGAAAATCTTAATAAAGCAAACCTCACTGAGCTTTTTTTGGTTTTGTTTTTAAAGCAATATTTTATTTTCCAGTGCTGGAGATCCAGCACGGGGCCTTGAGCATGCTAGGCAAGTGCTCTACCACGACCTACAGCCCCAGCTCAGCAATAATGAATTTTGAAGTTCACTTCTGACTTGAAAATCTTAGTAAACTAGGTATGGAAAGATGGCATCAGATCCTGTGGAATTGGAATTCAGGATGGACCTTAGTTGCCATGTGGGTTCTGGGAACCAAACCTGAATCCTCTGGGAGAACAGTAAGTGCTCTTAACCCCTGGCTATCTCTCCACCTCCCCGGTTTCTTTTAACAGAGTCTCACTCTAGCCCAGGCTGGCCTTAAACCTGTACTCAATCCTCCTACTTCAGCCTCCTGAGTCTTAGTAGGTATGTGCCACTATGGCTAGCTAAGATTATTTTTTTTAATTCAATGAAATAAACCAAAAATGTAAGTCAACAGTTAACATATATTGGTTGAGATTAGGGTTGTTTTCCTTTACAGTTAAAGATTAAAGTTAGCACCAACATTAAATACATTGCCAAAAATTATAACCATGTGTTGAGCCAGAGAATGGAGGATGAGAGAGGGAGCTCAACACACTCAGGTGAGGCAAGTAGACAAGGATTTAGGATCTATAAAGGGCAGTAAATAAAAGTGTACAAAACTATTACCACCAAATTTATTAGTATCAACTAGTTAGAAACTAGTTGAATAGAAACTGTGAATAGACCAAAGACCCTATTCACAGTAGCATAAGAAAGATGGTCTCTTGATTCTGTGTTCTGCCCCGTGATGGGCTTGGCATGTGGATCACATGTAGGACAGAGTCCACCCAGAACTTCTCATGGTGGACCTGGTCCAAGGCAGGCTCTGGAGTAAGAGATAGGTATTTCTGATCTCCCAACAAGGGCTGGGTAGCCAGCCCTGAAGATCGCAGGGAATTGTGGGAAGGTGCAAGATATGTTTAAGAACTCAGAACTTCCCTGAATGATGCCATTCAATTTTTTTTTTAATTTAAAATTTGAGAGTGTGTGCCTTTATGTGTATATGGGCATATTTATGCCGTGGCACATGTGGAGGTCAGAGGTTAACATTGGGTGTTGGTCCTCCCCTCCCACTTTGTCTGAGACATGGTCTCTTCGGATGCCAGGCTAGCTGGCCCACATCTTCTGGAGATTCTCCTGCTGTCCTCCCATCTAGCATTAGGAACAGACATGTACTACCACACCTGGCTTTTACATGTATTTACCTCAGAAACTCCAGTCTTCACACTTGCATGGCAAGCGCTTTGCCTGCTGAACCAGCTCCCCAGCCCTCATCTAGTATTTTAATCCAAAGAAAGGTTGATAACACACACACATACACACACATATACACACTGCCGCCACCA
Source organism: Eospalax fontanierii (assembly GCA_035773235.1). Lineage (NCBI taxonomy): Eukaryota > Metazoa > Chordata > Mammalia > Rodentia > Spalacidae > Eospalax > Eospalax fontanierii. Next base: position 151,860,528 of record CM069524.1, on the reverse strand, counting down.
CCCATTCTGAAACAGGGTTTGCTGTGTGTAGTCCTGGCTGGGCTCAGACTCTTTAGCCCATGCTGACCTTGACTCTCCAGTCTTCTTACTTCTGTCTTAGAAAACAGACAGTAAACACTTTTACACCCATCCTTCCACTATTGAATGAAGAAATAAACATTGCCAAGATCTTAGACAACCATTTTCTCAAACCTCACTTTCTCCCATCACAGTTTGTCCTCCTCTATTCCAAAGTAAATACTTCCTGAATTCTATCTTAGTCTTCTCACATTTCTGTGTAGTCAGAACATGGGTGACACGTGCATGATATGATACACTTAGGCGTATGAGTGAGTGAGTGTGCGTGTGTAACCCCCACAGGCTCATGTTTCTAAGGTTTGATTTCCAGTTGGTTAAGAGGAGGTGCCTAGTTGGAAGAAGCAGGTTCCTGGGGGACAATTCTTAGGAGTGTTATCCCTGGTCACTTGCTTCCAAGTCTGACACGAAGTGAACGACTGTCTTCCCACATGCTCCCACAGCCATGATATCCTACCCAAGCTCATGGATCCAGGTAACCAGGGATTAAACCCTCTGAAACCATGAAACAAAACATCTTTTTTCCCCCTGTGTTTGAATACTTGCTCACCAGATGCTGGTGCTGTTTTGGGAGGCTGTGGGGCCTTTAGGAGGTGGGGCTTGGCTGGAGGAACTGAGTCACTGGCAGGTGGGTTTCTGAGAGCTTTCTGCCCATGCTCTCTGCTTTCTGGTTGATAAGATGTAACACACAGCTGTCTCAGGCTCACCACTATAGACCTAGCCACTTTAACCTCCCTGTGTCCCCTGCTGTGATCTATTATATTCCCTAAACCATGAGCCCAAATGAACCTCTTTGTCCTTAGGCTGCTTCTGTCAGGTATTTTTGTTTACAGCAATGAAAAACTAATAAAAGTGATGAGCCTACTTCTTTGTCTCATACCTGATTTAGGAGAAATGTTCACAGTAGGTTCTTCAAGCTTTCATTATGAAGACACATGAACTTTGTCAACGTCTTTCTGCATCTATCAAGATGATCATCTGACTTTTGATGTCTATTATGTGCTGTATTACATCTATTGACTTATATGTTTGTATTATTTATTTTTCTCATTGTTGTGGCAAAATACCTTGATTACTCATGAAATAAGAACTTTTCCAAACCACATGGAACATTCATGAGTTCTTTGTTGTGAAATGTCTGCCCATGACTGTGGCCTACTTACCTAAGAGTTTCTACAGTTTTTCCTTTTTCATAGTCATTACTTATGCATTCTAGATACTACCATCTTGATTTATGACTTTCATTTGTTCTGTAACTTTAAAAACTTCATTACATTGTGTATACTTTGGGACATGACATTTGAGGCAACGAGAATTTGTATTCCTAGGTCACAGTCACTTATGTGTGGCTCAAGAATAAACTATTCCTTATTCCTGTTGAGGTGAGAACCGTGCTTTTTGTCAACATGGATCTGTCCAAACAGAATCATGAACCTCTGTGAGTTCTCAGAAATATCTGGTCTGGAAAGTCCCCAGCATAAGATGGACCACAATTCCAAGAGGTTGGGAGGGAAAGGAGAGAAAAATAGGGAAGAAATCACTGAGGTGTCCTAGAGCTCATTTCTCAAACCATTATCTGTAGATGCTTGTCCTTCGTAGCCTCATGGCCCCTGTTCATTTATAACCAGGTCCTTCATGATACCATAGAAAATAATTTTAGAATGAGTCAAAGCGAAGCAAAGTCTGAGTTTGTTGATTAGAGAAAGAACAAATGCACTTGAAAAAGTTAAGTGCTGGCATTAGGAAAGGAGCTCAAGTGCTTCAGCAGCAGCCAGGTCGGCGACTTACCGGCCTTTGGAGTTTCACTCCAATCAAGGAGGTAATCTATGATTAAGGTTGAGGGAGCAAAAAGAATGTGTTCATTTCTTTATCATAAGAATTTTAAAACTATTATTATTATTTGTGTGTGTGTGTGTGTGCGAGAGAGAGAGAGAGAGAGAGAGAGAGAGAGAGAGTTCTTTCTAGTTCTGTACTTCCACCATGTGTGTCTTGGCTTGAAACCATCATCAGGCTTGTCAGCCAGGGCCTTTGTCCCTTGAGTCATCTTGCCAACCCACAGGATGTCTTAGAAATGAAGTTATAGGATGAGTTATAAGGGTATTGGGCAGGCTTACATATGGGAAAAAAATGTAACAGAGATAAAGACATGAATAAAACATTCAAAATCAAAGTGACTTTGCTGTGCATAGGTTACACAAACAGGCTAAGACACATTCTTAATCCTGAGCATGGTGTACTAGCTGTGTTCATAGTCTTGGTGGTGATGTTTTAGGGACAGAGTATGGTTTCCGTATAGGCCAGTCTCCAGCCAGCTCATGATGAAAGCCAGATCTATACGGTGAAGGTGAGGGGCTGGTTGTGTCTCCACATCCACTACTTTTTTTGTTTTTGTGTCCCACCTTAGATTTGCCATTAGTCTAAAACACAGATCTGCCTGTAGTAAGTCATGTTGCAGTCTTCCTTTAAAGCATCCTTACACACACTAGTGTCTTACTGTGTTACATATTTTCTTAATCAGCTGACTATTCAATCTGAATTCTATCACTGTCCTAAAGTAGGGGTGTGGTGCTTGGAGTGTGACTCCCAGGGCAGAGGCAGCACAGGAAACTTGGGACTCAGAAGTACAAATTCTTGACACCCCTCTATGTCTCTTGAATTAGGCTGGGACTGAGTGTGTGGCTCAGTGCTAAGAGTATTTTTTTAACAGCCTTCTCAGTGAGCTCATTTCCTTCATGTTACAATTTGAGAATCACTAGACCAGATTATTTTATATTTAATTATAAAAGAGATTCTCCTGAGCATTGCTAGTTCTAAAAATTCTCTAGCAATAGTTCCTAGAAAGGAAGGTTTATTGGTCTCTAGTCATAGTAACAAGGAACCAAATCTGGTTTTATTTATTTGTTTGTTTCTTTATTCTTTGAGGTGCTGGAGAGATGGCCTAGTGGTTGGTAGCACTGGCTGCTCTTCTAGAGCACCTGGATTTGATTCTCAGCACCCACATGGCAGCTAACAACTGTCTATAACTCCAGTTCCAGGGAATCTGATGTCTTTTTCTGGCTTCCATAGGCTTTGCATGGCAAAGGTACACTTACATACATGTAAGCAAAACATTCATACACATAAAATAAAAATAAATAAAGAAAGAACATTTAGTTTATTCTTTGACAGTTTCATGCATGAATATAATTAATACAGCCTGGCCTCTCATTCTCCATCCTTTCTTATTCCCCTTCCCCATCAAGATTTTCTCTCAGGTCTTTTTGCTTTGTTTCTGTTTTGTGAACACTGACTTTAACCAGGCCCCTTCTCGTGAGCATGGGTTGGAGCTGTCTACTAGTGCCTGCTAACTCACCGGCGATTATTCCACCGAAGACAATGACTCCCCCTGTTTCAGAAGCCATCCGCTGCTAACAGCTCTCTAGGGAGGGGTTGGGCCCCATGAGCCCCGCTTTCATCCCTGAATGTTAACAGGTCATGAGTTCATGTGTACAGCGGCCACACCATGTCTAGAGGGCAACATTTCATGGCCCTCCTCTCCATCTGGCTCTTACATTCTTTCTGCCCCATCTCTGCAGTGTTCCCTGAGCCTTGGAAGGGGTGAAATGGATGTTTCATTGAAGGCTGAGCACTCAAAAATCAAAATATTTATTCTTAGCACTTGACCGGCTCTGAATCTGCATTAACCACCATTCAACAGGAAAACAGTGACAACAAATGCCATTGAGAACGGGGGAGCAGAACTCTTATAAACTGCTTGTGGAAGTGTAAACTGCTAGAGGCTCTATGGAAATCAGTCTGGAGGTTCTCAAAAAAACAAACAACAGCAACAACAAATCCCTAAAAGTAGAACTACCATATGACCCAGTTACACCACTCCTCAGCATATGCCCAGAGGACTCCACATCCTACTACAGAGATACTAGCATATCCATATTCATGGGTGCTCTATTCACAACAGCCAGGAAATGGAACAGCCTAGATGCCTGTGATGGTTTGAATGAGAATGTCTCCCATAGGCTCAAAGCATTTGGACATTCTGTCCCCAGTGGGTGGCACTGGTTTGGGAGGTCTTAGGAGGTGTGGCCATGCTGGAGGAAGCACGTCACTAAGGCCGAGCTTACAGGGTTCTTAAGCCTTGCTGGACCTCCACTTGCTCTCTGCTTCCTGTGCCTGCTTGAAGATGTGAGAGTTTAGCTTCTGCTTCTACTCCAGCCACCTCTGTGGCCACACCTCCCTGCCGTGATGGACTCTTGCTCCTTTGGAACCATAAGCTAAATAAACTCTTCCTTTTATGAGTTCCCCTGGTCAGTGTTTCTATCACAGCAATAGAAAAGTAACTAATACAATGCTCATCAACAGGTAAGTGAATAATGATAATGGGTACATATATGTAATGAAAATTTTATTCAGCTCTAAATAAAAATGAAATTATTAAATTTGTACGGAAATGGAAAATATTGTACTGAGTGAGGTTTAGTTAACCCAGGCCAAGAAAGTCAAATGCCACATGTTTTCTCATATGTGGATCATAACTTTGAATTTTAAAGTTGTTGTTTAATTTAGAATATCTGTAGAACTGTTTTTAAGATAGTTTTGATGTCTCAGGAACAATTTCCATCGATACAGAAGCTTCAGAAGTTCAGCTAGTCAGCAGCAGCAGCCCCTACCATGTTTCGTATAGGTCTGTTATTGCTGAGACACCTCCCTTGACCAGATGTAGCTTATCTTCCCCAAACCTGCACCTGAGCCCAGCAACTTGCTGTTCTAGGGAACCCTTCCCTTGCTTAGCTCCAGATGTACAGAAGTGGCCTCTTCTTACAATTCCTCATGCAAAAAGTTGGGTTCTCTCCACAGGTCACATCTCTAATACTTCCAGTGATAGATAAGTGTTGTAAATACATGAGGTGAACAGAGCAGGTTACTGTGATACTGTACAGATACACACACACACACACACATACCATCCCATGCCTGTCTGGAACCCTGAGGACTATAGGCCTCGGCTACAGTAACCAAACTATTCTAACCGTTACATTTGTATACATCTCATTCATCTCATTCATTTTAGGTCAGTCACTGAGAGAGAAGTTTCCAAGAACAGAGACTAATCAATAGACAGTTTAACACAGCCCATTCTCTTGTGAGTGCACTTGCTTGGTTGTGTGTGTGTGTGTGTGCGTGTGTATGTGTATGTGTATGTGTTCTTGTGTGCATCCATGTGTAGAGGCCAGAATTTGATGCCTAGTGTCTTCCTTAACCACTTCTCTATCTTATTGTTTGAAATAATAAAATTTGCTTTGAAGATTACTTACACAGAGATGATATTTCTTCTCTATAGAAGTAATATGTTCAAGTAAGAATGGTAAAATTGAAATAAATTATGTTTCATTGAACCTGGAGCTCATTGATTGGCTGGATTAACTGGCCAGCAAGTCCCAAGGTTCCTCCTTTCTCCACCTCCCGCCCTACGCTGGCTGGAGTTACAGGCACATACCACTGTGCTGTTTATTAGGTGGGTGCTGGGGATCTAAACTCAGGTCATCATGCTTAAGTGACAAGCACTTTACTGATCAGCCGTCTCCTCTGCCTCTTGAGAGTGCATTTTCTGTGCTTTTAAAGAAGAAAAGGGCTTCATGGCACCATTAGAAAAATACTAAGCATGACGCTGTGTCACCACTGAGATCCTGAGGGATGTGTGTGTGCTCCATCTTAAGGTGTTGACACTTTTCCTCCTTAAATCCACAGGAATGACCAGATGCATCGAACCAGTATTCTACTTTTATTTCCCATGTCAGGGCTTTCTCTTTGAGAGTACTGGATGAATCCTAGCCAATAAATGTTGCTTATTATGTGTTGATTGACCTAGCATGTACTTGGGCTATCCTTATGCTGGTCTGTAATCAGAGATGAGTATAAGATGTCTCTCTGTTCCAAAGTTCACAGCTGGAGACAAGGAGGTAGATGATGGTACCCATACACACACACACTCGGATTCTATACCAAAATTCTACATAGGCTTCCACTGAGGCAGAACAGAACTAAGGGGACATGGAGGAGAAAGGAGCCCTTTGCTCTGGAGTCTCACTGAAGGCTCATGCCAGCTTTAAGTCAAGCATTCCAGCAGAAATAATAAAATTTGCTTTGAAGATTACTTACACAGAGATGATATTTCTTCTCTATAGAAGTAATATGTTCAAGTAAGAATGGTAAAATTGAAATAAATTATGTTTCAGGTCTATGTACATATGCACGTTTTCTTTTCCCAGCAGTATATCTGTAGTCAACTGAGAATTTTACAAATAAGACTTTTGATTACAGTAAAAACATTTTAACTTCTCCTGTGACCCTTGTGACCTAAGGTTACAAGAGACATCAGTTTATAATCCCGTCCAGTGTACTTCAGGATCTCATGAAAAATTCTTAGCAATGCCTCGGAGGCCACCAAAATCAGTTATATGCCTGTTAGAAAGTGACTGTCCCTGGGGAAGCCCACATCTAGGTATGTCATCTTTTCTCTAAACACCTCTCTTTCTGTTAACTCCACGCTTATATCTATGTTAAAATTTGTTCCTAATAAACTCCAACTCTGCTTCATACTGGAGTATCTTGAAATTCTTTTCTGCTGTGAAGTCAAGAATCCCAGCTTAACCTGAGTGGAGGTTTCTGAAGAGAACTCTTGAGGCTGGTACAGGAGGTACTTGACACTGTGTCCCCAGTTTGGATACCATGAGAACTCAGGGTAGTGGAGATCAGAAAACTTTCTCTAAGTGACAAGGGACATTTAGGTAGGTCTTGAGGGTGACTTCATGTCTGCCAGGCAAAAAAGAGGCATGGGACTGTCTTTTGAGCTGTGTCCAACTGTTCTTGAAATGCAAGCACAGGGCTGTCAAGCAGACACGTACTGGCTCCCAGCACATTCCAGAAATGCAAATGAATTATTTGATTTTTAGGATTCATTTGAAACATCCAAATACCCATGATGCACCTGTTAGATTTTATCTACTTTCTGTTCTGGGTACAGAGAATACAGCTAGAGACTATACTTCTGATCCCTTGACATTTGTATTGCAGATATTGGAACCACAAGCAATAAGGACAGGAGGAAAAGAAAAAGAAAGTAAGGTAAGGAAATGGGCCAGAGTGTGACAGTCACAGAAACTGCAGAAGGATAGGAAGACCTGAGGCCTGAGTCAAGCAAAATGAAGTTGTACAGGTTCGCGTGGGAAAAGCACTGCAGGCAACATGAACAGCAGAGACAGAGTACTGGGTTGTTGTATTAAAGAAATGTTAGGAAGGCAAAATTAGGGCCCGGAGGGATGATGACTCAGAGGTTAAGAACGTGGGTTTCTCAGTTGGGTGTGGTGCCGCACACCTTTAGTCCCAGCACTTGGGAGGCAGAGGCAGGTGGATCTCTGTGAGTTCAAGGCCAGCCTGGTGTCCTGATGTATGTAGCGAGTTCCAGGACAGCTGGGGCTACAGGGAGACACGGGTTGCTCTTGCAGGCGACTGTGTTTGATTCCCAGCACTTGCATGGTAGCTAACAACCAAGCGTAACTCCAGTTCCAGGGGTCCAATGCTCTCTTCTGACCTCTCTGTGCATTGCACACACATGGTGCACTCACATGCATTCATGAAATGCACTCGTACACAAAATAAAATCTAAATTTTAAAATGTTTTCAAAATAAGGCAAAATTAAAATGAGCATAGTAGGCAATGATGATAACTGGAGCCACAGGGGGTGGACCCTCATGGAGGGACACACAGTCATGGTAGCACCTCTGAACTTTTATTATTTTTATCATTTTACATGTATGAGGGCATTGCCTGCATGTATGTAAGTGCATCCATGTCATGCAGTGCCTGAGAAGGTCAGAAGAGGGCATTGGATCCCCTGGACCTGGAGTTACGGACGGTTGTTAGTCACCATGTGGGTGCTGAGAATTGAACCCAGGTTCTCTGCTGCAAGAGCAGTCAGTGCTCTTAACTGCTGAGTCATCTTTCTAGCCCCACATCTGGACTTTTACATGAATGAGAAGTAATTTGTCAGGTTCTGAAGAGAATGTTCTGACTTCTGAGTTCTGGAAGGAAAGCTCTGGCTACACTTTCATGTGTACGTTATTTTTTAGCATTCTAGGAGACTGTCCACTATGAAAGTGCCCAGCATCCAGCAGCAATTATTCTGATTATGTCTACTAAGCTCACAAATGTTTTCAGTAGTCAACCCATGGAACAGTCTCTGGAAACCAGGCAGTTTTCAAAGGAAGAGCTATATATGTTGAATGAAAGCACTTTGACTGGGCTGGCAATAAAATCAAAGACATCAAAAATTCCAGTGAAACATAATATTTGTCTACTAAGTTGAAAAGGATTTAAAACCAGTCAGAAAATGAGAATGCCAAGTATTGGAAAGGATACAGGAAAGGGGTTGATTATAGGAGCAGACACTGGTTCACGTGGTCTGGAGGATCACCTTGTTTTAAGTGGAGCACACCTGAATCATAAAGAGAGGGTGACGGACGAGGAGATTCAAAGTCACAGCCTTAGTGAGGATGTGGAAATCAGGAATAGGGGATCCATCACAGAGACCATGTCCCTCATGAAATGGGGAGGAGGCGGCAGAGACAGGGGTTGGAATTTGCTCAAAATACATTATATGAAATTCTAAAAAAAAATCAATAAAAATATTAGAATAAAGAGCAAAATTGAAAATCAATGTGATAGAAAAGGTGCAAACGAAAGCCTTAAATGAAAGGTTGGAACAGGAAAAAAAAAAAGTGTGTCCTTACCAGGAAATGGAGTACAACCTTCAAATAATGTAGAAAGGGATTTTCAGACTTGAGAAAATGTTGATGACCAATTATTAAGAAAAATAACATTATTATGTCTGATACAAAAAATAGACCTTTAGGAGTCATTTAATTTTGACTAGGTTATTAATTCACATGGTTCAAAAAGAAAAAAAAAAAAGTGAATGAAAAGTTAGCTCTCATTCCTGCCTTCTGCCTCTTCCTGCCCAGACCATCAGTAGTATCAAACAGGAAATCAGGCTGGCCAGATGGCTCAGCAGGTGAAGGGGCTTGGCGCCAAGCCTGATGACCTGAGTTCAATCCCCAGGACCCACAAGGTAGAGACTTCTACAAGGTGTCCGTTAACATCCTTATACGTGCCATGGCACACCTCTCTCTTGCACGCACGTGCGCGCACACACACACACACACCACCACCACCACATACATGAATAAATGTAATAAAATTTTTAAAAGATGGGCCTGGGGATGGCTCAGCAGTTAAGAGCACCGATTGCTCTTCCACAGGACCTGTGTTCAGTTCTCAGCACCTACATGATCCAGTTCCACCCAGTTCCAGGGGATCAGACACCCTCTTCTGGCCTCCAGACATTGCATGACACAGGTGCATTTACATACATGTGAGCAAAACACTCGTACACGTAAAAATAAATGAAAACAAGTAAAGAGAAACAGTAGTGATGAATGATGCAGAATTGTGAATGTACTAAATACCACTGAATTAAAAAAAACACCTGGGAATTGTATTACTAGCTTCTTATGTATTGTATAGGTTTGTTTCTTATGTATCCTGAAATAAATAAATGTGGATATGGAATTTGCAAATATACAATTCTTTCCCTCTGCATAACTGGTAGTATTTTTTCCACTTAAAAATTTTAATTTTAGTAAAGGTCATTTACTAAAATAATTGTTTTTATTCCTTTTTCATTTTAATTTTAATTCTTTTTGAGATGCAGTTTCACTATGCATCCTGGGCTGGCCTTCAATTCACAGTCTTCCTGCCGTAGCCTTCCAAGTAGATGGGATTACAGGCATGGGCCTCCATGCCTGCCTGTTATTCCTTTATTAAACAGCCATGCCATACTCTGTCATATGAATGTAATTAGCTCCAATAGTAGGCATTAAGCTGTTTGCTTTGTTACAAATAGGGCCACAGGCACTGGAGAGATAGCTCTGTGAGTGAAGCTCTTGTTTGTCCTCCAAGTGTGAGAAGCTCTTGTTTGCCCTCCAAGTGTGAAGTCGAGTTAGAATCCTCAAAATCCAGTGCCAGATGCAGTGGTGTGCACATCTGCAATCTTAGCACACCTTTGTTGAGAGGTAGAGACAGGAGGATCCTTGGAAGCTTCTGAGTCAGGTAGCCTGGCATGTACTGGGTTGAGGAGACCATATTTCAAATCAGATAGAAGGCAAGGACTGATACCTGGGGTTGTTCTCTGACTTCACATGCATGCTGTGGCACCCATGCATCTGCACTCACATGTAACAACACACACACACACACACACACACACACACTGTCACACGAATACACACACACACACAGAAAAATAGGAGTGCAATATAAACCTGGTCTTAATCATTTTCACATTATATCCGTAGGGCAAATTCCTGAAGTCAGAGTTGCTAAGGAAATGCTATGTACATTTTCATAACCCTTGTCAAACTGTCCTCACATATCGTCTGCGAGTGTCTGTTCTCTGCCCTCAGTACCTCCACCAGCAAAGGTGCTATCACACTTTCAGATTTTTGCTAACCTGATTAATTTACTTTTCTTCGTTTATAGACAAATTTGAGCATCTTTTAAGATGTTTGGGTTTCCTCTTCTTTAGATTTTTTTGCATTTATTTATTTATGGTGTGTGTGTGTAGCATGTGACTACATACATGCTACAGGATGCACAGGGAGGTCAGAGAACAGCTACTCCTCAACCATGAACTCCCTCCTTCAACCATGTGGGTTCTGGGGTTAAAACCCAGGCTGTCAGGCTTGACAGCAAGCGCTTTTACTTACTGAGCCATCCTGCCGGCGGGAGGTCTCCTTTTCAGTATACTGCATGCATGTGATCTTTCTAAGAAATGCACATTCATATACTCATTTATTCATATATTTACTCAAAAACTGCTGTGATTGGACTGTGTGCTGGATGATGTAGGAGTGGATGAATGGATTCAAGAGACAGATCAGGACATACACGGTAGGGAAGGATTCTGGGCTGTGGAGCCATTTATGGAACATTGTCTACACTTACGTATTCCTGCATCTATCAATGTAGCTTAAATGAAACTAACAGAAATGACTTTGACAGAAAGTGATTTTCTTTCTCTTTGTGCTTTGCTATATTTTTTAAGCATTCTTTTCTTTCTTTTTTCTTTTAGACAAGATCTCATATAACAGCTAGCCTCAACTTCCTATGTAGCCAAAAATGATTTTGAACTCCTGATTCTCCTTCCTCTACCTTCTAAGTTCTGGGATTGCAGGCCTGCCTGAGCCACTATGCCTGACTTTTAAAACTTTTGGACATTGCTAATGTTTTAGTGCATTGTACTAGACGCTAGCTGATTCCCCTGTTGCAGGGAGCCGGTCAGCGCCATTACAAAATGGCGCCGACTTCCTGGAGCCGCCTGTCAAACTGCTCCATTGAGGAAATGTTTTGGCGCGCAAGCCATCCCGAGGCTGCGCATGCGCGTCAATTCGCGCGTCAATTTAAACTGTCCCGAGCCAATCCCGTGGCTTTGCTTGTGGCGGGCTGTCAGCATCCAATCCCGAGCTGTCATACCGCCCTGCTTACTATAAAAGGCCGCTGAACAAGCCCGCTTTTTGCCCCTCGTCATCAACGCCCATCAGTCAACCGAGAGGCTCTCCAATAAAGTGCGATCCAAGAAGAATCTTCGTTGTGGTGGTTTTCTTCCTCTGCTGGTCGGAGGGTGTTCGCCGCAAAGTGGTGCCGAAACCCGGGACGCCGGGTTGCAGTGCGGCTACCTGGCGAGGGGCCGAAGAGGATTCAGAACTTGACGCACGGAGAGGAAAGGCGCCGGTAAGTCATCCCCATGATCGTGTCTGAGCTGCAGCTCACCCTGATCTGTGCTATTGCCCTTATTTTGTGGTTCTTTGTGGTTGCTGTTTTTTGCCATTGCCTCCGATGTGACGACCCGAGCAAAGCGTGCTGCCGCGATTCCGTTTAGTCAGCGGCGAAAAGGTGAAAGTAATTCCTTGATAGTGAGCAAAGGCGTTTCCCTTGTTCCTTAAGAAGGTTTAAGCTCTGCCTTAAGGTAAAAAAGGGCACGCATTTGCTAGTTATGGGTCACGGTCCCAGCTCTGAAATTCCGGGTGGGGACTTTATTACACCTATTAAGGAGTTACTTCGGCAGAGAGACATCAAGATCTCCAATCAGACCATAAAAAAGATCGTAAGGGACCTGGATGCGGCCGCTCCATGGTTCGCGATCTCGGGAGACCTTTCTCTCCCTTCATGGGAAAAATTGGGTAAAGACCTAGAGAGAGTCAAGGAAGAGGGAGAGTTAGGGAAAGGTACCCTCCCCTTTTGGAGATTAATCCATTCGTGTCTCAGCAAAGGAAGCCATACTAATCTCATTAAGGAGGGAAGAAGGGCATTAGTAAGGCATCAGGATAGCCTCTCAGAGTCAGATGTGAGTGGGGAAATGCAAGTAAGGCCTAAAAGAAAACAAAAACAGAAGGAAAAAAGTTTAAAAGAAGAGCTCCAAGAAGCTAGTCATAGTAAAGATCCCGGTGAAAGGGATATTAAGAATGAAAAATGGCGGTCGCCGTCCCCTAAACCCTTATATCCTTCCTTGGAGGAGTTTGCACATTTGTCAATACAGGGACAAAGTTCTAGTGAGGAGGTATCTGAAGAGGAGCAGGAAGTAGAGGAAGTAATTATCCCTCATGCAACAGGGCCCTGGCACCCCCCGGAAGGAGGAGGGGCCTCCGTAAAGAAAAGGGCTACTGTTTCGGCGGGAAATTTTAAACAAGGGGCGGGGCCTATAGCACCCCCATCCTATGCATCCAACACGGGTCAGTGTTGTTTTATCCAGCCAGGAACCTGGTCTCGTTTATTTTCTATTTTCCCCGTGTTTGAGGATTTAGCCACTCATATTAGAAGGCATGAGCCAGTGCCTTACAAACAGCTTAAAGATTTAGTGCAGGCGGTCAAAGATTTTGGACCAGGAGCGGATTACTCGGTAGCTTTGTTACGGAGAATTATAGCAGTCCCTTTGACCCCCACAGATTGGATTGAACTGGCCAAGGCTTGCCTAACAAGAGGCCAGTTTCTTGAATTTAAATCGATGGTCACAGATAACGCCCAAACTCAGGCTAGAAAAAATGCTCAGGATGGTCACCCACATTGGAATATGGATATGCTTTTAGGTCTTGGACAGTTTATGATGCATCAAACTGACTACCCGACAGAGGTGTATCAACAGATTAATGAAATTCATTATAAAGCTTGGCGAGCTATTCCTAACAAAGGAGAAACAATAGGACACTTAACTAAGATTGTTCAAGGCCCTACAGAGCCGTTTGCAGATTTTGCGGCTCGGCTCATGGATGTGACACATATTTCTGAATTTGGAAAGTTAAAGTATGTTCATGTGTCCGTGGACACTTGTTCTGGCATTGTTCACGCCACTCCCCTGACGGGAGAAAAGGTGCTTCACGTAAAGACCCATTGCTTGGAAGCTTGGGCTGCCTGGGGAAGGCCAGGTCGCCTAAAGACAGATAATGGTCCAGCGTATTCCTCTTCAGGTTTCCGTACTTTTTGTGCCTTAATGCAAGTAGCCCATGCCACTGGCCTTCCGTACAATCCACAGGGCCAAGGTATAGTAGAAAGGGCTAATAAAACCTTGCAGGCCATTTTGATAAAGCAAAGAAAAGGTATTGCAGAGAATGCAACCCCCAAGGAGCGAGTTTCCCTCGCCCTTTTTACAATAAATTTCCTAATATTAGACCCTCATGGCCAGTCTGCTGCTGACAGACATAGTCAAAGGGATGTTTCTAAGTCCCGCGAAATGGTCATGTGGAAGGATGTTATATCCAATAAATGGATGGGACCGGATCTGGTTATTAACAGATCCAGGGGAGCTGTTTGTGTTTTTCCTCAGAGTGAAGAATCGCCTCATTGGGTCCCCAGTCGCTTGGTGAAGACCATCCAACCCGCGCTGGACGATGCCTCTGCACAGGGCAAGACGGAGCCTGCCAATGTTGCTGATCCTCCTCCAACTCTGGACATCGAGTGAAGGAGAACAACGCTGGGGATTTCTGTCTGTCTTCCCAATACCTGTTCCAGTTCGCCATGATTCGTCGGTCTTTCCTCGCTTCTTCACAACTGAAAAGGACTTAGGTTTGCCATTGCTTCCGGAGGACACTCTTATTGCATTCCTACAGAGTTCTCGGAGTTTTGTTGAGACTGGTGCCTTGTGTTTTACTCTTGATACTCCCCGCAATTCTTGCATCCCATTGAGGCAGCAGAGCTTTGCATGGTTTAAGGACAAAAACAGCAAAACTTATGATGGTATACCTCAGGTTACAGATGTAGAAAATAACACAAAGCGGGTTCATAATATGACCTTCATCGACACAGCTGTCTGGTTCAATGGAACCTTGCCAGATGTTACACACTGGCACTCTAAGGAGACACTTCACCAGCCTCGTCTCGCTCCACATTGTTCAGGCACATATGAACAGGACCTTTGGCCTTGGTCTGAGTGTCAGTCCACTTCTGTCAATTGGGCAGATGCAGGCAGGTTTTTCACTTTTTCACCAGACATGCGTGGCCAAAGGCCGTTTCAAAATACATGGACAATGGGACCTTTTCTACAAGATGCCAGATATTATCCTTTTACCAAGTGGTTGTTGTGTGGGGTTAATGGAAGTTGTACTGATATGACGCCCTTTGTTCTCTTACAAGGAGGGTCCGTAGCCTATAGCAGTATCACATTTACTAGCTTGGTATGGGCAGACAGGTCAAAACCACCTACCCAAAATGAAGGAGCATCATTTACAATCTATAATACAACAGGAGGAGCGGTTGTAATCAATCGCCATTTAGACCCAACAAAAAATAAGACTTATTCCATAACTCCAGTTTGTGTATATCCACCCTTTCTATTTGTGCTTAGCAATTACACCTTTAATAATTGTACTAAGAATACATGTGCTCTTGCACAATGTTGGAAGGCTAATCAATGGAAAAGTGCTCTAGTACTTAGAGTACCCCGCTGGGTTCCAGTCCCTGTGGAAGTCCCTGGTACCCTAACCCTTTTCCGTTCTAAAAGGGACTTTGGAATTACGGCTGCAGTAATTACAGCTATAGTTGCAGCTACCGCTGCCGCTACTGCAGCAGGAGTAGCCCTAAGTCAAAATGTCCAAACTGCAGAGACACTTAATAACATGGCCTCAGAGACTGCACAGGCCTTAGATTCTCAACGATTCTTAGATTCTAGAGTAAAAGGAGGGATTATGATATTGAATCAAAGAATAGATTTGGTACAAGAACAACTTGACATGTTGTGGCAAGTAGCCCAATTGGGATGTGAGTGGAAATTTCAAGCATTATGTGTTACAAGTGTTCTGTATGATAATACTTCTATAGCAGCAGATTTGTCTAAACAATTGTCAAATTATTTAGTGGGTAATTGGAGTGATGCTTTTGATAAGGATTTGGAAAGACTTCGGAGAGCTGTTATTACCATTAATTCCACCCGTGTAGACCCCAGCCTGACAAATGGGTTTGTTTCCTGGTTTTCCTCTGTATTTTCGCATTTTAAAGAATGGGTGGGAGTAGGCATGTTTGCGGTCTGCAGCATTGGAGGATGCATACTATGTCTATGGTTAATTTGTAGGATGAGAGCCCAAGCAAAAAGGGACAAAGTTATTATTTCTCAGGCATTAGCCGCCTTGGAATGTGGAGTATCCCCTCAAATATGGCTGGCAGCCCTAAAGAAATGAAAAATTGGCTCTGCCCTGGCCCTTGCACCCTCTGGGATCAGTATGACCCATTGCACGAGGATGGGCAGTGGCAGAGATATTTTTGGCCCAGACTTTGCCTTAGCACGCCCAGGGAGTGTTTGCCCATTGCACGGGCTTAGGAAAGACTGTTTGGCCTTTGTTTCCCTTGATCGGTCGGCACATCATGAGGTGAAGACCAGATCGGGAACATTGTATTTCCTAGGGCTCTGCTAGCATATAAGAAAAAAGGGGGAGCTGCAGGGAGCCGGTCAGCGCCATTACAAAATGGCGCCGACTTCCTGGAGCCGCCTGTCAAACTGCTCCATTGAGGAAATGTTTTGGCGCGCAAGCCATCCCGAGGCTGCGCATGCGCGTCAATTCGCGCGTCAATTTAAACTGTCCCGAGCCAATCCCGTGGCTTTGCTTGTGGCGGGCTGTCAGCATCCAATCCCGAGCTGTCATACCGCCCTGCTTACTATAAAAGGCCGCTGAACAAGCCCGCTTTTTGCCCCTCGTCATCAACGCCCATCAGTCAACCGAGAGGCTCTCCAATAAAGTGCGATCCAAGAAGAATCTTCGTTGTGGTGGTTTTCTTCCTCTGCTGGTCGGAGGGTGTTCGCCGCACCCTGTGTGTATATTTCCTGAACTTAAAAAAAAAAATAGAAACAGGTGATTGTTTTTCAATTAGGAAAAATAAATGATATGAAAACAGGTACACATACATGTACACAAGATCACGTATAGTGATGACCAGTTTGAGACAGAGGGAAATCCACTTTCAGGGCTCCTGAGAGGTTGTCTAGAGTCCTAGAATTTCCTGTCCACTTTCCGCCAGACGTGTACTCACTAGAAACACTGGAACTTGCTTCTCTTCCTCTTTCTCTTCCTTACTCTGCAACTTCATCTACCTTCAACGAATCAGGAGCCTAGCAACTCAGTGGTGGCTTCAGGGTGCAGATACAGAATTTCGTTTTTCTGAGGCCAGCTTCAGGCTTGGAGGCCAAGGGCGACCCCTGTTGGTAGAAGTTAAGTTTGCTCATTTCTCTGGGACCACATGTCAGGCTGTGGGGATATCTGAAGTTGACCTTTGGCTCTGTTGCTAGAAACCTTGAGCTCTACAGCCCATTCACCCAGCTTCTCATGCCTACTTGCCTCTTCACTCCCTAGATGTTCTTGGGAAGCCAAGACTGGAGGCTTGGAGAATAGAGCCACATGTATGACTAGCCTTTTAAACCCCACACAGGCTTGCTGCTATATAGGTGACAGAGAGGGGCAGCTTTGGTAGTCAGTAGGTGGAATGAGGCGACCTTTGTTTTTACAGTCAGGATGGATGGATGATGAAAACTGTCAGTCTCAGGCAAGTTGTGGAGCAACAGGCAGACAGGATGTCACACTGCACAGGATGATGTCTGCATATCCCTGGAAGGCGGTGGGGGCCAAGCTCAGAGTGTGGAGGCAGGGCAGGGCTCTGTACCCTGGAGCATACATGTCACTAACCAGCACCACTCTTCTCTCAGGGGGGATCCTGGCAAGAATTAGAAGCTAACAATGCTTTTTGTGACTAGCTCCCATCTCTGCATTGATAAAATTTGGATTTAGAGAAATGTGGTTGTAAATCCATCAGGTTCATGTCTCCAGTATTGACCCAGAAAGAATTACTCAGCATCCTAGTCCATCATGGAATGCTGAGTGGAAGTGCTGAGTGGATATGGATGGAGAATCTGGTTTTAGACATGTGGAGCCTGTCTGTAATTCATCAACATTGCTCTTCCCCCTGGGGCATTGGCCAATGATAATGAAAACTGGATACCAGAAGAATGAGCTGGGCACTTCAGAGATTGGAGAAAGCATGACAAAGCACTTCTCAGCACCCATCCCTAGGACAGGAGCCTACTACTTCATTTCTCAGATGCCTGCCGAGACAAGCTACACCCTGTTCTGCAGTCTAGGGTCTGTGCTCCGCTGGTTTGAGAGGGGAAAGTCCACATGTGGCCTCAGTGAAGCTGATCAAAGCTTACCTTTCTGCACTGGGCCCAGGTCTCAGCACCCAGCCAGTGCCCAGTGTTTGTGGGCTTGGTGTCTGCAGTTCCTTAAGAGAGGGAAGCAGCCAGTATCCACAGTGTGAAGACTGGGCAGGCACATTATTAGGGTGGGTTCCCATTCCATTTTGTTAGATAGCAAGGACTGAGGAGGGATATCTGCCACAGGACCCAGTTCATGGTGTCCTTGGAAGTCAGAGACAGGCTGAGACTCCTGATCATTGTCTCCAGCTTTGTAGAAAAGGCCTGGAAGTGCAATGTTGACTTTCCCTGGTTCAGACAAGTGCACAAAGTCTTTTGCCCAGAGGACCTGGACAAAGTTTCCAAAGTGTCTACCATAAACAGTCCCCAAAGCCAAGACTTAAGATTTCCAAAGCTAATAGGCACCACCTAGAATGAAAATCTCCTTCCGGCAGGTCCACCCTCATGGGCATTGGCTGGCAGGAAGAAGGAAATGTGTGTTTTAGGACTCCTGCTAATCAGAGGAGGAAGTTGAATAGTAAGCACTTAAAAGGGGAAGAGATAGAGAACTGTCATCAAAGCCCTCCTTTTACAGATTAGAAGAAATGGAAATAAAATCCCTAAGCCTCCAGAATGCTCAGAGTGGGCAAGGAGCTGGCCCTCTAGCACCCAGAAAGTTAGCGGCAGAGTGTTAGGAGTTGCCAGATGCCCACTATGGGCTGTTTCCTGGAGCTCACTGGGGGTGCTGTCTTGTTTTGGCCCTTGAGGACATCTGCTTGTCCAGGCACAGAGTTGCAGTGACTTCCCATCCCACCTGCAGATCTCTGACTTACCAAGTACCTGCTATGTGCAAGTGCCTCCTGCATCTCACTGAAGTCCTCTCCTCAGACTCATGGAAGCCCAACAGTGGAACCAGAAGCTGATCGCTCATTCGTGTAGATAACTAGGGTGTGTGAGCCCTTCTTCTTTCCTTTTTTATTGGGGGGAGGATGTGTGTATGGCTGAGGGCAGGGTTACACTGGAGTGTCATCCTCAGGAGATGACCATCTTGTTTTTTGTTTGTTTGTTTTTAGATATTCTCTCTCTCTCTCTCTCTCTCTCTCTCTCTCTCTCTCTCTCTCTCTCTCTCTCTCTCTCTCTCTCTCTCCCCTATAACTTGCCAACTAAGCAGCTAGGCCGTGTGGCCAGCAAGCCCCATGGATCTACCTGTCTCCAACTCCACAGCCCTGGAATTACAAGCGAATGCTGTCACTCAAGGCTTTTTTACATGGATTCTGGAGATCAAACTCAGGTCCTCAGACTTGCAAATACTTTAACGACAGAGCCATCTCCCTAGTTCATGAGTCTGCTTTCAAACCATGGTCCCTGACTGCAAATCCATGCATCTTCCTTTTCAAGGGATCTGTAGACCCAAGCTAGCCACGATTCTGTCACTATGTCCACTAAAAAAAAAAAAAAAAAAAAAAAGGCAAGTTAAAATCTAGCAGCCTGAACCGAAAGTTGTGGACTCTGGCAGTCTCAGGGATTTCTCCTCTCTTCTCCTCTCCCGTCTGCCTGTGCCACAGGGAGACCACTGAGTCAACCCCGGCTTCCATCATCTCGGCCAGCCGCTCTCGTCCTGGGCTCCAGCGCCCTCACCTGGTGGCCGCGACAGGTCCCGCGCCAGACCCAGGGGCTCGGGTCTGCGGCTCCGGGAGCGGCCGCCAGAGCCCGCCCGGGTCCCGCCGCCGTGAGGCCGCCCCCTCGGCAAGTGGGAGGACGCTGTTCCGAGGCGCGGGGGGCGGGGGCGTGCGGGATGCTCGCGGGCGCCGGGGGCTCTGGGTGGGGAGGAGCCAACCCGGAAGGCGGCTATAAAAAGCGGCGGCTGGGGCCGGCGGCTCCCAGCGAGCGGGCGAGAGCGCGAGCGAGCGCGCGGAGCCGGGCGAGGAGCCGTGCAGCCAACCCCGGAGCGCAAGCGGCACGGTGGCAGTGGTCCGGCGCGGGGGCACGCACGGCCGGGATCCGCACCCCGCTTCCCGCGAGCTCCCATCCGGCTTACCCACGCTCCGGAGCTTGGCGCCTGGGGTCAGCGACCGGACTCGGGGATGCTGCGCTCCTGGTCCTCGAGGCGTGGCACTGTCTCGGTCACCAGCCGGAGGTAAGTGCGCCCGGCTGGGGCACCAGGGCTGAACCGATCCAGCCTCGGCGGGGAGACAGTCGGGGTCCTGCGCTGCTCCTCGGCTTAGGGAAAACGTTACCCGTCAGCAGTCTGCTTGTCCATTCTGTCTGTCTGTCTGTTTGCCTGTCGTTCTGTCTGTGAGTCGGTCTGTTTGTGCATGTGTTGGTGGGCTCACGCCCTCGTCACCGTCCTCCCTGGGACGTAGTCTCTGTGATCTTGGGATCCCTTGCAAGTCGCAGATGTGTGTGTGTGCGGGAGCGGGGCGGGCAGGGGTCACCAATGTCCCCGAACGCATCCGACGGGAGGCAGATCTCTGCTTTCTAAGGTTGCCTCCCTGTGATTGGCACCAGAGGCTCATGCCCACGACAGTGACTTACAGAAGAGGGATGGCACCGAGGCAGGTCTCGGAAGAAGGCCAGGGCAGGGAGACTTCTCACCCTGTGGCCAGTGGGCTAGTGGGCTCACAACAGGTCTGCGCCTGGCCGCTTCCACCGCGGCGCGATTCTCTGGTCCTCTGGGTTCCCTCGCTTGCCTCTGCCCTCTCAGCCACGTGCTGGCATGGGGACAGGCAGAGGAGATCCGATGTTAGGCGACCTCGACGGCCCCTGCTGATATTTAGACAGACACTAAGCCTGGCAGCGCTGGAGATCATTTGGTGGCCCCTGGCCACGGACATCCACCGCAAGAAGGGTCACCCTGGATTGACAAGAAAGCCAGGGTCACGGCCCGAGCCGTGACCGGGTCTCCAGTTCGCTGCTGTAGGAGCGAGGACCAGTGACATTCCAGAATGGAGCCAGCGGGATGACAAGGAGCGCGATGCGGCGCACGGGGCCCCTCAGCCGCAGACGCTCTCAGAGACTGCTGCGGTTCCCCAAGAGCCGGACACTCCGCCAGCGCAGGTTCTGAGGTTCTCAGCTCAGGTCGGAGCAGCCAGCGCTGCCCACAGGTAAGAACGGTCTTTTAATGCTAAGCTTTTGATGTGAGAGCCAGGCCTGGCTGCAGCTCCACCTTGGAGACAGTGAGCCCGGGAGCCCTTCTCTTTCTCCGCGGTCTGGAGAGGGATCCCGGACGCGCCCGCGGGCGAGGAGCCGGCGGCTCTGCGTGCCCAGGCGCGGCGCCACCATGGACAGCTCCCAGTCACTTCCTCCACTCGGGGCCTGTGGCCCTTTGTCACTTGCCTCCCTCATAGACCCAGGTGTTGGGACATTGGGAAGATGAAAAGGGACTGAGTTGTGGAGACCTAGGTGTTCTTTCAGGAGGCATCAACCACTCAGGAGGAAGTCTATCCTGCTGGAGACTGTGGCTCTTAGCTGAGCTTTCTCCTGACTCTGCAGGCTTCTCCGTGTCACTCCAGGCTTCCTTTACTTTTATGTGACACCATGGAGATCCCTCATGGGATTAAGAGGGGTTAAAACCTCTGAGTATCTGACCCAGACAGTGGGATTATACATAACTGCACAGAACTCAAACTACTTTGAGTTCAGTGTAGGGCATAGAGTTGTATGTTTTATTAAGCTATTTCATAAATACAGTCTTAGGAAGACATATTAGTTTCACAGCTTAATGATAGCATGGTGAAGAAGCCAAATAAAACAAAATTGCAAAGGAAGTGACTGAGTGCATTGCAAAAACAGTTATATTCTTTTCTGATCCTAACAGTTTTCTCCAAAGCAGGAAGCACTCCTGAGGTAGCTTGTCCTCTCCCAGTAGATGAGGGTTCAACTCGATTACTTAGAAATGGGGTGAGACATGACACTCTGGAGATTATTCTCCATCCTCTACCGAGAAATGACAAAGGATGGACTATTCTTGTCACCTCACCTATACAGAAGTATAGAAGGTGTGCTTTCCTTATTTGAAAAATTACAGGAAACTCAAGTCTGTTCTGCTTATGACTGAAGGCACTTATAGAATAAAGACAACACTTCTTTTTCATAAGACAGTATCTATGACTTTGGGAAAATCAACTATATTTCCTGTCCTTGTTTGCTTGTTTCCTCAACTGTAAGCCCGGTCTAGTGTAATCTACCTGTAAGTGACTGAGAATTAACCGGTACAAGGCAAAGCATTGAAGTCCCGTGCTGAACAGAGAACGCTCCATTAGATCCCCACATTGCATGCGTATGTGTGATTATTTCTACCCATTTTATGTTCTAGTGCTTTCAGATTTTCCTTCTTTCCTCCTTTAACAGATCAGAAGGAATCTTTGTTTCCTCCACTTGAAAAGAATGGAGCTCAGGAGCGCCTGCAGGGAGTCTTTCAGTGGCCTTCTTCCACTGGTAATGTGACCAAGCAGAAGGTCATAGGCCCCCAAACTCACTCTGAAGTCTGGGCTATTTTCTGTGGACTACAGATTCCAGTTTCCAGCATCCTTGCGGCTTTAAGGTAAGCAAATGACTGAACTACAGACTGCTCTTGGGAAGCAATGCCAATGAAGGGAAGACATGGTGGCGGTGGAAGAAAGGAACTCTCCACTTGTTCTGTGGCATTCTGTCTGTGGCCGCGTTGTGTGAGTCCCTGGGACAGACAGATCAAATGGCAAGGGTAGAATTCAGTGAGAAAGGCCGGCGGGATGCAAAGGGCAACTTCAGTTACTCTCACTGGGCTCCTTTGAAGCCTGCTGTGTTAGTGAGCCCTTTGAGTCCCGTGTGGCGCTGACAGAGCAACACTGTTGGCTAGATTAAGTGCACTTTGCATTTTAGCTATAGCTCAAAAGACACATGCTCTCCTGTGAACAAAGTAATGCGTGAACTGCATCCACAAGGTCCCATAACTGCGAAAGTCTAGGTGACATATGTCTTTACATGGAAGCAGATACACAGGTGTTTCATCTCATCAGAGTAATGCATCAGCTGTCTCCTGGGTGCTTCTTTTCTTTCCGCTTCACTGTGTGGAGCGGAGGCAGTTTCAGTTTCCTTTGAACAGGGGACAGAGAGGATTTGACTCCTTGACTCATTGGGTTGATAGAGGTTGGGTGTGGGTCATGGGGAGACTTATCAGGTCTGTGTTTCTTTCTGTTGATTTCCCAGCTGCTCATCTTGGGCTGCACCTTCCCCAAAGCCTGACACATGGGAACTTTGAAGATTTAGATAGGATGAATAGGATGATGGCTGTCATGGTGACTTTTAGTAGTCTGTGCACCTTGATGTCTAGCCTTTCCCTTGGGGACAGTCTGGCCTCTCTGGCAGGTTTTGTGGTTTTTATCTTCTGTCTACCCCGGTGCCAGGCTTTGTTCTAGCCCAGGTCCCTGGCAGGGAAACTTCTTGCAGAGAAATGTCATCAAATATACATCATACTGCTTAGTTCCCTTGGTGCCAGGAAACACACATGCCCTCCCAGAGGGAGATGAGCTCCTTCCTGTCCTTTTTATTTTTTTTCCAGGACCTGTCCTCAGACTCTGCTTTGCTTCCCTAGATTCTACTTGTCTTCAGGGAGCTGAATATGGACTTCCCTTCCCAGACTTGCAGGTCTGGGAAGCCTCTGGAAGCCCAGGTAGGCCTTCTCCACAAAGCACTCAATCCAAGCAAGGTTCCCTCTCTCCACCCCAGGCAACGTGGCTCCTTGCCTTGGGAAATTACTTGGTATTCTCTTTGAATCTTCTGTAAAGTCAACAAGAGTACAGGATTACCCACAGCTTGAGTTTATAGTGCTTGGACCAGACAACTGCTTTAGAAAGGTGTGTATATTTCTTTGTGGAGGAGCTTAGCCATTAGACTGTTTTCTCTGACAGGAAAGGCATGACCAGAGGGTGATGGTTTTGCCATGCAGAGTGTGCATGGTAGACTGCTGTCTCTCCTGTTTCTAGGACATGAGGTTTCAGGAGGGATGCAAGCTTTCTCAGCAGCCTGCTGCACAGGTTGCCCTCTCGAGTTAAGCAGTTTGTGCTATTGGTCTGAGTCTTTATAGCTATGTGGTATGAGGGCACACTAGAAGACCTGAAGACAGGACCCAGACTTCCTTTCCTGTGGCTGTGTTGCTCAGGAAAGATGGGGTCACTAGAGCATCCCTTGGAGACTAGACAGAAGGTGATGGTCAGTGTGATTCTGTTCCTTGCCTGGACTGGCTGGATCCTTGACTCTTTCAGTGTTCTGCTTCTTTACCTGCTTAGGTCAGAGGAGCTTCTTAGGTTTGAACATGCAAATAAGCCACAGAGGCACTTGAGAAACATGAATTCTGGCTCGGCAGATGTAGGGTGGGCTTGGAGGGGTCTGCATTTCTGGTTCTGAAACACTTCTTGAGTATGAGGACCTGCATCATTACAAGCATTCTTTGTGTGATTCAGACTAACTCATTTTGGTATAATTTAAGTCAGTTCCTGTTGTCCAAGTAGATGGAGCCAAGCTGCCCCACGACCTCCTAATGACCTTATAAAGACCCTTCAAATTCCTGGAGATAATTACCGTTGTTCCTAAGCTTTCTTATCAGCAGACTAAATATCTTGAACCCCTTTTCCCTGTCATAATAAATTTCCCAGAACTTTCTGGGTCCAGTTACTTTTAAGTGCAAGATTATTGTGCAAATGGCGGTTTATCTTTGCCTGGCAGAAGCATTTGAATGCAATTTTGGTGGCATTAAGAGATCACTTGGGAATTTCATCTCACTCTGGCCCCAGACAGTGAGAATGCATGTTTACATTTAAACAACTTTTCTGGACTCTAAAAGATCACAGCTTCTTTTTTTATCCTGAAAATGAAATTTTAAAGCCCCATTATCTTCCTCAGCCTCCTTCCCTACAGCATTCCTGGGAGGGTGAGCTGGCCATCACAAGTGCATTCTGGGAGCCTGAGATGCAGGTGTGCTCTTGCAGTCTGTCAACCACCACATCTGGAAGCTGAAAACAGAGACGTCTATGATTACCTGTATGGCAGGCCCTGAATTAGCTCCAGGGAGGCAGAGTTGAAGGCATGGTCCGAGACCTCAACGAGTTAACAGTTTAGAGGGGGACAGACATCAAAGTTAGAAGTCACCCCACACTGTGAAAGGGACTGCGGCGAGTCTGGAAGAGTTCACAGGCATTTTTAAGGATCTTTAGCGTAAGAAATGATGGGACAGAGAAGGAGGCTCAGACACACCTCACATGGAAAGGCACAGAGAAAGATCCACAAGCACCGATAGCCCTATATTGCTTACTTCCTGCAACTCTCAGGTCCATGAAGCTCCTTGCCTGCTTCCAGGACATACTCTTCCTGACATGACTAGACCTTGGAGAAGAACAAGCCCTACCAAAATATGATAGTCTTAGGGCCTTTCACCTCCTGGACCGGTTTAAAAATGATTTTAACTATAAAATGCTTTATTCTTATAAAATCTGATTAAATCCCACTCACAAACCAGATTCTTAAAATGGCTACAGCTAGAAGTGGGAGCTAGGTATTTGTATTGAGGCCCATGTGGGGTTCCAAAGATCCTTCTGGTTTCCTATGCACACGGTTGAAAAATCTTTGTCTGGGATATTTTCATTTTGCCCTAGGCATCCATAGTAATATAATGTTATCTGTTTTATTATAGTCTGTGTTACTATGTCTTAAGAATATTTTGATGCCTTGTTTTTTTTTTTATTTTTTAGAGGGGGGAGTGTATGTCAACAATTTTCAAAGAATTGAGACAGCATTATCTTGTGTATGTTAATCTAAAGAATGCAGGGGACAAGAGTGTCTCTGGCAAAGGATCTCTGACAAGTGCTGGTCCAGAAAACTCAAGTTGAGCACACTATGAGAAAAAGCAATACAGCTGTGAGCCTTCTGCAAAAATAGGCTTTTTATTTCCAACCCTGCCAATCAGTCTTAAACCTCCTAAGACTTTCAGATGCTGTAAATGCTGGTAAGGGGAAAAACTGGTTTATTTCCTGGATATAAAAATTAACACATTCTACAGAGGACCTGGCATCCCCATTTCATTCAAAGTAGACCAATTTGAAGGCAAAGTGGTTTTGAAGGCAGGGTTTGAAAAGGGGAAGCAAATCTAGGTAGACATGAAGAGTTTGACTGGCAAGGCAAGCCAAGGTGTGACTTCTGTGAGCCTGCCGCAAGACTCTCTTCTAAGAAGGAAATTGGTACCTGAATGGGGCAGTGCTTGACTAGAGCCTGCCCACCACTGTTGAGTGGTCTCAGTCCTTTGAAGGGGACCTAGAGAACTTCTTCTGAGCCCAGAACCGCTCTTCCAACACAATCATATCAAATATTTAAGATGGTAAAACCAAGCCTTGTTAAGTTCAGACAGTTTAGAAAATTGCTCTGTCTTTGGAAGAATCTGCTGGGTTTGTGAGGAACCCTAGGGAAGGAAGGAACACTGACACACAGATTCCTCCAGAATGGGCATCTGTGCTTGCCTGGGGCTCCTTCTGCCAGACAGACCAACAACTTGTTGTTCAGAGTAATATCAGAGAAAGCTGGAGTCTGAGGGTGATCTTTGGAGGGCATCTGGCCTTTATGTTGCATTGTCATGGCAACTGGAACCCTGGGTAAGCACTGACTCTAAAAGCGTGGGGGTCTCAGCCTCTCCTTCCTTCTTAGGCTTTTTCTTGGGCTGGACTCCGGGTGGCTGACATCCAGAGAGAGATGACAACAGATTCTGGTTCCCTCGAGTCCATGAGCTTTCTGTCTGGGGATTAGCAGGTAGCAAACCTGAGCCATCACAGACAAGAGTGTAGAGGCTGTTGCTTGGCTAGCACCATGCTTCAGCTCCACTTACCCCTACCTTCCTGAGGACCATGGTAACTGCAGGTGGAACTTGAAGGCACTGATACCCAGGGTTACAGAGGTAGACTTGAGTGGTGCTTCTCTCTGGTTCCTAGTCTTTAAAAAAAGTTTTATGCAACTGTGTATTTATGTGCAGTGTGTGTGAATGCATATGCACATGTGTGTGCCTGTGTATGGAGTCCAGAGGTCGACATCAGGTGTCTTCCTCAATTGCTCTCCACTTTATTTTTTGAGACAAGGTCTCTTATTGAACCCGGAGCTCACAGATTCAGTTAGTCTGTTGGCCAGCAAGCCCTAGGGCCTCTACTGTCTCTGCCTCCCCAGTGCTGGGATTATAGGCACTTCAGTGCACCTGGCTTTTACATTGGGTACTAGAGACCAAGCTCAGGCCTTTCTGCTTGTGCAGCAAGCACTTTACCAGTTGAGCCTTCTCCCCGCCCAGCTGCCTTCTTTAGAGGACATTGACCTTACTGTCTGGTGAGGACACTTGTTCCTGTCCTGTCTCCTTGAATACCCAGGAATCATCAGCATGTGGTAGGACACAGATGTTCTTCCTCTAAAGAACAGTAGAAATCAATCCCAAAAGGAGTGAACAGGGGAACAGGTTTGGACGAATCATTTAAAAAGTGTTTTTAAACAAACTGGTGGTTTGTGACAAGCACATTTCAAAGCTGAATTACCACTGTGAGTAATTCCTTCATGTGCTCATTTTCCAAAGGTTTGGGTTCAGGAAAACCTCAGACATCATGGCTAAGTACTTTTCCTTTGCTTCCTTTAAAAAAGTCCTGTTTATTTTCAGAGGAATTTAATCCATGCACTTCAGATCCATTTCCACGTTACTCAGCAAAATGTTGCTTTTCTCCGCTATTACTAAGCCCTGAGTGAGTTCCCACATTCCTCTTGCCTCCGACCCATGTGCATCAGTCCCAGCTGAGCAACTCCACAAGCATCCACTGTACATTAGGAAATGTAGGTAGCAGAGGCAAAAGGAAAAAGATCAATGGCACTGACTCCGTTCTTATTTATATTTTGTTTCTTGGTTCCTCACGAATTGTTTTGCCTGAATTTTAAAACGTTGCATTACAATGTCATTTATATGAAGCTTTTTGTTGTTCATGCTGCTTATGTGTGTGTGTGTGTTCTCTTTATTTTCATTTTATACCTAAGGTAAGTACTTCACTTGCCTCATCCTAGGTCAAAGTCTTTACCTTGAGTAAAGCAAGCATGTGGGGTTACTAAAGGCGCCCGTGGCTTCACTGTGAGCCCCTTGTAGACCCAGGAGCTACAGCTACCTGCTCCCTCCTCCCTTGCTTACCTGCCTTTCTGGCTCAGGAGGGAACTGGTAGGCCATGGGAGGACCTTATGTCATTCTGCTGCACTGCCCTGTGACTATGCCTGTGATTCATATTCTCTCTTTGTCCCTGTGACTATGCCTGTGATTCTCTCTCTCTCTCTCTCTCTCTCTTTCCTTTCATTCATTCATCCAAGGCTTCACTTGAACTCACTATGTGCTGAGGATGACCTTGAAGTTTTGATCCTCTGTCTCTACGTCCTGAGTACTGGGATTATAGGTGTGTGCCCAGGCCAGGTTTCTTTGATACTTAGGGGGCAGTGCCATGCCTGCAAGGCACACACTCTACTGACTGAGGTACATCCTGAGCCCATGTCTCTGTGACTGCTGAAGCAGCTATTGACACTGTCAGGTTTCCCAGCTCAGTTCCAGGTAGTGAGAGAGGAGGATTTGGGTTTCAGGCCTTCCAGATATGTGGCTTTCTTCTGGTTGAAATGACTTTGCAAAAACAGAAAAACAGGCCGTCTTGATGGTGTCTGTCAGGATCACAGCTTCCAAGCGCCTTAGAGATGCTGCTGACCTTGTAATTGTGGGTTGTGGGTGTGTTGGAGCATTCTAGGTGGCTGAGAAAGAGCTTAATTTCAGATTTTAAAATCATAGGGTAAGCTTGTTACAGATCACATCAACATCTGGAACTTTCTGAGAATGACCACGTAGTGAAGGTGGTTTTTCCTTTAAACATCCCCATATACAGTTACTTTATATAAGGAGCTATTTTTGACATGCACAAAAAGGAGAGAGATAGTTCTATTGAATCATCATGAATGTGAACTTGAGCCCATGCTCCGTGGAGGTTGCTTGAGGACACTAAGATAAAGGAACAGAAAGGGGAGAGTCATGGTTTGAATGGTATGTCTGCTTCATGCAGGACTGCTTGGTGACCATTCTGGGGAACATGACACAGGAGGCTGTGGTTTCCCTCAGCTAGGGGTGGTATCTATCTCAGGACCAATTTTCAGGTCGCTTTCTTTACTCAGAGGCAGCATCCCTACTTGGTGCAAAGCAGAGAGAGGCTCGTGGTCTATCAGTTCCCAAGGACAGGCATATAGTAGGTACTCACATAATTATTAAATGCACAAATGAGTGGGTTCTACATCTATCTGAACAGGGCCCAAGCATCCCTGCTTCTTAGTGGAAGACATTTGATGCTAATTCTTTCTGCTTTCCTCCTCCTCTTCCTCATCTTCTGCCTCCTCCTCCTCCTCCTCTTCTTCCTCCACTTCTTCCTCCTCCTTTTCTTCTCCCTTCTTCATTTGTGATGATACTTGATACTGAACACAAGACCTCTGATGTGCTAGACAAGCTTTCTCTCACTAAGCTACATCCCCAGTCCTCTTTTTCTTTGAAACAGTTCTCACTGAGTTGCCTGGGCTGGCCTTCAACCCACTGTGTAATGAGCAGTGTCCTAGAAAGCCCTGAACAGATATCTACTCCTCTTGCCTCAGCATCCTGAGTGGTTGGAATTTCAGGTCTGTGCTAGCAGACCTGGTGATTCTAAATCTCCTGCGTCTTGCTTTGAGAGTGGGATGAAGCTAGAGACAGTGAAGTCACCTTCCGAAAGGTCTGTGCTCCTGTGACCTTTTTGTGATTCCCATCATTTAAAAACTTATTATTAAGACTTACTGAATTGAACACTTAAAAAGTTCAGATCCTTATGAAACACTTTGTATACATCACCTCAGGCAATCTACCTAGCACCTATGACAAGATTTTGACCCATTTGCAGACAGTGTGGGCCTAGTGGGATGGTATGACTTAGCCAAAGTCATCCAGTTTGATGGTAGAGTTGGGAACTGGCATCCAGGGCTGCTTGATCTAAAACGTCATGTTCTTAATAGTGACTACTGTGGCTTGATTCTTGAATTTTGGCCAAGCATGCCTAGGGGAACATTGTCATTCATAGAAAAATCAAGTTGAGAGGAATGGCAGCCCCAGCGCACTCACTGTGGATTCACAGATCTTCTAACACCTGGGACTAAAGATCTCTTCATTGTCTCTCCTCAATGGAGAAGAATCTCACAGCTTAGCTGGGGAGATAGACAGACATACCCTCCTACAATCTGGGCTGTAAGAAGTGTGAACAAAGCAATATGGAACGCATATGAAACAGCACAGACAGCCTCAGAGGGAAGAGTTAAAGAGCACAGTTTGGAGACCCAAGAAAGGAGAGTTAGGAGGGAAGCAAGAGCCTGAACCAAAGGCAGAGAAGCTAGAAAACGGTATTTGGAGAAGGATTTGGAGTGTCTGGGGACCGGAAATGAGAGCCTGCAGATGGAGCAGGTGAAGATCACTCTTGAAAGTCTGAGAGCCTAGCCCTTAACTTGAGTGTCTCTGACTGGGGAAGTGTGTGACCAGGAGGCAGACATTAGACTTCTGTTCCTGGTGGCCAGTGGTTTATGCATTCTGGCAGGTGGTACATTCCAGAATCCCCATGGAGAAGGTAACTGCACCAGTTCAGTGCAGATCCATGACAGGAAAGATAATGTCATTGCACTGGTCAGTTACTGGTTCCAGGGTTAATACTGGTACCTGTGGGAGGGGCGAAAGGGAGCTCTGCACCAGAAACATCTCAGGTTCTTGGAGCTGACTTTCTGGGACTTAGGCTTGGTTCCTGTGTAGATGAAGTTCCGAGGCTTCGAGGAAAACATTCTGGGCTCATGATTTATCTGAAGCCCTTGCCCCACACTACCTGCCCATACTGGTTGATGAATGCTGGTTCCGTGTGTCCAGTGTCAGAAGAGGGGCAGGGTATTCATCCTGATGTGAATTTTCATTGCTGACATTAAATTTTTTTCCAAATTCTTCAAAAATTCTTAGGAAGCAGTTTAGATAAGGCGTGCTTAGCCTCTGCCTCCAGCTGCAGGGCTGGCTTCTCAACCAGGAGGTAGCCTATTCTTGCTTGACTCCTTCACGCACTGGGTGACTAATCTGGCAGCCCACTGAAGTTAGCCCATAATATGAGGGCACTGAACTCTGGGAAAGCAGCAGTGAAGAGAAGGTGACAGTTAAGAGTGGTGCTGTCCCACAGACACACAGTCGGAGCCCCAGATGAAGTTCTCAGTGTTCTTTAGTTTTCTAGTCACCCTGTTAAAGTGAAAAGAATGGGGCAAAGTTAATCTTCATGGGGCTGGGGAGATGCGCAGCAGATAAAGCGCTTGTCTCACAAATGTGAGGACTGGATTTTAGGTATTCAGCATCCATGGAAATTCTGGGCTAGTGTGGCAACCACTGGCAATACCAGTGCTCGGGAGGCAGACTGCATTACCCGAGCAAACTGGTAGGCTAGACTAATTGAACCAATGTACTCTGGGTTCAAGTTAAAGACCTTTACTCAACAAATATAAGATAAGGAGGGATCAAGGACGGCATCCAGTGTCAACCTCTGGCTTCCACACACACCTACACATATGCACATATCCTCCTTCCATGTATATATACAGGCATACACAGCACACTCACTCACACTCACACACACACTCACACACACATTTTTCACAGTTGACTTTATTATAATCTAATAAATTCAAACTATTGTGGCTTCATCAATAATCTGTAGACAGTAATCATTCTAAAAGTGTTGAGTTAGCTTGTATCTTTTTCATAACAAGTCTTCAAAATTAGTATGTGTCACTTACTGCTAGCACATTTTAATCAGACTAATTATTCTTTCAACATTTAGTAGCTACGTGTAGCTGGTGAGAAAGGGTGGGTCCAGAAGGGGAGAGAGAGACAGGAAGAAGAGCACACAGCACACGTGCAGAAATTTCAAACTGTGGTCAGACACAAAGCAAATGGGCAAGCTCTCAGGAGGGACAATAGTCAGGGAATCTGGCTTCACTGGCTGGCTGAAGTAGACTTGGAAGCAGGGGGAAGATATTTGATTGTAAGAGCTCCCCCTTCAGCATCTTCCAGAAAATTCGTGTGGGAGAAGGTAGGTGTTGACAGGCACTGGTTTGCAAAGGTACAAGTGGGAGGGCTGGGGTCAGGACAAGGTATTAAGGGTGAGAGAAGGGAGGGAAGGACATAGAAAGGGTTACAAGTGGAGTTTATGAGACACAATGGACAGCATTTAGAGAATGACTGAATATAGTGGGAGGGGGTCAGAGACAGGGAGAAGCTCTAGGAGATGCCAGGTTTTGGGGCTTGAGCATCGGGTGGATGTTGGGAAGACTGGAGAAAGTGGCATACCCGGCCACCAGATTGACCAAACAAGGAACCCTGAAAAACTCAACAGGATTTATCCATTGCTTAAAAATAAACCAACTACTTTGAAATACTACAGAATTGTAGTTAGCTTTGATGGAGGATGTTATGAAAGGATTTCTAATCCCTTTGCAATTTAGTATTGCAAGGATACACAGTTTACAACAGAAAATGTTTCCATAGAGAGATGTCTTTTTTCCACAACAATTTTTTTTCCATAAAACTTAATGGGAATGTTAAGCAGAGATTTGGGTTGGCTTCTTTGTTGGCTACCCTCAGAACTGTAGAATGCTTTGTACATAAGCATTTGTACAAGCTGAGGTGAGATCCAGGACCACTAATGTATGCCCCTGACAGGTCCATTTTTCATCCCAGAGAGATCTGACCAAGACCCTGAAACCCAAGATGTACTCTGAGACTGCCAGGAAATGAATGAGCAGACTATGGGCATTCTGGGTGAAATGCTCTTACCACAGGCCTTGTAGGGCATGCTCTATATCCCACTTAGGCCTGTGATAAGCCACCCAGGCATTTATCAATCTGACCTGTTTACTGAAAAAGCTTAGAGGGGTTTGAAAGCTCTGAGTCATTGTCAGGGAGATCAATAAAATCAGGAGGTAGAGCTTTGCTTAGGCCCTTTATTCTGTAGGCATTTATTAACCAACCATTCCATACCAGACAGGAGAGGGCTTAAAACTCAGTAATTACCACTTCTGTCTTACAATCCCTGAGGTAGTGGTGGGGGTGGATGGGGTGCAGTCATGTGAACAAATGAGAACAATATATATCTACAAAAAAACAAGGAGAGAGCAGGGAAAGGAATGGGTTTCTTTATTCTTGAGGAAACTGGTACTTATTTGAACTTTACAGAATTTATTTAGAATGTGTCTGTTGATTAGGGAAGGGTACTTTGGGTCAAGACAGAACAGGTAACCTGGTGCATTAAAGGAGCTATGGGCAGAAGGGAACCCTGGGGCTTGGAGGTTCTTCATGGCTGTAGAGAACATGATTTCACTTGTGATTATGTAATGTGAGACTGCTTCCAGGGTGTTAGGGTACAGTGCAGAAAGGAAATGCCCATTCATTATTCATTCATTCATTCATTCATTCAGCCATCCAGCCATGAAGTCATTCATTCATATATTCACCAGTCACAGTTACATTTGAGTCTGGGTACTGTACTGAACCACCCGATTTAAAGGTTTTTGGATGAAGGAACAATAACTAGGATCTGAAAGCCAAGGGAGACCTTTGAGTAAATATAAAAAAAATGCATGTTGCATGTGTATGTACATTTAACAGCGTTCTGTTTTGTGAGTAACATCACCCAATAACTATGTTTATCACTTGGGTAATTACAGAAACAGAAAAAACAACTCCACCACATGAGAGAGCCCTGGTAAGAGTTTGGTGGATAGTTTTCTGGCATCATCAAGTGCTTTCATAATGCATTGGTATAAATTTACTTTACACATGTTCTGAAGTTTTTGTCTCAGTTTTCAAAATCATCACTTTAATTGCTCTTAAAGGTCATCAAATTACTTTATAAATTTTTACTATTAAAAAATAAAAAAGAACTGCATAACATGTCTCCCATTTTAGTAGATTTACATAGGAAAGATTCCTAGAAATGGGATGAAATGGATCAAGGCGTGTGGATATTTATAATACTTTATTCATGGGACTCCAAATATTTATTCAGATTAACTCTACCATTGTTTCAACAGTGCAAGATTCGTAATAGTCAACATTATTAAAATGAAAATTTCATTTAGGGGTGAAAATCCTAGCTATATTTATTGTTTATAAACATAGTTGTTTGTATTTATTATTGGTGAGGTTGGAAATGGTCCTATGGGTTTGCGAATTATTTTTGTTCCTTTCAATGTCTGTTATATTATATGCTTGTGTATTAGGTACACAAATGTGGATTTGTCTTACTATGTATGTGATGTTTTCTTCTACTTTTCCCTTTTTTTGTTTTTTGTAAAATATGATATGTGCAATATTTCAAGCAATCTAGTCTGTCAGCCAGTTGCATCTTGATCTCTTTTATCAAGGAAAAGTCTAGAGCTATCTAGTGAGTTGATGTTTAAGCTCTTTGACCTGTTTGGAATTTGTTCCACTTCATTGTGCAAGGAGAGACACTAACTCCATTAGCCCTTCAATTTACTAACCTGTTATCCCAGCACAATGTCATCGAACAATCTTTCCTTTACCCGTTGATTAGTGTTGCCAGGAAAAGTGTATTTGATCCAGTTACCAGCGTAGAGGTAACAGGAATGCGATAAGCTAGCGCAGCAGGAATTCAGGCAGACGCTTGATCTGACCATCTGGGCCGACTTCGTCAGTTGCCTCTAAGCAGACCAAGCCAGGCCCTGAAGCGCAACCATTCTGCTTTGAGGGTTTAGCCAAGTGAGGATCAGGTAGTAGCATGCTAGGGAGCTGACTGCCTGGGTTGGAGCTGGGCACTCCTTCTGCAGCACTGGCTAGAAAGCCCTTGTCTAGGTGTGGTATCCACCTTTCTCTCCGCCAGACACCACATACAGGGCTCCTCTTGGCAGTCTGCGGATGTAAGCATCAGGAGCAGATGCTCAGGAGGTAGGAGTTTAAGCCGAATTTAATTCAAAAATGGTGGTAGAGGTAGCTGTGATCACTCACTGTCTTCTGGGATCTCTGAGAACCTCTGATGTGACCAACACACTGGGGGTGTGAAGTGTAATCTTTGTCTCCTCTGCCTGGAATGAGAAGAAGGCAGACTTCAGGGCTTATTTATCTACGGAGCTAAGGGTTCATGGCAGGAGCTCACAAAGCTGAGGTAGTCTGAATGAATGAATGAATGAATGAATGAATTTAAGTGACAATTTTTGGCTCCCTTTCCATGCCTCCTACAGCTGGGAGACATAGCATTGGTTCAGATAACTTCCTTTGAGCTGATGAAAGTTTTCCTTACTAAAATCCTAGAAGCCTGGATTGGTAGCTCGGGCCTGTAATCCCAGCACTCTGGAGACTAAGACAGAAAAATCACAAGCTTGAGGACTAGTGAGTTCCAAGCCAGCTTGGGCTACATAGGGAGACTTTGTCTTAAAAAAAATTCTGGGAAACCTAGCTTTTAATCTCATCTTACTTTGGGTCTTTTTCCTCACTCTGGCTTTGCATTTCACTGTTTATCATGGGCATGCTCTTTGAGAGGTCTATACAAACCATAGTTTCAAAACTTTACATCAGGGTGAGATAGGAAACTTGAAAGGTAGTTAATGTCCCCCCTGAGTCTGGTCATGTTTGAAATACTCCAGTCCTCAGCATAGGGGCAAAAGCATTGACTTCGTCCCTTCTGATACCTGGTCAAGGGCATGTGATAAATTGAGACTGTTGGCTCAGAGAACTGGAGACCAATAGAGGAGCAGTTAACGACTGCACAGCATCTCCTCTCCAGAGTCTGGTCCAGGTATGTTCCCCTCTAGATTCTAGCAACATATCTGAACTTGTCATGGTTCTTTGGATATAATGCTGTTTTCTTGCCTCTGTTTCCTGTTAGACATGTTGTTTTTTCTAGCTGGTCATCCAACAAACTGCTGTTCTTTCTTGGCCATACCCAGGCATCCTCTCCTCTGTGAAAATTTTCAAACATGCCTTCTTCAATGTATCAATAAGCTGCTGCTATGTAACAAAGAATACCCTGGACCAGTGGTTTAAACAACCATCATACATCTTCAACCTAGATTGGCCAGCTAGTTTCCCTGGTGAAGATGGGGTGTGTGGATCTTGAGGAGCTCCTGGATCTATGTTTAGTTGGCAGACATCTAAAGCTGGCTAGTGTAGAACAGCATCACCCACATGTCTGGCCTTGGCCAGCTGTCTATTGAAGGGAAGGGAGTGATGGCACCATGTTTCGTTCATTACCAACAAATCAGTCCAGATTTGTGCCTGAGGTGACTGACATAGTCCTGTGAGGGAGAGGAAGCATGCATGGTGTCCTTGAGGCACAGACCTGGCTTCAATACTGCATTTTTCCCTTCCCTCCCTCCCTTCCTCCCTCCCTCCTTCCCTCCCTCCCTCCTTCCTTCCCTCCCACCGTCTCTCCTCATCTTTCTCTCTTCTTCTCTTTCTCCGCTTTCCTCCATCTCTTCTCTTTTTTCTTTCTCTCTTTCTTTCTGGCCACAGCAAGGCCAGTTCCTAAGCCACAGAGTTGTGTTATAAAGAACACGGATCCAGGAGAGACAGGAAGGTGGGAGGAGGGGCGACCTTAGGCCAACCCAGCACACCACCTTGAGAGACCCGTCTATTATGGCACTGGAGGCACTGATATATCACGTTGCATTGTTTATCTGTCTGTCTGAGTCTTAGCTCTGCCAACATGGCCTTGCATTGATTTCCTCTAACATCTAGTTGTCAGGTCATGTCTTTGGCATTTGTTGGGATGTGTACACTAGCAAGGCATAGGGTCGGAGTGGGGTGCCTAAGAGCGAGAGGATCCCTTGCTCAGCATCTCAGCTGCAGGTCCTGAGGCCTAATTTAAACTCTCAGTGGCTGCAGGACAAGGTCAGAACCCAAAGGAAGCCTAGCAGACATCATTCCCGGTGTCCCTGTCTCTAGCCAGGCACAGCAGCCCCACCAGAGGCGGTTCCAGCTCTGACCCACAGCATCAGCAGTGTGGCCCCGAGGGGTCTGCCCACACAGCGGATGTTGACACGGGCATAGCTCCAGCACCAGCTTTCATGGATGGTCTCATCACTTTTAAAATAATGACCATGGGGCGTAGGCGGGCTGGAATATTGACATCACTTTCCTGCAATTCTGGGTCAGTTCCTATTGCTTTTCTCTTTAAATGACTGGAACAAAACTTCTGGTTGGGTACACGTTCTGAAAGGTTCCTTCTGTGCCCACATGCCTGTCTTGGGATGTGATCAAGATGGCACTGGCTTTAGAGTCAGAGGTCCTGGGTTTGTGTGGGAACTGGTACTGTTACTGATAATCTAACTTTTCTAGGCCTGAAGTTTCCTGTTTGTACAATAGTGAAAATAAGCCTTGGTTTTGTGGAGTGAGGAAAATGAATCGGGATCTTCTCTGACAGCCATTGTCTACATCACGGCCTTCCCTGATGAAGCAACAGTGGCTTATAGCTGATTGAAGTTGACTTCTTATAGCTCCTGAGGCTGGAAGTCTGACGTCAGGGTGCAGTATGGTTGGGCTCTGGTGAGGGCCATCTCTGCCTTACCAACAGCCATACTTTGGTTATTTTTGACAGAGAGAGAGAAAGAAAGAGAGAGAGAGAGAGACTAGTACCTCGGGCTCTGCATGGCCTATTTACCTCCCCAATACCTTCAGTTTGAGAGCTAGGATGTCAACATATGTATTTGGTGGAACCCAAACATTCAGTCTGTAATAGCTCCTGGGGTTTGTGACCTGCACAAAGGGGCTTGAATCTGGTTCAGTGAGAGATGATGTCCCTCTCCCACTCTGCAGCCAGACTAGGTGCCCTGGTGAAGGATGTACCTACCCTGAGGGAAACGGAAGCATTCCCAGGCTGCCCAGCTCTGTGGATTTGGAGCTGCTGACTGGTTTTGTAGTTGTTGATAAGTTTCTTAGCCTCTTGGAGTCTATTTTATCACTGTCAAATAAGGACCAATCACAATCACAACCCCTTAGGTTACCATGGACTAAGGGTGACAAAATGCAGAGTGCTGTTGCTGGGTCCAAATAAGCTTGAAAGAGAGCAGCTCTTGTTGAAGAGAAGACTCAGTGAGTGGGGTGTATGCTCCCACATGGCAGCTATGCACCTGGCTGGGGACGGCCGGGTGGCATAGGGCAGCAGGGGCTCCTGATTACCCATACAGGGCAGAAGTGCTGCAATGATACATGCTTGGACCTCTGCAAAGGAACCAGTGCAGGAGGGAGTCTCTTGGCAGTTGCATAGGGACAGACCTTCTGCAGAATGGCTTCTCAGCACTTCTGCTCTCTGTTGATTCCTCCCAGAACCCTAGGTAAGAGCCTGTCCTCAACTTGATTGTATTAGCTCTGGTTTTTACTGCCCATTCTGTGTTTTCTTAGATGGAGGTCGGAGATGGCGCTTACCGTCTTCCCTTACTACAGAGGTGGGTGGTTCCCACAGATGGTGCTGTAAAGCAGACTTATTACCTAGTAGCCTCCCAAAGTTGTACAGAACCTCCCTTGGGGCCACACGTGTCTAGACCTGTCTGCCTGTTTGCATGGAGTCAGTAGGACAGCACTCCCACCTGGAATGAGTGTGTATACTTGATACAGCTGTGGGTGCCAGGGTGCTATCTGCCCGATAGATACATGGAATGCGTTTGGTTCAGTCTGGACTCAAAGTTGTAGGCATTAAGTTAGAAAATGCCAGTCCAAGAGGCTTAATTTTAGGACTTGTAAAAAAACAAAGCAAATAAAAATTTAATAAGAAGCAATATATTACAGTGGAAAGTGCTCTGAATTGGGAGATAGGGTGGTGACTAAAGGTGATGATGATAGTGGTGGTGGTGGTGATGGTGATATTGGTGATGATGGTGGCAGTGATGGTATGATAGTAATGATGGTGATGATGGTAGTAATGTTGATGATGATAGTGGTGATGATGGTAATGGTGATGATGGTAGTGATGTTGATGATGATAGTGGTGATGATGGTAGTGATGTTGATGATGATAGTGGTGATGGTGGTAGTAATGTTGATGATGGTAATGGTGATGATGGTAGTGATGTTGATGATGATAGTGGTGATGATGGTAGTGATGCTGATGATGATAGTGGTAATGATGGTAATGATGTTGATGATGAGAGTGGTGATGATGGGTAGTAATGTTGATGATGATAGTGGTGATGATGGTAGTGATGTTGATGATGATAGTGGTGATGATGGTAGTAATGATGATGATAGTGGTGATGATGGTAGTGATGTTGATGATGATGGTGGTGATAGTGGTGATGATGGTAATGATGTTGATGATGATAGTGGTGATGATGGTAGTAATGATGATGATGATAGTGGTGATGATGGTAGTGATGGTGGTGATGATAGTGGTAATGATGCTAATGATGTTGATGATGAGAGTGGTGATGATGGTAGTAATGATGATGATGATAGTGGTGATGGTGGTAGTGATGTTGATGATGATAGTGGTGATGGTGGTGGTGATAGTGGTGATGATGGTAATGATGTTGATGATGATAGTGGTGATGATGGTAGTGATGTTGATGATGATAGTGGTGATGGTGGTGGTGATAGTGGTGATGATGGTAATGATGTTGATGATGATAGTGGTAATGATGGTAATGATGTTGATGATGAGAGTGGTGATGATGGGTAGTAATGTTGATGATGATAGTGGTGATGATGGTAGTGATGTTGATGATGATAGTGGTGGTGATGGTAGTGATGTTGATGATGATGGTGGTGATAGTGGTGATGATGGTAATGATGTTGATGATGATAGTGGTGATGATGGTAGTGATGTTGATGATGATAGTGGTGATGATGGTAGTGATGTTGATGATGATAGTGGTGATGATGGTAGTAATGTTGATGATGATAGTGGTGGTGATGGTAGTGATGTTGATGATGATGGTGGTGATAGTGGTGATGATGGTAATGATGTTGATGATGATAGTGGTGATGATGGTAGTGATGTTGATGATGATAGTGGTGATGGTGGTAGTAATGTTGATGATGGTAGTGGTGGTGATGGTAGTGATGTTGATGATGATGGTGGTGATAGTGGTGATGATGGTAATGATGTTGATGATAGTGGTGATGATGGTAGTGATGTTGATGATGATAGTGGTGATGGTGGTAGTAATGTTGATGATGGAAATGGTGATGATGGTAGTGATGTTGATGATGATAGTGGTGATGATGGTAGTGATGTTGATGATGATAGTGGTGGTGATGGTAGTGATGTTGATGATGATAGTGGTGGTGATGGTAGTGATGTTGATGATGATAGTGGTGATGATGGTAGTGATGTTGATGATGATAGTGGTGGTGATGGTAGTGATGTTGATGATGATAGTGGTAATGATGGTAATGATGTTGATGATGAGAGTGGTGATGATGGTAGTGATGTTGATGATGATAGTGGTGGTGATGGTAGTGATGTTGATGATGATAGTGGTGGTGATGGTTGTGATGGTGGTGGTGACCATGGTGTTGGCGGTAATGATAGTGGAGATAGTGGCAGTAGCCTGATGCTAAGGGAGCACTTGCATTCCGTGTCTTGTTCTGATCCCCAGCTGTTCTATTACCTTGGCTCTGTACTACCAGTTTATGTAAAAAGTTACATCACAGATCAGCTGTAGATCTGTGGGGTGAAGGAGATGTGCTACTTGATGTGCCCATGATGGCTCTCTTGGGCTCCAGACCCACAGGTCTCCTCTCTGCCTTGACCCATTTTTCTGTTGTGGATAAGTCACTGCTTTTGGGTTTCCAGAACCTATCTGGAGTTTCTGAACTCCAAGATCCTTTTTAAAAATTTTTAATTTATTATTATGGGGGTGGGGCAGGCACACATGTAGCAGTCAGAGGACATTTTATAGAATCAGTTATGTGTGTTCCAAGGATGAAACTCAGGTCGTTAGGCTTACATGGCAAGTGCCTTTACCTTCTGAAGTATTGTTCTAGCCCCCAAGATCTCTTTTCGGCTCCTCCACGTTTAAGAGACCCATGCCTTTTTAAGACCTGAATTGCAAGGATGTTGCTGCTCAGCCAGGGGATGTGTGAGATGCTTCTCCTTGTTTGGAAGATATAATTGTGCTTTCCCAGAACTAGTTCAGAATTAGGGCCAGGAGTGTCACATTTCACTTTCAGTTTCAAAGACAAGTGGTTATGTGAGCTGAGACAGGTTGACTCTTCTGAGCCTGTTTCCCCAACTAGAAAGTACAACTTGCACCTGATTGTCTCCAGGCTCCTTCCAGCTCTGGCAAGAGGCTGAGGACACCAGGCCCCTTCACCAATTGCTGTAGATTTCTTGGGGCCAATTCCTAGGCAGGATCAGGCTTGCTTGAAGTACAGGTAACTTTTCCAATGGATGCCTGGGATTCCTTCACATCAGGTGAATATTTAAAACCTTTGGGAAAGACTCTGATGTCAGAGCAGATGCTTCCCTTTAATGATGAGCCCAAGATCTTTCCTTCGATTGGTAACATGCTGGCACAGGGTTCTCGTCAGTACCTGACCAGGGGACAAGCAAAAGGAACATGCTTGTTACTTCTATCATCTTTGGAATGACTTTAACTCCTCTCTGACTTCGGAGGAAGCCAAGCCATAGTCTGCTGAGGAGCCAAGGCTTGGAACAAGGCCTCTGGCTTCATGCAGAGCCACCATGGCAGTCCTGGCTCTCCTTGTGGATCTGGCTGGTAGAAGGACTTCAATTCGTATACCTTCTTTCCCCCAATACTCCCACTGCATGAAAGTACGAGACTCAGATTTATCCCTAAACAGCTCAAAGAACAAGCTTTGAACCCTGGTAAAATCAGAGATCACATCAGCACCGGAGAAGGCTAGTCTGCCTCATTCTCTGTCTGGCAAGGCTGTGGAGAGCTGTTGGCATGCTGGGAGTCAGATCCAAGGCAGAAGGAACACACAGAAGAAGATGATTATGGGTATTTGGAAAACCTGCCCCTTCCTGCCCAGCCCGGGACAATATTTACAAAGCAGACATACAAACAAACAGACCTTCTTTTCAGGTTAAAATCACCCACTGAGGCAGGTTCTTCCCGTGCCGAGCCATACCCGGCACCGGTTAGAGGTTTAAAGAGCAAGTTTCCCGGACAGCTGTGGCCTTCACCTCAGTGGTTATGCTGTGGTCTAGCGAGCTTAGGACCAATGCCGCTCTTCCCCCAGTGGCACACAGCCTCTTTATAAGGGAAAACATTTTCAAGGATGCCCAGTGTTGATTCAAATTACCTTTATTATTATGTTATTTGAATGTGTGCAAGCATAATACTAGGTACAAATTCCTTCTGCTTATAGTTCTTATACAATCGTAACTCTAAAATAAATGTGCAAATGGCATACAAATAAAACCATAATGTGAATAAAATCCAAACTGCCAGCATGAAAGCTAACTCTCTGATGTTAGGCTTAATGCGAAAATGCTTTATCTCCGTTTCATATTCCCCTTTAGTGTCTTGACTGATTTTATTTTTGTATATAAAGGACTGCTGTTTAGTCATCACAGAGTTTTTCCACTTTTTAACACGGAACTGACTGATTCTGAGCTGCAGATCCTTTATCTGATTAAGCTTGCTGAAGGTAATAAAAGGAAATATCATAATATCTTTGTTATTTTGGATGTGTGTGTTTGTGTTTGTGTGTATACACGTGTGCAGGTGTGCTTCTGCATGCACATATGTAGAAGTCAGAGGTTAATGGCAGGTCTCTTCCTTAGTCATTCTCCATCTTATGTCTGAGGGTCTCTCACTGAACCTGGAGCTTGCTGATCATGCTAGATTGGCTGGCCTGAGAGCCCCAGGGGTCCTGCTATCTCTGCCTCTCGTGTGTACCACAACTCCTTACTTTTTAACCTGTTTTTTGTTCTGTTTTTTAATCTCAAGTCCTGCTATACCTGCTGAGCTCTCTCTGTAGCCTGGAAATATCACAACATCTAACGACAAATAAAAAAAATCAAATTCTGCCGGTGGGACAGTCCTCACTGTGTGTTTACTAACTGTTAGTGAGCAATGTTGGTCTGGACAAAGATGAAGTCTGCAAAATGTATCTGCTGAGCAGGAGAACATCCTCTGATACATTCACCGGCTGGAACTTGGCATGCCACACCACCAGGTGCCATGTGACAGCTGTTCTTACTCTATTGACTAGTGGTTGTACTATCCACATTCATGAGGGAGCTCCTAGACATTTGAACTTGACAGCTCTGGGGTGCTCACTAATGCAGATGTGGGTAGTGAAATGTGAGCAGTACTATGTTCATGATCAAGTGTTCATCCAGCCAGTCCACACTTGCTCATATTATAGAGCTCTGATACCATGTCTATAGGGGCTTCTGGACCCTAGTTTGGGTAAGATTCCTCTAGAGGGAAGCTTGGAGGGAAAAAGTCTCCTTGCAGTATAGGAAGACCCAGGGGAACAATTTTCTTCTAGAAAAGGGGAATTAGTTTGTCCATTTGATCATTTAGTCACTAGATATTTCTGGAATTCCGTCTTTTTCCTAAACCTCACTCAGGGGACAGAGGAGAGGGCAGTAAAATTAAATATGACTGCTCTCCTGGACAGCTGCTCGGGAGAATCTGAAAAGCTCTTTGGAGCTGCTTTCTGAGTTAGATTGGAAGTCCCAGAAGAAATTTTTGGCTAACCTTCAGAGTCAGGCCGAGTCACTCTTCTTGCATGGTTTAGTACTGTCTGATCATCGGCTTCCAGATTTCTTTTCTAGTGATGTCTGCCCATCCACGAAGTAAATCCTAGGAAGGAGAAAAATTTACCACCTCTAAAAATTAATCTTAAGCTGGGCATGGTGGTGCATATCTGTAATCCCAGTACTCAGGAGGTTAAGGCACAAGGATCATGAGTTCCAGGCTAGCCTGGGCTATATAGTGAGGCCCT
The DNA here is from genome assembly GCA_035773235.1 of Eospalax fontanierii. Taxonomy (NCBI): domain Eukaryota; kingdom Metazoa; phylum Chordata; class Mammalia; order Rodentia; family Spalacidae; genus Eospalax; species Eospalax fontanierii. Next base: position 151,816,692 of record CM069524.1, on the reverse strand, counting down.
GTCTCAAAAGAACAGGTCTCAAGAATATGCAGCAGGCTTTGAAAGCCTCTCCTTCCAGAATGTCATTAGAATAGGTCCCTGGTGCTCCAGAGGGTTGTGTTTGTGGGCAGAGCCCACATGGTTGAACCACTTCCTGGTCCCGCCTCTCACCACTGCTATCATGACAGTTGAATTTCGACTTTTGGAGGGAGCATTTAAACTATAAACTCACTAGCCTATACCTGGTTTCTCTTCTTCTTGAAACCTGCTCTGAGCAAACCTAGATGTTGGCAGCATGTCCAACCTTTTGACATTATGACATGATGTTGTCATCTACAAAGTTCATGCTTCAGAACCACACTATTGAGTTTTTAAAATTTTCATGCTTCAAGTAAGTTTAGGATTTTCTGTTGGACTGCATTCATAGCTATCCTGGAGTGCATATGGCCTGTGGGTTGCAAGGTAGGCACTCCTGGAAGGGTGTGCTTTGGACTGCAATTACTGAAACTGTGGGACCAGTGTTCTGGGACACTAACACATCACTGCTAAAGGTTATATTAAAAGGCCCAAGCCCATCAAACGGCTGTGAGGTTCCTAACCCCAACAGTGACCTCCAGTCTACATGTCTCTTCAAGTCACGTTCTGTCAGTTATTGCCTATTATACTGATGTTTGTGCAGACCTGTTTGTGGTCAGGATGGCTCACCTCTGGGACAGATGAAAGGCTGCTGAGACTGTATCTCTGTGTGTTTGTTAGCCAGCATTCCCTAGGGAGGGGCATGAGAGTGCCCATTCCCTTGTCCCCAGGCTCCCACTGTAATTATGTGGCTTATCAGTTACATTTCTTATTACAGTGACCAAATATCTGGCAACAAGCAGAATAACAGAGGAGAGGACTATTTGCCTCACATTTTGAGGGTACAGTCCATCACTGTGGGGAGGACTGGAGTAGGAGACTGAGGCTGCTGGTTTGCGCATCTGACAGAGCAGGATGCAGAGAGAAGGGAGTGCTGGTGCTCGGCTGGCCATCTCCTTTCCCATTTTCCTTAGCCAAGGACTCCAGCCCATGGGATGGCACCACCTACATCCAAGGTGGTCTTTCCCCTTCAGCCAACCCTCTCTGTGCTTCATTAAGGGCCTGGTGTCTCTTCACCCAATGAAGTTGTCAACTGAACTTAATCTCCAAGTATGGTCAGCTGAGGAACAGCAGCCACCTGATTTTCCTTCTTCTTACCCACTGCAGCCCCTTGCCAGGTTCCACCCAACTGCAGAAGGCTCAGTGCAGAATGTGTGGGTGGTTGATAATCTCAAAACATTCTCATTAATCTTGTCAAGCAATTAGGTGAGTCAAGGAATTTTTAAACTTTCTTTTATTTGGTGGAATGGGAAAGTAGAACTCAGAGAGGAACTCAAAGCGAGCCAAGATCACAATGGCCCACTCAACCTGTGGCTGCTGGAGACAAGAAGGGAAGTGTAAGAGCCCGTGACCCAGGGGGCACGGTGGTGGGAATCACTCCACATGCTTTCGCCATGGAAAGCTGGGCAGCAGTGAGCAGTGGACAGCTATGGTCCAGTCACCTCCTGCTGCCCTCACTTGGGTGCTGTATCAGTAAACTGAGCATACAGAGTTGCAGAAGGCAGTCACCTACCCTACTTCAGGGCTATAGGCAGGATTCTAACATTGTCCACAGAGGCAGCAACCGGGTACAAAGCATCTGTCTACACCATGGTTCTAAAAAAACAAAAAGCTAGGTCAGAGCGGCATCATCAAAGATGAATACCTTAGAAAATTCAAAATCAAACTCAGGTCTGGGAAAATATTATGTAGCAAGAAAGCAAGACTTAGCCACAGCATTGAATAGGCAGAGAAGGAACAAAATAAAGTCATGACGTCAGAAAAGAGGTGTGAAGTTTTAGAAGCATCTGCTTTGGACTCTGCAATAAAACAACCGAACAGTTAACAGCCTGAAATGAAAGAACATACAGGAAAGTGAGATGCTAAGGAAGACAGACTAGGGTGATCAAAGAGGAATGCTAGATGGGAAAGCCGGCTTCATGGGAAATCCTCAGTGATTCAACTGGTCACCAGCATATGTGTGTCCAAAATGCAGAGAAATGCAATGAATGGGAGGGGGTTTACACATGAATGCAAACAGAGATGTAAGAATAAACTAGTGATGCCTCTTAAATGTCTCACCTGTGACCAGAGTGGGGACTGGAGCAGGTCATGTGATGCTGATAGAAAATCTCGCAAATGACGCTGGAGGAAGGCAGCCATGCTGTTTCTTGCAACTTAATTCATTTTTTGAAGTGTAGCCAAGGGAATCTTTAAAAAAGATTTATTTTATTTTTAATTATGTTTATGTGAGTATTGGGAGTAGTATGTGTACAAGAGTCCTGGTGCCCGTGGAGACCAGAAGAGAGTGTCAGGTCCTGGGAACTGAACTCAGGCCTTTTCAAGTGTAGCCAATACTCTTAACTACTGACCCATCTCTGTAGCCTCTTGGACTTTAGTCTAAAGATTTTTAACAGGGAAGGGGCTGGAGAAATGGCTCAGTGGTTAAGAGCATTGGTTGCTTTTGCAGAGGACCCGGGCTTGATTCCCAGCACCCACATGGTGACTAACAATCATCTGTAGCTCCAGTTCCAGGAGAATCCAATGCTCTCTCTGACTTCCGTGGGCATTACACTGACTTCTGACGACAAAGTTATTATTATGTGTATGAGTGTATTGCCTGAATGTGTATAAGTAAGTGTACCCATATTGTGCAATACCTGTGGAGGTCAGAAGGGGGTGCTGGATTCCCCTGGAACTGGAGCTATGTACGGTTGTTAGTTGCCATGTGGATGCTGGGAATTGAACCTGGGTCCTCTGCAAGTGCAGCCAGTGCTCTTAACCACTGAGCTATCTCTCCAGCCCTTAGAAACATTTTTAGTAGGGGAGGGTACACAGTTGCATCTACAAGAGGTTTTTTTTTTCCTTCTTTTAGACAGGGGCTCACTATGTAGCCCAGGTTGGCCGGGAACTGAAAGAGATCCACCTGTTCCTGTCTCCTAAGTGCTGGAATTAAATGCATGAGCGACTATACACTGTGAGGTTTTTTTTTTTTTTTTTTTTTTTTATCAAGTAATGATCACAACTGTGAAAAGTTGGAAACTCCCAAATGCCCAGCAGTAGGGGAAAGGTTGAATCCATTATTCCGTCTCCACTGATGTAGTATTATATGGCCATTGAATATTTCGCAAAACAGTACTTATTTACATGGGAAAATTCTCATACTGTGTAGTCAGCACTTGAATCAGTCTGAGAAAGAAAGTTGCTGCTGAATACTTCCTTGTCAGTTAGAAGAAAATCTAACAACCCAGTATCTATTCAGACTGAAGTTCCTTATGAAACTGTTGTGGGAAAAATTGCTATGTTAGTTTGATATGATTACCCCCAAATGACTGTAAGTTTAGCTTAAATAATGCCCATTTATTAGTTTCCTGGCACAGCAGTTGGACTCTCTACTTGAGGAATCACAGGGCCACAGTCAAGGTACTGGCCATGGTTAGATCTTATCTGTAAGGCTCCAGGGGAAATAAACTTGCCCCAAGCTCTTTCTTGAGATAGCTGAATTCATCCTTTCAAGGCTGCAGGACTGAAGTCCCCATTTCCTTTTTCATTGTCAGTTGGGGCATCCTTTCTTTGGTCTAAAATGGCACACAAATTGTGTTTGTCCTTTAAATATCTGCAATTAACCAGAATATTCTCTTTTTAAAGAGCGCAGGTGACTAAGGCAGACCTACCTCAATAAGCTCATATCTTAAAGTTAACTGATTTGGACCTTAATTGCATCCAAAAAGTTCTTATGACAGCAATACCCACATTAGTGTTTCGTTAATAGGGAACAGGTATGTGTAGTTAAGATGCTGGGAATCTTGGTAAGGGATCATAGAATTCTTTCTTCTTCCTCCTTCCTCTTCTTCCTCCTCCTCCTCTCTTTTTCTTCTTCGGTAGGGAGAGAGTTCAATACTGGGAACCAAATTTTGTGAGCTATACCCAAACCCTGGGTTGTTTTTCTTAGTAGTAATATGAATATTCAGCATTACAACATTGTTGATACTGATCTTAATACTTTATAAGACAAATGAAATCCAGTAAGTACAATAGCTTAATTTATTTTTCCTTTTGATTTGGGTAAGATTAGCTTTGGGTTAGAAAACAACTTCTAATTTTCTTTCTTGAGTCATCTGTACTCTTTAAACTTGTACTTAAAATGACTCAATGAGTTGGCTTCTTGAACTTGTCTGCCCTTTGTCTATCCATCTAACGGCTCACTAACCTCTCCACTAGCCAAGTCACCCACCACGTGTCCTTCCTTCTTTCCTTCCTCCCTCCCTCTCTCCCTTCCTTTCTCCCTCCCTCTCTCCCTTCCTTCCATCTACCCACCATCACCCCCATCCATCCAACAGTATATTCACCCATCCAACAATATATTCCCATGCAAGAATAAATTCACTTATGCTTGCCCATCCCTTTGCCTGCTCAATCTTCTGTCCATTCATTAACTGTTCATCAACAATCAATTCATACATCATCTTTCTTGACTTAATAAACTTGTTTTAAATACTACCACATCCAAACCTTGTAGTGAGTACCAGAATCCTAGTATAAAACCTGTTCTTTTAACTTGTTTGTAGTCGAAAGTGAGGTAGGACAGGAAACATACAATTTAAGACAAAAATCCTGTAAGGGAAGTCTGTGTTAGGTGGTTTAGGAACCCTAAGGGGGTAGCAGACATCTGGATGTCAGGAAAGGAGACATAGAATGTTGCTTTAGAAGTTGAGCAGTTTCCTGACCCTCAACGAAAACTGCCTGTGTCCTTCACAGAACTTGGAACCTAGGAAGGGGGAATTAGTCTGGTGTAATTGATGCACTATAGGAATCCCAGACCATTTCCCTGGAGGGCTAGGTCAGAGATATCTTCTAGACATAGTCAAGTAAATAAATAATGACTCTGAAGACTGATATGCCAGAGGCAGCCCTGCCAAACGGACAGTAATGATGTCTCATCTCATCACCTCCCATGACCCCAAATATGGCCCACAGACACCTGGACTCCTCTGACATAATTTGGGGAACTACAGTGAGTTCCAGATATGTTGTACCTTATGTAGCCAGAGGCTTACAGCAGCACTGTTTACACTGAGACTCCACCTACAGCCTTAACCTAAGTTCTTCATAGTTAACCTTGGCAAACTCATCACGAGCAATCATTCCCATCAGTGCTCTGATTATCAGCATCTGGAGACCACTGAGATGCTTTCTTCTCATGTCCAGCTGAGGTTAGCTTCAAATAGAGGCCAGGAGGTCTTCTTTGTATGAGTTGCTTTCCTCATTAGTAGAACCATTTACCTGGAAAGAAGCAACTTGAAGGAGGAAGAATTTATTTTGACTCACTGTTTTTTGGCCTGGAACTCACTATGTAGATCAGGCTAGCTGTGAACTCGCAGAGATCTGCCTGCCTCTGCCTTCTGAGTGCTGGAACTAAAGGTATGTGCCACTATGCTCGACTTGGCTCATGTTTTTGAGAGGTACAGTCCATCATGGTAGGGAAGACACAGCAGCAGGTGGCTTCATGATTGACAGGTGCTTGCAGTAGCTGCTTGCCCACATCTCTGTGGATCAAGAAGTGGGGTGGGGGGGTGCCTGCTCTCAGCTTGCTTTCTCTTTTTCTCCTTTTATTCAGTCAGAACCCCTAGCCCTAGGATGGTGCTTCCCAAGTTCAGGGTGAGTCTTTCTCAGTTAATCTGTTATGAGAACACCCTCAGAGCTATATGCAAAGATGTGCCTTTACAGTGCTTTAGGTGTTTTTTAATCCAATAAAGCCGATGAGGGCCTGGAGAGATGGCTCAGTGGTTAAAAGCACTGACTCTTCTTACAGAGGACCTGGGTTTGATTCCTAACACTCACGTGGCTAACAACTCCAGTTCCAGGGGAATCTGATGCTCTAGTCTGACCTCCACCAGCACTGCATGACACAGGTTCACTTACATACATATAGACAATACACTCATACACATTAAAATAAAAAAATACTGAAAAAGAAACCGATAAAGCCGATGATCAAATTCAGCCACCGCAGTCCATTTGTATTACAAGCTGGTGTAAAGAGAGTTTGGAAATAGTCTTGGGACCAAATTGTGCTGTGTTGTCAGTCAGTTGCATGTCTCTAAAAGAGGAGCCTCCTCCTTGCTAAAACTCAGGTCATTCCCCTGCAAAGGGGACACGGTAACCCCTATACGTGGGCTTGTGAGAATGTGGGCTCAGGCACACGTAGTGCGAAGTTCAAAGCAGATCAACACCTTTGGAAAGGAGAGCCGCCTTTGTCGTTACTGTTATTTCTGTTATTCTCAGGGATATTTGATATTTCAGGCTACGTTGGAAACATCTCATATTTTTCTGCAGGCAGAATTGGCTCACTAATCAGACTAAGCAGATTTATGGTTAAACATGTTTATGAAAAACATGCTGTCATGTCTTTTTGAATGCAGCAGGAAAGCAACTCATTAGGCCTAATTTATTAGGCTGGGAAAATGCTGGAATGAAAGTGCTGTTCATAAACACAGCAGAGGCCAGGCGGTGACCACACTACTGTATCTTGAAAGGTTCACATGCCCTGTTGGAAGGGGAGTTCGGTGGGGTTTTGAATGCCAGTCTTAGCTCCGTTTTCCAGAGCTGTCCTGAGCAGGCTCATCCATACCCCAGAGTGATGCTGAAATCAAAGAGGACAGGCTCAAGACCATTATTACACTGCCTTTTCCCCTCTGCAGTGAACGCTGAGTTCTACTTTTTCCCGGTGCATCTGTCTCTTGGAAATAAAGGAAGACTATGATGCTGGACGTGGTTTTTCTCCCCTACGTGAACTCACTAGCTCTGGACTACCAGGGGTTGGAGTGCTCCTTCCATTCCCTGCGGTCTCTTTGACTCTAACTTCAGAGCTGCCAACAGGTTTATTTGTCAAAGCTGAGCTGCCCCCTCCCACCATCTTAGGGTAAAGCCCAGACTCTTTGGCTTGTTACTCAGGAAAACTCGTGGTCTGGCGGCTGTGCTCAGTCAGCCCAGCCTGGTCTGTCTCTGTCACAGCAGAGATAGGACATTGGCCCTTTGACTCCTTACCTTGAAGGAGCCACTGAAGTCTCAGACGTCCCTGACAATCTGCTATTGTCCTTTGAGGTCCAGGTGAGTGTCATCGCCTCTCAGAGACCTCCTCTGTTTCTTCTCTTCCTAAACCTCAAGGCAGAATACTCAGAAGTTTCTCAAATGCTGCTTTCCCACCTTCAGGTGCCTTCAAGGACAGGTGTGCTCTGGGCCCATGCTGATAGGGGTATCTTAGAAGTATGTATGATTCCTGGGATATCTACACTCCCTCTAAATCTTTATTTTTCTGTAGTTAATTGGGTTGCTTTCTTCTCCCAGTGAGAGCTAGATTCACCTGTTGCACTTCCGGTTTCCCATGGCCTCCTAGTGTCCCCTCTCTTCTGAGGTACACTAGCTACCTATCTGTGGCTTCATCCTTTGCCTTTTGTCTCATTAAAGTCATATGTTCTGAACATTGGTTGAGGATGTAAATGAGATTCATCATTAAGTTTATTTTTGTTTCTGGCCTACGATGGTGCTATTACAATTTTTTTTTTTTTTTTGAGACAGGATCTCAGTTGGTCTAGAACTCGCTGTGTAAGTCTCCCAGAGATCTGTCTGCCTCTGCCTCTTGAGTGCTGAAATTTAAGGCATGTGTCACCATGTCTGGCTAGTGTTGTTATTTTAATGTTAGGAGAAGTCCACCTTGTTGTTGGCTCTTTTTAAATTTGTTTTGTTTGGGTTTTAAATTTACTCTTAAATGATGATTGAAAATGATAGACTTAACCAGTAAGGAATCAAGTTTTACCTATGCTTGGACTGAACTGGTAAGCTAGGCTCTTCTGCAGCTCTTGTGAGTGTGGACAGTCCTATCCAGGGGCAAAGGCGACTTAAGGAATAAGTAATCTTGGCTAGCGGTTTAAGAATGGATACAGCCCTCATGGCAGGAAAGGCATGGCGGAGGGGGTATGAGGCAGCTGGTCACATCTCCTCCACAGTCAGGAAGCAGTGAGACCTGGATGCTGGTGCTCAGCTCGCTGTCTCCTTCTCCCCTTTTCATTCAGCCCAGGACCCAGCCCACAAAATATGCTGCCTGTAGTTAGAGTGGGTGTTCTCTCTTCAGCTGAACCTCTCTAGAAACACCCTCACAGATACACCTAGAGGTATGTCTGTCTCCCAGGTGACTATAAGTCCAGGCAAGTTGACAAAGAAGGTTATTCCCCACCATGGAGCTTTCTCTCTGCATTGGAGCCCTTGTACCAATGGAACAGATTTCTGTCATCTGCCTTTGGTTTGGCATGGCCTTTTTAGCAGATACAATCAGTGACTCTGTTCCCTTCACTCTGAGAGCTGGTAGCCACTGAGGAAACCTCTCTTTCAAATAGTTTTGTTGTGAAAATAAGTCCAAGAGTATTTTCTGAATAGCTTGGCTGTGACGATTAAATAGGGTGACAAGAAGAATGTGTAACATAATGCCTGATACCTAGCGATTCTCAGTGAATGTTCCTCCCTCTCTCCCTCCTCTTCTGATCCTCCTTCCTAGTTCCCTTCCTTCCCTTCTCTTAGTTATAAAAATGAAAGTTAGGATAAAAATCCTCCAGTTAAACAGTACAAATTAGTGTCTTTTAAATAAAGAAATCAAAGACCAGTTTTTTTTTTTTTCTAATTAGAAGGATATTGTTTGGAAACCTGAGAAACATGCCTCCTTCCGAGCAGCAGAGAAAGGACTGGGATCCTGTCTACTACCCGGGAGCAGCAGAGTTAAAGGCAGAATGATAGGCGGACAGAACGGCTCCTTTATTTCTATTTTAACCTTCACCATACAGCATGGTGAGGTGCTTTTTCCAGCAAAGAAACTTTCCTTGGCTGAGGAAAGGCGAGAATAAATACTTTTCCTGGGATGAGTCCATTGCTGGTGCCCTCTTTCCAATATTCCTCCTCACTGGAATTTATGCTTAAAATTCCAAGTGAGTTGAGAGACATTGACTTTCTCCAGCAGACCCTTTGAAATGTGTTTGGAGATGAGACCCTCTGAAATGTGTTTGGAGATGAAACGCCAACACTGTTCTCTTTTAAAAGGTGGGCCGGCTATGTGTGTATGCACACATGGATGGTCAGGATAACAGGACAGACAGAATGAAAGAACTCTTCCATGCTTCCCCAGCTCATCAAGACACCCTAACCATAAAGCATTCCTATTCACTGATGGAGAGACCAGCCAGGCGGAGTCCTGTGGCAACTCTTCAGTCATGGGTTCTAGACAGGGCAGACAAGTTGTTTGCATGGATATTCTCCAGTCCCTTTCTGCTTTCATCTCCAGGGTCTCCAGGAGTGAGGCTGGAGTGCTACCAGCCTTGTGGTCTCAGCTCCTCTTTCCTCTTATCTAAGCTATTGCTATTGCACCTAGGCCTGCTCTCTCCTGTTGCCTATATATGAGCCATCTTTTCTGGCCGAGTTCAAGTTGCATCTCCTTCTCTTGGAAGTCTTCTCTGATCACTCCAGATTCCACAGATTTCTTTGCTGAGGACTTTCAAAGCCTCTAGTTCGTCTGTTCCCCACCAGCACCCCAGCCTTCCAGCTGGATTTAAACTCTTCTCCAGAGCATGTTTGAGGAGGGGTGAGGAGGGGTCTCAGGGCAGAGTGTTGGGGAGAAAACAGAATGGATGGGGGCAGGTGAAAGCTTTAAGTCTTTGCACCTGCATCCCTGAGCTCAGCAGTGGGCACAAACCAGGTGATCACTTGGTGCTTGTGACTGGAAATGTGCCACACATCTTTTCTCCAGGTCAAAGTCACTGAGGTAGTTACTTCTCAATAGTCTATCACTGACATTATTTATTTGCCTGATGAGAGAGCAGAGAAATATATTATTATGTCTTTATGTGTGTAGTATCTGTTCTGCCTGCTTCTGAAAATAATGAAAGTGGCTGACAGTAAAGAGTTTACAATAAGGCTATTTTTGTAGAAATGGAAATTGAAATCCATAGTGTAGGAAGGAGTTAACATTACAACACTGACTAAAATCATAATAATAATTATCCATAGCATGGAAGTGGGATGTGGATGGCTATGGGGCAGGCCACTGGGAATGTATAGTATCTGTCATTTGAGAGAAAAGAACTGGGAAGAAAGTGGTTTAAATCACTGAATAGTGTTTATAGAAGATTAAGATTTCCATAAATAATGTGTGAGTAGTAGAGAGGGTGATGGGAACCTTCGAGCGTGGGGTGTGGCTAGATCTGGGGATCTGGGAAACTGCTGCAAAGAAGGCTGGGATCCTTAATTTAGGAGGCTACAATGATAAGTCATGGCTTTATTTTTGGCTGGATATATTTGGTTATTATAGAAATAATTTTGGTGTTGAGTCTACTTTTAGATTATAATCTTCTCTGAGATCTCACTTCTATGCCCTGTCACTTGTGAAATTTATATGACCAGAGCATATGCATCTTCTGTTGTGCTTAATTGGTCAACTGATTGCTTCACTTCTCTGGGCAGTATCTGGTTATCTGCATATAAATTACATGCAGTATTTAGATAGAAATGTTGCTGATGCAATGTGGACAATACCACATTTACTATTGCAGAAGGTTGTTAATAGTATCAACAGTGACTAGCTTTGGTTGTTTCACAGAATTCTGGGTAGGAGAAGCAAGCCCACAGGAACAAACAGCTCCCAGCTGTCAGTAACCCAACACACAGCAAATAAGTAAATGAATAAGGTCGATTTCTCACTCATACATCTCATGTAAGTCAGCAAGGAGGGACTGCCCATCACAGTGACTCAAGGCCCCTCAGAGCTGGAAGCTGCACCTTAGAATGTTCCCAGATCACCAGGGTGGAGGGAAGCGTGGTGGATCCCACGCTGACCCTTTATGTGTGATATTTGCTCCTTCTGCTCACTTATCATTGGCCAAATCAATACACAGTGCTGTGCTCAACTTCAAGGAGTTGGCAAACTCACCGCAGGCTCAGACAAGATCAGATGTTTGTGGACAGGTTTAATGCTGGCACCATGGTGTGTGCAAGACCTGAAAGTACTTGTAACTTGCTCCGAGAAAATACGAAGGCTGTACTCTTCAGCTAAACAGAATTTCTGCACTCTAGGCCTTGACCATGTTAGACTATTTGCTCCCATTGACTGCTGGTGGTGGCTTCTGGGAATCTTGTATAAAGGATTATATGTAAAGCTCACAGAAAATGAGATCTGTGACTGATTAGTAATGTCTAACACAGAAAAGGAAGTGAGGGGTGGAAGCCAGGTCTTTGCCAACCTTTATCAATTTTGTCTCTCAGAGACTAATGAAAAGATTTGTCTATGGAGAACCAGCTGGGGATTGGTTCACAAACACTTGCCTTCCTGGAATGCATTCTGGAACCGTGGTCGTAACTTACAAAGGATCTATGTCCACATTGTTCCAATATAAGGTACCTTTCTTTGTTGGTTCAACCAAGCCTGGGCATCTTCATTTGTCTTTGGTGGCATCAGGTAACCCAACTTCCAAAGACCCAGAAAGAAAGCTGTTTTCAGCTTTCCACAGGCTACCCAGAAGGCTGTTAAACTACTTATCCAGCCAGTTAGTTCTTTCCAAAAATACCCACTCCTATTTTAAAAATGGAGGCTTATATAATTCTTCAACTGGCCTCACCCATTTCCCTTCATGCCTAGATGCCATGGCTGTCACTGTGTGGTTACGATCTCCGGAAGCCATGGCGAGGCACATGGGAGGAGTTGAAATCTTCAGCCCCACAAGCCAGGAGGTCTTTCTACTCATGGCAGGTTTCTACTCCTGTCTAGAGGATTGACCACTTTCTTCCTGATGGTCCAAGATGTCCTGCTGGCTTGGCTTTCGTCTATTTGCTTTAATCAGGAGGCCCGTGGCTACAGTTCAGAAGTTGCTTTTCATCTGGGATCTTTGTCATACCCAGTTATGTCTTGGTTATGGCAGGATGTGACCTGGAGTGAGAGCACTGGTACACTTCCTCAAAATAATATCCACCAAGGCTGTTGGCAGCACAGTCTGTGCATGCCTTTCTCTCTCTCTAGAGCATTTGTGAGTGACAGTTGAGGATGTTTGCCATCTAGAATGAGGACTGTATTATTCTTGATGAGGTATGGGAATAATCTGTCTTTGTGGCAGAGGAAGTAGTGGAAAGACACTTACTGAGTATGTCCCACAGACCAGCCTGTGCCATGTGCTTCTTGTATAGTATTTCAGTATGATAGTCTTTGTGATATAGGTGTTGATAACCTTATTTTATTCCAGGGGAAACTGAGGCTTGGTTAAGTTGAAAGACTTGGTCACTTGGTTCCATTCAGGCAGTCAGGATTCAAAGCTGAGTCTGCCTGAATCCCCTGGCTTCCTTAAGTAGCCCGAAACTTGAACTTAAGATGTCCTAAACTGCCCGGCAGCCTGAGGCAGACAGCGAAGACCAGCCCAGACTTTTTCTCAGCCGTTCTTAAGCCTCCATTCTTGGACTTTGTGCAGAGCCTTCCTGGAATTGTGTGGAACTGTGCAAAACACAGCACCTTATTTCTGCCTGTGTGTCTGCTCTTAGACTGGTTTCCCTCTGTTTAATCTGGAATTCTCTGTGGCCGTGGTGCTCTATGGTAGTGCTGCTACTCAGACTGGCCAGAGGAAAGTGGGCAGCCTGTTCCTTATAAATACTGTGAGTCACATGCTTTTCCAGCTGCCAGAAATATGCAGGCATAGTCCAGTATTCCTCTGGCCTACATAAATTTCCAGAGGGCTGGTGGCACAGTGCACCCTCCTTGTTCAGACTAGCTTTCTTTCCTGGGGGTGTTCTGATCTTAAGACTTTGTTTTCCCATGGGTCAAGTTTCTCCTTTCAGCCATCCTAAACCATAGGACAAACTGATACAGGAAGTAGTAGTGGGTCATTGAGCTAAAAAGGATGACACAAGTACTTCCTAGCACTATGTACAGCAGAAAGTATGCAGTCCTCTATTTACTTTCTAAGCCTCAGTTTCTTCATCCGTGAAACAGGGTGATTATAAATGTTAAAAATTGATAGATCTCGACTTGACTCCTGAGGAGAGCAAGAGAAGATTAGTTCAATTCCTCGTTCTTTTCAGGCCTCAATTTTCATATCTATAGAACAGCAAGATGACAGTCCTTAACCAACCTGGTTGTACATGATAGAAAATGGAAACACTTAGGACAACTTGTGACGTGTACTAAATGTCAATTTTTTAAAAAAACAAAATTTGGATATTAGTGTTTTATTGTCATTAGTATCTAGTTCTTAAGATAGTGATAAAGTTCAGATACACCCAAAAGTGTGTAATGTGGAGTTTGGAGTGCAATGATACCTCAAGGTCATTAAAATTCGATTTCATAAAAGAGGTGTGAAAATTTTGAGAAGACAGTAGTAAGAAAGTAACTGTTCAAAGACCAGGTTCTATGCTGGCTGCTGAGAGCTAATTAATTAACTAACTAATGAGATTCACAGTATGACAATATCCATTTCTATTTGTGTATCTTCATTGTACAGGGGAATGTACTTCATTAAAGATATTTTTATACAAGTATGTCATGTACTTTGACACATTCAACTGCTGTGCCCCTTTCTCTCCATTCCATCTTCTGCCATTCTTCAGACAGTCTCACCTCTGCTTTCATGACATATATACATAATACATTTTGTGTTTATATGAAATCTAGGACCCACAAACAGGTAGATAATGTGATATTTGTCTTTCTAAGTCTGACTTACTTCACCAAATATGATGATCCTCAGTTGTATCCATTTCCCAGCAAACTATATGGTTTCATTCTTAATGGCTGAATAAAGCCCTGATGTGATTATATATAATATATGCCTTATCTATCCATCTGTTGGTGGATTCCATACAGGTGTGGTGAACAGTGCCCTAACAAACATGGATGTGCAAGTATCTTTGTCATAGGTCGACTTAGAGTCCTTTGGATACACACTCCAGAGTGGTAGAGCTGGATCATACGGTAGTTCTGTTTTCAGTTCTTTTGGGGAACTCCCATTCTGATTTCCACAGTGGCTACTCCAGTGCGAGTTCCACCAGCAATGTGGAAAGGTTCTTATTTCCCCATCCTCACCAGAATTTGTTGCCATTTGTTTCATTGGTGAGTGCCATTTTGAGCAGAGTGAGAGAGGATCTAAACAGTTTTACTTTGCATTTCTCTGGCACTGGTGATGTTGGACATAATTTACATGTGTCTTGGCCCCTTGCACTTCAACCTTGAGAACAGGCTATTCATTTCATTAGCCGATTTACTGATTGTTTTGTCTCTTGCTTTTTTTTTTTTTTTTAACTTTTCCTAGTTCTTTGTATATTCTAGACATTAATCTGTCAGACACACGGGCAACAAAGGTTTTCTCCTATTCTCTGGGCAGTTTCTTCATTTGATTGTTTCATTTGCTATGCAGAAGGTTTTTAACTTCACGTAGCCTGTTTGTCAACTCTTGGTTCTATTTCCTGGGTGATTGAAGTCCTTTTCAGAAAATTGTGCCCTGAAGTCTTGAAGTATTTTTCCTAACAGTTTCAAATTTTCAGGTCTTATATTAAAGTCTTTGATTCATTTTGAATCGATTTTTAGCCAGGGGAAGAGATATAGATCTAGTTTCATTCTTTGACATGTGGAAATTTGATTTTTCTGAGCACCATTTGTTGAAGAGGCCCTCTCTATCAGGTGGCTGTACATGTGTGGGTTTATATTTAGGTTCTAGTCTATTCTGTCGATGTAGTCCATCTCTTGTCTGGTTTTTGTGCCAATAACTTGCTGTTCTTGTTATTGTGATTCTGTAGTGTGTCTTGAAATTAGGTATGATGATACCGCCACCAATTTTACCCTGAGGATTGCTTTGACTATTTGGGATCTTTTGTGCTTCTATATGAATTTCAGATTGACTTTTTATGTCCATGAATAATGCCATTAGAATTTTGATGTGAATTGTGTCTTTGACTCTGTAGATTGCTTTTAATAATGCAGACATTTTGATAATATTAATTCTGCCAAACTATGAGCAAGGGAGGCCTTTCCATCTTCTAATATCTTCTTCAGTTTCTTCAAATTTTTGTTTAAAGATCTTTCACTTTCTTGATTAGGTTCATTCCAAGATATTTTTAAAGGATATTCTGAATGGAATTTTTTTCAGTGACTTCTTTCTGAAGAGTTTATTGTTATATAGAAAACCTAAGGATTTCTGTATGTTGATTTTGTAGCCTGCTACTATGCTAAAAGCATTTATCATTGCTAAGAGTTTCTGCTGGTTTCTTAATGTAAATGATCATGTCATTGATAAATAAGGATATTCTGACTTCTCCCTTTTCTGTTTCTATCACTTTCATTTCCTTCTCTTCTCTAACTGCGATCACTAAGACTTCAAACACTACATCAAACAAGAGTAGGGGAAATGGACCTCCTTGTCTTCTTCCTGATTTTGCTAGAAATGCTTTGAGTTTTTCTCCATTTAGTATAATGCTGGTAATAGGTTTTCTGTATATAGCTCATATTATGTTGAGATATACTCTTCTATTGCTGTTTTCTTTAGGTCTTTTATCATGGTGTCAAAGATCTTTTCTGCATTTGTCAAGATGATCACACAAGTTCTGTCACTGAGTCTATTTATATGATATATTAGGTTTTGGTTTTCCTCTGTTGAATCATTCTTGCATCCCTAGAATGAAGCCAACTTGATTGCGGTAAATGAGCTATTTGATGTGTTGTTCAATCTGAGTTGCAAGAATTTTATTGAGAATTTTTGTGTCTGTATTAATCAGGGAGATTTGCCTATAATATTTTTTGGTTGGGTCTTTATCCAGATTTGGTATCGCAGTAATCCTAGCTTTATGAAAAAGAGTTTCCTTTCTATTTAATGGGCTAGCTTGAGGAGCACTGATGCTAGTTCTTTAAAGGCCTGGTAGAATTCAGTTGCTGAGAATTTAGAGATGAAATGCACTGCTCCGATCTCACTGGAGCAGCTAAGCTTACGGAGACGGCTTCACACAGTGGGTGAGGATTGGAATGGTTTACATTCATGATGGAACACAGAAAACAAATTTTCATTTCTGTTTCATTTTATTTCCAATAGTTTCATATGACATTGTTGTCGGCGACCAAAATGATATGCAGAGATCAAATTATGAAGAGTCATGGTTGGAAAGTATGACCTTTGTACAACCAAGAGCCATAGGAAGAACTTAAAAGAGAAAGACAAGAGAGCATTTGCATTTCAGGAAGTGGGTTAGGTGAGAGAAGTTAGATAACAAGGATCCCAAAGAAGGGACCACATCCAAGAGATCTGTAACAAAAAAGTAGAAAGGTTTAATGCAAGAAGTTGTGATAAAAGGCTCCCGTTTAGTCAGGGAGTGAGGTGTAAGTGGGAGGAGTTGAAGGAAGGGCATTGTGAGGACACTGATGCAAACCTTAGGGCTCTTCCCTCTCTTGGATTTCTTGATGCACCCATGGGTCAATGGTACAAAACTGGGACTGACATAAGGTGGAGAAGAATTCAAGGCATGACATTGGGTGACAAATACCTAAAAACAATCACCAGGTGGGCCTTTCTGCATCCTCTTGGGGATAGAGGTGCATGTCAGAAACTCTTGGAAGTTCTTGAACTTCCTAGAGACCACCATATAGGAAGGCTGGCCTGTGCCACTGAGTGCTTAAAGAATGACACCGTCAGTTTCTGTTTCTTCCTAGTTATTGATACATACTGTGGTCCAGTTCTTGAACTGTTTTATCCACAAGTTGAGAGGAAATGGAAGTATGCCAATTTATCCTAGTTTTACTTGGGATCTAATGGTCCCCAAAGCCATGGCATATCCATTGACTATGATGGGTATTCCCAGTCAGGGCAGAAACCCTGATGGATGTCACTGTATACAGAGTCTTGGCTCCAAATGAAGTCCTCAGTAAATGTATTTCCCATCAGCCCCAGTGCTGTGCCCACAGCCGGCTCCCTGGAGCTCTTGGAGCTGGTCTTTTGGCTGCCTGCATCTGCCTCCCTGCTGCCTGCCCCTTGGGGCCACCACCTCAGAGACCTTGCAGGAAGTAAGGGTGATGGATGTTTCTAATGATCTCACAGTGTTTTGATGGTCTTCTTCTGTGTCTAGTCACAGCTCTGTCCCTTTCCAAGCTAAACCCAGTTTATGCCAGGCAGCAGGTGCCCAAAGTGGGGGCCAAGTTCCCCTTGGCATGGGTATCACAAGTCTCCCCTTCAGCTCCCACTGTCAAATTCTTGAGTATATTCCGTTTTCACAAGCCTCTGTATTCCTTCATTTTTCACAGGAAGGACAGAAGACTTTATGAACAAACTGGGAGCAGAAAGCTTGAACCTGACTTTAGCAGAGTCAGAACCAGGTTTGGGAACATTTTATAAGGGAGTCCGGCATTTGTAGAAGCAAGCACAGCTGCTGGGCTAATGGTTTGGCTTTCTTTCCTTTCTCCTATCATTTGTAGCACAAAGGGAGGCTATTTTCAGTTTGAGAACGTCCCTGCCCCCAGTGTGGTGCCAGTTGGTTCATATGCCGCGATTGACTTCCATCTGCTGCCACAGAGAACACCTCATTTTCAGCCCCTTGAGCAGATGGTCAGGAAGGAGAGCCAAGTTTGGGAAATAGGAAAACCAAGTGAGAACATGGGTTGAAAGGCAGGGGCCAGAATTCAGCCCTGCAGGAACTACTGTCTGACTGTGTGGTCCTGACACAATTGCATAACCTTTCTGAGCCTCGGCTATCTTATACACTAAAGCAATGGCAGCAGACCCCAAGCCCTTCTTACTGCAAGGACTGGAGAGCAAAGAACAGGATTCTATGAGGGAACTGGAGAAGGCGGATGTCAGAGTTCCTTGTTGCAGTGAGAGGATGCCTGTGTTTCCTCCTCTGGGAGTATTGGCCTGTGGGTTCTTTTAGACATTTGGAGCTAAGTACCAGCCATTTCATAGATGACAGCTAACTCACATTCCCAGATGGCTGGCCAGGAGCAAAGTGTCTACCCAAATGAGCCCTTTGCTGTTGACATCATCAAGGGAATCTGCTCTGGCAGCCTAGGGCCAAAACTTGGGGCTGGGATGGGGACTGAGGACCATCGTCATAGCCCTAGAAACTTTCTGGTGTGGCCTCAAAGGGTCACAGGTCAACTCTCTGAGTGCCTTTCTTCCTCCAGGTCCTGAGGATTTGCTTGTTCCTTTTCAATAGTACTCCCATCACCCACACCATCCCAGAGGTCTTCTAGCTTGAAATTGGATGTGATGGGGCTTGATCTTTCCATCACAGTTTGCTGCCAAGCCAGGTGTGGGCAGATCTTGACAGGTTTTCTGATGGTGAGGGAGGCGCTAGGAATGCCCAGTGAGCTGTGTGCTTGGACTGAGATTGAGGTGAAGGAGCACGAGAGAATGAAAAGATGGATTTAAAAAAGGGCAATGACGTCTTCTTCAAGGCCATATCTATCTTTCAAGGGCATATCCAGGATACCAGGAGTGAGAGTTCTAACAACCCCCTGGGAGATGTCCTCATCTTACGGAGGGGGATCGAGGGACAGTAGGTAAGCAGAAGAGGTAAGATTTAACCTTCAGAGGTGCCGACTGGTAACTCCAGTCCAGTAGAGCATACACAGAATCTGGCTGACCTCACCTCGGGATGCACTGCATATACTCTTCTGTTTGGCCATAGGCCTTGCCTCTGTGCTAGGACTGTGATTAAGTTGTCTCATCAGTTCATGTGAGAAAGCTTGTGAAGGTTCTTTTAGGGTCTGTGGGGAAGGGGATTATATTTGATTAGCAGTATCTTCCAGGAGCTTAAGGAAGGGAAGGGAGAGATGTTTGCCTGGCTCCTTGCAGACTCTGCTCTGGTTCCCAGCAGGCCCGATACAGCCATAGCTCTCTACCCCAGCTTTCCATCCTGTGCTCTCCATCTGTGAGCTCCCCGTCTCCTTACTGTGAGCTTCCAGGGAAAGGAGTGGCACACTGTGAGTTCTTGCTTGAGTCTCACATTCTCATCTTTTAGGATTTTGGCTGAGACTGCATCAGAGAGGCCCCCTCTGTTGGAATCTCAGGCGTTCTGGTGTTGGTCCTGTCCCCTATTCCTCAGACCCAAGAAGGCAGTCCCATTGTCATCTACTCCGGTCCAACAACCTCCCACCTCAGAGCATTCAGCACTGGCTCTGTCCTCAGCACTGTGATTCCACACGTTAGGAAATTCCAGTCACTTTTGGTGGGCTAGGGACAGGGGGCAAGTACCTATTCTGCCAAGTTATGCTACTCTCTGGGTAGCAAGTCCTCTCGTCTCGTTTTACTAACTTAGATTCATTTATAGTTAGACTTTTATGAAACAGGAAGGCCTCATTGGTTTTTCTTCTTTTTAAATCATTGCTTCTCCCAGCTTTCTTGAGTTAGCTAGCATACTTATTTGTGTTTCAGGCTCCCATGTAGTTAGCAGGCCCATTGGGTTAATATCCCACCCTTCTCCAGCTCAGAAATTGACCTCCTTGGACCTGTGAAGAAGCAGGTTCCCCTGCAAACCCACCTTCGACCAGTTCAGGTCATGACATAGAACATTCTGAAATGTTTTCCAACTAGCTGTTCACCTGTGAGCCTTGACAATGACTTTGATCTCCATTTAGGTTTGTATGTTTCTTCATCAGCCAAAGAAAGAGTAATGCGTACTGCTCGTGTCTTATTCCCTGGGCTGCCAGAAGAAATCTGTGCTGAGAGTTGGCATAGTCTTGGTGTCCCCATTGATAGGTGAAGACAAGAATTGAGTGTGTACTACACACCAGGTAGCCACTCTGTCACCACACATTGTGTTTAAAACCCATTCAGTAACTCTCTCAGAAAACTTATATTGGCATTGCTTTCAATTTACTAGTGGAGAAACTAGGCTCAGAGAAATTAAATGACACTGAGGACACACACTTACCTGAATCAGGATAAAATTTAAATTCCTAGCTCCAAGGCCCCAGCCCTCAGCCCCACCCTTGGTGAAACAGGCATTATTTTCTCCTCTTATTCTTGGAAATGTTCATAAGAATTTCCAGGACAGGGCTGGGCTGGGAAGGCCCCTGTCTGACCTGCTGTTTAAAGCACTCCAAATGGTGAGCATCTGCCAAGCCACAGCATGTATGGCTATGGTTCAAACAAGTGAGCAAAGCCATTGCACTTCTCATTAGCATCTGGATGAGAACAAAAGTCTCCACCGGCCACTTTGCTCTGGAGCCAAGCCACTGACTTCTGGCTGGCCAGAGGCCTCAGGTGTCCCTCAGGCCAGAGGAGCTGCCGGACGCCTGGTGACTCTTGAGGCTTTAAGAATATTGCATTCCCTACTAAGATCTGTGGGCAGTCCTCCCGTGAAGCTGTTGCATTGCTCCCACCATTTGACCACTGCAGACTGCCTGAAGGTCCGTTCATGTCTAGTGCTGTCAAGAAAGCTGAAACACCCTAAATAAAAGAAAGCAGCATCAGTAGCCTGGCCTCCCTCCCTGCTAGGAGACAGGCAGATTCACCTTGTACACTCTCCTTTGCAATTGCACAAGTCTAGACCTGCAGACCTCGGTGTCTGTCTCTCTGTTCTTCCCAGCAGCTCCTCTGATCACTTTCACACATTTAGTGTTAACCAAGCGACTTCCATGTAAGTAAGTTGCCCTCTAATTTGGCGGGGAAATAAGCATATTTGCACATATCTGTCTGTATGTATACATGAGCCTGTCTTCAATGACCTTCTATAATGATGCATTTTTCTTAGATATTATGCACTTGGCATTATTTATAAAATTTGTTTGCTATCAGCTCTCTGTCTGCTTGGCACTCTTTGCACCCTGCAGATTTCCTAATGCATAGTGGTCTATTGTGGCCCTGTGTTCTGGATTTTGACTGAGGAGAGGCAGGGAGTTGTTTCCATACAGGTTGGTGACCATCATGAAAGTCATACACACTTTGCCTTGTGTTGTGATAGTTGGAGTTTTCCTGGGTTATCAGTATGCAGGCTGAGCTGTGGCTTCTTGTAACAGCTCACCATTTGCCCAGACAGTAGAGATCTAAACCATGAGTTTCAAACCAGGGAAAGCTCTTGACTTCTATATTCTCCAGACCTCAGACAGCTGAGCTTCCACCTGTGGCTGCCACACTTAGGCCATTCTAGGTGCCAGATGGGAGTGTGGGTGGGGGAGTCAGAGGTCACGGTTACGGGAACAAGTCGGCCTCTGTTAGTATATTTTGAATTATACTAAAGCGTTTGGCCTTGCTAGTATAATCTGACGCCTGAAGGGTGGCATTGTTTCTTCAGGGTGATATGTACAGTCCTGCTGCTCTTACTGTTTCCCACCCCAGCTTACCTTTCATTTGTCTGTTCCCTGATGACTTTCACAGCTACCTCCTAGTTAAGAGACATGCTCATGGACACTTATTATCTGGAGGTTATGTAACATGTCCAGAGTCCCACAGTAAGAAGCTAGACTGAGTTTTTCTAAGGTCACATCTGCAACCTTTCAACTCCACTGTTGAAAGGTTGCAGATGTTGAAAGGGGAGCACCCTTCTTGACCTTTCCTTATTTCTTTATCAAACTGTCACCAACATGGCTCCAATGACAAATTTGTTCTATGACCTCAAACACTTAACACAGGACTCTGTACCTGAGATGGGGACAGGACAGATCAAGCTCTTGTCTGGATGGCCACCATAGAAGTGACTGGTAGATGAAGGGAAACTAACTTGTCACCAGAGCCTATAGCCTGATCAATAGTGTTTAGTCCAAAATCAAAAGCAGTGACCAGAACAGCACTTAAAAAACCTTCATCCTAAAAGGGTGTGGTGGTGCATGCCTTTAATTACTGTACCTTGGAGGCAGAGATAACCTGTTATCTGAAAGATCAAGGCCAGCCCGGTCTACACAGCAAATTCCAGGCCAGTTGGGGCTCCAGGGACTCTGTCTCCAAAACCCAAAACAAACAAAAACAAAAAGCCCCTTACCCCCATGAAAAATCTCACAGAAAAGCCAAACAAATTATAACAGGAAGCATCTATTTTCACAGGATATATCCATGTACTTATGACTTGGAGACATTTTGGCAAGCTTTAGCAGAAAGGAGGCTTTAGCTAACACCCCCCCCCTCAATTTCCTCAAAACTGCTAAACCTCTTAGCTGGCAAAATTAACTTACTGTCAGTTTACTAATTTGGCATGTCTACAATCAATCTAAATTGTTCTCAACTCCCCTCACTCTTTTACAAAGATGTGAACAAGGGTTTGAATCATCTCTCAGGCATGGAGTAAAAAAAGATGTTATCAAACGATTAAAGGAAAAGAAAAGGGATGTCTTACAAAGCAAAGTACTTTGGTCTGCCCTAAGACATCTTCAGAACACAGAGTCCAGGAAGTGGCTCCAGAGGTGGATGAAAAGGTTCAGTCCAAATATCTGTATTTATGATAGAAAGACTATAAACCGTCTGAGTCATTTCATCATTGGGCTTGATTTGAAAGACGCATTTTGAATGCTGGACCTCACATTTTAAACACACTCAATGGTTCGTTTGCAGAGTGAAAGTCTTTTTTCTTTGTACAGAGTATTTTTCTGGTGATATAAATATATTCCCAGTGCACTTATGAGCTTCATGCATAGTCTTTTCTTAAAGAACTGGATCTGCTAAGAAAAACGACAGTAACTTGTGAGTTGTGGGTGGTGGCTGCTTGCTTGTCCCAGGCTGTGTTGCATGTACCATCATGAAAAATGACTATAATAGATTATACTGAGTGGCATGTCTCCACAGGAGTGGTCTTCAGTAGACTTAGAGGAGTGGCTCCATGCTTCCAAAGCAGTTGACTCTATCTGGACCTGAAACTGAGTGGGTGTCTGGAGATTGGGATTTCAGTCTAGGTTCTGGATCATTCATCATCATCTTTTTTTTTTTTAACTGAAACATAATAAGCATATTACTTCTGGAGTCTGTTTCCATATGTGTATATATTGATATTAGCTAATGTTACAGTTAGGCAAGAGAAGTAAGCTCTGCTATCATATGACAGGGAGACCATAGTTGACAATAAAGTATTTAGTATTCAAAAACAGCTAGAAGAGAGGTTTTAAACATTCTTACCATAAACAGATTGGTTTTCTTTTTAACTGAGAACTTGACCCCTCCTTTCTCCCTGCACAAAAAGTAGATGAAATTACAATGGTGAACAGCTACTTGGGGGTTATCCTGAGGGTTATCCTGAGGACCCACAGTGATTCCAGAGGGATTCTCACACACCCTCACAACTGCCCCCAAGCCTTCTTTGCCTTCTGCATGCCCCTCAAAGCCTGAGCGAAGGTCTGAGTGTCTTCCTCTCCTGTTCAAAAGTACCCACTATTGCCGGTGTCCCCTGCCTTTACTCAGGCTTCCGCGGTCCACTGGGCCTTCCCCCTACCTTCTCCAGCTACTTGAGCATTCTGTGGGCTTGGTTCCTTCTTGATGCATCTCAGCTGCTGTTCTTTCTCAGTGGACACATCTGTCTCTCCCTCCTCATCATCAGGTCTCTTGTTAGCTCCTGTTCTCTCTCATCTGCTTGTACTGCTTTGTTGAGGTTCATTCAAAAGCTACTGGTAATCCCAGCCTTCTAGACCACCCTGATACATCTGGCATATTTCAGGTCTGTATTCTCAAAGCTGTCCTGTGGTTCAAACTGTATTAGTTACTTTTCTGATGCTGTGATGAATCACCATGACAAAGGTAGCTTATAGAAGAGTTTATTTGGCTTATGGTTCTAGAGAGATAAGAGTCCATCATAGTGGGAAAGCATGGTGGCAGAGGCAGATGGAGCAGAGGCAAGGGCTCACATCTTCAGGGAGGCACAGGAGGCAGAGTGACAGAGACTGGAAATCAGACATAGCTGTGAACTCTCAAAGACCACCTCCAGCAAGACATGCTTCCTCCTAAACCCCACAAAACAGCGCCACCTATAGGGGACAAAGTGTTCACACACTTGGAACCGAGGAGGGACATTCTTACTCAAACTCCCACATCTATCAGAAACACAGAAGTTTCTCAGATGTTTTGGAGGAATAAAGGTGGCAAGTTGGCCTCCATCCCACCTCAGGCAGAGAAAGTCTGCTCTTACCTGTTAAGTCTTGGGATGCTTTGAAGAGTTTACTAGAGCAAGGGCTTGCAGCTCAGGTTCTGGTCCACAGGTAGAGATGCCAGAATGCCTGGTCTAGGACAAGGCACAGCAGAGGAAGCACTCTCCAAGCATCAACCAAATGCTTCCAAAGAGTACTGAGCTTCTGAAGGGAAACAGGGAGGCTGGTAGACTGGTCCTTCCTTCTTACAAGTTCCCCAACTATCATGGTGTGCGGATACTCTCTCACAAATCTCCAGGTCCATTCTTTTCTTTATGAGCCTCTTGTGAGTTGATGTATCTTAACCCAGCACCCCAGAAAGCAAATGTGTGTATCCAGTGGATAATCAGGCCTGGTCCAGAGTCCTGGTCACTCCAACCCAAAGTTCATATTCTAAGGGGATCTGGTACTACCCTGCCCAGAACACTCCTTATCTCTTAACCCTTTGTGGTACAGGTTTTCTGGTTTGGCCCCTGGTCACTTTCACATCTAGCCATAAGCTTCCTTTGTTCAACATTCTTATTGGTCAATTACTCAACGTTCTGTAATTTAGTTTCTTTCATATCTGTCTATTGAACCCAGTTTAACTTTGGGCAGTAATTACCATCATCAGCATAAAGCATCAACCGAAACTGCAATCACATCTCCTGTGACGGCCTGCTCACAGGTCCTCCTGAGTGCAGCACAGAGGACAAGCCAGACACCCTTAGCTGCAGGTGTCCTGCTGGTTCTAAAACTTCAGTTTCTTTAACTAGCCTGTTCTTCCACAGCTGGGACCAGCCCTGGGAAGCCTGGAGCCCCTCCCTTTTGCCTCAAGGGCAGCTTGGGTAAGAAAGGGGCCCATGAAATTGCCTTTACTGAAGGTCTTATGTAATTTTTGTGTGTGTTAAGCATGTGCTGGCCTTGAACCAACCCCTCCACGTTTCTAGGGAAGTGAAACGAGAGGCAGTTATAAGGCAGGGGGATTACATCCTGGTGGGTTTGGGAAGCGTAGTCTGGGGGTAATGACCCCACTCTCCAATGAGGAGGATCTGGAAAGGGTGGGAAGCAGATGGGTGGTCTTGGAAGGCTGATGGGAAGTTTGGGAAATAAAAACTAGGAAGGGAATGAGCCTGGGCAAGGTTGTGGGAAGCACTGTCCAGAGAGGACCAGGCAAAGCATAGGTCACAGGGTGTGGGAGAGAACAGCAATGGCTGGGGCTATCTTGTCCAAGGTTGCCTGCGAAGTTAGGCCTGGGGTCTCAGCAGCTACAGCACTTCTGAGTGACTGATCTCTCTCAGGACAGTGACAGGGAACAGGATGCAGGGATGTCAGGAGCTCCACTAAGAAACAGCTGGGCCTGAGCTAGCCAGACTGTGTCTAGAATTTGGAAACTACTGGGCCAGGAGAGAACATTCTCTAGCTAGAAGTCCTGGATGAAACAGTGGATGGCAGATGCCTTCAAGCACCCCATAGATCAAGATTCCAAAGCTGAGGCTACAACTTTCAGTTGTACTGACCCAGATGGATCCTTACAAATACCGTCATTCTGAGTGTCAGGGAGTTTCATGCTGGGAATGCTAGTGCTGGGGGTCAGTGTCCTGAAGCTGAACAGAAGTCACAACCTGTCATTCTTTTCAAAAGGCTTCTGGGTGCAACTGTGGGCCACTGGGCTCTCTCTCAAGTTCTGCAGTGGCAACTTCCTTCCCTCTGGCCTTCTCCAGGCTTTTCTGTGTGCAGAGGCCTGAGAAAGGTGGCTTTTAAAAGCCAAGTGACAGTGAAAAAAAAAAAGAAAAAGAGAGAGAGAGAGAAGGAACCTGCCACAGGCATTTTCCAGCTGGCATTCTCCTGTTAGCTTCACCTGCTCTGGCCCTATAGGACAAGAATGTGTTTTTAGGAGAGCTCACATGCCTGGCATACACCACCATGGAGCCCTTCCGAGTCGGCCTGCTTTGATTTGCAAAATCTGGTTGGAAGATTTCGCCCTTTCCGTATTTAGCACATTTCAATGGGCATGAGCTGGTATTATTCCCGTCACAGTTGCAAGTAGCGCACTCTTTGATGTGGGCTGTCTACAGGTTACTATACTAGACACTCTTCAGATCTCTGTGGCTTTGGTTTCAAACAAACTGTGTGTGTGTGTGTGTGTGTGTGTGTGTGTGTGTGTGTGTGTGTGTGTGAAAGAGACAGAGAAAGACAGAAACAGAGAGTTCATGCAGGATATTTCCAGTTCCAATTGCTGGATTATTTCATTGAGCTTCTTTGGTCCAAAAGTTGCTGGAGACTGCGTGTATCTCAACAGCAGGATTCAGTACTTGTTACCACATGATGTCTCAAGCAATTGCATGTTCTGCACTCGAGTTAGCTCAAGAGGAGCTGGGGGTGGTCAAGGTACTGGCACATGCAGGGCCTGGCATCTGTGACACCCATGGTAGCTGCTTGCTGTGTCCAGGGTCCCAGGGTCCCAGAGAAGCAGTCCATGGCTCCGACCAGGCTTTTACTTACTCTCGTCAGCTCACAGGGTTTTAAAATTTTGGAAAGTTAACATTAAAATACAACTATTTTGTGTATCTGCAATTGCCTAGCTATCCTAAAAGTGTAGTTTGAAAAAGCAGCAATATTTCTTTTTCTTACAAACCCAGGATGTGGGCAGCTCAGCTGTCAGCTGAGAAGTTGGGGCCAGAACCATGTGAGGTTTGTTCACATGTCTGGCAACAGAAGCTGGTCCCCCCTTGGGGACCTCCCTTGGGCTACAGTGACCTTTCCACATGACTGTCTGGCTTCTGCACAGTATGGTGGCTGTGTTTGGAGCATGAGAGAGAAGTGGTGGGGCGGGGGAGAAAGAAGAGGAAGACAAGAAGGATGAAGAAGGCTAACCTCTCATCGATTTTACTTCATTGAATTATTATAAGTGAGCCACTATCTGGCTGTGGTGCTACACAACTGTAATCCCAGCACTTGGGACATTGAGGAAGGAGCATCACTCTGAGACCTACCTGGGCTACATAGTGAGCTCTGCACAAAATAAGTAGATAGAGAAATAGATAGATAGATAGATAGATAGACAGACAGATAGAGTCATTAGAGTCATAAACATGGCCCATGGGGGAATCATCAAATAATCTGACCAGTCTTTATAGTTGTTTCCTTTACGTCGTGTCAGTTTCTGTTGTCTCACCACAGGCCAGCTCGAGTGGTTGCGGGTGAGTAGACACAGTCAAGCCACAGACTCGGGGAGTTGGACGGGAAGCAGCCCAAGCACATGGCACTGCCAACTCGTTTATTGACTAGGTGCACAAGCTCTTGTAGGTCTGGATAGCCAATGATCTTATGGAGTGGGGTCTCAAATACAGCCAATAGTAAGTTTGTCCCCAGGTAGGTGGGTTCTTTCCAGGTGCTGGTCTCACAATTAGCCAGAGCAGAACGCCACACCCACAGGATCCATTCCTCCATTCCTCCCAGTGGGTGGCCTTAGGCTAGGCCCACCTTACATTATGCCCAACAAGTCTTAAAGCCAAAACGGCAATTTCTCCTCTTCATTGGGAAATTAGATGGTATGGTGGGAATGGTCTAAGTCATAGGTGCCTCATCACATGACCTGTGCCCTCTGGTTTTCATGAGTCCAATGCCACCAGCCTCTTGGGAACACAGCAGCCTTAGACCGTCAGCATCACAGTCAGAGCCACACTGAAGTTCTCTCCCTTCACAAGGACTTCTCATCTTGAAAGGTGCCAGCAGGTCTCAGGAAATTGGTGATTTTTCTCTGGGAACTAAGGCCCTTGTTATCCATCCATCTTTGGGGTGTCAGATATGCTGCTGGGAGGGTTAAGTGCTGTGGAGGGGCATGTGGGGTGTGTGCAAGAGGCATTAGAGACAAAGCCATGAATGATGTGGGGTGTCAGTTCCCTTCTGAACCTCTGAAGAGGCAAAGAAAAACTGAACCCAGGCTATATCATATAGCCAAGGAAAACTTTTGTTTGACTTTCTAAATAACGGCAGTTTAAAATTTTTTATTTAAAAAAGTCTTTAAAGTTACCTGCATGAATGATAATGAACGGTTCAAAGAATCATCAGAAAAATCCACATTGCTAGTTCCCAAGAGCCTTCTCACAGCCCTCCCTAGTTATGTTCTTCTTCCTCTTTGAAGGTCACCACAGTGTGGTTTGAATGTGTATCTCCCTGGGAACCAGGGAGTCTTCACAGCCCATTACCATGCCCTCTTCAGAGGGCAGAACTTTTGACTCAAGTCTTTTGTCCATTTTTCTACCAGATTTATGTGTTTTCCTATTTACGCATTCTGACAAGAGCCTACATTCTGCAAGGATCTTCTCCAACTCTACAATATGGCTTTTTATACTCTTAAAGTTGTTTTTGATGAATGCAAGTTCTTAATTTTGTCAATTAATTTTGTCAATCAATCATCAATCTTTTTCTCTATAGCTATTTCCTTTTAATTTTTTTAGATATCTTTGCCTATTTTCTTGTGGGACATTACATATCCCAGGCTTGCCTCTAACTCTCTATGTAATTGAGACTGACCTTTGAACTTCTGATCCTCTTGTCTCTACCTTCCACGTACTGGAATTACAGGTGGTATGTCTGGCCTATATCCTATGTTTTCTTGTGGAAAATATACTTTTTTGTATTTAAAACCTTTGATTTTATTATGTGTATATTTGGGGAGTGTGTGCATGTATAAGTGCTGTGCATCCATGCCATGGCATGCATGTGGAGATCAGGGGACAACTGGGAGTCAATTTTCTCTTTCCTCTATGGGAACTGGGGATTGAACTTCAGCTGTCAGGCTTGTGCAGCAAAGTGCTCTCACCTGTGAGAGCTCTCTCAGGCCTCGGGCTATGCATTTGGTCCTACGGTCAACCCTGGGATTGATGGGGGGGATGGGTAACAGTCATCAGTTGGCTTAGAAACTTTCGTTGAGAGTCTCAGTGACATACCTTGTGATCTGCTGAATGTCTAGAGGGTTAAGATGTCTCACTTTGTTTTCCAGGATTTCCTTTGCTCTTAACATATTCACGTACTTTCTAGACTTCTTTTATAAACAGTTTTTGTTAAGGAAAAAAAATGGGGTTTTGATTTCGATTCTCTCTCTGAACTTGGAAAAAAATGAATATTTACAACATGAAGTCACCCCATTCACGAAGATTCATAGGGTATCTTACTGTTATTTTTGGGTCTTGTAAGAAATTTTTTCCTCAAAAAATGGTGGAGGGAGTCTATTAATCAAGTATAAATTTTTACAATAATGATCTGTGAGCATTTTAAGAAGATTATGTCTCCTGGAATGAAAATTTCTGAGTCCTTGGAGCAGAGAGAAGGAGAAAGGGAGGGAGAGAGAGGGAGAGACAGAGAGACAGAGAGAGAGACAGGAAGAGAGATCCAAAGAGATAGAGAGACTCCTTAGCCTAGCACTCAATGGCTTTAGCATGTAGCTCTATGTACCTTCTTCTCTCCTCCCTGCCTTCTGTAGTCTTTCTTTAGTCTCTCCTATAACCCTCCACTGTCTGCTCTAAGCTCCCCACTGCATCTTGTCTTTCTTCCCATTGCTCCTTCTGCTTGGCCTTTGTTCCAGGTGAATCTGAAGCAAAAGTCTCACTGGTACTTGAAACTTAGTTTCTTGAGCCCCCATCCCCATGCTAGGTAAACTGCCCCTTCCTCTTTGTCCCCAGCACTCTCCTCACACCTTGAATCTTATGTCTGTCAGTATGTTTGAGGGGCTGCTTATATTCTAGTCTGCCCTCTGCAGTGCAGCGTGGGATGGAACCATGTTGAGAAATGTTCATTCATTCCTTCATTCATTTGCCATTCTCTGAGGTGTTTTTAGATGTCAGTGCTTATGCTGGGTTCTTGGGTGCCAGAGAAAACTAGATCATGCACCCTGCCCTCAAGAGGCTCACAGACATACCCAGACTGCCTTAACATGTGTGTCACACCTGGTCATCTAGGCAGACATGGAACAGGGCCAGAGTCAGGGACTGGGCAGGAGACATCAGAACGCTGTGGGAGGGTGGAGACTCAGTCAGCATTTATTCATTAGTAGCTTTTGTCTTGTCTTGGACCAGACTGGTTCAGAGCTAGGGACTGTCAATCTGAGTTCTCCAGCCCACTGAAGAGACTGATTGGTTTGAAGTATGTGGTATCTATCAGCTTATCTTTGAAAGTCTGGAACTCCAGGCCTGTCTATGAAGTCTGTAACTGAATGCATTTGTTGTCACTCTCTAGGGGTTAGAATTGTCCTTGAAGACACTGCATGTGCTTGTGTGCTTCCAGGATTTGTGGCCACCCGGTAGTTCCTGTGAGTTTCTTCTTCCACAGGGCCTGGCGAGGGGTTCCTGTGACCATCCACTGTTTAGCTTCCCTACCTCCGTTCCTCTCTGTCATACTGTTGACCACAGAGAGTGAGGACAGAGCGGAGTCCTTGCCTTAACTTGAACATGATTCAAAAAAAATCATAGTAAACTTTAGGTAAAAATAGAAATATCTACATGTTTATTTTTTGTTAATTTTTTGGGAGTTTCATACATGAATACCATATTTACATCATTTCTACCTCTCCCTTTCCCTCTTCCAGTTCCTCTCAGGTCCCCCTATTCTTTCTCAAATTCGTGACCCCATCATCCCTGGAGAAAAGTGCTTCTCTCTCCCTCAGCAGCCATTGATTGCCTGTAACTCTTCATCTGGGGGTAGGGCCTTGTGATATTTCCCCCATCCTCATTGGCATGTCAACTCCTGTGGTCGTTATTCAGGACTTGTTTACTGAACCGTATTGTTGAGATTTCATGGGTGCTGTTTCCGTCGTGACTAGAAGACACTGTCTCACATCAGACATCCTGGTCCTCTGGCTCTTACAATCTTTCTGCCCCATCTTCTGAGATGTTCTCTGAGCCTTAAATGCAGAGGTTGCATTACAGGTGTATCAACTGGGACTGAACATCCAACCAAGAGGTCATAGACCCTGCAAATATCTACACATTTATTTTTAGGTGTATTTTTCAAATGTTAAGTGCTTTTGTTGGGAAACATCAAAATAGGTCATGTGTAACTTTGACTGCTCATAAAAAGAACCTCATGTTTGGTATATTTAGAGAGGGGAGGAAAGTATTTTTTTTTTTTTTTTGCTATTTTTCTTTTAAACCAAAAAGTGCCTGGAAAATTCCTCCACCCTCTCCATTGCCGGTGGTTTTCCTGGCTTTGCAATCCTGGTACAAGCTCCTGTTTTCCTGTCTGAAGAGGGAGCTACAATGAGCTGTGTGGATCCAAGCTCTGCCTATCATGAGGCATCTTGTCGGGACTGGGGCCAGTAATGGCTGGGGAGGAAGAGTTCTGAGACTGAAGTGCCTCCTTTTGTAGGTAGTTAAGGCAATAATTTAAAGCAAATTATTCTGTTGAGTGTCTGGCCGTCCTTGTGAATTGTCCTGGGTTTTTTTTTTTCCATTTGCACCAAAAAGTAAGGAGCGTGAAAGAAATTTTACCGAAAGGTTTGATGGCATAGGCTCCATTAAAAAATGGCTTGAGGGTCTGGGACACTGGCTCAGTCAGCAAAGTGTTTGCCATGCAAACCTGAGGACCTGAGTTCAGTCTTCAGCACCCTCTTAAAAAGCCGGTGTGGTGGTGGATGTTATAATCCCAGTGCTGGGGAGACAGACAGGTGGATCCCTGGAGCTCCCGGTCAGTCAGTCTCCGTGAATCAGTAAGCCTTAGGTTCCAGTGAGATCCCTTTTCTCAAAAGACAAGGCGGATGGCAGCTGAGGATAGCAGCTAAGGATACACTGGAGGCTGACCTTTGGCCTCCATGTATATCCCCCTGCAACACACCAAAAAACAAACCAAACCAAGCTGGAAGCCCCTCCTTAGACACTGTGTCCTCTAGTCCCTTCTTCTGGCATCCATCCTCATCAGCTCCTCCTCCTTTTCTCTCTGGCCATTCCCAGCCCAGTCTAAAGAATTCCCTCTCATAGGATGCAAATAAATCTGGACTGGTGTCAACTTCCATGCCCAGATTTCTAAAATCCAACCAACATGGTGTTCAACAAATATTGTTCCTAAGTCACCAGGATCTCTCTGCTGCAGAAACACATAGGGATGTTTTAGAATAAGATAGACAGTCGTGTGGAGACCAAGCTGTGTAACTTCTAGAAGAATTACTGAGATTTTTGGCTGCATGGAGCCCTATTTTAGAAAAGTAACCTCCCATTGGTCCCCAGTGCTTGCACCCCCCCTCCCCCAGAGCAGGACCCTTTTATGAGTACGCACCTGGAAGCTCTTCATCTCTCCAGTCATCAGAGGGACATGGTCCAAAGGATGTGTCTGTCTCCAGCTGGACTCCTGAGGAAAAGGTGGGATTGCTGAAACCTCAGAGTGGTCCTGGGCCTTCCTTATGAATCTATGGCTGCCTGGAAGGATCTAAAAAGCACAAGATGATAGGCAGGAACTCTAAGATGCACAGATAAGGCAGAATGTTGCCATGCAGATCCCATGCTTGACGGACAGACAGTTAGATGGATGTGCAAATGGCAGGGACTATGAGGTTGGAGGGATGTAAAGAATGAGGTAGGCACAGGCACAATCAGAGAGGCAGAGAGATTCACCAGGCTTTCCTGGAAGAGCTGTTCAAAGCAGCAACACCAAAAAGAATGCCAAGATTTCTCCGTGCCAGCCTGGTGCTAAACACTTTGCAGACATCAGCTTGTGTCTGTCCTCAAAACATTCCTGAGAGGTCGCTGGAATGAGAAAAGCAAGAGTTGTCCAGATTGAAAGCCACTGAGTTCAGTCAGTGACCCTCTGAGCCTTGCTGCATCAAGGAGCTGCACTGGGTTTGCTGAGACTCTTGTGCTAAAGACTGTCACATGTTTTCTTCATCCCCATCTGCCTTCCATCAAGAGGAGGTGCCCAAATACTGCGGAGCACCTGAACCAAGCACCCTTGCGTTTACTTAGGGGTGCTGCTGGTGTTCATTTCTTGTCATTTAAGATGCTCTTTGTGGGAGCAAAATTGTCCCAGCCGGGCTCCTGGTATAGTTAGGATCGTGGCTAATGTAATCCACACTGCCAGGAGGTTTCACCTGCTCCCACGGCCCCACCCTTGCAGACTGCAGTTTGCTCACAGGCCTTCTTTGTGCTCCTCACTGTGTATGCTGACTGCTCTGGTCCACATCTTAGCATGGGCCTTCGTCTTCCTCTGTCTACTCTGGGTTTCTGTGTTGTTGTTCCCTGTTCCTTGACTCTGACTCTCTCCTAGTCTAAATCCTAACCTTGTATTGAGTCCATGTGTAACATTCTCTCCCTTCACCGCCTAGAGGCACCTGGTTGCATTAAACTGCCTGGTAATGACATCCGGAGCTTCTAGATAGTCCTCTCTCCTCCACGTTTGTCTGGGCTTCTCATACATTTCATCCATCTTTGATTCTCAAAGGTATCCCAGAGCCCTGTCCACAGCAGAAGTAGTACTCACATAGCTCTCTTGGAGCTACAGAGTACTTCTGCATGAAGTGTTTGGATGGAAGAAGGAGGGGATTACCATGTCCTCACTGAGGTCAGAAAGACTGCACGACTAGCTTTAATGTCTCAGCTAGGAAAGGAAGAGTGTATGTTAATCCTGTACTTACCTGCCCTCCAGTCACATGCTCCCTGCCTCTGCCCCTGTCCTCCAATCACATGCTCCCTGCCTCTGCCCCTGCCCTCCAATCACATGCTCCCTGCCTGTGCCCCGTCCCTGTTCTCTCTAGATGGCTAGTCAGTTTGACCTTGGGTTTAAGAGAGCTTGAGTATCAGGGTGCCCTGCACTTAGCAGCTGAGCCACAAAACATCCTGATTGGTGCAGAGACCTCAGAGGGGCATGAAACAGAGCACCAGGACTGGGCCTGGGCTGCAGTTGGGGCTGTGCTGCTCTGGGCTATAGGAGAGAAGCAGCAGTGAAGTCACCCCACTCTGCAAGGTAAGAGGTGCCCTGTCCAATGCACAGGAACCTTCTAAACCGAGGAGGCTGGTCAGGAGAAAAGGCCCCGAAATCAAAGGTGTGAATATGTTCACTGGAACCCTAAGAAAAGAATGAAGAGACCAAGATGTAGCTCAGCTGGCTAAGTGCATGCCTAGTATGCACAGATCCCTGCGTTGCATGAACCCCATATAGACTCCAGAACCCCATAAACGCCATATAGACTCACACCTGTAACTCTAGCACCTGGGAGACAAAGGCAGGAGGTGTGGAGTTCAAGGTCACCTGTGGCTACATTGACACTTTGAAGCGAGTCTGATTCATGAGACAAACAAGGGAAATTTGTTCCATGTCAGGGAGACATGAAGTGGGGCCAGAGAACAAGAACGACCATATGAGGAAGTCAAGTACAAAGTCACGGGCTGGTCAAGCTTCTTGAGAACCTCCCTCCCCAACCTAGGTCTGCATGAGTATCAGAGCCTTCAGTTTCGGCTTAGTGGGCCAGACTTCCTCCTGTCCCCCTGCCCTAGCAGGAGGGTTAGCATTCAGCAACGCTGTGCTGTGAGCATAAAATGCCTCATGGCTTCTGTGCCATCTCTGTGGGCATGAGAAATCATCTGGTTCTGGGGTGTTGACCCAGATGGCTGACCCAGTGCTGACCAGATGGGGCTGCGTTAGAAACTTCACCTGCCTTACTTCCCCGTGCAGCAGTGGGTACCGTACCTTGTATGGCAGCTCTCCCACTCAGGTGCTTTTACCTTCTGGCATTTACTCTGTAAAGTATTTCTGAAGTCCTGCCTACGTGCGTCCAGTGCAGACTCATCACACACATCTTTCTTCACCCTCTTAAGCTTCTCCTGTAGCTCTTGTGAACTTTGTAGAGAGCTGAGGAATCAGAATTGTAAGGGGTGGTCCCCTAGCAAGGAAAGGCAAGGTGGGGACTTGAGGTGGAGGCCACAGAGGCCAGTGTTTCCAAGAGCCCAGAGATGGAACTGTGGTGGAGGGATGCGAACTCCAGGCCAATAGGAGCAGAGATGTCTGCTCTGTGTCCTGCTCCATGAGTGGAATGCTGGAGGAATCCCTTGGGTTCTCCACAGCTGCTTAGCCCACTCCTGCAGGCCAGCCTGACCTGTGGCACCTTTCTGCCCTGCTGCCTGTCAGCTCTGCCCTTCTTTTTGGCTCTCCCTTTAGAACTACAGCAATGCTGCTGTTTTGAAATATGTGTTTGGCTTCTTGAAGTTGGAAAGAAAAGTCTGCCTGCTGGTTCTGAAATGGCATCCTTGCCATCGTGGCCTCCCTGAGGAAGTAAACAGGCCTGAGCTCCAAGGAGCCGCCAAGGGACACACTGCCCAGATTGTAGGGTGCCACCAGGCTGAAATGTCGGTGGCCAGCCTGAGCCTGCAGTGCCCAAGTGTTTGCCCAGGTACCCTGGGAAGGCCAGCCTGGGGTGTGGGACCCACTGTGGCCTGAAGAAGAGCCTTAGGGGGTCCAGGCCAGGAAACTAGACATGTTTGATGTTGCATTAAAAATTCCAGCAATCTTCCTGGAGTGGCCTGAGCCCAGCGGTCAAGACACAGGCAGCATGGAGGCCGCCCGGCTCCCCACCGTGGGGCCATCATGCCCCTGCTTCATTAGCTGACAAAGCCGGTCTCTGTCCTCACCAGCCACAAGCAGAGGACGACACAGCAGCTCTCCCAGCACCTGGGGCCTTGGCCAGGGTTGGTTAAGGGTGTCCTCCCTTGGCACCTCACTCCAGATGATGTTTGCCAAAACTGCAGATTTTCCACAAAATTGGAAATCTGGATATTCATGTGAAATTTCTCAATTGTTAAAATTCTTACACTGTATAGACTGAGTTAAACACATCTGCAGGCCAGACTCGGTCCCTGAGTGGCCAGTTAATAATCACTGCTTTCAGACACCAGGGGCCATGCCTAACCACAGAATTTCCATGCAGGCAGTGGGAAGGCCGTGGGGTGAATGATGGAGGAGGACCCTAAAGGCTGGTGATATAGCAGAGCCTTCTTCCTCTCATTACAAATGGGAGAGGTTGCTCTGTGGATCTTAGTTCTCTCTTGCCCCCTTGGCACAGGTAGGAAGGCGGGCCTTGGCCTCGCTCTGTCTCTCTGTCTCTGTCTCTCTGTCTCTCTCTGCTTTTGTCTCCCTATTTGGTCTCTGTCTCTTTAGGCCATTTCTAGTTGTTTTCAGTCTGAATACGTCTGCTGGGTTGGCTCACAAGCGACGTCTTTCTCCTTGTTTATCCCCTTCTCTGCTTATGGTCTCCCTTCTCTCAGATCTTTTGTAAAAACAAGTTCCTGCCTCTGAAAGGTGTTGGCCAATCAGAGCAGTTGTCTGCATGAGCTTTGGGACCAGAGAGAGCAGGATTCAACTAACAGTTCTTCCTAACTAGCTATATGACCTTGAGACAATTACCCAAACTTCCTGTCCCCTTACCTATAAAACAGGGACAGTAATTCCTTCCTGACTGGGATCACATACACAGATGACTGAAAAAGAGCCTGGTGTGGTGCCTGACACAGGTTATGAGCTACATGGAAGTCATGAGAATTGCAATTGATTCTGGGATTGCAATTGATCTTGAATTCTTCACTTGAATCTCTATCAAAGGACACAATGGTGGGCTTTCACCAATCTGTGTGAGACTCAATCTTGGGTGCCATTTATGCCAGGTTCCTTCTTTACATCCTTTACTTAGCCTCGTGTGTGTGTATGTGTGTGTGTGTGTGTGTGTGTATGTGTGTGTGTATGTGTGTGTGTGTATACATGTGCATGTGGAGGTAAGAGGACAACCTCAGCTATCATCCCACAGGTGTGCTGTCCACCTTGATTTTGGAGACACGGTTTCTCATTGGCCTGGAGCTCACTGTGTAGGCTAGGATGGCTGGCTACTGAGCCCCAGGGATTCATCTATCTGCATCCACAATGCCGAGATTCCAAATCTACACCATCACACCTGGCTTTTTTTTAACCTGGAGTTTTGGGACTTGAACTCAGATTCTCCTGCTTGCAAGACAAGCACTTTACCCATTGTGGTTTCAGGAAGGTCCCCCAGACTCCGAGTATTAGCACACCTGGTCTCCAGTTGGTGGTGCTGTCTGGGGAGGTTTAGGAAACTGCAGTGTTTCGGAAGGAAGCATGTCACTGGGGATGGGCTTTGAGATTAGACAGCCACGTCCAGTTTCCAGTTTGCCTCTCTCTGCTTCCTGTGTCTGCTTGAAGAGGTAAGTGCTCAGCTTTCTGCTCAGGCCACCTCTGCCATTCCGCCCCACTGTGATGGACTCTGCTCCTTCTGGAATCATAAGCCAAAGAAACTGTTCCTTGTATAAGCTGCCTTGCTTATGATGTTTTATTATAGTAACAGAAAAGTAACCAATAGACCCACAGAGCTCTCACCCTTTACCTAGCTTCTTAAACACCATTGTCAGGAGTAGGCAGACTGCAAGCAGCTTTGCTTCCTGCTGCCTTCATTCTCTTCCATACTTGGCCTCCTCCATCCCCCAAGGCTTTTGCCTGTGCTCCCGTGTTCACTGAGGCCTTAGTCAGGACCCTTTCACACAAACCTTGCTCTGCTCACCAGAGAAGCAGACAGAGAGATGATGATTGAGGAGACTGAGGGCAAAATGGGGTTCTGACTGGATATGGGGCGAGGCCTGCCACCTGAGAGACACTGCAGTGAGGCTCGAGAGAGGATAAGGGGAGGGCGGCCCGGAATGCAGAGAGGAACTTTTGAGACCTGAGAATGGTGTAGAGGATGCTGTGTGGAAAGGATGAGAGGGGTTTGCTCAGGTGGAAGTTCAGCCCACCACTGAGACCAAGAGCAGTGGAGGGAAAGTTTGGCTGGTGGGAGGTGATGTCCAGGACTGGACAAGATGGCCTTGGAGATGTGACAGGTGAGAGGAACTTCCTCTTCCTGTAAGTGGAGCTGGTGTAACAATCCCATGAGAAACACGCTGTATGTTGTGTCCTAGGCATCTTCACCATGACCTGTCAGGGAAGGGACCTGATTTCTCTGCCGGTTTGGTACTACATTAGGATCCAGAATGTGAGAGAACTGACAGGTCCCAGGGCATGAAGCTGTAAGGAGAGCTGGTCTGAATTTCTGACCTGTCTAGCCATGTGTGTATCCTCACCTGCTGAGGTGCCAGGTGA
This sequence comes from Eospalax fontanierii, assembly GCA_035773235.1. Taxonomy (NCBI): domain Eukaryota; kingdom Metazoa; phylum Chordata; class Mammalia; order Rodentia; family Spalacidae; genus Eospalax; species Eospalax fontanierii. The sequence goes on along the minus strand of CM069524.1, from coordinate 151,778,402 downwards.
GGCTGGCGCTGCTTGTAAGCTTCTACCCCCCACTCCAGGATCTGCCCTCGGGTGACTCCTTTTCCCGTCTCAGCTTGTGACAGCTGTGAACACAAAGTGTGGCTGGAGGTGTGGGTGGTGGTCACCAACAGGTGAATTATGCAGTCCTGAAGGAGTCCATCCCCAGGCTCCTTCTCACTTAGCTCCCAGCAACATAGCCTGGGCTCAGGAGAGAGGCTAGCCCTCAGCTAGGTACAGCTGATTCAGGGTGCATGACACTTAGGAATGGATGAGACTTCTCACTTTGCAGATGGAGAAACTGAGGCAAGGAGGAGCCAGGCATTACCTGAGGCCTATCCAGGAAATGGAACCCAGCATTTGGGAAGCTGGCCAGACATATGTCTCAGAAGGCACACCATCAAAGCCTGTGGCCCCCAACTCCTCTGATAGGTCTCTATGGCACTGGGGAGCCTGGGGAGCAGCTGGTCAGTGGGCATGGATTTCCTGCCCTTTGACCCCCTCCCCCTCTTACAGGATAAAGTGCAGCTGCCTTGGGCCTCTACGCCTGAGCTCCCACCCACCAGCCCGTGCCCTGTACACCCATGGCCTGCCTTAGTACATCTGGGAACAGATCCCGTAAAGCTCAAGTTAGAAGAAAGGCCATTAAAATAAGCCAAATGCCAGGATGGAGGGGGCAGGAACAGCTGCAGGCTCCCTTCCCAAGTTTAGGCAGGTGACAGCTCTGCTTGCTCCTTTCTCTATGGGCTTTTTGAATGGCCACTGCCTCCACGGTAGGCTCGAGCTACTGAAATCACCCCCACCCCCCCAAGATGATTCAAGCCTGTGGCAGCCCAGAGAGGAATTTCTACTCTGTTTAATTCAGGCTTTTAAAAGCCAGTTGAACCCGACCAGCTGCTATACCATGGGCTGAGACCAGAGACAAATAGGGCTACCCTCCACTTCCTGTCCCCACCCCCACCCAAGCCTGCCATGACAGAGGTTAGGATGTAATGAGGAGAAGACTCCTGATGTCAAAGATGCTCAGAGATGCTGACGACTTCCTGCCTATTCTCGAATCAAGAAACAAGGAGCCCAGGCTGGAAGCAGCCTTAGGTGGGTGAGCAGGAAGCCAGAGCACCACACTCAGTGTGTCCAATTCTCGTTTATTCTTTCAGCATTAGAAAGACCTCTAAATCAACTAGTCCAGAAGAATGAATGACTTGTGAAATGGATTTAAACTGATACATGGGTGAACTTGAAATTTTATGTGTCATAGACAATCACCATGGAACATTAAGGACTGGAATGCATGGTGTTCCACACCCCATTTGCTAAAATCGGGTAAGGATAATGCAGGTGAACACCTGTCCTCCATAGACAAAGATCAAGGTGGGAGAGTGGACTAGGAGACCAGAGACCCAGATCCTAGAGGAAGGTGACTGTTGGTACCCTGTTTCTCATGGAACACCATGCATTCCAGTCCTTAACGTTCCATGGTGATTGTCTATGACCATGGGGCAGGAAGGCCAGGATTAAGGTGAGAAATCCTGCTGGTAAGCTAGACAGAGTCATTAGGAGGGGCCAAAGTAGGCCAGGGAAAATGGGAGAAGGTCAGGCCCCTAGAGTTTTATGCAATGATGCACTTGATAATTTGTGAAGTAAGCAGACATTCTAGGACCTGTTCTCCTGCCTCCTCCATCCAGAGCTGGATGAGTCCTCTGATAGGCACACCCTGTTCTACTCACATGAGCTACACCTTGGTCTGACCCTGTCCTGAGTGGGTACACCCACTTGACTCAAGGGGGTGTGGCAGGGCTTTGTTTACCCACCCATATAAATCTGAGCTCCCATAGAGAACTATTTTTATTTTTATTTTAGGCCAGACCAGGTGACACGGGGAGGAAAGAAACTTGGGAAAGACAGTCATGGCACAACTTTTGCCGAATCCTTTTGTATCATCAGATTCAGAGGCGTTTTATATGGAGTTGGACGCTTTTCCTCGCCTCCATAAACTCAGGCTTATAGGTCAGAGTATGACATGCATGTGCATGTTTGTGTCAGTCAGCTACCCAACCTGAACACTCTGACTCTCTCTTTCCCTGGTCAAGTGCCCTGGTATTGCAGGTCTCCAGTAACCCAGAGACAGGATTCTGTGCCCAGCCACTTCCCAGTGAAAATCTACTCCTGTCATACTTCCTATGATATTCCATGGAAATAACTTATACCACTTGTGATTATGCATTTATTTTAGAGTTTAATTGATTCATGTCTCCCACCTCCAGTAGACTTCAAACATCAAGAAGACAGGCAACATAACTGTTCTGTTGGACACTGATTCCCCAGGGCCTGATTCAGTGCTGGCACGTAATAGGCACGCCATCAATACTTGCCAGATGAATGATAGACAGACAGACAGAGAAAAAGAGAAAGGGAGATGTATATATGTATAGATAGATAGATAGATAGATAGATAGATAGATAGATGACCGATGATAGGTGGGCATTGGAGTATGAGTAAGCAGAATTTGAATCTTGATTCAGCTGATTCCTGGCTGTGGGATTATGGGCGTGTTCCTGAGCATCACACTGTCCTCTGTAGGCAGAAACAAAGTTACTCACCAGGTGGGTATGACATGCATGTTGACCGTGCAGATGGAGCCTGGCTTCAGATGATGATGATGATGATGTAACAGGAATGGGCACCAGTGTGCTAGATGGCCTCTAGTGCCCCTGGTTTATGCGAACTCTTGTTTAGTCCTGGTGGTGCTCTTGCCCTAATTTGACAGATGATACCACAGACTCACAAAGATCAAGTGACTTATCCAATGGAGATTAGGGACAGTGACTGGATTTTTTTTTTCTGATAGCATTTCTGAATATAATTTACATCTATAATGCATTCTTTAAAAGTTGTTAAACTTTGTGATGCGTGCCCTTGATTCCAGCACTGAGGAGGCAGAGGCAGGCCAATTTCTGAGAGTTAGAGGCCAACCTGGTCTACATAGTGAGTTCCAGGCCAGCTGGGTTACAGGGAGACCCTATCTCAACCCCACAAAAAGAATAAAATAAAGTATATGAATAGAAGTTTTTCAAAAAGAGTTGTGCATTTTTTTTCTCACCACTATAATCTACTTTTAGGATATTTTAGTATTTTTATTTTTTAATTATTCTTTTTTAAAGCTGGGCATGGGGGCACACACCTTTAATCCTTGTACTTAGGAGGTAAAGGCAGGCAGATCTCTGTGAGTTTAAGGCCAGCCTGGTCTATATAGTGAATTCTAGGACATCTGGGGCTATAGGGAGACCCTGTTTCAAAAAGACCAATAAATAAACAAACAAATAAATAAAATTATTCTTTTTTAAAGATTTTTTTGAAATTTAATTTATTTCTATATTTATTTATTTTTGTGTATGAGTATACTTTCATATATGTAAGTGCACCCATGTTGTATAGTGCCTATGGAAGACAGAAGAGAGTGTCAGATCCCCTAGAACTGGAATTATGGACAATTGTTAGCCATCATGTGGGTGCTGGAATTTAAACTCAGTGCTTTTCTATAAGAACAGCCAGTGCTCTTAACCACTAGGCCGTCTCTCCAGTCCCTAAGATTTATTTTTAACTCGGGTGTGGTGGCACATGCCTTTAATCTCAGCCTTTAAGGGAGAAGCAGATGAATCTCTATGAGAACAAGGCCTGTTCTATATAGCAAGTTCTAGGCCAGTTGGAGCTACAGGGAGACACTGTCTCAAAAAAAGATTTATTTTTAATTATGTGTATATTTGTGTATGGGTATATAACATGAGTTCAGATGCCCGCAGAAGCCAGAGGCATCTGATCTCTCAGGAGCTAGAGCTACAGGTGGTTGTGAGTCCCCAGTGTAGTTGTTGGAAATTGAACTCAGGCCCTCTGGAAGCACAGTGCCTTCTCTTGACCACGGAGTCATCTCTCCAGGTCGTTTGTAGGGTATTTTGATCACAGTCACCCCACTCTGTGGCTCTCGCTCTCCATTCTCCCTTCCTGAGCCCCGATAACTGCGCAGTTGACTTCTGCCCTTGCAAATTTTAAAGACTCGGCTCCCTTCATGTAACCCTGGCTGGCCTGGAACTCTCTATGTAGACCAGGCTGGATCACAGAGATTCACCTGCACCCACTGAGTTCTGGGATTAAAGGTGTGTGCCACCAGGCCTGGGTCAGATTTTTTTGTGGATAAAGATTTTATTTCTCTTGGGTATGTATATGCCTAGGAGTGGAATTGCAGGGTCCTGTGGCAACCAACTGAGGGAAAAACCTGTCTTCCAAGGTAGCTACACCATTTTCCATTTCTGCCAGCAGTGCCTCAAAGAGCCCTGGATAGACCCAGCCTGAATTTTCATAATGGGCTGATGGCCTCTGAGACATTCCTTCTCCCATTTAAGCTGTGGTTGCAGGTCACATCTCTGGGAAAGCTATTTATTTACTTGGGACCTGGGATGAGACCTGTGCTTTGAAGCCTTTCCTTCTAGCCTGGACCTTCACAGGGGCTAGCTTTTCTCAGGGGAGGTGAATATTAGTCCAAATCCCCTGTTTAAGAAGTATCTCTTAGAGGTTTTCTTTAGTGGGGATCAGTTCAGGAGGGGTGAACCTGAAGCACCCTAGCATTCTGAAGGGGCAGAGCCTGTCAGCAGCTGTGGGTGGTGGGAAAGGTGGCCCCTGACTGAGCAGGTGGTATGGCTGGCTGACAGCCAGGTCTCGTAGCTGGCCAGCTGGCCCAGCATGCACCTGACAGGCACTTCAAATGCTCTGACAGCAATGCTGGCCCAAAACATGGTCTGCTCTTAGGTAAGAAGGGACTTGGGGCTGGAAAGATGACTCAGTGGTTAAGGGCACTGACTGTTTTTGCAAAGGACCTGGGTTTGAGTCCCCAGCACCCACATAGTGGCTAACAATCTTCTGTAACTCCATTTCCAGGGGAATCTGACACCTGCAGGCAGTACACTCATGAAAAATAAAAATAATAAATAAAATGTTTATTAAAAAAGAAGGGACTATGAGGGAAGAGGAAAGGTATAGGAAGCTGCACCCCAGAAGAAGTTGACCCCAGTGCTGCGGCCCAGAAACAAGACCAGCCTCCCACGACAGAGTTCAGTCTCTGAAAGGCACCCGTCTGATCGGTTCTGTACCCTCAGGACCCAATCTCTTTTTCAAAATGTTTATTTTTAATAATGTATTTATGTATGTGTCAGTGTGTTTGTGCATGAGTGCAGTGTCCAAATAGTTAAAAAGAGGGTGTCACATCCCCTGGAGCTGGAGCTGCAGGTAGTTGTGAACCACCGGGTGCTGGGAACCAAACTCAGGTCCTCTGGAAGAGCAGCAGACACTCTTAACTACTGAGCCATCTCTCTAACTCTCAAGCCTCAACCTTGAAGTTGGGGTGTTGAAGTGTTAGCTTCAGGGACCTCTTTTTTGTTTGTTTGTTTTGCTTACTTGTTTGAGAAAAGGTCTTATCATGTACATGTAGTCCTGTTAGTCCAGAACTTGCTATGTAGACTAGGCAGGCGAGCCTTGAATTAGGACCTCTTTCAATTACATCTGTAGCCCACACCTCCCTCCCTCCTGACTCCCATCAACCACACCATTGCCAGCCTGAATGACATCTGTGCTCAGCTGGCTGCCCCAAGTGTGGAGGGACTTGCAACAGCTTAGAACGTGGCTCATCCTTCTCTCAGCAAGGGCCCCCCTTCCATCCCAGCTACAAACCCTTAGTTGGCCTGGTCCTTCTCTTTTGCTCAGCCTTTCCCATGACAAGGTCTAGATAAAACTCCTTCTGGGAGGCACAAATAATGTCTGCCTCATGACAAACCAATATACAATTTTGCCCAACTACAGTCTGGGAAACCAGTGAGTTTATTGGGCTTATTTACAGAGCAACGGGTGAGGGCTTCCTTACAGGAGTGTGGGGTGCTTCCCCCACTAAAGCCACCCTGGGAAGTCTTCATCCAAGGGTGTATGGTAGCTTCCCTCCCTCCACACAAAATGGCAAGGGAGCCTCCCTCTAGGCTTTCTAAATTTATATACCCTTAGCCTCTCCCCCTCGTGCAATTAGGGCCTCTTGGTTGGTTGGGAAGGTCCCATGACTCTCCCTGGCCTTCCTTCTTTATGGAGTATGACAATCAACAAGCTTAGCTGTGATGAGCCTAGGCAAGCCAGCACAAACAAGCTTGGGAAGATGGCATCTGTCCATGGTTTGTCTGTTGGAAGACAGTCCTATGCAACACAAGGGCAGTTGTCTGACCTGCTAGTGACTGAAGAGCTCTCAGGACAGTCATTTCCCAGCCCTGACTGGGAGACTGGGGTGACTGCTGAGAGGCAGGGAGTCATGATCTGTGGGATTTCTGTTTGTATGAAAGTTGTGTGTCCTTCCAGAGAGGCACTCAGCAGAGATAGTTGGGAGCTAGGAAGTGAGCTGTCTGTTGAGGTTATCAGTGAATTCACAAAAGTAGAGCTCAGTTGAAATATGCCAAAGGAAGCCAAATATCCATAGGTGGGAAAAGATTCAAGGCAGGGGGAGCCAAGCAAGTCAAGACAGGCAGAAACCCTTAAAGATGACTCACTGCCTGCTACCAGCTAAGGACTGATTGTGCAGGTGTGACAACCAGATGAGGGCCACCCTCTGATGAACCATCATAAGTGTGTGTGATGGTATCCAGGAGGAATGCTACCAGGGATTTTGAGTGAGAGAGTGGGGTGTGAGAATTACACAATCCTGGAAAGATTCGGTTGTCAAATAGGTGGTTGGGGTGCTGTGGTTGTCCAACACAGGGTCAAGCCAATGTGGATTTGACCTCAGGTCAAACCAGAGATTAGGACTGGAAGTACAGAGTGTTTCTGGCAGGAGCTGGACAAGGGTCGTGATTCCCAGTCAGGGTTGAGGGCATGCCTGGAGAGTATGGGAGAGTATAGAGGTAAATGAAAGTCTATGGTATAGACGCAGTGGTCACCTTGGAGCCAACCAATCACCTGGGCCTCATGGGAATCCCTACAAAAGAGGGTATTTCAAAGGAGGTGGCAGACCATCTTGGATCTACCACCAGCCACTCCATAGCAGGACTGGGGCGGGGAGGGACGGAGAGAAGGAGCAGAGAAATGGCCAATGACGGCTGACTATTCTCATCTCTTTCTCACTCACCCAAAAAGCATCTGTTGAGTCCTTGTTCTGGGCCAGATCAGATGAGAGAGAGACGAAGAAAATAAGGCTCACTGACCTGTAGTAACCCATCCACTGGCATGGGTAACACATGCAATAATATTCCAAAATAACAATAGAAATAAAAGGTAAATCCTACGTAGGATGGGAAGTGAAGAGGAAAGTTCTCTGTTCCATGTGGAACGTCCTCCAGGGACGCAGTAATTCTGGGTCTCCCTTGGTGGCTTCTCCAGGTTAGAGCAGCAGATTGACTCAGGCACAGACCATATGAGCACAGAGGGCCTTGGGTGGCTGAAGGCTCATCTGGTTGTTTAGGGCAGCCAGAACATTGGGAGGTCAGGCAGCGGAGGATGGAATGTGATGAGGGGCGAGGCTGGGAAAGCGTCTGGGGGCTTCGTGACAGTCCGGGCAGGACTGAGCACTTGGAAGGGTGTGAACCACCATTGTGGATGACTGCCCAGGGAGCAGCACAGGTGACAGGGCCCCAGAGACAGCAGCGGACTGGAGACCACTGTGAATATCAGAACACAGAATACAGAGCTGAGGCAGGAAAGACCAAGAGATGGCCGGAAGTCACAGGTGGAGCATCAGGATGAAAGGGATGAGGAAGTACTCAGAGGGTAAGGTCTGTGTGAGAGTGCTAAAGGAAGTCTTAGCTCCTGTGAGTAGCAGAGGCTGGAGAAGTTACAAGAGTTTGAACAACTAGTTATTTGGACCCTAGAATTCATTCTGAGTTTGTACAAACTACTTTACTTCTGAGGAGCAAGTAAACAGATAGATGCTTGGCACACAGAAGGCTCTCCCGCTGTCTGCCCAACTTAGGAAACATTCTGAGGCAGACTGACATTTCCTGCACTATCTTCCTTTATACTGAAATGCATTTTTGTCTCCATCCAAAGTAAATTTTTCGCTTCTGTTTTCACACACTGAGAAGGATGGCCTTCCTCTCCCATTGTCCCTTTATGCCAAGACTCTGGACACCAGCCAAGCAAGAAGGGGTTTAGCTCATTTTCAGCCCCAAAGGAGGAGGAAGACTCTAAGTGCTGTGTCTTTGTTTATTTGATTTTGTGCCTGGGTTTGCTCTGATGTTGACTGAAGTGCACACACACAAGAGAGAATGCCCCTCCCCCACCGATAGATGCCTGAATAGCTTGGGCATCTCCCTGTGGTCCACACCCTTTGCCTCATCATCATGAATCCTCCCAGGCCACACAGGTGTCCCAGGTCCTGCCCTGGACGATGGAGTGAGTCAGGAGAATCACTTCCTCTGTTTTGACAATATTCTAGGCAGCCAAGGCAGGACCAGGACAGCACATAACAGGAGTGATGCGGAACATTGGGCAGAAGTCCACGCAGAAGTCAGATGGTTCTTAATAGGTGAGGAAATCAGGCTCTTCTGGTCGCCAGTACCAAGAACTAAGGTCATCAGCCTCAGCTAGCCCAGAGGTCAGAGTTATTAGAAGAAATGGGGCCTTCTTCTATAATCAAAAGCAGGAATACAATCAGGCCATAAAAAGGGACAGAGACCAGGAGAAAAGTGACTGGCCACATTCACCACATCAGTGGAACCCCCTGCTCCAGTCATCTGACCCAGGGGAGAGGACAGAGTTCCCAGGACAAGCCTGGCTGTTGTGAGGGACCATCCTACAAGTTAGTCACTGATTCTCTGATCAGAGTGCAGACTTTGGCTCAGGAATGAGGCTCGTGGTGTCCCAAAATATGGGACTCTCTGAAGCCCTACAAAGGTGCCTTCCCCATTCCAACATCATGGGACTCAGGGTGAGGATGGGGCAACCTGGGGAAGAGGTACAAACAGGGAGATTAGATAATAAATACCAGTGTGCTCTCCAAGGGCAACACTGTTCCTGTTTTGTGTCCCCACTTGGCTCCCACATATAGATACAATGGTGCCTGTGTGTACCCAATGAATGAACAGGTTGAATCATATGGACCCACATTTTTGTGACATTTGACCATGGACAACTTCTCATTCAATCTAACATGCAGAATGTGATAAACGTAATTGAGATTTTGCTGTAAGTTTTCTCTATGGGACCCCTGAACAAGCCGGTGAGACTGTAGCCCCCACTTTTAAGTTTCATTTTCCTTTATATTATTAGCAAGTGATCATATATTTATGGGGTACAAATTAATTATTTAGTTTTGTTTGGTTTGAGACAGCCTCATGTAGCCCAAGCTGGCTTCGATCTTGATATGTAGCCAAGGACCACCTTGAACTTCTCAGCTCCCAAGTGCTGGGATGTATGCCACCACATGCTGTTTTATGCAATGCTGGGGATCGAACCCAGAGCTTTATGCATGCTAAGCAAGCACTCTACCAACTAAGCCACATCCCTAGACTGCAGATGATATTTCAATGCATTCAGACAAGGAAGAATGATTGAATCATAGTGGTTAGCAGCTCCATCACCCCGAAGGCAAGGGGAGGCTGGGGAAATTGGAACAAAGCTATAGTCAGGCAGGAGGAACAGTTCAATCACTGCAAGGTGAGTGCTGATTAAAATGTGTATTTCAAAAGAACCGAAGGAGAAGTTTGGAATGTTTTGGGTGATTTTAAGGTCTGTCTTGCATTCAGGCACTAGAAGCACAGCTTCAAAGACTGAATTCCCAGTTACAAATAAGCAGGAAAAAGCTGGAGTCAAGTAGGTTTGGGTTCACCCATTCTTGGGGCCTCTGCAGCCCATGAATGAGTCTGTCAGGACAACCCTGAGCTGACAGTCTCCTCCTCTCTCCACCAGGAACCCTCCTCCCCTTTGTTGAGAAGCAAGGAATAACTTTTTCCAGCAGAAACCTCTGGAAGATCTTAGGCAATGCAGTCAACTTGGGTTGAACCTAGGCCAGCATCCTGGGCCATCGCTCAGCTCAACAAATGTGGCCAGAGCCTGAGGCAGGGGCTCTGCTTGCTGCTTGGCAGCTGTTTCTGGCTGGGAACCCAGCGTAGGCCGCAGTCTCCAGAGACCAGGCAGAGGGCACCGGATTTCAAGTACTTTGCAGTCACTCCCAGTGAATTTCACTTTCTATAGCCTCTGATGGCCAGAGAACCTGAGGCTGACCTGGGCAGCAGGCTCAGTGTTCTAACTTTGCAGGGCCAGACTCTGAAGTGTTTCTTGAGCATCCCTGATTGTTTTCTGCAAATATGAATCAGTTGGCACTTAGCATGTTCAGAGAGTACAGCTGGTAAGGGGAGTTTACACCGTAGCAGACACTTTCCTAAGCTGACCCTCTTGTAATTTGGGACAGGATCCCACCATGCAGCCCAGGCTGGCCTAGAACTTGGCCATCCTCCCGACTCTGCCTCCCAAGCACCAAGATTCTAGCTATGAACTAACTGACTGGCTAACCTTATTTAGGCAGAAGATGCTAAGGCAGCTCTATGAGTAGGAGTGGAGCCTCAACACGAACTCCTGGAGGGAGGCGGCAGGGAGGGCAGGGTGATGGGGTGGGGAATAAACCTACAAGATAATACCATAAAACAACATGAATACCTCTATTTTAAAAGGAGCCCGTGGAAACTTCCCAGACTAACAGAGTTAGTGTTACGTGGCATACACTGAATTCAAGCTCCTGTCTGTTAACAGGCAAAGCTCCTCCTTCCCAGCATACCATAGCTTAACAGACCCTTGCTACATGCTCTGCTGGATGCTTCTTGTACTTTAGCTAGTTTCTCCATGCAACAGCCATTTGAGGATGGCTTTACAACTCCAACACCTTTCAGCTGAGGAAGCTGAAGAGCACAGAGGTACAGAAGCCACACCCACAGATTCTTATGTCTATGGTTTGTTTTCTGTGGCTTCACTTTTCCACAGACAATCATGGTCCAAAAATGTTGAGTAAAAAATTTCAAAGATGCATATCTCATAAATTTAAATTTGATCATCATTGTGACTTGTATGATGAATTCTTGGGGCACCCCATTCTTTCCTGCCTAGGTCATCCCTTAATTCAGTGTATCCACACTGTGTATGCTACCCTCCTGATAGCTTCTTTGCAGCCGTCTCCATTATCACTCTGTTGTCATGGTGATAGAGTGCTTGTGTCCAAATGACCCTTGCTTTACTTCTAATGTCTTCAAAGCACTCTTTAGTTTAAGGTATAAACAGAATTGGGCACTGTCTATAGTCTTTGAATCTACCAGGGGCCTGGTCTATAACCCCCACAGATAAGGGGGCTATTGCACCAGGACCTGCCCAGTTTTGAGTTGTGGAGTGGATTTGAGCCAAGTGTGCTTGCTTTCACAGTACCTTGCTGGGCTTGACAACGGCTATGGCAAGCACATCTTTGTCTGCTTGGGTTTTCAGAGCAGCACGGTACTCTTTACTCCCCAGTCCTGCTTGTCGATGGCCTGGAGACCACACAATACAGACGCATCTCAAAAAATACTAAGCGGGAGAAGCTAACTCAACTGGTCACATGCTGGACAATCCTTGATACGAAGTTCTAGAACAGGCTAAGCTTGTTATGCTGTTCTCTGATACTCCCCCTGGAAGAGCAGTTGCCTCCTAAGGGTGGTTTAGACTGGGTGAGGATCTGCAGGATCTTAGTGCAGCAATGGCTGTGTTTCAGTTCTGCGTGAGACTCGGTTACACAGACGTAGTACGTTTGCTCAAACACAGCATACATATCCTTCAAGTTTATGTGTCTCATCACATGTGGATGAATATCGAAGTCTTGTGTACAGTGTGCTTGCCAAGCACATTCAAAAGGCAGTGATTTCTTCACTCTACCTGGGAGTGCATCCAAAAACGTAAGATTCTTTTCTGAATGGGCAGAGGCATGGATAGCCAGATAGTTATATTAAAAAGCACATAAGACAGAATGCTGCTTGTAGCAGCCAGCTGAGGGAGTGTAGCTGTGAGGGTTCACTGTGAAGTGTGTAGAACTTGGCTGTGTTGGTGGGGGAGGCAATTATGTAGAGGCCTGACGTCCCCCGTGGTCTTCGAGCTGGGACGGGAAGTAGCTTCTGCTTTCTCCCAGCACAGCTCAAGTGATCTTGACAGGTGCTGAAGTACCTGAAATACACACTTCCTGTGTAGAGGACTAGAACCTTGCCATTTCCATACCTTGCCAAAGCTCATTTTCTTCCTGAGAGCGTGGGCTTTTGGTGCACAGCCCAGTGCTACAGATAGCTGGGATGCAGGTGACACAATAAGCCAAGCTCCCAGGGAAGTAAAATGGTTTTGCCTCAGAGCCCGGCCTGCCTGCCCTGCTTCCTGTAGGTGTATTTGAAGTGGAAGGAAGCCACAGTGGTAATTACGAATAAATAACCCGGCAAAGACAAGCTCTTACATCAAAGAAGGACTCGGCCAGGCCTGAGCCCAAAGCAGACATGCTCTTTGGCACCTACTGTGGCCAGCAGAGGGAGGCTCAGAGAAGGACTATCTGCTGTGCAAACATTCCCCGTCTCAGCCCTTCCTGGGTTTGTGCAAGCCTGAGAACAGCACCCTGGAGGAAGCTGGCTCTCTGAACTGCTGCCAGTTCTTCCAGGCTTGACCTAGCCCACCTTCATGACCTTCCAGCCCACCCTCCCAACCCCTGGGGGCCAGCATACTGATCTCTGGCTACATCCCAGCAGGAAGGGCTCCGTTATGGGTGCATGTCCAGCCCCTTGAGGGGCTGCTGGTCAGTTTCCTTTGTCATGTGTGTAGCGATCCTGCTAGCAGATTTGATGTTGGGGGAAGGGAAAGGGAGCAGACAGAGAAGCAAGCGCGCCAGCAGCCCTGACTCCTCCCATGGAGTTAGAGAGGTGAGAAGGTGTCTTAGGGCCTAGCAAGTTGAAGTTCTTGAATTTCTTTGTGTACAGCAACTGCTGGAGATTACCTGTCAGTGGCCTGGCCAGGACCCCTCATTTCTCACAAGCTTGCGTGTGATGTGAAGGCTGCTGGTCGCAAGACCACATTCTGAGAAGCATTACTGTGGCCCGCAGTCCTACCCTTCATGAAGCTCACATACTCTAAGGAAACCCACAAGTCATCATCTGATTGTAAGCTGTGTTGAGTGAAGATAGCAACCAGGACGCTATGAAAGGTATTGAAGGAAGGATGGATAGAGGGCATCTGGAAAAGCTTTCTAAGAACAGGAGTGTGTGCTGAGCCCTGAGGGTAGGTGGAAGGTGGGACAGCAGGCTAAGTAGTGGGAAAGGACAGGAAAAGACCCTGGGCTTGACATCTTCAAGGAAATGCCCAAGGGGCCAATATAGCAAGAGGGGAGAGAGAGGCCACCAGAAGATTTTAAGTAAAAGTGTTCTAATCTACCCTTGCCGGTGTGTGAAGGACAAAGTGTGATGGTGGGAAGAGAGATGTCAGATGGTTCTTGCAGAAAAATCTTTTTCTTTCCCTCCCTTCCTTCCTCCTTCCTTCTCTCCCTCCCTTCCTCTCTCCCTCCCTTCCTCCCTCCCTCCCTCCCTTCCTTCCTCCTTCCCTCTCTCCCTCCCTTCCCTCTCTCCCTCCCTTCCTCTCTCCCTCCCTTCCTCTCTCCCTCCCTTCCTCTCTCCCCCCCTTCCTCCCTTCCTCTCTCCCTCCCTCCCTCCCTCCCTCCCTCCCTCCTTCCTGCCTTCCTTCCTTCCTTCCTTCCTTCCTTCCTTCCTTCCTTCCTTCCCTTTTTCCTAGCGGGTGGTGGGGGGTTAAACCCAAAGCATTTCAAACTAGGTAAATGCTCTACCTCTGAGCTACAGCTCTTGCTTACAACCTTCTAAAATAAAATTTTGTTTGGGGACAAAGTATCTAGTTTCCCAGAGTGGCCTTGAACTTGGCATCCTGCAGGACAGTCTTGAGCCCTGGTGGCAGCATTGGTTTCATTCTTGCTGAAGCGGCTCGCCGTTTCTAGGGGCAAGCACGCTACAGTTGGGGAAAGGAAATCTTTTGTCCCCAGGAAAGGAACATGAGGCCTCATGCATTCAATCGCCGTTTTATGAGACCAAAAACATGAGGAAAGGCTAGCTTTCATCTTGCTTCCCCTTTTGGCTCCTTATTAGATGGGATGGTTTCCATAGGGAATATGAATGACACAACTCAAACTGGCTTAAACAAAAAGGAGCTTTATTGGCTCATATAACTGAAAACTCCCGGGATGGCATCAGCTTCAGGCATAGTTGAGTCGGGGTGCCCACTTCACCTTTAGGCTCTGTGTCCTCCTGTGCACACCTCACTCTCTCAGTGCAGAGCCATTCTAGGCTTCCCAGCCACAGTGGGATGAAAACAGCTTCCCCACTATTTCCAGCCAATGCCTCTTTTACTTACTGGGTCATGTGGCCATCTCTCGCCAACGGATCCATTCGACTTTACCTCAGGAGGGCAGATGAGTGGGTCAGGTCTCCTGGAACCCCCCAAAGAGACTGAAGTCTCTAGTGAAGAATGGAGTAAAGGCAAGTAAGCCGAACCTGCTGGTGCTTTGAAGGTCCATAGTCTGGTGCTGTCCTTCCTGGATCCTCCTAGGTTTGCCCCGCCTAGCTCCCTCGGTCTCCTTCACACTGAATGTGGCATATTCTCCCACCAGTCAGCAAGGACGCTTCAAATTCATTACCTTCGTTCCGAATCATGTCTGGACCTCTGTCTCCTTTAGATCCCAGGCTATAGGGACAGGGGGCTGTCTCAAACTCACCCAGGCTATAGGGACAGGAGGCTGTCTCATACTTACCCAGGCTATAGGGACAGGGGGCTGTCTCATACTCACCCAGGCTATAGGGACAGGGGGCTGTCTCATACTCACCCAGGCTATAGGGACAGGGGGCTGTCTCATACTCACCCAGGCTATAGGGACAGGGGGCTGTCTCATACTCACCCAGGCTATAGGGACAGGGGGCTGTCTCATACTCACCCAGGCTATAGGGACAGGGGGCTGTCTCATACTCACCCAGGCTATAGGGACAGGGGGCTGTCTCATACTCACCCACCCCTCTGTGTATGTACATGGGTCAATACTTTACCTGCTCCCACCAAAACGGGCCTTGCTTCCCAAAGGCCTCGCTCCAGCATGTCTCTGATTTCTTTTCTTAGACAGGGCCTAGATTTGCAGCCCGGACTGGCCTCAAACATGCAGCAACCCTGCTGCCTCAGCTTCCCAAAAGCTGGGGTTGGAGGTGTGGAGTCACCATGCCTGACTGTTCTCACAGTGTGCATAGATGAAGGTCACTGTGATGTGAGCCTGTCTCAGCCCTTGTGAGACCTGCATGTACTTCAAGATGACAGTGTCAGGCTGAACTGTAGAACAGCAGTTACTTTCCTCAGAACCCTGGATACCTGTTTGGCGTGAAAACCGCTGGCACATTTGGTACCCAGAGGTGTCAGTGTTGTTTGGAGAAAGCTGTTTTCCTTTATTTGGTTTGGTGAAGTCAAACCACTGGGCTTCTGAGAGGACTCTGGCCGCACTGGTCTTCCAGGAGTCTGACGGGGGTACTGAAGTGGGTGGCTAGACCTGCCCAGGCCCAGGGAAATGGATCCTTGGGGACTGGGGGGCCATATGCTTGTTGGCTCTGCACATTGACCTCTCTCTCTCTCTCTCTCTCTCTCTCTCATACATGCATATACACACAAACACATACACACACACTTCCAGTCTTATTGCACACAAGTGCACACTTTCACACACATCTCACACACACCCGTAGCTCTCATACACCTTGTCTCCTATCACACACACTCCATGTCTCATGCACAACTTCCTGCCTCTCACACACTCTCATATATACATTGTCTTTCATACTCACACACATTCACTCTCACATGCATACACATTCCCTGACTCTCACACCCTCATACATAGTCTCTCACATGCACTCTCTCTTACACACATATTCACACACATACATTCTCTCACATAGATGCACACACTCCCTGTCACTCACACTGTCTCTCACATGCACTTTCATACACACATGCACACACATTCTCTCTCTCTCCCACACACACAAACACCTACACAACACTCTCCCTGCCTGTCACACTTTCATACACACATGCACACACATTCTCTCTCTCTCTCACACACACTCCCTGCCTGTCACACTTTCATACACACATGCACACACATTCTCTCTCTCTTGCTTTGTCACACTCACCCTGCCTCTTACATTCTCACACGTATTATCTCTTACATAGTCTTGTTCTCTCACCACACTGACTCTCATTCTCTCTCACTCCCAGACCCTCAGCTCGGTTTACTGCTCCCACCGCCTTCAGAGCCTCCAGTGTGTGGGACTCTCTGGTGTCCCTCTCCTTCCCTTAGTTGGGAAAGCAGGGACTTTAGAACTATATTCTTGCCATGCTTGGTGGCTCATGACTGTAATATCAGCCCTTGAGGCAGGGGGATTGACCTGAGTTTGAGGTTATCCTGGATATAGAGTAAGCTCTCGGCCAACCTGGATTACAGAGTAAGACCCTATCTGTGAAATTTTAATTTTTTTTTTAAATTTGAAAAACTATGTCACATAAAAAGTAGCTTGAACACTCAGGATGGAACCACACACAGAGCCCCTTTGATTCAGCCGACCTGCTTCTCTGTGACTCTACCTATTCTGTCTCAGTTGTGTACCATGGGGGTCAAAAGCCAGCCTTCTTGGACTTTCAGGTTCTCCCTCTCCCCTGGTGTCTAGAATCTGAACATGGTTGTAAGCAGAGCCCACTCGGGTCTTGTGATGCACTTACCGCATCTGGAGGCATCACTCCAGGAGGGGTGGTCGGTGTGGGAATCATGGAGCATGGGCCTCTACAATGGCCTAAGTTGGCCAGGACACAGAATAACAAGACAATAGATAAGGGAGGCCCTGGCTGCTCCAGACCATAGGAGGGATCACACTAGCCAAGAGGGCCTCCGCTTCAAAGGCGTCATTTCTCCGATGTATGCTGCCCGAAGTCCCCTCCGCCTTCCCTATCCCTGGCCCCACCCAGGTCCACGTATGGGGGTTTACCTCCTCAATGCCTGATGGTGTCCCTCTGCTGTCAGCTAAGTCCAGCCCCACGTGCAGCTCCCCTCACGTCTCTCTCCACCTAGGTCTATCTGCAGCACCCCTCGATACATCATCTTCTTAGGTCTCTGCAGAATGGTCACCTTGTCACACCGCAGTTCCTCTCACCTGAGTGAGTTTTCTCCCTGACTCCAATACTAGCAGACATCGTAGGCCCATCTGACTGTTTGTTTGGTCCTTCTTTCTCTACCCCAACCTAATCCCCGCTGTGAGCTCTCCCTGATCCAGGGTAGGTGCTTTCTGCTGCACCCACTGCTGTGTAACACTATTCCCAGGGAGATATGACAGATGTCTACTCACCTCAGACAGGAAACTGATGATGGACCAAAGGAGCGATACTACCAAAATCTAACTTAGCAAAAAATGAGCTTTGATAGGGTTACTTACAGGAATGTGGGTGAGGGGTCACTTACAGGAGCAGAAATCACTCAGAGACGGCTGCATCCCCAAAGACCATGCAAGTACAGGGGACGGCTCGTGAAAGCAGGAAACCAGAGCGCACTGCACAACCTGGGCCGTCTTTCCAGGCGGCCCAATGGTCTGAGCCTCCTCTGGGCAGCTTAGCTGGGCTGAGTCTTTTAGGCAGCTCAGCTTGTCTCTGTCTCATCTGGGCTGAGCCTCTTAGGCCAGTTCTGCTTATCTGAGAGTGTCTCTCAATAGTCCTTACAGCTTATATATTTGGGGAATGAGAGACCTAGTCTATCTGATCAGTTTCAAGGACTTCTTGAAACCTTTGAGTTGTTTACTTCCTGAGCTTGAGGAGCTTTGTTGCAGAATAGAACATTTCAGCTCCCCTAGAACATCCTGTTGCCCTTCCTGTCCTCCCCATTCCTGCCACTGTATGTCATAAAGCACACATTAACCAGATCCCAGTGGCTCTTGGCAGCCAGTGGCCTGCAAACTTTAAGGGGAACATCTTTAACTTCACATTAAAGGTGCTTTATGCACAAAACCCTGCACCTCGTGTTTCTCTGCTCATCCTTGGCACCCTCAGTTTCATGTAGGTCTGAACTTCTTTATGGAACTATGAAACCCTCCCCACACACACACTAGGGAGGAGCAACATGGGTCTCCAGTACGGTGAGGGTTGATGGGGAAGAGTGTTTGGCAGAAATCTGTCTTGAGCCTCAGAAGCAAGTAGGCATGTACAGGGCACCCTCAAGCCAGGAAGAAGGCCAAGCCAGCTGCTGACGCTAAGATTTTCATTTAAAACTACAACAGATGAAGTGTTTACTGCTGCCTCTTTCTGAGCCAGGGAAGCTCACAGAAGCAGCCAGGAAGATATGACACCCAGTGGCTCTGACTCGGTCCCAAGGCAGCACCCCGTTCTGTAACCCAACCAGCTGCTTGGAGCATTATGTGACCTGGCCACACGGTGTTTGCCCAGGGTACCAGAAACAAAATCCTTCTGTGAATGGTGTTTAAGGAAACCAAAATTAGGATCTAGGACAACTTGCCTCTGAAGCCAAGTACAGTTCCTGACCCCAGATTCTCAGTGGTGTTCACCAACTTGCAGCCTAGGCTGAGCAGCAGAGTCAAGGTTTTTTCCAGGTGAACCTCACTTATTTTACACCCATCTGGTGGGCTGGGAAGTCCAGACAGATGTCCCCATGCAGGGAAGGACAACAGGCTCTTGAGAGAAGAAGTTATCCTGAGCGGTGCAGACAGAATGCTGGGACTGGAAGAATAGTGGGAGAGCTTTAAGGCAGAGGGACCGAGGTCCACTGGCAGTGTGTGCTACACAGACCTCGGTGTGCCAAGGGCAATGCCTGTGAGCTTTCCAATGCCTCAGTGTGATGTAAACCTGAACTCAGCTTCTGTTTCAGTGCAAGTGAGACACAGCTATCACCATGAGGCAGGATACAGTCCCCGCCCACCAGGAGGGATGTCCTCAGTGTCATGCACTGGGACCAGAGGCTGAAGCTGAGCTGGCAAAGACAGAAGTGAAGCCCTGAGTGGTACACAGGATATAACGAAAGCCTATCACTGTGAAGTCCAAGGGCATTTGTGGCTAGAGCAGGAGCAAGGGTGTGTGCAGGCCCAACAGTGTATCCCAGCCATACCTGGAGGAACAGAGATAGAACTGTCTAGAGAAGCAAGTGAGTCTCAGGGTGTCAAGCATCTGATACTGGGGGAATAAAAAGAGGATGCTGGGATACTTCAGTTGACTGTATAGCATACAGTGGCCTCCTCAGAGAATTCTGAAGTTGGTGGGAAAGGCCACCCTGCTGCAGCATTAAGTCACACCAGACTACTTATAGTCGGGCAGACTGACCTTGGACTTGGCAACTGGATCAGGTGTGGGGTCTAAACCAACCTAAATAGAGAGGACACTCCTTTCTTCTAGTGAAAGTAAGGCTTAAATGACAGAAGGACAATCAAAGAGGAAGAATTTTTTGTTTAAATGTATTTAATTTCTAAATAAAAAATATATTCATCTGCTTTATAGAGATTAGTGTACAAGGTCCAAAGTTGCAGAGTGACCAAATAACTAAGTGATTTGTTCATTCAGCACTGAGTTGGCAAACCCATTTGCTCATTGTCCAGAATTGGCTGGGCTGCCATGTGTGCCAAGCTTTGAGCTAGTATCTGTGAGAAAAGAACTGGGTTTGCAGCTTCCCAGTCCCTAGAGACCTGCAGCCTGGTGTGGAAGATACACAACCTCTGGGCTTAAAAACATACCATAAAGGAGTAACCTGCATCTGGGGTATAGCTTAGTCAGTAAAATACTTGGCACACAAACATGAGAACGTTCCACATGAACATGAATTCAGTCCCCAGCACCCACATAAAAGGAAGGTGTAGGGCCAGCAAGATGGCTCAGTGAGTAAAGGCACTTGCCACCCCACATGGATACCTGAGCTCAATCCCTGAGCCTCACATATAGAAGGAGAGAGTCGACGCTGCAAGCCGTCCTCTGACCTTCACACCTACACAGTGGCATGTTCATGTCCACACATAGACAGACAGACAGACACACATACAGACACACACACACTCATTCATTCAATCAATGTAAAGGAAAAAACCAGTTGTGGTGGGAGAGTGCTTGTAATCTCAGAGCTGGGAGGCAGACCAGCTGTTTTCTGGGGCTTGCTGGCCAGCCTATTCTAATTAGTGAGCCCCAGGTCCCAAAATTGAGGTGCCCAGCTCCTGGGGGACAATACCTGAGGTTGACCTCTAACCTCCACATGCACAGGCACACATATACATGAACATGCACATACATGAACATGCATAATAATGTTCAGTCAGTGACCTGTAGATGCAAAGAAAGGCAGAGACGGGAAGTGGAGGGTCAGGGAGAACTCACGGAGGCAAAGAGCAAATATTAAATTGCAAAAGGTGCAGAGTGACAGCTGGGAGGACGGTGGTGAATAGGAGGGATATTACCTCAACGAGCAAAGAACAGGCTGTGAGGAAGTCCCCTGGGGTCAGGGGGATGGTGGGCTGCAGACTGGAACAGAACAGATCTGCTCCCTGGGTGCAGTATTCCCAACACCTTTTATCCCAGCAGGTGCGTCTTCAGCCCTGGACTCCAGAAGCGGGTACTGCAGTGCTGAGCTGAGTTGAGGAGGTCCTCTTCTTCCTAGTTTTCATTTCTCTTCTTTTGGGAGCTAGGCTTTGCTTGACTATGGAAGATAAAGTAAATCCCCTGGAATCAAATAATTAGAGCAAAATAAAAATGTAACTTAAAATATTTACATAATCAACACAGAAGTGGCCTCCTCCCGCACCTTACTCAGTCTCTAAAGTGGGACTCCCCCCACCATGTCCCACACTCTCTCCAATGAACAGGCTCAGTGCATCAGAGACCAGGACCCTGGCCTGTGTGCTCACCACACTGCACATTATCCAAGCCTGGAGCCTAGTGTGCGGCTCCCATTAGGTCGTTTGAGTTTTCTCCTCATTCCATAAGCAGACTGCCCCATGTGGTAGTCCCTGCGGGCAGTCCTGTGTGACAAGCTTCAGAGAAAGCACCTGTTGTTTAGATGTACCTTTCAACTGGTGAAGGTGCCACAGACTAATTTCCAAGAGAGGGACTGGACCTCCAGCTCTGTTTAGTAAGCCAGGCTGATGGTTACTGAGTCAGATACTGAGCGCAAGCCAAACCCAGGTGATGGTGATGCATTGGCACCTGAGGAGGGCTATCCTGGGCCTGTTCTGTGCCATGCATTTTGAGGGGAATCATCTCATCATACCCAACAGCTCTTTATCCCCCCTTTATAGCTGAGGAAACCAAGACTTGGGTCGTTATAGATTGGTCAAGGTAGCTCAGAGGCCCCTGTTTGACCCTGTCTTACGAGGTATGGAAGATTATTAGCATTTTGCCAATACGCTGCCAAATATTCACGAGGCTTACCCTTAGCTGATGGTTGACAAGTAACACTTTTGAACTTAACACTCTGAATCCCTGGTCCTCAGCCTGAAGCACATATCACAGTCACCTTGAGGACTTGTTAGAGAAGGTTAGACTCCACCAGGAGAGTTTCTCATAGGATGGGTCTGTAGGCCTGGAGCAGGGTGAGTCTGTGTTCTAATTCTGCAGAACACTACTGTGGGTTCCATTATTGTGGCTTACATCATCCGAATCACTGAGTGCCAACGCTCAAAACCAGAGCTGATCAACAGTAGTTCCTACAGTGACAGGAGTGTTCAAACCTGCTGTCCTGTGTGAGAGCCCCCCCCCCCGCCCCGCCTGCTGTAGAGGGCTTCACTTGCTTCATGCTGCTAAGAAACCAAATTTGGGGTTGAGAAGATAGCTCAGTCAGTAAAGTATTGGAAACTCAGCCATGGAAACATGAAGACTTGAGTTCCATCCTCAGAATCCATGTATGGGCATGGTGGCACATACTTGTAATCCTAGTGTTGGAGCGGTAGAGACAGGAGGACCCCTGGGGCTCACTCGCCAGCTGACCTGACTTTATCAGTAAATTCCAGACCAGTGGGAGACCTTGTCTCATAGAAAAAGGTGGGGAGCACTGAGGAGTGATACCTGGGGCTGTCCTCTAGCCTTCATGTGCACATACAGAGAGGCACACACATGTTCACATACACATGTACACACACAAAGAATCTGAATCTTTCTTTTACCTCAGTTTAATTAAGCTGACATACCTGTGTGTGGTAGTGGCTACTGCACTGGAGAGCTTAGTTCTAAACAAAAAGGAAAGTACGTTGTGTCTTGGTGGGTAAATTATTTATAAATGATAAAAAATAAATTATTTACTCATGAGCAACTGAGAGTTGACTCTTACTGGAAAGTATCTGGTTTTCCAGGGGGATGTGGCCATCATTTTGATTTTTAGGTCTTTTGTCTATGGTGATAGGACAGGGTTCCTGAAGACTTCCTTCTCCCCACACAAGCACAGTATCCCGAGGGCACTAAAGTCAGGAGTTCTGACTATGTAAAGAGGACATGGTCCCAGGACTGTCCCTCCCCAGCTGCACGGGCAAAGGCTGGGAAGCCGATAAGGATATCAGGAGCTGATGTTTTAGAGGATCAGGCAAGGCTCTGCTGCTGAGCTTGGGTGTGGGGTTACCACAGTGGGGTTTCCCGCTTTTACAGCACGTATAGCATCGTCTCAGCCTGGTGTCTACAGGTGTCTGCAGAGGGAATTTCCCAGATCAAGGATGTGTCTCTGGGGGAAAGATAAACTACAATGCTCTGAACCTCTCTAGGGCACCTGAGGCATGTGTTGAATATCCAAACTCTGATTTAAGGTGAAACATGCAGGAAGAAATGGACCCAGTTCTTGCTCCTCCTACCTCCTGAGCAAGCAGATGACAAGGAAGTTGGTCTTCTAACTTGGGGCTAAAGATACTGGATCAGGCTTCTGTTTACTGGATCCTGATCAATACAAACAATTCCTTTCTACTCTGTGGGATTCGGTTTGCCCACCTATAGAATGGAAATGACGGTATTAAACTAAATCCTGCTGCTCAGAATACAGTCCCCCACCCAACTGCATCAGCCTCATCTGGAAGTCTGTTTAGAAAGGCAGAATCAGAGCCAGATGCCATGACACATGCTTGTCGTCCCCGTACTTAGAAGGCTGAGGCAGGATCATGATTTCAAGGCTAGACTAGGCCACAGAGACCTGCTTCAAAAAACAAAATTCTCAGCTCAGCAACCAATCAAATATTCCAGCATTTGGGAAGTGGAGGCAGGTGGATTCTAAGTTCAAGGTCACTCTCTGATGGACAGTGAGTTTGTGGCCAACTTGGGTTGCTCAAGACCCTACCTCAAGTAAACAAAAAAAAACACAACCCACAAAGGAAATGCAAAATAAGACCCTCCCTTAGGCCTGTCAATGAGAACCTGCAGAAGTTGCCTTGGTAACTGCTTTCCACAGGAATATACAGCTGGGATAGGTGTCATAGTCCCACCAGCTTTCTGTGGGCCACAGATGAATTTGCAGGGTGCCTCGTCTCAGAAATGAGAAGCCCCGTCATTGGGAGAATAGCTCAGCTTGAGATTACCACTGCGGAGTCTCACAGATGTCTCACATAGTCCATCAAGGTGAACTGTGCTGACGGAACACTCTGAAAAGGGCAAAGGGAGCCTAGGACAGAGGAGGCTTCCTAGGGTGGTGGTTTCCTACTGTCTGCCTGTGATCCTGAGCAGGGCTCAGTCTGCCAATCCCTTGCCTCCTTCTTCCTTGGGTTACTGCTGCTGGACCAGGTGACCAGAGAGATGCATGGATTCAGCAGGGGAGAGCTACGCACAGACCAGGCACAGGCCAAGGGGACAGCTATCCATCATCTGACTCAAGGAAGTGGCTTCCACCGAGGCATGTTGGAGAAGGTGTCTGCTTTATCATCTGTCTGAAGAGCTTCCCGTCATAGAGACAAGTTCTCTAGGCTCTCCTTTCCAGTTTTGCCATGATTTCTGGTGGCCACTGGGACAGTTCTTTAGCTATCAAGAAAATAGTCTCAGCTGACCCTATGCAGGTGAACCATCCACCGTGCTGAGCCCCCTAGGAGCCAGGGTTGGGAGGCAGAGTTCACAGACAGAAAACCTTGAACTGATGAAAGGGAGTGATGGCAGACTCCCTGACCTCAAGAGTGATGGGGAAGACCCTTACCCACCTCCCCAAACCTTGCCTCAGTTTACTTCAGGATCTTGGTTTTGTCTACAAGGGACAGAGAGATGGCTCAGATCAAGCACTTACTTTCATCAGTGGCCATGTGAGAGAGAGACAGTTGGGGAGGGGGCTGTTGTACCCATTTCTCAGAGTGGGACTCTGGAGCCAGACTCTGGGTTCAAATTCTCATAGAGCCACTTTCCAGCTCTGTGGCCCTGGACAGCCTTAGTCTTTCCCAGCCTGCGAGCCTCCAGGATGTACAGACACACTGAGGTTAGACTGCACATAATTAACCTGTAGGAATTAGAAACAGAGTTCTGAAGAAGACAGCAGACTTTGGTCTTTACCACCTCTTAACTATGTGATCTTAGGCAGGTAATCTGCTTTGTGTCTCAATTTCCCCATCCATGATTCTAGACCTTGCACAGAGGGTGCTATGAAAGAGCACTCTGGTGACGGTGAGGAAGGCAGCAGGAAGTGCTGGTGCCTCATACAGACCCGGTTTCCAGTTCATCTCTATTCTGATCATTGCAATTTGAAAACCTTAGTTTCAGAAGGATTGTATACTTTGCTTAAGGATGTGCAATTGCATGTGAGTTTGTCATCTTTCTGCCACAATAACAAACACTTATAATAAATCAAATGTTCAAACAAAGAGGCTTATTTTAGCTCACAGTTGTGGAGCTTTCAGTTCATGATTAGTTGGCCAAATGGCTTTTGCACCTGTGGTGAGAGAGAGAGAGAGAGAGAGAGAGAGAGAGAGAGAGAGAGAGAGAGAGAGAGGAGATACCAGTGTCTCACAGCCTCCTCCCAGGCCATACCCCCTCACTTTTTAAAGGTTCCACCATCAGCAGCAAGCTGAGGACCACTGACTCTCGAGTTGCCCTGATGGATTTCCAGTAGGAATTCACTTCCTCCCAGTTCTGGAGGCTGGAATCTAAACTCAAGGTTGGCAGGGTGGCAGGCCCAGGCTTTCTTGAGGCCCCTCTGTTTGGTTTAATTATGGCCACCTTCTGCTTGACATGACTTTCTCTGTGGGTGTCCTTGTTTCTGGACACCATCTCTAGAGAACAGTGATCAGACTGGTTTAGAAACCACCACAGGGACTTCACTACCTCTCTCTCCAAGGCTCTGTGCCCAAGTACAGTCATGTTCTAAGGTGCTGAGGGTAGGCCTTCAACAATGAACTTGAGGAGGTGGGAAGCACACAGTTCATTCCAGACCAGATAGGGAAGTATTAAGTTGCATATAAGAGAGAAATCAAACTTTGCCTGACAGATTCTGCAGTGTGATTGATCCAGGATAAGTGAAATGTGCATGTGTTTTCTTAATGTTTACCAGGCTCAGGTCAGGCCTTGCCCTAGACTTCACTAAGTGGGACAGAGTGCCCATCATGTGGCTCTATGTGGTCACAGGTGCCATCTCTTTGTCCTAGGCATATGCAGTTTGCCACCCTGCAGGACAGTTCCTCGTGCATTCTCTTCTCTGTCCTCTCCCCAGTAAGACACTTGCTAAGTGGCAGTGGTATTCAGCTTTGATGCCTGCCTCACAGCTCTCACTGGACGTCACCCAAACGCTGGGGACTTGGGAGCTGGCAGAGTTTATCTTGTTTATTTGTTTGTTTTTAATTTTTATTTCTTACTGTGTGTGAGGACACCCATGCATGGTACATATGTGGAGGTCAGAGGACAGCTTTCAGGAGTCTCCTTCCACCGTATCCAGGCAGGGGCCCTCTTCTCTGCTGCTGTGCTGTATATTCTAGGCCAGCTGGCCTGCAGGCTTCTGGGAAATTCTCCATCTCTGCCTCCCATCTTGATATAGGAATGCTGGGATTATAGATGCTGCCCCTGAATCTAGCTTTGTTATTAATATTATTGTTTTAATGTGAATTCCGGGGATTGAACTCAGGTCTTCGAGCTTTCATCTACTCAGCTGTCTCGCCAGCCTCATGAACTGGCATTTTTGGAACTTTGGAAAGTGAGGAAAGGCAGGAAAAGGGGTCATCAGAAGCTGAGGGGCCCAGAGTGGCCCAGAGCACCTTGCTATGGGGGACACAGCAGGGATTGCATTATGTCAAAATCACCCCTCATGGCAGTAAGTCCTGACTGAGAGTTCTGTTACTGTTCATGTAACAAGAACACCAAGGCACAGAGAGGATGAGTGGCCTGCTTGACACTGCTCAGCTGATGAGAGCCAGAAGTGAAGCTCAAGCCCAAGTCCTTGGACTCCATTCATATCGCAGGTCTTCTCCCGGGCCACTAAGCACCTTGCTGCCAGGCCTCCCACGGCTTCCATTCTGACTTCAGGTCAGACCAGCGCTGTCCTGTCTCATGGCACTCCTCCATTTGGCTTCTCATGACAGCCCCAGAGTCTGGCAGTTTATCATTTTGGCTTTTTTGGCTCTCAGGATAGGGAGCATGGCTGGGACCGAGAGCTCTGGCACACACTCCTGGCCACCACACTGCCTCCCTAGTCTCTGAGCTGGGGCTTGCTTAGGGGTTTCCTGAGCAACAACGGGGTGATGAAGCGCACCCATAAGTGTTGTTACTCTGGGCCTCTTGAGGCCTCTTGTAACCTTCTGGTTGCTCCTGCAGG
Organism: Eospalax fontanierii; assembly: GCA_035773235.1. Taxonomy (NCBI): domain Eukaryota; kingdom Metazoa; phylum Chordata; class Mammalia; order Rodentia; family Spalacidae; genus Eospalax; species Eospalax fontanierii. Next base: position 151,751,577 of record CM069524.1, on the reverse strand, counting down.
TGACAACGCAGGACCCCAGGACAACCGTGAAAGGGGAACAAAGAACCTGCACTTGGCAGCTGATGACTCCTCTTGTTCCTCATTTGGCTCCTGCATCTCCTCAGTCCTGGGAACCTGGAAGCCATGAGGCCAGAGGGGCAGTTGGCCTGCATCTGCCTGCTACCAGTAGAGACTCCCAGCACGGCTCCCACCATGTTCTTTTGAGGAGGTCTATGATCGAAACTTGCTTCAAGCCTGTCCCATCAGCCAAGAAGCCAAATCCCAGTGTCCTGCCAGAAGCTTCAATAGCCACTGGGGTCACTGTGCTGGGTGGACAATTCCCAGAAGAAACCTCAGTGCCTGTCAGGATTCACTGCATCAAGACACATCTGGGAGCCACTCCCTATAGGAAAGTTTGAAAGCCGGGGTACAACACTTCCTGTGACTCCAAGGCTGGCTAGCATGTCTTCTGAACATCAGGGAAGAGCAAAGCATCACTTCCTTTTGTGGAAGCGTTCTTGCATCTGCCTAGAAAATGAAATGGTTTTGTCTTTGAGGCAACTTCTGACTCTGACACAGTGACCTAGAAAGTATGAGGCCTTCCAGAAAATGGCTCCATGAGGGTGTTTACAAGTTCAGACCAGAAAATGAACCATCCTCTCATGAGGTCCCCACACCAGACACTGTCACAAAGTGAGGGTGCCGGTCACCCAGATCCAGCATCCCTCCAGATTGGTACAGTGGCTGCGGGGCTAGGCAGTCTCTGGGCAACTGCTTTTGGTTTTCCCAAGCCTGCTGAGCCCTGAAAGCAGGCCGGTAGCTTTTTCCTGAGATCTTGGAGCACTCCAATCCCTACTTTCTCTGGAGGCCCTGGGAAAGGCCCTCCCAGATGCTGTGAGACAAATGGCCCCCTTGTTCTGGCAGAGCCCACCTGGGCCGGGGGGGTGCAGAGAGAGGACACTCGGGTTTTGAGCTGCAGCTTCCTCTCTGGCAAGGCGCCTCCTGACCCACCTGTGCAGATGGACCCCTCTTTCTGCCTTGGCTCACTGAGCTCACACAAAGAGCTTCTCTGAACCCTGAACGCAGACTCGAGGGCATCAGATTAGCCCTGCGCTGGCTTGAGGGGCAGTCTTTGCCGGCCCCCATGCTCAGGAGGTCTACTTGTTTCTGGGCACAAACATGGGCCTCCTGGGAAGGACCTGGGGAGATGACCCAGAAACCAGAGTCATCTCCTCTCCTCAGCTATCTACCTTGCAAGCCATTGTATTCTGAAAGGGAAATCTTCTGTCTGTGTTTAAAAATCCCTGTCCTCATACAGATAAATTCCCATATTCCCCTTCTATGCGAGTAAAAGGTGGAAAAAAAATAACAGTGGCTTTTACAAAATAGAAGTTTAATAAAATAGAGAGTTAATTCTCCCTTAACATAACAATGAATCTATTAGCCAGGCATGGTGGCAAACACCTTTAGTCTTAGAACTTGAGAGGCAGAGGTGGGTGGATCTCTGAGTTCCAGGCCAGCCAGGCCTACATAGTGAAACCTTGTCTTAATAAAAAAAAAAAAAGACGGCAAGAAAAAAAGAAAAGCCACCATTTAGAGCTGTGTCTGCTTGACCCCGAGATCTAGGTTTCTTCTTTATTTGATGTGTTGTTCTCAGTGCTTGGCTCCTACTACACAGCCCAAGAGAGCCACTGAAGGTCCAGCCATCATATCTGCATCCCAGCCAGCAAGAAAAAGGAAGGAAGAAAGCAAACAGATTGTCAACATGGACTAACAATGTCAAGTTAGAAATAAGCTAGTCTCTGTACTCTTGTTTTACATATTGTGAAACTGAGGTCCAGAGACGTTGACAAGTCAGCTGAGGTAACAACAAGTTGATGGCATCAAATTATCCATTTCTTTTCTTGACTTAAGAAAGAAATTGCTCCATCCTATAAGGTGGGAGCTTAAGAGCCATTTGGCTCTGAGCCACAGGACAGGGCAGAGTGGTGACATGGTTCGCATGCCCAGATCTGCCCAGCCCTGAGTCACGGTAGTTGAGGAAGCGTCTGGAGAGGGCTCTGTTCTGGGCCAGTGGGGTGTGCCCTCCAACATGGTCCTGTCCACTGCCTCTGTGGGGGTGACTTTCACACCGGCACTGACTGCAGTAGCTCACATCTGATTCCATTCTATTTCAGGGAGCACACTGTCCGAATGAGAGCTGTTGGGAGGCTCAGCACCTCCCTTGAGGCTGTGCTGGCCATGAGCTGGCTCCTCCTGGCAGGCCTTCCAGGAACTGCATCTGCAGGTGAGCCCCCACAAAACACTGGACATCAGTCTCAGCTAGGCTGCTGCGGGAGGGAAAGGCAGGGAGTCTCAGGGGTGGCGTCCAGGAGTAAGCTCCGGACACCCTCACTGAACTCCTTGGTCCCAGGCAAGCCTCTTCCTGCCCTTGGGTTTCATTAGGAAATGACGGGCTGGTCTAGAATCCAGGTTGCAAGCTCAGCGTCTGCCCAAGCTCCACCATTCTGAGCAAATGAAACTGACTGAGGGAAGGGAGGGTCCACTGTGGTCCCTGTGCACTCTCAGAGTCCCCCGATGGTGTGCCCGCCTCTCATTTCTGGGCAGTTGCTATTGTGTGAGAAGGATGGTCACCTGCTCTAAAAGATTTTGAATTTTTGAAAGAAACCAGAAATTTGGAGATTTTTATAGAAATGTTCGTGTGTGTGTGTGTGTGTGTGTGTTAAAGACAGTCATGGTGGCTGTGGCATACATCTTTAATCCCAGCACTCCAGAGGCAGAGGCAGGCAGATCTCTGTGATTATGAGGCCAGCCTGGTCTACATAGTTAATTTCAGGCCAGATGGGGGTACATAGTGAAAAACCCTGTCCTAAGAAAAGGAAGGAAGGAAGGAAGAAAAGAAGGAAGAAACCAGACTCATTTTCAAATGCTAGTTGCTAAGTCAAAATCTGAAAGTTGCCCAGAGAGTCAGGGCCAGTGGGGTGGGGACAGTCTACATATCTAAGTCCTCCGTCTGGGCTACTCAGAGCTGGCCACCCCTTCTTGCTTTGAGTCATCTGATCCGGGCCCCTGAAAGCCCTCTTCAGCTGCAAAGCTCTGGACAAGAATTAACTGTTTTTCTTTTTCTCTTTTGTTTCTGCTTGTTTGTTTTTGAGACGCCGTCTCTCTGTAATAGCCAGGGTGGGCTTAAACTTGCAGTCTTCATGTCTTCCAAATGCTGAGATTACAAACCAGTGCCTCAGTGCTCTGCTCAGGTCTATTTTACTATCTTGGCACTGTTAACATTTCTTTAAGTGATTTTATCTCATTGTAACATTTTTTTTTCTTGTAGTGCCAGGAAAGTGATCTTTAAGTGATTTTAAATTAACATCAGAAGCTCAAGGCATGTTCAGACTCTGGGAAACAACTATCAAGTAACTGGGACCTGAGGCAGGACCTGGGGAAGACAAAACCAGAGTCTTAGAATTTGAGCAACAGTTTAGTAATCCTACTATCTGAATTATTGTTCTCCTAGCAAAGCTGTGCTATTGTGAACTATGCTGTTCTTGAAATGAGAATAACGAACTTGGACTAAATTACATTTTGTTTTTCCAACTGGAGGAAGGAAGCTGTCTGTATCCCGAGAGTGAATGTCTTCATTGAGATTCTTACACAATGCCTAGGTGACATCGCAAGCAGGCAGTCTGGTAGTGTTCAGTGTAGTAGTGGGCTACACTGAATTCATCCACTCACTCACTCAATTAATAAACACAAAGGGAGTGTTGACTCTAGGCCAGGAACTGCATTTGGGTCTATCATTTAAAGTGATCTAGCTTGAGGAAGGACACCCAGGTACTTCCTGGGTGTTTCCTCCACATCCTGGTTTGCATGGAAACCCTCTGGAAAAGAGGCTCTGCACCTCTGGTCCTTGTTCTTTGACATCTGAGGGAGGTTAAAGTCAACCATTGCCTTTCATTCTCCAGGTGGTTGTAGCCTGATCCTTCTCTCTGTCTCATGGGTCTGCCTCATTCAGGGAACTCAGCGTGGTTGCCATGGTGATGTTTCAGGGAAGTCACTCACTGATCTGCATCAGGGAAGAATGCCTGGCTTTCACACAGGAGGGTTCACCAAAGCCAGTCACAGAACTACTGTGTCTTAGTCACAGAATCCGAGCCTCTGGAGAGATGGGGTCATGCTCCTGATGGTGGCCAACCGTGCAGGGTCAGACCTACCACCACCAAGCCTAGATACAAAGTCTGTTGTAGACTCCTGTGCTTGGACAAGGAAAGGGGCTGTGGGCTTGGTCTGGCAGTGAGTCTGTGAGAGGCAGGTACTGTGCAGACAGTGGGAACACTTCCTTCCCAGGGGGCTTTTGTCTGGACCACTGAGCACCCCAGCATTCCCCCTGAATTACCCACTGAGACTGCCTCCCATGTCTAGGACCAGGTGGAAAGCCTCCCAAACCCCCTGACTGTCCTGTCTGGAGACAAACCAATGGGTAGGCTCTAGTATCCAGCTCTCAGAGCAACCTTGACCACGCTATCCCGAGGCAGCATCTCTTTTCTCCAGCCAGCAGGGAAGTCTGCAAGTCTGTGTCTGTTCATCTTGCCCTCGTCACTGGACCCCCTTGGGTGGGCTGCAATGCTGGAGTACTGTATTATCGGAACCCTCACAAATGGGGAATTCTCATCTTACTGACACCTGAAGCTTGAGTTCTGACTGCAGCAAAGCAGATGGAGACAAAGGTGGCTGCTATGTACCTGGAAGAGTGGGGAACCAGACTCAGCATCCTCACAGAGAGCCTGGGCTCAGTGGGAACCGAAGTGGTCCCTATCTGATGCTGTTGAATATAGACAAGAGCATGTCTCCCTCAGGTTGTCCTTCAGAAATCTAACTATGGCAGTGATGTTTTCTCTAGAGAGAACTAAAGAAAAAAAACAAGTAACTTTTAGAGCCATATCAGCTAAATCAGAACTAGTTAGGGGCCCATGTTGGGGGTATGGCTTCTTCACCCACTTTGATCCCGGGATGTTGTATCCCTAGATCCCCTGCACTTTGTCTGTGCTCTGGACCTTGTTTCCATTCCAAATCAGAACCCCTGCCCTTTGTGGGCTCGTCTAAGCCTCACCTCCTCCGTCTCCACTCACCCTGGGTCACTTTGAAGTCTCCAGCTTCACATTTTACAATCCACTATCAGAGAAAAGGGAGATAGTTTCATGTTACGTTGTACATTATTCCATCCTCTTCCTCTGGATACGTCCTTACTTTTCACAGGCACCCCTCCTTACATCCAAGGCATGGGGCTATAACAGAGTCCAGTGAGCCATGTGAAAACTCAGGCACCTCTCAGTTCAACTAAACACTCTGCCCATATGGTGGTCACACATGGCATCAGACTCCCTTGGGGCATGTGGGATAAGATGTACAGTCTCCTCCTCAGAGCAACAGTAGACAGCTCCCTCCCATGGAGAATTTACACAACCAGCTAGAAGGCTGTCCTCCTCAGTTCCCTGCAGGACAGCTCATAAGAGAAGAGATAAAGATGGCTAGACAAGTGCAGGAACTTCCCTGGCATAATGGCCTTAGGCTCTACCAGAGTCAGTATCACTCAAATGCCACATACATCACTCTGGTTTCAAGGGCCAAGGGACATATCCAATGATGCAAGAGTCACAGTCCTCAGAGGAGGACTTACAGCATGACATCTCAACCAGGCATAAAACTATTTAGGCCAGGCTTGGAGGTAAGGACGTCTAATCCTAGCAATCTGGAGGCTGAGGCAGGAGGATGCTAAGTTCAAGGCTTGCCTAGGCTATGTAGTGAGACTGTCTCAAAATAATAATAATAATAATAATATATAGCTCTGACGAGTTTAAAAAGGTCATTACCAATCACAGGTGACTTTTGTTGTAGGCAGTGTTGCTTGTTAACACAGTTTATTTATTACCATATTTCTTGGTTTCCATGGCAACGAAGCTTAAAAATTAACCAAAGATCATGCATACAAAGAGTTTTGTTAACTCTTCAAGCACTGCTTTTCAGAGAACAGAATGTCTTGGAATCCAAGCACTCTAGGTCAACTGTAGCATTCCTTCAGACCTTGGGTTGCCCTGAGTGGTCATCACATCTTTCTTTTATCCTGCGAAGGGCAATTGAATCAAAGAAGGGAGGAGACTGTCTAGAGACCCATAATGATGTTGTGAAAGGCATGGGTGTGGACCCCAGGCTGCCTGACTGCCAGATCAAAGTGTCTCTGATCCTCAAGGTCTTAACCCCTGAAGAGAAGACACAGGTGTCATAAAGATGTACATGCCCCATTAATCCTTGCTTGGTGATATGGGTGGGTGGGAACAGTGACATGTCATTGTCTTTGGCAGGGGCAGTTGAATGTCCTGACCAGAACCCCGAGCTGCAGCCTTGGACCCCTGGTCATGACCAAGACCAGCAAGTGTACATTGGCCAGGGCAGGAGATTACTGCTCACCTCTTCAGCCACGGTCCACTCCATCACCATCTCAGAGGGAGGTAAGCCCTCCTATCCCCTCCATCTCTCTGAGTCCTGCAAATGACATAGGTGGCCAAGAGATGAACAGAACAAATGTTTTCTGCTTTGGACTCATGTCAGAATATCTGGTATTTTGAGATAGCCATGAACTTGGAGCACTGATGGATGGCTTGTCAAAGCCTGGTGGTGGTACACACATTTAATCCCAGCACTCAGGAGGCAGAGGCAGGAGGAACCTGTAAGTTTGAGGCTAGCCTGATCTACACAGAGTCCCAGGCCATTCAGGACTATAAAGTGAGACCTTGTCTCAAAATAACAACAGAAAAAGGGTCCAATCTTAGAGAAAGGAGCGTTTGCCGTGGCACTCTCATTAGTGCTCCGAGGGGCCTGTATCTCTTACCTTTACATGCTTGACCACTAAGCACGGGCATGAAGTAATGGCAGTGAGCCGCAGGGCCATTATATATAACTGCAAAGCCAAAATTGGTGGAGAAAAGTAATTTCTGCAAGACTGAGCAGAGAGGTGCTTAGAAGATGTGCTTTTGTGCCTGTCTAAAGGGATGGAGGTGGGAAGATGTGCCTTTGTGCCTGTGTAAAGGGAGTGGGGCTTAGGGACTCTGCCTTGGACTCTGCTCTAACCTTACCTTTGACACTTGTCTTCCTGAACCTGCCCTCGCCCTCCTTCTTCAGGCAAGCTTGTCATTAAAGACCACCATGAGCCCATTGTGCTGCGCACCCGGCACATCCTGATTGACAATGGAGGAGAGCTGCATGTTGGGAGTACTCTCTGCCCTTTCCAGGGAAATTTCAGCATTGTGCTGTATGGAAGGTAGGAAGACCATGCTCAGGGGTCAAACACTTCTCTTGAGTCTGATTGGAGAGAGATTTTCCAAAGGAGAGAGGGACACGAGAGGTCTAGACTTCTATGTCAAACAAGAACCACCATTATGCCCCACCAGACCATAGCCATGAACAAGACAAGCAGAGTGAAGTCGGGGAGTACAAGTCCAGAGGGCGTTCTGTTCATAATACTGTGCATAAGTGCTGAATTGCAGAAGTCCCTGTCAAGCTTTCAAGCTGCCTTCCATCATACGATGGTTGGAGGCTCTGGAAGAGGTTACTCAGTATTATGATGGACAAGTGTGCAGTGTTTCAAGGGGTAACATGAACAAACATCTATTCACCCCAGACAGGGCACCAATGACAGACCAGAGAAATAATTCCATTCACATCTAGCTTGGTGAACCTATGGGTTTAGTGGGGTCACTTATAGGAGCATGAGTAAAAGGCAGTGCATCACTGAAAGTCTATCCTAGCATGAGTAAAATGACTCATGAAAGCTTAATCCCTGGAGTTCCCTGTGCAACTTGCAGGCAGCTCTACTGGAGAGTCTCCGCTATACCAGCTATTACTTACTGCATATGTGTGTGTGTGTGTGTGTGTGTGTGTGTGTGTGTGTGTGTGTGTCCTTGTGAATCTTTAACTTTCTGAGCTCCCTGAGCCTTGCAAGTTTTCTTTACTTTTTGAGTCTTATGAGCCTCCCTGCTCCTTCAAGACGAAAGGCTTCCATTTGGAGAAAATAGGAGTACAAGAAGACAGAAAAATCCTGTGTGGCATTTGGTCCAGGGTGTGCCCCATCTTTAAGCAGCTGAAAGTTCTAAGGACTGATAGCCAAGAATGCTCAAGTGTAGGCAGGTACACAGGAGAGATACAAGAGATTCCACAGCCCATAAGGGCTGAGACATAAACAGCACTGGAGAAAGTGGCAGTGAGTGGTACTGTGCGCTAAGCACTAATGCTGGCCTGTGGGCTTCCTGTTGCTCCGCCTTGGGAAGGCCAGCTTGCTAAGGCTTTCCTATGGACCTGATGCCATGACCAAAAGTGTGGATGGCTCTCTGGGACCACAATGGGAGTCAAGGAACAGTGCTGGTCCCCTAGAATTTCAATATCTAGTGAAGAGATGTGTCGGCCAACCCTGTGGAGCATTTCTTTTGCAGAGCTGATGAAGGTATCCAGCCAGACCCGTACTATGGCCTAAAGTATATTGGAGTGGGCAGAGGAGGCACCCTCGAGTTGCACGGACAGAAAAAGCTCTCCTGGACATTTCTGAACAAGACCCTTCGACCTGGCGGAATGGAGGAGGGTGGCTATTTCTTCGAAAGGAGCTGGGGCCACCGTGGAGTCATTGTTCATGTTATCGACCCCAAATCAGGCACAGTTGTCCATTCTGACCGGTAAGACTGACCTTCCCTTACAAGTATACTCACTCTTTAGCCTGTGTCCCAGCCAGGGGCTGCCCTGGGAGCAGGTGTGCAGATGTGGAAGTCCTGTTCTGGAGAGGTGCCTTCTCCCTGCCCAGCAAAGCTGGGCTTAATACAAATGTGTGCATGTACATGCACATGCTACAGTGTCAGGTTGTGATCTTTGGTAACAGGAGGAAAGGTGTCATAGAGAAAGAGCAGAGGGGCTGGCGGGGCCGCCTTCCACAGGGTCAGGAAACACCAGTGTGAGGAAGCAGCGTTTGAGCCAAGAACTGCAGGTAAGGATGTGTTGAGCACAGAGCTCAACATAACTAAGTGTAAAGACCAGAGGTGTGAAAGGGCACAGCATATCACAGGAGAGAGGGCGATCCAGCAACCGCTATGCTAGGAGGGATGGAGGAGCAAGGTCCATGCTGCAGTAAGGAGGTGGGTTTTATTTAAGTGGGATGCAGAACTACCTGAGGGCTTGAAGAAGGCCATGATCTGATTTAAAAGAATGTTCTGCTGGCTGTACAGAGTGGATGATTGGAACAGGGCAAAGCTGGTGTCTGGCAAACCTCAGTGGGTGGTCCAGGTGATAGGTGGAGGTGGGGATGAGGCAGAAGCAAGGAAAAAAGAAGATTCTATGGAGACTTGAGAGGCAGAGCCGGCAGGCCTCCTGCCCCCTCTGTCTCACCTTCTTCGCGACCTTCTCTTCCCATCCTTTGGGGTCAGCCGGCAGGTTCTGCAGAGCTGGGCCTGCCCTTCAGTCTCCACAGGGCTCTCTACTGTAGGAAGGGTCCCTGGGCAGACACACCTGGGTGGACAAGCAGAGACAGAGCTCTCTACCGGTACAGCTGCAGAGCTAGGGACCTCTCAGGAGCAGGCCAACATAGACTACAAGAACCAGCTTTGGGGTTGGCAGCAAGGCAGGAGCTGGAGTGCTGCCAGTACAGGGGACAGCTGAAGCTTCCCCTGGTGACTGTCGGTAGCGAGATAGCCACTGGACTCTGTGCACAGCTCTGTGCTGCTACGTGCACTTTAATCATCATAACAATTCTGTCAAGGGTTTTGTTCTTATCCATGCTGAGGTTCCATGAAGCCCAAGTTGCTCAGCATCATAGGTTGGTGAGATTGAGGTCTATCTGCCCAGATAGATCCTCCATCACACCCCCATCCCCTCCCCAAGTGACCCCCATGTACCTGGGGCCTGGGCTGAGGAATCCCAGACACAGGTGGAGCCAGGATGAGTGTCACTGACACAAATATGTCAGAGAGCCCTGCCTTGGCCAGCAGAGTGATGGCCCCTGTCTGTCCCCTGACCCCTAGGGGCTACAGAAGAGAAGGCTACTACTTAGGACAAACCAGCTTTCAGTGTTTAACTGGGTGATGGACACCTGCTTGCTTCCCTTCCTTGGCTTAGAGAGTGCTGGAGACCTCGGAGACCCCACAGTTGAAAGTGTGAGGAGAGAACAGACAGAGACAGATGCAGGCTGAAGTCACTGGAGCTTACCTGAAAGAAGGGGAATTGGGGTTGGCTCTTGAAGGTGGTCAGACTTTGACTAGGTAGGGGCAAAAAGGCAGGGCTCTAAGGATGTGTGTAGCATTACCAGTTCTGAGAAGGGTCAGACTCAGGAGGACGAAACACAGAAGGCATGCTTGGGCCTAGTTATGCACCACCCCAGGCGCCCCTGTGCCACTGTCATTTGACCTTTTCAAAGTCTTCTTGGCCAGTCATATTGGCGTATTTTTGTAGATTCATTTCAGAACATTTTCTTGTCAAATTTCAGGACAATTTTGTTCCACTTTAGCTTCAAAAAAACCTTACATAGAGTTGCAGTTGTGGCAAGTTTGTCTTTATGAATTCTTCTCACTAACAGGATATAGTTTTTAAACAAATCTCTATATCATGTAAATTTCACTTGTAGCAGGATGGTTTACTTATTTTTTAAAAGATTTATTTTATGTTAAATTATATCTGTGTGTCTCTGGCTATGTGTGTCTATGTGCATGTGAGTACCGCACACACAGAGGCTGAAGAAGGCATTGGATCTCCTGGAGCTGGAATTACAGGTGGTTGTAAGCCACCCAACTGGGTGCTGGGAACTGAATCTGGATCTCTGAAAAAGCAGCAAATGCTCATAACCACCTAGCTGTCTCTCCAGCCTGAGGGGGGTTTATTTTTGTCAGTCTTGAGATAGTCAGTTTTTTAGCAGGGCATAATGATGTGTGCCTGAAGTCCCAGCAACTTGAGAGACTGAGAAAGGATCACTTGAACCCAGGAGTCCAACGTTAGTTTGAGCCACATAATGAAGCCACCCCATCTCAAAAAACAAAACAAAAACTAAAAATAAAAATAAACATGCAGTTAGAACTGGGAGTAGTAGCCTATAATCCCAGTACCTAGGAGGCTGAGGCAGGAGGATCACTTTGGGATCAAGGTTAACCTCAGCTAAATAGTGAGTTATGGGCCAGCCTTGGCTACAAAATAAGACCCTGTTTCATTCTGTGCCCTGCAAAAAAGTGTAGTTAGAGATGATCAATTCTTGCCATAAGAGATTTGCTTTATAACATTATATCTACAGCCAACAATAATGTCTTACATACTTAAAAGCCTGTTAAAAGGATAAATGTCTTGATTAGAATTCTTACTATAGTAAAATAAAACAATTTTTTAAAGTGGACGAATGTGTAAAAGTAGAAACACAACAGCATTTCCAATGGTTAAAGATTCTGTCAGTGCTGAGTGTGGGTTGAAGTATCAGCATGCTGCTCCAGGGTGGAGGATATGACGTGAGGTGGCCTCCCTGTTATTTCCCAGGACTTTGGAGGACTTGCTTTGGTTTGGATCAGAGATAGAAATCCCTCCTGCTCTCAGTGTCTGGATCATCTCCTAATTCCAGGCCCTTCCAAGAGGCATGACCCACAACCTCCAGAAAGAAAGGAGACATGAAAGGCCTGAGCCCCACACACGTCACTTATTCCATGTCCCAGAGTCTGAGGGCTCCACTGCTAGGGTTATTTCTGTGGCATTTTACTCAGTAAATGATGACTGTGATCAAGTCAAATCTCTTCTTTTTGGACAGCTCTGTGTGATGAGCAAAATAGCCAAACTCCCTTGCTCTTTAAAAAGAAGGCTTCTTTGTTTACAGACCACAGCCCTCAAGATCTTTGGATGGCATCTAGGTTGTTGGAACAGACACTTATTTGCATCTCACTTTTTCAGACCACCTTCAAAGTTATTCACCTTTTCTCTCTCTGTCCTTTTTAGGTTTGACACCTACAGATCCAAGAAAGAGAGTGAACGCCTGGTCCAGTATCTGAATGCGGTACCCGACGGCAGGATCCTTTCTGTTGCGGTGAATGACGAAGGTTCTAGAAACCTGGATGATACAGCCCGAAAAGCAATGACCAAACTTGGAAGCAAGCACTTCCTACACCTTGGCTTCAGGTACTGCCCATCTCTTCCACCTCCTCCAAACCCTGGAACACCAAGGCATTCTGTATCACCCTGGGCTTCTGTCTCCAGGGCCACATGGTTCTAAATGACAGCATAGGGCCATGCAGGCACCCTGCCTATCTGCACTGGACAAAGTAGGGCTTGTGCTCAGAGGGAGCCTGGCTTTCCTTACAGGAATGGCCCACTGTTGCAGTGCACAGGTTTCACTTATGTGTTCAGTCAGCCACTTATAAAACACCGTGTCCTGAATGTGAGAGGCAGTGAGAGTCTCGACTCTGACATGCAACCTAGCTTTAGTCACCCTTTCTTTGACGTCAGGTTCATACCATGCCTTGGGGACTGGCAGACAGATCTTAGGAATTATGCGAAGTAGCTTTACCCAGCCGAACATTCAAGGAAAGGAAGCTCTTTGATAGGTCCCAGTGTGTGTCCTGGTGACTTGGACAGTAGCATAGGGCTTGATTTTGGTATGTATGCTCATTGGCAACTGGAGGAAATCATTTCGCACACAACAACTGCACCTTTTGATCCTGTAAACCAACTCTCACCTTAGGGATGATTAAGCTTCTTTGCCCCATGACTGATTTTGACACGCATCTTCCAGCTCCCCAGATGTAAGCAAGCTCAGGGCTGGCTAGAGTCTTTTCTAGCCTCAATGCAAAGCAGTTTAACTGGCCAGAGATTCCCTGGGCAAGAAAGGAACACCTGAGTTTCCAGATTATGTTTTCTGGCAACTGTTTCTGGAAGGGAAACTGGGGCAGGAAACTCAAGCAGCCAAAGATGCCAATGATATCTTGGCCACGTAGAGCCCCTTTGTCAACAAACGCCAGACATGCTTTCATTTTACTGCTTCATATACCCAGATTCTAGTTTATTGATTTACAGTGAGAGGCAGAACTGCAAAGGGACTGGCTACTTAAAGGCCTCAGCAGAAGGAGGTCATGGTGGCTCAGGGTTCAAGGTCTGGCTTTTGACTCCTGCCTGTGAGTCTGTTTTGCACTGCCTCTGAGGTCTTACCACAGGCAAGTGACTCATCCTTTCTGCATAATTCTGCATCTGTAAAATGGGGTATCTCAGAAGTTATCTCAAAAGAGTGCTGGGAGGGGTTCCGTGGGGTGATATGAATAATGAGGTGACTGCCCTGCCTGACACAGTTAGTGACTGTTCTTTCCTTATAAGCAAGAGCCACTGGAAGAATGGGTGCCTCCCCATTTCATCCTGGCCACAGCAGGCAGGAGCTACATAGTCACCCTTCCTTTGTATGTTTGCATGATTGAGATCAGAGCTCTAAAATCAGTACACGTGCTGAGACTGAGATGCTTCATTTGTTCACTGGGGGAATGGTTACTGAGGAGATGCTGGTGGTGTGCACGGGGCTGGGTCTGCTGCGCTTGCATGCGCACGTGGAGATGAATGGGAACTGGAAACAAAGCATGAGAGAGCAAGACGGGGGCAAGTGCAGTGTGTGCAGGATCACACCTGGGGAGGGGCCGTGCCGCAGTGCCGAGCGGCCGGCAGCTCCACAGAGGCACGGCGTGGCTTTCCTAAGAAGTGGGGCAAGATTAACTGTAGTATTGCATGTGAGAGGAAAAGCTTAAAAGATAAGGCTGCAAGGTGGGCCCTGGAGGGGCTGTGGCTCTGTGCTGGGAGCTTGACTTTTGGCTCCAAGGGTGATGGGGAACCATGGAAAGACTTCCCAAGACCAGAGCTACAAATAGAAGCTACTCAGCACCTGATCTTTTGCTGGGTCACAGTAAGAGAGAGATACTGCAGAGGATGAAAAGGTTTCTCTTCTGCCTTCCTACACTCTTAGGGGTTGGGAGAGACTTCATCAAAAAGACAGATTCCAGAAAGGTAGGCAGATTTCTTTACACTAAGTATTTTTTACCATTTTTAGTTTTTTATTTATATTTATTTTATATATATGAGTGTTTTGCCTGCATGTATGTAAGTATATCACATGTGTGTAATATACACAGAGCCCAGAAGAAGGCATCAAATCCCCTGGAACTAAAATTAGGTGTCATATTTGAAGTTGGGGGTCCTAACCCCCCAACTGCTGCACTAGATACGTTGTGGAAAACAAAACAGGAAGAAAGCCAGCTTCTTTTTCGCCCTGCAGTGCATGCACTTGCCGAAGAAAGAGGCATGTGGCTTTCTCAAATCATAAACCTTTCTCTCCTACTGTCCCATTACCAGGCAGACATTTTTCATTCCTTTCCAAGGCACCAGGCAGGTGGCTGAGTGGACAGTCCCATTAGCAATTAACATTTTCCTTGAGCTCACCTCTAAGGGGAGATGGGCAGGCGAAGAATCACCTTCTCTCTTGGAAAACCGTCCTGCCACTTGCTTCAGGACCTAATTGGGCTTGGCATGGTCGGGCTGTTGGCATGTTTGTTTACTTGTGATTCATAGCCGTCCTCTGCCAGCACGGAGTCGAACTGGCTGCAGTGAGCAGATGCCAGGCTAGCTGGCTGCTGAGGAAGGCAAACCTGTGCTTGGAAAGGAAGGCTAGGGGCAGATGGATTCCCCGGCAGCTGGGAAGACTCAGCTGTAGGACTCTATCTCCACTCTGCCCTGGTATAGGTTCTAATGTGTGAAAAACTACTCTCTGCTGATTTTTTTCAGACACCCTTGGAGTTTCATCACCGTGAAGGGAAATCCCTCCTCTTCAGTTGAAGACCATATTGAATACCATGGTAATGAATGGATAGTGAGAGGCTGGGTTCCCTCCAGTGTCTCTTGACCAAAGACTGTGGATTGTGGACTAGCAGCTTCCAGAGCACAGCTGCCCATCTGCTAGCCCTCACTGAGCATCATGCTGCTTCACTGACTGCCTTATAGGACAGTGACAGAGGTCCAAGCTGGTGGAAGTAGATCTGTGACATGACATTAACATTTTCAAAGAAGCCTTCATTGACTTGCTCTAACCTATAATAGTAGCAAAGATAAGCTAAGTGCTGGGGGTTTGGGGGGAGTCTGCAGGGGGGACCATAATGCCCCCCCCTCTCTTTCTCTCTCCTTGAAGACAGAATCTCATGTAGTCCAGGTTGACCTCAGACTTAATATGTAACAAAGAATGACCTTGAACTTCTGATCCTCCTACTTCCAGTTCCTGAGTGCTGAGATAATTTCTGTGCAACCTCATGACCAGTTTATGCCTTATGAGGTAAACCTTGAGTTTGTGTTGGCAGGCCAAGCACTCTACCAACTGAGCTACACCCTCAACCCCACAGAGGATCTCTTGGTACAGTGTAGCTGCTTT
The DNA here is from genome assembly GCA_035773235.1 of Eospalax fontanierii. NCBI lineage: Eukaryota > Metazoa > Chordata > Mammalia > Rodentia > Spalacidae > Eospalax > Eospalax fontanierii. The sequence continues at coordinate 151,736,150 of CM069524.1, read as the reverse complement.
TTTGTCCTGTGATGGTTTGGGTGGATACTGCTGGTTCTGACCCCAAGAAAGAACTTATCATGAGAAACAGCAGTTTCTCCAGTTGTTGAAAGGCTGCAACTAAATTTTCAAAACTGAAGCAGAAGTATAGATGGAACCTCTTTCTAGCTGGTAAGAATGGTCTGATGAAGGGCTGGAGAGATGGCTCAGTGGGCAAGAGCACTGACTGCTCTTACAGAGGACCTGGGTTCAAATCCCATCACCCAAATGGTACCTAATAACTGTCTGTAACTCCAGTTCCAGAGGATCAGATTCCCTCTTCTGACCTCCTTGGGCTCTGTATGACACGGGTGCACTTACATGTAGGCATAACACTCATACACATAAAATAATAAATAAAAATTTTAAAATAGAATGGTCTGATGAGGAAGAATTTTTTAAATGAAATGACTCAAGATTAATGAATTTAAAAAACATCCATTGATGAACTGGACATGATGGACACCTACAAGCCCAACTCTTGAAGGTAAAGACAGGAGGATGTGTTCAAGATTTTCCTTGGCTACATAGTTCTGGGCCATCCTGTGCTTCGTGAGACTCTGTTTCAAAAAAAAAAAATCACCAGAACAAAATGAAAACAAAACAGAAAAGCCACATAGGTGTAGAGATTTTCACTCTGCTGCAATCCCAGCCTTATCTCGAGCTTGCTGGCTGTCGGTTTCAAGTGTCTGGTCTCTCTTGACAGGTCACCGAGGCTCTGCTGCTGCCCGGGTTTTCAAGCTGTTCCAGACAGAGCATGGAGAACATTTCAATGTTTCTTCATCCAGTGAGTGGGTTCAAGGTGAGGATTTTGAGACAGGCTTGTAAACCTTGACAGCAGCAACGGAGGCCAGGATGGGCAAGGATTTCTCTGAGACCAATAAAACACTTCACTGTTGAAGCATCAACTGAAAAATTGCAGCTGAAGCTGTCTTTTATTAATCAAGCCACACCAGCAAGTTGCCCAGAAGATCTTACATGTGGTCAAGAGTCAAGTGGCATCTCCACAAGGGCTTGTGGCGTTTCGTTTTGTTTGGAGAAGGCACTTTACGTGCCAGGCAATGATACTGGTCAGGATGCAGGCAGAAGCAGGACTAGAACCTGGCCCTCAAGCAGCCATGTTGGGCTTGCAGAAAGCAGAAGGACTAGTGGCAGGCCTTGGGATGGGCTTCTGGATGGGTTTTTATTTCTCTCTACTTAGCACATTGCTTTGTGATAACAAGGAATCTATATGACCTTTATAGAAGAAGAAAGTCAGTAAGAGGGGTTTGTAATCAAGAGGGAGAGAAATGGGAGATTGGCAGATGGTTAAGAGACCCACTGGCCCCAACCCAACAAAGGACAGGTGGCATGCAGGCCTGCTGTGTTGAGGGTGCTTGAGGACCATGCTTCATGTGACTAGACCTCAGGAACAATTTCCTATCTGACTGTTTTTGCTTTCTGCCTAGATGTGGAGTGGACTGACTGGTTTGAACATGATAAAGCGCCTCAGAGCAAAGGTGGGGAGAAGATATCAGACCTCCGGGTGGCTTACCCAGGAAAGATCTGTAACCGTCCCATTGACATACAGGTACCTCCCTCCTCAGACCAGACAGTTTATAGCAGCCAAGCTGTCAGGAAGGCCTTGTTTTGAGGAAGGCTTTCTGGATCACAGATTTTTCCTGTCAGTTGGGCAGCATGCCTCCCACACACACACACCCCGTCCCCTGAGCTAAGTTAGATAGATTGTACCATTCCTACCAGGGAGACCAAAGGGGCAATCACTCTGAGGCGAGTTCAAGTGCAGAGCTTTCCCTGAGGAAGCATGCTACCCTTATCTGTCCAAATCTGAGACTCAAATTCTCTCTGGCTCCTGTGTCGGAGTTCTTTCTTTTGGTCCCTCTGCTTCTTCCGAATGGCTCAGAGGGCTCCAGCTTCAGGGTTAGGACTGGTCTGCTCAGGTCACTTCTCACTTATGTCCTTTGACCCCTTGAGTATACAGAGGTCAGCTAGGATTTGGCAGGTAGGCCAAGCCCAGCCCAGAGGAAGAACATTCCCACAACCACGCTCTCTACTAAACTGTATAAAAGCCAGTGTTCAACTCATAGACAAATTTTCACTGAGAGTTTATTCGATCTGGAGAATAGCTTGAACTCCACATTAGGCTTTGTCAGGGGCATATTTGAGTATCCTTAGGATCCTGGCACTGATCCCATGTGGATATCAACAACCAATCGTTGTGTCTGTTTCCTCCTGGGTCATCTGACTAGGTTGACTGACTGTGTTCCTGGCGGAGCTCTGGCTCTGTCTGCACCAGAGTCATACTTATCCAGGGAGGATAGTCTGCTTTTTGCTCACTGAAGGCTGAGATGCTTCTCTCATTATTTGGCCAAAGCTTTTTCCTTCCCACCGCTTCTGTTATTGGAAAGATTTATCCAGATTAGGCTAGAAGCTGCAGGCTCTTCTGGGTTCAATAGAATCCTAAACTACCAACTGCCCCAATGTACATACTTTCCAGATTTAATTGTCATTTTCTGCAACCTTGAACATTCCTGCTTTAATTCCAAAATAGCCATCACCTCATCTCTTTGGTTCACTTGACCACAGGAAGTTGAGTCCTTTACCAGCCTCCTTTCTCCACACAACCCTGGAAATCCTCACTGAATGCTATATGGCCTACAAGTCCCTCTTAGTGCTTGCTTACCAGCTGCTTGGCTCCAGATCATTGCTGATTAAAAGGCTGCCCCTCCATGCCACAAAATCAATTCTTCTGAAGCAGTTCTTACTCTTTGTTTATTCTGCTGCCATTATGGACACAGCCCTGCCCCAAGCACAGTTAAAACCAGCCGAGAGATCATAAGCCAGGACCCTCCACAGGGACCCACGGACACCATACCACCAGGGCCAATTTCCTTTAACAAAAGGAATAGCCTTGCTGGGCCTGATGGCCCACACCTTTAATCCTAGCACTTGGGAGGCAGAGGCAGGCAGATCTCTGTGGGATCCAAGCCAGCTTGATCTATACAATAAATTCCAGGCCAACTGGGGCTTCAGGGAGACCCTGCTTCAAATAGACCAAACCAAAACAAAACAAAAATCAAAAGGAACAACCTTGACCACAAAGCTTTAGTTCAAGTTCTCAATTTGAGGGCCAGAGGAGAGCAAAGGCACCAATAACATTACCCCCTCTTGTTCTGACACTCAGGCCTACCTTTGGCAATATAAACATTCACTGAAAATACTATACTGAGCATTGTAGTTCTTCATGCATTCAAAACTCTCCATTCTAGTATATGAGCTTGGCTTTTCTTGATAAAATCAAGGCCTTTGGAGGCAGTCAACTAAAATTGCCTTAAGTAACATGCCTCCAAAAGTGAAATCCAGTCTCCGTCTCTAGCTGGAGGAAGTGCTGCCCCAGAGTAAGTCAGGCGCACCTGACAGCTCCCTGTCAATGGTGGTTTGTAGCCTAAGTCAGAGAATTTCTTAACATTCCTAAGAGGAAAAACTGATCATGTAGGATGTACTCCCGTGTGAGGGTCCCAAGGCTACAGAGTGGAGCAGCCTTGCTGTATGCTATGCTGTCAGAATAGTGCCAAGTCCCCAGCTACGACCTTAGCCGTCCTTAATTCTCCCATCAGTGAGAGGAAATGAAGAGCCTCCTCCGTTCCCATCTTTGACCATGTGGGAATTCAGTTAGCTATGCTTCCCCAGAGCTCAGGGCTCTTTCTTGCTCCTCTTCATGGATTCACCACCCCCAGTGCCTGGGATCCAACGTAAGCTGACTCTCTGGGACACCTGTTCCACATGGACACAGTCTAGTCCTCCAGGAACAGGGTGGGATAGGTATCTTGACCTCCAGAGGACTGAAGGAGGTGAATGGGGAGGAACGGGACATGACTAGCATGTTGCCCTATCCATAGCACTCTCACAGAAGCTGACACAATACTTAGGGGCTGTGCTGATGGCCAGGAAAATGCCTCTGGAAGCCAGAGAAGTGTGAGTTAGCCAAAGGAAATCCCCCTCTTCGTCACTGAGAACTTTGGGTTGTCATACCCAATGAGGTGCCCAGAGTACAAGGTTTAGGGTAGCATGTCTCCTTGGGCAAGATTCTGTACTTGAATCCCTCCTCAGCAAACACCACAGCAATTACAGTTGTGAGTGTGACTTGTGTGGAAGGGATGAGTTTCAGTAGAATTTTAGCTGTGCATGTGTGTGAGAATCTCCTTTCAAGCCAAACATGGGCTGACTGTGAGGTCCAAATGATCTTTCCTAAAAAGTCAGTCTCTCTCAACCTCAGTCTCTCTCTCTCTCTCTCTCTCTCTCTCTCTCTCTCTCTCTCTCTCTCTTTCTCTCTCTCTCTTTCTCCCCTTTCCTTTCTTTCTGGAGTGATACCTCCCCCCGCCCCCGTCCCCTTGGTTTCTGTGCCAAAGATGGCCACAGCTGTAGTACTTTTTCTAAATTGCACGTCTGTGAATGACTGTCATAGTCTGCAGGGGACACACCCTGGCTTTGGGCTGAGCCCCAGCTGGCAGAGATCTGCTCGCCTCTAAGCCTGATTCTAAACTCTCTCCTACCCTTGTAGCTTTCTGCAGAAGCTTCCCAAGCCCCCCATCAGCCGCAACCTCGATGTCTACCAGACTCATACACAAAAACCTGCCTCTTGCCATTTCAGAATCCAGGATGCAGCGTGGGGGCCGAGGGCAGGAGGTGTGAACTCAGGCAGTTAAGGCTGCTCGCCCAGAGGGGAGGAGTGGAAGGGGCTTCCAAGCTAGAAAAATCTGGGTTCCAATTTTGATTGCCACTTATTGGCTTTGTGATGCTCTAGGCATTTCTCAGTCTCAAGTGTCATTTTCCTTATTTCTAGAACCAACTACCACCTTATAGTTTTATTGTGAAGACAAAAGGAATACATGTAAACACTTAGTTCCTTTACTGAGAAAGTGGGTCCTAAATTCTCCTACCTTTTAGAATCACTGGAGCAGCTTTTAAAGTCTTGATGCTCAGGTTATAGCCCAGATCCATCAAATCTCACCCTCCAAGGATGGAGCCTGGGCATGGGGAGTTTGAAGTCTGGGCACCTGTGGGTGGAACAGGGTAAATCCTCACTAAATTAATGTCAGCCTCTCATCATGGATTGGTGGTGGTAGGGAGTCATAAGGAGCAGCAGACCTGGGTCTCAAGCGGTCCTGTGTGTGCTGGGTGCTCCTTAAACGTCCACACAGTGATGAGCAGTAAGTATTGTAAAACTCAGGCAGGGCATGCCTCCTGTTAGCTCACAGACCCTCTGGCTGCCTCTTTCTCTGCCCCCAGTCAGGCCAAGACCTAACACTGTCTTCCTCATAGCAAAATTAACAAGGGCAGTTGTTGGCATAACAGTCTCAGGCCGCTGTAAATACTTTTGTAGAGGGGACAATTTTAGACTTGTAAGTATAAGTTGAGAACATTAACCATCACTTTCCTTCTTTATTACAAATATGTGACCTCGCTCTGTAATTTCTACACCATTCTCAGGCCACAACAATGGATGGAGTTGCACTCAGCACTGAGGTCGTCTACAAAAATGGCCAAGATTACAGGTTTGCTTGCTACTCCAAGGGCCGAGCCTGCCACAGCTACCGTGTGCGGTTCCTCTGCGGGAAACCTGGTGAGCAAGCAGATCCTGGCCCCTTGTGAGGGGTAGAAATGCAACCTGGCCCAGCTGCTGTGCATAGTGAATTTGAACAGCTGGGTCAGCTGCCTGGCACATCACAGTGACATAGTAACCCGCACTGCACGATCACAGCACAACTGTAGGAGCAGACAGAGGGTCCCTGGAGTTGGCATTTGACAGCCGTGTCCCACCCTACCATAAGCCTTTCTGGAAGGGGCAGGCCTGGTTCCAGAGCAGGAGGGTGATGACAGACAGAGCTGACATAGACTGCCTCTCCTGGTGCTGGTATTTCAAACCCAGTTCCCAGGCAGTCCCTCTTAGAAGGGACTGGAAATGGCTGGTTTGTTCTGGAAGCAGCATCTCCAGAAGGCAGTCATTAGGGAGGGATGGGGCGGGGGTGGGGCTTATGGCTACTGTAAATAACAGTGGAAAGGGACTATATTTGTTTTACATCCTGGGCAAAGTGGGTGTGGTGAGGCAGCACACTGAACTCCAGCTAAGAAGTCAGTGGAAAATTCCTCTGCCCAGACCTAATGAATGGCTCTTTTTTGGTTGGGTTTTTATTGACTTCAAAAACCTGTAAGTACCGCTGAGGCCGGGATGGAGTGAGCCTGGTGATTTGGGTTTTGGAAGGGCACACCTGGCAGTTATGGACTCTAAGAGGGGAGGGGAGTTGGTGAGCAGCCACATGTTTGCTGACGGTGAAGGACTGTATCTCAGGCCTTCCTGTTTTGGATTACAGTGAGGCCCAAGCTCACGGTCAGTATCGACACCAACGTGAACAGCACCATCCTGAATCTGGTGGACAATGTGCAGTCATGGAGGCCTGGAGACACCCTGGTTGTCGCAAGCACCGACTATTCCATGTACCAGGCAGAAGAGTTCCGGGTGCTCCCCTGCAAAGCCTGTACCTCCACGCAGGTCAGAGTGGCAGGTAAGCATCCCCTCACTGCTGCCCAGGTTTCATGAATCTAAACCCAGTTAGGCTTCAAGTGAAAGGAGATCCAAACCAATGTGTATCAGTCAACTCTACTCAGAGTACTTCACAACAAAGAAAACACTGAGATTCTCAAAGCAAGCATTTGTCCCTCGCTCATGCACCTACATTTTGTCTAGGAGCTGCAAAGGATACCTGGAATAAACCAACCCAAGAAAGAAGCGTTATTCCGGCTCTTGGTTTTGAAAACTTCAGTTCATGGTTGGTTAGCTCTGTTGCTTATGGCAAGAGCTAGTGGAAGAAGGTAGCTTAGCTCATGGCACCCAGGAAACACAGAGGCAGAGGCTGGAGTCCCAGTACCCTTCAAGGACACACCCCCAGTAACCTGACTTCCTCTAACTAACTTTCCTTTAAAAGTTCTATCACCACTTAATGGTACCACTGGCTTATGACAAAGTGCTGATGAATGAGTCTTCGGGAGACAGAATCATAACTTTTCTAGACTGAGCCTAGCTCCAGGCTGGACCCAGAGACGCTCAACTGCATTCCCATTCTTCCCCAGACACATTCTCTGGGAGAGACTGAGCATTCCTACAGAGTCACGTGAGGAGAGAACAGAGCACTCAAGGCCAAGATTCAGAACTAGCACACACTGGACATGCTGGCTTATGTCTGTAATCCCAGCACTTGAGAAACCAGAGGAGGAGAATTGCTGAGAGTTTGAGGCTAGCTTGGGCTAGAGATTGAGTATTGGGCTAGCCTCGTCTATATAATGGTATCTGTTTCAAAAACAAAGGAAAACAAAATGAATTTTAAAAATTAAACAAAACAAAACTGACACGTTTTCCTCTACAATCTGCTAGCCAAAGCACAAGACCAACACAAAGCATACCCCACAGGCAAGGTCGACACAAAGCATACTCCATAGTCAAGGTCAACACAAAGTACATCTGTCTTATGAACTCTCCTCTCGCAGTGAGGCTGGGTATTCAATCCCACACCCCTAGGTTTGAACTGATTGAGCAAACGGACATGATCTCCAATTAAAGAAACCAGTTTTATTTGGGGTTATTTACAAAGGATCATCCCCGGGGAGAGAGACAGAAATTTCGTATGGGGGAGCCAGCATTTTGATCAGAAGTCCAGTGGACCTCAGGCACACACACCCAAGACAGAGACTAGTAAGCAGCATGTTCATGCGTCTCCTTCCCAGCTTTCACTGCTTTCCCGCTAGACCCTCCCTGTTAAGTCATTGGTTGTCTGGCTGTCAATCACATTCTTGGAGGACCACCCTCCATGGTCAGGGTCAACAGGAATAGCCAGAGAAGCCTATGTCTCTCATTGAAATGGAAACGACGAAGTGAGCACATAATTTAATCCACCACTGAAGTTTAAATCTCTTCTTTCCATAGCTTTTGGGTTTTCCTTTTTCTTCTGAATCTTAGCTTAGATGCCCTGTCTGTAATTTATGTAATGTGAAGTTACTAGAATCATAGATTGTGAGAAATAAAAAGAGACCTCAAACATAACCTAGGTTCATTGTTATATGAGAATATGCATGGATTAGGTCTCCAAATTGTAAGCAACAGAATCCAAGTTGACTATCTGTGGCAAGAAAGAAATTGATTGGCAGGTCATTCAACTTAGGGAACCAAACTAGATGCTAAAGAACAAAGCTGTAAAAACTCAGAAGCCGGGCAGCCTTGGGGCCGTGGGCAGCAGGAGCCGGGAGGCAGCATCTTTAGACATCTCTGTCTTCAGGAAACACACTGAGAACCCAAGTACATCATGCTCCATAACCATAGTTCAGGGAGAAGACATCTGACCAGGCTGGTAGCATCTCTGAGAGACCAGGATCTTCACCAGCAATCCTCAGACTGCGTCAAGTAGACAAAGGATTGGCCCCCAGAGGAAATCTGAGATGACTTTCCAGACGGAAGGGGACTCAACACAGGGCATTAAGCAGCACATACTGCTTCTAGTGAAGCAATATAATCTGAACTACAGGAAGGCTGGGCATTGAGAAGGAATAGCCAGAATATTTCAAATCTCTATTATTTTGGAAATAATCCTTCAGAAGCTAAAGCTCATAGCATTCTTCTTTGGCTGGTTGGAAGGTACCTGAGGAAGAATTGGGAGGAGCTTCGTTTTAACACAGTGAGAGCTCAGGAGATGTAGGACTCTTATTTCTGTATAGTCATGAGCCTCCTCACTGGCTCTTACAGTCTTTCTGCCCTCTTCCTCAAGGTCCCTGAGCCCTGGGTGGGAGAAGTTTAATATAGAAATCCTGTCCAAGAACCAGCATTCTGCAGACTCTTAATCTCTATGCTTTGGCAATTTTTGACCTTTTGTGTTCCTGGCCCTCTGTTGCATGAGGGAGCTTCATTAATGAGAATTGAAAGATTCGTTAGTGTCCTCTCTCCTCTTCGTTCTATGTTGCATGAACCTTAGGTATAGTGGTTACATTGATCATTGTAGATGTTCAATTTAAGCTTGGGCAATTCATAATGATACTCTGTAATAGTCTCTGTCTGGTACAAAAGAAACTTCTTTGATGAGTGGCGACTGGGGTATCTTTAAAATATAAAAACAAACAAACAAAATGTAGGGAAAGCAGATTATCAGAAGCTGCTAAAATAAGATAAAAATTATCTCTGAACTTCCTAGCAGCCAAAGCAGAGAAAGAAATTACATTCAAGAAAAAGACCAGCAGACCAAGAAAACCACCTTCCTCTTAGCCCTGAACTTAAGGATGTTGTCTCAGGGTCCTTATCCCCTGGACACTGCACAGCAGTGGGAATCTGGGTTCTAGCAGTCCTTTATGCAAAGATGCTCTGGGCAGGGCCTTTTGTGGTTTGACACCTAATAGTAGATGGGGACATGATGTTGGGCACATTCTGTGAACAGATTTTGCTGAAGGCGTTTCAGGCTTTGCTCTTGTTGGTTGAAGGAGAATAGTATAGACTCTGGAGTCAGGCAGCCAGTTATTAGTTGTATGACCCTAGACAATTATATAACCTCTCTTTCTCTGTGTGTATGCATGTTGATATGTGTAGGGGTGTCGGGGTGTGGGTGTGTGTGTATGTTGCTTATGTATGTGTGTGGAGGCCACAATCTGACACAGGAAGTCTTCCTTGATTGTTCTCCAGGTTATTCATTGAGGTAGGGTCTCTCCATTGAACAGAGCTTGTGAACACAGCTAGTCTGGTCTGATAGCTTGCTCCAGGATGTCTTCTCTCCACCTTCTAAGCACACTGGAATTGCAAGTAGGCTGCTACTTCCAACCTGCATTTACATTGGCTCTTGGGATCTGAACTCTAGTCTTACACTTGCATGGCCCCACTTTGACCACCAAACTATCTCCCCACCCTTCTGTGCAGTAATTTAGCAACTAATCCTAAAGATGGGAAGGGCAGGGGGAACAGGACTGACAGACCTAGTGGATTTCAGTTTGCCATTTCTGATCTTTGGGATGCCCAAGTAGAGAGCACTGTGGAGGGAGGGAAGCAAGCTCTATCATAATCATTAACCAACACCCAAGTCTGTGGCAGGCTGTAGTTATCTTCTGGAGCTCTCCAAGCCTCTGGGTGTGGGAGCCATATCTGTATGTGATTGGGCTATACCTTCTTCCTCCAGGGCTGGGCAGGTGCCTTTGGATCTGCCTCTGCAGGGATGTGCATAGGGAGGGGGAACAGAACATTTGATCATCTACTCAGCAGCTAACAAGCACATAGCATGTGCCAGGCCGTGTGCCATGTGAACAAGATGGGGGCCCTTCTCTGCCCTCAGGGAAGCTACATTCCAGTGGGAAAAACAACACTCATCAAAGAGTCATTCCAATCAAAACAAAACACCTCTATAACTACAAAGGTGGGCGGGAGAGGAGCTGGGGCACAGGGAGGCGGAACTAGACCCCAACTGGAGCAGGCCTGTTTGCTTTCCCAGAGGAATTAGGGACTGAGTAGGGAGCTGGGGAAAGAAAAGGCACCTGGGGAAGGAACGTCTTGTTAGGGAGCAAGGCAGAGCGGCAGACCACAAAAACAAGAGGGGCTCCAGTCACGGGGAGAGTGGAGGCAGCAGGGGAAGCTGTGAGAGCTCCCATGATCTTAGGGAGGAGAGGAGGCACAGGGCAGGCAAGAGCTATGCTTGAGTCCACAGACGTCACCAGAGGATGGGAGTCTGCAGGGTGTCCCCTGACAAGGCATCTGGCTCTCTTCCCATGGGACAGTGCACGGTAGACAGCCTTCCTGGGTGTCAGGTGCCTCCCTCGAGCGGAGGTCACTGCTCATGGCTCCAGATGGCATGAGGCTAAGCGGGATCGGGGAAGCCTGACTTCCTGCCCCTGCCTAAAGGGAAGTTGAAGGAAGAACACCCCCAAGTCTGAGCACATCAGGGCTGATCACCCTGAGGCCTGGAGAGGAGATCTTGCTTTGAGCAGGTCTCAGCAGGACAACTGTGGATGCCAAAAGGGACCCAAGATCGAGAGGCCCATGAAATGCCCATGCATATTTGACTCATGCAGCAGAGGTTTGTGTGTTCATGCTGAGGGCTAATGTTCTTGACAGCATGTGACTAACCCAGTCAGGTGCCTCAAGAGGCCCATCAAGGCTGAACCAAGAGTCAGAGAACTGCTTGGGGCCCAAGTTTCAAGTTATGAAAGGGTGAGTAGAGACAATGCTCAACTTCACGATGCCCCGGAGTTCTTCGGTTTAGCGGTAGAGGATTCTACTCCAGTCTCACACACAGCCTGCCTCCCACTCTCTATTAAGAGGGGATCAACCACTTGGCTCAGAAACCTTGGGTCCCTATGGAAACAACCCACCCCTAGTGAGCAGTATCACCAAAGCCTAGGTAGAGATGAGTGTGTGTGCTCATTCGTCTGTCTGTCTGTTCTGGAGAAGTTCACATTCCTCCTCCTCCACTGACGCTGGGACTCCGCCTGCCCCTTTCGTTTCTTTATCTACAAGATCCCCACAGCTGCTGCACTCCATTGGGGTCCCTTCCCCAGTCTGGCTATAGAGAAGGACGCATCCTCCTCCATCCTCCTTCCTCAGAGACCCTTAATTCCAGTAAATAACCATCTTTGCATTTTTAAGGATGTTTTGATGGGGAACAGATGGAGTGACAAAATCACGGAAACGTGTGAATCATCTACAAAAATATTTCAAAGTTTCACCAACCAACCTCAGTGGTTCCTAGTGCCTCCTGATGTGGCTGTGACAGCTAAGTGCCCCCACTCCCATTTTATTTGTCACCCTGCCACTTTGCCTTAATAAACGTCTCACACCTTTATATAATACTATCACTAATTAGAATGTATGCTAGGTTTCCTATAACAATTCCACCACTTTATATGGCTGTCTGTCCACTCCTTGCAAGACCCTAGAAGCCAGTGTTTGTTTTCTACATGATGCAGATGAGGAAACTGAGATTGGGAAATTAAATATCTGGATTCATGCTTTCCAATGCTGGGGCCACCAGCTACAGAGGTTGCTTCCATCTAATAGTAGTTAAATAAAACAACACTGTTCATTATTAACTTGGTGGCTACCATATTGGACAGCACAGACTCCATCATCACAGAGCATCCTGTGAGAGGTACTAGTGTAGACCAGATAAGCCAGTGTGTGAGGCAGGGTTCAAACTCTCAGCTGTCCAGTGCCATGCCTGCTTTGTTTTCCACAAAGGCCCTAATTCCAGCATGCCTGTCTGAAAATGACTCCAGAGAATCTTAAACCACCTATATCCCTCTAGGCTGATCCTTACCCCTGATGGTGTGCAAAGAACAGGCCTATGTCGCCCCCAAGCTCTCTGGGGTCCTACTGGGTGTGAGCTATAAGCACATGGGTCTGTTTCTCCCAGGGCAGGTCTCTGAGGTTTGCTCTCCTCTTTACCCAAGTGCAGAGTTCTGAGCCTGCCCTACAAAGGTTGGCAGAGTGTGGACTCAGGGCACCTGTGGATAAATTTCAGAACAAAAGAAATGTTTAGAGCCCCAGGTGGGGCAACTAAGCAGAACCCCTCTTTATCTCAGGTCCATCTCCCTTGCCCAGCGGGCTCAAGGCCATTCTAGGTTATTTGGGACATTTTTGATTTGGCCTAGTTTCCTGATTCCTGGTCAGCCTTCACATTTGAGTGCTTCAAGAGGGAACAGAAACAGAGACTGGTGGGAGAACTCCACAGACAGGATGGGATGCAGGGAGTTAGGATCCCAGGAGTTCCCTGGGATCATGGTCGGGAGTGGCCTGTGAAAATAATGAGGACAGATAACTGTGCACATTGCTGACAGCCGCAGTTTTGTAAAGGCTCTGATAAGGAGCTGAAAGAAGGGAAGCGGTTTTTCACTGTGCTGTTCCTGCAGAGCTCAGTAGGACCTGTATTTCCTCAGTCTATGGGAATCTGGTGCACACAAGCTTTTCTAACTACCTGAAAGTCACTCCCACACTCTGCCTGCCCCATCTGTCTCTGGTGGTGCCCTGGATAGCAGCTTTAACCTGGAGACAAGGCCCTGACAGCTGCACGCATCATTTGTCACACTGGTTTCCCACTACGTACCCAGGGCTGTTTAAGTGCATTCTGTGGATTAAGTGACTTAATGATCTAGCTGCCTTTGGAGATATGAACTATTTTTTATCTGTGCTTCATAGATGAAGGGTCTGAGGTTCAGAGAACTTAAATCCCAGACTCAAAGACTCCACTGAAAACTGAGTCACACCACCTGGCTTAGAGCCACATGGAGAATGACTGTCCTGAGCAGAGGCAGCCATTGCTGCCTTAGACTTAGGTAGCAAAGGCCCTGGGGAGGCAGGACGGGTTGGCCTCGCTGGACCAGAAGGGGTGTGTATAGATGTGACGGGGATGAGCCCAACAGGAGCTGGGGTGCCGGCTCCATCTACTTTGAACTGGTAGATAGGAGCAGGGCTTCTAGTGCAACGGAGCCAGTGGCTCAGTTTCCTCAACATGCCCAGCCCTCTGGGAACATCTTCTAGGAAACCACCTCTATGCTGTACCTCTCAGGACCCAACAGAATGCTGTATCCTTTGCCCTGGCCAGTTCATAGACAATGGCAGTCAGGTTTGACTTGCTTAGTTGAAAAAACTTTTGAAAGTTTCTCTGGACATTGCCAGTAATGCTGTTCTTTGGGGTATCTACTAAGGAAGAAAAGTAGCTCTAGATCCATCATGACTGGAGATCCAGGTCCTAAAAGACCAGGATCTTGGAAGCTTTTAGGGACAGGTACCCAGCGCTAGGAAAAAAAAAAAAAGCTGGTTCCACTGGCCCCACTCTCTGCATGTTGACCTGAGCTGGTTTGAGAGAACAGTCAGAGGAATGGAGGGTTCTCCACTAACAAAGAATAAAAGAGAAGGAAGATGTGTCCAACAGACAGAGACATGCATAAGACTTCTTGGCAGAAGGCACGTGAGGAAGGAGCAGGATCGGGAACAGGAGCGTAAGCAGGGCCTGCAAACCACCCTGTGAATCTGACACATGTGAGGGGGCATGGGGAAGGGTTACAATCAGGCATGAAGCGCCTCAGCCTGCAAGGCAACCCTGAGCCAGAGTGCACAACAGGGCACTCTGGAACAAAGCCTGGAAGGGCCCCAAGGACCCTATTGAGACCTGGGACAGCGTGCACTGAATGGGAGGGGCAACTGGGAGGACAGTGGATAGAGGCTCTGCCCTTCTTGAAGAGATGTTGCAGTAGCACACTCCCATGACCACCACAAGAGAGGACACAGAGGCACAGTGCCCTGCTCAGCCCTCCAGGTCAGAGTCAAGGCTATGTGGGGAAGTTCTGGAGAGAGGGGCCTCCCACCCCTATGCGGCATCGTCCTCGAGTCACAGAAGAAAAGTATTACATGAAGGTGCCTGTCCTCAGGAGAGGCCAGCCGCACAGTATTCCCTCAGCCTCAGAGGCTGGCTCCCTGCCATACCCCCAAGACAGTCGTGACCCCCCTGCCCGGCCTTCAGGCTTACCAACATCTACAACATCCAACCTTCTGTGTCTTCACAGTGAGACCAAGAGCTAGTTTAAGCACTACAGAAACCCCTCTGTGACTGAACCTTCATAGTTAGAGATGAGCCAAATCAACCTCTAGCCTGTCCCTGGCTGCCAGCTTCTCATGTTGGCCTCTGTTTAACTCTCCCAAGACAGTGTCATTCTGAAACCGTGCATAGCTCTCTGGGGAACAAGCTTTGCTCCTCACGTGTGGAAAGGCCCTATGACTGGTGTGCTTGTGAAGGCCACAGAGTCAAGCTCGAGTCAAGGAGATGAACCCTGGACAGAAGCAGTAAAGACTGGTGGCCTATGCCCTAAACCAGAAGCCATATTGGGAGGTCAGGAGGAAGAAGCCCCAACATTCTTCAGAGTGAGCTTGCTTTGAATCTCCTCTGGTGAAGTCAGATCCTCGTGGACCAGAAGCCAGCAGACCCCAGGCATGGTGTCCATTCCAACAGAAATCTGGGCTCACAAATCTCAAAAGACAGAAACACATTGCAGTAAATAGGCTTTTTATTTATTATAAAATACCTGTTGTTGTTCATATCTTCACTGCCCCGCAAAGGCCCATGTGTGACAACTGGGTCCATAGCTCAGCACCATTAGAAAGTGGTAGAACCTAATGGGACAACTTTAGGTCTTTGGGGATGTGTCTTCAAAGAAGATTGTGGGGCACTGTTTTTTTTTTTTTCCTTTCTGTCTTATTCCTGGTCATGAAGCAAATGAGTTTCCCTTGTCACATGCTGTCACCATGATATATTGTGTCACTGTAAGTCCAAAGAACATGGCCAGTGGATCACAGCCTGAAACCTCTGAAACAGTGAACCAAGATAAACCTTTCTTCTTTCTAAATTGGTTTATCTCAGGTATCTGTTATAGTAACAGAAAACTAACACGATACCTAAGACTTTTAAAGACTCTGTAGTAGGCTGAATAATGGCCCGCATATAGACCTATATCCTGATCTTCAGTCCCTGTGAACATTGCCTCACTTAGCAAAAGGGATTTCCAGTTGTGACTGGATTAAGGCTTTGTAGATAGAAGGTTGTCTTGGGTTATGTGGGAGAACCCAGTGTAATTACAAAGGTCCTCAGAAAAGTGGAATGCAAGAAGATCAGAGAAAAAAAAGTGGTGGGATGACAGAAGCAGGTGGAGCAGTGTGCAGAAGATGAAGTACCAAGGACACAGGCGGCCGCTGGAACCGGAAGAACACCAGGAGTAGATTCTGGTGAGGCATCTGTTCAAGCAAGCAGCCCTGTCAATACCTTGACTGGCCCCAGAAGATTCATTTCAGACTTCTGACCTCAAGGACCATAAAAAAATGAATAAATAAACCCGTGGTAATCTGTTACAGCTGCAATACACCAGCTCGCCTGCAGATATTTTCTGGCCTCGATATATACAATTTCATGTCTTGAACTAAATTGCTTCAAAGAAACCACTATCTCACTGAGTCTGCAGAATTCTAAAACCATGGGCTTCCTTAGCAATACTGCCGGCTCCCAGAGGGCGTCCCGGGTCAAGGGCAGGACTGGAGTCCCTCTTCCTGTGGATGAGAAAGCAGGCGAAGGTCACTGTGGTGGTGTTGCTAATTTTAACCATGGCCTTCACATATGGGCACTGGTATCTCAGGGCCAAGTCAAGGGCTCTTTGCTTAAGTTCAGGTTAGAACAACATCCAAGTGCTATAGGTGCTGTGCTTCAGACTGGGCGTCCGTGTGGGAGGTTAGTGCTCTTTGTAATTGCATCTTTAGGTGGAAGACAGTGTCCACAAACATAGTCAGTGATCTAGTGATGAGTCACGATTAGAGCCAGGAGAAGACTTTATTCCAGGAAGGAATTAGGAATTGCTGTGAAGGTGGAATTTGGGACTGCCCATCAAAGATAGCCCCAAAGCTGGAACTCGCATCACCCTGTGTCTGTCTTGGGTGTGCTTTCCATAGACAAAGAAAGAAGAGATGGACAGGAAACACTAGGGCATTTAGTACCAGAGGAAATGGGGTAGTGGGAGGGAGAGAATGTGAGGCGAGGTAGAGAACCAGGTTCAAGGACTCAAGCCACAACAGGAAAGAGACTGAGGGAGCGTGGACGGGATGTGACTGACTGAGGGAGCGTGGATGGGTTGTGACTGAGGGAGCGTGGACGGGATGTTTGGTTTTAGATTTTCCAAGGCCAGCAAGGCCTGGAGATGCTTGAGATCGGAGCATAAGAAATCCAGGTGAGGGGAGAGAGGAGAGGCCTGGAAGGGAGGCTTTCTGGAATCCAGAGTCTTCAGAATGTGGGGCAGGACAGGGCTGGGATCCAGGGTACAAGGAGAATGGCCTGTCTTCTGAGGGAGGCAGGAATGAAGTCAGCACAGAATGGGGTGCCAGCTCTTCCACACAGTTCCTTGTGGTACCACTAAGACACGCATGCAGGACCGTGGCGGTGGAGGCAGGAGTTCCAACCTGCTTTTCCTAGAGTGCCAGGCTGTGGGACACACTCTCCATTTGGCTGCAAAGATGGTTTTCCCCTGTTCCA
Source organism: Eospalax fontanierii (assembly GCA_035773235.1). NCBI lineage: Eukaryota > Metazoa > Chordata > Mammalia > Rodentia > Spalacidae > Eospalax > Eospalax fontanierii. Next base: position 151,719,051 of record CM069524.1, on the reverse strand, counting down.
AAGTGGGGAACTGAAAGGAAGAGGTTTCCTTTATCCTAGAATCAAATGGAAGTCCCCAGGGCTCTGGGAAGTCACCCTGAGACCGAATTTCTCTCTTGCTGCTCCACCATCTTTAGAGTATGACTCCTCTGCTGGGTGAAGTTGGCCCCCAGACTGGAGAGCCAGAGGAGCGACCCAAGTTTCCACCTGTGATGACACCTCACTGTAGGAAGGCAGGGACGCACAGCTACATTGGGCAACCATGTGTGAGCTAAAACACAGGAGAGCCTTGCTCTGAAAATCAGAGGGGACAGTATCAGGGCCAACTGGCCAGTGTACCCTTGTCTTAGTACCTGAGCACGAGCAGCTATGAACTGTGGCTCTGCCTCCAGCCATATGACTTCACCCTGCTGGTTCTTCCAGCACTCGGAGCTCAGGGCTAGAGGGCCTGCCATGTGTGCAGTTCCCGGTGAGGAGTAGGCTACAGCCATGGGAGCACTCTGCAGGGCCTGGAACCCAGTGAGTGTGCCGCCCTGCAGTGTGCCCCTTCTCACCTGCCCTGCCCTAGGAAAACCACAGTACCTGCACACTGGGGAGGAGATCGATGGTGTGGACATGCGGGCCGAGGTCGGGCTCCTGAGCAGGAACGTCGTGGTGATGGGGGAGATGGAGGACCAGTGCTATCCCTACAGCAGCCACATCTGTGACTTCTTTGACTTCGACACCTTTGGGGGCCACATCAAGGTACGAATCTGCCTAGCTGAGGCTCCACCTGTGGACAGAGACTCAGCGGAGGGAAGGAGATGGAGGGGCAGGGGTGGGGCAAAAGAAGTGCGCCCTGAGAAAAAGTCTGCCTTATTCACTGGGAGGGCAGTTGCCTGTCAGAGATGATGAGACCAGTGGGGAACATCTATTTAAGGACACACAAGAATACCACATTTCACTTCATTCTTCACTATTTGTTCTTGATTATTCCCCTCTCTCTCTCTCTTTCTCTCTCCCTCCCTCTCTCTCTCTCACACACACACACATACATATACAAACACACACACAATTGTCCTTACCACAGATCTATTTTAATATAGACCAATCAATCAGCAGGGGAGAGGACGTAGAGGTTGCAGCATTGAACTTATCTGGGATTTCCTGGCAGAGTCATGGAAAGCAGCCACAGTGAGCAGTGAATGTCTCCGTGCAGTAAAACAATCCTATTTTATTAGAGCTTGTGTTCTCCTAGTGTCCAGCTCAAAAGGGTTTTTTTTGTTTTGTTTTTCATCTTTTTGATACAGGGTCTCCCTGTAGCCACAGCTGGCCTAGAATTTGCTATGTAGACCAGGCTGATTTTGATCTCACAGAAAGCCACCTGCCTCTGCTCCTGAGAGCCAGAATTAAAGGCGGGCCCTACCACATCCAGCTCAAAGAGGACTTTAAAAAATCACTGTCCAGAATTCCTTTTTCTGGCCTGATAATTAGTCCAAGAAGTGCAGAAGTCCTCGGGGTCCCTCTCATAGTCATCGTTTCAAAACTGAGGATATGCTAGTGCGTTTTGTGAAGAGAGTTCTCTTGAGACCCAAATTGTGTACCAAATGGATAGTTCTTTTTAATAATCTAACTGAAGAAACTAATGGAGGGAAACAGCTCACAATGGGAGCTCCGCTGGCATTTTAAGCAAGACAGGGTTTTGTGGTACAGGCCTGTGTTCTAGGAATTCTCCAGTCTCCAGCTCCCTCTCCCCGGATGCTGAGTCTTATTGCAATTAGCTCCTGCAGAAGCTGGCAAAGCCTGCTTCTATCATGGGTCCCTTTAAAGAGTGCTTTGTGATGACTTCCTGGAATAAAGGTATCCTGGGACCAAGCAGTGTCTCTGAGCATAGGTAGGCAGGGACAACTCTGAGTTACTGTGACAAAGCACTTGGGGTGGCTACCACTGACATTCATGTCACCAGAACAGAAGCTCACAACAATGCCAGGATCAGCATCTCCTGCTGCTGGATGTTTCATGTGGTGAACACTCCACAGTCTCTTTAACATCCATATGCTCAGTGTGCTCAGTGTGGCTGTTTTCTATGACTCTGCCAGGAAATCCCAGGGAAGTTGAATCTTGCAATCTCTGCTTCCTTTCCCAAGCAGCTGTACCCCACTCCAGGTATCTCAGGATTATTCATCCCTTCCTTCTAATACTTGGAGGCTAAGAGGTGTTAAAACAAGTCCATCAATTGTCCTGGGCATCTTCAGTCCAGTCTGCTGTCTTGTAACATCCTGTTATTAATAAAGCCTTTCTTGCCTCCCTTGGTGGGAGAAGGACCTGCCATCCTAAGCCATGCACACAGAGCTTCTTCAATGTATTGAGTACCCAGGAGGTTCTCGGTACAACTCAGTGATAAAGCACTGGGAGGGCAACACCTCTGTACTTTGGGGATGTGAGCATCAGCTGAGTGGGGGTTAGGAGGTCTTCTTTTCAGGGCTCTTTTTGACTCTCACTCTCCTCTCCCAGTTTGCATTGGGGTTTAAAGCAGCCCACTTGGAGGGCGTGGAGCTGAAACACATGGGCCAGCAACTGGTGGGCCAGTACCCAATTCACTTCCACCTGGCTGGAGATTTGGATGAACTGGGAGGCTACGACCCACCCACATACATCAGAGACCTCTCCATCCACCACACATTCTCCCGCTGTGTTACCGTCCACGGATCCAATGGCCTGTTGGTAAGTGTCTGCCTGAAGGGCATCCTAGCTAGACTCAGGCCATGGTGGTGATGAGGGGCTGGATAGGAAGGGTGTTGTGTCTACATACTCAGGCCGAGGGTCAGAGTGCATGGGGTTGAACCATCCTTGGCTCAGATTTTAGAAAGTTATCAACTGATCTCAGGTCACAAACTAAACAAGAAGAAGGTAGGTTTGTCCTCCACATACCCCACACTGCAGAGGTCAGTGAGTAATTAGTTTACAGTAGGTGTTCATTAGAGTGGTGTGAAATCCAAGGCTACTAAGCATCATAGACCCACTAAGGTCAATCAGGGGGTCATGCCAAGACTCGGCCATAGTATATGCCAGGCAGACTGGCAGCAATGGCCACAGGCCCTCTCCTTCTTCTACACCAAGAATTCTCTGAAAGTAGATGCTCTTGGGAAAAATGTCTCCACCAGCAAACTGCTGGTGCTTGTACCAGAGGCTTGTCTTGATTTCATAGATAATTTTCACTCAGCATCCTCCTGAAAGTAACCTAAACCTAAACCTATATCCTTACAAACTTGAAAACTCAATCGAACAAATAACTACCTTCAAACCCAGTTACCAGATGTTTTGTTTGGCTTACAGAATATTGAAAGAAATATTTAATGATTTATACAAAATTAATAATTTTGCACAAAACTGACCTTTCTTTAACTAAAACCTACATCCTTTGTAATCTTTAAAAATGGAGGTCACTGTAGGCAAGGTCACCTTGCAAGTGGAATCCAGCTACCAGATCTGCTTTGCTTAGCTTAAATGGTGCCTAAAAATTTTGGTATTTATTTCTATCATTTAAAGAGCAAGACTGCATTAAAAATAAGCTGGTGCCCGGATCTCTTGAAAAGCAAGATGAACTGGTAGTCCACACCTGCTTTCTTTGGGGAGTAGAGTCGTGGCTGCCCCTGCTGTGTTTTTCTCACTTACTTGCATGGATCAATTTGGATGAACTGAATTAGTCAGTTTCTTCCTGTGAGCCCTGAAGAACACAATGCTACCTCTCCATTTGCTTGGCTAGAGGACATGAGTGGAATGTTCCCGGTTGTATTATCATAGCAAACATTCCGCAGAGCAGGGAGTCAGGTCTCTCCTTAGGACGGGCTCACAAGGGGGAAGCTGGGCAGATTGCTGAGGGTACAGTCAGAGGCATCATCAAGCATGTGGGGTATCCACCCGCCAGGGAAGCATGAAGAACAAGAACGCCAGCAAAATTCAGGCTTGGGGAGCTGGCACAGACCTGTCCCCAGGAGTCTGTGTTAATACAGGTAAGTGAGGGCATCGAGAGATGTGTGGGGCAAGAGGGAAGGCAGTCCGAACAGTTAGATGTGTGGTGGCACCCACAGTAGAGACAAGCCCTTAGAGTCAAACCCTGGACAATTTCTCCAAGCCAGAGGATCCCTATTACCCTGTGTGCCAAGACTTCCTCCTGTTCAGTGCCAAAGAATGCCAGCTTCCAGACTGGGAGGGACCTCTGCTCAGTTCCCTTGGTGTCATCTAGATACCACACAGTCAAGATGCCAGCTACAGCTTTATCTGGTAACCACACAAGGCTCTGGCATCTCTTAGCTCTCGGCTGATGTAGGTCTGGAAACAGCTTTGCTGTAGCCTTTCCATGGTGGAACCAATCGCATGGCTTACAGTCTAGACGATGCTCAAGCCTGTAGCTCTCCCAGTTAAGCAGACAGCCCCCTCAGGGCCGTCCGCAGGCTAGAGCTGCAGTTTTAAGGATTGGCACTGTACCCTGGAAATGCTCTGGGCATGCAGAACTGCACATCCTCCAGAACACTGCTATGGGGGCTGGCCTTCACAGCTTGTTGTCTGGCTTGCAGGATTTACTAGTGAGCAACTGTCAGTGTTTCGAAAGGTGACCGAAAGAGGCGAGTCTTTTACAAAGAGGCAATTCTGATTTAGAATGCAGAGGCCATTTGGGGGCGTGGGGACATACTGGAAGCTTTTTGCTAAGGTCAGAGGGGAGGATCCCAGACAGAAAAGCTCACTGTGAAAAAGAGCTCCTAACTATATGGAGCTGAGAGGTGCCTCAGTGCCCTGCCCTGAGGTCCTGTAGTGTCAGGGAGACCCTTCCTCCCTGCCGTGAATACCCGTTCTGGTGCCTTCTGTCTTTGGAAACAGCTTCCCTCACCCCCCTCCTTCGGAGCCCGCCTCACTCTCATTCCTTACCACCAGCTCCTCCAGAGTGGTCAGAAACCATTTCCACCAACTCTTACTTCTGCCTTTTCTGACAAAGGTGCAGCTTCTCAACTCCTGTTCTCTCTGAGCCTCAGGGATGACTCAGAGACGTAACTCCAAAATGCCACACAGTTCAGTCAACCCACTGTCCTCCGCTCACCTCTTGTCCTCTCTGTTCTCACCCTGTATCAGTGTCACAGGTCTCGGCAGAGACTCAAAGGTTAAAAAAAAAAGTCAAGTCTCAGGGTCTGATGGAAACTTCCTGGATCTCAGTTTCCTCCATGGACAGTGAAACTGCTGATAGAATCAACTTCAAAGCGTTCTTAGTTCGATGGAGGCAGGTTAACAGTGACGTGCTCTGGAGGAAAGTAAATAGCTCTAGCCTGTGTTCCTCTGCATCTGGCTGTGCTCTGTGAAAACATCTCTGGTTCCAGGAGATAGCAGCGTGTGCCTCCATCAAAAAGAGGGGCCCCTGTAGTCAAATGTTCTTGGCCAACACTGCATGCATTTACTCCCTCCCCACCGCTTTGAAAATTCCTGGTGCCTGCTCACATAGGAAGGGCTTGCAGTAGAAACATGCTGACGGGATCGACTCTGTTAAGAACGGCTGAACTCATCTGGTCATGGTGCCCCTTTCTCACGTCACTTTTGCAGCTTGCTAAGTAGTCCAAGTGTAGAACAGAGCTGGGGCAACACCTCTGGTGATGCTAACACTGTTGAGGGTGTCCTTCTGGGAATGTAACACTGAGCACCAAGGCTCTAGGGTGCTGGCAGGTGTCGGGTGGAAGCCTGCCCCCAAAGGGAGGCTCTGCTCACATCATCAGCAGGGCTACAGGGAAATGGGCTCAGTGCTCCTTCGTGTGTGCTTCTGAGCTCCAAGGCAGGACCTTGAGCATCTTCTTCCTATTCCCAGAAAACAGTAAATGTTTTCTTGGCCTGTTGCAGAAGGCACAAAAGACTCCAGCATGGCCTCTGATCTGTTCTGTCTCCTTTCTTTAAGGCCAAGGAGACTGAACAGGAGAAGAAAGCATGTTCCTTCCCTCCTTCCCACCCGAATGGCTCACAACAAATATGATATAAATGGCCCTGTAACAGCCAGGCTGTGAAACCAAGAGGCCCCCCGCTGTGTTTCCATACAGGCTGTGCCCTACACAGGTCTGGTGTCTGTGGACTCAATCAGTCCCTAGGCTCTCCATCTCTGGAGCCACACCCCTCTCTTGGCATTCTACCAAAGATGGCTGGCGCCCCTGCATATATATAGTGAGAAACCCAACATCCTCTCTGCCAGCTGCACAGCCCTGGGGATTGCATGAGAGGCTTCCATCTCCCCAGCTCTCCCTTTTCCAGGGTCTGTGGTTGTGTCTTCTCAGCTCTCAAGTCCTATGGCTGCTCCTTCCTCCTCTTCCCTCATGAACCCAGGTATGGGAGGGGGGAAGGGAACATTCCAGATCTGCACAGAAATCAACAATGAGGAAGGGAGCAGCAGGTCCCTCTGGTCTCACTGGCTCTTCAGGTGACATGGCTAAGTTCTGCCCCCACTCTCCCTGCATAACCTTGGAAATGTGTTCCTTTTTATTTAAAGTTGTGTTTTGTTCTGTTTCTTCTCTCAACTTGTATTTGCATATTCAAAACCTCATTAAGACCTACAAAACCAATTAATATAATTAATATAAATTATATCCTGCTTGCCCTAGACAACAGAAATAAGTACCATCTTTGTTGTGTAACCAGGAATCCTCAAGAATGTCAAAATTCTCCATCTCAAGTCTCATCTGTAAAATGACTTTATATCTCTTTTCATCTCTAGATGACTTATAATGCTTAATGCCATGTGAATGCCTTCTAAATAGTTGGTATTCCACAGGACTGATGATAAGGGGAAAGACTCTGATCATGTTTATCACAGACATAATTTGTTTGTTTGTTGTATTTTTGAGACAGGGTCTCCCTGTAGCCACAGCTAGCCTGGAACTTGCTATGTAGACCAGGGTGACCTCAATCTTGTAGGGACCCACTGGCCTCTGCCTCTAGAGAGCTGAGGTTAAAAGAGGACGTCACTATGCCTAGCTAATTTTAAAGAAATATTTTCAGTCTGAGTTTGATTGAATCCATGGTGCAATCCTGTAGACTCAGGGGGCTAAATGCTCCTTACTTTCTGTTTGTGCTTGTTTATCTTGAATACTAAATTCTTCTTAGATTATACAGCTGTTGATGGGAACCAGCACAACTGGAATGACCATATGTCTTGGCATGTACAGAACAGTCCATTTTAGACCCAGTGGTGTTACCTGTTGGTCACCTACTAGTGTTGTCCCTTTTGGACAACGCCTTGGCTCAATGACAAACTAAATGGAAGGGTCACACTAGTTGAAACTGTCCCTGACAGATCTTTCTGAGTCTTCCATTGCCAGAGCCCAGGAATTTTCTTCTTCCTAAGCTTATGCCTCAACCCCCTAACAAAAGTTGAAGACCTAAAACAGCTTCCAAGAATCACTTTCACAACTGGTAGCAGTTCACAGGCAAGAGCTATCTAGAACAATGGAAAAAGTATAGTTTTCTTAAAGAGAATAGCAGGAGGTTTACACATTACCTCTGGTTAGTAAGTAGGGACTGCTCCCCATGTTTGGTCTCTCTCTCTCTCTCTCTCTCTCTCTCCCTCTCTCTCTCTTTCTCTGTCTTTGTGTGTGTTTTTATATATATCACATATATATATGTTTATATATATCATATATATATATAAGCTTCTATATCCGTCTTTCTGTCTGTTTGCACCTATCATCTGCCTATCTATCTACCATCAATCCATCCATCCATCATCTATGGCTATTTTTTAAGTTTGTCCTTTCATTCAACATTCATCTATTTATCATTATCTGTTTATCTACCTACCTTCTTACCTACCTAACTGCTTACCCACCTGGCCATTTGTCTATCATCTATCCATCCACGTATCTTCTCAAGCTGTGTAACAGTTGATATGCTTAATTCTGAGAAAAGTAAGGAAGAGTAATCTGAGAATGTTTTCAGAAGTCCCTCTGTCACACAAAGGACACTCATGGTAAATCATACAGTAACTTTGAGGATGAGTAAAGACTTGAACTTGTGTCTCAAGTCGCACTCCAGATTTCCCTTGCCTTTGTTTCTCTGTCCACTCTGCTAATCTTGTCTCATTTCCTAGGCGACAGTTATTTCTCTTTCTGGTGCTGATGGAGAATCAAGTCCCAATTCTGTCCTTGCAAGAGAAGTGACTTGGGACATCTTTCTAAGTAGAGTATCCTCTGTTAAGTTAAGATTGAATTATGATACCATGTGTAAGACATTGCATGCCCAATTAACAGCAACTGTTTGTCTTCCTTCTGGTGAAGCTGTTTCTATCTGTAACACATCTCAGGGGTCTTAAAAGCCTGCTCTTTCTTGGGCATTTGTTGGAAGAGCATACCTAAGTTGTTCACTCATTTTCAGAGAAGAGCTAATGAAGGTGTGACCATAACTGCAGGGCAAATGGGGGCAGGGGATTTTAGAGGATCCATGGTCAGGAGATGGAAGACTCAGATGGCCAAGTTCCTGGGACACCCTACATCCCTTCTCTGGGTATGAGTGTCCTCCTTTGCAAAGCTAGGCATTGAACTTGATCTTAGAGGTCTCTGCCAGTAAGAGCAGTGCGCTTCTTTGCCTTTCCTCCCAGGCTTGTTCTTCCAAGCTATTTATAACAAGCTTTCATTTCTCACTAGGAGAAAAGGAAGCAATCTCACTGGAAGACCTTGGCATTGACTGAAATGCCCATTGAAGGAGTTAATGACTTCAAGGTCACACCCTTGCCTATTGGTGAAGATTAAAGGAAGATTGTTTAAGAGGCAGAGAGCTTGATTGGCCTAGGCAGGGCATCTGTATACATGGTCCTCCCTTTCTGAGTTGAACACACAGGCCTCAAAGTCCAAATGTTCCATCCATGGCTTTGCTCCAGTGGCCTGTGTGATCTTGGAAAATCAATTAGCTTCTCCCAGCCTCATCTTCCTTTGTTTCTAAAACAAAATCGGCAAGAGAATTGCATGATATTGCAGAGAGATTAAAAGGTGTACGAGGCTAGACAGTGCTTGGTCATGTAGGGGATGGCTTTGGGGATGATCTAACAGTTGACATTTGAGATGTACCCGACATTTGAGAGACTGGAAAGAACTGGGATGCTCACCCTGTTTCAACACCTCTCCATCAGGGAAATTTTTGTCCCTCTTCTAGCCAGTGGACTATTGGAGAACACAAGTCTGCAGACAGCTGAGGGGCTGCTATTGGCATCTGGTAGGGACAGATCATGGTTACTGAATACTCTACAGTAAGCAAGACAGTCCCTTGTAGTGACACCAGGGCCCAGGGCTTTGCTTTGGCATTTCATTCAGAGCCAAGTGCATTGGATTTTCCAACACCTGGCATAGTGGCAGCTCCTTAATAGGTATGGGTTGATCCAAGGTCATGGGGAAGCAGAACCTTTCTCATTGGATGATGTCACTGGACAGTCAACACCTAGGGATAGGGTGGAAAAACATGGTCAAGATATGAAAGGTGTAAGAGGCTAGACAGTGCTTGACTGTGCAAAGGTTCACTTAGTTGTAGCAGTTGCCTGCTGGGCAGATAGGGAACAGATGTCACATGTTCACTGGAAGGCAGCCACCTTGTGACTTCAGAGCATCTACTTTCTGAGGTGTCTGAGCCAAAGCAAGAAAAGCCTATGTGCGGAAGAGGTTGCCATCAGAATCTGATGCGAACAGGGAACAGAGGCTCAAGATAGGCCTCTCTAAGGGCCTTTTAGTTCTGAGATCAATGTGTGCAGGGGCCTTGGATATAAGGAGTTAAGGTTTTAAGCTTTGTGATGAAAGCTAGGGAAGGAGACGCCTGCACGATCCCGGTACTGCTGGTGATACTGCTGAGCCCATGGCCCTGTGCGCTCCATGTCTCTTCAAAATGCTCTTTCTGATTTTCTACTCACACTGTGGCTCCAGGAAGGTAGCCCAAGAGCTGGAATTTCCAGTTCTATCTGACTCTAAGCCTGGGATGTCAATGTAGCTTTGTGGGCGTCACGTACTGAAAGCTGGCTTGGGTCCTGGATGAGAGATTAAGGAGGAACATCCTGACCTTCATAAAGGTGCCCTTACCCTACCGTGGTGTTGCAAGCTCAAGGGAGCTCTGCTGCTTCTCCTCAGCCTGTCCCCTGGGGACCCTCCACGGAAGTCCTGGCAAGCTGTGTCCTCTGCGGAGTCTTCAGGACCTAGGCCAGAGTCTCCCCTTGAGCTCACCCTTCATACTTCACCTTGTCCCCTTTCCTATCCCATGAAGGCTCATCCCCAGCACTTCTAGCCAGAAGAGACTTTACAGAGTCATCATCCATCCCCCACCTACCCTCAGGCCTGTGCCTGGGGTCAAAGTCATCTTTATCCCCGACGCTGCTCTCAACTTGGTGTAGGGCCAGCACTGATTCATGTTTGTTAAATGAATATTTGAGCACATTCATGTACTCAGGTGCTAAGTAAAACACCTGTCTTGACCCTGCAGATCAAGGATGTGGTAGGCTATAATTCTTTGGGTCACTGCTTCTTCACGGAAGATGGGCCAGAGGAACGCAACACTTTTGACCACTGCCTCGGCCTCCTCGTTAAGTCAGGGACCCTCCTCCCATCGGACCGGGACAGCAGGATGTGTAAAGTAATCACAGAGGATTCATATCCAGGGTACATCCCCAAGCCCAGGCAGGACTGCAAGTAAGTGTCTGCATAGCAAGCCTGCCCTTGGGGTGGGAAGGCGAGAGGGGCCAGTGCAGGGCCCCTGAGCAGCCTCAAGCTCTTCACAGCTTTTTGCTCACCTGGCACTTCTGTGGATGAGGGCTGAAAGTTATTCTCCCTCCTCCTCCATCCTCCACCCTCCCTTTTCCTTCCTTTCTCCCCTGTGAGCCTCACCAGTAGGATTTTATGTAGAACACCCTGTGCTCATCTGTGACTCTGTGTTACATAGCTTCCTTGTGGTCAGGAAGCAGCTAGCTGCCACAGTGGCTCCCACAGTGTATACATGTTGGCCTGACCACAGTAATCTCTTTCTAGCCATGAGAGAGACAAACAGAGATAGAGACACAGATAGAGACAGAGAGATGCAGGTAGAGACAGAGAGACAGAGAAACACAAAGAGACACAGAGAGGTAGAGAGAAACAGAGAGACAGACAGACACAGAGGAAAAACAGAAACAGACTGAGAGACACAGAGACAGAGAGACATGGGCAGATAGAGAGACAGACACACAAAGCTTCCCATGTGGATGACCATCTCCCTTGGAAATGGCTGCTTTCCCAAATTCTTGGACTGGAGACAGGCTTTGACTTCCACTTCTGATTCTGTAGAAATGCAACCTGTTTCTACCTTTTCCATTTCTAAACACTGAGCAGGCTTAGATGCATTGCCTTTCCATGAGAAAATAGAGTTGTAAGTGGAAAAACCAATGATTTCTCAAATCCCTGACCAGAGACTGTTTAGACCAATGATAGTGTCTTACTCAGGCCTGCCCACCATGCAGCAGAATGAGTGCTGGTGGCTCTCCAAAATGACAGTCTCTGTCCCCTTCTTGCAGTGCTGTGTCCACCTTCTGGATGGCGAATCCCAACAACAACCTCATCAACTGTGCAGCCGCAGGGTCAGAGGTGAGCAGAAATAACCAAAATGGAGCCGGCAGAGGCTGCCCTGGAAACGCCGGACCTGAGCTCACGACCACCCGTCTGTGCAGACTGGAGATGGGGAGGGGGGCTCCTGAAACTTGGTTTTAAATGACAGTTCTGTCACTTCATAGTACTTGCTGACCAGAGCTAATGAATAGACTTATTTGGGCTTGTGGTTTAAGGGACTACAGTCCTTTGGGATGGGGAAGGCCTGGTGGCAGGAGTGACTTGTGGCTGTGGCAGTGGGAGCTTGCTCTCATCTGAGGAGATCAAAAAGCAGAAAGATAGTGACCCACTTGCTCCAATTAGGCTCTGTCTCTTAAAAGTTTCACAGCCTCCCCAAATAGGGCCATTAGCTGGAGACCAAGCACTCAAGAATATGAGCCCGCAGAAGACATCTCACAGTCAGTCATTCCAGAGTATTAAGCAAGTTCGGCAGAATAACTCATTGTAGCTTGATTATTTTACCTTAGCATGGTGCCTAGTACATCAGTGCTATAAATTGACACCATCTGATTCTGGCACCAAAGCTGTGGCCTGGGTGCTATAAGTACCCCAAATAACTGGGGTCGGGGGACTAAGGCAGTAAAAGGTAGTGTGTCCAGAAATTATTCAGAGGTTCATGCACCTAGGTAATGACAACCAGGATACGAGCATTACTTTCTGACCCCACAGCAGGCTCTCTGTTCTCTGACCCGGCTCTCTCTGCTGTTGGCCTTGACGGGGCCTTGACCCTGACCTTGTCTATTGCTCTTTTTAGACCTGCAGGAAAAGCTGGGAATGCTTGCTCATGGAGCCTTCCTAGAATGCAGAGAGGAATCTAACCTCTTTAGGGACCCCTTAACTTAGACAGTGACCAATAGAACACGTCTAATGTGAGGAGTTAGCTGTCGAGGGAACCCCACAAATGGCATAAGCCTCTGGCAAGCACTGGGCCATTTGGGGGTATGTTTGGGGGTGTGTGGTGAGGACCTGTTCAGGTTCATACTGCATCCACTCCCACAGTCTGGATTACTTGGTCACCCTGTCCAGGAACTCACTGGCACTGACTTCTGTGGCTTTCTCCTGTGCCTTCTCCCAACAGGAAACTGGATTTTGGTTCATTTTTCACCATGTGCCAACAGGCCCCTCTGTAGGAATGTACTCCCCAGGTTATTCTGAACACATTCCACTGGGAAAATTCCATAACAACCGAGCACATTCCAACTACCGGGTAAGTCCAGACTACACCTCCCTGGTCAGCCTGCCCGTTCCCCAACCCCGGCCTGCAGATGATTAGAGCAGGGAACAGCTACATTGTTAGTGCAGGTCTAGAGCAGCCTCCTAAGGCCTGCAGATCATTCACCATTCGCATGACTCTCCTGTGGGGACCTGCTTAATTATCCACAGCATCCACATAGCCAAAGGAACAGATGTGCCTGCATTCCAGCTTCTCCTCCTGGGGCTGCTGGAATGGACACCTGATCGATTTTGTGATTGATTTCGATTGTGGGCATCACTGCTGTCAACTATGGAAAGTTGGACCTGGCCCACGAACCAAGGGAAGTCAGGGCATCTTCCAAAGGAACATCTTTCTGGGAAGTTGGGTGGCTTCATCTAAGTCAGCAGACTCCCTGACCACCTGCATTCATTCCCACATCTTTCTCAAGTATCCATGTATGTCCTTCTCCAAGTTAGTTGTGGTCAAATGGGGGCAGTACAAGATGACAAGGACCTCAGTCTATCATGGACCTTCATATAGAGATAATAGTTAAGACCAGAGCTAAAGGACATGGCAAAAGAGCTTGGGGCAAGGTTGAGACCAGAGATGCTACTCTGTAGATGTAAGTGGTCCTGAGGACACTCAGGTGGTACGTAGACAGGCTGGTGTCTGGTCCAGTTCCTGATGGTAAAGACAAGGAAACTGAGACTCCCAGAGAGGAATGGACAGGGTCAAAAAGATATTTCAGAGATCTGGGGAGATGGCCCAGGTGCGCTACTTGCTGTACAGGAATAAAGATACGAGTGTGTGTGTAACCCATTGTTGGGGAGTCGGGTGGCAGAGATAGGCAGATCCCAAAGGCTCATTGGCTATTTAGTCTAGCTCCAGGTCCAGTGAGAGACCATGTATCAAAATAGTAATGATGATAATAATGTGAAATGATAGAGGAAGTCATCCATCATCAATATCTAACCTTTATGTGCACACACACACACACACACACACACACACACACACAACTTCAAAAGACTTACCAAGGGAGAAGACTGAAAAAGAAAACATACAGACTTGGTAGACCTGTGCTAAAACCTGGGCTTGAGGGTCCAGGGCTGGTAGGAAGACAGAGAAGTGAGGAGCAGCAGGAGGAGGTGGGAGGAGAGGAGAGGAGGCCCTGTAGTATCAAATCCAGAGAATAAGGGGGAACAGGTTCAGAGGCAGTGGCCAAAGTATGGAAGAGATGCTGACAAGGCATTTCTGAGGCCACTGTGGGTGTCATGGCTGTCCCTGTGCAGAGGCAGGTGGTGAGACCATATTCATGATGTAGGCAGGAGAGAGAATGCACGGGCCTCTTGTTGGGACCTGCCCTGCCTAGGCCCTCAAAAAGACTTCCCACTGGCAAGGGAGGACCCGCAGGATCCTGCAGCACGGGAGGCCAGACAGGGGTGGAATGCACTGAGGAGTCAGGCTTTCAGTAAGAAGGTGGGACAGGGTCAAGGACACAGGCGGAGAGCCTTCAGCGGTGATGGGTCTCATCCTCTGTGGGAGGCAGGGAGGGAGTGAAGAAGGATCTCTGGCTGGGCCACCTTGACTGTCTGAGCAAAGACTGGGAGGGCTGCATCCAGGCTGCTCCCACCCAGAAAAGCTTGAGAACACAGCTTTTCTCAGGCATCTCATTCAGTCCTCACAGTCACCCTGTGAAGTAGGCACCGTTAATCCATTTTATAGATAAGGATGTGATGGGCCAAGGAGGTGAGTGTCATAGTCTGTGAAACTAGAACCAGGGAGGGGCTGAGACATATGTCATCACCATGACCAACTTAAAGCCAGCTGGAGATCAAGCAGCTGGGTGCTCCAGTTATCTGTAGGAACAAGCTGGTACGGGTTCCACAGGGATCTGGAGTGAAAGAGATTGGCTGCAAAATGGACAGCTCTGGCACCAAATAAAGAAGCCAGACTCAGGGTTGGGATAGAAAGCACTCTGGCATGCATGAATCCCTGGTTTGATCCACAGTACCCCATATAAACCAGGCATGGTGGCACACACCTATAATCCTAGTACTCTGGAGGCTGAAGCAAGAGAATCCTAAGTTCAAGGTCATTCTTGGCTATGTAGCAAGTTTGAGGCCAGCCTGGGCTACACGAGACCTTATCTCAAAAAGAAAAATAATTAATTAAATTTTAATTTTAAAAAACAAGAGAGAAAGAAAGCTGGGCTCTCTCCTCAAGTCAAACAAGAACCCAAGATAGGAAGTCTCTGATTCCTGCACAAAGGAAAGGTGAGACAAGTTTGACATTCCCTTTCAATGTCTGTGACACGTTTCCTGAGAGTGTGTACTCATAGTCCTTGATTTGGGGTCTGAGATGACAACTATCCAAAGTGGTATGTGTTCTGTGCATAGGCTTGGTTGTGAGACTTAGGGTTATGCACTCTAAGACCCCAGTTTCCTCATATGCATTTCCAACAGGACACTCGTCCCAGATTTGGTTAGAGTGAGGTTGACTGAGGCAGGTTCTTCCCTTATTCAGTAAAGACCCTATTCCCATGAACATAGCCTGTGAATCGTGCTAGGTTTACTGATACATTCAAAAGCGTACGCCATGCTAGTGTGAGAAGATAGCTATACGCAGCACTAGCAGCTCACGTGACCCTGGATGTCCCCCTCCAGGCTGGCATGATAATAGACAATGGAGTCAAGACCACTGAGGCCTCAGCCAAGGACAAGCGGCCCTTCCTCTCCATCATCTCAGCCAGGTATCAACCCTTGGGGAGACATGGCCCATGGGACCTCTCAGATGACTTCCACCCCTCTACCTCATTCATGGGCTCCTTTACCAAGTTCCTATGGAGTCTTTCTAGCTGGGCATTGAGCCAGCTCCTGGGGTACGGTACTGTGGCAGAAGTCTAGGCCAAGTCTGAGTTAGAGTCCACGATCCAATGACTAAAGGGAGACCAGAATTCCTCGAGGTTTCCAGATCCCTCAGCAAAGCCAGTGTGAGTAAGTTAAGACACTAAGAAGGGCCAGAGCCCATGGCAGGCTGAGCTGGAATACAAAGATGACAAGAAAGGAAATGTGCACTGCCCCTTTAACAATAAGAGACATACCAGCCAGGCTGCTATGTCAAGCCAGAGCTCTGCTGAAGGCCAGGAGCTGCTTTTTAAAGGTGTGGTCAGTGCCAGTCATGAAGGCTCATGCCTTTAATCCCAGCACTTGGAGGCAGAGGCAGGCAGATTTCTGTGAGTTCCAGCCTAGCCAGAGCTACATAATAAAACCCTGTCTTAAAAAAAAAAAAAAGTATTGTCTAAACCTCAAGGTATCATTAGCAAAACTAAGATCCTTTTTAATAGGCCTAAGTGGTTTGGTTCCATCAAAAGTGGGTAACTTCTACAACATGATCATGTTCACAGGAGACAGTAAGGACCCAGTATCAGGGCATGCAGACTCAGTCCTCCACTTTGTAGCTAAGGGGGTCCAGGAAAGGCATGAGTTCAATATGAGCGTGAGAGCCAGGTGTCTCCAGATTCTCCCTCTAGGCCACCTGGATGCTGGCTCTCTGAGCCTTCTGATTTGACCCCACTTGGGTCAAATCATACATTTCCTGCCGTGACTGGGTACTAAAGGGGAAGCCTCCTGCCTCTGGGAAGAGCTCAGAGCATTTACACCATGTAGATGGGTGTCTGTTGAGTGAGGAATGTCTAGGGTCCTGTGAGTGGAGAGAAGTTCATAGAGCCTGTGAGGAACAGCACCTCCTTCCCACCTCCCATGCTCCAGGTACAGCCCTCATCAGGACGCTGACCCACTGAAGCCTCGGGAGCCCGCCATCATCCGCTACTTCACTGCTTACAAGAACCAAGACCATGGAGCCTGGCTGAGAGGTGGAGATGTGTGGCTGGACAGCTGCCGGTGAGTAGAGAGAGATGGACGGCACAGCTGTGGAGACGCTCCTCCCCGAGTCTGAATGGGAGCAAGGTGGGGAGGATTCTGGGCATACTGACATTGGCTTTCTGCTCCCCCAGCCAGGCAGGGGTATAGAATGCCAGTGGGTTGTGGCCTGTGGGGGTGGGGGAATCCCACGACCTAGAAGCTGTGAGCCAGTCTCACCCACGATACCAGTGCTATCAGTTGCTCACAGGACCTCTCACTCTCAGAGGAAGGAAGTCCGCGGTGCTGGGCACCCGCTCAATGTTGACGCCTTGGCTGCCTTTCTTTCTTGCTGTGTTTCTCAAGGACACAAATTCCTAGCTCCATTTTGAGATGGCAAACTGAGGCTTGGTTAATTAACGTCTCTAGATTGCATGGCTAGTGAGTGACTGAACAGAAGCTTGAGACACCAAGCCAAATGAAAAAGGCCAAGAACACGAGTTCTAATAGGAGTCCTAATATCCTTCTAGAACTTTGGGCATTTGGCCGATACAGTTGTTTCAGGGGGACCTGTCTAGAATCCTTGGATGCGAGCAAGGATGGGCAGGTACTCCTGGAGGTGGGAAGGAGAAAGCCAGCTAGAACACCACTGTACCAGCCCAGATGAGAAAGGATCGTAGAGGGGAGAGTGGCTGCACTGAGCCTTCAGCACAGGCACGGGTGAGTCACTGTGTTTTTAGATGTGTTGAAGTGAGAATACTTGTGAAATATTCAGCCAAAATGCCCCAAATCTTTCAAAGAGTAGACCGGATGGTGGCTGATTTTAGAGTCACCAACGGATGGGTGGAGAAGGAAGCTCTCTGTGAGGTCCCCAGTGTCACAGTGGATAGAAAGCGACCATAGCAAAGTAGGAGAAGGGGACAACAGTGATGAGAAAAGCTGGAGATGGGCTAGAAGAGAACTAGAGAGCCTGGTACCCCACCTGAGACTTGGTTGATTGACTTGACTAGATGGACTCTGAAAAAAGTGGAATCACAAATGTGCTGAAAGGGAGCTGAGTATTAGGTATGTCGAGCAATAGAGAGCTTCCTGACAGCCAGGATCAGTCCAGTGTGGCCAGCCCAGAGGGCAACAGGGACTGACTTGAGCCTTCACTGCCAGGGCAAGACCTGGGCTTGGGCTTATAGGGGACACTGGAGATTTAGGAAGCAGCAGATGGTAGGTAAGAATTGCAGCTTGAGGAGATGAGTACCTTGGGCTGTACAGGACAGGTGGACGAAGCAGAGGCCCAAGTTCTGGCTCTGTGCAGTCCTTCACGAGGTAGGAGTGACCACCTCCAGACCTGCTCATACCACCCCTTGACCCCTTGAAGGGCAGAGCTGTGAGGGGGCAGACATGGTGAGCGCACCAGGTTGCACAGTGCCTTCTTGCTCTTGTCAGGGGCAGCACCTGCCTGACTTCTGGGAAACTTGGAGATTTGCTACCTGAACTTCTCACTGTAGCTGACACAGTAGTGAGAATGTCAAATACAATAGCGCCCACATGGCCCACCTTCAGCTGGTGCAAAGGCTGACAAGACCTGCCCAGCTCTGATCAACCCCACAGAGCCCGGGGGCTCAGCCAAGGGAGGCTCGTGGAGTCCAGCCCTCATGAGGCCGACGCAATGTGCCCCAAGTCCTGAGAGCCACAGGGTCACTGGGACAGTGTAGGAGAAGACTGGAATACCCATTTGCTGTACGGAACAGAGAGTGTGATTCCCTCCCACGATGTCCACAGTTTGACTCCTGGGACAGAGAAGGGTCCTTTTTCCCACGACCTCACTAACTTTGAGTGAGAGCACGCTCTGACTATCTGTTCTGGTCCGCAGGTTTGCTGACAATGGCATCGGCCTGACCCTAGCCAGGTAAGAGCACCTGTCATTGTGCTTGGCCTTCTGTGAGCGCTTGTCTCTGGACATGTCACTCCCAACATCTCCTCTCTACAGCGGCGGGACCTTCCCTTATGATGATGGCTCCAAGCAGGAGATAAAGAACGGCCTGTTTGTTGGTGAGAGTGGCAACGTGGGCACAGAAATGATGGACAACAGGATCTGGGGCCCAGGAGGCCTGGACCACAGTGGAAGGACACTCCCTATTGGCCAGTAGGTTTTCAGCAGTGGTAACTACCCCCTTCTGTGTGACAACCCGAATGACAGCCATGGAAGGAAAGAAGTTGCTGGACGGATGACTTCTGTCTGTTGGCTATAGATTTGTCTGCATTCTGTCAGTTTGTGACATGAAATAGTTGAGACTGACAATATAGTATTGACTAGACACACCACCAGGTACATAGCCATCACATGTGTAATATGGCCCTAGTCTATGTTCAGGGGAATATGGTACCTGGGATGAGAGACTCCGAGTCCCTCTCTTCTCTGACTGCAACTTACCTAGAGTGTTTCACTCACTTCTGAGTACAGCAGAGTGACACTCAGGCTAAAGCACACTTATGTTGTCCAAATGTGGAGCCATTGCTCACATAGATTGGGATCTCATGTACCAGGAGGCAGGTACAGGGAACGTATCTCAGGGCTGCTGTGTGTACAAGAGACAAGGCCTATTCTACTGAGGCCCTAGGGATTAGAATTGTTTTAGTCTTCTATTTATTCAGGAAAATACGGTTCCTGTTGCTAGAGTCAGCACACAAAATATGCAAACTGAAAGTTTCAACCTGAGTGCACTTCCTCAGGAACCATGCATAACTACGAGAAGCCTGGTGGAAGCCTGGGGACAGTCTCTCCCCGGGGACAGGTCCCTTGTACGCTTCTTTTTCCTCCTTTAAACACTTCTTTTTTATATTCCCTGTGAAAGAGAAGGAAAGATCCCAAGCTAGAGGCAGAGACATCAATACAAGCAAACATGTTCAGCACAGAGAATGACAAGCCTGGATTTGTGATCAGGGACAATAACGGCACCAGGAAGCCCAGCTAGCCCCTCATGGGCCTTCCCTTCCCCTACCCTGTTCAGGAACCTGGGAGACGTACCTCTGATCCTCTTCCCCCTGCCCAGCTAGGGCAAAGTTTCTCTGTCACTGCCTCTTCCCGGGTCCTCCATGTCTCCAAGCTGCCACCTCTTCCCGCTTCCTTCCTGCGCCTGCCTGCTCGTCGGGCTCTCTCGGGGCCCTGTGTCAGTCTCTGGCCTTGCCAGAGCAAGGGCAGCCTTCACCTTTGGAAAGGCTCAAAAGTTGCAACATGATTATTTTTACCACTGTCCATTTTGTCTATTTCTGTTCTCTCTTTCCCAAGGCAGCATGTCTCCTGTCATAGGCTTACTCACAGAGGAAACTCATATGGCTCTTAATCTGATTAAGTTGTTATAACAATGAAAACTAAGATGATAATGACTAACATTGTTCCTCTACCAAAAGACAGAATATTGGCATTCTCTGAGAGTATTTACAGTATTTGCCCAATGACTCTACACATGATGGGAAGATTAGAGAAAGTGCCTCAATAGGGGGCCCCAAGCCAGCAACTAGATAGCTGTTTATCCATGAATCTACCATCCTTCCATCTACCTACCATCCTTCCACCATCTATCCATCCATTTACCAATAGTCCCCTTCATCTATCCATCTATCCAACATTCATCTATCTGTCAACCCATCATCCAGCATCCATAATACTCATCCATCCAATCCAATCCATCCATACATTAATCTACCATCAGTCTATCTACCAACCATCCAGCCAGCCAATACATCCACCCATCATCCACCTTCCATCTATAAAGACATTCATCCAAGCATCATTCAGTTATTGACACTGTGCCTTCTCAGTGAGTTAATTGAGCTAGTAATGATTTTCAGTAGAAGGGATTGCTGGAGATGGTGTTAGAATGACTTTACCCAGAAAACCTCCTGCCATCCAACTCCAAAGAAACAAATATGGCATTCACCTGATGCCTGGCTTCCTTAACTCTACAGGAATTTTCCAATTAGAGGAATTCAGTTCTATGATGGCCCCATCAACATCCAGAACTGCACCTTCCGTAAGTTTGCAGCCCTGGAGGGCCGGCACACCAGTGCCCTGGCCTTCCGCCTCAACAACGCCTGGCAGAGCTGCCCCCACAACAACGTGACCAACATCACCTTTGAGGATGTGCCGGTGAGTGGAGCACCAGGGCAGGCTCCTGGCAGAACCAGGCTTTGAATGATGACTCACAAGTCCCCCAGAGCTTGGAGATTGAGCTGTTGCCACCACCACAAGGGTGGAACAGCCTCCTCCAAGTAGGCTGCACCGTGTCCCAGTTTGCTCTGGATCCAAACTGGAAAAGTACAAGCCCAGGTTGTTCCACAGGTCAAGTCTGGGTGAAAGCCCACTGGCCCTCACTCTGTGCTTCACTGGGAAACCTCACAATAAACTCAGGCTTGAGGCTGATTTCCAAGGCCTTGACATACTGGGTATTGTGACCGGCCCACCTGAATTGACACAAATCATGTCAACTATCCCTGCAGCGTTCAAGTCTCCCGAAGACACGATATTTAATCTCATCCTGAAGGTAGAATGCAAGCAGGGACCTCCTGGCTATAGACAGAGATGAGGAAAGAGAAGCTGAGGCCACGGTTGCCTTTGAGACCTGCTATTGTCACTGTCTGTGGGCTGTGGTCTCCCAAGCCTTTCCCTCCTCCTCCTCCTCCTCCTCCTCCTCCTCCTCCTCCTCCTCCTCCTCCTCCTCCTCCTCCTCCTCCTCCTCCCCTCCCCCGCTGCTGCCTTTTGCCAGTCTGCCCAGTCACTGGAAGGCTGAGTGACAAGATATGAAACTTAAGTTACTTAATTCCTTTACTCAGACCACTGAGGGCCTGAAGTAGGTCAGTCACAGAAATATCCAATGGCTTGTGCTGCAAGACTGCCTTCCTCCTCTCACATACATGTCCCCCACACACACCACCATGCGTACACACTTTCATGCAAAGACTCATTCACCCCCACGCTCACACTCACTCTCCTTTGTGCCTGTGTCAAACGAGTCTCCAAAGCCACCCACAGCAGTCAAACTTATGGTGAACAGAGACCAAAACTGTACACTGGTCCCGAGGTGAGGCACAGTGACCCTCTGACTGCTTTTCTGGCTCCTTTGGAGAGGTCTGTCGTGGTTTCCTCCAGCGCTGAAGGGCGGCCTCAGTCTGGCTACATTGTAATGTCAGAGGAAATTGGAAACTTCGCCCTAGCCTGATGACAGCTACAGTTTCCCCTCACCTTCTGGCCCAGCCTAATTTTCCTGGGCTCTGTTCAGATTACTTCCAGAGTGTTCTTTGGAGAGCCTGGGCCCTGGTTCAACCAGCTGGACATGGATGGGGATAAGACGTCTGTGTTCCATGATGTGGATGGTTCTGTGTCTGAGTACCCGGGCTCCTACCTCACCAAAGATGACAACTGGCTGGTGCGGCACCCAGACTGCATCAACGTCCCTGACTGGAGAGGGGCCATCTGCAGTGGGCGCTATGCACAGGTGAGGATACCACCTTGGGTCATTCACTCACTAGCTCACTCAAACTTATGGCAAGGACTCAGTGAGCCTGCTGACCGTCCAGCTGTGCACTGGGTCAGAAAGAGACGCAGAATTTCCCTTCCTTTCTCTCTGTGTCTCTCACCTCCTTCCAATAGGATGTGCAAACTCAAAAACACTTTATAGCAGAATGCTTCAAGTTAGGTTTCAGAAGTTACTAACTGCTGACCATGTTAACACACACTCTTGGAGCCTCAGCTTCCTTATTTGTGAACTTGGGATGATAGCTGAACTTCCTTAATGATATTTGAAGAGAAGCTTCTGATAATGTAAATAAACTCCTCTCTTCTGTCCCTTCTTTGCAATAGAAATGAAAATGCAAACCATAACTTTTCTAGTAGCCATGTTAAAAAGTAAAAAGAGACAAGAGAAATTAGTTCAATGGTATTCTATTTAAGAAAAACACAATATGCATATATACACTCAAAATACTATCCTTTCAAAAGGCAGTCAGTATAAAAATTATTAATGAACCCAGGTGTGGTGGCACACACCTTTAACTGAGCACTTGGGAGGCAGGAAGAGGCAGACAGAGATCTGTGAGATCGAGGCCAGCCAAGTCTACATAATGAATTCTAGACTAACCAGGGGTACAAAGTGAAACTCTGTCTCAAAAACACCAAGAAAAGAAAAAAAAATTGAAATTTTTTTTCTGTTCAGAGATGTCAAACTTCAGCATGTATCTTATATTTCTAGCTCACTTCTTTTGAAATATCAGTTCATAACAATGTACCAATACCTACCAAAATAGTCAAGCTGTGTTTAATGGAAAAAACATTTTCACTACTTTTGTTTTGAAATTTAAATTAATTAAAATAGTATTTTAAAACTGATTCCGCCACCTGGTCTTATATCCAGGACTCAGTGGCCACACATGACCCATGGCTTGAAGTAGAACAAACTAGAAGAATTAGTCATGACCTTGTGATTGTTACTGCCATTATCTGGATGAATGATGAAGTGATGGGAGGGAGTCCAAGAAAACAGTCCGATTAGGAGGAAGCGTGGTGGGCCAGAGGGAAGTGTGTGGGCAAAGGTGTTCCTGACCGTCCTACAAGGCAGACAGCTTCACCCCCACAGCAGGCATCAGCGATCGGGTTGTTAAGGAAACAGAAAACTAGGAGTTGGGGGAAGGTTGAGAGGTAGAGAGGGAGCCAGTGCTAGGCCGAGGGGACAGGGCCACAAGGGCAAAGAGGGCGCAGAGTGCAGGTAGGCGAGCAGGGGTTGGGTGGGAGAGGCGAGCTTTAACAAGAGGAGGGACCCAGGAAGCCAAGGGCGGGAAGTTGAGAGTGTTTCTTTCTGAGGTGGAAGGTGAGGTCATGTGCTGAGAATCCGGGAGCAGCCTAGGGAGGGGCGACCTGGGGAGAGCGATAGAGGTCTGGAAGAGCTGCTGCAGAACACGGAAGACGCTGACTTGCAGCTGGACTGCCTGGCAATGCTGAAAGCCCCGTGAAGACGGGAGCAGCGCTTCTCTCTCACTAGGGGATTTTCTCAGCCTGGCTTCAAAGTCCTCAGAGGACGGGATGTGCAGTGGTCTGGAGCCAGGCTGTATGTATGGATAAGCAAGAGCCAAGATGCCAGTGGGAGTAATGGGTTACAGAAGATAAAAGGGGAGGGGAGCTGATGGGTGGGAGTCGGGCCTGCGTAGCTGAAGGGTGACCAAACCCTTAAACTTCGCACCCACATCAGCATTCAGATGAGGCATCCTGTGCAGAGCCCAGACTGTCCTGCCCTTCCTCTCTTCCTGATACTCATCTCGGAAAAGGACTGACCCTTACAGCTTCCCAGGTTATCACAGCTAGCTACTGACTAATTAGCATGAATAATCTCCTCCCTTGGCTCTGTAGCTTACAGAATAATGTATCTTTTAACACTTTTGACAGCACTGAGATGGACAAGACTGGAGTTTCTCTTCTGTCTTATGTATAATAGAACTGGAAGAGAGGAGAACATCCTTCCAAAGGCACATCATCAAACATTGGTGTGATGGACTCTCTTGGCCACAGCTATAGGGACTTAATCATAAAATGTGGAATGAACCAGAGAACCAGAGAGAAACAGAGAGTGGGTGGGTGTATATATCCATGGGTGGCTACTTTTGCCTGTTCTGGACCTGCAGAGGCCAGAGGCTAATACTGAGAATCTTCCTCTATCAAACTCTTTCACCGAACCTCTCTCACTGTTTTGACCAGGCTGGACATTCAATGAACCCTGTCTGTCTCTCTCTGCCCCCCCCCCAGCACTGGAGTTATAGACACATGCTACCATTCTCAGCTTTTACATGGGTGCTAGAGATCCAAACTCAGGTACTCATGCTTTGAGCAGTAGCATCTACCCACTGAACTACCTCCCTAGCTCCCAGAAGAGTGTTTTAAGCAGAAGCTGGCTTTTTATCCCTTAGAGACTCAATGGCTGGTGGTCTTATTTTCAGTTTCTCTCTCTGAATGAGAAATGCACTCATCTGATGGGGACTGGCATGTTCAGAGCCTGGTTCCAGGAGCTCAGAGCCAAAGGGTGAAATAAGGTAGCACACCCAGGCCAGCTCTCAAACACAGGAGAATCTTGCCAGAGGTTGTATCTGCAGTAGAATGAGAATGAGTCTCTTTTGTTGGTCCTGATTCTATAGGCTTGGCATCCTAGCTACCAGGGAGACTGAGGTGGAGGATCACAAGTTCAAGGTCTGACTGGCTACAGGATGAGTTTCACTTAATGAGACCTTGACTTAAAATAAAAAATCAAAAGAGGACTGGGAATGTAGTTCATTGGTAGGATGCTTATCTAGCATCTACAAGGCCCTAAGTTTAATTTCCAACATGGTAAGAGAGAAGGAAGGAAGGAAGGAAGGAAGGAAGGGAAGGAGAGAGGGAGGGAGGGAGTGAGGGAAGGAAGGAAGGATGGAAGGAAAGAAGGAAGGGAGGGAAGGAAGGAAGAAAAATACATTAGATACGTTAGTCCTCTTTCTCTTCCTTGGCCTTCCATGTGAATCCATTTTCCAGAACTCACTGCTTGACTGTTAACTCCTGCCAGCTCCCCCGGCAGCAGCAGTCACTGTTGGGATCACAGAAAGCATCCTCCAGGCTGCACAGTGCAGCTTGGGCTGTGTCCACCAGCAGAAAGACATGTCCCCTTATTTGGAATTTTTTTTCATTCAGGCCTTTTAAAAACAGCTCTGTAAAGAGAAAGTGGCTTTGGGGAAAGCACCCTCTGTGATCAGATGTTAGCCAGATGCTTCTGGAACAATCCCTTGTAATGGCCCTTTTCTGTATTTCCTTTTTGGGGTTTCAAAGATGTATATTCAAGCCTACAAGAGCAGCAACTTGCGAATGAAGATCATCAAGAACGACTTCCCCAGCCACCCTCTCTACTTGGAGGGAGCCCTCACCAGAAGCACCCATTACCAGCAGTACCAGCCTGTCATCACCCTGCAGAAGGGCTACACAATCCACTGGGACCAGACAGCCCCTGCTGAGCTCGCCATCTGGCTCATCAACTTCAACAAGTAAGTGGGAGCTGGCCAGAGCAGTAATTCCTCATTGCAAAGGCCTAGAGCACTGCAGGCTGGCTTGTAACCTCTGTAGGAGGTACCCAGAGAGGTTCACATCACCCAGAGTTGAGAATCCAAAGGACACAGGTTGAGGTCTCGTAGTGAGCCTACCTTGGCCAGGATAACCTCTTGGAACCTTAGGTCCTTCGCCTCTGAGACTGGGTTGATGTTACCTCCCAGATGTCCAAAAAACATGGAGTAAGCTAATGAGTATATGCCAGCTACATCTCCTTGTTCTTGGCATTAGCAAGTGCTCAATAAATGGCAAAAAAAAAAAAAATGTGGAATTACTGCTGCCATTCATGGTGAGGGAAATGAGGCTCTGTGGGGGCGTTTAGCTACTTTTCTGTTGCCGAAATAAAATACCCTAACAAAAGCAACTTCAGAAAGGAAGGGTTATTTTCTCTCACAGTTTGAGGGTGCAGTCCATCACGGTGGGGAAGTCATGTGGGCCGGAGCTTTACGCAGCTGGCCACATTGCATCTACAGTCAGGAAGCAGAGGGAAACCAACCAATGCTGCCACTTTCTTCCCTTTCTCCATGTTATTCAGTCCAGGACTCCAGACCATGGACTAGTGTCCTCCACATTTGGGGTAGGTCTCCCCACCTCAGTTAACCTAGTCAAGAAAATCCTTCAAAGGCATGCTCAGAGACTAACCTAACCCAGACAGTCCCTCACAGGTGAGCCCTTTCCTAAGCGGTTCAAGGTCCTGTCAAGTTGATCAGTATAAACCATGACACAGGAGAAGCAGTTTGGGTTTATACTCAGACATTTTCTATGTGCATCTATGTGCATCATCACAGGAGTCCTGAGACAGACATTTATCTGCTGCAGAAAAGAAGATGCAGTAGGCCTCTGATCAGGAGGGGCTGAACCTCTCAGTTGCTTGTGCTCATTAACCACAGCCCAGTTGAAAGAATATCATTTTCCCAGCCAAGGTCCCACATGGAGCACCCCCCAGCGCAGGCTCTGGATGCCCACAGCTGACCCTTCCTGATGGTCCTCCTCTCCTCCCGGCAGTCACCGTCCATCCTTCTCTCCTTGAACGTTGCATTTTGTTTCTTGAGACCAAATATCAGTATAGAGCTCTGGCTGGACTGAAACTCTCTATGTAGACCAAGCTGGCCTGGAACTCACAGAACTCCTCCTGTCTCTGCCTCCTAAGCGCTAGGATTAAATGAGAGCTACCAGGCCTGGTTCCTTCAATGCTTTGTAACTTTCAGAATTCTTTCCAATTTTCCCAGGGAAGAATTCTCTGGCTACCCTCCCCAGGGTATGACTGAGGTCCCTAGGGCCTGGATATGCTTGTTCGCGTGTGACTCCACTTTCCATTCTAGGGGTGACTGGGTCAGAGTGGGGCTTTGCTACCCAAGAGGCACCACCTTTTCTATCCTTTCGGATGTTCACAATCGCCTGCTAAAGCAAACATCCAAGACTGGGACCTTTGTGAGGACCGTGCAGATGGACAAGGTAGAGCAGAGTTATCCTGGAAGGAGCCATTACTACTGGGATGAAGACTCAGGGTAAGGAGGCTCCCATTGCCTGCAGATAGGGGCTCAGCTCCATGTGTCCTCACGGATCTTCCCAAAACCCTGACAGGCAGAGTGTATTTGGTTGTTAATTACAACCAACCAAAGCAGGATGTGTTCCTATGTACTTTGACCCGGCACTGAACCATGTACTTAATCACTTAACACAGCCCAGGTTTGGGAGGGACAGAACCCCTCTATTAAATAAGCATTGGGAAGGACTGGAGAGATGGTTCAGCAGTTAAGAGCACTGTTTGCTCCTTAGAGCAGTCCAAAGACTGGGGTTCAGTTCCCAACACCCATATGGCAGCTAATAACCATCTACAACCCCGGTTTTTGGTAGTTTGATGCCATCTTTTGGCATCCACAGGCATTGTACAACATGAGTCCACTTCCCTATGCAGGCAAAACACTCATACATAAAATAAAAATACATAAATCAGAAAAATTAAATATGCATGTAAATTGTAGGGAAAATAGCTATTTCAAAAAAACGTGAGGGCAGTAAGCAAAAACAAACAAACATGGTATACTATCCTCCAAAGCCCAATTGAAATACAGAATATTCTCTCTAATTTACAGATGGGTAAAGAATACACAGAGAAAATAGGAGTGACTTGCTCAGGGACTACAAAACAAATCTGACTCAGCTGTATCTGAACCTAGAACAATTTGTACCCCAAGCCATCACCTTTCTGCTAACCTGCACTGGGTCCTGATCAACAGAGGCATGATGAAGACAGGGTGTCATACAGACCAGGGAGCTCTTTGTTCCCTCCCTTAAAAATCTGGGGCTATATAAGTGACACATCTACAATAGAATCTCTATACCCAAAGCTTATGGAACGTAATGAAACAGTGGGTAGAGAGAATACTAATGCATCTCTCAATTCTTTCCAGCGAACCTTCCACATGCAAAAGAGAGCAATACACACAAGAAGGACCACAAGTGACCAAATTGTAGAGAATAAGAGACCGCTGAATGCATGTCCCAGGATAGGACTCCTATATTAAACTTCACTCACCCATGGCTCAGGCACCATTGTGGAAAAGGGGGCAGAAAGACTGTAAGATCCAGGATCTTTTAATGTGCATGACCATAAAGAAACCAAGTCTCCCAGGTTTCTGGGAACTTGCTCATATGAACTTACAGCAATGGTGACAGCATGTACAAGATCCATGCAAACTCAATCAGACAAAAACTCAGCATTGTAGTGGAGAAATGGGTAGGAGGTTCCAACCTTAGCCAAGGAACTATTGGCAGCTGATCACTGCTGTGTAGGGGAGACTTGGTCTTCTTTAGGAGAGTGGCACTAGGTGGACTGAACAGCAAGGGATGAACTCACACCAAGGGATACTTGGATACACAAATTTGACTCTTGATAGGCCATACCATATATGACAGAATGCATGAAATCTGGTGGGTAGGCTGGGTGAGGGGGAGATAGGAGAAGATATCTCAATATGATTAAGATGCATTGTATGAAGTGCATAAAAATTCAATAAAATATACATTGAAAAAGTATAGTGCTGGGAAGATGGCTTGATCAGTAAAGGACTTGCTGGGCAAACATGAGGACATGAGTTCAATCCCCTAGAACCCACATAAAATAACTGGGCACAGTAGCATGTATTTGTAATCCCAGAGCTGGGGAAACAGAGACAGGCAGACCCCTGGGGCTCATTGACCTGCCAGCTACAAGGGCAAACTCCAGATAAAGATGAGAAACCCCGTCTCAAAAAATAAGGTACACAACCCCTGAGAAATGGCATCATCATGCCCATTGGAACAAAGGTTCTTGATGTTGGTAGCTTGAAACTGCCACTTGGTGAGGCTCATTCCCTTGCATTTGAGTGCATTCATGTGTACTTAACCTCTTCTATCAGTATCTTCCCCAAGCTGCCTTCCTTTCTCCATTCCTCAGGAGGGACATGGTACAAGCTGGTCACAGAAGCTGCCATTCACACGTTTCACACGCCCTTACAATTCAAGCACCAACCAGTAGACAGCAAGACGCACGGGGCTTTCCTCATTCTAGCCCACAGGAGGGAGCATCCTCTTAGCTATATGTAGCCAATAAGCAGTCCATCTTAGAGTGCAGTGTGAGCCCCTGCTCCGGTCAGCGGTGGGAAAGGGTAAGATGTGGCCTCCTGGCATAAGGCCGAGCAGGCTCAGCCGGGATTGGCTCCCAGAAAGAAGTGTGTGCAGACAGGCAAACCTTATCTTTGGAAATTACAGACATATAACTCAGTCTGAGAGCATTTTTCTGAACTAAAAGAGCAATAACAAATGCAAAGTGGTACTGTGACTTCCTTATAATCTGACTCTCTCTAGCCCTGGGTCAGCTTCCTTCATGATAATTGCTACTGGAATAAGTTATAGCTTGGAGAAAAGTAGACTCAGGAATGTTCACATTTGCAGGATGAGAGCTCTGTTGCTCTGCAGCTATGTGGTCCTGAGCAATCACTCCTCTGGCAAATCAGGATGACAATGGCACAAGGCTGAAGATTAAATGAGATAATATGTCATTTTACAATTGTATGACATAACACATAATTGGCTCTCAGAAAATAATTACCAACATTTTCAGCTCCTTTTTCAATGCCTTTGTTTAAATTTTAAAAATTTGTTTATTCTCATTTTTCTGTGTATGAGCTTTTGTGTATCTGTGTATGCGATGCACAGAGATCAAAAGATGGCATAGGATCTCCCAGAACGGGTACTGCAGATGGTTGTTAGTTGCTGTGTGGGTGTTGGGAACCAAACCTGAGTCCTCTGCAAGAACAGCTAGTGCTTTTAACAACTGAGCCAACTCTCCAGCTCTCAACGCATTCTATTTTTATTTCTCAAGTGCATATGGCTCTGACAGACGCAGTTCCATGACATAAGACCTCCAGGGTATAACCTGAGTGATCAGGTTTGTTGTTTGTGTCTTCATGTGTTTGAGACAATGTTATGTAGTTCTGGCTGGACTTGAACTCACAAGGTAGACCTATCTGGCCTTGAACTTGGGATGAACCTTCCACCTCTGCTTCAAAAGTGCTGGGATGACAAGTGAATGCTACCATGCCTCACTCAGATAAGGAGAGGGTTCTGAGTGCCCAAAGGAACACCTGGATTCCTCCTATGTACAGGTTGCTCTTCCTGAAGCTAAAAGCCCAGAATGAAAGGGAGAAATTTGCCTTCTGCTCTGTGAAGGGCTGTGAGAGAATCAAGATTAAAGCTCTGATCCCAAGGAATGCAGGCATCAGCGACTGCACGTCCACTGCCTACCCCAGATTCACCGAGAGGGCTGTGGTGGATGTGCCAATGCCCAGGAAGCTCTTTGGGGCTCAGCTGGTGAGTGGCCATGGTAGCCTACACCCTTTGCCTCCAGGAGGCTCAGGTTCAGCTGGGCTCCCCTCTGCTCAGCTCTATGACATGGTTCTGAGACAGGGCTCAGGGCAGGTAAGGGGAAGGATTATCCAAACCTCACACCCTCACAACTGGACCATGTTTGTTTTCCAGAAGACAAAAGACCACTTCCTGGAGGTGAAGATGGAAAGTTCCAGGCAGCACTTCTTTCACCTTCGGAATGACGTCGCTTATATTGAAGTAAGCAATGCTGGCCCTGCGAAGTCCCAGTGGGTGGGGTGTCAGTTACTTGTGCTGCACTGACCACAGTATCTCACAACTTAAGGGAAGACAAATTATTTGGCTCACAGTTTCAGAAAGCTTCAATTCATCGTGGTAGGGAGGGCATGCAGGAGCAACTCAGTTCAAGGAAGTGTGAGCAGGACCAGCAAGCAACGAGAGAGGCAGGAACTAGAGGCCAGTAATAGCTTTCAAAGACCAATTTTCTAGTTTGCTTTCTAGTGCTGTGATAAAACATTCTGACCAAGAACAACTTGCGGGAGGAAGGGGTTTACTTCATCTTACATCTCCCAGGTCACAGCCCATCACTGAGGGAATTCGGGGCAGGAACCTGGAGGCAGACGCTGAAGTACAGACCATGGAGGAGGACCGCTTACTGGCTTGCTCCTCTGGCCTGTGCTCAGTCTGCTTTCGAGAACCCAGGACCGCCTGCCCAGGGGTGGTACCACCCACAGTAGACTGGGCCCTCCCCCATCACTCAACAGCCAAGAAAATGCCTCACAGACACGCCCACGGGCCAATGTGATAGAAGACATTCTACAATTGAGATTCCTCTTCGCAGGTGTGTCAAGTTGACAACCAAAGCCAACCATGACAACCCATTTGTAGTAACCTACTTCCTCCAGATTCTACTTCCTGCAGGTTCCACAGCCTCCCAAAACAGTGCCACTAGCTGGGGAACAAGCATTCAAATCAAAAGCCTGTAGGACAACTGTCAGACTCAAATTATGATGGGTGATAAGTTGTGATAAGTTGTCATAAGCTGGGTGGCTTAAAACAAAAGTTTGCTCTCGTAGTTCTGGAGTCAGGGAAGTCTCCTCTAGCTTCTGGCGGCTAAGGACCCTTTGAATTAGAGATGTATCACTGCTACCTCTGTTCATCTTCATGAGACCCTCTCTCCTCTGTCTGCCTTATGTCTCTTACCTGTCTTCCTAAGGTCTCCGTCTTTGGATATAGCACCCACACCAAACATCCTGGATGATTCTGCCCTGAGATCTTTAAGTTACATCTATCTGTCATTAAGATATCTGCAAGGATCCCATTTCTAACCAAGATCACTTTCATAGTTTCCTAGTGGGTGTGTCTTTTCGGGGGGGTCACTATTCAAGTCACTGCAGCAGGACAGGGAAAGTGATGTGGAGGGGTCTCATGATCTGAGTAACTTCTACGTTCAGTGTCTACGTAGGAACCACTCTGATAGGAGAACACTGGAGCCTCAGCTGCCTCTGGGCCCCTCACCCTGTGTTGCTTTGGCTCTGCAGGTGGATGGGAGGAAGTACCCCAGCTCAGAAGACGGCATCCAGGTAGTGGTAATTGATGGGAACCGAGGGCACGTGCTGAGCCACGGGAGCTTCAGGAATGCCATTCTGCAGGGCATACCCTGGCAACTCTTCAACTACATAGCAGCTGTCCCTGACAAGTAAGTCCATACCTCTGCTTCTGGAACTGTCCAGTGACACAACAGACCCCTGGCTAGGGCCCTGTCCCATTTATGTAAGCTCATATAATACATCACAGTCAGGTGATCTACCCACAGATTGTGCCTGCTGGGTTGGGAAAACTTCATGTCTGCTGGCACTCATGCTAGAGCTAGGGGCTGCTGTGGATATAGGTCAGGCTGGGACGGACAGGACTGCCGCCTTACATGTGGGAAGGCTGCCTGGCCCTCTGCCCCCATCACGACACATTCTTCCAATGATCTCATCTCCGCCTACATCTCCAACACCATCCAAATGCTGGTGACTTCTGAAACTCTCCAGCCCAGATCTTTCTAAGCCTTACTCAGTCTTATCCAACTGCTGCTTAGAGATCGCCGCCTAGATGTCTCCCGTGGAACTGAATCCTCATCCCTTGATTGTTTCCTTTTTCTTTTAGCCTTCCAAATCAACCATCCTCCTGTTTTTCCTGTACCATTAAATCATCATCCATCCAGACGGTTAGACTGGAATCTGGGCTTCACATTGGACACCTCTGCACCCCTATGTTCTAGTACAGTCAGTGCTACCTGCATCATTCCCCTCCCTCTGGGTTCCTTCCTTGTGTCTTCTGTAGCCCTGCTCTGTCCCTATTGATCTCCATCACCATGGACACAGGCTCCTTAGAGGTCTCTTTCTTCCCATCTCCCATTTTGGCAGCTAATTTGAGCTTCTTAAGTGTTGGGCTTGCCCACGGCCCCTCCCCACCACCTTGCAAGTCTAACTCACCTGCTACCTCCCCAATGAGGTCTCTTCCCATCCAACCCATCATCCTCCATTGAAGCACGGCTTAAAACAGGATGAAGGGGAGGGGGCACTCGTCTGTTGCCCAATCAGGAATCATACTTCTTGATGTTGGTAGTACTGGGAACTTACCTGTGTCTGTCTAGTATCTGACTAATTACATGGCTGTGGAAATCGCTCTGGAGCCACAAGCTGGTGGAAAACCTGGGTCATTCATGAGGCACCTGTCACACGTAGGAAGTTAGAAAATAGTTAATGAGTGGAAACAAACATCCTCCCAGGTGCTCTCTGTGGCCCTGGGTGAATTGGACTGAATTTGAGATTCTAGAGAATGGAGTTTTGCCTAGTCACATAGGATGTCTGTTTTTCTGTCCCTCATCCAGTGTTTCTTTCTCATTATATTTTTGTGTATGCGTGTAGGGATGGATGGAGTACATGTGTATATTTGTGTGTGTACATGTGTGTGGAAGCCACAGGACAAACTTGGGTGCCATCCCTCAGGCACTGTCTACCTTGTTTTGGAGAAAAAAGTTCTCTCATTGGCTTGAAACTCTCCAACTGGGCTACACTGGCTGGTCAGTGAATCCCTTTACTTCCCCAAAGGTGAGATTATAAGCACCACGCCTGGCTTTAATTGTACATGGGTTCTGGGGATCAAATTCAGGTTCTTGTAACAAGGCAGGCACCTGACTGACCAAGCCATCTCCCCAGCCCCACACTATATTTTCCATGTACAGATTCAAACAGAAGATATGACTTCCTGACTTGGGAAAATACATTTATCATCTAGAGATCAGTAGATTTCATGTGTTTTCTTGGTCACAGGACTTCTTCTGGAAATGAACCCAAGTACAGAAACCAGGAGCCCAGACTTGAAATGGGCCCCAGAGTCACTCTATTTGGAGTTGGGTGCAGGGCTGTTCATAGCCTTGGTACCTCACTGGGAGAAATGTGGATGGTTTGAGCTAGGCTTGGGCTGGCAGTGAGTAGCCAGGCAGGAATGGGCATCACTTACCCCTCTCTGGCATCTTGGGAAGAAGCAATGAGTGGGCTTGGCAGGTTCTTCTGTCCTGTGGCCCTGACCTAGGCTAGGCCTAGCCCACTCTCCCGACCCCATCCCTAAGACCACTGCCGGCCCCAAGATCCCAGCCACTCATACCACAGACACTGAGGATGGCTTCTAGGAGCTGCCTCTGACCTTCTACCAGTGGAAAGCTGTGCCACCTGACACAGGAGCTGAGTGGTCTAAAGAATTATTGTACCAGGCAGAAAGACTTTGATGTGAGTGACATGGGGAGGCCGGGTGGTAAGCAAGCCAGTCTCCCTGGCCTACTCCTGTCAGCTGGTCCAGATGCCATTGTGAAAGCATAGCCTTCCTTTGAGTTCTCTGAGCTCAGCCATGGGTCTTCAGTGTTTTTTTTCTGAGTCTTAACAATGGAGAAATTTCCTCCTGGGAGCAGAGCCTGGATCCACCGCCAAGAATGTGTTTGTGATGAGCCCTTTCTTGGTAATGGGCCTCACCCTGCCAATCCCTTGGGCCTCCCCTCTTGCCTTCTTGAAGAGCCCAAGGCAGCCCCCAGCTACCTTCCCATCGGCCCTTATTACACACTAGCCTCTAACAGTTCTTCTGTTGCTCCCAATGGGACATGAATGGGGGTAACAGCAGGTTCCAGAATCCTATACAGTTTTTCCGTGTCTGGACTGTGGTCTGTGGTTACAGAGTTCCTTTGAGATGGGAGTTGGGAGCCCCATGGAGCTTCGGCCTGGGTTCTGTTTCAGAGGGCGGTGCTCACTCCTCATGTCTGGCCCACCAAGGAGGCTGTTTTCCCAGCACTGGGGGCAAAATACAACCCAAGGCACGACAGAATCCCCACTCCCCTGTGGCAAGTTGGGTCCTTCGTTGTCCAGCCCCCTGCCTTCCTGAGCACAGTCCCCTTTGGGAGGCCTTGACTGTATAACTGTTTCTCAATCTCCCATTTGCAAAAACAGACGGATCTTGCTTGACCAGAGAGAAAGATGACACACAGCAGAGGCCATTCTGAGCATCTGGTAACTACTTTGTTCTTCCCAGAATGATCTCAGACTGGGCCATGCTCTTCTAGCAGCTGAAAGGAGGCCAGCTCTGAGCTACACAGAGCCTGGTGACCAGCCTCAGAAACCAATAAAGGTCATATGGTCTCATGCACAAGCATGAGTACCTGAACTCAGATCCCAGTAGCCATGTACAAAGCCACACCAGCACCTGTAACCTGGGATAAGTGGGCAGAGATGAGAACTGCTCAAGCCTGCTGGCTGCCAGCCTGGAACCAGAGTCTGTAAAAGACCCTGTCTCAAGTGAATAAGGAAGAGAGTCATAGAGCAGGATCCCTGATATCTTCCTGTGGCCTCTATGTGCCCCCACATACAAGTGCATACATCACACAGACACACCACATTCACACACATACACAGAGAAGGGAGGTGGGTGGGGAGCCTGGGGGCACAGCCTCCTGAGAGCACGTGGAGATGAAGCTTGGAGGTCAGCAGGCCTGCTGAGGTTGGCTGTGCAGTTCCTGTGAGCTCCCACGGCCACTGCAGCAGGTCTCCGAGTCCTGTGCTGTCAGGAACTCTGGGTGGCTTTGTGGTTTGCCGGCTGCTCTCTCTTCTACCCTTGCTTCCCACTTCTCACTCTTCTCTGCTCCCTTCTAGCTGTCTTGCCCTCTCCCCGTCACCATGCTCCTGCCCCAAGTTGAGAACATTCAAATGAGGAAGTATGTAGAAGCCAGGCATGATGATACGTGCCTGTGATCTTAGCATTTGGGAGGTGAAGGCAGGAGGGTCAGTCAGGGTTCCTAACTATATAGCAAGTCAGAAGCCAGCCTGGGCTACATGAGATTCTATCTCAGAAATCAGAAAGAAAGAGAGAGAGGGAGAAGGGAAGAAGGAAACAGAGATGCATATGTGTATACAGGGAAAGTAAATTTATGTTTCAACATATATGACGGAATATATGAAACCCGATGTGTGTAGGGGTGCAGATAGAGAAGAGGTCTAAATATGACCAAGATGCGTGCAATTCACAGTCAGTCAATTAAAATGTAACAAAAAGTCTTTTAAATAAATTTACATTGCACTTTATAAGCCCTGTATCACAAATGTAAAATTCAGTGTCTTACAAAACTATTTTACAAGGAAAAAACAAAGGAAGGGAGGGAGGAAGGAAGGAGAAAGAAAGAGAGAAAGAAAGGAAGAAAGAAAGAAAGAAAGAAAGAAAGAAAGAAAGAGAAAGAAAGAAAGAGCGGGCACATGAACTCACAGTGTGACCCCAGCCCCAAAATGCTATGCCCCTCACACATACTGTCCTGCTTGAGAGCAGACAGGTGAATGTAGGTTTGAGAATGTCAAGGGAACCGAATGTGGCCAGATGTTGAAAGACACTCAGGATGCTTGTCCTGGGAGGAAAGGGTATGTCCATCAAGACGCAGGGGAGATGTCCTTTCTTAGGTCCCTGGCTGGGCCCCAGGGACTGCTAAGGCAGGACCAGCATCCTCCCGCACACCCCTTGCTGAGGTTTGCTCTAATTCCAGTTGTCTGATCTGACCCTTCCCCTCAGTTCCATAGTTCTCATGGCATCAAAGGGAAGGTACATCACCAGAGGCCTGTGGACCAAAGTGCTGGCAAAGCTCGGGGCTGACAAGGCTCTCAAGTTGAAAGGTAAGTGTTCAGAGTGTGTTAAGTTGATCTAGGAACCAGAGATGAACAGTGTGGAGTTGTGGTTGTCCTTTACTGAGCCTAGGACATTTGCTCCCATTAAGCATGGGTACAGCCCCAAATGCTCAGCACAGCCAGACTGGCCTGCTGCCACTCGCTTGCCATCCCTGAACCACAACACATTTTTACTTGTGACCAGACACGGGAAAAAAATTGCCAGAACTGTACACCCCTCTGTTCCACAAGTGGCCCTTTATTCAACAAAAGTGTCATCAGGAAATGCCTTTGTCTGGCCTTCCTGCCCAGTCCCCATATTCAGATATCCCCACAGAAAATGCCACAGCCTGCATCTTCCTCAAAAGTCTGCCTAATACTTGGTTTTGTAGCCTCTCTTATACTTTACAAAATTCTTATTGGTCTATAGGAAAAGAGGGGGCTGGAGAGATGGTTCAGTCATGCATAGCGTTGGCTGATGTTGCAGAGGACCCAGGTTTGGACTTAGCATCCACACGGTGGCTAACAACTGTCTGTAACTCCAGTTCTGGCCTCTGCCAGCATTGCACAGCATAGGAGCACTTAACATACATGCAGGCAAAACACTCAGACACATAAAATAAAAAAATAAACAGAGCTTTTTAATAATAGCAAAAGAAGAGAGAATTAAAGCCTAGAGACTCTCCATGATTTGTCCAAGGTCATGCAGCTTCTCTGTGAGGAAGCCCAATGCAGATTTCCTGGCTGTGCTGAAGGAAGTTAGTCAGGACATAAGTGTCCACATGATGCTCACTGTCACAGACTTCAGAGTGAGGCCCTGGAGAGGTCACAAGGAGAGGGAACAGATGCATATTTGATGGTGATCATTATGTTATAGCTACTGTTTGATGTCAGTCTTGCATCTTGCAAACTTCTTAATAATTAGCTCATGCATTCTTGATATTTGAGCAGCAGGCTTGGTTCCTTTCACGTAAGAGGAGGAAACCAAGACTTCCACACTGAGGTATTTGCTTCAGCTATGATATGAAACCTAACTTTCCTAAGCCAAGTTCCTAAACATCTATGTCCTGAGTATGAAAGACATTAAAACCAGTAACCTATCACCTGGATGCTTATCTCAGGGAGCAGCTGGTAAAAAAATCAGCAACTCAGCAAAGTCTCCCACAGCAGCCAGTAGAGGGCAGAGTGAAGGACCTTTCCTGCCGGTCCCAGAGCTATTTTGAGGGCTTCTCTCAGTTAAATTAAAATGCCATTGCCAAATACTCACATAAAAGGTGATGAAGGTCAAGCAGTACCTGTCCAATGGTGACAGATGTGTGCTACTCTCCAAGCCAGGATACTCCGGAGTGTAGACATGGACCCTCCAGAGTTGCTAAAGTGCAGGGCAGAGAAAGAACATACTATGTGGGGTTCTAAGGTCTAGGGTTCTACTCAGAACCTCATCATGTGCTCTAGGCAGATTCCTCCCTCCCTCCTAGAGCTACACAGTGACAGCCTAGGATGAGATCTTGCAGATAATGGCCACTATTACACAGATAGGAACCCAGGGCCACACAGTTTTGCTGGTGATCATAGGTCAGTCAGAAGGCAGGCAAAGGTCCTGAGAGCTCTCCTCTGCCCCATTCACCCTGTCCCCTGCTGTGCATGGCTTTCCTATGCCAAACAGAGCTACCGCCCTATTGAGATGGTCATGGGGCTCAGGCGAGACCTATCAAAACGATGTCAGATTCTGGCAGCAGCTTGGGCATAGAGCACTGCCCAAAGACACAGTCCAATGTAGCTGGGGACGTGATCCCTGAGGGGGCCAGAGCCTGTTGAAAGGGAGCTCTAGGGTGAAGCATCCAGCAATTCTCTTTTAGCTTTTTAATTTTGGCCCACATGATTCATCATCAATTTTCAGAGAAAATGGCATTCGTTGGCTTCAAAGGCAGCTTCCGGCCCACCTGGGTGACTCTGGAGACTGAGGACCACAAGGCCAAGATCTTCCAAGTGGTGCCCATCCCTGTGGTGAGGAAGAAGAAGCTGTGAGTTCAGTTCCCACCTGGAACCGCCTGGGGCTGGACTCCTGCAGCAGCCCAGGACAGGATGGCTGGATTCCCTAGCCCCTGTCAGCCCTGCTGGGCCAAGGGACAGATACCAGAGACCTTGGTGCTCCCACCTGCCCTTACCCATCTACCTGCAGCCCTGGGGCAGCGTTGGCTAATGCTGCAACCTCCTCTTGGGTGCTTCTCTCCTATCTGTGCCTCATCAGTGGAGGCATGGGGACCATACGAGGAGACCTCGGTTGTGCTGGCAGGAAAGGGCCACTTGGGCAGGAATTTGGACTCAGCTAGGAGGTGGCCTGGAGAGTGGGGCCACTCACAGATCTCCACAGTCACCTGGAGATGTATTCAGTGGCGGATGTTGGGAAGGACATCTTTATTCCTATAAGCAAGGACGGGGACTTAGGGGATTAGGAACTGGTGTGTAGACAGAGCTGGTCGGGGCAGGGGACTGGCTGCCCTAGGGAAAGATTAGCCCTCTGGAGGGGCTCCCCTTTTAGGAGGCTTCATCTGGCATGGTGAGATAGGACTAGGTTGCTCGTGGAGGTCCTTTCTGAGATTGCAGAAGCCTATGGCTTTGGGCTCTATGCCTAGAGCCCAAGCAGAAGAAATCACCCTTTATAGCCAACATCCACATAGCAGGTGCCCTGGGTACATGGGATGGAGCGAGGATAGCTCACACCTGGGTCTATGGGGTCAACAGGTGGCACACAGCCAGGTCTCAGTGCATTCTGAGAGCAGATGGAGAGTTCAGACAGAAGTGACACAGTTGACCAATGCCGGGTCAGAGGACGGGAAGTTCATATGGCTCAGCCTGAGGAAGGCTTCTGAGAGGCCCTGTGCTGGCAGGAGTGCCGGGTGGAAAGCA
Organism: Eospalax fontanierii; assembly: GCA_035773235.1. Lineage (NCBI taxonomy): Eukaryota > Metazoa > Chordata > Mammalia > Rodentia > Spalacidae > Eospalax > Eospalax fontanierii. Next base: position 151,679,338 of record CM069524.1, on the reverse strand, counting down.
TTTGAGTAGAGACAGATTAGGTGGTCTCTGACATGGCTCAGAGGAAGGCTTTCCTGCCACCAATTGCCACAGTTGAGTCACCTCAGGGTCACCTTTTGTCCACTACAGCTGACTCACTTGTGACAGAGAAGCAGAGTCAGAAGGAAGAAATGGGCTGTGCTAGAAATACACAGACCCTGAGGAGGTTGCTCCCCAGCCAGCTCCTCTTCTGACTCTGAGAGATGATAGGATCAAGTGCAGCCAGCCTCCTGTGCACTCACCCAGGAACCAAGTGGAGAAGGACTTTGGGACATTTGAGCATGCTCACATCACAATGAGCTTAGGGGTGTCGGAGATCGAGAGGGCCTTGGGGGCCCCCTCAGTGACTACCTACTTCAAAGATGTCAACATACATTTTGAGGAGAGTGAGGCCTGAGTTAGGAAAGAACCATATGTCCAGATCCGGGAGCCCCACTCACAGCACAAGCTGCCAGGCCACACTGCCTGAACTACTCGCCCTGGGTGCTGAGTGCTCCTGAAGTGGCTTCTGGAAAGGGGATCATCTGCCCTTGAAGGGGAGAAAAGGGCCAGATTAGAAGGGTCCCTAGTCAAGGGCTCCCCCCTCACTCCTTTGGCACACTGCCCACTCTCCTCTTCACAGCGCGGTCTCTGCCACCTCCACTCTATTCACACTGCCTGCCGCAGTCCGGCATGGAGGTGCTCACAGCTCTGGGAATCCCCCGGTGCAGCCTATTTCCACAGTGGTGCTGGTATGACCCAACGGATGGCATCAGGAATGTGCCAATATGCCTCTGGTATGCCAAATGGGTTCCACAAGAGGGTCTTGAGAGTGGCTGAGTACAGCCCAGAGCCTCTCAGCCAGTGCTCACCCTTGTCTGACCTGAAGTCAGCTCAGAGAACCAGAATGAGTGGAAACTGTGTGTGGTCCACATGCACTCATGAAGCACCAGGGTCTCCCTGGGTTTCGTGAATAACATTGGTCCCCTTTCCTCCCCAGCCACAAACTCCTTCCTTCAAAGAAGGCTTGCTTAGTCCTTTCTGTCTAGCAGTGCCCAGGAGCCTTAGTACCTACTACCAGAGTCCCCTTCTTAGCCTGAGCCAACTCCCAGAGTGGTCTTTCCCACTGAATGTGTCTTCTAGCTGCTGGAGCAAGCTATAAGATTCTGCCTTTTAAGACATGGTTGCTTTGACAGCCAACTTCAGAGGAAAGTCCTCTTCTGGGGAGGAGAGTGATGGTTGGGGGGAGAGTTAAAAGTGACCTCATGACTTTCTTGTCTAAGTCTCGTTGAGTTTTCAATGCAAAGGTCTCACACTGTGAACCACTTAAGATGAGATCACTTTCAGGTGGCCACGAATGTTGACTGTCTTTGGCTCAGTTCATTTCAGAAAATATCTATTGGAAAGTTCTCAGAGTTGTACATATGCTGAACAGTACCAGGTTCTGTACAGAAAATTTTCTTTCCTAGACCATTCACCGGGAGCTAGTGTCCAGGCATTTTACTTGGTAGCACAAATTTCCTTCTTGCTTAGAAAGTTGTTCTTGTGCTTTCTGTTTGTCCACGTCACCACTGAGTCAGGGTCTTTGAAGAGAAGTCTTCTGAAATGCCTGTCTTTTTCCTGTTGCTGAAATAGCTGGTCCTTTTTTGGGACTTGGATGCATAGTGTGTTTTGTATGTAAACATTTCTCATAGGTGTCAACATGAACAAAGATATATTTTCTATTTATTTATTGTACATGCACTTCAAGAAGTCAATCAGAAGTGAAGAGTTGTCTTAAGTGTTATATTTAAAGATGTCCTTTGAACCACTCAGGAGTGTGCCCAGAGGGTCATCAGCTCTGGTTTGGAAGAATCCTCTGTATCATATTAAACATACAAAGAACGTCGTTGTCTCCCTTGCTTGTTTCATTTTCTGTTGCGGTGTGTCTCACAATATACCAGTGGTCTAAGGAAAATAAGATAGAAATCACCTCGATTCTACCCTAGTTACTTCCTGGTCTTGTTCCCAAGAACTACTTACATAGCAAAATCCCACCTTCCTCCTGTCTCATGAGAGTGCTCAGAAAAGCAGATGGAGTGGTCCATGGGCAGAGAAGATGCCATTTACATGACCATTTAAGGCAGACTTTGTTTCATCCTCAAATCCCTGAACCATCAGGAAGTTGTCAGTCTCAGTCCACCTACTGGAGAAGCTGGAGGTGCAGTGGGGTGGGGTGGATTCAGGCATCAGGGTGGACACTAGAAGACTGAGTGTCTTTCCTCCCAGGCTCTGAGCAGAGGAAAAATACAATGTCTGAGTAGAGCAAGGTCTCTGAGGTAGAGAAACATGTCCTAAGCAAGCTGTCCTACAAGATGCAGGAATGGGTGGAGAGCGCCCATAGGTCGAGGTGGGAGAGGTTCTGGAAAGGAGTGAGGGAGGCACAGTGGTCAGAGCAGGGTGAGATGATCTGGACCACTTGTGGGTACTGATATGTGATTAATTTAAATACAATTAAAAATCCATGGGGCTGGACAGATGGCTCAGTGGTTAAAAGTACTTGCTGCTCTTGCAAAGGACCTGGGTTTGGTTCCCAGCACCCACATCAAGCAGCTCATAACTGCCTCTAACCCCAGTTCTAGAGGATCTGACACTCTTCTGGCCTTTGCAGGCACATGCATGGTGTGTGTTTATATGTGTGTATGTATGTATGTGTGTGTGTGTGTGTAGACACACACATATATACTTAGAATAAATAAATCTTTTTTTAAATAAAATAAAAATACAGATCCTCATCTGCACTGGCCACCCTGCAAATGCTCCAGTTTCATAGATGTCTAGTGGTCACCACTGTGAATTGCACTGACACAAATATGTTCACCATCAGCATAAGGCCTCCTCTTGATAACATCCAGAAGGCTGCCAACTCTCGTTGAGATTTAAGAGAATTTATTGTCCTAGTATGGGAGTGTGTGTGTGTGTGTGTGTGTGTGTGTGTGTGCATGTATGAGTATTCGGTCCACTTAAAGAAGCTGGTACCAGGTTAGTGAATTAAGCTTTCAGTAAACAAATAATTGGATAATACAGCTTTGGATATGCTTTATGGACAGTGCAGAGGCAAACATACAACCCCTGCCTCCAAGAAACCATCACTGGGCATGACGGCTCACATCTGTTATTCCAGCACTAGGAAGGCCAAGGCAGGAGGATTGCAAGTTGGTGGGCAGCCTGGGCTACACAACAAGGTCCTGTCTTGGACTGGTGAGATGGGTCAGAGGGTAAAAGCACTTGCCATGCCAGCCTGAGGGCCTGAGTTTGGCTACTGGAATCCATGGTGGAAGGAGAGAACCAACTCCCAAAAGTTGTCCCTGACCTCCACACAGGCAGTGTGATGTACATGAGCCTGAACACACACACACACACACACACACACACACACACACACACACACACAAATAAAATGATAAAATGTGACTTTTAAAAGACCTTAGCTCAAGAAGAGGGTGAGATTAACAAGTTTAGCATCAGGAAAGCACATTTGTACATTTGTACTCTGCTAGGCACCATCCCAAAGAGGAAGAGGAAACAGTAAAACAGCATGAAGAACATGCCAGGACATGCCCAGGAAGGGGCGTGGCCAATCTTTAAATAGAAAGGAATTGCTATCAGGTGGAATGATGAGGCAGGTCAATGAGCAGGGTAGGGAGACCACAGTTGATAGAAAAGTCAGGCAGGACAAGAGAAGAGCCTTTACAGTCTAGGCAGGATGTTGACCAGGGGTGTGGACTTGAGGGAGTCTGAGCATAATTCCCTGAGCATTGCGAAAGGTGGGTGGGTGGGCAAGGCCACACAAAGGCTGTTCAGGGATCACTGGATTCGGTGGCTGTTGGGGGGAAGCTCCTAGACACTTCTCAGCCAGAAACCTCTCCTCATGCCTCAGCCTTCATTTAGGAGGGAATTTATTGAAACCATATCATACCTTTTCTATATAAACCTTGGCTAACAGAGAAGAAGCAAGGATATGCCTTCTCAAATAATAGGCTGTCATGGTAAAATACTAAATTCTGCATGCGATTTAGAAATTCCTACCTTTTTGATGAAGGATATATATTATTACAACTCACATTTATAGCAAGTAGTTTTGTAATATTGTTTAGCTTATTTAGAAGGCAAGGTGAAATGTCATATCCATCTCAGAGAGATCCACCTGCTTCTGCTTCCCAAGTACTGAGAATAAAGATGTGCACTACCATGCCTGGCCTGTGAAACACACTTTTAATTTTCAAATCTGTACACTGATTTCTGTATCAGCTTACATTATCATATCTATTATAACTTAATGAACAAGTGCCCAGTCAACAGGGCTAGTCAGTGTAATAGTAGCAAAGACTCCTGGGAAGAGTACAGGGTAGACTTTGACAGAGACTGCAGGGTCATTCCACCACTCCCAGTTGGATCCAAAGCAAAAGAAACCACAGATGACCAGAGTGGACCCAGGGAGCCTCAAGTGCTTCTTCAGAAGTCACCAAGTGCCACTGGAGGCACTACAGAAGCATTAGGCATCTGCCTCTGTCTGGATGGAGCTGAGAGGATGGATGGATGGATGGATGGATGGTAATAGGACAGTCTGGCTGGGCACACAGTTGCCCTTGGATGGCAAATGTCTGTATCTCCATCCTTGTCCCCCACATCTAAGCCCCAAATACAAAACACAGAACACTTGTTATCCCTACAAGCACCAGCATCATGGTGTCTCCTAGACCTGGCACACTCATCCCTCTTTCTCCCCCACATGACTCATGTGGGTCACTCTACAAGGCTGAGTACCACAAACCTCCCTACCCACCCATGCCTGGCCCCAGGCTCCAGGGTCCTGGGGTTTTCAGCTTCTGCAGGCTGTCACTCACCCCTCCCCTAGGCAGCAACCTCCTGAAGACAGGGGCCATCTGACTTTCCCACCTGAGGGAGCTGTCTGTGCTCAGGGTGTTCTGTATCTCCCTCCCGCCGCCACCCCTGAGGTGAGGACCCTGCCAGCTTCCTGTGATCCCACCCAGCTCCCTCACCTTGAAGACTGGGAAAGTGGGTGGCTTTCTCACCCACTTTTCTCACAGCAGAGAAAGGAGTGGGATGCGGGAAGGGAGAGGGGTGTCTCCTAGAAGAGAGGTCTCCATTTCCTCATACAGGGTTGGGGATTTTAAAAAGGGAGAGAAGAGGAAGATTTGGCGATGTGCTCCCTAGTCCCTGCCTTTGTTCTAGAAAACATCAGGAGCATGTATCATAATCAAGAACGTCTATGAGAGAGCCGTAACAGCTCCGTCTGCAGCAGGGAGCTGTCAGTACCCATATCAAGAGGGCTCTTAGGGGCAGGGATTTAGCTCACTGGTAGTGCCTTGCCCTGGCTTTGGACCCCAGAACTGAAAAAAAAAAAAAACAAAAGAAATTTAATCTCTCAGCACAGCCACTAAGTGCAGAATATGTACCTCATTTTATTTTATATTTTAATTGTGTGTGTGTGTGTGTGTGTGTATGTGTGTGTGTGTGTGTGTCTGTGTCTGTTGAGCAGAAGGGCAGTGTGTGCACATGAGTGCAGGTGTCCATGGAGGCCAGAAAAGGATCTCTTGAAGCTGGAGTTGCAGGTGGTTGTGAGTGCCTGATGTAGATCCTCTTCAAGAGCATGATGGGCTCTTAACTGCTGAGTCATCTCTCCAGCACCATGTGCTGCACTTTAAAAGAGACTTGGGACAGCTGCTTGCGTGGTCAAGTACGCAAAGTTCTCAAGACTCTGAGACTCCATCTAGGAAGTGGACGTGGCCTGAGACTGATAAAAGGCTGCTTATCCGTGACGATGAAGAATTGGAAGTTGTCTAGCTGTTTCCCCACTATCTGCTTCCCTACTGCCTCTCAGTCTTTCTCTCCTGTCTTCTTCAGTCACCAACTCACTAAATTCATAGAGACAACAAACCAACATGTCTACAGAGAAATTCAGGGTTAAATATCATTCAGGGTAAGAACAAAAGAAAGTGGTTCTGATCTCCAGTTGCTTGGAAGGGATGGTACTGGGTATTCTTGAAACGATGACAGTGAGGTGTTCTCTAAATCAGATGTCACAAAACTAAGAATTCTAGAATGGGCGAGAGGTGTCAGGCGAAGAGCTGGCTGTAAAGCCTGAAATGACAGAGCTATGGAAAGAAGCTCTGCCGACATCAACACGACACAGGGGCAAGACTCAGAAAGGAAGGCTGGGTTTATAGAATACGTAACCCTAACAAGCACAATTGCGAGGAGGAAGCGGGTAGAAGAAGTTGTGTAGATTCTCCTTCTTCCTGTGGGAGGATAATGTGTTATGTTGTTCTAGACATTGATAGGTCTGTAATTACAGGTTTAAGAATGAAAACAAAAACTAATGATGATGCTTAGTCCTACTCAAAATGAGACGTCTCCTTTCCAAGCCACGGCTGAAGATAAAAGCAAACAAAATACAGTCCAGTCAGAGATAGCAAAGAAAGCCTGCCATCTCTGAGACAACAAAGATGACCTCACGGCACGTGGGCGGTAGGAAAGAGAAGTCAGGGAGGACAGCCCTGGCAGCACAAAAACAAGCTACCTTGTGAAAATCAGAGACTCGGAGACCGCATTGAGAAAGTGAAATTAAATCATTTGCTGTCTACAAACGTACTGATGTAAACATTCATTATTCAAGTAATGTCAGGTTTTATTTTTAAAAACGTTTTATTTTATATGTATAAGTGTTTTGCCTGCATGTATGTAAGTGCACCACATGCATGTAATGCTCACAGAGTCCAGAAGAAGGCATTTGATCCCCTGGAACCAGAGTTATGAACAGTTGTTAGCCACCATGTGTGTGCTGGAACCCAAACCTTGGATACTCTGTAAGAGCAGCCAGTGCTCTTAACCACTGAGTCATCTCTCTAGGCCTGTTTCCACTTCTCGACTTCCTTCATCTGACCTGATATAGCTGTTTTCTTTAGTTTCCAACTCTACAAACATCTAATGTGAAACATAATTCATCAAGGTTCTCCAGAGAAACAGAAGCAAAAGGACGGACACACACACACACACACAGATTTATGATGAGGAATCTGTTCATGGAATCAGGGAGACTGGTAAATTCTAAGACCTGCAGTTGGCAAACTGCAAACCCAGGAGAGCTGATGGTGTGGTGCCAGTTTAAAGGCCAACAGACTAGAGACCCAGGAAGGATCCTTTCCTACAAGTTCTCAGATGATTGGCACCTGCCCACCCACATCAGGGAGTCTACAATTACTGGGTCTAAATTCAAATGTTAATCTCATCCAGAAACATCCTCACAAATTGTGCTAGTTAGCTTTTCAGTGCTGTGACAAAATTTTGTCTGAGGGAATCAACTTAAAGAGAGGAAAGGTTTAATTTGGCCCAGAGTCTCTGCGGTTTTAATCCATGGTCCAGGTTCCTTGGGCCTGTGGACAAAGGACATTGCTGTGGGAACGTGTGGTAGAAGAGGCCTATCTACCCCATGTTAGATGGGAAGCCAAAAGAGAGGAGATGGGGCTGTGGATGTAGCTCAGTTGGCAGAATGCTTTCTTAGCATGCCCAAAGCCCTTGATTTGGTCCCCATTAAAACAGGACATAGTGGCACATAATTACACACCAGCACTTAGGAAGAAGAGGCAGGAATATTAGAAGATCAAGTTCAGCTTTGGGTACATTGTGATTCAAGGCTGTGGACTGTAGGAGACCCTGTGGAGAAAGAGAGAGGAAGAGGGGATGAGAGGAAAGGAGAGGAGACTGAGGTCCTATTATCTATTCCCAATAATGCATTTCCAATAACCACCTAACTTCTTCCCACCAGGCCCTACCTCCTAAAGTCCCACCGAAGACCAAGATTTCATAGACGAACCTTTGGGAGACATTCCAGATCAAACTGTAGCACTGACACACTCAAACAGATATCTGACTTGACACTGTTTGTTTGTTTGCTTGTTTTGAGACAGAGTCTCACTATGCAAACCAAGATTGCCTTGAACGTGTGGTGATTCTCCTGCCTCTGCCTCCCTAGTGTTGAAATGGGAGCCTGCGGTGATTTGAATGAGACTGTTTCCCATAGGCTCCAAGTATTTGAACACTTTGTCCCCAGTTGGTGATGCTGTTTGGGGAGCTTTAGGAGGTGTGGCCTTGCTGGAGGGAGCAAATCCCTGGGGATGGGCTTCACAGCCATGTCCCATCTCCAGTTGGTCTCTCTCTGCTTTCTGTGCCTGTTTGAAGATGTAGGTTCTCAGCTTTCTGTTCGGGCTGCCTCTGCCATGCCTCCTCACCATGGGACTCATCTCTCTGAAACTATTAATAAACTCCAATTAATTCTTCTTCTATAAGCTGTCTTGGTCATGGTATTTTATCATAGCAACAGAAAAGTAATGAATACAGAGCCACACACGATCGTGCCTAGCTTTAACCTCAGCACTCTGGACCCAGTCAAGCTAATACATAGAATTAATCATCATAGGGCCACCAAGATGGCTCAGCAGGTAAAGGTGTTTGCTACCTGATAACTGAATTCAATCACTCACTAGTACTTACATGGTAAAAGGCAAGAACCAAGTCCCAGTTGCCTTCTGACCTTCGTATTTGTGCTGTGGTATGGATGTGCCAATACATACACAAATACACACACGCAAAAAAAAACACGTGCATGCACACACACAAAAATAACTTGCAGACAGCCTTTTCCTTTTTTCCTTGATTTCCTTCAAATTACACGAATATCAGAGTTATTTGAGACAGAATTTTGCTGAAGATTTAAGACTATAGTGTAGCAACAACTGAAAATAAAATATTAATCATCACTGCCCAGAAGTTCCTCTCCCCGCACCCGGTTCCCAGTACAAACACTTTAAGTAAAGTTCTGGTCAGATACTTCTGCAAGGCCAGCATTCGACCTCCTCAGTGTGTGTGGCATGGTTTCTCCCTCCCACCAGGAGCACCGGTGGCCCAGGCTCTTCCCTTCACTTCCACAGCCTCACTGAGGTGCTCTGCGAGACAGAGGACTGTCTTCTCACTGTCTGCTCTTCCACAGGACAAAGCCCCGAGAGGCCCTGCAGGTACCCTCTCCTTCAGGAAATCAGATCCTGAGCAAGGTGTCTTTGCCAGCGATGCAAGGTTAAAATATGCGGCCTCCAGTGAGACTTGAGGACAGCAGATGATCCACGGCCCCTGCATTGAAGGAGCACCACCAGACTCCCCCTTCCGGAAGGACTCAGTAAGAAATGGCTGCACTGAGCTCCATCACTGGCTCCCAACTGAGGAAGCAGATGAAGAGGAGTGGACCTGAAAGAAAGAGGCTGTGGTGGGACTCCCCTCTCTCAAGGGGTATACCCCTAAAGTAAGTGAGAGGCTCCAAGATAGCCCAAGGATACTTGGGCTACAAAGAGGAGACTGAGAGCCCATAAGAACTGCTTGCTGCTTGGGAGGGAGGCAGACAGTGCATCCAGTAGAGGTGACCAAAATGAAGGAGGTGGGAGCTGCATTCAGAGTCTGGGAAAGCGAAGCCTTTCAGCTTACAGGATGAGTGAGCGGTCCCACGAGCCTTGTGCCTGATAGAAGTTAGTCTGGCTGTAATATGCATAAGGCTGAAGGGGCTGGTCCCAGATGGCTATAAACCTGGGAAGGGGTTCCTGACCAGAAGAGGATGGGGCTTCCTCCAAAGACCGGAGCTGCAGAAGGGAGGGGTTTCACTAGTATTGGACTAGAAAACAGTGGCTCAGATCACAGCTGGTAAAGTACCTCAAAATAATCCCCCAGTACACCCATGCTAAAGCCTCACCATGGATCCCTTGCTGTCACACAGAACACTTAACAGCACTTTAGAGCACATTCTATTGAAGGCCTCCTAACCTTCTTCCTGTGCTTTGCCCTTGGAAGCCATCAAGAATAGAGATGAGGCCTGAGGGGTGGGCTGGACTGGAGATAAGAGCACTGGCTGCTCTTGCAGAGGAGCTGGGTTCGAGTTCCCAGCATGCACATGGTGGCTAACAACTATCTGTAACTCCAGTTCCAGGGAATCCGATGCCCTCTTCTACCCTCCTCAGGCATGGCATGACACAGGTGCACTTACTTATATGCAAGCACATATAATAAAATATATAATATACACATAAAATAAATTAAATATACCCAAAACATTTTTCTAAAAAGAAGAGACAGGTGAGCAGAGGAAGAAAATAAGGGAGGAGAAAAGAACCCATGCTTTGCTCTTCCCTGCGAATAAGCTGAGCAAAGGGGTCAGGGCAGTGGCTGGCAAGCAGAATGGATGGGCAGAGGGCAGCTCCAGGCTTCCACCGCAGCTGAGCACAGGCTACCATGGCTGAACAGCCAGCTTGCAAAATCCCAGTTTAACAACTGGTCACAAGGTAGTCAGCTCATCACCCAGACTGCTGAGTCAACAGAGCTCGTGTGAAGGCAGCTTGAGAAGAATGGGAAATTGCTTGTGCTTATGAGACCAGCCCATGCAGCTAAGCATTCACCCAAACCACAAGAGACCACAGGGTTTACACTTCCCGGAGAAGATTAAGTTGCAAAGATGGGATTCTGTTTATGTAAGTGTGTTAGTTTTGTTTTGTTTTTGTTTTTTAAGACAGGGTCTCACTGTAGCCAAGGCTGGCCCCCAGTCCACTAAGTAACTGAGGATGACTTTGAACTCCTGATCCTCCACTTCCACCTCCCAAGTACTAGAATTACAGGCATTTATCACCTATCAGGTTCTATGCACGTCATTAACATAGATTAATTTTCCTTCATATTCTAGAGAAAAAACCCACTATATTTGGTTGAATGATGATGCCTGTTAGGATGGGGCTGCTTTCCTAAACAATAATACATATCATCAAGATTGACTGATAGAACTGTGTTCAATATATATCCTAAGTAGGAGATCAAGGTCTTTAGATGCCAGCTCATCTTCTGATTGCCTCTAGACTCATTCTTCCCCTTCTCCACTATTTCACTGGTTCCTCAGGGTATAATGAAACATCTCAGACAACCTGCTTGCTAAGGAAAACATGTTTGCATAGCTAATAGTTCTTCATGAGGCCATTCAAACGCATGGCTCAGGCCCTGGTGAGGGTTCTCAGAACTGCAGCACATATGATGGAAGTTGGTATGTCTCCGGGTCTATTTGGTCTCTCCTCTTAAAAAAGCAACCAGGATTGAACTGTAGTGACTCAGTCCTAATGATTTAATCTCTCCCCAAATGTCTCACTTCTACACCCCAGTGTTTCTCTTCTTTCTCTATGTTGCTCAAGTTGTGGGCTCCAGTGTTCCCACCTCCTGCCTCAGTGTCTCATATAGCTAGGAATATAGGATGCAGGAGCATCCCATCTGGCAGGTTTGCCTTCTTCACGTGGTCAACAAGAGCACTTGGAAGATTAAGCTCCTTAATAAGTTATGAGGACAAGCTTTATGCAAACCACACCCGCCCCCTGAGGGCTGACATGACCTTCAGCAGTTCCTTGGCCCTTTGTCTTGGCTCACTGAAGGTGTCTTTGAGAATGAAGGAGAAGGAGGAGGGCACTGGGTTAGAGAACTAGTTCCACTTCCCTCCCTGCTCATCTGTGACTGACTGTCCCTCTGCTCTGTTCCCAGTGTCCCTCTGCTCTGTTCCTAGTGTCCCTCTGCTCTGTTCCCAGTGTCCCTCTGCTCTGTTCCCAGTGTCCCTCTGCTCTGTTCCCTGCGTTCCTCTGCTCTGTTCCCCACCTTATCCCAGTAACTGCTCTCTCTCCTGCTATGGCCCAACTATTCCTCACTATCAGCATTCCAGGTTCCAGGGATGCTGAGTTACTCCTCCTTAGAGCCCCTGACGTGTACACACAACAGTATGCAACTGGTCCCACTTAAAATGCTTCCTGTTGCCCAGCCCCTGCTGGGACACTCCTGATGTTTTATGCGTACACATACTTTCCTAAAAAGAACTAAGTGAAAAAAGGAAAAGATCAAAAGCATGAGAGGAAGGAGCCAGTTCACATGAGGGAAAATAGAAGTGGCAAAAATGTATCTTCAACCCTGCCTTCTACACTCACAAGATGCAATTTGAAGCAACGTGAGATGCTTCTACTATAGTATTAAACCAACGAGTAAAAAGAACTGGAAAGCAAAAGAACTAGACACTCCTAGACAATGGTATTAGAAGAATGATTTGGTATAACTTTTCTGCAAAGAAATTCAGTGCTGTTTAAAAATGATTTCAAAATGTGTGCAGATTTTTGCTCTAAAATTCTGCCCAAGAAATTGATCCTGAAGAACTCACTGAGACGATGTGCAAGGTTCATGAAAAGGATGTTCACTGCAGGACTCTATGAGGTCATGAACATTTGGAAATAGTCTAAACAGTGATCACAGATTGACTAAATAAACTGAAGTTTCTCCCCTTTGCAAAACAAAGATGAATATGGTTATTGAAATGTTGATGATTGTTAAACCTGGGATCAGGAGATCTATCACACCACTTGCTCTATTTTGTGTGTTGTGTATGTATTTATTTAGAATATTTCTCAGACAAAAGCTTCTGAAGTAAAAATAACCAATTTAGAGTATATTTAGGTTAAAAACCAAGACTCTAAAAATTGGACTGGGCATGGTGATGTGTGCTTTTAATCCCCGCACTCCGGAGGCAGGCGCAGGGGCAGGCGCAGGGGCAGGGGCAGGTGCAGGGGCAGGAGGATCTCTGTAAGTTCGAGGCAGCTTGGTCTATGTAGCAGATTCCAGTTCAGCCAGGGACCCCAAACTTAAAAATAGTCATTTTCTATGACCTTGGAATTTAACACAAGGCCATGTTTCTTAGGTATGAACATGTTGATTGCAGTATTTTAAAAATCATTTGACAGATTCAAGAAACTAAACATCGCTAGGTGTGGTGGCTCACATCTTTAGTCTCCATACTTGGGAAACAGAGGCAGGCAGATCTCTGTGAGATCAAGGCCAGTCTGATCCACACAGCCGATTCTAGCCGGCTGGGACTACAGGGGCGACCCTGTCCAAAAGACAAAAACAAAAAAAAAAAAAAAAAGAAAGAAAAAGAAAAAAACATACCCTTAAGTATTCAACTGCACAAGATGACTAAATCAATTCTGGTCTCACTGTTACAACTCATTGAAATAATATTGACAAAGGGTTTGTAATAACATGCTACTCACCGCAGTCAGTTGCTGGTCTGTGAGATCTGAAAGTTGTGGAATATTCCAGCCTGAAAGACCATCGAGTCCTGCCAGTCCAACATTCCTGATGTTAGGGATGTCCACTTTGTGTGCACCATACACTCACACCCACACCTTCATCCTCATGCACACTCACATTCAGACCTCCCACATATCCACACACCCACACGCATACCCACTTACACACTGTATTAGTTCCCTTTCTGTTGCTGTGATAAAATACTCTGACAAAAGCAGCTTAGCAAAGAAATGGCTTATTTTGGATTATAGTTCATGAGAGTGGAAAAGCTGTGGCAGCAAGAACAGGAAGCGTGAGACCACAGTGCACTCATACACAAAAAGCAGATGGCGGGGAGGACAGGAAGTAAGGCAAGGCTACAAACCCTCAAAGCCCATACCCAGTGACATGATGTACTTCCTCCAGCAAAGCTCTACTTCCTGAAGATTCCACAACCTGGGGATCTTGCCACGGATTGGGGACCAAGTGTTCAAATGCATGAGCCCATGGGACACATTTTCACTCAAACCTCTAGAAATACATACCCACATTTGTATACACACACACACTCCTATACACTCACATACACACAATCATACCCACTCTCACCTATATACACACACGTCACACACTCACCCACACAGCAGTCAGCTCTCTGCTTCTGCTCAAGGCTCTGTTTGGTCCCATCCCACTTGCAGCTTCCTGCTCATGCCTACTCCAATTTCAGCTTGGTGGTATGCAGTCTCGGAAATGCCCCTCCCTGCACCCCCCTGGAACAATCCCATGAGCTTCTTAGCTCTGCATGTCTATTCCAATCTTAGCTAGGTGACACTTGTGCTGGAACATTTCCCCTGGATTCCCTGGGACAGCCTCTCTTATGGAGCGTCCCAGGTCCACTCCCACTGTCACAATGCACTCTGGTAGACTGATTTGACTCAGGCCTCCTCTCACCCCACTGTCGCTGCCCCAGAACCTTTGTACCTTGCTTCCCCTTGGCTATGCATCTCAAAACCCCAAAGAAGTAGGCTTAAAGTGGCAAAATCCTCCCTGATGGGCTGTACCCTTGGCTAAACTCCAGCTGAGGCTCAAAGAGGCGACATACTCCACTTCAGCCCTGAGGTGTGCCAGGATACATCTTAACAGGAAGAGCCCAAAGTGGAAATCTCCATCCTTATCCTGCAGGGTTTCAAAACACAAGAACACAAGTCTCAGGGAATTCACAGTGAAGGTCTGCCCCAGGGGAGTCAGGGACCTCCTTGCATTATGACAGGGGATCCCTTGGTCTATTTCTTCAGGCATATAATCCCAGGCCCAGAAGGACCAGTCACTCCGGCTCATAAAAGAACACAGGGTATGGCAGTCACAGTTACCCACAAGAAGAGACCTCAGCGTGTCAGGCCTGGCCTGGGCCCGCCCTCCCTCAGGAAGAACACAGGCTGACTGCCACATACACATGAGACCAGACGTCCTGGCTTTCCACCCAGGACGGCCCTTCTGGCCCAGCACTGCCCAGTATCATGTCTCCACCTTACCAGCTCTGGACTGTCACCTGGAGGACTCCAGTAGACTTCTGAAAAAACAAAAGACAAAACCGTTCTGGGTTTGGTGAGGAACAGTGCTCAGAACTTAGGGGTTCGAGTGGGTGGGCTGCTGAAGGACAAAGCGTGTAGAAAGCCAGGTTTGTGTAGACTCAGCAAGCTCACTGGAGACTCTGCCAGTGGCCCAGCTGCCAGCTCTGATATCCTCAGATCAGTAACAAATACCAGTCAGCCTGAAGCCTCCTGCTACCTACCCAATGGCGATTCTGAGGCTCTGGGATGCCATCCTGCCTCTGCCTATCTGACTAGCCAAGGAGTTTAACCCCATGGGCCTCTGTGTACATGCCTTCGACATAAAACCCACTAGAAAGCTGTGATGCCAAGTGTGCAGTAACAGGAACATTTGTATGGGTTAGCCCATTTGACCCTCCCAACACTTCTCCAAGGTGGAAACCTCTTAGCGTCTAGTGGCATAGGTAAGGACCTCAGTAACTTGCTGAGTATGGTCCAGGCTATGAAGGTAGAGCTGGACAGCCCAATCCCAGAATGGTGTTCCAACAGGTCTCAGGCTAAATGCTAACCAACCTTGAGGGGCTATGAGGTAAAAACAGCCAAGAATGGAAGAACTGTGCCTAGCAGAACATAACATACAGTTATGTTCTGCAAGTGTCAGGAGCCTGCGCAGAGCAGGCATGTCCTAGCATGCAACGCAATTCACAAATACCTGCTTTGTTCACCTTCACTCCCATGGCCTGGAGGAACTTGGGGCTCACTGGTGCTCAGCACTTAGCTGGGGAGTGTGTGAATCTGTGTCCAGGTGAGTCTGCAAAGAGGTCCACAGACCAGGAGCAGTCTTTTCCCAGGTAAACCTGAGGAGCTGGGAGACTTCAGAGCCAAACTGCGTGAATCAAAATCCTACCCATACCATTTCCTTGTGGTTAGCCTCGGGGGAAAATGCCCTGGCTTCCCCGTGTGTAAAGGTGGCAGATACGTGTCTCCCACCATACATTAATGATATACAGACATTTGTAAAAGTTTTGTTACACTTATTCATTTACTTATCTGTGTGTGTGTGTATATGTGCGGAACATTGCACTTGTATTAGTCAGAGGACAATTTGCAGGAGTCAGTTCTTTCTTTCCACTATATGAATCCCAAAGATTGAACTTAGGTTAGGTTTGATGGCAGGTGCCCTGACCCACTGAGCCATTTCATGGGTCCTAAATTATTTTATGTTATGTTAAAAGATGCACAGGGGTCAAATGATCCCTGTTTCAAAGAGAAATCAAAGCCAGATGTGGTGGTACATACCTTTAATCCCACTTGGGAGGCAGAGGCAGATGGATTTCTGTGAGTTCAAAGACAGCCTAGTCTGCACAGTGAGTTCCAGGCCAACTGGGGATACAGGGAGATCCTGTCTCAAAAAGATAAGTAATAAGTACAATAAATAAGTAAATAAATATCAAAGAGAAATTGAAAAATATGGATGTGGACAGATTTTCATGGATACTTTTCAAGTATGATATATTCACTGAATTATAATAGCTCAAGAATTCTCACCTAAGGACTGGAGAGATGATGGTCTTAGCAGTTAAGATGGGATGCTGCTGACCGCTCTGGCAGAGGCCTAGGTTCGGTTCTCAGCACCCACATGGCAGCTAACAACTGTCCACAATTTCAGTTCTAACATCCCTTATTCTGGCCTTCACAGGTTTGCATACATGTGGTGAACTTACATATATGAAGGCAAAACAGTCATATACATTTAAAATATTTAAGCTGGGCATGGTGGGACATGCCTTTAATTCAGCACTCAAGAGGCAGAGGTGGGTGGATTTCTGTGAGTTCAAGGCCAGCCTGGTCTACTTAGTGAGTCCCAGGGCAGCTGGGGCTACAGAGAGACCCTGTCTCAAAAAAAAAGTAAAACGGGGGAGCTGGAGATTGGCTCAGGGGATAAGAGCACATGCTGTGCTTCCAGAGGACCCGTGTTCAACTCCCAGCACCTACATGCTGCCTCTGTCATCTTCTTCTGACCTTAGAGGGCACTACATACACATACACACTAAACATACTGGCAACGCAAACACTTGTACAAATATAAATAAATAAATCATTAAAAAAAAAAGAATTCTCACCCAAGCAGCAGTTGAAGTTGGAAAACACAATCAAATCTCTGCTGCCCCCTTGTGGACATAGCCCTCAGATTTCAAACTGACCCCCCATGGGAAGACATTTGGTTTTCAGCACTAGAAGGTGAAGAGGTTGTAAAATTCTACTTTGCTGGGTAGGAATCCATTTTTGGTTTTTCAACACAGGCTCTTAATATAGCTTAAATATCACAATTCTCTTGCTCAGAGCTGGAATTTCAGGTGCACACCGCAAGGCCTGACAGGGGTCTTATGAAGGAGGTGGGACACTCACTGCCTGTTCCATCACTGGCAAGTCTCTTCCCCTCTTAGCCCACCACCCTGTACATGAACTATATCATCTCACCTGCAGCCTCACATGCAGTGGGTGATGGGAAATGTACATCAGCTCTAAAACCAAGTTTCTGCAAAGCTGATTGTTGCATTCCCAGACATTTGGGACTTTTTCCTCTCAGACTGTGAAAGAAAACCAGAGTCTGATAGTACTGAAGGTAGTAGAAACAGGTTTTAATCAGGAACTACTGAACAGAAGAGGACTAGTACAGATCGGGCCTCAGTTCTGAACACAGCATGAACGGGGCATTTATAGCCAAGGCAGGGTAGAGTCGATGGATGGAGGGGGACAGAGGAAACATCAGAGGTGAGGGGGGTGCTGCCCATTTAAACAGGCTTTCTGGATCCTTGCAGAGACACCTCCTCGGGGATGAAAAATGTTGTCATATGTAGTATTGGCCTTCCTCTCTCTGTCTGTGACAGAATGACGGACATAAAGACTGAATGATTTGCTTTGTTCACAGTTTTAGTCCCTGTTTTCCTGGTACCATGTACTTGGAGCTCAAGATTAGCAGAGGCTGGTGTGGCCACGATGACCAATGTATTCAAGGCTATCACCTCTACCTGCAGCCCCCCAGTCTTGCCCTAGGCTCCCCTCAGCTGCTTTTCTGGCGCTGCCTACTTCATGTTGACTCTTGAACCTTCCTGTGAGCTTCCTCATTTCCTCCAGCTCCTGCTGCATGTACTCATGCACCGTGCAGAGTCACTCACATACCTTGTCCTTCGGCTTCGGCTTTAGCTTGGGCATTGTAAAGTTTAGGGACTCCGAGCTCTTCTCTCCATCACAGAGGACCTGCACAAACATCGCTGCTCCTGGAGGGAGTGGCTGCAGGGCCCTCCTCACTGTGGGTCTCCTCATCCACGGGGGCCTCCACCAGGCCTTCTGGGAACTCTCTGTGGCCATTGCAGGGGCGCATATTCTTCCAGGCAACCAGGACCAAGACAGCTGAGAGGCTCACAGGGAGGCCGTCTGTTACTCATATCAGATGTACCTAGTTACTGAGACAGGGACAGGTCCTTCTGAAAAACTGAGGAAAGAAGGGAATCAGGACACAACTTAAGCATAAACATACATGGTCCTTTCTTGCTAGCAATTTTATGCAGGTTAATAAAGCTACTCTATACCCTGTGTTTTGGGGCTGGATTTTGGCTTTGTTTTTTGAAACAGGGCCTCATACTGTTAAGGGCTGACCCCAAAATCACAATGTAACTGAGACTGGTCTTGAACTCCTGATCCTCCTGCTGCCGATCTCAAGTACTAGTATTATAAGCATGCATCTTCAGTCATTTAGAGGAAATCAGCTTGGGTATAAATGACTTCAATGTACTTCAGTTCTAGCTGACGTGGCTCAGACATACCAGTAGCTAGCTTCCTGTTTTAGAAGCTTGAACCTAAGGAATGTGAGAACGCTCATAGTTTGGCTATTGTTGATAATTAAGGAAGATTGATTTTTTTCTAGATTTCAAAAATTTGAGCTGTCACAAAAGGAAATTTTGATGGACTATTTTAATTTCTAGTAGCAAGTATGTATGTGTACAGAGGGGAAAATAAGTTCACAGCACTGCAGAGGTAGCCAGAAACTAGAGACACAAAACACCCTCCTCAGCAAGCAGCACGCAGGGAACTGGTGATTCAAGCCTCTCCAGATAGCCTGGATTGCTCATGTTCTGGCACGGAGGCCCTCCTGATGCCTCATGCCCACTGGGCCCTTCCAGTCAGTTCTGTCAGCCAGCACCAGCAATATAGGACCCCTCAGGCATCCCACACTCCCACAAAAGCCTGTACTCCTCCGAGGCTCTCCTGGAGTCCACTTTTCTTATAGACACAAGGCCTCTGCACAGGCCATTTCTTCTGCCTGCATATTCATCCCCCCACTTTCTCCTCACCCGGGTGGAGCTCCTGACCACCCTAACAAGGTCAAGATTCTGCCCGCCTGGTCCGAACTCTACACTTCTTTCATCCTGCAGTACCAGTTTACATTGTAGGTTGCCTTTCCCACCTAGTCAGGTTCATAATGGCAGTGGCTGTGTTACTATCCTTGGCACCCACCACAGATGTTCCATGAATTCTGGTCAAGTGGCTACACAGAACACAGGAAGCAGGGACAGGCCTGCATGTCTGAAGTAGGAAGGCTTCCAGGGGGAAGCACCAGATCTAGAGGACGACCATTGTGACTAAACATGACAGAACCAATCAACTGCCCTTAAGCAAAACTGAAACACCTCAGGACAGGGCTTATTTCAGACCCGACGAACTCATGATGTCACCAGGATGGGCATTCCATCTCCTGGACTGGCTCCACCCTCACATGGCGTGACAACAGCTTACCCTCCCAGATTCACAATGCATGAGAACCAAGAGCCTGTTTCTGAGGTGACTGCCTGGCTCTCTCGGGTGCACATGTGCCTCTACCCAGGGCTCAGGAAGCAGAGGGTATGGCTGAAACACGAACGAGGTCAAAATGCATACACTTCACCGTAAGCCAGTAAACATACTTTATTTTTAGAAAACAAATGATCAACAGTAGCTCCACTGGGACAAGGGACTGGGGCGGGGCAGGGCAGGGCAGGGCAACACTTTCACACTGTGCCACGCTTAACCGTGACACTTACTACTCATGTACGTGTACATGTGCTATTCAGAATTTAAAATCACAATTGAGGCTTTAAAGAATGGAGTTCTTTACAATGCCACCTGTGTGGAGATGCCCGGAGTCGGCTTCAACCTAGGACAGCAGCGCAGCACGTGAGCACCACACAAAACACAAGTTGAGGCACTTTATCAAAGGACATTTAGAAATACTGTAGGTGAGGTCACTGAGTCTTCTGCCAGTCCTACAGAGGACTCTGCTGGTTCTGCTTCATGCACTCTACAGCAATCAGGTATGTAGAGCCTGACTGTAGACCCTTCACACGTGGGCAGAACAGAGCCGCTCACTCCACAGCCGCAGGAAGCCAGGCGGACAAAGGGCTCCCCTGACCCAAGGAGGACGGAGGACATGAAAGTCCCTCAGGACTGCCGGGTGCAGTGTCTGCGTGCTGTGGTTGGGTGCAGTTGGCTGCACTGCTCCCTGGCATTTGCACACCTGAAGCCTACTTCAGATTTCAAGCCTTGCCGGTCTGACTGGCGCCTGCAACACAGACACAGCAGGCCACTGGCCCACGGCAGGTGCAGCGTAGAGGGAGCAGAGCTTTAGCGTGTCAACTCACCACATGAAAGAGGTGCACAGCACTGGTCAAGTTTCCGTGTCAGAGCTGCTGCGTGGCTGGCCAGTGCGTCACCAATCTCAGTCTGCCCTCACAGGTGAAGCCTTCAGTAACTCAGAAACTGACCAACGGGCTGTGCAGACCCTCTCTAGAAGACATGAGAATGTCCACGGTGTGTTGCTTCCCGTACCCACCTGCCCCACCATCACAAAGGGGACTCCTGTCCTCTTGTTTCTGGGGTGCATGTATTCTACAGGTCTTCTCGCCTGCGTCCAGCTCGGTTGTCTTCCTTGGAAGCCCATGCTCTGGGTTCGCCCTCCTTCTTCTTTTTGCCCTTCTCTGGCTTTGTTTTATTTTTCTCCTTGCTTCCTCCTCCCTTGCCAGGATACACTTGTCCTTCTAGAGTGACATCAGCACACCTGTCTTGGCTGACCAAAAAGTCCTTGATCTCCCAGGCATAGCTCCCATCCCGGAGCATGAAGATGGCACGGTCTGCACCCACGATGAACCTGGACAGAGAGAAAACATCAGTTAACAAGACTAGTGAGGTACCAAGGGTCAGAGAGAGGTGGGCTACCTAACCCCATCTCAAATTCCACATAAATCCAAAACAAAACACTCTACTGGGCCTAGTGGCTGTTGACCTTGATGTTTGTTTAGCTTAAATAAGCACCCTGTTCAGATCAAGACAGAACAAGCAGATCACTGGTGAGGTTCATGAGACATAGGCGATGCCCCTGTGAAGACCCTCTCAGGAAAATCTCTTCAGGGTGCTGTGGCGGGGTGCAGGGGCTGCCAGAGGAAGAGGCTCCATCCGAATCTGTTTAATATTCCGAACTGCCACTTCCATTTCTGTTTTATGCTCTTTTGTTCACTCTTTGAGAAATGGTTTCATGTAGCCCAGGCTGATCTCATATTCTCTAAGAAGCTGCTGATGACCTTGAACTTCCAATTCTTCTGCCTTCACATCCCAAGTGCTGGTATTACAGGCGTGTGCCACTGTACCCTGCCTGTTCTATGTCTAGTTATTTGGTCTGACAGCACTTTTGCTGATAAAGGCTAAAAATGACTGGCTTGCTTAGAGAAGGCCCTAAGGGGCCAGCAAAGAGGTCACCAGAATACCTGATAGCCAGAGAGAAATCCTAAGGAGAGGTCAGAAGCAACTGGCTTAGCTCATCCCCACTTAGCAGGACCCAGGGACCAAGAAGGAGCAAGATGGTGTCCATGTGGCACACAGACATGGCCAGCAGGCACAATGCTTGTTCATGCTAGTTACTGTTGGCAACCTGGTATAGCCATATGTATCATATCGACACAGGTACACACAAAAGCTTTCTCCACTGAACAGGAAGCTCTAAGGTCACACAGATTGTGGACCTACAATTTACTTGTCCTTTAGACAACTTTTTATTCTGATGAAATAAAAGTTAAAAATATAAAGATAAACAAAATGTTCTAAGCTCAAATGATATATTAAAACAAACTGACTGGTTCTAATAAAAAAATGAAGATTTAAAGAAAAAGATTTAAATAAATAAATTTAAGATGGAAAAGTCCAAGGCCTTTGGGGAGAAAGAAGGGTGCCCACTAAAGCCCCAGAAAAAGTTCCAGCTCATGCTGTGGTGGCAGTCAGCAGTGGAAGGCAGGGGCAGGAGGACCACAGTGACTATGAAGCCAGACTAGACTACATGGCAAGTTTCAGGCTAGCCAGAGCTACATAGTCAGACACTATCTCAAATAATCAAAATCAGAATTAAACCATCAAGAGCTGAGCAGTCTAGCATGGCTATCTTTACCTCTGGACGTCATAGTTGGCATTGAACAGGCTGCCCTGCCACAGGCTGGTGATCTCCTCTGTCTCCTTCTCGGTAGGGTTGCCTGACACAGTGACAAACATCATCAGAGTTTTCCCTTTCTTTGTCATTTTTAAGATGCTTTCAGGTTTGCCTGGGTCTATTTTTGAGAAGTCAACAGGCGCAGAGGGTCTCTTATGCTCTGGAAGATCTCCTTCTTCTATGTCATCATCTTTCTGCCAGGAGAAGGGAAACATCAGACTTGTCATCAGAAGCACGCTCTCTACACAGGCATGGCCCAAGATGTTGGGGGCAGGAACACATGACCCAAGTTACTACAAAAGTAGAAAACTGCACAAAAGCAGAAAACACCCCAAGTACGTGTTCCTCTTAACTTTGGAGCAAATCTCAAGTCTGAGGTAGTACTCACCACTGTTCATCCTGTGTCACCATGTAAAGTTCTGCCTAATGGGCAAAACATCTATGATGTTTTTACCTTAAAGACCTGTTCAATGTGGTAGATTATAAAAACAGCCACATTCTGGAATGGTTTTGTAACAAGACACTGCCCAGCAATGGAAAACAAACACTGACACATACAACAAATCAACTCTGCTGAGAGACAGCCAGACTGTGGGGGCTGAGGTTTATAATCCCAGTTACCCAGGGAGGTCAAGGCAAGAAGATGAAGAGTTCAAAGATAAACTCAGCAAGATCTTGTCTCAAAATAAAGTGCAATGGCTGGGGATGTGGCTCAGTACGTGCCAAGCATGTCTCATGTGAGGCCTTGGGGTCAGTCCCCAGTATCACCGAAAAGGAAAAAAAAAAAAAAAAAAAATCGAGTGAAAGAAGCCAGACACACAGTAAGATATACCACACAGTCCCATTTATTTACAGTATCAAGAACAAGCAAAACTAATGTGGTGTGACAGAAATCAGGATCAAAGGGGCTAAGAGCTAGGTCTAAGAAAGGACACGGGGGGGGGACCTTCTAGAGTGATGCAACTGTTCTATACATCAATCGGGTGTGGATTACACAGATGAATTCCTTATTCAAAACTCATACCATGGACTTGCAGTGGTTATCACCTATGCTCCTGGAAGCACCTTCTGTGAACTCTGGGATGTACAAAGGTGTAGATGTTTTGCAGGTGTAGATGACTAGAGCAGGTTCCTCACCCAGTTAAAAATATGGAAGGAGGAAGAATACACCTTGTGGGATTAGACTGGAATTAGGCACAGTAGCATCCCATGGCTTTTAATAGATTAACTGACAGATGGGTGGATGGATGGATAAAAATATGGACAAGCAGGTTCCTTGGAGAAAAAGACTAATTATGGCAAGGAAAATGGAAGAGAGGCCCTGAATACCGTTTGCATCAGAAAGCGAGTGAGGAAGTGCCCAATGAATCACAGAACACGTCAGAATGACACAGACGCCAGGCTAAAGCAGCTCTAAGGGCCAGATCTGGAATAATGTGAACATCAAAATAAGTACCAGTAATGACTTGTAA
Organism: Eospalax fontanierii; assembly: GCA_035773235.1. Taxonomy (NCBI): domain Eukaryota; kingdom Metazoa; phylum Chordata; class Mammalia; order Rodentia; family Spalacidae; genus Eospalax; species Eospalax fontanierii. The sequence goes on along the minus strand of CM069524.1, from coordinate 151,655,630 downwards.
CTCCCTCAGTAAAGATTATTGAGTCCACACCGATATAAGAAAATGAAAAAAAAATGAATTACTAACAGTAGAATACCAACCCAGAAACAGAATACGTGCCAAAAGAGAGATAAATAAAAATCCCTAAAATGGCTGGTAGATGACTGCGTGGATAAAAGTGCTTGTTGCCAAACCTAATGCCCTGAGTTCGATCCCCAGGACCCACATGGTGGAAGGAGAGGACCTACCTCTGATCTTCACATGTGTACCGTGGCATGCATATTCGAACACACATGCATGCATGCATACATACACTAATCAAAATGAAATTTTAAAATCTCTAAAAGAGGATTGGGAGAGGACTTAGCAGGTAAAGCACCTGCTGCTCAAGCATGAGGGCTGGAGTCACAATTCCCAGTACCCATATAAAAAGCTGGGCATGGCCTTGCTTGCTCCCAGCACTGTGAGGTGGGGGAGTGGGTAGACCGAGAAGGGAGGATCACTAGAGCTTGCTAGCACCAGCCTAGTTCAGGTTCGGTGTAAAACCCTGTGTCGTGGCAATAAGGTGGGGAATGATGGAGCAAGACACCTGACATCCTCCTCTGGCCCCTGTGTGTACATACTCAGACACAATGTGCATGCACACACACACACACACACACACACACAAATAAATTGCTTTTTTTAATCCCTAAAAGAACCAAGTTCTAGAATCAGGGAGCCAGGTTCCTTAGAGAAAAAAACTTAGTAACAGAAAGAAATTAAGTCCTGACTGATCCTGCTATAACTTGAACAACCCTGAAGAAACAATGCTAAAAGTGCAAGAGAAGTCACGGTCAAGGAAGACAGACCTGCTTCCATTTGTAGGAAACGTCCAAAAGAGACTAACCTTGAGGAACAGCAAGTCTTCAAGGTTGACTAGAGCTGTTTGGGGAACTAGGAGGAAATGGGTTAAGAATGGCGAAGGCTTCTTTTTGAGGTGATGAACAAGTTCCAAAATAGACTGTGACAATGGTAACAATTCTCTGAATATACTGAAAACCACTGACATGGTCCAGTGAAATATATATGCCACATGAATTATATCTCAACAAGACTGTGACCAAAAAAATCAACCTGAAATGAACAAAAATATCTATCATACATAAAAACAATCAATACACATATATGTGGGCCCGGTGGTCTGAGCACAGTCCGGCTCCCTCTACAGCAGTTCAACTGTGTGGCTTCAGGCAACTACTCAGTCCAAATGAGGACTTTGCTCACCTGTAAGGAAAAGGCGGGTGTGAGGCCATCCCCAAGTTTGAGGGAAGACACTTAATGACAAAGGCAAGCAGTCCTGGATGCAAGATGGCTAACAGAGTACTCATTCCCAGGCCCTGTAATATGGCTTCAGACTACTACCACCTTATGCAAATTATCCTCTCAAATTGTAGCCGCCAAATTTCCGGCTGTTTTCATTTCAATTGCTCCAGTACTCTAAAACACCCACTGCACTTTTCTCAAACAGTTCCAAAACTTATAGCTAGCTCAGTGTCATACAGTATTTTTGGGTCCCTTTCCCCTTCCTCTTCTTTCTTTCTTTCTTTCTTTCATATAGGGTCTCATGCAACCCAGACTAAGTGTTTTTTTTTTGGGACAAGGTCTCCCCGTAGCCCCAGCTAGCCTGGAATTCAATATGCAGACCAGGCTAGCCTGCCTCTGCCTCTTGAGTGCTGGGATTAAAGACGTGTGCCATCATACCTGGCTTTAACTGATCTTACTGCCTCTACCTCCTAAGTGCTGAAATTACAGCTGTGCACAGGACACTCAGTTTCGTTTTACATTTAAGTAGCCTCACAAAAACATGTTGTCTGCCAATTAGCCACACAAGGCTGAGTTATGGGGAAACTTTTCATCTCTCAGGGGCCCTGATACAGCTACCATCTACCAGGTCACTACTGTGTCCCACATGGACACATGTGATCTGTCCAACCTTTAGAACAATGCTGCAAGGTTTCCACTCAATATACTAAACAAAGAGCCTCAAAGAGGATAAACAACTTCCACACATGCTAGAACACATAACACTGAAATTCAGCTCGACATTTCTGGTTTCAAATCCCCCACCTGCCTCCTCATAAAATGAAACAGCCATATCTGCTTTTCCTAGGCCAGTTAGGACTCAGCACTAGTTCTAACTGCAGAATCCTCGCCTTTTCTCCACACATGACAACACAGCCCTCCTGGGAAGCCTACTTCACTCTTAGGAAAGAGTCGGGTACAATGTTAGATTCCACTGCTGGAAGAAGACCCACTTCCTATGAGAACAGACAAACACACCACTCAGAAATGGATGTCTCCCAGAGGAAACCCAGGGCTGCTGGAGAAGGGAGCTCACATCTGTAGTGTCCACAAACAGAAGTTCAATCAGTGTGGCATTCTCAGTTCCAGAGTTAGATGAGGGCCACACAACCCCTACAGATAAAGCTGGGTTCAAACCTCTGTCCTTTCGCTCCAATATGCAGTTACCTTCCCTACTTCACAATCCGCCAAAACCTGGAAAGAGTGTAAGAACACATCTCGTCCTCCTTTACCATTAGTTTAGGCTTCAGACTTCTAGCCTGGCCCATCACCATCTTCCACGTGCACTGTGCTCATTAATGCGTATGGAGGTACAGCTGAGCAGATCAAAAGTTAAGTGACAAACCTAGAAACTAGCCTGCTGTGTGACCCTGGGCAAATGACTTAATCTCTATGCCTGGAGGTCAGTCTTTAGGAAACAAAGATAAGAATCCAGGACCCCCTGCCCTTCCCAGGAGAAAGGATTAAATGAGAGAATGTATAATTAGCATTCAGATCTCCCAATCTCAATTTTGTTGATGGACTAACTCCTTATCACCTTCCACTCTTATCATGACATTCCTCCATTCAAAAATCCTCAAGGACTCAGGAGCACATTCCAACCTAAAACACAACTAGGAAAACTTGTACCCAGGAAAATGATTAATAGACAACAAAGGAAAACATTAAGGGGTGGGGGGGGTAAAAAGTGCATCTAAACAGATTATATACATACAGAAAGATACTTGAAAAACAGGGTTAGAGATGATTAAACAGGAACATTTAGTGTTGTAATATTTTCACAAGACAACTTTCATTAGTCTCAGATTCACATATTTCCCCATAACTATAGTACAAACCCTACAGTATTTAAGACCATGCAAGGTTGTTTCCCAGCAACTCTCCCTCTCATTACTTTGCTTTGGACATGGCTTGTTTCACTAACTTAAATTGTTTAGCACTTATTACTGGGTGCACTTTTTGGTTCATTCCCTGTTTTTGCAGTTCGAACTTCTAACTGCTGAAGTGAGCACCAACACCTGCATTTTGCAGGAGACAAAAGCACAGAGCAGATCTCTACCACGCCAAATTCACAAGTGCAGTGAAGCTAGGGGAGGTAAGTGGGTTAGACTGTGATCTCTGTGCTGGTCTATCCAGTTCCCAGGTCTCACTCATTGACTTTCCTCCCAGGCTCTCCTTACCAGTGCCACCTCCAGCATCTGATTTTCCCACAGCATCCTTCTTTATAGGAGCTGGTCACCCGTCATCATATCCCATTCCCCCACCCCCTCCCTAAAACGGTTATTGAGAAGCCTTGCTCATATCTGCAACACCCTCTTTCTCTAGCTCAGGGTCTGAGCGTTTCCCAGGGCAGGGCTTCTCACCAGGTGATGTTCTCTAGAGTTCTACTAGAGTCCAAAAGACAGTTTGCAAAGAAGAAAGAGGGTACTCCCTCACTAGTCAAACCCACCCTCAAATGTACTCTTTTTGTTGTTGTTGTAGACACGTTCTCATTATGCCTCCCAAGCCAATTTGAAACTATGTAGTCCAGGCTGGCCTAAATCCTCCTACCTCAGTGCTGGAATGACAGGCATGCACTAATGCTGCAGAATGCTCAAACTGTTCTGTCAGCTACAGATAAATGTGAAAACACAAGTCTATTTTTTTCTAGTCAAATGCAGTGGGTGGCTATTTTAAACTCGTCTGAAAGTTTTTACCCGCTTTCCATAATACACAGAGATAACCACAAAATAAAACATCAGCGCTGCAAACAAACCTTGAGTCACTTTGCAGGTAAGGAAACTAAGGCCCAGAAAGATGAGATGTAACCAGTCCAAATTTACAGAGAGAGTAGAGTTCTGCCCGACTCCTGTCCAGCAGATGTGAAAATTAACTGGGGCAACAAAATCACTTTTGGAAGGAAAAAGGCTGCAATGCGCTTTTAGGCAGTGAACTTTACCTTAGCTCCTTACGACAGCACACTTAGGGATTCTAAGAAACAGATAATCAGACCGCCTCTCACAAAAAATGAAATGAAAAATGTGGGTTCCATGAGAAACCTTAGCTCCTCCCATCAATAAAATAAATCCACCTATAAAATTACAAAAGCCCTGGTAGGCACATACAACCAAAGGGGAAGACGGAAATCCTGTCTATTTAGAAGGACCACAATCAAAGCTCAAAAACCTGGCGAAACCCATCACAATCCCCTTACCCCGGAACAGAGTGGGAGGGAGGGAGAGAGGAAATACTCTTCAAGAGCGTTCTCTCCTGGTTTGCGAGCTCTCTAATCACCGGGATCAACAGAGGCCATCCGGGCACCATAGGGAAAGTAGTGCTGAACCGGTGAGAGGCCGACTCGATTGGAGGGGCAGAGGACAGCGGGGCGAGAGAGCTGGGCGGCGGTAGACAGCGTGGGGGAGGCAAGCAGGGCCAGCAGGGGCTAGAGACCGTCAGTCAGGAGGGACCTGGGGTACAGGACCGGAGAGATCAGAAGACAGAAGTAAGGGGGTCCCAAGGGCGAGAGGGTAAGGGTCAGCGGGAAGGGACCCGGATGGAGAAGCGCCCCGGCATGAGCGCGGCACGGACCTCCCACTGCTCCAGAAGTCGCGCCATGTCCGCATCATTGTAATCGCGGATGTCCTTCTTCTTCTTCCGTGGAGGTGGAGTGGCCTCGCTCGGCGTCTCCGCCGCGCAGGCCCCCGGGGGAGGCAGCAGCAGAAGGTCCGAGGCACACAAGAACAGTACAGCTGCTCGCAACCAGCTGGAGGCCGCCATCTTCCTCCGCTCAGCGTAGCGCCGCAGCGCACACTGGACCTGCGCGGGACGCCCGCCCCACACGCGCCATCTAGGCCCCGCCCTCGCTCCGCCCCAGGCCTTCCGGCCCCGCCTCCGACCGGCATACCCGAGTTCCACCCCCGCTGACGTAGGCCGCAGTAACTCCGCCCCCCAGCTTTCAATAGCCTACCGCGCCCCGCCTCGTCCCTGTTCCTCCAGGCCCCACCTCCGTAAGCCACGCCCCCACTTGGCTCCGCCCCGCGGCCACCTTCTCTTTGGCCTTACAACCTCGGGATCCTTCCCTTGATCCCGCCCTGAGGTACCCCTTTTTTCTCCTCCTAGTTCAGCCCGACAGGCCCCGCCCCCCAGGCCCTCCCCTTGACGAGCTCCTCTCCACGGCGTCCTCTCGCCTGGCCCCGCCCCTTGGGCACCGCCCCCTCGCTTGGCCCCGCCCCTCAGGCACCACCTCCTTGGCGTGGCCGAAGCTGTCTTCCTTGCCTGGGTCTTGTCCTGCTATGCTTTCTCATTTTGGTATTTCTTTTTTCGGTTTCGTCAGAGGTCATCCTTTCTGTCTCACTAGCGCGGTCTAAAAGTTCCCTCAGGGCCGACTGGAACTGCCAAACAGCGTCCCGCGAGGCCTTGGTTTTTTGCCCTGTGAAATGAATGGGATTTCTGGAAACTGCCTTGGCCCTAATGAGGCCTATTTCAGGGTGTGGACATTCACCCTTGCTCTCTTGCAATTTCCCACGAGAACAGCCAGCTAAAAAACTAAAGGCAAGCGGGAGCAACCTTTTTGAAGGCCATAAATACAGTACCCATTGCTTTTCTGCCCCACACAGATGATTAAGCCCAATAGGCATTATTTTTTGATTGTTCAAAATAGCTTCAGTCTTTTCTCTGATTTCCAACTAATATTGTGGCTCTAATCTTTTTCAAGGTTGAATCACACTAATTTTGTTTCTTGTACTACAAGATTTTGGATATCGTTGCAATAATAAGCATTATCAGAAATAAAAAGAAAGTTATTTTGGTCAGAATTGCTTTAAAATTTCACAAGCTTAAAGTCGGTAATCTGATTTCTTTAAAATTTCAAATTACATTAACACGTGAAATCTTGGTGTGGTTGAAAAATATTTAAACCATACACAATTAAGTGCTAACCCCATATTTCTCCACACTCACCAGTAAGGATGCTACATACTGCCTATCCTGGCTACACTGTACATTTTCCATGTTTACAAATAAAAAAAGTGTTCTCCAGAAATGGGTTTTAAATGTTTATGAGGACATACTGTATGAATTATTAAACATATTGGGACCTTTGAGTGCTTCATCCTTTAGACTGTTGTATAGTATTCTTCACTATTGTTCTGCCAGTGGTTTATTTCCCTACTCATGGACATTTATAATCATTTTTTCTGTTCTAAAAGTGGTGACCTTTCTCCATGCTTTGAATGGATATGACTAATAGACTGCATATAATAGAAAGCCTTTTAAAAAATGTTTAATTAAAAACCTCTTTTTGTGGTTGATACTTCTTTCACAGAAGCAGGTGGAACTGTCTTGGGTTGTCCTGGGGCATCCAGCCTTCCTTTCAGCCTGTCTCTTCACGTTAGTCTGGGGTTTCCATCCTCAAGGTCTTCCAAAGTTACAGAATGACCTCTGTTACTCAGGTCAACAGATGACATTCTGTTAAAGGAAAGAGGGAGGAAGCCAGATTTTAGGGAGCATGCCTTTCCATGAGGTCAACTTCTTTTAGGCGTCCTATTTGGGAATTACACAGAGTACTTCTGATCTCACTGAATGAAACCTGCCTCTCTGAGAGGGGCCAGGGAATTATCATCTAGCTCTATTCACCATCAGCTCAAATTAAAATTAAGCTTCTGTTTTGAAGAAGCATTGAGGAAAGGCTAAAAAGGCAGCCTTAGCTTAATGCTTTACTTACCTGCACTCTGAGGTCAAGAGCTATTCTCCCACTGTAGTGCTGGCCCATTCTTTGCATATTTATGCATGCATATTTATGCACAGAAGGACATTTCTGTTGATATTGTGCAGAAACAACTCAGAAAAAAGTTTTTCTGTTTTTTTTTTTTTCTTTCTTTCTTTTCTGAAATCATAGGGGAAATGTCATGAGCTTTCTCCCAGGGGTACATTGCTCCACCCAGTGGCTTGGAACTCTGTTCTGGCACCGTCATGCTAAAAAACACGCACAGCTGTGGCTGATCATGTGCTCTGCTGGGCGGGGTCACTCCGGTCATTCATTCTGCCAACTGCCAAGGTAAGGTAAAAAAAATGCTGGGGTTCTTGGCCCACAATATCTAGTTACAGTGAATACAAGTCTTTTAGTGTTGTACTGCAATTGTTAGGACAAGTTGAAAGTTCCAGGACTGCTGATTTTCATTTAAGGAAATGGCCATCTGGCTTTTACTCCACTGATGTGAAAACATCTGGAGCAACTGCATTTTCAATACTTTGACATTTTAAATATATTTTGGTGTTTTTGGACCTCTGGAGGAATGTATTTACCACTGTGAACCATGTGAGACCCTGGTAGGAATACAGACACAGAGTCCTTGTTCTGGGAGGCTTTGCACTAGCAGAGGAGATAAGCCATTGTAGTGAACTACACAGCTTACAGGAAGTCAGGGCCTGAAGGGGCCATGCCAGATGATAATAGTGTCTGTACTTATGTTTTTGTTAAGTATGTATATTTGTGTGGGGACAAGAGGTTGATATCTGGTGTCTTCTTTGATCCCTCTTCACCTTATACTTTGAGACAGGATCTCTTGTTAAGCCTGGAACTTGCTGTTTGGCTTAGTCTGGCTCGCTAGCTCACTATAGGGATCCACATTTCTACCTCCCCAAGGACAAGGATTATAGGCTGTCTTTTATGTAGATTCTAGGGATCCCTGGTTTACTCAGCAAGTACTTTACCCATTGAGCCATCTCCCCTAACCCAGATTGTGTTTCAATCTTGGTTTTGGAATTATAAAATTTATCTGTAGTCATGTACCTGGTGTGGTCATAGGACAACAATCTGGGAATCTGGGCCTAAATTCTCCCTTGACATCTTTTAACATGGCACCATCTGGGTTAGCCAGCAGGGAGCTTGGCATGGTTACACTGGGAGCCATGTGGAAAATGGAGTATGGCACCAGGAACACTCAGATTGGACTGGAGCCTGAACTGGGTCTGAGGCAATGTTGTACAGCCCCGGAGAAGAGAGGCCCAATCTGAGATTGTGTGGTCATGGCCTAAGTCAGGGGCCAGCCTCTCACTGCTCTGGGATTAGAACTCATCCCACTTCTCTCAGAGGGCATCTCAAGTAGCCCAGGACTTTTCTGGCCTGTGTTCTCCACAGGTAGAACAAGAGCTTCTGGTGCTGTTTGAAATCCAGCACAAGTAACATTCAAATCATTGAAAAAGTAAACTGGCTTAATCACCAACCGATCCAAGGTGAGACCTGGGACCTAAAGGGTAGGACACTGACAGCAAAAATGAATGCATTGTGGGAAGTCCTGATGATGAATGAATGAATTCCAACACTAACTGATGAATATGCAAGGCATCAGGTTGGGGAGAGGGTAGGCCCGGGGTGTCACAGAGTGACACAGCTGTGTGAGAGAGCCAGGCAATCCGAAACAGGATGGCAATGGCTGTATTCTAGCTGTGCAGACAGCATGGTGGGCACAAGAGACATGGAGATGCACAAGTGTTTCTGAGGGTTGAGGCAGTACCTACAGGAGCTGACCAGCAGGTATCCTGGCAAGGCATGGTCAGTGTTAGAAGCCTCAGGTGCTGGAAACTGAATGCTCAGGTGCTCCTGCCAACGTGTCATTGGGCCTGTGCACAGAGTCTCTTGCTCACTACAGAGAGAGACAACTGGAAGGGAGGCAGGGAGGAGGGACTGAAGGTTGAATGAAGTTCTGCTCAGGTGTGCTACTGTACAGGACCTGGATGTTCAAGAGAAGGAAGGAAGGAAGGAGAGGGGCCTATCCTGTGATGATTCTGCACTCTGGTAAATGAAGTGCCCTTACCCAGCATTGTGGCGACGGGAGAGCGACACATTCTCCATTTTTAAAATCTTTCTCTTTTGGGAAATATTTATTTATTATTTTTTTTTTAGCAGGGTCTCACTATGTAGCACTGGCTGGCCTGGCATTTGCTATGTAGACCAGGCTGGCCTCAAAGGCATGAATGAGTCACCACACCAGGTATTTTTGGGGGAAGGGAGGGCTTTTTTGAGATAGGATCTCCCTGAAGCCCCAGCTGGCCTAGAAATCACTATGTAGAGCAGGTTGGCCTTGAGCGCACAGAGATTTGCCTGCCTCTGCCTTCCAAGTGCTGGGATTATAGGCTCCACATCAGGCATTAAAAAAAAATTATCTTTTTTATCTGTATGAGTGTACTGCCTGCATGATGTAATGTTGTGCAATACCCACCAGAGAGGAAGAAAGAGGACATTGTATCCTCTAGAACTGCAGCTTTTAGCTGCCATGTGTGTGCTGGGAACCGAACCTGGGTTCTGTGAAGAGCAGCCAGTGCTCTTAACCACTGAGCCATCTCTCCAGCCCCATTTCTCTTTTTTTAAGACACTGTATCATTTAGCCCTTGTGGCTTCAAACTCCCTACTAAGTTGAGGGTGACCTTGAACTCCTGCTTCTTCTCCCTCCACCTCCCAAGTTCTGGGATTGCAAGTATCTGCCACCACACCTGGCTAAGAGAGAAGCTGAAACCAGAGAATGAACAGAGCTATCTGCCCGTGTCTAAGAAAGCTCACCTGAGACTAAGGAGGCCTACCTACACAGCTTCAATGGAAAGGTGTGGCCGAGACTGGGCCTTAACTGACCACCAGGTGGCACTGTATACCACAGACAGCTTGGTTGTGGCTCCATAAATTCTGGAATGTGGCATTAAACTTCAGTACCAAAACCCAAAGAACATACAGTGGAACACTATTTGCCCTAAAAAGGCAATTCTGACACATACTATAGCACTGATGAGCCTTGAAGACATTATGCTAAATGAAATAAATGACTCCTCTTACATAAAGTACCTAAAATAAATACATCCATAGAGGAAGGAAGATGGTGATTGCCAGGGACTAGAGAAAGAGTAGAGGAATGCTATTTCATGGATAGAGTTTCAGGGAAGACAAAACATTTCTGAAGATGGATGGTGCTGGGCACAGTCTCCTTAGCAGTTATAGCAAGGTAAGAAAGAGCTGGGAAAAGGGGTAGTTCAGATTTGCTTTCAGCTTCCTTGGTCTACAAGTGATACACACTGCCTGTTCTTTGGCATTGGTCCAAATGAGCCATGTATCTGCCCAAATGAATCACAACTTAGAAAGCAGTGCTGGCTCTGCTGTCCTCTCTTTACTATGCTTTTACTGTACAAATAGTCTGCCAATCACAATCTGTTATGTAACCTTGGCTCCTCTAACAGGGTTGGCACACAGCAGATGCACAGTGTTGGTGTGGTGAATGAACAATGGCAGAAAGAAAGAACCTAAAGATGGAGGTGGAAGGATCTGTTTATGAAGGGCTGAAAAATGAAGCCAGGACGGGAAAAGAAAAGTTCTACCAAATGTCATGGGATGAACCAACTGGGGCAGTTTATGTGCAACACAGATCCTTATTGGACAGGAGACTTCTAGCAATAACAGAAGAAAAAGGAAATAGGATTCCAGGGGCAGTGAGTGGCTTAGGCAAACATACCCAGATCTCAGAGCAGGTCCAATGTGAATAAAGTGAGTACAAGGGAAAAGGTTTGACTTCTGTCTTAAGTTTAAAACACACACACACACACACACACACACACACACACACATATTTATATATATATATATATATATATATATATATATAATTTACTTAGTATGTGTGTCTGCATGTGTGGATGTAAGAACAATTTGTTGCAATCAGTTCTTTCCTTCTACCATCTGGGTCCTGGGGATCAAATTCAGGTTGCCAGGCTTAATGGCAGGTGCCTTTACCTGCTGAGCCATCTCCCTGGCTCTTAAGACTTTAAAAAAATGTTTTTTTATTATTTTTATTTTATGTGTATGAGTTGTCGCCTGCATGTAAGTGCACCTGGGTCATGCAATGCCCCAGGAGGTCAGAAGAGGGCTTTGGATCCCCTGGGACTGGGGTTACAGACAGTTGTTAGCCACCCTGTGGGTACTGAAAATTGAACCCGGGTCTCTTGAACCCAGCGGTGCTCTTAACTGCTAAGCCATCTTTCCAGCCCTTAAGTTTTTAGAGCTGAGGACTAAGGTGCTATTCCCGGGTTCCCATGGAAAGCATCTGATATGTTCGTTTTTCCCTTGTAGAAAACTAAGAGGGAGTATCCCTGCAGAATTCTACTTATTTAGAAAGCCATTCGTTTTATTGACTTCAGTTTGTAATGAAACAGGTTTGCCTAGATTCTAGAGGATCTCTTGGTTACAAGCAGTGTAACTGTCCACCCAAGTGTGTACCTGTTGTCCCTGGTTAACTTATTACTAGCTTGTCTCATAGTTCACTCTGCAAACTGCTGGGGTTTGGATAATAAATCTGAAGGTCATCCAACTTATAAATAACATTTATAACTGGCTGAAAAATGGTGACGTGGAGGTCCTAGGAAGGGACAGAGGAACATACGTTCCCATTGGCCGAGCACAACCAGCTGTGCTGGGCGGGGCACCAGGAGGTTTCAAGACTACTCAGAGCAGAGTGCTTTGCTGGGTGGAAGCCCAGGTGCTCCAACCACTTCCTGCTGACAAGGTCTGCTCGAAGCTAAAGGGTGGCAGTTGGGGTGGAGGACCTCTTCCTCCAGTCACCTGCTATCTTTAGGACCTTAGCAAGTCCTCAAGGGCATCTGGTCAGTACAGCCTGATGGTACAGATCTGTCATCCCAACTATTTGAGCAGCTTAGGCAGGAGGCTCAGAAATTCAAGGCCAGTATGGGCTACAGAGCAAGTTCAAGATCAGCCTGGGAAATTTAGTGAGACCTAGTTTCCAAAATTAATAAGTAAAATATAAATTAATAAATATAGTACAAAGAAGGCTAAGGATATTGTGTAAGGTCCTAGGTTCAATCCCTAGTTGTGAGGGAAAGCCATCTGGCCACCAGTTTCCTTGCCTGTAACCACGTGATAACAGTGCTTACCTCCAGAGGCGGGCTCCCTTACTTAACAATGGCCGCTATTATTCCATTATATAGATGAAGGGCAAATTACTGATTAAGGCTCATGATGATTCTAACTAGCTGGTGCCAAGTCACAGCACCGTAACTGATTTGGAGAAAACTAGTACTCAGAGAACTTGCACAAGGTCACACAACTCAATAACCTCTACAACCCACCCCAGGAAGGGTGTGTCCCAAGCCCGCTTTACCTTCGCACACCCACACTGGCTGTGAGAACTCGAGCGTGCTCTAGGCTCCTCTTCTTTCTCACTGTCCTATACAAACCACCGGAAACCCACCCAAGGAAGAGGGTCTTACACAACAAAGGGCAGGGGAGGGCGTGGAAAAGTCAGAGAATCCCACGAACAGGGATGACCGGACTCCAAGAAACAACTAAGGGATAGCGAGTGGCCTCCTCCCTACAGCGCGGAAAACATCACCTTTTACACTTGCTCCCAGGGCGGGGAGGAAGCACCGAGCCCCCGGGGCCCGCCGAGAGCTTACGTAAGGCCACTGGAGGCTGTGCCCGGTGCCCTGAGGGTGTGCACAGTACCCGGGCACGGCCGGGCCTTCCCCACGCGCGCTCCCCAGCTTCTCGGACCCGGGGACCACCGGCCCCACGGCCGCGGCGTCGGGGCTGGGCGCGGCATCCTCCCACAGCCCCCAGCTTCCCGGGGGAGGAGCAGCGCATCGCGCAAGCATCCGGGAGCGGCGGAGGGGGCGGGAGGAAGGGCGAGAGGAGGAAGCGGGATTTAAACGAAAGGCGGTGACGCCACACAAAAGATTCCTATAGGCTCCGGGGAGGTTACGGCCGAGGTGGCGGCGGCGAGCCGGGGGCGAGAGCCGCAGCAGCAGCCTGCACGCCGCGCTCCGAGGTGCAGTCCCGCGCGGGGGAGGCGGGTGTCCCCCCGGCCTGCGGTCCCCGCCCTTCCTTTCAGTTTCGCGGCGATCGCTCGGAAGTTGCTGGTTGACAAACATGGCAGGAGCCGGGGCCCGGGCGGGCCACCGCGGCGCCGCGCGCACCTTCTGAGCCCGGCCCGCCGTGGGCGTCCTATGCGCGGGGCCCCTGCGCTGTGCGGGGAGAACGGGATGGAGTCGCCACGACAGCCGGTCGCCGGGCGCGGGCCGTGCGGGCAGGGAGGGCGTGCCGCCGCGGCGCCGGGCCGCGCTCTCTGAGCCGCCAGGCGGGAAGGCGCGGCCCCCCAGCGCCCTCCGCTGCAGCCTCCCGCCCGACTGTGACTCCGCGCGGCCGCCACAGCGCCGGCCACGCCCTCGGTCCTGCCGCCGCCCCGAGAGCCGGAGCTGGAGATGGAGCGGCGGCGCCGGCCGCCCGCACTGGCCAGGGCCGCCTGGCGGGGTCGCCGCTCCTGAAGCCCACGTGCGCGTCCCAGCCGGGTCGCCGGAGCCCGGGGACTGACAGCGCTGCCCGCCGGGGCCGCAGCCCGCGCGCCGCCCGGAGCAGAGGATTTTGATTTCAAAGAAAGGAAGGAAGGAAGGACAACTCCCAGCGTCCCCGTCCCGCCCTCTCGGCCCGGCCGGCCATGCCCAGGAAGGCGGCGGCGGCGGCCCAGCTGCGGGGACTTTCCTGGTAGCCGGCGAGGGGCGCGCACGGAGTCTGCCGAGTCCCAGTTCTCGGTCCCCGCGAGCGCTCCGGGCGCCCCGAAGAGCTTCCGGGCGGACTTGGGCCCGCCCGCCGCCGCCCAGGTTGCCGTGCCCGCCGCGGTGGGTGGCATGATGGTGCGCGGAAGGCACCGCGGCCCTGGCCAGCTGAGTCGCGGCGGCGGTGGGAGCGGGCTCCGCAGCGGCATGCCAGTGCCCCCCGGGCGCGATGGCTAGCGGCAGCGCCGGGAAGCCCACTGGCGAGGCGGCTTCTCCGGCTCCTGGGAGCGCCGTCGGTGGGGCCAGCTCGCAGCCGCGCAAGAGGCTGGTGTCCGTCTGTGACCACTGCAAGGGCAAGATGCAGCTGGTGGCCGACCTGCTGCTGCTGTCGAGCGAGGCGCGCCCGGTGCTCTTCGAGGGCCCCGCCTCCCCTGGCGCCGGCGCCGAGTCCTTCGAGCAGTGCCGGGATACCATCATCGCGCGCACCAAGGGGCTGTCCATCCTCACCCACGACGTGCAGAGCCAGCTCAACATGGGCCGCTTCGGAGAGGCGGGGGACAGTCTGGTGGAGCTGGGTGACCTGGTGGTGTCGCTGACCGAGTGCTCTGCACACGCGGCCTACCTGGCGGCCGTGGCCACGCCGGGCGCTCAACCTGCACAGCCAGGCCTGGTGGACCGCTACCGCGTGACACGCTGCCGCCACGAGGTGGAGCAGGGCTGTGCCGTGCTCCGGGCCACCCCGCTGGCCGACATGACCCCGCAGCTGCTGCTGGAGGTGTCGCAGGGCCTGTCTCGAAACCTCAAGTTCCTGACGGACGCGTGCGCCCTGGCCAGTGACAAGTCACGGGACCGCTTCTCGCGCGAGCAGTTCAAGCTGGGCGTCAAGTGCATGAGCACCAGTGCGTCCGCGCTGCTGGCATGCGTGCGCGAGGTGAAGGCGGCGCCCAGCGAGCTGGCCCGCAGCCGCTGTGCACTCTTCAGCGGGCCCCTGGTGCAGGCCGTGAGCGCTCTGGTGGGCTTCGCCACCGAGCCGCAGTTCCTGGGTCGCGCGGCGGCTGTGAGCGCCGAGGGCAAGGCGGTGCAGACCGCCATCCTGGGGGGTGCCATGAGCGTGGTGTCGGCCTGCGTGCTCCTGACCCAGTGCCTCAGGGATCTGGCGCAGCACCCAGATGGGGGCGCCAAGATGTCGGACCACAGGGAGAGGCTGAGGAACTCGGCCTGCGCCGTGTCTGAAGGCTGCACCCTGCTATCTCAGGCTTTAAGGGAGAGGTCTTCGCCCAGGACTTTACCGCCAGTGAATTCCAATTCTGTGAATTAGCAACACCCCCTCCCCCCAACTCCCACCCCATACTCCTTCTTCCACTGCAGGCTAAAGGAAGACACTTACTCTCTGCCCCTCTCCATTTATACCAAAGAGATCATAGGTGATCCCCCTAATCTCCCCGCACTCCCCCGCCCCCATGTTAAATGCTCAAGAGGAATCTTCCAGAAAGCAGGGCCATGCACACAACTTACATACACATGCACACGGTGGGCCCGGGTGTCCACCAGTCCACTGGAGGGACTGGGAAACGGAAGATGGGTAGTCTTCTGGCTGTACCATCACCCCTACACCCCAGCCCCTCAACTCAGTTTTATTACTAATTGGGCAGGAAGGAGGTCATGGGTTCATTTCTTTCTTCTTTTTAATTAAAAGAAAGGTTACCTCAGTTTTCACTCCTTAGACATGGATGTAGCTACCTTTTTTTGTATGTCTTTATTATTTTTGTTGAATTAGAGAATACATGGTGTGAAAAGAGTATGACTTTGCCATGTGATTTGCAAGTGGGGGGAAAGCTACTGTGAGCGTGTGTTTTATTTTTTAATTTACACTATAGAGTGATTTTTTTTTCCCCATTGTC
Source organism: Eospalax fontanierii (assembly GCA_035773235.1). NCBI lineage: Eukaryota > Metazoa > Chordata > Mammalia > Rodentia > Spalacidae > Eospalax > Eospalax fontanierii. The sequence continues at coordinate 151,639,884 of CM069524.1, read as the reverse complement.
AAGTTTTTACCCTGCATGTACTGGAGTATTTATTTCATCTATTAAATTGTTATGTTTCTCAGATGACCTTTTGCAGTCATTGTATTTCCACTAACTGTGATTCTGCATGCTGCCTGATCTCTATGGGAAGGGACTGGAGAAAAAGTTACTTCAGTCCTGGCTAGTGAATCCCCAGTTCCCAGCCCATTCTACTTTTCCCTCCAAGAATGATTCTTCTAAGCACCCTAGCACCCCTGAAAGACAAATATATGTGATACTGCATTTTTAAAGGCAGGCGGCATGTGTTTGTATTATGGAGCGCTTAGGGTGGGCTGTAGGGGTTTTGCCTTCCCTCTAGTTTTCTTCTGGAAAGTAATTTAGCTCTCTTTGTCTCCACTCATCTCGCCATCATAATGAGCCATGGTTCAGGCTGACTGAAGTCTAATTTGTATTCTGCCTGTCATTTTCAGATTAAAGCACTTCCTAATCCTGTATGGGATACAGCCTTGCCAGGTCCCAGGATCTCTGCATGGAACTTAACAGCCCTGTGTATCAATTTAGAGTATTTAGCATCTTTCATGTGGCTCGATCTTATTCAGAGATCTCCTTGGCTTCGGGGAAAAAAGTATAGAAGGTTCTAGGCTGTTTGATAGAGGACGATGTCTCCTGGAGTGTGTTTAAGAACTTTCAAGAGCCGCAGCATAATTGCAGGCGAAGGGCTTATTTTTGTGACCTTGATTTAAGATATGTGGTGCTTGGCTGTGTATTGAAAGAATGCTTTGTTGATTGAATTATGTTAAGATAGTTTGTCTTTTTTGCAGACATTTAAAGAAATTTGGGATTGGGGTTAGTAAGGGAATATAGTTTTCCTGAGGAAACCGTTGAACTGTTTCTTGGTAAAAGAATGACAAATTTATTTAGACAGTTCTTGAAGCCTGGAAGAGCCACATGGGCAAAAACTCTCACAGGCTTCACATGTGTACAGTTTACATTTTTCTTGAGATTTATTGTGCTTAAACCTTTTCAGTGGCCACAGATCTCAAAGAATTTTTCACGAAAATACATTAGAGAAGAGACTAATTTGCATGAATGGCCATGTTTATTTCAAGAATATGAAATTCAGCTTGTAAAATGCTTTGAAATCTATAAGACTAGACTGTTTTGCTACTCTGAATTTAAAAATTTTAAAAAGTCTTAAAGTAGTGGGTTACATACATTCTTTACAGTAGTCAGAGGAAAGCTGGAAATGGTGGTTCATACTGGTAATCCCAACATTTAGGAGGCTGAGGCAGGAGGATTGCCATGAGTTTGAGGCCAGCCTGGGCTGCAGAGTAAGACCCTGCTTCAAACAACAAAAATGCCTAAAGAATTAAAGAAAAAAAAGTGGTCAAAGAAGCCCTCATTTTCTCTGTTAGGCCCAGGTAAAGTTAGACTAATTATTAAAGTAAAATATAAAAATGACCTTGAGCGTGTTTATTCCCCTTGTTGTTAAAGTTTAATCTAAATCAGTTTCAGGAAGATTTATGGGAGAGGGGTACCAAAGAAAATCCTACATGTACATCAGAATTCTTACTTTCTTTTTGTTTATTGGGTTTATACAATAATGATAGAATCTAAAATTGTATGGTTCGTTTAACCAATGCAGATCACAGAGTACACTGAAAGGGAATAAGGGCCCGAAATCTGTAGACTTGGTAATTGATTAAGGAAAAAAAAAAGGCCAATTTATTCTTGGACTCATTCCTTAAAGAAGTAATTTTCAAAATTATTCAAGCCTCCCTCTCCCAAAAAAGAAGATTTTCTCTATCTTCATGGATGAAGTTAACTATCTGGTCTCCAAATTAATTGTGAAGCTTCTGTATCTCATAGCCAAATGATAATTCTTCTCAATATTTGTGTATGCATAAAAGGTTTGGGCGAGTAACATTGAAAAAAAAACCTTTATAATTGACGAAGCTTCAGTTTTTTAGGAAAATGTCATTTAACATCTTTTTCTCCTGATTATAAGGGGTTTCTTGGGGTTAGTCTAACAGCAGGTGTCGGGAAATGAATTTTCTTATTTGTCCAGCATGCTTTAAGAGTTGGAGTGAGGAGCACACAGCCTATTATTTGTGTCTGCAGTGCCTGGGACTTGGGCACGGGTCTTTGGCAATCTCATTTTCTTTCAGGGTACTAAGTTGCCAAACTTGTTTTTGAAAATAGCCTCTTTTTTCTTAAAAAAAGAGCATGTTAGCCTATTTCATAATGAGTTTTAATATGGTCAGAAGAGAAACTGGCTCCAGGAATAAGATTAGAATGACCTGATTTTCATTTTTTCCTTTTTGTTCTTTCCTTTTTTTAGTGTTTAAATTAAACCGCACTAGCATTAACTTGCAGTTGGTCCGTCCTTGGGTTCTTCTGACTTCTCAGGTCAAGGTTTCTAACTCAGGCTTTATGCATACTGTCTCATTGGGAGACTGTCCAGAAACTTCCTTGGAATGCTCAGGAGAAAAAGGAAAGTAGGGCTAAATTTTTTTTCTGAACAAAAGCCATTATCCATGACAGTCAACCCAAGTAAATGGGACAAAACAGGCTTTCAAGCATAACCAGAGGGGGAAAAAAATCACAACAAGCCTTTCTTTGGCTATTTTAAGTTTGGTCTTTATTATTCATTTTGAGTTCTTGGTAGCAAATGCAAAGTGTGTGTGTGTGTGTGTGTGTGTGTGTGTGTGTCCCATCTTTATAATTCAGGAAACATCAGTTAACATCTGAGTAGCTATTTCACAAACACTTTCTTTTTTAAACTGGCATAGAGATCTGAAATATTTGGCAGCTAATTTTAACAGAAACACCTGTTTTTCTGAATGAATGTGACTACGGTAAACTTGCAGATGGGGAGGGAGTTTGAGGAGGACTCTCAAGCCCCTTACTGCACCCTGCTCAGCACCCCTAAGAGTACTTGAAAAAGAGATCCAGGGACCTAGCTCCCACCCTTACCCGGGACTGCTCCCTGGGCTGTCCTTTGGCTCTAGTTCTTAAGGAGACTTGAGTTTCCCACACAGAGTCTTGTGCTCCAGGCAGATCCCCTCAGGGTTTGCTCACTTATTTTGCATGTGTCATGATTGGTCTATTTGCCTAAGCAGAGGTTCTATAATATCTGTTTCCTGCCAGTGTTGAAGGGCTCAAAACTGTAGCTGTCCAGATACAACATGGGAAAATTGCTATTAGCATGGGCATCTGTGATTGAGGTCAATTTACTTTAGGTGTAAACCCATTTGGTCAGAGGCTGTAGTGTCTGGCATATGTAATTTGTTTTAAGTACCTGTGACAAGCTTATGTAAGCAAGTAGTGAGATGGTTCCTGGAAACAGAAGTTATAATGGGCATTCACCTGGCACATGTATATTGGGAGCCATTTAAAGGACAGCTGTGAGTGGAACCTGGTCTAGACTCAGTACCGCTATAAGTTTGGTACGTGGACCAGCAACATCCACAGTGTCCTGGGTGCTACTGCAGTCTGTTTGTTAATCAGTAGCTGGGCTGTGTTTATTAGGCTCTCCAGGTGACTGATGCATGCCTCTCTGTGAGGAAAATCCCTGCTCTGTGAGGTCTGCTGGCTCTTTATACTCTCTGTCTTCAAATCCAGTGTACACCACTTGTGTACCAGGAGGCAGCAACATTTCTGTGTGTTCCCTGTTTGTTATGGTGTCCTGGATATTGTGAGAACTTAGCTTTTTTCTCGAGGGAGTATTGGAGTAAACCTAGGATTTCATAGGTGCTAGGCAAGTGTTCTACCACTAACCTGTGTCCCAAGGCCATGAGAACTTTTCTTTAGAGAAGATGTTTTTGGTCTGTCTTGTCACTTTGGGATCTCTGAAAATTAAAGTTTTTAATGTAAGTGTTTGTGTTTGTATGTAAGATGTGTATATGAGTGTGTCACAGGTACATGCGGCAGTCAGTTGTTTAGGAAGTAGGCAGGCTCTCACGGATCAAACTCAAGTCATTAGGCTTGGACTGACCCATCTCAATGGCCTGAGAATTGAGATATTTCATCAGTGTGTGAGAGAGAAAGGGAGGGAAGGAGGGAGGGAGAGAAGGAGAGAGAGAGAGAGAGAATCTAAAATCTAAAGTACAGGATCCTACCCTCTTTCTCCCTCACTCTTGTCCTAGAAACACAAGGTGATTTAAAAACTTTTTTGGATTCCTTTTTTATTATTTCAGATTCTATATATGTGTGAAGCAGGGTTGTGCATGTGAGTGCAAGCTCCCTAGGAGGCCAGAGGTGTCCGAATCCCCTAGAACTTGAGTTCCAGGCAGTTGTGAGCTACCTTATGTGAATGTTAAGAACTGAACTCAGCCCTCTGCAAGAGCAGTGTGCACTCTTTGACTGCTCAGCCATCTCTCCAGGCCACAAAAGTGATTTAAAAACTCAACCTGGGAGCTCTTTGACTGCCCAGGAAAGACTACTTGGCTATTAAGTTTATGAAATGTCTCATACTCACCAGCAAATGTTCTGTACAGACCTATTCCCAAGTGTGCTTTAGGAGCATTGTACGTAAGTGCGGTATATTCAGGAGATAGAGGCTCTTCAAGGCTGATCACCCCGCAAGAACTAGACTCACCTTTTAGAAGAATCATATTACTTGCAGAGGGGTCCCAGAGACTGGGGTTCGCATTGCTCACCACCCAGAAGATACACAGAATCTCAGCTGTACCCCAGCTGCATGCCTAGTTGATCAGAACCCTGGCAACTTCTCCAGGTGGTCCCAGTAACATTAACAGTGGAGCAGCCCTTAGTGGGAAATGGATGAGGTGGCCATTGTACTGTACTGTGGGAACTCCAGCATTTGTTATGCTTATCTTGACTTCTTTAGTTTACAGACCTATTTCATATGTCGTATGTAGTTGAATCCTTGGAGCGCCCTTAGGAGGAGGCAGGTATTACTCACTGTGCCTGTCATCCAAACATTTATGCCTCTGTTTTCCCGTTGTAAAAACTAAAGCAAATATTTACAGTGGTCTCTGTGAAGCAGAAGGCCTTGTAACAAGCTCCAAAAGAGTGGCTCCATCTACTTCATGGTGTTATGTCACCGAATCATTAGGTTCATGTTAGATGCCTGGGACACTCTGGCCTTAACTTGAGTGCTTTAATACAGCAAGTACATTAGCACACACTCACAAATACCCTTTGTTCTTGGTCCTCTATGATAGTAGTTTCAAATCTCTAATCCAGATTCTCTACAACACTGAAGATCTTCAAATTTAAAACCCAGATTTAAAATCTACATATATGTACATTCTGCTAAAGAGGAAAAGACAGGGAGAGCTTTGTTAATCCTGTACTTTGGAAAGGGAAAGATACTGTGGTGCACTGAACTCGAGCATGTTGCACTGAAGCTATAGTGTATTATATAAATACAAATAGCTTCATAATTTGTTTAAATTATCCCAACTTATTAGTTAATTCATTAATTTTTGCAGTGCTGGAGATGAACCCAGGGCCCTGTGCATACTAGGCAAGTGCTCTATCATTGAGCTACACTCCCAGCCTACCTGTATTTTAGATAGTATTTAATCTAACAGGATCAGGCAAAAAAAATCATTCATCATTTACCTTGGTTTTGATTTCAGTCAACTTCCATAAGAGTTGGATTGATGGCAAACCTCCACACTGGAGACACACTGGAGGAAACCCAGGTCAGCTTTCAGTTTCACTTTTTCTTTTTTGATGACCATCAGCTTCCTGTTGTAAAATCAACTGGCAAAGAGCCAGGTAGGGTGTTGGCAAAAACGTCTGTAATCCCAGCACTTGGGAAATAGAGGCAGGAGGATCAGGAGTTCAAAGCCATCTAAGCTACATGAAAGCCTATCTCCAAAAAAAGTAATAAATAAGTAAAATAAATGGATTGATAAATAAAGCAATAAAATAAATCAGTTGGCAAGTCAAGACAGTCTCCTCCTTTGATAGAATTTTGACATACGGATTTTCCTAAAAGTTTCCTAAGGGGTTGGGGGTGGGTTAGCTCAGTGGGTAGAGTGCTTTCCTGGCAAATGCAAAGGCCTTGGATTTGGTCCCCAGCCTAAAAAATAGTTTTCCATAGCAGCTAGATTTTACTTCCATGTTCCTTCTCATGAAAGTTCCATGCTAAACACAAATAGGACTATTTTTCAAAATATGTAGAGTCAGGTGCAGTGGAGCATGCCTGTTTACCGAGCACTTGGGAGACTAAGGTAGGAGAATCAGAAGTTCAAGGCAAGCCTCAGCTACATTTTAAATTTGAAGCCAATGTGAGCTGGACAAAACCATGACTCAAATAACCAGAAACAATAGGAACCCCACTACCACCACCACAACCACTACCAGCACCAACCCCCCACCCCCACACACATAATTACTGTAGTTAAAGGTGATTGTAAGCTGTCAAATGTGGATGCTGAGAACTGAACTTCAGTCCTCTGGAAGAGCAGCAAGCCCTTAGCCACTGAGCCATCTCTCCAGCTCCCCACCTTACCATTAAAAATATTTTCTTTTTACCATTGTAGGGTGGGGATGTGTGAGTGCACATGCCATGCATGTGTGTGGAGGTGAGAAAACAATTTTCAGGAGTCAGTTCCCTCCTTCCACCATATGGGTTTCAGAGTTATCTGCAGGCGACTATCCACTGAGCTGGCTGGCTGGCCCCACTTTAGTGGATATTGTTATACAGGTGACTTGTGACTGAGCAGAGTTCCAAGAAATTTCCTATCCAGTTTGGCTTGTCCACAGTGATTCTGACAGTTCATGAGAAAACAGTTCTCCCATCTGCAGAAGTGGTACCCATGTCATTAAAGCAGAGCTCCCAATGGAATAGAGAGAAATGATTTTACAGATGGCGTTCTTACACTTGGCTCACACATTCATTCCATGTCCCGTCCTCCCTTTCTGAACCTCAACCAGAGCTTCTTGACCACTGGAATTTCTAGAAGCACTGGCAATTCTTGATTTTTCTGGGACTTTTTGCTCCATCTTGGGCAGTATGAAACAACTTACATTTATATGAGTAACAGATAGGCAAAGGAGCCATTACTACAGAGTCCAGTTACTGATACTGATATATCATTCACTCATTAGTTAAGTCATTCCCTCAGGCTTCACAAAAATGATGGTAAACATTTTTGACTTTGCAAGCATTTATTAGGTACCTGAGATAGTTTTAGGACTGTTCTCTATTATATACTTGTCAGCCTAGTGTTGTCATAACAAAATACCTAGGGTAACAGACTTTATAAAGGAAACAGCCTGTTTAGCTCATAGTTTTGGTTTTTCAAAGGCCTGGTGCCTGTATCAACTCACTCCTAGAGAAGAGTCTTAGCTGCAGTTAAATGTCCAGTCAGAGAGAGAGAGAGAGAGAGAGAGAGAGAGAGAGAGAGACTGAAGTCCCACAGTGATGTCCAAGGGCATAGCCCCAGGGACCTAAGGACTTACCAATAGTTCTATCTTTTAATAATTCTACTTCCTCTTAATAACACAAGAGTTTAATCACAGTGGACCCTTGGGGAACAGCACCTTATTTAAGAGGAGACTCAAGATCACACAGGTAGAAACTGCTACAATTTAAAAACCCTATTTTTCATCTTCCTTGATAAAATTAAATTACTGTCTTCCATTAGAGTTATCCAGGTATACCATCTTTTTGTATTGGATTACGGAAGTCTGGACAAAACAGAGACCTGGGAGCTGGGAGAGGATAGTTTTCAGTCCCATTGTTTGATTACCTGAGGAGTGGCATTCCCACAAGACACTCAAGCACAGCTCTTTTCAGGTTCCGTAATTGGACTTAGTTTCATGGGTGTGGGTTCTTTCTTAGATATAAAATGGTGATACATTTACATACTATAAAGGAAAGAAGTTTAGAATGTCTTTTTATAAAATGTTATTTGATCTTTAAAAACTTTATGTATTCATATTTTGTATGTATGAGTGTTTTGCCTGTATATATGCAAGTGTACCATGTGCATGCAATGTCCATGGAGGCCAGAAGAAGGCATCAGATTCCCTAGAACTTGAGTTACAGATGGTTGTTAGCTGCCATATAGGAGCTTAGAAAAGAACCTGAGTCCTCTTTAAGAGCAGCCAGTGTACTCTTAGGCGCTGAGCCATCTCTCCAGCCCCTTATTTGATCTTTGAACATGTAAACATGTCTGTGAAATTCCGTAGGTTGACAAATCCCAGGTTCAGAGATGTTACATGTTTCTGCCATCTTAAAAATAGTTTGAGAAATGAGTTCTTCAGTGTCCATCGGGAGTTTAGATTTTTGAATGGACATTGTAATTGCCTGACCTAAATTGTGCTTCATACACTGTTCTTCCTATATTCCTTGTGTGTGTCTATGTCTGTCTGTCTGTGTGATGTCTGAGAAGGCACTGACTCATGAACTCCACACAGAGAACAAGTTTCTTGAAGACTGTGAAGAAACTGATACTGGTGTTTTCAGTGGTTTCCAGGAGGTATTTCTGAAGATTGACTGTCCACAAAACTGACATAAGTGGTGGGTGTTGACTCACAGTTTTGGATTTTCAAAGGCATGGTGACTGCATCCACTGTCTTAGCAAAGAGTCTTCCCGCTGCAGTTGACTGTCCAGTCAGATAGGAAGTCAGAGAAAAAGAGAGAGAGACTGAAGTCCCACAGTGACATCCTCGGGCATACTCCCAGGGACCTAAGGACTTCCCATTAGTTCTGTCTTTTAATAATTCTGCTCTCTCCTAATCCCATCTCAAAAATGAGATTAGAGGGTGGTGCGGTGATTGGAGGGTGAAACAGATCACTGGGGACCATGATAATTGCATTCACTGAGGTTCCTAAGGATCTTCGACTCTAGGTCTTTGACTGTCTTCAACTCTTGGAGTCCCTAGTTTTGGTCAAAGTGGCTGTGTTTTTCTGGTGACCAGCGGAGGAGTGCAGGCATCAGAACTCAGTGGTAAGTGACCACATAGAAGAAGGAATCTCATGGGATTTGTTTTCTGTACAGATGAATGGTAGTTTTCTCAAGAGATCAAAGGAAGAACAAGGCCCTGGGCTACTTTTCTTTTCTGCTCAGGTGGTATTGATGCACGGTGTAAGGCTAATCCTAGACTGGGTCTGCTCTGTAGGAAGCTGAACAGCCTCCCTTCCTCTTAAGCTGCTGGCCTTAGATCAGGATCCTAGTGTGGGCCTTGTACGACCTGCTGACCTGCAGGTTGATCCTGGGCCTGGCTGCCTTCAATCTTCCATCCTTGTAGGTCACCAGGAGCTGGGCTTGGGCAGTAAAGAAGGCATCCAGCTGGGAGGGCTTGCTGGTGGACTGGGCGCATTCTAAGGCAATGGGCATGTCCCTTTCACGAAAGCAAGGTGGGAGCTGACTTTAGCTCCAGCTGTGTATTCTAGAACCTTTCCTAACCCCAGTTCTTACAGTAGCCCTTTGAGGAACAAAGAGTTGTTTGTAGTTTTCTGATGAAGATGCTCAATTGAAACTGCCTGTCGGGGTAACAGAGCTGCTAAGTAGGACTAGACAAGTGTGAATCAAGCGTTGTCTCTGACAGCAGAGTGTTCGGAGTTACTCAGCTCTGGTGAATGAGTGAATTTCTAGCATGGAGTCCCTCTGCTCTTTCAAGAAAATGCCCCTGACCTGCTTATTTTTTTCGTCTACTGATTGGTGGTAACTCCTGTGCACTTTCTCCTGAACTTCATACATTTGGTGTGAGCCTTTCCTGAGCCATTGTAGAGGGCTCTACATACCATAGTCCCCTTGTAAAAGACTCAGGCAAAGCAGATACAGGGACACGTGGCCCACCTGCTATAATATCCTGCGGTTCTAGAGGATGCTTGAGGAAGAGTGACCTCTGGTTTGTCTGGAACATCTGAGTTTCCAATATACAAATGTCTTTGTTGTTCACTCACTCGTGGTACTTCCCAAGATCCTCCTGGTGATTTGAGGACAAAAACTGGGTCTCACAGCTGCCTTGCAAATGACATCCTTGTCACTGAGCTCCGTTTGTGATGGCATTTGTAAGGTTCCTCCCGTTACCATGTGTTTATTCTGTCTCTGAGCTATTGGACAAGCTAAGCTGTCTCTTGGACCATTCATCCCACCTCACATTTTCTCTCCCCTTCCTCAGCCCTGGTGGCAACCTTTCCTGTGGGTCCCTGTAGTACTCCCAGACGTGATCCACATTAGTGCTCGCCATATTACTGCAACTGTGTGTACTCACACATGTTCCCAGTATGGGTCACCAGGTAGTGTCATCATCTTTTTTTTTTTCCCCACAATTAGTTTTGTAACACACATTCAACAAACACTTTCACATGAACAAATGTAAGATGTCAATGTGTATTAAAGACAGAGTCCCAAGAATAAAATGTCTTACAAACCTCTTTCTCCAGTTCGCTTTAGGCAATTACCAGGCTCTTTCAAACCTTTGTATTTGGCACTTTGGGTATCTGCCCTGATTCTCTATCAGCTGTCCTGCCATCCTCCTAGTTCAGGCTTCTGTTGGTCCTCCCCCAATCATAAGCCTTCCTAGCTGTAGTCCCATCAGGCCTACTTTTATCCCCTCCTCTCTTATCCATCAGACATATTTTTCTATCATAAACCTTGACTCTACATGGTAACTTTCACCTGCCAAAATTTCAGTACATTCATTGAGTATCAGCAACATACTGCTAGGTGGGTCCCCTGGGGAATAAGACCAGGACAGTATCAGGCCACAGTCTCCTCCTCCTCCTCCTCCCCTAGTTTAAGCCCCATTCCAGCAGGATGGACCTCAGGCCATCCCATGCTCCCTCTCATCCTGCTTGTGCCTCACTTTCTGGCCTGTCTGGGAAGTCTTTCCCATTCCTCTAAACAGTTGAGCCTAGTTTGCTTTTCTAGTACAAAGGTGAGGGGCACCAGTGAGCTGCAGGACAGGGCTCTTCTGCATGCCTGGGGTTTTGTAGGCCCTCCAAGGGGTCGGGACATAGTTAAGTTGTTAGAGTGCTTGCTTAGCATGCATTAAGCCCTGGGTTCCACCCCCAGTACCACATAAACTGGGCATGGTGGTGCTCACCTGTGATCCTAGCACTGGCAAGGGGAAACAGAAGGACCAGGAGTTTAAGGTTACTGGCTACATAGTGATTTGAATGTCAGGGGCCTACAAGAGACCCTGTCTCAAAAAGAAAGCATGTAGGCTCCTCAGGGATTTGGGTGAACTCCAAGGAAAGACAAGAAGGCTTGGGTGGACTGGCCTCTCTTCCTTCAGTGGGTGTACTGATAGTTCTCCTGGGGCCTTGGCTTAACTTGGATGGTGGGCTGTGAGTTGTAGGCTGTGTGCCCACCTGATGATAATTCTACCTCCTGTCCTCAAGGATCTGGAAATGATGCACCACACTGGGAAGTTAGTCTTTCCCACACATCCACTGAGAACCAGACTCCCCAGGGAGCCCTTGAAGCCAGCGTGAGAATTGAGTCCTGGCTTCTAGTCCGGTAATTGTTATAATACAAATTACTCATGACTTTCCATAATCAGGTTCGGGTTATAATAATGTGCTTAGGCCAGGCTCTGAGGCAAGCGGTGCCCAGTGCTGCCCCTACTATGTCTGTCCATGCAGACCCAGGCCTCTGTGAACAGTGGAAGAAGTGGAGCCTCGGCAGAAAACGACCGGGCCTCCAGAGAACTCAGAAAGATTAAAAGCCCAAGAGCAGCCAGTCGTGATGATGCATATCTATAACACCCAGCACTCAGGAGGCTGAGGCAGGAGGATAACTATTTTGAGGCCAGCCTAGATTTCAGAGTGAGACCGTGTCTCAAAAAAACAACCAACCAACCAACAAAACAAAGTGAAGAATAAGCCTCAGAGGCCTCTAGGTCAGCAGTAAGTAAATTGGCATTTGAGCCTAAGGGCTTCAATTTCTGGTTGCACCTGACCTTCAAGACTTTCATTACATGTTTTTCTCTCCCTTCTTCTTTTTCTTTTTATTATGTAGCCTAGGCTGACCTGGAACTCACTATGTAGCCAAGGTTGTTCTTAAACGTAGTAATCTTCCTGCCCAGCCTCCCAGGTGTTGAGATTATAGGCAGGAACTACCACCTCTGACTTTTTCTTTTCTAACATTTGGTTATTGACCCTATAGGAGGATATGAGTGTAGTTATCTCACTAAACCTAAAGGAGTGCTTGAAATCAAGGCGATTTAACTTTCTCCACACCTCTCCCTTCCAGGCTAGTGTTTCTAACCACTAATACTGAAATTCAGGATTCAGTAAAGCAGATGAAAGAACTGTCTCAGTGAATGGCTCCTGACAGTTTCCATTGTCAGTTGCTTATGTTCCCTTTCTGGTGGTACTGATGTTGACACCATCATACACACAGCAAACTGGAAGACTGCAGAGGCTGGTGCTGGGGCAAGCCTTGCTTCTGTGGCAAGCTGTGAGGCTGTGGTGTGGAGCGCTGGTATAATGATCACCGGAAGACCCTGGCTTCTCCCAAACTGTGCTTTCCAGCTTTGAATGGAATTCTGTAAGGAGTAAGGGTAAAGAAGAATCGCTTCAGTGGCCTGCTTTTAAGAACCTTCAAAACTAGGGACCAGAGTGGTGCTGTAGGGTCCCGCTCTCCCAACAATGGAGGGTGGATTTACAGGGCACAGGAGGAAAGGTAAGCGTGAAAAAGAAGCCTGTGCGTCTGTATTTGAACATCCTACCACCCTCCCCAGACAATTCCCCAGTATTTTTTAATTTTTTATTTTTCTGTAATATTTATTTATTTTTATGTGTACGAGTATAATGTAAATGAGTATATATGCACCTGTGTTGTGCAGTGCCTTCAGAGGACAGAAGAGGGTGTTGGATCCCCTGGAACTAGAGTTAAGGATGGTTGCTAGCTGCCATGTGGGTGTTGGGATCTGGGGGCTGGATCCTCTGTAAGAATAGCCAGTGCTTTTAACCACTGAGCCATCTCTCTAGTCCCGTCCTCAGTATTTAAGAATGTTCATTTCTTTGTTGTATGTGTACATGTGTGGAGGTTAGAGGACAGGGTCCTGGGGATCAAACTCATGTCATCAAGCTTGGTGGCAAGCACCTTTACCTACTAGGCCATCTTGCCATTCCCCCTGTCTTCAGTGTTTCTTATCCTGGTCTTCCAAAGGGCACTTAGATTAATAAATTCACTACATTTTAAAGGAAAATGGGAGATACATGGATATAGGAAAATTGGTTTATTTACAGTTTGGCCAAACCAGGGAGAAAAAGACTCTTAATTTCTCTCTGTCTTTTCCATAGTAATGATACAATTTTATAGAAAAGATGAAGCAAAAGCCAAGAAATAGGCATGCCCATGTAGACTGCCAGAGCTGTGTGGTTTCTTCCCGGAAGGTAAGTTCTTTCTCTGGCTGGCACCAGAGCCTTTCCCTTTCCCCAGCATAGAATTCTTTAGGAGATTTTAACTCTTGGGGGTCCATTGCCTCAGTGATGTGATGGCCAAAGGCAAGGGCACAAATGTCTTACTAGGGAACACGTCCTTCTGTGCCAAGGCGCCCACACTAGGAAGCCTGCCAGTGTCTGTAATGGAGCTTTGTCCTTCCGGCATGATGTAACTTCTACTGTCTTGAAATCAGAGTGGTTCTGATTACTCAATCATAAGATTGAGCTAGCATTCCCTCAGGGAAGGAAAGGGTCTCCACCATCCCCTGCATGCCCAGCATATGTGTACAGTTAACATTTGCTGGGGGATAAAGGAGACCGGAGACCCCCTCGGTGGTATAGCTGTCCTTAAGTAACCCCAGTTAAATTCATGGGTTCACCAGACTGGACTTGGATGGAATCATTTCCTTAGTCTTTGGTTATCCTTGCTGCTGAGAGTAAATAGAAATAGATCATCCAGGGACAGCCACACGGAGTATTCTAGTTCCTGAAGATCAGTGCACAGCAGCCGAAAGCAGGCTCACCTGCCTCATCACCACTGTGCCTCTCATATCCCTGAGGGAAACCCAGAATGAGTTCTATGCCTTGCTTTATGTCATATGGCTCTGTCTTAATATGCAAGGCCCTTCAGTCTGTCAACTCGAGTGTACATTTAGGTTAGCAGCTTCTGGAAACCTTCTTGGGGTTGGGCATCAGTGATGTGAATGCAAGGCCCATGGCATTCCTTATGCCCATGGCAGAACTGATGCTTCTGGAGTATAACTTGCTGCTCAGTATAAGACATTAAAGCCTCAAGTTTTGCAAGACTCAGGAATAAGTGTGGTTTTGGTAGGCAACACACACAGGAACTGAATCTCAATTTGGCGCCCTTTGAATCAGTCCACTGGTTCTGTCCTTATCCTTATCATCTCTATGAACATCAGTTTTGAGTCCCGCCCCTTCCACCTCCCTCACCCAAGAGGGAGGATGTCATGCTTGGCTCCAACATGTAACTGAAACTGACAGAAAGTTATTGAGTTTGTCATTGGTGACTTGATCCCAGGAAGACAAGTTCTCTGCTCTTTTAGAAGGGTTAGGGTGTTATGTTCCTGTTGTGAGACTTTTCCTGGGGAGATATGATCCAGTGTCTACTTACCCCACATAAGACATTGATGACAAACTAAAAGAATGATTTCACCCCTGCCCAGTTTAGTGAACCAATGAGATTATTGAACTTACTTACAGGAGCATGAGTAAGTGGTGATTTGCAGGAGTGTGGGTGACCCTACGCTGCATCACTGAAAAGTCCCACCTCAGCATGGGTGACGACATCATAGAAACTGCATCATGGAGTCCCACCTTCAGTTAATCTTCCATCTCCTGTATACTCCAGCTTCCCAAGGTCCTGTGCAGCTGGGACAGACAGGAAGAAGAAAAGACTACAATCCCAAGTGAGATCCTATGACCTTCCCCCTCTCCTTGAAGTAGGGAATGTTAATAGCCCCGTTACTTCCATCATATACCTCGCTCTCTCACTGTATTTTGCTTATTTTGTTGCCATGACTCCTGGGCCAAGCATCCTATAGGTCACCATAGCAACCTGGACTCCACGGTGGTGAAGGTCATGTCATACTTGTGCCAGGGGGAAACAGCTTTACTACAGTAGCTGGGAAAGGTTAGGCAGGATCAGCTGAGCAAAACATCTATAAGTGGATATTTATCCACTGACCCCAGGCTCTGGCTTGGTTATTTTCTTATTACTGAAGATCTGGGGGATAGGTGAATTCTGGAAATGAACTAGCCAAGCCTTGAATACTGTATGGGACTCAGACACTAGAAAGGTTTATGGATTGAACTGTGTGGTGCTGAAGGTGACAGTCATACTTCAAATCTTCAACTTCTGGTACAAGTTGGAAGCTTTTGGATATTACACAATGTTCTGGGGAAAAGGGAGTTGGCCTTAACTGTCACCTAGAGCAGTGGTTCCAAGATTCTGGCTGAGGTCCAGAGGCAATCTGTGACAAAGATCTCATGTCTGAACAAAATGGAAAAGAAGATTGTGAAATGCCAGCTACTTAAAAGACTGGACTTAATACTGTGCACTTCTTTTTATTCTGAGAATATACCTTTCCTCCATCTTTTGTGAGAGGTTATCTCAGGAAATTATGGTGATAGTTGCCATTTTAAGAACCATTCTTGGATTGTAAAAACATTAACTCTATTTTGGTGTTTCCAACTCTCAAGGAATATATTTCTGCACTCAGAAATTCTAAAGGCTGAGAAGCACTGCCCTTGTGTAAAGTCCTGAGTCCTAGGTTTTTCCTCCTCAGTATATGTTTGAGTTGATGCTGTGGGCTGCAGAACAGCACAGGCACCTGTGGTCTGAAGAGCTCCCTTCCTTTTTTGGGACTCCACTCCACAAAGCTGGATCCTTGACTACGCCTCAGAAAAGAATTTCAGGACAAATCAGGGTAAAGTTAGCACGTTCATTATGTAGAGATGGGAAACCTATAGTACACATCCAACACACCAGTGCAAACTTCCGGAGAGAGGCCCCCTAGGTGTCTGTACAATGGTGATGTATGTGATTGGCATTCTAAGTTATAGTGTTTAAAGGATGCAATATACAACAATAATTTTTAATGATTAAGCCAAGTTTAAAAATTAATTAAAAAGAGGGCTGGGGAGACACAGCTCAGTAAAGTGCTTGTCATTTGAGCCTTAGGACCTCAATTGGATCCCCAGTGCCTATGTCAAAAAAAAACAGCAACAGTAATAAAAAACTAGACATGTAGTCCCAGCATGGAGGGAAGCAGAGACAGACAGATCCTCAGGCTCCCTGGTTAGACCAGCCTAGCCCAGTTGATGAAGTCCAGGTCACACTGAGAGACCCTGTCTTAAAAAATAAGGTGGGTGGCTTCTGAGGAATGATTCTGGTGGTTGACTTCTGGCCTCCACACACATATATACACGTGCACCCCCCACACAAGAAGATACACATATACCCCCTGGCACACACACACACACACACACACACACACACAAATAAATAATAAAAATTAAGTAAAAATCACTCTTGTTTACTTATTTTTCTTATCTTGAAGAATTTCCTTTTGTAAATGAGATTATAAGGTGTTTTTATGAGGTACATGGCTTAGGTACAGGGATGACAGAGGAGCGTTAACAGAGTTTAACTCAATGCCACAAACCCGGTGCCCTACCTAAGCATATTTTTAAAGACAATTTATTTATGTCTACATGTGTGTCTGTGTGTGCATACCACACATGTGCACATGCCCATGGAGGCCAGAAGAGGGCTTTAGAGCCCCTGGAGCTGGAGTTACAGGTGGTTGTGAGCTTCCCAACTTGGGTGCTGGGAATAGAGCTTGGATCCTCTGCAAAGCAGCAGGTGTTCTTTTTTTAACTGGTTTTTTTTTTTTGCCATTTTCATACAATGCATTTTGTTATTTTATTCATATTTAGATCCCCTCCCCTATCTGCACCTCCTCTTACTGACCTCTGCCCAAATTAAAGCACTCTATTAATACAAGTCTAATTTGTGACCCCAGATGTCCTTCAGTGTGGGTCCATCCGCTGGAGACTGGCTAACTTACCAAGAGTCCCACCTTGAAAGAGACTGACTCTCCCCCTTCCAGCAGCCATTGGTTGACAATAATTCCCCAGGTAGGGCTGCATTTCTAACTCACTTCTCCCCATCTATGCTGGGATTTTGAACTTACGTAGTACTCTTAACTGCTGAGCCATCTGTCCAGCCCCATGCTTGTTTCTGACATCCTTGTTTGACATGACTTTGTGAACACAAATACTATCTCTGTAGGCAACTTAGGTTTCACCAGTTGTATTGAAATTTGTTGACTTTTAGCCAGCAGGAAACACAAACACAAAAAGCCCCTTCCTATTCCCTTAAATGTTCCTGCTTTCCAATCCTGCCTAGTGATCGATGTTTTAAAAGATATTTTCAAAGATAAATCCAAGCAAAACCTTTCTGAAGAGCAGAAAAGTATCTTGTTAGAATAAAATGGCTACTTAGTTTTCCTTCTTTTTCTTTTTGAAATTTTGTGTGATGTGTGTGTGTGTGTGTGTGTACAGGCGTATTGCCTGTGGTTTGCAGGCAGAGGCCAGAGAACGACGACAAATGGCCTGCTCTGTCACTCTCTGCCTTATTCCCTTTAGCCAAGGTCTCTTGCTGATCTTGGAGCTCAAAATTTTCCTGTTAAGCTGGTTGGCCAGTGAGCTCTGAGGATCTGCCAGTCCCCACTGCCCCCCATGTGGGGTTACAGTCATACATGGTGACGCCTGGTTTTGTGTATGTGTGTGGGGGGTGGTTTTTTGTTTTGTTTTATGGATTTTTTTGTTTTACTTTTTCTTTTTTATTTTAGAGACAGGGTCTTCTTGTAGCTCCAGTCAGCTTAGAACTCACTATGCAGACCAGGCTGGCCTCCATCTCACAGAGATCAGCCTGCATATGTCTCATGGATGCTGAGATGCCTGGCTTTTTCATTGGTGCTGGGGATCCGAGAACTCATGTCTTCATGTTTGCTCAGCAAGCACTCTTACCCACTGAGCTGTCTCCCTAGCCTGGCTACTTAGTTTTGTTAATAACTTTATTTTCAATTTAATAAGATTGAAGAGATATGATCATATGTTTGGTATAGTAGAGGCCAGGGATTTTCAAACTTGTCTATGTTTTGGAATAAACTGTAGGACTTTTTGGGCATGAGAGACCGGACTTCTTTCTCAGAGTTCTTCAATCAGCAGATCTCTTAGGCCACCTAGAAGTTTGGGTCTGTGTATATTATGTGCTCTCTGTATGTGATGTATACATGTGACTGTATAGGTGCAGGCAAATGTCCTCCTCTCTCACACCCTGCCTTATTACTCTAGGCAGGATCTTTTACTGAACCAAAAGCTTTCTATTATTAGTTAAGTTGATTGGCCAGCAAACCAGGATCTACCTGTCTCTGCTCCTCAGGGCTGGGGTTACAGGCATGTGCAGCCATATCTGGCTTTTTATGTAGTTGCTGGGGATTTGAAGTTGTGTCTTCACATTTGCACAGCAAGTGCTCATACCCACCAAACCATCTCTGCAGCCCAGAAGACTGTACTTTTAATAAGATGCAAATAAAAAATTATGGTTGAGACCATAATTTGAGTAGGCTATAGACTCTCAGCCTTGGCTGTATACTGGATTCCCCTGGGAGTTTTATATAAATTACATATATATGTTTATTTTATATAATAAAAAGTGCTAATGTCTGGGCTCTACTTCACAGATACTTGAATACTGAGATTCACAAATGGACCCCATGCCATTGCAGTGGGTAGCAAAGTTTGAGAACTGCTGCATTGGTAACTACCCTGAGAATCTTGGTGACTGAATTACAAACTTTATGTCTCATGTTCATGTCCAACATAGCCTGGAGAGACAGCAGCAAGCCTGAGGTCTGTGCTGCCATTCCAGCATACAGGCTGGTGGAGGCTACCCCCTGGGCAGTGCCTAACCTCTGTGCCTGCACCTGAGGAAGAGTGAGCCTGCATTCTTCAGTGACTCAGCACTGAAGCAACGCACAGGGGATCAGTCTCAAGGCTGACTGGCCAAAAACAGTCATGTACTTTAACTGCGAGGTGGCTGGGGACAGCAGGGGACACGTGGCACCTGAGAATCAGCAGATTTCTCTGCCTCGGGGATACTTTACTGATACAGTAGCATCTTCTGTGACCAGAAAAATGCTCACATGAATGCAATCACTGAGCTACATCTCCAGCCTTTGTGAACTTTTTATTTTTATTTTTAAAAAAATATTTGTGTAAGTACACCCATGTTGTGCAATGCCCATGGAGGTCAGAAGAGGACATTGGATCCTATGGAACTGAAGTTACAGATTGTTTTTAGGTGCCACATGGGTGCTTGGAATTGAACCCAGGTCCTCTGCAAGAGCAGTCAGTGCTCTTAACAGTTGAACTATCTCTCCAATTCCTGTTTTTTTGATTCTTTTAGGGAGTCTGATTACATAGTTCAGGCTGGATTTGAACTCACAGAGATCTGTTTACCTCTGCCTCTCATGTGTTGGGATTAAACGCATGTACCCAGCACCATTAAAAAAAATTCAGACAAATAAGAGAAAGAAATCCCCATAACGCCAAACCTAGAAATAACCACAGTTTTTGCATATGTCCTTAATATGATCAGTTTTTTAAAGATAAGGTCTCTCAGCCAATCTGGCCTTGAATTTGTGACCCTTCTGCCTTACCCTACTATATGATGAGATTACAGGCATATGTCAACACAGTTAGTAACTTATTTTGCAAATCATTTGATGACCTCTTTTTCCTTAACATTTTTTTCTTTTTGTCAACATTGAATTAACTAAAATGCTATTAAAGTAATGATGTTAAACTGCAATTCCAGGGCTGAGAGATGGCTCAATGGGTGAAGAGCTTGCTGTACTAGCGTAAGGACTTGTTTGCATCCTCAGAACCCACATAAGAACTGGGTGCAGCTACATACATCTGTAACCCCAGTGCTGGGGGAACAGAGACAGGCAGCTCCCAGGGGTTTCTGGCCAGGCAATCTGGCTGAAACACTAAGCTCCAAGTTCAATAAAAGGCCTTGTCTTAAAAAATAAGGTGGAAAAAGGAATAAAATAAAGAAATAAGTTGGAAAATGATTAAAAAGAACACCTGTAGGGACTTCTGGCCTCCAAGTATGCATACATGCATCTGCATACACACATGCATACACATGCAGTCACCAGTCACACACACATACACAGAAGTATAATCCCAATATAACTGTGTAGATGTACTATAATTACTTGGTCATTAACTCATGAGACATCTTGGTTGTTTTATGAAACAGTGTGTAAGTAGTGCTCATGTGGACATTTACATGGCGGACTCTCTCCTCTAGTGTTTCTGATCATTTACTTGGACAGATTTCAACTTGAACTCATAGAGATCTTTGTGATCAGTGGACTTTCCCTGCATACTTTTTGCTCTTTTGAGAAAGGGTGTCACTTTGTAACTCAGGCTGGCCTTGAACTTGTGGACAATCCTCCTGTCTCAACCTCTCCAAGTGTTGGAATTAGACATGTGTACCACTGTGCCTGGTTATGAACAATGTTTTAAAGAAAGTTGCTTGTTAAGTCTCTGCCCTTAGTGACACATATTTAGTAAATGCAAGGTACTAGTGGAGAAGTTATTGAACTTGCTCTTGCCTTTACGTAGCTCAGAGTCTAGGTGGAGAGTAAGATAGCTCTAATCCCTAAGAGAAGGGGAAACATTATTTTATTATTCGTATGAGTATTTTCCCTCCAACCAACCTTCTTTGTGGTGCACACCTAGAACAAGGAAGTCAAAGCCAAGCATTGTAAGGGGGCTGCTTGGCCTGCAGTGACTTGAGCAAGCTGTCATCCCTAGCTCTCAGGGTCCTCATCTTTAAATGAGGTCACTGGACTAGGCCACTTTGAGTGGCTCCACTCATGCCCCTTAAATAGGAGAAAGCTCTGGGTAAGTGTGAATGTTCACTTTCCTTTTTTAGGCATCTAATTATGTCTAGCAATCTGGGACAGCTTCTTCAGGGACTTGCTGGAAGGCACTGGGGTGATCCGGGGTCTCCAGGATGACACCTCTGTTCAAACAGCTAACCATGACAAAGTGGAGCCCAGTTCTACAGCAAGCAGTGCTGAGAAGGCGCTTACAGAGAGGATCTTTTCATTTATTTATTTTACTGTGTGTTTTAAGGACAGTTTCTCATGTAGCCCAGGCTGGCCTGGGACTCACTCTGTAATCGAGGTTTGCCTGGAGTTCCCGTTCTTCCTGCCCGCACATCTCACACACTTTCCACCATGCCTCACTCTGGGGAGGAGATTTTTTTTTGTGTGTGAATTTTATACAATATATCATTTTGATTATGCTTAGATCCCCTCTCCGATCTGCAGCCCCCCTTACCATTCCCTACTCAATTTCATGCACTCTAATATACATATATGTTCTATACATATGTTGTATATGTAATATACATATGTTCTCTATGGCCCTATAGAGTCAAATTTGTGTCCCCTAATAGCCTTGGGTGTGGGTTCATCCACTAGAACCCGATCAACCTATCAAGAGTCACACCCTTAGATGAGACTGACCCTCTTCAAACAGCTATCAGTTGCCTATACTTCCTTAGGTAGGGTTGGGGTTTGTTACCTGCTTCTCCATGTCTATGCTGGAATTTGGGCTGGCTCGTGCTTACATGGGATTTGTGCATTCTGTCACCATTTCTGTGAGCTCGTATGAGTAACTGACCAGCTGTTTGGAAAACTCTGTATCCTTGTGGTCATCTATCACTTCTGGCTCTTACACTCTTTCTAACCCCTATTTTACAATGATCCCTGAACCTTGGGAGGCAGAGGTTTGAAATAGGTCTCCTATTCAGGGATAAGCACACTGTAGCCTCTTGTTCTCTGGACATTGGCCAGTTGTGGGTTCCTAAGTTAATTACTATCTGCTGCATGAAGAAGTTTCTCTGCTGAGAGCTGGGAGATGCATCAATCTATCGGTATAACATTAAGTAATTAGGAGTCAGTTTAATACTATATTTATTTAGCAGAAACTAGTATTAGGTTCTCCCATATGTCCTGTGACTTGTCTGGCCTCAGGTTCCTAGGCCTGGGTCAAATATGGGCTACATCCTATAAAACAGACCTTAAATCTAATTAGAAAGTGGTTGTTTACTTCCATAATATTTGTGTCACCATTTTACTTGTAGGCATAGCTTGTTAGACCAGCTGTTGTTTCAGTTCATAGGATTCACAGCTGGGAAAGGTGGTGATTAGTTTTCTCTTCAGGTAGCAGGCATAGCTATGAAAACTAGCCAGTAGAGATGAGGCTTTGAAGTCAGTACCAGCTTGATTTCTCCTTGTTTGTTCTACAGCTCATGCATGTAGTATCTTCAGCAATAGGGTCTTACTGTGCAATTCTGATGACTAAAACCAAGAGCAAGTAATGGGCCCATATTGCTTGAGGGTCTATGGGACCCCTGGTTGGCAGCTTCAAAAGAGGGAGTCCATTCCTAACATTGGATTTCCACTTTGCTAGCCTATGTGTCTAGTAGGGGCAGTGTCCCCCTGTTATAAGGTAACTCTTTTAAGAAGCTTCTATAGTGGTAGGTGTCCATGTGGCTTTTTCTAAAGGCCTTAGTGTTAGTTATTCCTCCCCATAACTCCTTCCTCTGCCCTGCTCAGGGGAGGAGACTTTTAATAAGGAGCAATTTCTTGGTCATTGGGCGTGAACATGAATGCTGAGGATATAATTGTCACTAGCCATGTGTGAGACATCGCTAACCCATCTCTGCATCATTAAAACTCTGGGAGGTGTTTTCATGCCCATTTTATAGTTGGAGAACTTGACACTCAAAGAGGAGACACGAACTGCCTTATGGGTGTTGTCCCAAGGAAAGTAAGGTCATGGCCAGTGTGCAAAGGAAAACAACAAAAGGTAACTCTGCCCTTTGAGTATACAAGCTGAGGTCAGGTTCTAAGGTGTCTGGGAGATTTCTTTAGGAGGGTCATTGAGATAGAAGGTGCTTTCATCTTAGATGTTTTAATTCAAATCAATTATTATTGTGTGGTTGTGTGTATGATATATGTGTGAGTGTGGATGCATGTGTGTGTCATAGGACATGCAGGGAGGATAACTTTTGGAAGTCACTTTCTTTTTCCACTGAGGGATCTGGGAACTGAACTCAGGTCATCAGTCTTGGGTGACAAGCAGTTTTTTATTATTGCTGTCTGTTTGTTTTTTCCTTTTTTAACCTGCTGAGGCATCTCACCAACCCAGATGCTGTCTTTTAAGATGACAGCTCTTCTTTCTCAGCTCCACCTTTTCTCTGTTGACATTGTCTTAGGATGCAGGAGCAGGTTCCTTTTCTCTGCTGATTGCAGAATTAAAAAGGCAGGAAAAAAAAAAAAAACAAAGTTTATTCAAAGGGGACAATTTTATCAGACTTAAAAAGAAAACCCTAGGGTAAGCTAGCTGTGAATCTTAGCAACTGCTCAGGAGGAGAATAGAGGAGAGAGGGGGAAAGTCATTCCATTTGAGTGAAACCAGCATGGAGGTCAGTCCCATGGTGAGGAGGCACACGTTAGAGAAAGAGTAAGGAAACCCAGAATACCAGAAAAAGCATATTAAGATTCTGGGCAGTGTCTGAGAGAGCCAGAAAAAGGAAAAAAGCCTCAGGAAGGCAAGCAGACCCAGAAGAACCTCATGGTAGCTTGTAGGATGGCGCTAGGTGTGGGGCTTCTGGGAAGGAAAAGTACAGTATTTCATTAAAGGGGTAATTATCCCACCTATCTCTTTAGCATGGCTTAAGATAAGTGCACCTTCCTAGGGGTGGTGCTGTCTCCCTGCGGGGTGTTCCCTTGGCCAGAAGGTTGACCAGCCCAACTGGATTAACTCTTTTATATTTTGTGTGGTTTGGAATGCTGTTTCTCTACCCACGCCAGAGATTTCATCCTCTTGAACTAGTTTTCTCCTTATGGGCCTTTACCATTGCTGTGTCACTATGGCCTCAGTACACTTTTTCCTCAGCATATGCTTGTATCTTGTCCTCTACAGAGGTATCAAAGCCATTTTCAGCCTCAGAAAATAGTGGATAAAAGCTGGCAGTTTGGAGCCTTGAGTACATTTTACCTGAGGAACATGTTCTAGAACCACTACTGATGACTATCCCCAGACAACGTTGAGGTCTTTGTTTCCCCCAATTATGCTGGTCTGTATAATATATGGGTCCCTCCCAGTGTGGGCAGCAAAGAACCAGGAACGTGGAAATGACCAGGTAGCTGAGAGGAGTCCTCAGGACTCAGCAACCTTTGCCCAGGCTTTCCTGCCAAAGCCAACATCCACCTGACACTGAGCTCCAGGTACATTTCTTAGCATGGATACATATCCACTCATTTCATCCTCACAATAGCCCAGGGGTCATCAGCCTAGGTTTATAGGTGTAATTACTAAGGCCCAGATAGCTCAAGTGACTTTCTTACAGTGGTGATAGAAAAGGAATTTGAATCTGGGCTATGTAATTCCCATATCCATCTTCCAGTTACTGTAGTTTTTAAGGGTCAAAGCTTGGACTCTGGCAGCCTTCACCATAGCCTTGGCCACCTATCCCCAACATGCCAATCAAAGAGACAAGTAACAGTTGAAAACTGATAAAGGAGACTTATCCCTATTCAGTGACTTTGGGAGGAGGAACAAACAGGGAGGTCCAGTGACTCCCAAGTTCATTTGGGGTGCTGCCATGAGGTTTAGGCTTAAACAGAGGCCAAGAGGTATGCACAGTTGTCTCTGCTCTCATCTTTCCTACAAGGGGGTTTGATGAATCATCAAAGCATGTGAAATCTTTTCCTGGGAGACAAGTTCCTTTTCTGGCCTCAAGACTTCAGCCTTTCCCTTTCCCGAGCACAAAATTCCTGGGGGATTTTAATTCTCTGGGGTCCACTGTTTCAAGAGCCTGATAGCCAGAGGAAGGGGCACAAATGTCTATCTTTAGGATGTCTCTTCTACCATTTTGGTGGTCAAACTCAGGGTGCCACTGCTCAGAGGCTCTCACTGGAAGTTCCATGTGGCCTCGTCTACCCCTCCGTGTGCTTTGTATTCTAAATAAACTATATCCACCCACTCCCAACCCCAGCCCTGGTAGCATGTGGTTGGACCTGTGACTCAGTCCACATCTCCATAGATTGGTGTCTGTTTTTAAAAGAGGGTACTGGGTTCTAGTACCTTCTTGCCCTCCTTCTTTAAAGTGTCTTTTTTCCTTCTTGTGGACCCTTTTCTAGTTTCCTGACCCCTGCCATCACTTATTCATATATATAGACACTAGGATCCACATATGAGAGATTTGTCTTTCTGAGTACATGTTACTTTACACAATGTATTTTCCAGTTCCATCCATTTTCCCACAAATTTCACAATTTCATTCTTCTTTATGACTGAATAAAATGCCATTGTGTATACGTACCATATTTTCTTGATTGGTGCATCTGTCTATGGGCATCTGGTCTGTTTCTAGTTCCTAGCTACTGTG
Organism: Eospalax fontanierii; assembly: GCA_035773235.1. Lineage (NCBI taxonomy): Eukaryota > Metazoa > Chordata > Mammalia > Rodentia > Spalacidae > Eospalax > Eospalax fontanierii. Next base: position 151,614,445 of record CM069524.1, on the reverse strand, counting down.
AACAAGAGGAGCAACGAACATGGGTGTGCAAATTTCTGTGGGAGGATTTGGAGTCCTTTGTGCAAAACTAAGTATGTATGAAAATGCCAAAAGGAAACCTGCTACTTTGTATGCTAATTAAAAATGAAATAAATTAATTAAAAGTGCAATTACAGGAGCTGGAGGGATGGCTCACTGGTTAAGAACACTTACTGTTGTTCTTCCAAAGAACTCATGTTCAATCCTCAGCACTCACATGACTGCTAATGCCCATCTTTAACTCCAGTTCCAGAGGATTTGATGCCCTCTTCTGTCCTTCATGAGCATTGCATACACATGATGATGCACTTACATACATGCAGGCAAAACACTCATGCACATAAAATAAAATATAAAAAAAGTAAAATGAAAATTACATTTATTGATTGATTCAGTGTGTGGTGTGTGTGTGCACACACATGTGTGTGCATCATGGTTTACATGTGGAGGTCAGAAGATAACTTGCAGGAGTCAGTTCTCACCTTCTACCATGTGGGATCCAAGAATGGAACTGAGGTCATCGGGCTTGGAGACATGTGCCTTTACCAGTTGACCCATCTCTCCGGCCATCAAATGCAATTATAGACGTGAAAAAAAGAAGAGAAACTGCTGGGTTCTCAGTTACTTTTCAACTTCATGCTGTGCAGACAGTGAAGGAAGGGTACTAGGAGGAGATCTACCACAACCAGAGCCAGCCCTGGTTAGCTGACCTTGCTTTCCAGAACATCTTTGCTTTCACCTCTTGATTATTTTCCTGGGGCTTTCATTATACACAAGGATTCAGGGCAGTAAAATAAAGTTTAGCTAGAGATGGCACAGGTTCCCTGAGCCCAGAGTCATGGCTACTTCTACAGCTTGCTATGTGACGTGTTCTTCATGCACATTCTCATTTTCTGCACCTTTAAGAAACACGTACATTATCATAAGAATTTGACATACATGCAGTCAGAGTCTAGGAGACATTAGATAACTTGTCCAAGGTCAGACAGCAAATTCTGGGCAGAGCCAGAATTTGGATCCAGGATTGTTTTCCCTTTTAGCATTTGATTCTTAAACCCTGTTTCATCGGGCCTCCCTGACTTGTCTGTGACTACTATAATTACAGGTTGAAGAGGATCAACTGTGCAGGATCAGAAGTGCACTTTTGACTCCATCGTTTGCATGCAAATCCCTGCCTGCTTCTGGTAAATGTGCTTCCTCTCATGTGCAGGCTGTAGCCTGGGCAGTTTCTTTTGCTCCCTGGGCAGCCACCCTGCCAGCACTGATTGCCTCATTCCTTCTCCAGTTCTCTTGCAGCCTGACCAGAGGAGGGTGTGGAAGCGCCCAGCCCAGGCCAGCAGGCCAGCAACTGCCCGGGCAGTGACTCCAGCCTTGATTTTCTCAAAACGCTGGATTTGCTCAGAGAGTCTTAACAGAAAGAGGGGGAAAAAATGGCACTGGAGTTTCAGCTGACCTTAGCGCCCTGTGATCCTCCCTGCTGTCATTAGCGAATCCAGGGCCTTCCTCAGCTCCACCTCTGACTGCTGGAGGAAATGCCCCTGATGCATATTCTTGGTCAATCCCTAAACAGCTTTCTGTGTCTCTGAAGTTTAAGGCCAGCTATGTGAGCTGACAAAATGGTTCAGCAGGTAAAAGTGCTTGCTGCCAAGCTCAAGGATGAGAGAACCAATTCCTCGAGTTGTCCTCTGCCACCCCCCCCCGCCAAATTAAAAAAAGTCCAGCTGTGGTATACAGGTCATTTAGGTTTGAAGCAAAGATGGTTCTGTATTAGATGGGGACAGACAGGCATCTGTTCTGAGCTTAGGCATTCAGAACACTCCCTCCTTTCTCTTTAGCACCTTTTAGAAGCACAAACATGAAAAAAATCAACTGTGGTTGATGTAGGCAGGTGAGTCTAGTCAAAGAAGAGAAGCCTGGAAAGGCCAAGATCAAAGACTCAGTAGGAAAGCCTTAGAACCAACTGGAAGTTGGTCCTTCTGGAAGAATGAGGAAGACTGAAGTGGCCTGGGGGTGTCTCTGCTCCTTGGAGATGCAGACAGCACACAAGAGGGATGGGGGCACTGAGGACCTGATCTAGCTGGAGAGCTGGCCATAGAGAGCCATGGGGAGCAAAGAGGAGACAAAGTTGGTCGGGCTTTGAACAAATGGAGGTCTGGATACCCTGCAGAGGAGCTGGGTTTTATGTTGAACGCAATAGGGGAATGGCAGTGGAAGGCTGAGAAGAAAGATCACAGTGAAGTGGAGGCTGACACTTTGGGAGGAGTGGGGTGGCAGGCATAGGAAGCAGAGCCTAGAGAGGTGGGAGTTTTGTTCATAACAGGTCTGAGGCCTTCATTGGGGAGGAGAGACAGATGGGAAGAGACCTTCCATCACAGTGGAGTAAAGTTCCACAAGGCCTGAGGTGACAGAGGCAGGCAGAGGCAGTCCTTGCCTCCTGGGTGCTGCTTTGACACAGAGAGTGCTCATCTGCTCTAAGTCAGACTCTCTTTCCTTTCTCTCTTTTTTTTCTCTCTCTGTCTTTGTCTCTGTTTTCTCTGTTTCTTCTTTATGTCCAACATCATCTTCTGTAGCCAGCCCAGGATGATCTAGAACTCAATGTATAGCTAAGCATGACCCTGAGCTTCTGATCTTCCTGCCTCAGCCTCCTAAATTCTGGGATTAGTGACATGCCTGGTTTATGTGGTGCTGTGGATGGCAGCCCACCTTTGATGACTTTTCTCCACCATTTAGTATGCTGCTGTCTACTGGTCCATGTGACTGCATGTACTGGAGTTCATCCATTCCTGCTGCATGACTTTTCCTGTTCACCCCAGATAGGACACTGATAGACCAAAGACCAATAAATTTATTGGGGTTACTTACAGGGGCACAGGTGACTCAAAATCAGCTTTATATCCAAAACAAAGTGTTCCCTACCCTACTATGCGTGACAACTCATGAAAGCTGCTCACTGGGGTTCCCCACCCAGGTCACCCTTCTCCCTTCTAGAGACTCTGGCTCCCTCTCAAACCACATGCAGCTGGGACAGTATTATGCATAGCTGGTGGAGGCAGGGGGGAGTGGTGACTGGATCAGGGTCTGATGACCCCTTGCAGGAGGGAAGGCTAATAGGCTGGAGCTTGTGAGGGAGGGTCTGGTGTGGGTGAGTACAGCTGATCTGATTGAGGTCAGTGATGGTCATGTTAATCTGGAGGAGAGCTCCACTACAGTTCCCAGCTTTGTATATAATATTTCATAGCATAAATGTGTTCATTCATTTCCTTTTCTCCTATGCATAGACAATCTAATTGTTCTCAGTTCAGCATCACTGGAATCAAACTGCCATGAGCATCCTTGTGCACATCTTTGGTGCACAAGAGTGTATATCTTGCATATGTTCTGGAAAACAGACTTGGGAGCCACAGATTATACATGTGCTTGGTTTATGTGACACTATCAACAAGTGTTGGGTTTTGCTAGCTAAGTTCTAAGTGGGGTTTGGTAGATGGGATTAGGGATACAGCTCCTGATAGGTTAGAGATGAGCTCTAATTTAGTATCAGGATGGAAGGCTATAGAAAGTCTTCTTTGCTTTTGAGACATAGCTCGAGGTCACTTTCATCCTCGAGTAGTTTATTGGAGCTGTCAGAAAGAGGACCACACCCTGTCCCAGCAAAGAACTGCCAACAGTCATTTTAGGTCTCCTTGACTCAGTGAGGACTATTCCAGGCCAAGTTTCTTTATCCTCCCCGCCCCCTTTCTGAAATATGTGCAAAAGAAAAATGTTCCTAAAAAGTCTGACTTTCCCTTGGGTTAACGACATGTGCTCTGCTGTGTGAGTCCATTTCTCACAATGCCACTATCTTGACAATTCATATAATTGTTATAATTTTAATATTTTGAAAAATCTGCAGTCGGGGAAGGACAGGCAGATGAGACAGCTCCTTTATAGGTAGGCAATGGCTAATGAGAAACTCCACACCTTTCTGGGGTAAAATAATGAGCTGGGCAGTGCAGAACAAACTCTGGAAAGAACAGGATCCAGGGGAAGATATCTTCTCCAGGGAAGTTTCTGCCTGCAAACGGAAAAAGGAGTTTTGAGGCTCCTTTGTATCTTAAAAAACAAAGCTATGCTCTGTACAACTAAATACTTATGTAGCCCAGATGTTAGTGTGAGGCCCCCTACCCCCCAAGAGCTATGTAAAATTAGCTCAGACATCCACCAGTTCCAAGGTCCAAGAAGTCAAGATTCCTCCTCAAGCTTCCATGTGGTGCTCAGAGGATCCCCAGGCACAGGGTCATACTGTTCTCTAAAGTTTTGTCACCTGATGACTAGAGATGGCAGCTTTCATATCACCAGGGAGTTTGTTAAAAATATGGACTCTGGGGCTGGGAGATGGCACAGTAGTTAAGAAACAAGTACTGCTCTTGTAGAAGATCCAAGTTCGGTACCTGGCACCCACGTTGTGACTGTGACTCCAGCTGCAATGGATCTGAGTTCTTCTTCTGGCTTTTGATGTTAGCTGCATACCCGCCTCCCACCTCATCAAAACTATGAAATAAAAATAAAGAAATAGGGACTTTTATGCAGGCATGGAGGTGCATACCTGTAATCCCAGCATTTAGGAGTTACAGGCAGGAGGATCAGGAGGTCAAGATATTCCCGAGTTTTACTGTGAGTTGAAGACCAGCCTGGGGTATGTGATACCCTGCCTCAAAAAATGAAAACTAAAAAGAATTATGGACTCTCATTTCCTATCTTACAGTCTGTAGCTACTGAATCAGAACTCCCCCCAACCCCCACCAGCCCTTGGGAGCTATAGGTACAATTTGAGGATCACAGTTATGCACAAAAGATGAGTATCTACTGTCTAAGAGATCTGGATTCAAATCCTAGGTATGCCATTTAGTAGTTGCTGACCTCGGTCACTACTGTTGCCTTACCACACCTTAATTTCTTCTTCCCTCTGTGAAATGATAGCCAGGCTCAATGCTGCAACATATGAACGACAGGAGTTTGCGTGTGGTATGTATGTATGTGGATGTGAAGGCCAGAGGGACAATCTTGGTATCATTCCCCAGGAGCAGTCCACCCTGTTTTATTTTTGAAACGCGGGCTTGCATTGGCCTGGGTCTCGCCGGCAGAACATGAATATGCATAGCTCGACCTATATTTCTGTGTATTTTAAAGTATCACAGGCTGGTGAGTATAGCTTGATGATAGAGCACTTGCCTGGCATATGTGAAGCCCTGAGTTTGTTCCCAGCACTGTAACAAATAAATGATTCCATAGTACTATAGCATAATATAGTTAGATAGCACGGGTTCACCCACATATAAGATCGAAAGAGGGAGGGATGAGGCCTGGGAGAATTACTTAATCTCTTAGATTCAAGCCACAGAAACCTGGTTTGAACTAGTTTGTATAAAATGGAACTGGCTCATAGTATCCTAAAAGGGATGGAGTTTAAAAAGCAGAGGGGTAGTTGGGCCTCAGGAGAAGTTAAATCTTAGCTTTCTGGGTGCTGTGGTTAGTTTTTGTTGCTTATTTAACTAGATTTGAAATCACCTGGGAGACACACTTCTGGGAGGGTCAATGAGGATGTTTTCAGAGGGGGTTAACTGAGAAGGGAAAATCTGTTCTGAATGTGGTCTGCACCACCCCTTGGGCTGAGGTCTTGGACTAAATAACAAGGGAACAAGGAAGAAGTGAACTGAGCACCATTTCCTGCCCTCTACTTCCTGGTCTGCCCGGAAGTGAGAAGTCCTAACTGCAAGCTCCCATCACTATGAACTTTGCCACAATTTCCTATCTATAAGGGGAGTCAAAGTAAATCATTCTTCCTTTAAGTTGCTTCCTTTGGGTATTTGTTCACAGCAAGCAAAGAAGTAACTGATACAGATGGTTAGGGCTTTGTTCTCCACCCCTTCCTTTCCCGACTTTGTTCTGTGTGCCATGGGATGACAACACCTCTTGGAATGAAGAAAGGCTGGGGAGTTGGTAACAAGAAGCTTTGGAGTTTGGGAGTGACAATCCAAATCCAGCCATCTCACCACTGTCATCCTGGATTAGAAGGCCAAGGGGATAGATTGACCCTGACACCTCCAGTGGGAACCAAGGCTCTTGGAGAAAGAGAATGTAAAGGACTGAAAATACAAATGGACCTTGGGAAATCAGTCCATTAAAACTTTAAAAAATTATTTTAATTAATTACTTTTATTTAAAAAAATTTTATTAGCACTGTTTTCTTTAAGAAATAATTATTACATTGAAAAACTTTGTATAGGTTGGAGAATTTGGAAACTCACATTACACATTATAGCAACAATTACAAATTTCACCTTATTGTTGAAGCTTGGTAGTATAGTTTGTCAGTAATATTCAAAAATAATACTAGACATGTAATTGTTAATTTATATTCTAAAACATAATTACATATATTTATTTTGATAACTTATTTTCTTTTCCTTTTTTTGACTTCCCAGATTGATTTTTATCCCTTGAAATTCAATTAGGTACTTCACATTTTCTGTAGGGCATAGGTGAAGACAGACCGGGGCTGTCTTCAGAAGAGTAATAGAAAAGTAATGTAACAGATAAGTAATAGAAAAAAAGAAACTCTCCTCCCTGGTAACGGGAGGTCCAACATCAAGGCCTGCATGCCCAGGACCTCATGTGGAGTGAGGACCACAGCTGGGCCTCAGGGGAGATGGGAGGTTCATTCTAGAGAATCAGTCCTCCCACAAGCAGAATCTGAAAGTGACAAAGAACTCCCCTGTGGGGATGAATGCAGCCACTTAGAGAAGGCTGACAGTGCTGACCAACACTGTGAAATCCTCCAGGCTCTACTGGACTCACCATCAGCCCACCACCAGAGGAATTTGCAACTGTGACTCACGATAGGCGACCAAAGTTCCAGGCTCATGTAAGGGGACCACACCTCCAGCTCAAAGGAGGGACTCTAGCTCACAGGAGTCCATTGTTTTTTAGACAGGGTCTTGCTATGTAGGTTGGTCTCCAGTTCATGATCCTGTGTCTCAACCTCCTGGTGCTGGGATTACAGATGTGTACCACCACATCTGGCTCTGTACTTACTTTTTGACTAAGATCAAATATTAAATTAAGAAACTAGGAAGAATAGCCCATTTCATGTCAGCATTATATAAGAGAAAATTACTTTTTATTATTTCATTATATAAGCAAAGCTGATTTTCATTTATCATTTCTTACTTGGTACAAGCTTTCCAGAAGTTCCTCTTTATTTTAAGCATGGTGCTTGGAAACTCATTGTGTTTTGCTGCTGAAAATAGGCATATTACATCACCTCCACTCAGTCTGTGCACCCTTCAGAAAACCTGTTTTTAAGATGTGGGATATCAAGGGAGCTTTGTGCTCAGTTCTCCCTGGATTCGAAAGACCCAGGTCTTTCCTTCTACAGACTTGCTCCAAAACCCTACCCAGTGATTCCCACACTGTTTTGCAGGTGGGAACTCCCCATACAAAGTCTGACTTGCAGTCCTGAGTGGGGTTGAGTCAGCATTTCTGGAGCTTTTTGGGCAGCTGGAGCAGAAGGCAAGGTTCCCTCCTTGTGTCCTCCTCTGTGTCTCTCCATCCCTCAGCAGGAGTCTTCACTTTTTCGCCATCTCCCCTTGCTCTCTGTAGCCCCACAATTTTGTCTTCTCATTATTCTCAACAGGGATGGCCTGCTCCAGCTGAATTTCTCTTTGGTTGTTCAAATGTTAGGAGTAAAGTCAGGATGGTAGAGTTTCTCACCAAAAGTTACTGGACACAGATCACGGACTTTAGAAAAGGAAAGATCACTGCCCAGCCTGGTAGTGTATGTTTGTAATCTTGGCACCTGGGAGATGGAGACAGGAAGATTAAGAGTTCAAGGTCATTCCCAGTTACGTAGTGAATGCAGCTTGGGCTGCATAAGGCATGAGATCCTGTCAAAGAAAAAGAAAAAAAAAAAAAGAGGAGAAAGAAGTAGATTGGAGAAGAAAGAGAAAGAAAGGTGAAAAGGCGAGGTCAAGAAACAGGCTGAGGATAGTCAGTGAGTAAAGTACTTGCTTCACGAACATGAGGACCTGAGTTTGATCTCTAGAACTCCCACAAAAAGCAAGGCACAGTGGTGCTTGCTTATAATCCCAGTGATGGGAAGATGGGAGGCAGAGATAGGCTGACTCCGAGAAGATCAATGGTCAGCTAGCCAAGCCTACTTGGTGAAGTTTCAGGTCAACAACTCTATCTCAAACAAAAATGGAAGGTGCTTGAGAAACAACACTGAAGGTTGTTTCCTGACCGCCACACACCCACGCACATATGTACGTACATGCATATGCATATACTTACACCACACTGCCCCGGACGCACACATACACAGTTAAGGACACTGGTTACAGTCTGAACCATCTTGGGACTGTGACCCAGCCTATGGTGTAAACTTGTGCTCACTCATTGTCCCTTGTTCCTAGTCACTGCTCTACTCCAACCCTATATAGCAAATTCCAGCCAGTGGTCTGTGATGGGAATGACATGTGTTGCTCCCACTTTGAACCATGTACCTGTCATTGTGAGCCTCACTGGAGTTCTCTTTTCCTACAGCACTGATCAAGAAGGCCACACATCCCTGTGGTACAGAATAGGAAATAGGTCCTTTTCTGACTGTTTTGCTGAGTCATTGTCATCAATCAAGAATCAAACTTTGTGATTTATTGCTTTAAGCTGTGGGTAATTGCCAGGTTTGCCGGCAGGTAGGGCAGTGGAGAAGCCTGTCCAGCTGGCCTCCTCCAGGGGCTGAGCGGGATGGTGAGTGTCGGCGGGACGGTGAGTGTCGACGGCCCGGACCCTCTCCACTCCGGAGAAAACACCACTTGTCGAAGCAGGATCTCGCTTTATTGAATCAGGCACAGTCTTATATAGGGTAGGGGTTGGGCTAAAAACATGGGAAGTGAAGGACCAATCATTTTTCACCACGTAGGCTGCAGCCAGGTAATGGCCATTTTGTTATGCCTTGCTGAGTCACTCCTATGCGGAAGTGGAGTGTCAGAGACAGGCCGCAAAACTTGAGTGAGGCTCAGCACCAGGCCACATGTCTGGGCCCATGAGGCCCAACAGGTAATAGTTGTTATTGTAGCAAAAATTGGCTCATACTGGCTAGTGTACTATCTAGTGGGAGAAGTGTGAGATAGGAAGCACATGTAGTATTAGACTGCACATGTAGTATTAGCAGACTAGACTGCTGCTCAGGCTATTATATCTGAGGCAGTTCTTCCCTCCTCACAGATCCTACTGAAAAACCCATTGTTCAGATGTCTGTGAATCTCTAGCTAACACACTTTCAGGCACCAGGATTCTCACCTGGGGATTTGCACTCACATGAAAGAGGGTATTGGTGGTTACCCAACCAACTCCTTAACCCCTTCACTGCCTTCCACTGGGAAATCAGAAAGCCTGGCTGCAGGCTTGTGTTATGAAACTACTCCTTTTCTCAGAGAGCTGTAAGAAACCCTGATTACCGTGTGGGACCTGGAATCCCCACCATGCTGTCTGTCTATCTGCTCATGGGGTAAATAACTTTTCTAATTCCTTACCCACAACTGTCCATCTCAGTGACCCTCTTGAGCCCTGGATCTGAGACTTTTCATCAAAGTTAGTGGGGGTTCTTAGAAGCTTTGTGTAGGCACAGGAATAGCTTCTATAGAAAAGATGGAAGAAGGGTTTCATGAAGAAACGGAACCTCAGAGGAGCAGAGGGTGAGGGAAAATGCTGATCTCATTAGAAGAGGCTTCTAAGGCTTTGGGTAGATCAAGGACAGGAGGAGGACAGGCACAATATTTAGAGGAAATGATGTGAAATTACCAGGGGCCAAAGAGGAAGCAAAACTGAGCAAGCCTTACTTTGCTTCCATTTTCCACAGCAAGAAGAGTAATCAGTCTCTCACCAGGAAAGGATGGAACAAATGCCAGACAGAGGGAACAGAGGTTTAAGACCTCGAAGGTGTGCATTGTCTTACCTTCTAACATGGCACCAGCAGGCTGCTGTGACTCAAGAACAGTAGTTGAATGAATGAGTAAAATATGGGCGGGATAGGGCGAGAGTCTGCCTTCTTCGTTTCTAGACTGAGGTGAATTAAATTCCAAGGGTCCCGGGAGGAAGTGCAGCTGTGAAAGCAGAAGCTGTGTTAGCAATCTTCCAGACCCCAAGAGCAGTGGGAAAGGAATGGGTGAGGTCAGACATGTTCAGAAGAGTAATTTTTCTAAAGGGAGGAGAAAGGGGAACCCAGAATCTCTCAACTGTGAATTCATTCTAACTCCTGGTACATTTCTGAAAGTCTATTTCCCATTTTCTGCTACAAATGAGTCTGCTAAATTGATGACTTGTGGACAAATGGAAAATGAAACAGGTAATGGGAGTCTACTAGACTTGGAAGTCAGAACAGCTTATTTTTGTTGAGGCTTATCGAATTCCTGTCAATGCACTGGGAGGGTTATCTGTTAAGGTTCAACACTTCCTACTGAGCAGGGTAACCAGGCAGATCATTTCTACAGTTGAGACCACAGATTGGATTACTGATGATATTAGCTGCTTAGGGTTTGGAGGTCACGTCCAGAAGGGTTACAGGTTGTATCCCTGAACAAAAAACTGAGTAGAAACACACAGTTGCAGCAGAAACAGTGAATTTATCTAGAGACTGTATGATTCTGGGGGAGGCAGGAAGCAGGCCAGAGCAGAGAGAATTCAACAGCAAAATGGCACTTGCCACTGGATAAGAGATTGGAGTCTCTGTGCCACATAGCATGGGATTTGGGCTCATTTACACAGCTTGGGCTTTTCTGAGCATGCTCTGTCCATTACATGTACTCTATATACAACTTCATGCATCCCGTGTCTCATTATTGTCTTCAATCTCCCCTTAGGGCTGTGAATTGTATGTATAGAACCATAGGTTACTCTTAGATACTCTGGAGTGCTTCTGGGTCTGTGTCAATGGTGTGATTCAGTTTCAGTTGGCTTGCACTAGGAGGTTTCCAGCCTATCTTTTGCCAATTTGTATTTCTCAAAAGCTAATTTTACAGGCTTCTTGTAGGGCTTCCCAGACCTCAATCTCTGCCCTGTTTTCCCATTTTATCAGGATCCACAACTTGCTCAGAGTCTGAAGATGACACTCCCTATCATCGTATTTCTCCATGTTCTGTTTCTATAACAAGGTGCTTGAGGCTGGTTAGTTTTATGACAGAAAGAGATTTATTTTGTTTATAGCCCTGGAGGTCCAAGGGCAGGCTGCTGGCATCAGCTGACTTGGGTGTAGACCTCATGTTGGATACAACAAAACGGTGAAGACTGAATGATCCTTATGAGACTGGAAACCTGAGAGCACGACAGGGCCAGTAACGACCCTCTGGCTTTACCTCTTAAAGGTACCAACATCTGTTAACTTTCCACCCCCAAATTATTGAGGAACATCCTCAAACCATATCCAGATCGTAGTAACCATGATGTTGAGGGGCTCTTCGACTGGCAGAGGAGCTATTGGGAGGAAAAAACTGGACAGAGGCCATGGACACCACCCTAGTTGCTCTCCTTAGAAATTTCTGGAAATGAGCATCTGTGTTAAGCATCTCTTTTGACTAGGTTTCACAAAGGAATTTTGAACTCTGTGGTAGGATGGAAAGACTCTTCATAGACTTGAAGAGCATTCGCATGAAAGAGAACCAGGAAAAACGTGTTGGCTGAGAACAGCCAGGTCTCATTGATTATAGCTTGTCTTATAAATTCTCCTCTCGAAGTGAGGCCAGGAATTCAGCTCTACCCCACCCCCAGGTTTGAACCCACTGAGTGAATGGAGAATGCTCTCCAATTGGAGAAACCAGTTTATTCCTGGTTACTTACAAAGGATTCATCCCTGTGGAGAGAGACAGAAATTTCATATGGGGGAGCCAGCATTCTGATGAGAAGTCTGGTGGACCTCAGGCATACATACCCAAGATAGAGACCGGTGTCTCATACCCAGCTTTTTCTATTTTCCTGCTGGACCCTCCCCCTTAAGTCACTGGTTGTTTGGAAAGTAGCTGACTCTATTGGCTTCATCTGTGTCAATCACATTCTTGGAGGCATGTTCCTTGAGGCAGAGAGAAACTCTAAATTTACCCCAACATAGCCTCTCTGTAGCTCATGGTAGATCCGTGGTAGAGTTCACACAGGAGAGATGGAAGACTGGGAAATCACAGTGCAGCATAAATGTGTTACAGAAAGCCCTTTGTTGCTCAAAAGAGAGATGGATGGACAGAAGGTGAAATTTGAGTGCCCTGGCCAAGCCTCACACTTCCACTGTCCCCAAACAGTGGGAGTCTAGATGCTGGGTGGCTGTTGGGGGTGTGGGGAGCAAGCAGAGACAGACACAGATGTGATAGAATGCTGATCCAGAACAGACACATGTTTGTTGCTTCCTAGGCATGGTCTGAAGAAAGGCCCAGCCCTTTAAGATTCTTCCCCACTGCCCTAAAACCAATAGTAGGGGAATACCTGGTCATAGTCACAATGTGTAACACCATGTTCCAAAACTCTTAACACAGTTCAAAACTTTGGTAACTTTAGAAGTATGAACAAAATAAATGGTGAACGAAGTCATTTAAGAATGTAATTATTTACATTTCATTATGTGGGAATGACTTCTGGAATGACTGGACTTCTACTCAACCTTGCACCAAAAAACTACCATTTATAAGGCAAACAAGCTCACTGAGTCATATGCTCTTGTGACCTGGGCACCTGACCTTGAACCTTCTGGACCCCACTTTGCCCTCCACCCAAGATAGAGAATGAATGTGGGTATGCCTGAATTCATACCAAAGCGCTGGAAGCAGTGTTTGAAAACCCTGTGAATAACTGACATTGTATTTATGAGATATTTTAGGCCTAGCGATCACAGGGAAAGATTCTCTGATAAGGGTGGATCCACTCTTATAGTTCCAATTAATGCTGGAGAAACGGTTAGAAAAAAGTCTGGGTGAGGCTTGGTAGGAGCCCAGTTCCATGAGAGACCTGAAGGAACGAACTCTCCATGTCTGGGTCCTCTCTTGGCTAATGACTCAGGCTGATTAGTATTCAGGTATAACCATAGTATGGTTTAAGTAACACTGCACATTTACATGTCAAAGTTGTCCATTTAGAACAATACTTTGAAAAAGGAATAGTGGTTTCTCTTGATGGGAAGTAGTGACTGGACAAACCATTTAATGTATTGTTGAAAATTCACAAAACCAAAATGGGGGTGTTGGGGAGATGGCGCAGTCAGACCTGAGTTCAATCCCCAGTACCCACATAAAAAATGCTGGCAGTGACATGTGCCTGTGACCCCAGTGCTGGGGAGGTGGAGACTGGAGGATCTCTGAGCTCTGTTGGACAACTGGACTCACTAAACTGGGGAACCCCAGGTTCAGTGGGAGACCCTGTCTTGAATAAAAATCATGCTGTTTGAAAGTTTGCATGGTTTATTTATTTGTATTCTGGAGTGGTTAGGATGTAACAGTGCAGAAAGCCTATGTAAGAAGACAGCTGGGGGCTGGGGCCGGGGCCTGGGGCCAGAGACTGTGTAGACAGTGTTCAGTTCTGGGACAGGGGCTGCTTATTAATCACTCTTCAAGACTTTGAACTTTACAACTCTGTAATTACTGCCAAGACTTTATATTTGGGCTTTCTGGTCCTCTGGCTTGTATCCCTTTTTTGTTTGTTTTATGACATTGGGTTTGTCTGGTAGTTTGTTTAAAGAACCCCAAAGGGGCAAGTTTATTTATTTCCACACTGGCTAGGTGTGTGATTTTTAAAATGTTATCGTGGAAGTTTTCAAAATTACCAAAAGGTGTGTGGACTTCCACGACCTAACCTCAGGCACGCTGAACGCCCCTTTACTCACTCCCCCAGAGTGCTTTGACACAAATCCTAGACATGAGGTAAATGGTATGCTGGGCTTAAGACGACAGCTTCAGTAGAGGAAATGGAGTCAAACAGAGAGAGGAAGAAAGAACACCAGAGGGGGGAAGGAGGGAGAGGAAGACTGAAATAACGGGGTATTCACAATGAGATTACTGTGTGTGTGTGTGTGTGTGTGTGTGTGTGTGTGTGTGTGTGTGTGTTCCTCTCTGGCTTCGTTTCCATAGTTTTCTCTACTTCCTGCCCATTTTCTTCTTTGCTTTGAAATCTCGGTGATCTGGGGATTTGGGGACACACCTAGGCATCTGTCCTGGAGTGAAGTGATAGAAGCCTCTGTCCTGACAGCTGCACACCGTGGCTGTCTTCCTGAACGAAGTGCCTATGATCCCTTGGTAACCTGTGGCTTCCTCCTCTTTGTGCACAGGACAGGTCTGCTCATGCTGGAGCACAGCCATTTTCTTTTCCTTGTGTGGCTTCGCAGTTGGGCCGTGAGAAGAGAACACTAGAGACAGGAAGACATCTTCGGGAAGATGCACCCTGCCATAATTCATCCCCCAATCATGGCCCCACAAATGTAGAGAATCCTGAGCAACCAAATCAAGGCTTCTGCAAAAGCAGGGCCCTAGATTAGCTGTGTGATATATACAGTAAATAGTAGCCCATTCAAATCTCTGAGATAATTTATAACAAAATCACCATCTTTAGCTTCTTAGGGATCTACATAGGGAATTCCAGGCCAGCTGGGACTATAGGGAGACACTGTCTCAAAATAAACCAAAACAAAGAACAAAAACAAGAAAACATTTGAGGTGCTGGTGAGATGGCTCAGTGGGTAAAAGTGCTTGCCGCTCAACACTACAAGCCTCACAGGCCAGGTTCAACCCCCAGAACGCACAGAAAGGTGGAAAGAGAGAACTGACTTCACAAAGTTATCCTCTCACCTCTGTGCACACACTACTGCATGCACAGCCCATCATATACACACACACAATAATAATGAGTAAAATAAAAAGAAGCCTTTATTTTGAGACATTAATAATTCATATTTATAGCCACATAGGAAGTTGCTAAACTACTAAATCAAGTACCCTGTGCCCGTCACCTACCTTCCTCTGGTGGTGACGTCTCACTGTAGGACACTGAGACTGACACAGTGCTGTTTGCTGGACCACAGTCCTTGCAGCAGTCCTTGCAGCTTCTTAAAATATATTTGATTTATTATTTTCATTTATGTGTATGAATGTACTGCCTGCATGTTTGTAAGTGTATCTGTGTCATGCAGTGCCTGTGGAGGTCAGAAGAGGGTGGAGTTAACAAATGGCTGTTAGCCATTCTGTGGATACTGGGAATTGAACCCTCGTCCTCTGCAAGAGCAGCCAGTGCTCTTAACTGCTGAGCCATCTCTCCATCTTTTACATGCACTCATGCATGTGCGTGCATGTGTGTATGGTTCCATGCAGTTTAGACTGGACTTTAACACTTATGTCACAGATGTTTTCCTTTGGTTGAGCCCTATAGCTTCAGTCCAGTTTTGGCATTTCTCAGCTGTAAGATTCCAGTGATCCCAGCATGCTCTGCTCTTTTCCCAGGTCTCTCTCATATCCATGCTGTGCTCACCTGGCAGATGAATCTTTCCAGACCAAAGGTCCTCCTTACCTCCCTGCTTTAAAGCTTTTAAGGGCTCCCCCATGCTCAAAAGATACACCGGTTACCCCAGAGATTTGGAGGAGGAGGCAGGAGAATCATGAGTTCTAGACCAGCATAGGCTACATAGCAAGACTGCCTTAAAAAACCAAGAACTGAAGATGTGGCTCAGTGGAAGAGAGTTTGCCCAGTATGCACGAGCTCCTGGGTTTGTTCCCAGCATGGGAAAATAAAAAAGATATGTAAAATAGACAGTTCCTAGCTGGTGAATGCACTCAATACTATCACCAGGCTCATGGGGACTTCATGTATTACCCTCACCCACAGGCTGGCCACCCTTTCATCACAAGATGGCCCCTTACACATCTGCATTCCAGACAGGAAGCAAAAAGGCTGTGTGTGTATTTGTTCATCTTTTCATGTCATAGAAAGCTTTTCCAGAACACCTCTCTGCAGACTTGTGTTTATTCCAAAAACTGGATTACATAAACTGTGTTCTGTAGTTCATAGCCATTTGTAGCTAAAAGGGAAGCCAGAGAAGCAAGCATTTCACCCCAGGCTCTATCACAAAGAAAGACACAAGAGAACAGAATTGGACTTATGTGTGGGAAGGACCAGCTTAGAGCACACACTGCACTGCAAGCTGTTCCCAGTAGACTGAGAGACACCGCCATAAGACAGGGACTCTCTACTAATTCCTATCTGGATTCCTAGTGCCCAGGACAGTATCCAGTTTTCTGTAAACACTATTTGAAAACTCATAAGTATGTGTACACATGTATTATGGGCTAAGAGAAAAGTCTGAGCTGTCAATTTTTTTGTGATTTGATAAAGTTGTTTCCCATTGAAAAATCAGTTGTATGCATAGACATATAAACACTTAGATGCAAAGACATGTGCTCTAAGGGAGCATAGCTGCGACAGTTAGGGCCTAAGGCCTCAGGCCATTCTCTGCCCATCTCTGTGAGTTTCTGTGTCTCACTGGGAGGAACAACATCATAGGTAGAGTCAATTACATGGCAAACCTGGGATAGATAAGCGGGCAGGAAGGGTACATTCGAGAGGGGATGAACCCAAGCGCTGGGACAGACAAGCAAACCACTGGTACCTAAGTTTTTTAACTTATTGGGATAAAAAAAATGGATGGTGTGAATATCTTTAATTTGGGCTGTTGGGTGTTTCTTTGGCTTTTTTGATTCCCTTAAGTTAATCAAACTCTTCAGTAAGCTGAGACTCATGTGGAAGTCAATGGATAGGATCTCATGCATACTCTGCAGAGAGGATGAGTCAGTCCTCCCTCCCCTCCCCGCCAACTCAAGGCATGTAACAAAGCCTTTCCCTTCCAAATACATTGGTGAAGGGAGGCTGGGATGGAGGGAATGGATGGTAGCATCCAGCCTGTGTTAGGAATTACTGTGAACCTGAGCAAACTCTTACTGTTTTTATAGTAACTGTAATTACTGTATTACTGTAAAACTGAATTACAAAGACCTGATTCTCAGGACCATGGTGACACTAAGGACATGGATGGAAAGCATTCAGAATGTAGACTGGACTCAGTATTCACTACCACTCCCCAGAAAGTTTCAAGCTCGACTCAATTTAAGCTCTACTCTCTAACTTCATTATTTACGAGGAAAAATGGAGGAAAAAAAATACATGTACAGATCAGTCCAAAAGGACTAAGACATGGCCTGGTGGGTAAGCACACTTGATACACAAGCAGGAGAACCTGAGTTTGGATCCACAGGACCCACATAAAAGCTAGGCACGGCTTCTCCTGCCTACAATCCCAGGAGGGGGGTTAGGAGCCCAGGGGAGTGGGGAGGGCAGCAGAGATAAGATGATCCCTGGGGTTGCCTAGTCTGTTGAGCAGAAAAGACAAGCTCCAGGTTCAGTGAGAGACTCTGACTCAAGGAATTAAGATGGAATGGAATTAAGCAGGGCATTTGATGTCTTCCTCTGGCCTCCATAGGTGTGCACATAGTGCACACACATGTGTGTACATGAAAGATTATTTCAAAGTACCTGATATGCTGTTATGGTACTCTAGGCATAGCTCTATCTTAGACTTATATTATTCAAAATCTATTTTTGTACTGATTTCTACCACTGGGTTATTATTTGGAGGGAGAGGGCTCCTTGAGTCATCTGGTCTACCTGGTTATGACATTACAATGCTCTGCATATAGAATTTTTCAGCAGGCGTTCTTAGAACTAACGTGTCACAAGCTAGCCTCTCCACACTGCCTTCCTTCCCAACCTCTCCCTAACCCCCAGCCTCCCTTTGACCATTTGGAGTGTCCTGGAAGCCCTTGAACTGGCCTTTTCATTAAACAAGGACTTTCAAGAGACAACCACCCTTTCCCTTCCTGTCCATTCTTGGGCAAGCCAGAAATTCCCAGTTCACAACAGGAAACCAATGGCTCTGTGCTATCAGAAGACATTTCCTCCACAGCACAAAACGTCTGAGGAATAATTTCAAACGGGGCTTCACCCATTTCCTGTGAAAGGAGGCAAGCTCGCCCATCCTTGGCCTGAAGAGCCCCGCCTTTCCAGTCTCCAGTGACTGCATGTCTCTCTCTTGCTTCATCTGACCCAGTATCCTGTGAGCACATCCGTTTAGAAGGGCCTCTCAGCATTCCCATACAAACTCCGTGACTGAGCAGTACCTTTGTTGGAAGATCGTTCATTGATTTAAAGAAAAAAATAAATAAAGGCCACAGCTCTTTCTGGAAGTCAAGGGCCAACCAGACTTTGAGAAATTAATGAACGGTAGGGGTCTTGAACGTCTGTGAGCTAAATTTCCAGTCGTTCCTCTGTTACTGACTTTGTGTGTGTGGAGAGAAGACCATGAAATTGTTTGGCTTGACCGTTGTGTCCATTCCACTGTTTTGGGATGAGGTTAGAGTTCCCTAAGACTCTTACAAGAATCAAGTCCTCTTTAGAAATCTCATTAGGGCTTTTACTGCTAAGACTGGAAACATTAAGAGTTGCTCTTGTTATAGAAAGGAGCATTGAAGCCTCAAAGGGCAAACAACTTCTCTAGAGTACTGGAGATTCAGTGGGCAAAGTGCTTGGCATACAAGTATGAAGAATGGTGTATGAACCCCAAGAACACATGTGAAAAGCTGGGTGTAGTGACATATGTCTGTAATCCCAATGCTGGGGCGGCAGAGACAGGAGGATATCTGGGACTTGGTGACCAGCCCATCTTTCCAATCAGTAAGCTTCAGAGTCAATGAGAGATCCTGTCTCAAAAAATAAGGTGGAGAATGATAAAGGAAAACACCTTTGGCTTAGACACACATGTGCACATATACCTATATACATGAACATATACACCCCCCACCCCACACACACCACAAAAGCTGCAGAAGGATATTATGGCAGAGTTAGGGTAGAATTCAGGGTTCTTGATTTGGGAGCCCACAGCTCCCTCAAAATGAATGCCTCGAATCCCTTCTAATGTTATCTCAGTGCTCATGAGAAAGGTAGCTGGATGCCACATGTTTCTAAAAGGAAAAGTTGTTGGGAACTTCTAGATTCTAAAGAGAATTCCTGTTCTCATCGCTGGGAGGAAGTGCAAGAGCAGGGTTTGGTTCTGGGCTCTCTAGGATTAGCCTTAGGCAGAAAAGTTTAATTGGGTCACCAGGGAGGAATCATTTGGAGGAGCAGTGATAAGCTCTCCCCAGGTAGAAGGTCAGCCTGTTGGAAGGCAGTGGAAGGGTCCAGTTTCTGCAGCAGCAGTCCCACTCAGTCAGGCTGGAGGATCCCTGCAGCAGTATTAAGTGGCCCATCTCTGGAATCACCAGCAATGGTTTTATAGTAAAGACATGGAACTCATAAACCAGTTGACTTAAAGACACACTGAGGTCAAGAGTGAGAGTCCAGGGGTTGGAGAGATGGCTCAGTGGTTAAGAACACTGACTGCTCTTTCAAAGGGTTCAGTTCCCAGCACGCACATAGTAGCTGACAACCATCCATCCCTCCAGTTCTAGAGGATCCGGCAACTTTTTCTAGCCTCTGCAGGTATTGCATAACATGGGTGCACTTACATATATGCAGATAAAATACTCATGCACATAAAATAAAAATAGTAAATAGTTAATTAAAAAAAGAATGAGAGTTCGTAAGTTCCCTGCTGCAGGGAAAGGGTGTCTGGTGTGTGAGACATGTGGGCAGCCAGGAAGACTGGTTCATTCTCATTCTTGCTACCCAGTCACCTGTTCTCTCCAGTGCCCTGGGAAGGAGAAGCTCATGTGATGACTGGACACAAGAATGTATGTCAGTCAACTTTCCACCACCGTAACTGGAGCCTGAGATCATTAGCTTCTCAAGAGAGAAGAATCAATGTGGATCGCAGTTTTGTAGGACTCAGTGCGCAATCATTTGGCCCCACTGGTTTGGGGGTGGTGTTGAGGCTGCCTATCCTAGGGGCAGAACAAAACTGGCCTCCTCATGGTCTGGGTCCTACTATTCCCTCCAAGGGCATGACCTTCGTGACCTAAACACCTCTTATTAGGTTCCACCTTTTAAAGTTTCTTCAACCTTCCATGTATTTAAGGCTTTGTGATATGGGTTGGAGATCAAGCGTTTAACAGATGGGACAAGCAAGATCCAAAACATAGCAGCATTGCACATACGTCTTCTGGAATTTTCTTCTTTAAAACGCAAATTGGCTGCAAATAGTAGGGCAGGGGCAGGGGCAGGCGCAGGCGCAGGGGCAGGGGCAGGCGCAGGGGCAGGGGCAGGGGCAGGGGGAGGGGCATAGCCAGTGCACCTACCTAGAAGCAAGAAACAGGTTTAGTCTCTTTGGAAGATAATATATGAGATCCCATCAGAGACAGAGGTGGAGTTGGGGCCTGGACAACAGTGCATGCTACTGGCTATGGTAAAGCAGTTACTGGCTTTTCAGTGCTGGTAACTGAAGGTGACTCCCATTCTCTCCACTCACCTCTTACGGGTCAGACTTTGCTGTATAGCACCTTCAATCCAACAACACAAAGGCTGAGACAACAGGTGAGACAAGGAGGACTACTGCCTCCACCACAGAAGACTGGAATTCCACACACGTGGTGGGTGGAGCATGGGCGATCAATGCCGGGAT
Source organism: Eospalax fontanierii (assembly GCA_035773235.1). NCBI lineage: Eukaryota > Metazoa > Chordata > Mammalia > Rodentia > Spalacidae > Eospalax > Eospalax fontanierii. The sequence goes on along the minus strand of CM069524.1, from coordinate 151,593,762 downwards.
TTAAATTCAGGGCAGAGCCCAGGAAAAAGATGAGAAAGATGACAGCAATGGATTCAAAGGGAAGGATGATAGGATTCATGTAGAAGGTGAAATTGATAAAGCTTGACACACATGATTTAATTTGAGAAGGCAAAGGAGTGGCCTGCTGGCTTCTGTACTGGGGGACTGGGGTGGGAGCCATGTGCACGGAGCAGGAAACTAAGGTGATGAGCAGGCTAATGGGGAGGTGAATTCTGTTTTGGACATGTGGAGTTTGAGGTACCAGATGGGATGGAGATGATATACATAATCACAGAGTGCAGAAGAAAGAGGTCAGGAGACAGTGTTGAAATAAGACTGTAAATGCCAGTAGACTTTACAGTCGATCACGGAGAAATATCCAGTAGAAATGGGTGTGCATAGAGTTCTACTAAGTTATGTCATGCATCTAAGTATTGTAAGGTATTATGTCACTTAACTTGAAACAACCCTAAGTGTATGTCTGTGTGCATTACTATTATCCTTATTTCAGAGTAGAGGGGACAGAAACAGAGACATTAAGCAGCTGTCCTAGAGTGGTGCCGCATGACAGAGCCAGGATTCACACCTTTGCATATTAAAACCTCAAACTCAGATTCTGGGCTTCATGAAAGATGGAAAGTGGTCCTGGTTATCAAGAGAAATGGAGGACACAGAAGGGTTTTCTAGAAGGTGGCAGCTGCATCAACAAAGTCCAGGGTCTGGGAATTAAGCATCCCACGGTCAGTGAGCAGGAAGGACCAATGGACTAGGGTGAAACCATCTTGATGTCAGACACCCAGCACTGCATGACTCAAGGGCCCACTTAGGGGTCTCTTCTCTAAAGCCACAAGCTCCTGTCATCATACCTTGAGAGGTAGACTCTTAACATGTATGTTTTAAGTGCATCTGACAATGTGTTGAATACTAAAACCACAAATGGATGATGCTTGGTCACACTCCTTGCACTTAAATCTAGCTGCAGATGTTTATACTCCTGCCGCTGTTCATCCCAGCGTGTGCCACTCTTCCTGTGTCATCTGTCAGTTCAGCTAGTGCTCATAAGCTGACTGTCTGCAAACTCAGCAGAAGGAGACGACTCCCCCACAGAACGCATCCAGAGCTGTGTTGGATTTAGGATTAGAAAATACCACTTCTGTGCTGAAGTTCAGCAGTCATTTCATCTGGAGAAGATGGTAAGTTCTCTGCCTCCTTGCCTTTTAACCAGGCATAATACTCTTACTGTAGGCATTCTTGTGAGTTTCAGGTATTTGATGACTGCCAAAGCAGGTGCAAAGCAGGCAGCAGGGGAACTGTCAGTACTGGGCTCTTGTGAATTCTACACAGAAAACACCCTGTGGCTGTTTTTGACCTTTCTTCCTCCCTTACGTTCCCAACCCGATGCCATTTCTGGTTCATGTGCCATAGTGAATTACAGTTTATATACTTATGGTGACATCATTTGGACAGCGGGGAGATGGTGCTTAGAGCCTGCTGTGGGGTACCCGGAGCTAGGCTCACGCCACTTCCACTTTTTCCAGGCTTATTCTCGCTAAGTCTCATCTAGTTCAGACTCCAAGCCCTCTGTTTCTTCTTCATTTTCAGACTCAGACCTGATACTTGCCAGTACCACAGCCCTCTCTCCTCTCCTTGCTTTCCTTCTTCCCTGTGTGTGCACCCCCACGCATGACCTGCCCTCTCGTGCAGCTTTGTGCTTCCTCCCATTCTCCTGGTCACCACCTTGTTTCTGGAAGCCTGTGTGCTGTTTACCAAGCAGTCAATCTCTTGCAGGCATTTCCAACCCACTGCAGGCCCCTTGTGCCGAGGAGAGCTATGGATGTGGCCCAACGTATTTGTAGATGACAATATCACAGCATGAAAAGGCTGGACAGGCCTGCTGGACCACCTGGGTCTGCTGGCCATTCCAGCCTTCCCCACACTCTCTGAGCATGGCCTTTGTAATGCTGATTCAGTAGACTCTGTGTAAGCAGGAGCCCTGGGTGCTGGCTGCCAAATTCTTTGAAACTACAGAGACAACAGACTCACATGCAATGGGTTGGGGAAAGTGGGTTTACCACTTAGAGTCAGGTACAAGGACAACAGCCATGGCGGATTGATTAGACCTGCCGCCTCAGTCTCAAGAAAGCACTGCAGGGCAGGTAGCAATATCGGCTGCATGGGTCCCATTTGCATCCCAGCCCTGGACTCTGGGAAGGAACCCAGCCTGGGTTTTACATCTTAGAGGAACATGGAGCTCTATACTATAGCACTGAAGGACTCCTGTTTTGGGGGAGGACAGTGACAGAGCCTGGGCTCCTTTGACAAGTCCTCCTCTCTGAAGAGCTGTAGTCCCAACAGCCTCTTAATTTTATTTATTTATTGTTTTTATTTTATATGTATGAGGGTATTGCTTGCAGGTATGTAAGTGTACCTGTGTGGTGAAATGCCCTTGGATGTCAGAAGAGGACATTGAATTCCACTAGAACTGGAGTTAGGATGGTTATTAGTTGCCAGGTGGATGCTGGGAATCAAACCAGGTCCTCTGCAAGAGCAGCTGGTGCTCTAAACCAGAGTCATTTCTCCAACCCCACATTCTCATTTTTAAAAGAGACATTATTTTTCTTTCTTTCTTTTTTATTGTGTGTGTGTGTGTGTGTCCTGTAGGGCACTATCGGGGGTATTCTGTTCCAGCCCCTGGAGTTCAGGGCTGCCACAGCCTGTCATATCCAGAAGATAGTATTCCACAGCATTCCTTCTCACCTTCCTGCCGATCCCTCACATAACCGCACCTCCTCAGAAGTCACCCAGAGAAACCCTATGTTGAGTAGATGTAGCTTGTAATGAATAGCCCGGGGCCTCTTTGGGGAGGCATTTCTCCAAGAACTTACAAAGAACAGCAGTTCAACAAATATCCCTACCATTGACTGGCACCTTGACCTTAGATTTTGAGAGTTCAGAGCTGTAAGCAATCCATTGTGTTGTTTATAAGATAAATAGTTAATGGGTTTTGTTACTATATTCTGAATGGACAGCTTTACAGTAGGTGTACTGTAGCTCAGTAGTAGAGTGCTTGCCCAGCATGCACAAGGTCCTTGGTTCAATCCCATACAAAGTAAAATAGAAATCAAACAAAATAGTACTGACTTCGAGACAAGGATAACTTTAACATAGTTTTTAAAGGGCCAAGAGACCTATCACAGTGTCTTGCCCTGTAAATTCAGTCCATAGAGAAGGTTCCAGATGACTATTTCCCATTTCAACAAGATGTTGAAATTTTCAGACTGATTACATTTTTTCTTTAATAATATCATTTTGTCACACCTGCAAATCAAGCACTCAGGAGATTAGACAGGAGGATCAAGGTCAACCTGGGCTACCTAGGGAGGTCCTGTCTTAAAACACACACATACACACACACACACACACACACACACACACACACACTTTAAAAGGGCTGTCCAAATTATTAAAGAGGACTTATACAGCATGCGGTTCCCACTTTCATACCATTTTCTGGCTGCAGACTGTCAGGAAAAAGCCATAACACACTTTACAGAACACAGCATAACATACTTTGCAGACAGAAGAGCTGATGAGATGGATGCTTTGGCACTGGATTGGAAAGGAGCAAGATCCATCGTTGGGATTGCCACTCCTAAGAACACTTGTCCCTGTCCCTAGCTCCTCACATACACAGAGCAGGCCAGAAGGATGCAAGGGAGACATCAGGCAGCTGAGTTTCTGTTCTGAGGAAATGGAAAAAAGGGAGTGGCCTTGTTTGGCAGAGACTGTCATTATTGATGGTCAGTAAATATGGGCAGGAGGGCCAGCTGTCGGAACAACAAACAGTCTAAGAGCTAGCCAGTGTGATGGCCCTAGGAACAGACCAAGAAAACAACACGAATATTGAAACTGATGTTGCTCTGAGGTTGTCAATGATGTCTTTTTAAATTTTTAATTACAGCAAAGCAAATCCTTATGGCTCACACCTATAATCCTAACGCTTGGGGAGCTGAGACATGAGGGTCACCACAAGTTGGAGGCTAGCATGGGGCTACACAGTGAGTTCCAGGCCTTGAAGGGCTACATAGCAAGACCCTGTCTCAGAAAAACAAACAGCAGCAATAACAAAATGAGACTAAAGCTTAAAGTAAAAAATCAAACAAACAAACAAACAAAAAACCAGTCTTTTGATGTATTCTTCCACATTCAACCCTGTACGGGAGTGAACAGTACATCCCTGCAAACAGATGGAATAGCATGTGCAAAGGTTCTGGTGGCAGAGGCATTCTGAACGTGAGCAGAGAAGTGGGATGGAGTCTGACCCTGAGATAAGGGTAGGAGGCAGAGAGGCCACTTGGTCTTTTCTTTCTGTGGACAAATACTTGAGAAAACCGACATAAGGAAAGGGTGATTTATATTGGTTCAGAGTTCCAGAAGTTTCCATCCATGGTTCCGGTTATACTGTTTCTGGGGTTGTGGTGAGGGAGAGTGTCATGTGGGAAGGCGGTGATAAGGCAGGGCCGATCGACTCAGCCAGGCAGCAGGCAAGAAGCAGGAAGAGGCTGGGAATCAAGTTTATCTTTTTAGGGCATACCCCTGGTGACCTAGTTCCTCCAGCTAAGCTGCCATCTCCCACTTGGAGCATCTCCCAGTCACAGCATCACGAGATGAGCCTATCAAGGATAAATATGTTGAGAAAGGCAGACCCTCTTGTCTTGTACTTAGCTCCCCCAAACCCCAGCTCCGAACACTGATGCACTGGGAACCAAATCTCAACATGTGAGCCTTAACTTCACTCCGAATAAGGAGTGTGATGAGGCTGCTCTTTCTGGGGGGCCTCCTCAACATCTGACTTCCTCTCTCTTCTACAAAAATGGCCTGGAAGGCAGAAGAACAGGTCAGGATTGGGAATTTATGCTGCTCTGAAAATTTTTCTCCTTTGTCACCATTTTTGGAAGTTTTTGGCTTCTGAGTTTAAGGAAATTTGAGTTGTGTAAGTCAGTGGGTGCGACACATTATTATAAATGCTCATGGTGATGTTCCCTCAGTACATCTAGAATCAGAGGAGAGTTGACTTGGAGAGTGATTGACAGCAAGCGTTTCCATGGTATCCTATAATAACCTGAAACAATTTGCCTAGATTAAAATTCAGCCTTCTAGACACAGTATTTTACAAAACACATTCAACAGCATAAATTTAAGCCTATTTGAGAAAGGACTCACAAGTTTGTAAGGGTGCCAGTGATGAAGCAAATGTTGGATGTTTATCAACACAGACCTTATACTTTGGGGACCACAGAAAAGCAGAGACTGGGGACACATTTTTCGGGAGTGGTTACTATATATCAAGAGCACTAATGGAACGAGTTGGGGTGGACCCCCATTGCTTTTGTCTGGTGGAGATGTAGCAGAACTTGATTTATGCCCAAAAGTCTGAGATCTGGGAGGCCTCTGCTGGAGCTGGGGGTTGGGGGTGGTGTCAGACTTTCCTGGAGTCAGAGTGCTGTGGTGATGCAAATCAATGGTCCCTGGGAAAGCCAACCTGAAGGAAATTAAGCCACCCTAAGAAGCCACCAAAGGAAGAGAGAACTGAGGGCCTAGAACGTTCTATAGCTGACTCCATCCTTGCGTTGCCCATGACTCTGTGCTGAGCTGATGGATTCTGCCCTTTGCAGGGTCATTTGAATTGACTTCCAGGAGTCTACAGAACATTCCAGCTAATTAAAACACAAAGTAAACCAGGGATGGGGGGAAAAGGGAGTGAGGAGGTTGGATAACTAGGTAGCTTTTCCAGAAGAGTCTCTGATCTGAAATCTCAGTGTGACTCCTGTTGCTTTAGAGAGCTTGGCCTCTAGTTTCATTCCATGTGAGTTTTTCAAACAAAGTTATTAAAGTAGATGCTTCAATCTGGGTGTAATCGTGTACATCTTTAATCCCAGCACTCAGGAGACAGAGACAGATGAACCTCTGTGAGATGGAGGCTAGCTTGGTCTACATTGCAAGTTCCAGGCTAGGTGGGGCAACAGGGAGACTGTCTCAAAAAAGAAAACCAAAAACTTAAAGCAAAAAAAGTGAGTGCTTAAGAGAAGAAGATGGCACACAAAGCAGAGTTCATTCAGGGCTCCCCGAAGGCTGCTTCTCAAAGGGCATGGAGCTAGGGTATCCGGGTGCTGAGAATAAGAAGAGCTTTCTCTCCACAAACCATCCACTGGGACCCAGGCTCTCCTGGTTTCCAGTTCTTGCTGGCTGAAGGATCCTCCAGTTTACTCAGTCTTCACCTTGCCTGGCCCTCTCTGTGTGTTCACGCACAGAGGCCGTAGGTCTGGTGAATGATCACCTACAGAGTGGGGAGGCAGGCCTCGCTGTGGCACCGTGTCCTGACAAACATCCTTTACTGAAATGGTTGGGTAAGGGTTCTCCTGTGGTTTGAGTATTCTGATTGAAGCTTCCTGCCACATATGGATGGTTCTGTAGTCACTGATTGCAGGACAGTCAAGCAGTTTGTGAAGCTGAGGGTCAGACAGCCTCTTCTTTATTGTCTATTCCTACCTCGTATTATTATTATTATCACTATTATTATAAATAATTATTTTGGACTCAGAATCTCACTGAGTAACCGTGTCTGGCCTGGAACTCACTTGTACAGACCAGATTGGTCTTGAACTCAGAGATCTGCCTACCTTTGTCTCTTGAGTGTTGGTATTAAAGGAGCCACTGTACCTGGTTACCTCATCTCACGCTCAACACATAAGTTAAATATTAACTATTTTTGTATACCTACCATGTGCATTTATATATGCTTGTGGACATTATGACTTCTCAGTGTTAACCCTGAAGAGTTTATATTATCCTTGTATTTCAGTTGTAAAGACCTAAATCGCTTATGTGCAGTCTTACTGTGGGAAATAGCAGAGTGCGGGGCTTGAAACTTGGCTGATCTGCCTAGCCAGTGCTCTAGGAATCTAAAAGGCTCAGGAGTCAAGGACTTGACTGTTAGGTGCTGAGCTTCTGAGAGGTACCTGGATCTTGAGGGTGCTAACTTGTCAGGGATTGATCCGATGATAAGTCTATGGCTGAGTGGGTGTTAGGAGGTGGGGCCTCTCGGGGAAGTAGATCACTGGGGGCATGTCTTTAAAGGGCACATTTTGCCCCCAGACTCTCTCTCCTCTCTCTCTTTTTCCTTCCCCTTCTCCTCTCTATTTTCTCTCTTCTGTCTCTTAGCTATCTCTCTCTTCCCCCAGGCCTCTCTGTCTTTTCTCCCTCTCTCTTTCTCTCTGTCCTCTTACCCTTTTCTCTTTGGTCTCTCTCTCTTTCCTCTCTCTGTCCCCTGTCCCTCTCTCTTTCTTTCTCTCTTCTTTTTCCTGGTTATCAAGAGACCCCCAGTCTCTGTCACATACTTCTGCTGTCTCCATTCTCTGCCTCACCTGAGGCCCCAAGCATCGGGCCAGCAGATGTCTGCCTGAACCTCTAACACAGTGAGCCACAAGGAAGCCTTCCCCATTTTAGCTGTTTCTGTCAGAGCTTTTGTATCCTTATCACGGTGACGAAAATCAAGCTCAAGCAGACTAGTAGGACTAGGTTCTCCAGGAGGCAGGGGCCAAATGCAAGTGGGTTTCTCGGTTCCCTGGATAAGCCCCGCTGGAAACTGGGATTGAAAGCATTGCTAAACCATGCTATTTCCTTTCCAGACCAGTTCCTATTCCTCAGGGTATGTCCCTCTCCCATCTCTTCCTCACACCCTGCACTAAAACCCTCAGCACATCTGCTGTCATATCTTCAAAATGTGCCCAGAATTCACCTTGGTCCACAGCTTCTCCTGCTGTTCCCTGGATTGCCTTATGGCAGGGCCACTAATGTCAAGTCGCTTTCCCATCTTGGTGACAAACACCTAAGAACAAGTTAAAGGGAGGAACGGTTTGTTTTGGTTCACAGCGTCAGGTCTCAGTCCATGGTCACATGGCTCTGTCGTTTCTGGGCTATGATAAGGTAGTGTATCACGGTGACATGTGGTGCAGTAAAGTAGTTTAGCTCACAGAGGAGCTGGTGAGAGAGAATGGAGAAGATACAACCCCCAAGGGCCTGCCCAACCTGGCTCTTCCTCCATCCAGGCCCCACCTCCTGAAGTTTCCAGAACCGTCCAAAATGGCACCACCAGGTAGGGACCAAGCACCTAATGCAAGAACCATTTGAGGCATATAACATTTAAACATCACAACCACAAACTGCCTCCTTTCTGATCCTCCCATAATTTTTTTTTTTTGGTCTGTTTTGAGACAGGTCTTCCTGTAGCCTCAGGTATCCTGGAACTCACTATGTAGACCAGCTGGCCTTGAACTCACAGAGTTCTTCTGCCTCATGAGTGCTGGGATGCAGCACATTCTTTTTAAAAAGTCCACGCCCATCTCTACAGGGAAAAACCCAAAGTCCTTTCCGGGTTTACGGTGCTCTTCCCAGTTTAGCTTCCCTGGCCTCTCTGACCTTGGTTCCTAACAGTTTTCCCTCTTATTTTCCTTGTAGCCAAATGCCACTCTTTAAAGATTTGTTTTTAAAACACAAAGGGTCGGGGGAGGTGGTTCAAGGGTTAAGAGCATTGGCTGTTCTTCCAGAGGACCCAGGTTGGATTCCTAGCATCCACATAGTGGCTCTATTGCAATCTTCCTGCCATTGCAGGTGTTGCGCACATATCAGCAAACATAATGGCAGTCACAACACTTGTAACAAATAAAAGAAAAATCACTAAAAAATTTTGGAAAAAAAAATCAATATTCTGTATGTATGATATGTGGGTGTGAATGCACTTATGGAGGTCAGAACAGAACTCTGTGGAGCTGGCTCTTTTCTTCAACCTTTACGTGGGTTCTGGTCGACTGAGCTCAGGTTATCAGTCCTGTGCTTACCATTGACCCATCTCCTGGGGCCCAGATTGTATTCTTAACACTGGAACACACCAATTGGTTTCTACCCCAGGGCGTTTGCAGTGATTGTACTTGCTGTTCCCTCTGCTATGAACAGCCTTCTGCCAAACAGCTTCAATTCTTCATGCTTTGGCTCAACATCCCCTAACCTAAGAGGTCTTTCCAGCACCCCTTATTCTGGAGACACACTCTCCATCCCTGGACCTTTCCTTGTGGCACCTAACACCTTGGGGTGTGTTTGTTGTTGTTGTCGTCATTGTTATTCTTTGGTTTGTGTTTTTTCAAAAGAATGTCAGCCTCATGAGACAGGAGCTTGGCTTTCTGCAGTGTTCTGTTCTGACCAGCTGAAGTGACATCAGTTCAATGATTATTCATAGAATGCATGAATCAATGCCATATGTTTGAATGTGAAATAAAAGCCCACCCCCCAAAAGGCTCACATGTTTGATCTTAGCTGGAGGTGCTGTTTGGGAAGGTGTGGAATTTCAGGAGGTAGCACCTCCCTGGAGGAAGTGGGTTACTGGAGGCTGGTTTCAAGGCTTTACTGCAAGGATCCACTTCCTGCTTACACTCTGTGTCCTGAGTGTGGATACAATGTGACCACTAGCTTCCTGCTCCTGTTGCTAGGTCTTTTCCACCCGCTGTCACAGGTTATCCCTATGATGGGCTGAATCCCTCAGTGAGCCAGAACAAACCCTTTCTCCCTTAACTTGCCTTTGTGAAGGTATTTCATCAGGGAATCAGTAAAAGAAAGACAGACATCATACAACATTCTCCCTCTCCAGTGGCAACTGCTGCGCCTTAAGCAAGTTAATCAAGTGCTTTACCACTGATTTATACCCCCTGGTCCTTGTGTGAATTTTCCCCTCCCTCCCTCTCTCTTTTCTTCTGTAGAAATGACTTACAATACTGACAGAATCTGTGCTAATGACTTTACTTAACCTTGTACCAAGAAGCTACTCTATAATACCTCTCTGAGCATTGTGCTCTTGTGACCTGGGCATATGACCATTAACCTTGTACCAAGAAGCTGCTCTATAATACCTCTCTGAGCATTGTGCTCTTGTGACCTGGGCATATGACCTTGATCCCTGTGAACCTCACTTTGCCCTTCACCTAAGACAGAGAGTGAATGTGAGTGTGCTTGAATTAGCATATCAAAACACCCAAAGCCATATATTCATAGCATATGCCTATTCTTATTAGAAGCAGTGAGAATTGAGATGTAAGCTTGACTTGTGTGTATTTTAGGCCAGGGTCATGATTCTGGGTGAAGAATAAGATAAGGGTGAATCCAAGCTTGAGGCGCCTCAATTATGCTGGAAAGACTATTTGAATAGAAGTCTGGGTGAGGCCTGGCCAGGGAACACAGAAGGAACAGGTGATTCTCAGAGTTCCAGCCAGTCTTAAAACTAATGCTGACTCAGGTTGATTCCTTATTCAGTTATAACTGTAATGTGACTTAGTAATACTGCATCTTCCTTTTTACTTTTGAGACAGGATGCCCTATAGCCCAGACTGGCTCAAACTTTCCATGTACTTGAGGATCTCCTGATCTTCCCGCCTCCACTACCCAAGTGCTGGGATTACACGTGAGCAGCATCATGCCTAACTTGAATGCGAATTATGTGCCATTTTATTGTGGACTTAGTAAATTGAGAATATTTTTGTCCCACACTTGAATTGTTTTAACATCAAATTGATCTTGTGTTGTAGTTTTCTCTTACTCTTAGCAGGCTGAATTCTTAATATTTGCTAAATATTTTAAATATTTTGATCATTCTTTGCTTTTTGTTTTTAACAGTTGAATGTTTCTATAATTTTGAAGAAAATGTAACTATAAGATGCTTAGCTGAACCAGAGTACATGTAATCCTGCTACTGAAATTTAACATGCTAGCCTCTAATTATAATTTCTTCAGATTTTTAAAATAATGAGTGAAATACTATTAAAATCCTTTCTGTAGGTTTTTGCTGCTCTTTTGTGGGGGTTTTGTTTGTTTGTTTGTTTTGGATATAGAATCTCAAGGACACTCTTTAAGTAGCTGAATAGGACCTTGAATTCTGATCTTTTTGCCATCACCTTGCAGAAGCTGGACTTACAGCTGGGTTCCCGCACTTCCAGCCTTGTGCTCTTCCTTAATCTGAATTCTCCCTTCTCATACTTGCAGCACACATCCTGAAATCTGAAGACGGCCTTCAGGTCCATGGTTTTGTCATCTTACTATTTTATAGCCTGAAAATAATGTATAACATTATCATATTCAAAATTCGATTACTATTTCTATTGTATGTATATGTGTGTGAATGTGAGTATGTGCATATTAAGGCACACATGTGGTGGTCAGAGGACAATGTTTGGGAGTCAGTTCTTTCTTCCCACTGTGGGATCCTGGGATCAGACTCAGGTCTGCACAGCAAGCACTTTCACCATGTAGCCATCTTGCTGGGCCCATGTGTATTTTTCAAATGAAGAAATATCATCATATTGCACGTGTTTCACCCTCCTCTGCTCTTCTCTCTTAGTTCCCCTCCTTTCTTCCTTTCTGCTTACGATGTGGCTGCGTTGGATAGCTTTAGTGTCAACCTGAGTTGAGGGAGCCTCAGTTGGGGAATTACCTCCATCAGACTGGCCTGTGGCCCTGTCTGTAGGGGATTTTCTTGATTGTTGAGCACTGAGGGAGGGTACAGCCCACTGTGGGTGGTGCCTTTTGTGGGCGGGTTGGTTGTTGCCTATTGTATAAAAAAGTAGGCTGAGCATGGGCCAGGGGCATAACTCAGTCAGCAGCGTTCCTCCCTGGCCTGTGCTCCAGCTCCTGCCTCCAGGTTTCTGCCCTGAATTCCTACTTTGGAGTCCCCGATGAACTGTGTGACCTGGGAGATGCAAGTGCAATAAACCCTGTCCTCCCCGAGGTGGTACTGGAAGGAGGATTTTGCCATAGCAACTGAAGGCAAACTGACCTTAAACTCCTGATCTTCCTGCCTCTGCCTCCCGAATGCTAGGATTACAGGCAGGAGCCTTGACCTACTTTCCTGTTTTTGAAACTCAAAAGCACAGTTTAGAGACTCACCCATGTCCATACGTAGATGTCTTTTGCATGACTGTTGTATAACAGTGCAGTGAATGCATATACCTGATCTTTCGTTGTGTTCCTTTACTGGGGGAACACCTGGGCACTTCTTGGTCCCCTTCCATGCAACCCTCACTCTACTCTCCCTACTCTGAGAGCTGGTTGCAGGGGAGTTACTTGCGTGCAGTCTCTGAGCTCTGACTAGCAGGCAGGAGGTGACTGACAGGACTCAGGATCAATACTGGTGGAAGAGCAGAAAGGCCACAGGAGGGTCTCAAACCCCATCAAAGTGGTCTCCAAAGCCAGGGTACCCCGTCAAGCTGGGGTGAACACTGGGGCTTTTTTCACCTCTGCAGCTGGCAGTTACTGGGTATAAGCTGCCCCAGACAGTTGTGCCCTTGGGCACGGTGATACGCCTCAGCTGAGCCTCTTCCCAAAGGAGACTGGTCAGTGACAGCAGGCCCACAGATGAGGCTCAGCCTTCAGGCTACTAGAGGGACATGAGCAACACAGTGAGCGGGGATATGGCCATCTTGCCACCTGACTGCCAAGAGTATCAGGGCCTCTGCAACTGTTGAGAGGACCTGACAGTCAAGGCTAGCTGTCTCCTCCTCCACCCTACTGACCCTGGTTTGTGATGCTCCTGCAGATTTTATCTACTTACACCTAGGATTCCTTTTCTTACATGCTCAGTCTGATTTGGTCCTGTCTGCTATAGTCTATCATGAAGAAAAAGAAGTTATCAGTGTATATTTGTTGATTGACTCATTGGTTTTTCTCATGACTGTTTAGTGAGCATTTACTGCATATCCAGATCCTCCGTCAGGGCTGGACAACAGCAGACAGATCTTACATTTCTGAAGGGAAGCGTGTGTGTGTGTGTTTAGTGGGGGTACTAGAAAATGAGATGGGGGGCGGGGGGCATAATTTTAAGGAGAGAATGTGGAAGGTCTTTAGGAAAAGGTAATACCTCAGTGGAAATCAGAAGGAAATGAAAGTACCAGAGAAGAGAGTTCTAGGCAGGAGCACAGCATACGCAAAGGCCAAAGGCAGGGGAGTTTGGAATGTTCATGAAATAGTGGAAGGCTACCGTGGCTAGAATGGAGTGAGGAGGTGTAACAGAAGATGAGATCACAGAGGACGCGGGATGGGATGAGATGAGCGCTCATTGTAAGGACACTTGTCGTTTAGTCTGAGTTAGACGAGAACAGTTGCTCAAGCTGAGGAGGTCCAGTGCCATGATCTGACTTAGATTTAAAAAGGAGTATCCTAGTAGCCATGTGAAGAAGAGAAAACGACTGGGGGAAGAACGGAAGCAGGGGTTGCAGGAGTCTGAAGAGAGGCGGCGGGGGCTCCTTTCCTTTCCAGAGCTGGAGGCCTGGACAGGTTCCGCAGGGAATGAGGACAGGCGGGGAAGGGGTCCCAGGATGAAGTGGCTGCTGAGGTCAGCGGAAGGTCTGGACGCAGGAAGGAGAACCCAGAGCCTGCGACTGCTGTGCTGTGGGGACGTCCTGCGGAGGCATAACCCGAGGAGGCGTGGCCATCCGGCTCACTCTTACAGAGACCCCACTCCCCCTTCCCACTTTGCTCTGATTCCTGAGTGACGTTCCCAGCTCACAACCGCGTTTTGGTCATTTCTTTTCGAAGTGGGGAGGTAGCGGGATTCAACACAAACTCAAATCTAGCTCTTGTTTGCTGAGGTCAGACTTGAGCCAGGTAAATTGAATTATTTACTTTGGAGAAAGGGGGCATGCAGGCCTTTTTCTCTTTTCTCCAATCCCGTGGAGACAGCTCCTTCCCACAGCTACTCGGTCCCACTTGGACCTTGCCAAACAGTGGTGTGGCCACCCTGCCCCCTCTGTCTGAACTTGTGCATGATATGACAGTTTCCCACGTGTGGTCGGTCTTTGGCCCACCGTCACATCCTTTGTGGCATAAAGCACAGCGCTCCACGCACCCGACTCTCATTTTAAGTGAAATGTAAAAATTTCTTTCCCTAACTATAATTTCCCTCTTTAATAAAACACTTGTAGAATCCAGGTTTTGGCTGAGGACACTCCGGACTGTGTTTGTTGGCAATGCTCGGCTTCATAAGCTCAGGGAGGAAGGAATCAGAGCTATTGGATGAGGCCCAAAGCCAAGGCAGTCCCTGGAATTCCCTGATCCCTAATGGCTGGATCTCTTTTCCCGGGTAAATAGAAACAGAACGCTGGGCTCCTTTGAGCAAGGAAGACCCAGACTTTGCTAGACCCTTGGGGACATCAGCCAGTCTCACCCCACTGGGCCTTGACCTCCCTCCAGACATGAGGAGAAGATAGCTTCTTTTTTCTTTCTGTCCTCCCTCCCTCTTCCCCTCCCTCCTCCCCTCCCTCCTCCTCTCCATCCTCCCTCCCTCCTCCTCCCCTCCCTCCTCTTTTCCTTCCTCCCTCTCTCCCTCCCTCTCTTCCTCCCCCTCCCTCCTTTCCTCCTTTCTTCCCTCCTTCCCTCCCTCCCTCCCTTCCTGCCTTCCTTCCTGGAACATAAACTCACCAGTCGCCTGGAGCCAAGTGCCCAGTTTCCCCAACCTCATACTCCCACATAGAAGTGTCCCTGAGATTCAGTGTGCTGTTTGGTTCTCACTAAAGGGACACTGCACAAAAAACCCCGGACAGGTTGTAAACCACCACTCCTCCCTGACAGGACTTATGGGAACACTGCTAACCCGTGTTTCAAAATATGGCCCCAGAACATATCTCCCCCAAGCATAAAGTGATTCCTGTTCGGCAAACAACCGCTTCTGTCAAAAGAGACCCTTATCTGAACAATGCTGACCCTAAGCCCTTTACAAACACCCCTACCCAACTCCCAGAAAGTCTGCCTCTGCATGGGAACATACTTCAACTCTCCTGCTGCTTGACTACTGTGGCTGCTGTCAATTCTCACTGCTCAGTCAGCCACCCTTCAGTGGTTACAATCGAGGTCAATCTGGATTGTGAGGTTGGTTGCTTTCTTTTCTACCTGTGACTCCTATTCCTAACCCCTACTCTACAGCACACTGTTAGGATAAGGTAAGAAGACAGAATCAAGACAGGAGAGAATTAGAGCATTGGTCTACATGGGAAGTTAGGGACAGTCTTCAGATACATAGGCTCCATTCTGGGTTTGTGAAACTCAGCCTACTTTTAGACCCTCACATGTGCTCCTTCACTTGTTCTACATAGGTTAGAACACTCATTTCCCGGCAAGACAAAGACTAGTCTGCATCTACTTTCGTATTTGAGGAGAACAATATGCTCCTGAAGGAATGAGTATTTGTTGAAGAAACACCTTGGAGAGAAGGGATTGAGAGAGACAAAGCCCTTGGAACACAGCCTTGGGGGGAGCAATGTGAATGGATGGAAGTCCCAAGGTTGGGGAAATCTGGGCTTCTTGGAAGGAAAGAAGAGGTGTGTGTGTGTGTGTGTGTGTGTGTGTGTGTGTGTGTGAGAGAGAGAGAGAGAGAGAGGGAGAGAGAGAGAGAATAGGGATAGATCATAAGGCCAGAGACCTGTGAATGAATGCCTATTGGATTCCTTTATCTTGTCCTCTATTTGAGGGCACAAAACAGGTGTTCAATGAAATGCTGGTTGCATCAACATAGAAAAGGAGCCAAAGTGAGGAACTGCTGAGAAGGATCCTGATTGCTTTCTTGTGAGCCCAAGTCAAGTCACTCCACCAAAATATAAGGGTGATTGGAAACACTTGGCATATACCCATTCTGCAGATGTGTATGCTGAGCTCAGAGAAGCCAAATGATTTGCCAATATATTTTCAGAAATTTGAATAGGAACATTAGTGTTTGACTCAGATCTGCCTTGAGCTTTGTCTCGGATTTGGTGTGCAGTGGTCATCTTTGGTCTACCCCTTTCTAGGCTCTGAACCATTGTTTGGACTGTAGTCCACTTGGTTGGAGACTGAAAGAGAATGGAATGATGGTTTTCCTAGTGACCCTCCCCAGGGAATCCGGTACTCACAGAGAGGTGGCCCACACCCTTCGTGGAACTGGGGGTTGCAGGTGGGCTAGGGCCCTGGATTGTAAAAGAAGATCCATGATCTTCCTTGAACTCTGTCCTCCCTCACTAGGACAGCTGGCAGATCACTTCCCCTCTGTGGACCTCAGCCTCCAGTTGAGGATCTATAAGTCAAATGAGGCACCACACTGCTGTGTGAGAAGCCCGCCTTCTGCCCCTTGGTCCCAGCAAACTCCTGCTTGCTTCACCTTCTCAGTTTTCTCCAGAATGACAAGAGTTCCCAAGATTCAAACTTTCATATTTCAACCCGGGACAGTTCTGGACAAAACAGGGGATGAGATGGCTGCCCTGGTCTGCCTGGTCCTCTTGAGGTCATTTGAAGGTGTGGTGGTCAGTGTCCCCAGTGGTCCTCAGCATCTGTGTTGACACTCTTAGTCCACCCTTCTTGTGCACTGGGATTGGTGACTCACAGAACTGACAGTATACACTTCAGAATTTCGGTTGTGTTTTCATGTGTCCCCGGGCTCTCACTATTTGCTCTGTGACCCTCAGGGTTAGGGGTCAGGATATGAAGAGCAGGCTGAATGGAGGCCCATGCAGACTGTAATGGAAGGCGTCTACCAGCTAGAACCCCAGAGAACAGAGGCAGGCGGGGCACCATACAGACCCCGCAGCTCTACCAGAATCAGGAGATAACTTTGGCCCCATCTGACGTCAGACTGTCACCTCCAGAGAAACCCCCAGTCAGACCTCTAGTGAAGCCGCTCCCAGATTCCCAGCACGCAGAGTCGATGAGCTAATCATGCTTGCTATTTTAAGCTGCTGAACTTTACGGTCCTTTGTTAGATAAAATGGATCTCACAGACAACTCATTCTGGGAGAAGTCCCAGAAAAACAGAATTCCAACACACAGTATGGAAGGGTGTGGGGACTCTCCAGCATTACAGGATTGGGCTAGGGGTAGGCGTGTGACACATTGTTGGGCCAATTGGAGTGAACTTAAAGATACTGGTGCACAAACTCTGCTTCTGGTTCCAGCTTGTGATCCCAGACAACACAGCCCTGAACTGTGAAGTGCAGTGGCCATGATGAAAGGGGAGCAAAGGGGAACAGGGAGACTGAGAAATCAGGGCGAAGCATGAATTCTGACTGAGTATGTGACACCCTAATCGACTGTGCCTGAAGTTAACCCTTTGCTTGTTCTGGTGTGTCAGCAAATGAGCTCCTTTGTTTGTTGTTGTTGTGTTGAGACCAGGTCTCCTGTAGTCCCAGCTGGCCTGGAACTCGCTATGTAGACCTCTTAACAGAGATCTGCCTGCCTCTACACGATAAGTGCTGGGATTAAAGGTGTGTGCTACCACGCCCACCTCCTGTTTGATTTGTTTACTTCTCTGTCTCTGGCTCCCTAGGTGATTCTACAGATCCAGTTATTGTCCTCACTTTATGATAAGGAAACTGAAAGCTCAGAGAGGTTAAGGAACCAACCCCAAGGCCACACAGAAGTGACAGTCTGAATTCATTCTAGGCTCCTGCTCTTTCAAGAAAAGTAGTCTAGACAATGCATTAACCTCTAAGAATCTTGGTTTTTAGGAGCTGGAAATTCCTGGAAAAGCTGAGTAGAGCAAGATGAAAAAATGAGGTTGCAGGGGATGTTGTGAAGGGAAGGAGCCACTGTGGTGTGCCCTGGCAGTGTTCTTCCCTGGGGGAAGTGACTGGGCTAGACCTTGGGACTATGCTTGCATTGGGCAACAGTGCAGGACCCAGAGAATGCCTCAGCAGCTGCCATAGGGTTTTTGTGGCACTGACTGTACAGGGAGAGGGAATGAAGATGGTTGTAAGTAGATGAGTTTCTACAGGACGATCTTGGGCTCTAATACTGGGAGTGTTGATTGATTGTAAATAGCTGATTGTTTGATTGCAAACAATCCACAGTTCTTGGTTTCTGGTGGGACAGCTCTGCTGGGTGGCTTCCCTGGACACAGAAGTCAGGCTTCTTCTATCTAGTCATCTCTATCTCTTGAATCCAAGCAACAATGGAAGAAGTCAGAGTTTGGAGAGCACTCTTGGGTGATTAACTGCTTCTTTACTGATGGCCCCTAATAAGTGAGAACCACTCATGTGAGACCCATGCAGCTGAAGTAACCTGCAAAGAAGTCAGGAGATGCAGCAAAGCCAAATGCCCCAAGGACAAATGGGCACCTGTCAAGATTATTCCCTGTACACCAGCAGAGGCAGCTGGGAGGAGCTGAAACCAAGAGCCTGCCTTGTTGTTTATCCTGGTGCAGGGACCCTGAGTAAAGGAAGCTTTTCTTCTCACAAATGAGTACATTCCTTCACACGAATCTACTGGTGGGCAGTATTCTCTTTACTGTCTAGCCTGTTGCCCCGTGCAGTATAACAAATAATAAATAAATGAATAAAATCCTGTGCAAAGCTGTGTGTATTGACACATATTCATAACACTTGGGGGCTGAGGCAGAGGAATTACAAGTTCAGGGCCAGTGTGGGCTACAACACAAGACCTTGTCTCAAAATAAAAAATAAAATTAGCCCATGCAGAGGACTGCTATTTTTCCCTTCCTGATTTGCACAAGCATCCCCCATAAACACACTGTAGTGGTGGATGGCCTCAACCTTCAGTTGTAGGCAACTTTCAACCTCTTTTCCGAGTGGGGCCAAGTATTCTGTGAGATGATCAGATCTCCACAGTAGTAGCTGCCATGGAGAGTTCTCACCTACCTAAGTATATATTTTGAGAATTTCCGATCCACAAGGATCACTCTGCAAGTGTTATTGAGCTTACAACCTATTTCATGTGTCATAGATGTCTGAATTTGTCGATTGACTTCATAGATTGCATCCTTCCATATCCTAGTTTTGCAGGTGAGTGAAGAGGGTGTCCAATCGTTCTTCACAGGTGTTTGCATGTCTCTCTGTCTGAGTAGACACTGCACAGTGCACCCCCAGTGGAGAACTGAAGGCTCACACAAGCTGACCTAACTCCTGGTCAGTCCCTGGTACTGATAACAGCGTCTATCTAGCACCTTCATCTCTTAATGACTGAAGGGGAATAACAGGGTTCCTCACCTTGAGGCTGAACAAAAGAATAAAAAGAAAAGAGTGCCACTGAGAATTCCTAACCACAGACTCCCCCCTGATGTTACCAGAAGCAAACTCAATTGTCTCTGGATAAATGGATTTTAAAACCATGTTCAAGATTTATCCACAGAAAAGAAAGTTCCAAGGTTTTCTAGTCATAAATCATGAAACATTACTAGAAAGCATACAGAGTATTATTATAAGAGACAGCAGAAATAAGAAATAGCAAACTCAGACCCACAAAACCTACAAGCATTGAAATTATAGAATAAGTATTTCTGAGAAAGAAAAGTGATGCCAAAATATGAGAGGTTATAAGTAATGGCCAGGTGATAGGAAGAAAGTATAGCTGGAGTTTAAAGAATACATTGAAATTTTAAATTCATGGCCAGCTTGAATGGTAGAATAGAGATGCTAAAGAAAAGGTGAGTGAATGAGAAATCGGAAGGAACAAATGCTACATAGAATACAACAGAGAAACAGGAAGAAACAGGAATATAAACTTTGAAGTACACGTCAGGAACCAGGAAGATAAAGTGAGATGGATGAACACACGTGCAACTAGAGCTCCAGAAGAGAGAGCGGGAAAGGAACCATTTTAGCTATGTCTAACAACTCTCCAGAACTGGTAAAAGACAAGAATCCTCAGATTCAAGCTGACACTGGAAAGAAGAAGAGTGTATATCTATAGACCGAAAGTTCTACCTTGTGTATCAGAACCAAATGGTAGGAGCAAAGGACGCTGGACCTCCAGCTCTGTCCACAGACTCAGGACCTGAATCTTCACCCACTTATGTAAAGGTCAGCCGGGGTGAGCCCCGAGTTCTCCACTGAGGGTGTGCTGTGCAGTGTCTACTCGGGGAGAGAGACATGCTCTCATTTCATGCAAGGGGCCTCCCTGATCTGTTGCTTGCTACCTGTGACTTGTTTAGTGGTTTATAAAGCCTGCTTTTCCTCTGTAAGTTTGCTCAGTCTTCACCAAGCACATTACCACCCTTTCATCTGACACCCTTTTTTGTAAGCCCTCTGACATGGGAATGACCCTGCTCCCCCATCGAAGTGGAGAGTGGGAAGAAGCAGAAGCGTCTCGACCTACCGCAGACACAGACAGCATCAGTCTGAGATCTGCTTCCAAATGGAGCCTGAGGTGGACTATCTCATCTTTCTAAAAAATTACATTGTGTGGGGCTGGAGAGATGACTCAGTGGCTAAGAACCCTGGCAGCTCTTCTAGAGGACCCAGGTTCAGTTCCCTGCACCCACATGGCAGCTAACAACTGTCCTAACTCCGGTTCCAGGGGATCCAACTCCCTCTTCTGACCCCCTCGGGCATTGCATGACACAGGCGTGTTTACACACATGCAAGCAATATACTCATACACATAAAAATAATAAAATACTTAAAAATCATAGTGTGTGTGTGTGTGTGTGTGTGCCAGTGCGCACATGTGGGAGTCTTACCTTCCATCATGTGGATCCCAAGAACTCAACTCAGGTCATCTGGCTTGGTGGCAGGCACCCTTATCCACCGAGCCATATGGTGGGCGCTTTCTCTTCCATTATGAGACTTTATGAGGATGGGATTTGCAGCTGATGGGGAGCCAGATGATGAGTCCTTCTTGTACTGTTTGTGCTGTTCGATTTGTGCTATCTGGTAATTACTTTTCTAATTAAATTGATGGAAACAAGAAGAAGAACACAGGTTTAACATTCTCATTTAGAGACTGGAGGTCTGAGGAGGATGTAAGGCGTCAAGTAGCCATGGATTGGCCAGTGGTTTATGTCAGTGCAGATTTGGTATAGAGTAGAGCTACCCCAGCTTTCCCTGTCATTTGCTCCCTGGAGTCATCTCTACAGTGCCTGAGTGAGTAGTGAGAAGAACCTTTGTGCCCAGTGAGAACTCGCTTCTCTCTCAGGACCTGCTCTCCAGGGAGGAACCAGTAGACCCTCAAAAGTACACTCACAGAAGCCGTGGGAGGACATGGAAGGAGCTGAAGCTGCTGAGGCCTGGGGAGATGACATGGTTACCTGGAGATGTGGTCAAGGAGCTGTACGGAACCAGATGTAGGAGTGCCAGTGTGCACAGCTGTCTACCTTGATTCCAGTGGAGCTCACAGAGGACGAAGGAGCACCCATGGCCGATGGTTCCAGCACTCATGTATGGCTGGGAGTTCCCAGGGAGACAGTGGACTGGGTCTGAACTCTAGTAATAAAAGGAAGAACGTCCAGTCATGGGAAAGCTTCAGGGCTTGACATTAGAGCTGCCATGGAGGAGGGCAGACAGCTAAAGATGTGGGAGATAGTGGTTTGAAATAGCCTGAAAGAAGAGAAATGAAGGACTAGAGAGGAGCAGGATTCTGAAGGTCAGTATTGATGAAGACCCTTCTTTAAGACAGGAAGAATGGCAAGGAGATGAGCAATGACAGGATTCCTGTGATGGAAGGTGGTTTGTGGAGAGTAGTTGTTTCTTCATTAAAGGTGGAAGGGGAGGCAGAGTGAGAAGTGCGATAGAAGAGCAGCCCACTGGAGGTGGTGACTGGCTAGTACTGGCTCCATCGCCCTCGAGACCCCTTTGCTTTCCGGATACTAGATCAGCCCCATGTAGCTGGTGCTAGACCCGTCTCCACTTGGCCTTTCCTCCAAGCTTGGGAAACCCCTCATCCCCTTTCTCTTGAGTCAGAAAGAATGATCCCCAATTTCTCACTGGCAATTGGCCTGTGCAACTCCCTCTGACTCAGTCTCACCTGTCACAGCTGGAGAACCCAGCAACACCTCCAGAAGTGTTTTCTTCTTAACAAATGAAGTGGCTCTAGTGAAAGCCTGCTTTTTTTGTTTGTTTATTTATCCTCCCTCCCTTCCTTTTTTTTCCTTCTGCAGTTTGTATGTATCCCAGGCTGGTGTGGAGCAGTCCCTTTGTGGCCACCTCCTGACTGCCAAGGGTATAGATGTGTATCATCATCACCCCTGGCTTTTTTCTTTTTCTATCTAAAAATTTTTATTTTGAAGGCAAAGTGGGGATCATCAACGGGTGCCACGAGAGACACTTAGAATGTGGATGTACATGGCTTCTGACTACACAGCACACAGCTTTGATACTTACTCATGTATCATTTACAGGGCTTTTCCTCAGTGCTAGGAGCACTGACAAGAGTTGTAGAAATGAGATGAAAAGATGATGTCACTGCCTTTCAAAGTCTATTGAAAGACACACGCTCCAGTGATGACTGCTAAACTTGAGTTGGGAATAAAACCCATGTGGAACTGGAACCCTGGGGTTAGACATCTAGGTATGCTTCTTGCTAATCTCAAACTCTTTGGAGAGAAACCACATTCTTTCTTTGAGAGTGAAGGAGGTGTGACCCAGAAAGGTGATGTTTAGCTTTGGCTACCCACAGAAAGGACCCTCCCCATACCAATAACTGCTTCCTGCCTCTTCCCTGATCAGGTGTCTGACCAGTTAGATGGCCAGGAGAATCCCTGAAGTAGAAAAATCACTGAAAATTTGAACTTGCCTGTATACTTAGAGGGCGTATGCACCATACAAGTTAACACAGACATTTTTCTCCAGCATTGTTTTTCATAACTATCATTCTGATTAATAAAACAGAGGTTTGGACAGAAACTCTCCCTCTGACTGGGGAATTCATTAGACCAAGGATCCCAGAGCAGCTCTAAGCCCACACTTAGTGGGATGTGGGAGAGAACAGAGCCTGTGTGAAGGATGGTGCTTGCTGCACAGTAGCCTTGCCATCCGTTTTCCCTGGTTCTCCAGCTTATGAATAATTTACTGAGCAGTCTGAACTCGTGTAGGCTTTTATTTTGTCATTTCTATTTCTTTCTTTTTCTTTTCTTTCTTTCTTTCTTTTTTTTTGGTCTTTACTTGTTCTATGATGAGTTCTCTCATTCCTTTCCCTTGGTGTGCAGCCTTGATCTAAACCGTGACCATCACAGTGAGTGCAGTGCTTACCACCCCCTCTCTCAGCCTGGCTTCTGAAGAGGAAACTGGAAGGCATTAAACAGGGCTTCAGTTTCCACTCCTTTCCTCCCCCTGGATGACGACTCCCGCCTTCTCTGTGTTGAGGATGCACACTGCTGAAGCCCTTCATCTGTGATGCCGCTTTTCCATCCCAGGAGTCCCAGCAGCTGGCCTCAGATGGTGGCTCCTCTTGGGACCCTGTTAGACACCACATGGAAGGCCCTTTGGGAAGGGCCTCTGATATCATAGTTCTGAGACAGAAGGCCCATGGCTGTGGGACCCTGTCCTCTGGGCATAACTTGGTCATTATTATCCTCTTGAATTCTCAGCAGCTGTAATTATCCATATGACACACACGCACACACGCACACACACACACGCACACACACATACACATACATACACGCACGCACACACACAAGATTGAGCCCATTAATGTTCCATCATGGGGGAGAGGAACTTATGGGATCTGAGGAGACATAGGCCCTTAACAGTTCTTGGGAGGAGGGGGGTCATGAGTTCCCATCTTTCTCTGAGGCTTTATATGCAGTTAACAGTTGTTTAGGGATAATTAAAGACATTTTCTTCAGTGCTGTAGCCACTGGCAATTGCTCATGTTCCTGTAAATAACCTCATCTCTGCATCCTAATTAAATTTATTGCCTTACCAAGCTAGACATGAGTGGAATCAGTTTTTTTTTTTGGTGCCCTATCTGGAGGGTGAACAGATGTTTGTTCATTTCCCAAGGGAAAATGCATACGCCAGCTATTCTGGTCTGGGAGAACATTTTCTTTCTCTCACCGCCTCCACTTTGATGGTGGACTCCAGCGCCCTCACACTGGCTACCCATCTCTTTTGAGTTGTATACTGGCAAAGTTCTATACTGACTCCATCTACCGTGTTCATCTTTCTATAGAAAATCAACAGACGCTTGGTTCTTTGAATTATGGGGACTCAAACTCTCAAACTGTCCCCACCACCCCACTGCCATCTGCAGTGTCTCTCCAAATCTCTTTCCTTTAACAGGCTTGGGAGCCATGTTACCATTGCTTAATTCTCCATGAACAAACACTGGACAGTAAGATATTAATTTAGTTTTCCCTTTAAATCTGTTCAGTCACCTTTAATGGCTTTCTTGGAGTATATATCATCTGGTGTTGAGGTTGGGAACCCATGTAGTACTGAGACTTAAGATTCCCTTGACCCTTCAAATTCTTTCCCTCCCCTTCTCCTGTGATTGGTTAATACAGTCTAGGGGGGAGGCTGAGGTAATGGTTGGGGCTCAGCTTTCTCTTAATCATCTCTAGAAGGAGGATGCTAATTATTTGGAATGCAAAAATCTGTTTCTCCTCAGTGTACTCTCTCAATTGTAATAAGAAAAGACCCACACAACACCCAATTCCAATTACGGTAATTAAAGACTCTGTCACTGATGTGTGAGTTAATTCCTCCAGTGCTGCTCATGGGAAGACGAAGCAGCACAGGCCATAGGTGCCCTTCCACCTTCCCCTACGCCCCTTCTGGGGCCCTGGGAGGGACCCTCGCAGTGAATTCAGATGGGCATCTACTTTTATACAATTAGAGTGAATAAGAATGAGTGTATGTGTTGGTATGTGCATATGCAAATGGGTGTGAGTGTGTGTGTAGAGATCAGAAGCTGATATTCAATACTGGGTCTTTCTCAGTCACTTCTCTTTCAGTCTTTGAGATAGAGTCCCACATAGTGCAGGCTATCCTCAAATTTGCTAAGTAGTGGAAGATGATGACCTTGAACTTCTGATTCTCCTGGCCGGCTCCCAAGTGATAAGATAACAAATACCCTACTATAATTGGTTATTCAGCGCTGGGATCAAACTCTGGGTCTTGTACAAGCTAGGCAGTTCCTCTACCAACTGAGCTATATTCCCAGCCTTACACTTTATTTTGTAGAAGGCTCTCATTGAACCTAAGTAAGCTCACCAGTTTGACTGACTGGCTGTCCAGTCAACTGTAGGGGATGTCTTGGCTTTGCTGCCACCCTCCCCCTTGCATGGTACCCTGATGCTTGGGTTATGAATGAGTGCCACCCAGCTTTTATGTTTGTACTGGGCATCTGGTCTCAAGTCCTCATGCTTACATGACAAACTCTTTAGCAGCTGAGTCATCTCTCTAGTCCCTCAAATGAGAATTTTTCATTACACCTGATTATCTTTTTTTCTTAATGGTCTTTTTGAGACAGGGTAGGCATGGCTGGCCTGAAGTTGATATGTAGACCAGGCTGGCCTTGAACTCACAGAAATTTGCCTGCCTCAGCCTCCTGAGTGCTGGGATGAAAGGTGTGTGCTACCATACCTGGCCATATTTCATTATCTATTTTCACTCTGACTTCCCGTCTGTTGTTTTCCCTGTGTCAGTAAGGATTGGTATGATGAAAAATATATCTGAAACATGGAATTGACTTAGAGATTCATCTAGTCTAGGTTAGAGGAGATACACTTTCATGGCTCATAGTCACTTCCATATAGAGTTCGATTATTGCTCTGAATTCGCATGTGCTGGGCTTTCAGGAACTCTTCTACCATCCAGTGTCTGACACACCTGTGCCCATCATGACTATGGCATGAGCTAGGGGCTGGTTCCCATGACCATGGCCTACGGTGGCTGATGCAAGGAGTTTCTGAGCACCAGAGGGATGGATGGGTTGTAAAAGACACTGGGCCTATATTGTTTTTTACATCTAGCCACAATAATAATGTCACTCCAAGAAATCTGCCCAATTCAGGAAGACAGATTTTGGGTTACATTTATGATCAATGTAACATTGACTTCTGAAGATAACTGGTTTCACCAAAGGCACCTGACTTACAATTTCTCCAAATTAAAATTCCACAGTTCTATGTGATATTAGTTACTGGGTTACTTTTTCTCATTGTCATGACCAAATACTGGCAGAAGCAACTGAAGGGAAGAAGGATATATGTATGTTATTATTACACGTAGTATGCATGTACTTTAATGATATTGTATGTCACAATGCACCTCTTTCCTGTTGAGTTTTATCATGATTTCACTCCTGTGCTTTACTCAGGAGCTTGTGTAAGCAGCCAGAATTAAACGCAGTGCGTGACAGAAAACATAACAGATTTTAAAAGGCATAAAAATAGGAAGGCGACCTGTTGGGAAGAAGGAGTTCAGCAGGAGTAGGAGGCGAGGAGACCGAGTTATGGGGGTAGGAATGACCAAAATGCGTTACATGTATAAAATGGTCAAAGAAAATAAAAAAGGTAGTCCCTTAGTTTGTTCACACATTAGATATCACAGACATGGATTGTCCTTGATCATCTACTGTGGGTTTGCAGCTACAGGACACCATCTTGTCTTTGTACGGAAGTACACTAGTTTCATTAAATTGATATTTTTCATCATGAAAGAGAGATTTGGGCTTTTTTTTTTTTTTTTCCAAATTGTAGGTGGTAATGTAAGACTCTTTGAGGCTTGATCTTTTTACACGTAAAGAGTCAAAAGTAGTATATGATCTTTAACCCACTGTCCTAGTTAGCTTTATTCATCACCTTGACTCTGCCTGGAGTCCCTGAGAGGTAAGCCTTGACTGAGGAATTTCCTAGTTCAGACTGACCTGTGGGCATGTCTGTGGGGGATTGTATTAATTGTGTGTAGATGTAGGGGATGTAGCCCACCATGGGTGGTACTGTTCCCTGGGTAGATGGTGCTGGGCCGAATAAGAAAGCTAGCTAAGCATGAGCCACAGTGAGTCAGCAGGCAGCGTTCTTCCATGGTTTCTGCTTCAAGTTCCTGCTAGAGTTCTTGTCCTGACTTCCTCAACTGTGACCCGAAAAAGTATGCCAAATAAACCCTTTCCTTTCCTAAGTTGATTTTGTTCATGGTGTTGGTCAGAAACAGAAAGGGAACTAGAACACTCTCATTCCCGAGAATTTATCTTAAGCCAATAATTCATAAGAAGAAAGCACTGTAGCCTATATAGAATCAGGGGAAGTGTGTGGAGTGGAAGCAATGCAAATCTCCAACCATCATGGAGCCATCCAGAAACGATGGTGTCCCTGTCTTCACTTAGTCCATCAATGTGGAAACACACTCATCACACTGAACAAACAGATCACAGACTGGTTTAGGCACTGTAACAACAACTTGTTAAAAAAAAAGTCTGTTTGTACAGTGCCTGGAAGGGACCAGGGTAGCTGTGACATAGTTATGTGTCAAAGTCCTATGACTAAGAGATATTCTTATTTTGTCTTCTCATTTTGCTTTTTCTTCCTGGTTGCCATGTTTTCTTATGTTCTTTACCTCCAAAAGGAAAAGAACCCACACTCCTTGGTTGCCTGCCGTCTGGGTGTTCCCTACTCCAATTTTTTCTTCTGATGATCTTCCTGTTTGCTTCTCCTCAGGGACAGAGGAACACAAATGTACACACACTTATACCTGTTTACTCACATCTTCATACCTCTAGCTAGCAATTTCTAGCACCTTTATTCTCCCTAGTTTCTGTACCTATAATGTTTGCTCCTGAAACAGAGTAAACACCTTTGACCTTTCACACCTATCCTTGCCAGGACTGTTTTCTGGCTTGCACTCAACAATGATCTCTTAGGGAGACCAGGCTGTTCCCTCAGGGACTGAACGGACTTTTATCATCTCTTTTCCAGGACTTTCTGTTTAACTCTGACTCATTATCCTCCATAGCTTGGATAGCCTAGAATGACCTTTTTTTTCTGTAAGCTTCCTGAAGATTCTGTCCGTTTTCAAGTTGAGCATATATGGAATCTTCCTAACATGTTAAAGTGATGGTTTCTCAGTTGGGGTCAAATCAATCCAGAGCACACTTTATGGTTTGTTTGCTGTTGACCCAATAACTCACTTTTCTGGATGGGTGATTCTTTTAAAAGGCACAATTTGGACCAGGTTTGCTCTGTCCCTCTGTCTCTGACTCCGTCACTTGTAACCTCCAGGGACTCTGTATTAGCTGTATTCTGTGTTTTGCTGTAGCACTGGGCCATAGAATGTTGTTGGTACTGGGTAAGGTTTCGGATATTGTTGGGGTTGACACGTTAGGGTACAGTGCAGAGTGTGAGTTCTTACCTCATGTCATCCCGGGATTCAGGTCAGTGTTTTCAACCTCAGGGATGCTTATGCACTTAGCTTTTAAGTACAGAGCAGACCAATGAACCAAAAATTCTGCTTGTGAATAACATTCCATCCTCTTTGTGAGGTGGGACCAGAGTTCCACAGTGGAGACTTCCAGATGAAACGAGAGAGGGGCCGTCTCTGACTTGAGGCAGCTAATGATTCACGAACACACATTCAGGAAGCCCAAGGAAAAAGTGTCAAAGACAGTGGAGGAAGAAGAGGGCTTAGTGGAACATGTGTTTGATGAGTTGGTGTGTTTTGCTGATAGGATTATGGTTACTTAATAGGATATAAAGAAGATAGAAAGACTTCTTTAGGGAAAGGAATATTTCTTGGTTTGTAACAATGGAGATCAATGCACTGGTCACCAGAGTAAACCTCAGATACAGAACAGATGCAGATACAGACAAATGTCAACACTTGAAGGGGAATTTGGAGAAAGTATCATGATTGCTTTAAAGGTAGACACCCAGAGAGATAAGGGGTTGAAGGGAGGTCTGGTAAATGCACAGTTAAATGACAATGGAAAATGTCAGTAGATGATTGTGCTGGTTAATCTTGACTGTCAACTTTAGAATCACCTAGGAGACACTCCTCTGGGCTGATCTCTGAGGCATTTCCAGAAATGTTTAGTTAACCCAGTGAGGATCCACACAGAATGTGAGCAGCACCATACCATGGCCAAGGGCCCAAGGAGAAAATGAGCTCAGCACCAGTATTCCTCTTCCTGCTTCCTGACTGTGGACATGGTGTAACTAGCCACCTGATGTCCTACCACCTGCCTGTCCTGCTTTGATGGACTGTGTCCCCTCAAACTGAGTCAAAATAAACCCTTCCTTCCTTAAGTTGCTTTTTCTAGGTATTTTGCACAGCAACTAGAAAAGTCATCAGTACAGTGACTTTTCCTCTGGTCTTTCCACTCTTTACTCCAGGATTAAGATGTATTAAAGACAGGAAAGGTCATGGCCATAGAGTCTTGAAAGAGATATACAGTGAGTAAGTCAGAATCAGGAAATGGGCACCCTGATTATGGGAAGGCAGGGAATCAGGGCTCTGGAAGACTCTGTGTCTCATTCATCCTGGGATAAATCAATGTATCTTCTCAATTATTGAAACATTACGATATAGCATTCTTTGTTGAGCCAAATACTAGAGATTTAAAAATGGTGAGTCCTTCAAGAAGCTCTTGAGCACTCCTGTGAAATCATGGCATGAAATCACACCAGAGAGCAAAAACAAGATACTTATCTCAGGTAAACCCATGAGGTCTGCTAATGTACGTGTGTTCCCCATTAGGAGAGACAGAGTTTCTAGGGGCAGATAATGACAAGACTCAAAAACAGGTCAAATTTAGAACTCACATAGAGACTACATGTAGCAGTCATCACAAAGACCAATGCTAGATGCCAACATTTGCAAGATGGCTGTAGAACATGGGTGCCCAGCAAGATCACAGATTAAAGCGTATGCAAATAACTTCCCCATTGAGTAACTAACTGTACCATTGGCCAACTGTTCAAAAGCTTCATTCACCAGGAGGAAGGAACATGAAATTTTTTTGTGTGTGTTCTAATGAAAAAAGCATTCAGGGTAACTGTTAGGAGGAAGAGTCATTATGACGTAACTAACAGATTTGCAACCACTGCTCAGGGAAATCTGAAGGATGGAATAAAGAACTCTCAAGAGAACACCCTTCACTTGGGGTAGGAAACAAGAGTGGATGGTTTCTAACTTGCCAAAGTAGCTTTGATCACTGAGGTTTTGCTTGAAAATTTCCACATTGTGGGCTTGGGAATAGGGACCCAGCATTAAGTTAGTACCACGTGTGCAGCCCAGCAAAAGAGAACTGAGATGGACCCTCAGGAGAAGGGCCTGCTAGGGGCTCAGGGGCTCAAAGCTAGGATTCAGTTTGTTACTCACATGCCACGAATTCGTTCACTTGAGGACTCAACACAGTTAATATATATGGATTGAAATTGAGACTGAGGCTGCCTGTGAGAGGTTGACTGGAAAACAGCACAATGGAGTGCTGTGGGGTGATGGAAGTGTTTCTCCCTTTGATGCGGGTGTTCCCATTTGCCAGATCCATTATTAGATAGCTGGGGTCTGTGCTTTCACTGTATGTCAATTTTAGGGAATGTCATATTAGGGAAAGTTACTTAGAAATATATTGGAATGATCAGGACTCAACAAGGATCTATTAGACTATATCCCTGGCTATGCTCCCTCCACCTCCCGCAGCCTTTGGAGGAGGACAGCATCAACAGCACATGAGACGGGGACAGAGAACCTGGATTCTACAGCTGGCCTTTCCTGGTGGGTGGTTCCCTCCCCCACTCTCTACTTTGTCCATAAACTGAGTTTTACAAGGAGCTTGCTAAGCTCAGACAGCATGTCCCCTTTCTGTGACAGAGCCTGGGCCTAATGACCTGGAGGTGTAACCTGATTTAGCAATTCTGTGATCAGAATTTCTTCCACATGTCTGGTGTCAGCCCTGTGTCAGGAGAGTCCAGCAATCTGATTCTTCCAGGAAGTCCATTGCTCTGCGGCTGCTAAAATTAGAACCAGGCTGCAACCCAGATCAAGGCCATTCCTCTTCTAGCCCCTCGATGAACCAACTCGTCTCCTTCCACCCTGCACGGTACAAATGTGCCGGTAATTATAGTTACACGAGGACCAGATGAGCTGGGGGGCCAGAGAAAGGAAGCAGAAACAGCAGAAACAGAGCTGAGCTTCTCAGAGACCCGGACTCTTTGAGACAAAGAAAGTGAAAGGAATTTAAAAAAAATAATGAGGTAAGAAAGGAAGGAAATAGGAAATAAAGAGAATTTAGTTAGCCTGTACCTAGTGACTTTTCCAAAGTTAGCTATCTGTCTTTTAAAATAAAAAGCAAAACTCGTTCCAAAAGGGGTTAGTTTAGGATCATGTACAAATCACAGTGGCTTGTTTCTACGGGACAGCTGGGAGCAGGGCTGGGCTGGCCTTGAAATTTAGCTTGGTTGCAGATTAACTATGGCCTTGAGTGTTTTCCTTCACTGTGAATACCTCATTTCTTTTTCGGCACCACACACAGAGTGTGTGCAGATGAAATGAGGTGAAAGAGGAAAGGGGCCCATCAGAGGGAGGCAGGCAGAATGGAGGACTCTAGGTTTAGCTGGACATGCTTGCAAAGTATCTTCTTTAAAAATGTTATTGCTGTTTTTGTTGATGTTGGGGTGCGTGTGTGTGTGTGTGTGTGTGTGTGTGTGTGCTAGTGGAGGCCAGAAGAAGGTGTTAGATCCTACAGGCCAGGAGTAACAAGCAGTTATGAGCTACCCAACATGGGAGCTGGGACTGAACTCTGGTCATCTACAAGAGCATCAAGCACTCTTAACAGTTGAGCCAGGCAAAAGATTTTCTAGCCAGGCCTAACGGGTGTCCATCTTCCTTCCTGGAAAGGAGGGGTTCCTTCCTGAGGCTGCTCTCAGGGTGGCTTCTTCACTCATTTCCCTAGACAACCTATAGATTTACAGTAAAGGGTGGTACTCCTGATACTTGGGACCTGGGCCTTTCCTTTCTCACGCTTGGGTGTGGCAGGTGACTTAGTCCTTCATTCACCTTAGACCCGTGCTACTCAAGTTATCTGTGCTGGTTCTACTGTAGGAAGGGAGAGATCTGCCCCACAGGGCTTTTGTGGACACCTCCTGCAATATCAGATACTGAGTGCTTAAGACAGAGGTAGATTCTTGATGGGTGATCAGGAGAAATACTGCCTATTGGATGAGTTCTTAAGAAATTTTAAAAATTGGGGCTGAGAAGATGGCTCAGTGAATAAAGCACTTGCTGTGTCAGTATGAGGGTCTGCGTTTCCATCCCTGGCATCTCTGTAAAAGCTGAACATGGTGGCAAGTGTCTGTAATCCTAGCATGGGGAGTCAGAGACAGGAGGATTCCCAGAACTTGCTGGTCAGTTAGTCTAGCTGAAATGGTGAGTCTTAGGTTCAGTGAGAGACCCTGTCTCAAAAATCAAGATGGAGTGTATGTGAGGGAATGGCTCAGTGGAAAAAGCACTTACCAGGCAAGCACGAGGCTCTGAGTTCCAATCCCCAAACCCATGTAAATCTGGGCAGAGTAGTGCCTACTTATAATTCCAGTGTTCCTGTGGTGAGATGGGAGGCAGAGAGAATCCGAGGAAGCAGTGGTGACTAGCTAAAGAGACTGTCTCAAGCAAGGTGGACTCTGAGGGTGAACACCTGAGGCTGTCCTCTGATCTCCACGTGCACCTTGGTACAAATATTCACTCTCACATGCATGGGGACACACCACACACACACACACACACACACACGCACACACACAGTGGAGAGTGATAGAGGAAACCATCCAGTGTTGACCTCTGGCTACCACACATACCAGGACACGTGTGCACACACATTAATAGGCGCACACACATATACCACACACATGAAGAATTACCTATCCAAAGCATTTGCATCCCTTTGGTAAAGCTCTGTTGGAGATGCTGCTCTTGTATTACCTCATGTTGGTTATATAAAGACCCACTTGATGAATTTCTCCTTGAAGACAGTGCCAGGAAAAATTTCTCTTTTCAATCCAATTCCAAAGCTGTTGTACAATGAGAAGTGCATGGGCCAGTACATTTCCCTTTCATCCAGGAAAGCCAGAGATAAATCCAGCATGCAACTGTAGTAAACAACTCATCCCAGGTGCCTCGAGACACACTGTTCTGTTTTCACTCTAGCTTGTCCTGCTTGGAGCTGTGCTCTGTTTTCAGTGTTTCCTTAAACTCTTGGGAAATTGCGAGGTATAAATTTCCTCAAAACAAATCCATGCATACAAACACATACACTTGGCCTGGGTCACCATTTGCTGTCCCTTTCTTACCATCACCACTGCCACATCCTTGGCTCAGGCTGAGAGCCAGGTGCTTGGTGTGAAGTTGGGAGAAGGCTCAGTCTGTGAATTACTCATGGTTGGTCTGTGGAGAGGTCAAGATGACGTGTAAAGATCTTGAATGCAAGGTAGTGGTACAATCTGTCAACAGAGAGAAGGGCAAGAGTGTCCAGTAGAAAAGAAACTGATTTGGCCCCAAACTGTCAGAATAAGGAAGGGGTGTTAGAGAATTCAGGGGACCCAGAAGGAAGAAAAGGATTTAGAGGTCGGGAAGAAAGACCATCTCTGACTGAGAAAGCAGTTCCCATCAAGATTTGCAGAGGGACAAAGAATTTGCCCTCCACATTCATGGAAAACATCAGAAACCGAGTTTGGTTGGCAGGTGAGATACAGAAAGTATTTGGTGGGGACTAAGGATGGTGCTCTTTTACAGTAACATGCACTTTACAGTTTATAAACAGATTTTGGGTCAGCAAACACCAGGAGACAGGCAGGGAAAGTGGGGGTGATTCCCTTTTATGACTCAGGTAACCAGGCTACCGCGCTGCCGATCCGGAGGGTGGAATCTAGTACTTACCTTATGACTTTAAGTTTCAGGAAGAAAGGGGTTTGCAGGGCCAAACTCCTGGCTTCTTTTGGAAATAGGAATCAAAGATTTTTTTTTTTCTTTTCTCTGATGAATGGGTGGATGGGGGTGTCAGAGAGGAGGGAAGGGAGGGGCCCCCGAGCGTCATTTCAGGCTGCATCCCTTAACGACCCAGCAGATGGATTTCCGGCAGTCTCATTCCCCGTTCCTTTTCTGTTGCTGAAGGGGAACAGCGAGGGAGTGAAGGATAAGCAGTGATGTTTATCTTTCCAGCTCCCAACTTTCAAATGCTGGAATCCCCCAGGGCTGGGGAAGGGTGGGTGTAGTCACTTCCCACCAGCGTGGAGGGTGGGAGACCAGCAACTGCCCCTGGGGCAGGGGGTGCAGTGATTTCCTCCTACATAGGAAATTTATCTCCCGAATGGGACTCGTCAAGGACTTATCTCCAGCAGCAGACACCAGCAGACAGCCCTGCCCCATCCTTTACCCCCAAAGGGGGAGCTGGACAGAGAGGAGAGGAGAGGGTCTCCTCGGAGAACCAGCCCCAAGGGCTGTGCTATCATTGGTGGGTCAAAAGAGACTTTTTCCTGCCAGACTTCCTACACTGGCCCACGCCCCTCCTGGACACTCCAAGCTGTTGGAATGGGAGGAGCACAGGTCACTTTGAGAACTGAGAGCCAAGGGGAATTTTGGTCCATTCCTTGGCTTGAGTCCAGACTTCTGGCCTGAACGTCTCTGGTCTTGAAACTGTGCTCTGGTCTTCCATAGTCTCAGTGGCGATGGCTCCAAGCCACAGCGCTGTTTCTGAGATGAAGCATCCTCAGCCCTCAGGACATTCCATCAGGAAGGCCTTCTCTCCTCCTACAGATGAGGAAGCTGAGGTCCAAGGAAGCTTACTGGTTATTAAATCATCATTATTAGTTGTATCATTTAAGCATTCCAAATCCTTCATTTTTTATAAACCTACTTTATTAAGCCTGGTAACCCCTCTCCTCTTCTATCTTCTTCTTAGTGGATGTCATAATTTGTTCCCTTTTCTTTATTCAGGTAATTAAATTTCTCCATTGATTTTGACATTAATAAAATAGCATGATCTTTACATCCCAGATCTATGTATAGTAAAGTAAAAAAGACAAGAGTCTTTAAAACATCTCAAACATTCAATGAAGATGTGGTATGTACTTGTTAGATTCTTGTCAACTTAACACACGTTAGAATTACCAGGGAACAGTGAACCTCAATTAATTTCCCAGATCAGATGGGCATATGACCATGTCCGTGAGGCATTTTCTTAATTTTATTTGCTGTGAGAGGACCCAGCCAAGTGTGGGCAGTGCCATCCCTAGGCAGGCAGACCTGTAATATATAAGAAAGGTGGCTGAGCAAGCTAGGGGAAGCAAGCCAGTAAGCAGCACTCCCCGGTGGTCTCTGCTTCAGTTCCTGCCTCTAGGTTTGCACTAGGTTCGGCCCTGGCTTTCTGAGATGACCACTGACTGCCACCTGTAAGCTGGAGTGAGCTCTTTTTGCCCGAAGTTGTTTTTGGTCATGGTGTTTATCACAGCGATAGAAAACAAACTAGGACAAGGTGAGAAAACTTGTGCTAAGTATGTAGCTCAGAGTGCTTGATTAGCATGTGTAAAGTCCTGTGTTCAATCCTCAGCTGTATACAAAACTGGGAGTGGTGGCACACACCTGTAATTCCAGCACTCTTCAGGTAGAGGAAGGAGGATCTGAATTTTGAGGTCATCCTTGGCTACATAGCAAGTTCAAAGCCACCCTGGGCTTATGAGTCACTTCCTTCAAAAAACTCAATAAAGGAAACTTTCATCAGGTTTTTCAACCTTCCCTGTCTGCCTCCTAGGGTTTTGGTATAATGTGGGATTTTTTTTTTTAACATTTTTCTTGTTTTATTTATTTTTATTTTATGTGCGACAGTGTTTTGCTCTATGTATGTAGGTGCACCACACGTGTGCAATGCCTGTGGAGGTCAGAAGAGGGCATTAGATCTCCTGGAACTGGAGTTACAGATGGTTGTTAGCCACCATGTGGGTGCTGGGAACTGAACTTGAGTCCTATGCAAGAACAGCCACTGCTTTTAACTGCCAAGCCATTTCTACTGCCTCCAGTATGGGATTTTTGACAGAACTAAATGATTCTTATTGTAACAGTTTGAATCTGAAATGCCCCTCCCAAGCTGTGTTTTCAGAGCTTCTCAGGCTCATGTTGGAATGCTTGGTTTCTAGATGGGGGTGCTATTTCTGGTGGTTGTGGATTCTTTAGGGGGTAGGACTTAGCTGGCAGAAGTGGATCACCAGGTTGGGTCTTTGAAGGTTGCACCTTCTCTGGTTCTGGCCTTACTCTTTCCTGGTCCATTGTGGCAGGAACAGCCTCTGCCACATACTTCTGCTATCGTAGACTGGACTGCTCAGCTCTGCCTCACAGCTGTGCTGGAACAAGATCTCTGAAACCGTGAACCCAAACAAATCTCTCTTCCCTTAAGTCATTTTTGTCAGACATCCTATCATAGCAACACAAAAGAAGCTAATACAGATGTGTTTGTTTTCTAAGAGATATTTACCATTGGCATTATGTGGCCATTATTTTATAACAATATTTATGACAATTATTTTGTCTTTTTTCTGATGTTTAACTTATACCAGTGCTTATTACTGCTCTCTTCTAACACGGTTCTCCTGTTCTTCAACTCTTTGACTTAAAGCTCAGTTGCATAATGCTTTAAAGGAAAGCTACATAAAAGGCCTATTAAAAACATACCTCTACTTTAAGGCATCTTTTTGCTGTTTTACATCACGAACAACACATGACTCTTGGGTTTTAAATTCTTGCTTCTCATACTCTTCTCGACTTCGACTAGAGTTTGTTATTTGTTGGACATGGAGTTGGAGGCAGGATCCGTTTCTCTGCCTATGACTCTGCTTGGATGACTTAGGCTTCTCTCCATCCTCCTTACTTAATCCCTTTCCTTTTCTTTTGTCCTTCCTTCCTTCCTTCCTTCCTTCCTTCCTTCCTTCCTTCCTTCCTTCCTTCCTTCCCTCCCTCCTCTCCTCCTCCTCTTCCTCCTCCTTCCTCCTTCTTCCTCCCTCTCCTCCCTCCCTCCCTCTCTCTCTTTCTCTCTCTCTCTCTCTCTGCAGACTGGCTTGCCAGTGATCTCCAGCCTTCAGGGATTGGTCTATCTCTACATCCCCTAGTGTCGAGGTTACAGCTGCATACCACTGAATCTAACTTTTTAGAGGAGTGGACTCAGGTCCTCAGACTTGTGTGATAAGCACTTTACTGACCAAGTTATCTCCCCAGACCAAGTTCCCATTCTTAACAAGGAAGTTGAACTTGGCCAGATATTTCTTCCCCGGATTTGCCTTTGTGCTCTCCTTAGATCCCCAGTTATTTGTGCTTCCCAGTGTTATTGCTCCTTCTTCTCTTCCCCAACATGGGGGCTGTTTCATGGTGTCCTTGTTACTGGGTCAGTGATTTGACACCAGCTTGATGCGCTAGAGAAAGTAGTTTGGGAAATCCTTAGATTTGTGGTTCTGTGTTGTGTCTGAACAGTGCTTCCTTACTGGGACAAAGTTTTTCACAATGAAACTTCTGATCCCTCTGGCCGTCCTTCTATGAGACCAAGCAGGGTTGGTAGACCAAATATTTAATAGCCTACCCTCACTAATCAGTAAGAAGAAGGGGACTAAGGCAGAGACCGAGATACCTCCTGTTATGCCAAATATTCTCCCTTTAATTTTAAATAACTCTATGGTAAGACATCTGGGTGGTCTCAGAGGGGAGGCTGGGGACTTAGGGGTACAGTGACTTGCATCCAGTGGGCAGATATGTCAACACACTGATACAGAAGAGGCAGGACCTGCTGGTCCTTCAGCAGTTAGCCCTGGAGCTGTCCTAGCTCTGTCAGTGCCTCTGCTTGCCCTTGGTCCTTCTGGCGGGGATGTTCTATGGTGTTGCTTAATGAGCACCGGGGCCCTCCAAAGCTCAGCATGAAGACAATGATTGGACACACTCCAGGAATCTCAAGTATGCGCCTGACCAACTGACCTCCACATGTTGTTGTAGGCCACACCACAGCTCCCTTCCATGACCCAGGGTACTGTAGCTCTGCAGGTACACTTGGGGGTGGCAAGTGCCATCTGGAATGCTGAGGTGAGACAGGCATCTCATTTCTATTGAGTCTCATCAGACTCCTGAACTGAGCCAACAAATGACTCTACCACATGGCAGGAGAATTATGCCAAGGAGTATGGGTTTATTCAGCACAAGTAGTAATGGAGCTTAGAGGATTCTCGCACAAGGAGAGGATCAGAAGACAGTGGCTGTGATCTTCCCAAGTTGCTGGGTTGCAGCTGAAGTCAGAGAAGGTGTTGGGATGAGGCCAAGTTCAAGTTTTCTAGGCCAGTACCAGCACACGATCTCTTGCAGGAAATTGAAAGGAAGGTGATCTATGCAAAGTGTTATATAAACTCAATAGAAAAATCGGGTCACAGCAATTTGATAGATTTTTCATTTGTTGTTGGAGAGGACAGGCTTGTATCCTTGGCAGGAAAACTCCAAGGGACACTTGGCATAGTTACAGATACCTAAGACTCAGAGTCTAAATGCTAAGATGGGATAGGAACAGAAATGAAGTTGGTGTTATATCCTTAAACTGGGCATTATGGGAGGGAAGAACTCCATCTTTAGCTTTGAATACAGTGAAGAAATTCCGTAAATATGAAACATGGTAGGGAATGAAGAAAGACTAATTAAGTTTGCAAGAACTAGGTGCTTGAGTACTTGAAGGGTCAAATGTGTCTGTGATTCTCACTGCAGGACATAGCTGGAGGAAGAAACTTGAGGAGGTACATCATGATGGAAGATCAGGCAATTCTTGCCGGGCAATTGGTGTGAACTCAGCACTGCTCAAATCCACCCAATGTGCTAGTACACTTAATAGTTGCGGAGGTTGAACAAAGTACGTACCCTCACAATCTCCATTTATGGATGAGAAACAGGAACAGAGAGTAAAAGTAAAAAATACCCTGCTCGAAGCCACTGCTAACTAGCAAGTGATAGAGCTGGCTTTCAAGTTCTCTTCCACTAGTCAAGGAGAGGAGGCGCCCACCAGCAAGAGCTTTCAGCCGACTTCCTCCCCAAATCCTTAATTCTTCCACTAGTGGCAAGGAAACTGGGTGGACATGGGAAATCCAAGGCGGCAGGTGTTAGGTGGTAGAAGTGTCTCATGGACTTTATACATGTCTTGTTGGCTGAGGCAGAAGCAACGAATTAAGGCCAGCAGAAGTGCTGGCAGCTACTTTGAAGATCACAGGGATTCAGAACCTCTTAGTGTAAGAGGTTGAGCTGAGATGGTGTTCAAGGCCATTTCACCCAGAGGTGGTTCCATCTTCTGTTACCAGTGTGAAGTGGGTGGGTGGGCATATGATGAAGATGAGCTTGTCTTTCAGAAAAGGATTTCTAATTCTGACCTCTGTGGACCTGATGCTTTTTATCTGGCCCAACCCTGCTCAGTTGCTCCAGATTCTCTCACAAAGCAGCGATGCTGAAGCCCTAAGCTTTTCTGGTTGGGGCTGGCCAGGCTATTGGCAGAGATCTAAAAATAGCATGGAGACACTTGCAGGTAGACCCGAGCCACAGTCATCTTCACCATATTCTGTGACAGGGAATTGATCCCTGTTCCCTGATGAGAACCGATGGGGAAGAAACCTGGGTTTTCTGGACGATATTTGAAAGTGAGAGAGATTGGACACCCTGTGTCATGGGCCTGTTGGATGTCACTGAGTCCACACTTTTCTGGACACTCAGGACAACAGGCAGGGGAGAGAGTGCAGCTCTCTTCCCAGCTGATGCTCATGGCTCTTGGTCCATGAGTCACATAGCATAAATAGCAATGAGAAGAGGAAATGAGGTCAGACTGCCCTAACCTGGATAGAGGAGGGAGAGAGCAAGAGAAAGACCAAGCTACAAGGGCTGCATTCTTTCCTGGAAGTGGAGATTTGGTCGTGCTGGTGGGATGCAGCATCCAGAGAATAACAAAGCTCCCTTCTGATCTTAAATGATGGTCACTGGAGCTTGTACCCTGAGGAAACATTTGAAAAATTTTGTTCTAAGTGCTTTATATCCAAGCCATATGTTTTCCAATCTTGAAGCCTGATAAAATCATGTTAGGAGGGATCATTGTGCCATGCCCCAAGAGCATTTAGCTGCTTAGGAGTCAGTGGCTTTCGGAGCTAGGGCTAAGACTAGGCACCACAGTTGAATTCCAAGGGGCTTGTGACAAGGCAGCTTGGCCAGAAGGACAGATCATGCAAATGAAGCGATGTGCTCAGTGGCTTCCTCGAGGAAGCTGGAAGGAGAGAGAGCATTTAACAGACAACAGTGTCGGGGAGAGTAGAAGGATGAGGACAGGTGTTCTGGCCCTGCTTCTCCTGACACCGCAAACACCATCATAACTCCGGAGACAGATTAAATGGAACTTCTTTTCTAGTTTAGGGCAGAACTGACAAGGCAAGTTCAGGGGACTTTATCTATCTGGGGAAGCAGGTTATCAAAGACTGAATCTCTGTGTCTGCCCCCTCTCCCAACTCATATGTTGAAGTCTTTTGACCCCCAATGTAATAGAATTTGGGGATAGGACCTTTGAGAAATAAGCTTAGATGAGATCATTAAGAGGAGTCTTCATCAGTGCCTTTGAAGAGGAGGAAGGGTTATCAGATACCACCTGCTCTCTGCCAAGTGAGAACACAACTGGTGGATGGTCATCTCCAAACCAGGAAGACCCCTAAGGAATGGCTCCCGTGAGCACTTCAACATCACGCTTTCAGACTCCAGAACTTTGAGAAATAAATTTCTAGTGTTAAAGCTGCCCAGCCTGTGGCATTTTCTTATAGCATCTGATGAATACATAAGTTTATTTACTTGTCACACGCAGACTCACACACAAACTTAAGCAACATGAAAAAAGAAAAGGATGGAAAAATAGTATTAAATCTCACTGGTCAAAGATTATCACCAACATCAATTTGGAACTCTTCTTCTGGATGTCACTCTACATAGTATCCATTTTTATAGAAAATCTTACATAGTATCATATTGCACAGAATATTTTATAGTTTGCTATTGACATGGCATGCTAATGTCCTAGGGTGCTGTAACAAAGTTCCACAAACTGAGTGACATAAAGTAGTTGAAATTTCTTACCTTATTTCTGGTAGCCAGAAGTCTGAAAGCAAACTTTGGACAGAGCTGGTTTGTCCTAGAGGCAGGAGGAGGAATCAGCCTCTCCTCAGACTCTGGCTCACAGAGGTTTTTGTCTCTGACACTCAGTAGGCTGCTCATAGGTGTCTATCCAATGAACTTGGGTGTTGATAAAATAATTTTCAGAGAAACAGGATTATCTTTGTTCGTGTATTAATAGGTGATGTATCATTTATAGGAATTTCTTTACCTAGGAATCAAATACGGGCAGGATGGGAGGGCAGCAGTTTGTGGGGTGGGTATGTTCTGGCATTGTACTCGTGGTGGGGCCTGTGACCCTCCTCTGTGGGAATGTTGGCAAAGGCAACAACTCTTGCAACTGTTGTGCTCTGACCAAAGCTTGTAAGATGGGCTCTGTGCAGGCCACAGTGGCTGGCACCTTCTGGGGCTCAGCATCCTTTTTAGACTTGACTAATAGTTTCTTCATTGGGTCTAGCCTGTCCTTTCACATATACTCAGCCCACAGAAGTGGAAGGATCAATTTGTCAGACCAATTGTATCAATCACTTTTGCCTTCAGTCATGTACCTTGGTCCAGGGCAGAAGGCCTACTCTGTAGCCTGGGACATCATCATGGTATTCAGACACCAGGAGCACAGTGCTCACCGGATTCCTGTTACTACAACCAAATACCTGAGAAGAAGCAACTTAAGGGAGGAAGGGTTTATTTTGACTCATGATCTGAAGTCCATCATGGTGACAAGGCATGGTGGCAGGAGCAGGATCCGCTTACCCTCATCCAGGCAGGAAGAGAGAGATGGAGTGGTACACCATGCCTGGGGCCTACTTTCTCTTCACTTTTCATTCAGTTCAGGACCCTTGGAAGTACCCTCAGATAAACATTAGTACCTCACTAGGTGTTTCTTAATTCAATCAAGTTGGCAGTGAAGATTAAACATCACACTGGGGAAGATGGTTTGCAGAAGCAAATGGACCTGCCAGTCCCCAAGATTCAAACTGAGCCTTGAGTGTGAGGAAAAGAATCCTGTCAATCAAGACATAGTGCTAGGGAATTTAAGACCGACTACTCATGACTCATGGACTGATGCTTGAGGGGTCACCTGGAACCCAGGTGGACAGGGACTCAGAGACCAGAGCAGACAGTCAATCACCAAGTCAGTGTATAAACAGAGTCCCAGTATTTGGTGAGTGGGCAGCTGTGTACTTTGGTGAATAAAAGTTCTGACTGTAATTGTGGGAAGAGAGCATGCACTATACTATGGATGGTCCCAAGAGAGCTGCAGAGCAGGGGATTTTAACCCAGTGATTCACAGATGCAACACGTGCTTTTGAACACCCGCTGTGGTTCACCACTGCTCCATAAATGATATCAACAGGGCAAAAAGAGCTCTGTGCAACTGGAGCCCACACAAGCCCACCTTGCTCATTGATGAGGAAAAAACTTCCCCAAATAGATATTTTCAGAGAAACTACAAAGTGGTATGAGAGTGGGGGAGGGAAATTAGCTGAATCAGGTTTGGAGTTGTTGAAGGAGCTGGCTTTTTAAGATGGTCTTGATGGATGAGTATGAATTAATGAAGGGTCTTGAGTAAATAAATTCGAATAGAAGAAACAGCAAAGGCAGTAGCCTCGAATGTCCGGATCCCCTTAGACATGGTATGAAGTGGCGGTTTTTACAGGAGACGAATCTGAGACAGTTACAATTAAACAGCACTCAATT
This sequence comes from Eospalax fontanierii, assembly GCA_035773235.1. Classification (NCBI taxonomy): domain Eukaryota; kingdom Metazoa; phylum Chordata; class Mammalia; order Rodentia; family Spalacidae; genus Eospalax; species Eospalax fontanierii. The sequence continues at coordinate 151,551,139 of CM069524.1, read as the reverse complement.
AGACTGCTTTTTTTTTGAGACAGGGTCTTGAACTTACTATACAGTCCAAGATGACCCTGGACTTCTGTTCCTCCTGCCTCCACCTCCCCAGTACAGGGATTACGAGTGTGTGTCTTATGTGGTGCTGAGGCTCGGACACAGGGCTTCATGCATGTTAGGTAAGCACTCTGTCAGCTGACCTACATCCTTAACCTTTGATGCCTGACTGGCTTTTTCTCAGAGTTTGTGGCAGTGAGGGAAGATGCACCACTGGTTACAAAAGCCCAGAGTAGCGACTCCCTCTGGAAATAGATCCACTCGTAAACTGGAATCTTCTTTTAAAAGTTTTTATTAGCATATATTAATTATACATTCTAATGGTTTCATTATGACATTTTCATCCATGTCTATATGTATTGTAATAATTTTCACCCCCCCATTACTCTCTTTTGTCCCTCTCTTAAGCTCCCTGATCCCCTTCCTCTTCCCAGATAGTCCTCTTCTACTTTCATGTCCTTTATCGGGGGACGGTGACTCAATGAGCTTCATTAGGGCTATTTAAAGGAGCAAGGGCGCCTTACCACTAACTACACCGCAGAAAAAATATCCCTCTCCCAGCAGTCATTAACTGCCTATAGATCCTTAGGAGGGGTGGGGCCTGTTGAACCCCTCCCCCTAGCAACTGTTAACTACCTATAAATCCTCAGGGGAGGGGTGGGGCCTCATGATCCCCCTCAACTGGGACCTTCTGAATAGAATATTTTATTATTTTTTTTTATTGAATCATTATGTATTTCATACAGAACATCTCAATCAATCTTAATCACTTTTATATCTCCTTCTCCACTGGCGCCTCCTCAGCCCCTCAACTGGAATCCATACATTCTTTCATCTGTGTTAAGGCCTACTGTGTCAAATTAGTGTCCCCAGATGTTCCTTAGTGCAAGTTCATCCTCTGAGGTCTAACTTTAAGGTCTTCTGACTGCTTTCCCTTTTTGTTAGGGATAAAATGCTGTATCCGTGACTTGCCACACGAGGGCACAATTGCCCAATTATGGAATCAAGCTTACTTGAAAGGACAGATCAGATGAGACTTGGTCCTGCTAAGTGGTCCTCTGGATGACACCTCTCACCCAGGTGCAGTTCAGCGTGACTGTGCAGCAGCTGCAAGCATCAGCTGAGAGAGGTACTGCACAACTGTGAACGGAGTCCTGGCACCTGCTGTGACGTGGGTCTTCAGAACAGTAAGCAGAGAACAGCGCTCTGCCAGTGTGCTGCACACACCTCTTACACACAGACCACAGTATCCATAAAAGGCAGGTTTTAGCATATCTTCATTTTACACATGAGGAAACTGACTCATGGCCTGTGATTCTAACCAAGGTTACAGAGCAGGAAAGTGATATGTTCTGCCCTTTTTGAGTTGAGAATGCCTGATTCAGCTGGCAATTTAAGTCACAAAACTAGCCATATAATGCAGAATTGCTTTGAATGGCAATTATATTGCTTTGAATGTTCGTATAATGGCAATCCCAGAAAGAAAAATGCATATAAAGGTGTCTGAGACCCATGATTGCTGTGCAAACAGAAGGCCATCTGTGGTTTCTTCCTTCCTCTTCTCTTCATTCTTGCCATGGTTCTGGCTCCCATGCTGCTCTGGGTGTTCCCAGAACCTCTTTGCACTTCCCTTTCCTTGTCTATGAAATGAAGGTATACCCCACCCTGTCTGTTCCTGTTAGACTCAGGGAAGTGGAAAAGCCAACAGTTTGGGGATATGCATTGCCGTGTTGCAACCTATGGAGCAGAGTGCACTCACTCTGTATCTTAGAGCTCCAGGAACTTGCCTCACTGCGCTGTAAGGGTATGAATGAAGGCATGCATGCAGAGCGCTTAGCATTACCTTTCCTAAGCTGATAAAAAAGGGAGGATGGGGAAAACTGGAGCCAAACATGCTTAGCCTTACTGCATTAGGAATCTGACCATCTATGTATGAAATGCTTATATTTTTAAGCCATAAAGACTAAGTGGTTTTTTGTTGTTGTTGTTGTTGTTCTTGTTTTTGACCGGAGAAACAGGGTGAATGAGTTGGGGACAGGCATAAGAACTGCAGTATAGATGGAGTTTGCTAAGAGAGAACATCTTGGGCTCAGATGCATATCACCTTGAGTATAGTGTTCATGTTCCTCTGCAGAGGCATGTGACTTTCAGTAGCTCAGTCCCACTCTGGACCAAGTGGGAGATCCAGGACTGAGCAGCAAGTTCACTGCAGACTCTGTACCTCCCTTTCTAACTCCAGGGGTGACCATGTCACCTTTACACCCATGGAGCCTTTCATGTTGGGGATGATGGAGTCGCTGGCTGATACGTGCATGCACTGTCCCTGTGAGTTGGTCCTGCCCATTCCTAGCCAGCTTGATGGATTTCATAGGACTTATGTCTATGGTGGCATCTATCTGGTGGAGTACAATTTTCCTCTCTTTAAATTGTTTTAAGGGGCTAGGCTAGGTGTGGTTTTGCACACCTGTCGTTCAAGGATTTGGGAAGTGCATGCAAGAGGATTGCTAAGTTCTTGGTTAGCCTAGGCTGGCTATACAGAGAGTTGCAAGTCTCAAAAGAAACTCTATGAGCTGGGGATGTAGCTTAGTTGGTAGAGTGCTGGTTTAGCATAGACGAAACTCTGCATCCAGTCCTCAGGACCCTACAAACCTGGTGCAGTGGTCCATACTTGTAATCCCAGCATGCATCAGATGTAAGCAGAAGGATCAGATATTCAAGGTCATCCTTGGCTACATAGTGAGGTCAATCTGGGCTACATAGGACTCTGTCTCACAAAAAGCTTCTTTCTGTTATAATCAGTGTTCTTTAAAATAGTGATCTAACAAGATAATCCTGAGGAAAGATTTAATATTGAAACGGACTTGGTCCATGCTGTATGCCTTGTTCCTCGTTTGTAGGGTCACAGGGTGTGCTGTTACACTCAAGACTGTGAAAAGGGATATGACATAGAATCTCACTTATTTCAGACCTTACATTTACTTGACAATCAACTTCTTTCCTTCTTCATGTCTATTAACATGTTGTGATTATTTTGATAACACATGCCGGAGTGTTTGCTAACAGTAACCTTTGTCCATTTTTACTGGTGAAGATGCTGAGGCCTAGAGGCAACCATGTTTGCAGAAGCACTCCTACCCGACTTTCTCTGCATGACCCTGGGTTGGCCTGAGCTTCTCATCCACTGATATAATCTGTTTTCTGGTCCCTGGGAGTTCTTTCATGTAAGATGATAACTCCTGTTTCTTTATCCCAATGTCTAAACTTTTCCCCACTTTTTTCTGAGAATGATTCTTTCCAAGTATTTCTCTGGCTTTTTTTTTTTCCTGCTAGATTTTTCACAAGTAACCAGAAACTCCAATTAAGGTTCTTCTATGCCTTGTCAATTCACGAAAAAAATAGCAAATAAGTTTTTTTTTTTTTTTTTGTATATGACTGCTTTATGTCAAAATTGCAATTGTAAAGTGGAGCTAATGGTGGCTAGGTTTAAAAGAAGTATTTACTACTAAGCAGGGACTTAGTAAGCTATACCAGGCCAGCAACAAGCGAATGAATTTTGTTTTAAATCTTGGTTTTGAAGGTTTAAAAATATTTTACTTATTATTTTTATTTTACGTTTATGAGTGTATTGCCTGAGTGTATCTAAGTGTATTCATGCCATGCAATACCCGTAGAGGCTAAAAGGGGATGTCAGATCCCTTGGAATTGGAGTTATGAATGGTTGTCAGCCACCATGTGGATGCTGGAAACCAAATATGAGTCCTCTGTAAGGGTAGCTGGTGCTTTTAACCTCTGAGTCATCTGTCCAGCTCTGGTTTTGAGGGTTTTAAGACTATAAATGAACATTTTTATGTAATTACATAAAATAAATGTTCTGTCATTTAAAAAATAATGACACTTAAGTTGGGCATCTCACTGTTGGGGGTCCTAGCACTCAGGGCTAGCCCAAGGGGGACCAAAGGATCTCCACTATGGGGTGGGGATCGAGTAGGCATGGAATCAAGACACCAACTCTGGGAGTTGAGTGGAAAGCCAGTAGTGGTGGTCTGCTGCAAACTCATTTATTCAAGAAAGAGGAGAGAGTCTTAGAGGTCTTGTTAGCCAATAGCCTTATGGGGTGGGGTCCTGATTACAGCCAATCTCCCAGGTGGATCAGGTTCCCTCCAGGTGCTGGGCAGAAACTGGCCTCACAACCAACTGGTGTGGAGCACCACACCCACAAGAGCCATTCCTCCATTCCTCCTGGCAGGTGGCATAGCTAGGCCACCCTGCATTATGCCTGACATCTCACAGACACTTATTTTCTGTGTGTGACCAGTTGTGGAACTCTGTAATAATCTCAATCTATTGCAAAAGAAGTTTCTTTGATGAGTGATGACTGAGATACTTGTTTGTAAATCTAAGGATCCATATTTAGAACATAGTAAGAAATTACATTTGTCTAGGGATGTGAAAGTCTTAGGGTTTTCTCTAAAATCTGTGACCTCTCTAGCCATGTGTATTTGGCTATGTTTATAGTATTACACATGAGTTCCCTCTCATTGAGTGGGCTTTAAGTCCAATTAGGCAGCTGTTGATAACCCCCCAAGATAAAAGTTCCACTACTGCACCAATATAGTTTGCTGTGCCAGTCATTGTTGTGGTTATTAGGCTTTAAAGCTGGGGTTGGGCTATCGATTGATTTTTCCCCTTAGCATCTTGCATAGTATCCTCTAGAACTATGAGAGCTAGCCTTCAGGGAGGCCAAACTTTAGAGAATAAGAGTCTGTGTCAGTACTATGATCCTCTGAACAAATAGACTGACTCTTAAATTTAATTTTTAAGAATGGGCCTAAATTTGCAGGACACTTGTTCCTGTAGATATCTCTTGGAACCATCTGTCTCCAGGGACTGTGCTGATGGAACTTTCCTGTTGGAACTATGTACCTCAAACTGTGTCCCAAGTCTGGCCCTACCCATAATCTTATTCAAAATGGTTTCTCCAGCTTCAGTTGGGAGTACAAGCTTGACTTTACCCTAATCTGAACAGACCATCTGACTTTTTCATTCTTAGTTCTAGAATGTTTCATTCATCCAAGGTCAGTGTTCCTTCCCAGTGTCCACTGCATTCAGTGACTGTTGGGCCTCATGGGCCCAGACATGTGGCCTGGTGCTGAGCCTCACTCGAGTTTTGCAGCCTGTCTCTGATACTCCACTTCTGCATAGGAGTGACTCAGCAAGGCATAACAAAATGGCCACTACCTGGCTGCAGCCTACGTGGTGAAAAATGATTGGTCCTTCACTTCCCATGTTTTTAGCCCCACCCCCTACCCTATATAAGACTGTGCCAGATGCAATAAAGTGAGATCCTGCTTTGACAAGTCTCCCAGCTTGGTGTGGTGTTTTCTCCAGACTGGAGAAGGGTCTGGGCCATCGACACTCACCATCCTGCTCAGCCCCTGGAGGAGGCCAGCTAGGCCGGCTTCTCCACCGCCCTACCTGCTGGTGAACCCGGCAAGTGACGACGAGGCACTGCCTTTCAGGGCTTTGGTAAGTTAATTCTCAAGCATACCCATATTCATTCATTTATTCATTATCTTTTTGGGTGCAGTAGCAAACCGAGATTGCCTGGGAAACAGGATCAGGTGCCAAGGTCACAAAACACAAGAGTACATGTATTTTCTGGGGTTAATTAAAAGTCATTATTCCAGATTAGTTCCCACATTAAAAAAAATTATTTGGGGAGTCTGTTCATGTGCAAAGCTGTGTCCTTTGATGAGTGACATCAGAGGTTGTGCACTGTGGAGAAATGATTTCACCAAAGCTGGTCCAGCCAAGCTACCCAGAGTATGTTTTCTGACAGCAACAAGCAGTTATTGATTCTTTAGAAACAAATTGATTATCTAGCAATTCAGTTCAGTTCTGATACTAACTACCTGAATTAGTGTCAGATCTCAAAGCTAAAGGACTCAGTTCTATAACACTGCCCTCTTTAGAGAACAACTACAAGTCCCTGGTCATCTATGTTTTTCATACACTAGCTACAATTTCAGGGTTCTCAAGATCCCTTCTTCAGGTTCAAAATTTTGCTTGAACAGTTCACAGAGCTATGGAAGGCATTTGGCTTATATTTACTTAGGTTTTACAAAAGATGTTGTAAAGACACAATTCAGAAATTGGGTATGGTGGCTCATACTGTAATCCCAGCACTCGGGTTGGGGTGGGGCTAAGGCAGGGGGATTACTGAGCATTTGAAGCCAATGTGGGTTACATAGCAAGTTCTAGCCAACCTGGGTTAGAAAGAAGTCCCGTGTCAGGGAAAAGTAAAAATAGATAGAATTCAGGAACAAAATGGAAGAACTGCAAGGGTCAGGCATAGGCAATGTCTTGGAGCATCCACGTCCTCTTCCAAGGTGTGGAGCATACCACCTCCCTAAACTTCTGCATGTTCACCCACCTGGAGCATGCCCAATCTCGCTGTTTTAGCATTCTTTAGATTCATAATCAGTCCTCCACCCCCTTCCCAGAGGTTGGTGAGTGGGGCTGGAAAGTCTGTCTCCCAACTTCATCTGATGACCAACCCCATCTTCAAGTTCTACCTAGGGGATCCACCCTAAGCCACTCACGTCATTGATTATAAACTCAAGGAGGTCAAAAGAAGCTCATAATGAATAATAAAAGGTCCTCTTGTCATTCCAGGAATTTTGAGGATTTTAGGTGTTCTCTGCCAGGATCCAGGGACAAAATTCCAAAATATTCCTTCTTAAAATTTGCTTGTTTGTGTGCTTCTGTGTTAGTGGGGGGGGGGCATGTTTGGAGGCTTCAAGTCTGTGTGGATACTTTCCTTAATCTCTCTCTCTTTTTGTTATTGTTGTTGTTTGTTTTGAGACTGGTCTCACTAATGTAGCTCTGGCTGGCCTGGAACTTGCTATGTAGAACAGGCAGAAATTTGCCTGCCTTTGCCTCCCAAATGCTGGTATTAAAGGCATGAGCCACCACACCTGCATCTGTAAGAAATGAGAAATGGTAGATATTATTATTTTCTCTCAAACCTGTAAAACTTGGAACTGGGTTTATAATAAGGAATGCTAATCTTTTAATCATACCATACCTTGTAAGACTTGTTTAAGAAATGACCCTGATGCATTCTTGAGACTGATGGTTTGGAGTAGTGGAGCTCTTCTCCCTTCCAGCCTATTCTTTTAAACTAAACCACTGGGGAAGATTTGTGAGGTTGGATCCCAGTCAGTGGGAAAGGACACAGTTCTCTTGTGTTAGAGATAAAAGCCCTGAAAACTTCTGGGCCCTGTGAATGCTGGCTGGATCTGAATGACTATGTAAGATACCCTTTGCAAATGTAAAATCTGCCTTGCTCAGTTTCTTCCAGTTTGTCCATGTGTTCTCTGTGTCATCTTGATGGAGTCCTTGAACCTCGGATTTTATTTTTTAACAACTCTAGCTTCTTTTATTATTTTTAAAAATTGAGTTTTTGTGATTTTCATACAATAGCGTTTGATGGTATTTAGATCCTCTGCTCCTCTTTCTGCACCTACTCCCACTGTCCCCCACCCAATTTAATGAACTCTCTCTCTCTCTCTCTCTCTCTCTCTCTCTCTCTCTATATATATATATATATATATATATATATTATATGGCATATAAACTCTGATTTGTATCCCCAAATGTGCTTCAGTGTGGGTCCATCCACTGGTCCCACAAAGAGTCTCATCCCTGTAAGACTCTATCTTTCCTTCTCCTAACAGGCGCCAATTAACAAAAGTTTCTTAGGTTAGGTTGGGATTTCTTACTTCCCCATGTCTATGCTGGAATTTTTGTCTGATTTGAGCTTGCATAGGACTTGTGTATGCTGTCATGCAATAGAGCTTAAAATGAGCAAAGGAAACTCTAGCAATGATACAGACTCATGGAGATTAAACAACATAGTCCTGAATGATGAATAGCCAAAGAAGAAATCAAGAAAGAAATAAAAGTATTCCTGAAAGTAAATGAAAGAGGTAATATAACACAACAAAACTCTCTGGGACATGCCATTTTACTCTTTAAGACAAGGTTTCTCACTGAACCTGGAGTTTAACTATACAGATTGGCCAACAACCTCCAGGAAGCCTCCTGTTCCAAGTTCTCCAACACTACCTTTATGTGTCTCACTTTTTATATGGATGCTGGGGGTCTGAACTCAGGTCCCCAAGCCTTCACAGCAAATACTATACTAGCTCAGTCATCTCCCAAGCCCTTAAAATATTCCTTCTTATACAACTAAGCAAACAAACAATACCAGAGTGTTGCTGTAATATATTAATTTAAACGCCACCAGGTTTTATTTTGTTTCGGGTTGAGATGAGATCCCATTATGGAGTCCAGACTTGCTTAGAACTCACTATATAGCCATGCTGGACTTTGAGATCATAAATCCTCCTGTCTCAGTCTTCTGAGTGCTGGGATTACAAGTATGAGCCACCATACCTGATAGGTTTTCAAGAAAAGATTGTGTTCTGAAAGGAAACAGGAGAGTGTGATCATGTGATTTTGGCAGATATCAGGGTTTGCTAGGCACCTCCAGAGGGATTCCAGGCTCTTGTGTCTCAAAACAAGGACACAAGAACCAGGCACAATTTATTAGAAAAAGATGTACGTTCAAGGGTAGAAGCAGACCAGAGTGGGGAGAACATTATGGAAGCTCAGAGTTGAGGCTTTTATGGCCTATGGCAAAGGCTTTAAGACCCATTCACATAGTGCAGGCATTCTTGAGTAGGCTCTATAAGCTACATGTAGTTCTGCATATAACTGTTCATCACATGCATGTCTCATTAGCACACTCAGTGTCCACCTAGGGGGTGTGCACTTTGATATTATAATGAGCCACAGGTCACCTTCGGACACCCTGGAGTGCCGGGATTGCCGGCAGGTAGGGCGGTGGCGAAGCTGGTCCAGCTGGCCTCCTCCAGGGGCTGAGCGGGATGGTGAGTGTCGCGACCCGGCCCCTCTCCACTCCAGAGGAAAAAAAAAAACACGCCAAGTCGGGAGTCTGTCCAAGCAGGATCTCGTTTATTAACCGTTACAAAATAACTTATATAGGGTAGGGGCAGGGCTAAAAGGGAGTGAAGGGCCAATCGATTTTTGTCATGTAAACTGCAGCCAGGCAAAGTCCATTCTGATAGGCTGTCAGACTCGGGTGAGGCTCTGACAGCTGCATTCTAAATGGTTGGTGATGGTTGTGACGGTTGGAAACCATTAGAAGTCTGGCCGTGGCAAGCAGAGAGGCAAGGCCTGCACTAAGTCTAAGTCAAGATCGTCCTGAAGAGTAAAATAAAAGTCTGGAAGGCTAACTGTAAAAATAGGGCCATTAGTTGCCCTCATAAAAAGCTAGCTCAGGAAGTGTTTTGCTCGGAATTGTTTTGCCCAAGCAGTGAAATTCACAACGTGCACCCCGTGACCACAGAATGTAAGAAAACATGTTTACGAGACCTTGTGACCACCTGTTTCCTGTTTCCTGTTATTGTAATAGTACCACCTGTTCCTTGTTTTCGTCTCTGTAAAACCACGTGACCACTCTGTTCCTTGTTTTGTTGCTTGTTTTTCTTTTTAACTCTGTAAGTTCTCGGAATGTAACAGGATCTGGCAAGTTCCTGAGAGGGGTTGACGGAACTCCGCCCCTGCCTATGTTTTTGAGATATAAAAGAGGCAGGCTACTGCAAGCTTGTGCGTTTTTTTCTTTTTCCTGTGTCCCAGAGCAGGGCGCCCACTTGTACAAGTGTTCAATAAAACCTCTTGCTTTTGCATCTGGCTTTGGTCTTCTTGGCCCTGCCTTTGGGTTCGAGTCCCAGAGCAAGCAGCCATTGAGGGTTCGAGTCCCGAAGCCCTGGTGCCATTGGGTTCGAGTCCCAGGGCAAGGGTCAGGTTGAAGTGACGGGGGTTCAAGTGCCACGGAACTCAACAGTCCCAGTCGACCTGCAGCTCCCAGTACATCGTGTGAGGACACCGAATCAGTGTTGCGCAGTCTGGCCTCGAACTCACAGATCCTCCTGCCTCTGCCTCCATCAGCTTATCCTACTGGTGTGCGCCACCACAACCAGCCCCCAGCAGCCTGCGAGAGGCCCAGAGCCGGGGCGGCCGGCGTCCTGCCCTGCCAGGAGCTGCGTAGCCAGCTGCGCCCTGGGTGCTGGAAAGCGGCCGCCATTTTTGCCTGGGGGCCGTGTTGCACCACAGACTCAGTGGTGGAAGCCCAGGAGGGGGCGATCCTGGGGGGCTCAGCGGGGGAAGGCGGCCGTGGGCAGGGGGTGGTTGGCCCCGCGGGGTGGGAGGCCGGCCTGGTGCGGAGGCCAGCGGCCCGCTAGGGGGTGATCGCCAGGGTCAGCGGCTCGGGAGGGGGCGTTGGCCAGGGCAGCCGCCTGGGAGGAGGCGATCGTTGGCGGCGCCTGCCACGCTGCCATCTCCCAAACTGTCAGCCGCAGCCAGTGCAGTCGCCCCCCCCCCAACTGCAAACCCACCCTAAAAGGGTGGGCCGGAGCCGCTATGGTGCTGGAGGCCCAACACTGGAGTGCCTTTACCCCACACTGGTGGTCCCAGGCTGCTCTCCAGACCTTGGTGGGTGGCAGGATGGTGGTGTCCTGTTCCTTCTTCCTTCACAATGGTTTTCTTCCTCATGCCTTAACTTTGCAGCCTTGTGTCAGGCTCTCCAGACCTGACTCTGTGATCTATTCTTCTGCCTCACACAGGAAAATACAAGAAAAATCAGACAAAGAAGCTGTCTTTGGGAGAGACTAAAAGTCAGACTTCAAGAAAGTGTTAGGCCCCCCAGCCCCCCTCAACCGTGCTCACGCAAGCAACCTCAGGAGGGGTCCTTGTTGGGTGTGGGTCTCCTTCTCCAGGGCGGCTGCTGCACACCAGCTGTCCCAGAGAGCTGAGAACAGTCGAACAGGTCCTCAGACAGCCCAGAGTGCAACAGGAAAGAACTCCCAGGAGACTGTGTCAGTGAACAGCTTGTTTATTGAAGTCAAGGCAGGCCCGTCTGGCTGTTACTGAAGGAGGGAAAGCTCAAGGTGGGGTCTTTAGGTAAAGGTGGAAGGTTCTAGGCCTGATGTAGCCTGTAGGGGTCAGGGGAAGCAAGCTGAGGAATGAGGAAATGAAACTTTATGCCATGCCTGCAGTGGCTTTCTAGGACCCAGGCCATAGCTTCAGGCAGAGCAGGCCCGGCTCCTACTGCACACTGCTTGCTCAATACCTTTTGCAATAGGCCTGGACCCCACAGTTGGGAAGGAGAAGGAGTTCCGTGGGAAGGGGAGGGAGAGAAAAGAGGCAAGAGAGGAAAATGGGGAGAATATAATCAATATACATTATAAATATGAATGAGATTGTGAAAAATAAGTTAAAAAAATTTAAAGTAGAAATATATTCAAAGAAACCAAGAGAAATCATTGTCACTAGATCTCTGTTTAGGACTCCTCCTGCCCACCCTCCCTGACTTCCCAGACTTTGTGATCTCTGTCAGAGGAACTCAGGTGAAATACATAGTGTATTGTAGAAGATAGGCAGCATTTATCTCAGAGCAAGGCAGACTCTCAAGGGGAGGGACAGTAGCCACAGAGATCATGCCTACGGGAAGGGGCAACAGCTAGTTTTATACAGTCATCCATTAATGACCTTCTTGGCAGTTCATGATGTCATGTTTCCTTCCAGGGCCAGAGATAGGATGCAGGTCCCATTTAGTCCTTTGATTGTGACAGAGGAGTCTAGCCCCAGTGTCCTCCAAGTCTGCTAATGTCTAGCTACCAAACACCACGGTTAGGGATTAAAGGAAGGTATGAGGACAAGGTTTTAGCCAATATAGAATATCAACAGGATATGTTAATTATCAGCATCAGTCATCCAATGCAAATTTGTAAGTCAAAAATACTATATCTGTATTAGTTTGCTTTCTATTACTGTGGACACTAGGCAAAAAGGAGGAAAAGACTTACATTTCCATATCACAGTTCATCACTGAGGGAAATCATGCAGGAACTCATTCAGAATAGGAACCTGGGGGCAGGAGCTGAAGCACAGGCCATGGAGGAACTCAGCTTACTGGCTTGCTCCTCTGGCCTGTGCTTAGCCTACTTTCTTATACAACCCAGGACCACCTGCCAAGGCCTGGCACCACCCAGAGTGGACTGGGTCCTTCCACATCATTCAATAATCAGAAATTGCTTCCCAGACATGCCCACAGGCCAGTCCCATAGGGGAATTTCCCCAAATGAAGTTCCTTCTTCCCAGGTGTGTCCAGCTGACAACTGAAGCCAACCAGGCATGACAATACCCCAAATGAAAAATTCAGTGGAGGAATCGGAGCTGACCTCCCAAAGAACCAAAAAACCATCAGACCTGAAGCTAAATCAATGGAAATTATTCAGTGTGAAAAACAAAGGAAAAAGAAGCAAGGAAAAACAAACAGCGCCTCAAGATATGTAACATGTCACGAATGTAGCAACACACCAGCGGACACGTAAGAGAAACTGCAAAAACAAGAAAGACAGGAGGGAGTGGAGGAAACATTCTCAAGAGTGATGTCTGCAAAGGGCATTGATTGATCTACACATTCAAGAAGCGCCCCAGGTTCCACTTAAATAGGACAGAAGCAAAAGCTCCTCCTAGTGAAACTGCTGCAAGACCCAGAAAACAGGCCCAAAGCAGCACAACAAACCCTAAACTACAAGGGCATCCCATCCAGTGCAAAGGCTGTCTTATTATCTGGACAAGGGAGGCCCAGAGCAGCTGCACAGGTGTCTAGAGAAGTGAAATATGCAAATCTATCAACCAAGAATCAGGTACCCCAGAAAGTCCACCTTCCACAAACAACAGTGAATAGACAGGTAAGCCAAAACGGACGTTTCACCAGTCTGTCTGAGTTGTAAAAAATATCAAAGGAAGCTCTTTGAAGTGAAAATGAGTTCTGTCAGGCAGGTCAGCAAAAATAACAATGTACGTAATTGCAACAGAGTGTGATTTCTTAGTTCTTCTTTTGCCTGATTTAAAAATCAGTTGCATAGAACAATACATATGTAGATATACTGTTAGGTCTATAATATACAGCAATATACTTATCAATCATAGTTTGACTGGGCCTTTAGACTTAGTACATAACATGGAGAATAGAGTTGCCTTGTTTAACACTCAGTTTTATGGGCATATGGAAACACTTAAGGGGAACAACACTGGCTATGGAGTCCTTGTTTTGAGATACAGTACGCTGCCACTTAAACAGGAATCTATGTTAAAGATTTTATTTTGAACTATGTATATGTGTACTCTGCGTGGGTATGTGCACAAGCGTGCAAGTGCTTGCAGAGGTCAGAGGTGTCAGATCCCCTGGTGCTGGAATTACCGGTGGTTGTGCGTCGTCTGATGTGGGTGCTAGAAACTGAACTCAGGCCCTCTGCAGGAGCGGCACTCATCCTTAACTGCTGATCCATCTCGTCAGCCTCTTCTCTAACTTCCTTTTTTGAGACGGGTCTCTCTTAGCCTAGACTGACCTCAAACTTACTATGAACCTGGGGATGACCTTGAGCTCCTTCCTAATCCTTCTGTTTCCACATGCTGAGTGATGGGATTACAGACATGTATCATCATGCCTGACTTCAGTAGTGATACTTTCTGAGGGATGTATCATTAAGTGATTGCCTCATTATACAATGTCAGTGCTGGGTCTTCAAGTCAAGGCCTTAGAAATTTCTCTGTACCCACTTTGGGAGGCTGCTGCCCCCATGACACGGCACACTGCTTTAATAAGAAAAAGGAATATATTCTAAAATAATGACAAAAGTATCCTATAATAAGTACATAAGCCAGTACCAGTCATTTAATGTTACTACAAACATTATCTGCTGACCATAATTGCACATGCTATGCTGTTATCCAAAAAACAGCACAATAAGTTTCTTTTTCCTTTACAGCAGCATTACCACAAATGTGTGAGCTGCTGTGACATCACTAGGCAATGGTAATTTTTCAGATTATTCTGGTCTTTCATGAACGTCCATTGTTGGCATCTATTGTTGACAGAAGCATCACCATGTGATACATAAATAGGCTGAGCAGTTTGACCTTCGATAAGCTACTATCTTTGCTGAGACAGAGCATCTCAGTTTATCACATGCCCTGGATAGCCTGTATCTGATCTGATGTAATGTGACTTAGTTGGCATTCTTGTCCTATTCACCTTCTGGAAGAATCTTGGAATGGTGATGGGGTGACAGAGCCAAGGCACAGGGGATCAGGATATTCTTACTGTGTTCCATGCTGCAGCTTCCCAGCTCAGGAACCCCCCTGCCCCACGCGCCCAAGGCTCACCCAGTTCTCATCCTCACAACTCCTAAGGCTGTAATGACCATCCTTAATCTTCCCAGTCCCTTCATCAACCTTTCTTAGGTGGCCTATATTATAGTCTTCTTGAAGCAATTTGTTTCCACAACGGTCTTCTCTGTTAGACTGGGTTTGGCAAAAGGAAGGTAAGCTCCTGCCTTCCATTTCTAGCTTGTGCTAGGAGGCGCTGAACACTGGGAAATTAATGTGCTTGGTTGGCTGCCAGCCCCTTCCTAATTGCTTATTCCCCCTATGCGTAAGAAATGTTGACTACCACATACTCCAGTTTTATTTTGCCAAGAATTCTTACACATCTCAGGCTTGTCTTTGCACTTAGACATGAGGAAGGGGGTGTGTTATAAAGTCCATAAAATATGTACTAACTCAGAAATGAGTAAATAAAATGTTAACATGGCATATTTCTTCTTTTAGAAGCTGTGAAATTTTGAATGATCTCCCCCTTCCTCCTGTGTCATTTTGGTTGTCTAGTGTCTACAGTGAATGTGTGTGTGAGTAGGGCAAATTTGCTGCTGACTGCGATTAGAAAAAAGGCTACAGCTGAGTCACGCTTCCTTTGGAAAGCACAAGCTAGCGGTATTGTGTGTTCACCGTCCTTTTAATGTAGATTAACTGAAAAAAAGAAAAGAAAAGAAAAAGCATTTTACGCTGGGTATAGTGTATACACTTACAATCCCAGCACTAGGAGGTAGAGGCAGGAAGATCACCACATCCAGGCCAGTCTGGGCTACATAATGAGTTTAAAATCAGTCTGGGATTTGTATCAAGACTCTGACTCAAAAATCCGGCCCAACCCAATCAGACTAAAAACAGCAGAAAAAAAGTTTCAAGTGTTTTCCCCTAAGGATCAGTTTGAACAACGAAATCGTCTTGGGTTTTCCTGAACTGCTATGCAGTGACAGCCTTCTAAGCCCTGGCAGCCCAAGTCACCCTGTGGTACTGTCACTTACTGGCCAGCAGAGGGGACCTTGACCAACCGACAAAGGTCGGGTTGGCATGGCAACCAGGCACGCTAACACTGAGTGTCTGCCTGAGGCTGTGAGAACAGGAGAAAATGGCGCAGAATTTGTATGGTCCTCGCGTCCGGATGGGCAACTGGAACGAAGACGTCTACCTGGAAGAGGTGGGGCACTGCTGCGTGTCTGGGACCCACGCCCTGCCGCCTCTCACCCTCACCTCCTGTCCCCACCCCACCTTCGCTGAGGCCGAGGGAGCTCATCTCTCTGAGACCCGCCGCCTCTGATGCAGCCTCGCTGAGTGCTCCCCAGTCCACCCTCTGAACCCAGGGGGAGCCCAGTCTGCCTCTTTCCTCTGCTCTTGGTCCTGGGTGGAATCACCTCCCTGTCTGTCCTTCACTAAAACCTTGTCTTCAGCGTTTCCTGGCACTCCTGAAGGTTCAGGTTCACTTTATGAGGGAGGACTGGATTTTCCGCATCCTCACCCCACAATCAGCGAACTTCGATAGGAGCGAATGGCCTCCAAACGCTACTTCTGATGGATCCTGGCTGGGATAAACAGAGGGCGTTTCTTTTTCTTCTCTGCCTTGCTCGTTTTTCTGAATGTGCTGTCACGCTGAGAGCCGTTCTGCTGTTCCCTCAAGATCACAAACAGTGCTGACTAAACAGTGTGACTCCAAAGCTATCAGCGCCTGTGCTGCTCAGTAGGGCTATCCTGGGCTCATTCATTCTTTCCTTCCTCAGGAGCGCATGAAAGACTTCTTAGAGAAGAGAGATAAGGGGAAACTTCTCATTCAGAGAAACAGAAGGCTGAAAAAGAACCTTTTGAGACCGGTAATTTAAATTCCAATGTTGATTTCAAAATTCTTTCAGATTAAGTGTGCTAAGCAAGGATAAATTCCATAAATGAGTTACCATTTAGAAAAAAGTAAAGTTTTTGGAAAATTTAAAAAAGTCTGAAAAGTACTGTGCTTAAAGTTCCTCAAAGTTTTAGAAATATAAAGGAAGTCTGCTATTAATTATGTTTTCATGCATTTTCCAAAGAAAAGAATTAATACATGTAAAAGTCATGTGCCTTTTAGTTGGTGCTCAAGAAATTTTCAACAAATGTTGGTTGGACAAATTAATAATGGAGTCAACCCATGTGGATTCCACCAGCTTGGGACTGGCCTTGTTTAGGATGACTAGGAGCTCTTCTTGGCAATGTGGAAAGAAAAGGAAAACTCCCAAAAGGTCTGAAGCAGGGTCTTCTTGGAAGAGAAGGGTCCCAAAGGGTCTGAGAAGAAGGTGTGCTCAGGAGCTAAGAAATTGAATGGTTTATTTGAAAAATCCCTATTAAAACTGTAGATGCAGCTTTCGGTGTCTGAAGATGGATGTGTTCACTATGGCGACCAAGTGATGCTTGTGAATCCTGACCATCCCCCCATGGAAGAAGCTGGTGTGTTTCTGGATGGAGATATGAGCCTGTGCATGACCCCAGATGAAATTAATGCCCAGCTTCATGATGAATTAGAGGTGCCCTGTGGCCTGAGCGCTGTGCAGACTAAGGTCCCCATAGGGAGAAACACCTTCACCATTTTGAGGTAGAGATGTTTTGCTTGTCAAAGTGTTATAGTATCTATGCACTCACAGCTTGACAATGCTCTGAGGGTTGAGGAGATACCTCACCAGTAAAATACTTGTCTTGTAAGCTCAAGCACCTGAGCTGGATTCCTGGTACCCTCATTACAAAAAGCATGGTGTGGGGGCACACACTTCTAATCTGAGCACTGGGGAGGTAGACATCAGCCTAGTTTACTTGATGAGTTCCAGGCCAAATGAGACACCCTGCCCAAAATAATAAAAACGGTGGGCTCACTTGAGGAACAACACTAGAGTTTGTCTCTGTCCTCCACTCCCATGTACACACACATGCATGATCACACACACGTGCATGAGTACTCCTACATGTGTGTACCTACACATGTGAACACATACACATAAATGTGCTGAATGGGAGCAGTGACAGCTGCAGGCAAAGGTTATGTGAAAATTTTCCGAGGTTTCATCTTGCTTACTTGAGAATTATTGTTGAGAGCCCTTTCTAATCCTTCTGGCCTTAGACAGCAGGATAATTGGCCATTTGTGCTCAATTCAAAATGTTTGCTTCATAATTATTGGGTCCAGGGAATTAAACTCACATTCTGCCTGGAGGCAAAGAGCGTTTTTCCAAGTAACATTTGAGGATGTTTTGAGCTCTTGCGAATGCTTTCTTTTCTTTTAATGTTGTTATGTTAGTTTTACAACAAAATATGTCATTTAATAAAAGGTGGCATTGGATGGGTTTGCTCTTTTAAAATTAATCATCTACTAAAAATCTATTTGAGGTTTTAAAAATGAGCAGTGAAATCCTTAGAGGATATACAGACACAACCACAATTAAAACGATTGCTTTCACTTTGCTGAAGAATGTGTGGCCTGTCTCTTAAGTCCTTTATTTAGATTTCTCTTCAGTACAGATGATTTATGGTAAAACAGCTAAAATTTGATTACCGCTTCTGTTCCCTGGAAGATTAAGAGGGAAGGCTGTATTAAATGTCTGCAGAGGTATAACTTTGGCTCTTTCTAAAGATGTCAGTGCATATGCCCAGACATTCTTAGTGTGTGTTCTCATGGTGTTAGTTCACTCTAGGCAAAGGCTCACAGAACCGGGAGGCTCTGGGTCTGGTCAGTACAACAGGGCAAAGAAGAGTATGTAGGATATCAGGGCTGGAACAAAGGAACTTCTATATCCGGGTATGGTGGCTTACACTTTCAACCATCCCCAGCACTCTCAGGCAGCTGAGCTAGGACAACTGCTGCAAGTTCCAAGTCAGTGTGGGCCACATCCCGAGTTCAAGGCCAGCCCAGGCTTCAGTGTAAGACCTGATTCAAAAAAACCAGACCCTAAAATCTTCTGTTTTTTCTAAATAAATAAACAAGTTAATTAATACATGCAAAAGTAAAATGTCTTTTGGTGCTCAAGAAATGTTCATTATCTGTTACACAATTGAATAACGGGTTTAAACATGTGATTGCCCTCAGCTTCTTGTCGACACTATTGGGCTTTCGGAGAGCTTTGCCTTGGCAAAAAAAACAAAAAAAAAAACAAAGCAAAACAGAGAACTTCTATTTTATTTTGTTACCTGATTCTCTATGGTATGTGAATATGCTTTGTCAAGCAAACTACTTACAGGCAAACTGCCTGCGCCAAAAACAGAGCCTCAGAGTGACTGTAACGCAGAACCCTTCTCTCCTGCCGCTCTTGCCTTCTCGGACAGCGCAGGCAACAACGCCAAGGGCCAAGTGCTTAGATACGGCCAGGACTTCTGCCTCGGCATAGAGGGAGGACTGGAAAGCAAAATGGTGAGTGCTCTCTTGTGTGTCTACTGCGGGTCAGTGATTCTTGTTTCCCAAGATAGGCTGATAGCTACTTTCCTAAGAGACAGAGACTCTGCAGAAGAGGGCTCCATCTTGACAGTGCCTTGTTTTCAGCCTGTGCGTTCACACAGGCATTTTGAACCCAGTTCTTTCCTCCTACCTTTGCAAATTACAAAGGCAAAACAAAGCAAGCCACCCCACCATCCTTAAACGCTAAAGGGTGAAGGGAGGAAAGACTTTTTGATGTAGCTGTCAAAAAACAAATGTTTATGGCAATTTAAATGGTAAGTAAAATGATTGTGTTAGCTAATTATATCCAACACTCAACAAACGTCACAAGTACTAGCAAGCCTTCCTCACTGCCGTGGACTATTTATTTGATGTAGTATTATATTATCATGTTTTGATATCACTGAGATCAATGCTGCCAAACCAGCTATACCATGCACAGATGGTGAACGGCAGCCTTATTTTAGATATAGAAGTGAAGCGCCAGATCCCTGGCACATGGCATCTAGAGATTAGCATACCAGTGTTTGACTTATTTTATTTGTGCTTTTCTGTGTGTCTTAAAAAAAAAACACCAAAACTTGGATGTGACCATAATGACCACCATGGTTCTTTCTTCTCTGGCATCTCTCAAAACTCTTCTTAATGATAATATTTAATGAGTGCTCAATATAGTATTATGTGGAGAAGTCATAGCTACCCAGCCTTTATTTTACATCCAGGCAACTGAGTTCATTTCCTTCCCTCCTTCCCTTCCTTCTCCCCTCCCCTCCCCTTCCTTTCCCATGAAGCAGCTCGGGCTGACCTTGAACTGGTGATCCTCCTTCCTCAGTCTCCCAAGTGCTGAGGTTACAGGTGTGTTCTACCACACCCAACTAGTTGGGTTTATTCTCATATTTTTTCATATGAGAATCACATCCTATATAAAGTCCGAGTGTGTTTCTATGTATAAACGCTTAAAGTTTCCCTCCACCTAACCCTAGTTAGTGATTCTATTTTTAGTATAGATGTTTGACTTAGAATTACTGACTCCAAGAACATGAATACATTTTAAAGTATTGAAAGATGGCTGTAGTGACACAGACCTGTAATCCCAGCACTCAGGTGAGGCAGGAAGACTGCCACAAGTTCCAGGCTAGCCCATGTTGCAGAGTGAGATCCTGTTTTTTTTTTTTTTAAAAAGAGGGGTGGGAGAGATGGTTTAGTGGTTAAGAACACATGCTGCTATTGTAGAAGACCTAAGTTTGTTCCAGCACCCCACATCAGGTGGTTAACAATCATCTGTAACTTCTGGGGATCTAATACCTTCTTCTGACTCCCATGGGCACCTACACATATACATTTAAAAAAGTACATATAACCAATTTATTTTATACTTGTGCAAATTTATACTCTCAGCAGTCATAAATAAGACTGGTACTAAATTATAACAAATACAATTTCAGTCTTCGCTAGTGTGAGAAACAGAGGGAAAGGCTGTGTGAACGCGGCATTCCTGGATGTTCCCGTACTTTGTCTCTCCTGCGTCCCATCTCCTTTCCCTCCCTCTCCGCCTTCCTCATCCTTTTCTCCCGGGAGCTGCATGCTCTTGGCTTGTGTACTGACTTGGTCTTACATCTATGCTTTTTGATACATTAGTAGATTTTGCTGCTATATTTTTTGCTTTATTTTTGTTGCTAATATTTTCTCCTGCATGCTGTTTGACTTTTAAATTGTGGTTGTCCTAACATTATATTTCTGAACAAAATATATCAATTTTCCTTTGAAGTTATTTTTCTCTCTCTCTCTACATGTGTATATATGACATTTTTCAGGGGTCAGTTCTTATTTTCCACCTTGTTTGAGGCAGGGTCTCTGGTTTCTACTGTTTCCCTGTGTCCTCTGTTCCCAGGTTAGTTGTCCCTGTCTCCCATCTTGCCACAGGGGTACTAATTTCACAGATGTGCACTACTGAGTCCACCTTTTTTTGTGGGTTCTGGGATCCAAACTCGGGCCACCAGGCTTGCGTGGCAAGTGCTTTTACCCACTGAGTCACCTCCTCAGTCTCCACTTTGCTTTTAAGGTTCTGTTGTTTAGAGATCCAAAAAGAAGAAAAGAAAGTACTAATTTTTAAATGTTTACAGTTTGACATATATTGCGTTTCTCTTTCATATGCTTGGGATTTATTTTCATTAAAGGACTTTATACCCAAGTTTCCCCCAAATGTCTTTCAACCTTGTATGTTGGTTCTTGAACAGTTATCTGTCTCTACTGACACACTACGCTTCCCTGCGCATAATTAAATCATGCATGTGCTGCACACTGTTCCTGCTTTTCTATTTTGATCCATTGAAGTTGGCTGTTTTTATTTTAGGACTAGAGCATCTTGATTATTGTAATACACTTTGATAGCTCACCCTCCCCCCCACACCAATTATCTGCCTTTGTCTGAATTACATTAGGAATTAATCTTTGAATTAACTGTAATAATTATCTTTTCCAACCCTCTTTGCCTTTGCAGGGAAAAGTTGCTTGTGTTTGGTTGGCCTTGTGAAACCGACTATACTTCTGCAGTTAGTAGCTTTACAATCTGTATTCTTGTGAGGTGTCTCTCAAGTCATTCTCTTTGGAAAGTCTTGGTCAGGATTTGTGATTTTCTTCATGTGGTGGTGACATTGGTCTAATTTCTTTTGTCTTGAACTTTTGCATATCAATGCAAAGGGGTTTGTTTGACATAATAAGGGATAAACTATTTGATAGAATGGAGAATAATTTTTCATGTGAGGAAAAACAAAAATAAAAACAATCCAACCAGGGCTGGTTAGACGGCTCAGAAGGTAAAGGTACTTACAGCAAAGACAGATGATCTGACTTTCAACCCTCAGACCCATATGGTGGGAGAGAACTGACTCCTGCAAGTTATCCTCTGACCTACACACGTGTGCATGCACATGCACACACATACACACACACACACGTGTAAAAATCAAAACAAAGGGAAAAGAAGAAAGTCTCTACTGACCGTGCCTTGCAGGTCAGCTCTTCTCTTTCTCTGTACCGGAACTCAGCAGGCTGCGGTTGAGACAGGTGCCCTCTGCCACTGAAGCCCTCGTTTCCTGTCAGTACTGTCACCCCCACCACAGGGCCCGAGCCTTGATGTCCCGTGAGCTGTTCCTCTTCCCACCCACATCCAGCTCACAGTGAGTCCCTGTGCTTCCTCCCTGGCACACCTTGGCCCATCTTCTCATTCCTTTGCCAGCCACACTCCGGGCCCCATCAATCTGTCCTGACTTCAGACCATCCTGGACAGGAGCTGCCAGGTGGACCCTTTAGGGGCTCAGCAGTGGCTCATCACCACTCTCTGAGCATTTAATGTCCTCTATGAAATGCTCTCATCCTTTTTATGTTCCCCTGCTCTGGCTCTGGGCATACTGCCTCCTCCTCAGAACTCTTCCCAGCTCCTGAAAGAGCACTGCATCTCCCCTCTACTGTCCCACACTTCTCTGAAGCTCTGCTGAACGGCCCTCTTCTGTAGAGGTTTTAGTGTGTGTGTATGTGTGTGTGTGTGTGTGTGTGCGTGCGTGCGCTTCTTATAACCAAACACTGAAACAATAAAATCAGGAAAGGTTGCAGGGCATGGTGTAGCACACCTTTAACTCCAGCACTGGGGAGGCAGAGGCAGGTGGTGAATCTCTGTGAGATCAAAGCCAGCCTGATCTACACAGCAAATTACAGGCCAGCCAGGGAGGGGCTCAAAGAGACCCTGTCTCAAAAAGAGAGAGAGAGAGAGAGAGAGAGAGAGAGAGAGAGTTGATTTGACTCAGAGTTTTGGAGGATATGATCCAGCATCAGTTAACCTCACTGCTTTGGTTTGTGGCGAGGCAGCCCTTCATAATGGGAGCTTGTGGTCTAGTGAAATAATTTACATTGAGAGTTGAGAGCAAAGAGATCCCGCAGCCTGCTTCAGAAGCACGTCTCCAGAATGGCAGATCCCCTCACTAGGCCTTGCCTCCCAAAGTTCTGTCACATCCTGCCACCTTGGGAATCAGTTCTTCAACACTCTGAATGATCAGTGCTTCCCTTACCGATAGCCCATCGCCTCTTCTCCTGGGTAGAAAACGTATTGACAATTAAAACTCACTTTTGCCTTGCCCATCACACCTGAAGCCCAGTTTCCCAAACAAAAGCTACTAACCAAAATTCCACCAAAAGTCATAGAACCTGGAAACAGCATCCATTTCAAGGAGAAGGTGAACCAGCAAGGACAGAATATTCTGGACTTCCGCAGGATGACTGGGGATGGGACGGGGGAACTGACATGCATTCCAATGGGAACATGGGCTCCACAGGGTCAGAGTCACCCCGTAGTCTCACAGTGAGGACCAGCTATGACAGTGCTGGGTTGGAGAGTTCCTCACCTCAAGTGCCCAGGTTCAGCAATGTTACTGATAGTGCATAAAATACTGAGCAATGTCTTGAAATAGAAGAGAGCAGGAAATGGGATGTAGGAAGGAGAGAGGGAGGGGGAAGAAAGGGGGGGAGGGGACAAAGGGAGGCAGGGAGACGACTCTGAGTCAGAATTTCTTAGGTAGAGGAAAACTGAACTTTCTCATGGATTGGCTAGGAACAGGGTTCTGCTTTTGTATCTACTTGGCGGCTCCCTTCCCGGGTTCTTCTGGTAGCTGTGACTCAGTTCATGCGTTTGCTGTCATTTCCAGCTCTATCTATCCAGTGACCACAGGACACTTCTGAAGTCCTCTAAGAAGTCTTGGCTCCAGGAAGTGACCCTGATAGATGAGGTCTCCCACCTGAACTGCTGGCAAGCTGCTTTCCTGGACCCCCAGCTGCGCCTGGAATATGAAGGCCTCCCTGTTCCAGTGAGCCTAGCACCTGGGAGATTGGGCCTGGGGTCTGTGAAAAGAAGGGTCGTGGTCCACATCTGTCTGTGAGGCTTATCCTGGTCCCAGGAGCTTGCGGACTTTGTCTTCTTTCAGTTTTAAAAACTCAAATATGGAGAGCACTCGTTTGTTCTGTGGCAGAATTCTGTATTCCTGTCTGTCAACCTTGGTTGCAGAATAGAATCTCCCTAGAGTTCTGCCAAAGATCCTAGATCCCTGATCACTCCAACACAGGCAGGCTGTGCGCTCAGTGTGAGATCTCAGCATGTAGCATGGCTTCTGTGCTTTGTCTGACAAAGTCTCTCCTAGGTCTACCTCCCTCCCTTCCCTCCCTTTTTCCCTCCCTTCCCTCTCTCCTTCCCTCCCTCCTTCCTATTCTCCCTCTTCAAACTCCCTTCCTTCTTCCCTCACCTTTCTCTCAAACCTATGATCAATCTCTTCCTCTCTCCCCCGCCCTTTCTATTCTCTTTGCCTCGCTCCTTTATGTCCTTCCTTTCCTTCCAGTTCCCCTCTGGTCCCTTCCTCTCCCTCTTCCTCCTCCCTTCCTCTCCTTTCGCCTTCCTTTCTCACTCTGTAGCCCAGGCTAGCCTGGAACAGAACTCTACATCCTCCTGCCTTGGCCTTCTGCGTGTATCACTGTACCTGGCTTCAGTTCTTATTTCTAAAGGTCCTGGGAAGTCTGAGGGAAGAGGCGGAGCAACAAGCAGACACTCCAGCAGGCACAGTTATGATTACTTTTGTCTCAGACCCTGGGCCAAGTGGGACAGAAGCCTGAGGTCCCTATGGACACAGAACAGGCTCATTGCTTCTCAAACCCAAGGCTTTTCTACACAAATCATGAAGCATCTGCCACACAGAGAAGGGGGGCTTGCTGGAAGTCACCAGAAGCTTGTGGCATTAGCAGCTTTACAGAATTTACATGGTGCTGCTCACTGTCCCAGGAAGGGATGCAGTCACAGATGACCCTGAATATGCCCCACACAGTGGGCCTGTCTCTTCAGAGCTCTGGCAGGGGACTTCAGATTCCTGAGGTCCTTTTCCGGCTTCCCAGGGTGAAGCACATTTGCCTTATCCATAAGGAAGATGGGTTGGCCATCTTCTCTGCAGCCATCTGCGGCTAGGGTGGCATTCTCAAGACACTGGTGGGTGTGGCTTTGACTTCTTCTGGCCAGTGCCCCTGTAAGTTAGAGGTGTTCATGATACCTCCTTGGGGATTCTGTGAGGGCCCAAAGGTTAGCTTACATGAGCCATAGCCAACTGGCAGAAAGCCTACTCAGACACTCATTGTGAGTGGGTGGCAGTGGCTGTGGAGTGGCTGTGCAGTGGAGGAGGCAGTGATTTGGGTGCAGAAATTCTTTCCCCACTGCTGACTCACCTGTGGCTGCGGAAGGTCTCTGAACCTCACTCATGCAAGCTTGCACATCTGCCAAATGGAGACCGCAGACCTGTCTGAACTACCTCACATGCCATCCCTCCTGGCCACACTCCAGCTGCACCCAGCTGGATATGTCAGCTGTTGAGGCAAGTGTTAACATGTATAAGAAAGTAGTTAAGCAAGGGCTGCGGGACGGAAGGATGCTGAGAGGATTGGTTGGGTGGCTTTGGGGACAGTTCTGGTAGTAGGGCGTTACTGGGCTTGGAAGCTGACAAGAAGTAGAAGATGATCTTATGACTGAGTATGTCAGCAACTCCAGTCTCAAGGGAGGGCAGATAGGAGCCAGACGGAGGAGGCTGATGATAAAGAAGGGTGGCCATGTCTGTCAGCTGAGAGAGGTACATGCTGGGGGTAATGCTCATGTTTTGTCTGTGACTAGGATGATCTTACCTCTGTCCACACCCATCATGATGGTCGTGGCCTTGTTTGATGTGGGCATTTTGTGAAATGAATTGTGTTCACTGGAAGGGTGCTAGGGTGCTGCCATGGACATGAGGCCAGGTCACACACCAGATCTGCCCTTCTCTTCTGACGGTGCCCAGCTTACACGAGCCAGGATTTCAAGATAATGTTTATTTGACCAGCTGTGGTCGCTCACATCTGTAATCCCAACACTCAGTAGGCTGAAGCAAGAGGATTCTGAATTCTAGGCCAGCCTGGGATGTCTAATAAGGTCTTATTTCAGAAAAGTTGTATTTTTTCTGATTATAAATATAATATATATTCTCATATGGAGTCAGAAAAGCACAGTATTATAATTACCAGTAATAATTCCATCTTCCAGAGACAACCACTCTTATTTACTATTATTGCTATGCATATGTACGTATATCTAATATATTTTAATAGGACATCATGAAGGCTTAGAGAGATGGTTCAGTGAATGTTCTTGCTACACAAATACAAGGACCTTAGTTGGGATCCCAGCACCCACATAAAAGCAAGCTCAGAAGTGTGTACTTATATCCCCAGGGTTGGGGAGGGAGAGAGAGGAGGATCTCTGAAGCTTAGTGGCCAGCCAACCTATCTGATCCGTATGTTCCAGGTTCAGTGAGAGATGCTGTTTCAAAGCATAAGGTGGAGTGTGATGGAGGGAGATACCTATCACCCCTGGTCTCCACGTGCACACTCCTGCTTATACATATATATACATATGCACACATCCACACAAACATGTACATATACCATACACAGATAGGACATCATGAATGTATATATTTACTTAATAATATCAACCATATCTCGTGTTGTCAGAATCTTCTCCAATATGACTTCAATTGATTATTCCACCAGACGGATCTCTACCATGTTATATTTCATCAAACCTATCATGATTTGGCTTCTAAGTAATTCCACATATATATTATACACACATACGCATGCATACACATATATACTTCGAAATGAATATGTTAATATATTTTTAGAGTCTACTTTTAGTGTTTGAAATTGGGCAGAATGCTAATAAGTGCTTTCTTTTTCTGTTCTGTAAAGGCAAATGAAAAACTTATCATCTACCACCGCCACACAAACCGGGCCCTGGCGGTCCACCGTCATCTCTCCTTAAGGTACTGTACTGTCACAAAGCGGTATGGTGGGTTGAGGGTCATGCATGTAAGCACAGAAGGACAGCCTAAAGTCTGTCCAGGCAGGAGGAAGAAGGTCCTCTGATGCTGACATTTTGCCATCTAGAACTTAATGTCCAAATCTTGTTGAAGTCCCTTTGTTATTTAATAATGGACTCACCCAGGGGAGGATCTTGGCTATAAAGGGACCTTACTGGTCCAGTCCTAGGAAAGCAGCATGAAGCATTCGTGCAGGCACATCACATTTCAGGGACCCTGGAGAGCACCACAGAGCAGTCTGCTTCATGAGGCACTTTTTAGGTGAGATGAATGATTTTGGAGAGGTGTCGCTCAGTTTTCAATTGGAATCCATTCTTTTTGCCCCAGGACCTATTTTGGAAAGGAGGTTGAAGTTGCTGCTCACACACATCTGGATTCACACAGAGTTGAAAAACCCAAGAACCACTGGATGCTGGTGACTGGAAATCCCAGGAACAACTACTCTACCATGCTAGATGTACCCAAGCCTCCTGCGGAGGACACGCGTGCTGTGGAGCAGGCCATGGGTATCAACACATAGAGATACACAAGTTCCCTCAGGGCCTGTCTCATAAACTGTAGATTTTTAAAGAGATTAAAAGTATCGATTGTGTCTCAAGCTGCTTTTCAGTAGGGTCTAGAACTCTTTGAATATATGTTAAAACAAAGACCATGTTGAAATTATTGAATTAGTGATGGAAGTGGGGAGAAAGTAACATTTGAAAATGAATATTATTTGAAATGAGATCACCTCTGTTAATATCCAGATTTTGAAGAACTTGATGTCCCCCACTTAGATCCCTTTGAGTAGCAGAACTTACAAGACCCGTGTCCCTTTCTAAAGCTATGTCCATATGATAAAGCTGTCAGAAGTATACAGATGTTTGGTGCTGCTGTTTCTCCCTCATTCCTCTTCTGTATGTGGCCCTGAGCTATGACTTTGCCTTGGAATTAAAATTCCCACCTCCTTCTGTAACACACCCTATTTTTGTTTCAACCTCAGACTTGGGAGGTAAGATCTTCTTTTTACTCAGTGGCCTAAGATCTTATAATGACTTTCATACCATAGAATCCCTTTATTTCTAGCTAATCTTTGAAACTGACTCATTCATTATGTCATCCGTCTGATTAGAAAGCTCTTGACAGAATAAACGTATATCCATCCGTCCATTTATTTCTTCAACCATTCATTCTGCCTTTGATAGATTTAAGATTTTATGAGAGGACAAACGGTGCTCCAGCCTTGTAGGTGCAAGTAAGACATAAGGGTGGTTCCAAATAAATATGCTGAGAGGCAGGATATAAGTCACAGCGGGTATAAATAGAATAACTTAGCCCAGGCAGACTTCATAAGGCAGGCACTGACACCAAGTGCTGTGGGATTTAGGGCTGAAGGTGAAGCCTGGCTGTGTGTTGGGAGTAACCACTGAAAACAGCCACAGTTAATGTCAACCCAGCCAGAAATCCTGCTTCAAAGGTCAGGGTACAGCCTGTGTGTTGGGTTGTGTTTCTCACATGGTTCGTGCACTGTGAGTGCTGTGAAAGGAAACCCGCAGCACCAGGGGTGGAGAGGAAGCAGCAGTCTCTCAGAGTGGCCAGAGAAGGCTTTCCTCAGTGGTCCCAACCTGACTGTGCACTGGAGCTTCTGAAGAATGTTGGGAAGAGCCAGTGCCCAGGCTATACTTCATTCCATCAAATCGAAGCTTCCATGTAGGGCTTTAAGACTGCAGATGCTTGGGCCCATGCCCAGTGAGACTCATTTAGTTTATTTAGAGAAGCCCTGGAATCGGTATTTTGAGATACCTGCTAATTTATTTGAAGGTAGTGCCTGGGTAGAGAGCCATTGTCCTGGGAGAGAAAGGTCAAGTATGCTTGTGGGTCTCCAAGGGCAAAGTCAGACTGGTAGAGCTGGGCCACCTGCCAGTCTGGTGAAGACATTCTATAATAGCCAGATCCATCAGTTCTGGGTCATTCTTATTCCCACTATGAGGACAGCTCGACGCTGGCCATGAGCTCGTTCTCAGCACAGACCACAAGCTCATTGTTGCTCATACTGTGGCATTATTCTCAATACCTACTTTTCTAGTTTCATTTCTGTTACTCTAACAGATACCCTGACCAAAAGCACCTTCGGGGGGGGGGGTGTTATTTGCTTACAATCTCAGGTCGTAGTGATCACTTAGGAAAGTCAAGGCAGGAACTTAAGGTAGGACCCTGAAGGAAGGCCTGCTTGCTATTCCACACAACATTACCTCCGACCAGGGAACTCAGCTCACCCCCATTAAGCACAGCAGGTACAGTGAAGGATGCTGCTTGCTAAGTGACTTCAGACAGGCTTACATTCACACAGTTAGCTTTCTTGTACAGGTTCAAGACCACCAGCCTAGGGATGGTGTCACTCACAAAGGATTGAGTCCTCTTACATCTATTAGCAGTCAAGACCATCCCTCATAGACATCTGCACAGGGCACTTCAGACATGAGGACTCAGGCCTTCCTTCAAGATAAAGTGCAAATTTAAATACTTGATACACAAAACCAAGAACAATACTCAGCCTGAAAGCAGCTGTTGTATACAACATTCAACAGATAGGTCTGGAGAAATGACTGAGTGGTTAAGAGCACTGACTGCTCTTATAGAAGACCCAGGCTCTGTTCCTAGCGTCCACACAGCAGCTAATTACTGTTACTCAGATCCCATGGGATCTAGTGCCCTCTTCTGGCCTCTTTGTGTACACTTACATAAATTCATGCTAAACACTCACACACATGAAATAAAGTAAAATTATAAATATTTAGCACTATGGTAGCCTAGAGCAGTTCTGTTGTCCTCATGGTGTCTGAGATGGCTTTGGTTGTCACAAATGGAAAAGTGCTACTGTCATTTAGTGGTGGAGTCCAGAAATGCTGTCAGGTGTAACAGAATTGCCTGATCCAAACAATCAGGGTTGCTGAAAGTCAGACTCATTGTTGTAGAAGGAGAGTCTAGAAGGAAAGCCCCAGTTCCTCTGTTTGAAGTTGCCTGACCTTGGCAGGTAATCACTTCTCCAAGCTTATTTGTTTCGTCCTCTGCAAAAGTTATGAACTCATTCATTCAATGAGGTATTTCCCAGGAAATGAGGGTACATTGATGAGTAATGCCTGGTATATAACCCCAGAGACTGGAGATAATGAAATTTAAAAAAGGGTAAAGGCCTTTCACAATGTTGCAAGGTATTCAATAGAGGGCACTGAGGTAGGTGTAGGTGACATGGACAACAAGCTCAGTTCTGATGTGCTCCATTCCAGTTACCAATTACATTCCAACTATGCATGGAGTTGTTTGTTTAATTTTTTTCAGTTCTGGTCTTATGCATGTTAGGTAAGTGCTCTATTACCATATATATATATATGATATACACATATATGTATATATATACATATATGCATACTATACATATCATATATATATATATAGTGTGTATGATGTGTGTATATGTGTGTTTGATGTGTTTGTGATATGAGTGCCTGTTCATGTGTGCAAGTGCAGGGGCGTACATGCCATCGGGCAGGTGTGGAGGTCAGAGAACAACCTCGGGCGTCCGTCCTCACCTTCCACCTTGGGAGTCTCTCTTCTGCGGTTCACCCCTCCACACACTAGGCTGCATGGCCTATGAACTTTCAAAGGTCCTGTCTCCACCCTCCATCTTGGCCTAGAAGCATTGGGCTGCAGATGTGAGTTAATCAAGCCTAGGATTTACGTGAGTGCCGGAGATTTGAACCCAAGTTCTCACACTTACAAATGAGCGCTTCACCCACGGAACTATCTCCTAACTCCTTTTTAAAACTTTACCCTTTGTGCTTTTAATCACCATCTGCAGGTAGTAGTCATGTGCTTTATACTCACCATCTGCAGGTAGTAGTCATGTGCTTTATACTCACCATCTGCAGGTAGTAGTCATGTGCTTTATACTCACCATCTGCAGGTAGTAGTCATGCCGGAGCTGTCACTGGGTGCAGATGCGAAAACTTGGATGGTGGCAGGAATTCCCAGTGATAGAATTTGAAACCTCTGGTGGTTTAGTCAACCAATCATTTGAGGCAGGACACAGTGGGCACTCTGCGTGGTAAGTACTGCCCTGCAGTTCAACCCCATCACCCACTCTGTTCTCAGCCTGGGACAGGACTCCTTTCCTACATGGAACAGCACTTTCTACAATTCAATCAAATCAATGGTCCTCAAGAAGCACTTTCTACCAGGCTAGTTGCCGAGGAACGAGGAACCAGAGGGTATAAACATGCTCCTCTCCGCAGGACCCCTGCTGGGGAGACGGTGCTCAGGGGATGAACATAGCTTTTTCTTGCTGGAGGAAGAAACAAAAACCAGCAAAAGCTTAAGTCAGAGGATGAGAAGGAAGATGGGACACTGACAAAGTGCAGTGGCCTACAGTGTGGAAGTCTGTATTCACTAGTGCAAGCAGTAGGGAGACACAGCATGTTTCGGAGCAAAGGAAGGATGCATGGGAAGAAGGAAGGCTAAGCTGGGAGGGAGGAAGGGTGGAGTGCAGGGTGGCTGAAGGAGCTGCTGTGACTCAAATCACAGCTGTGCGGACAGAAGAAGAGAGAGCAGAGCTGGTGCGTTTCCTGCATCTCTGTAGACCAATACGTCACCAAAGGCAAAAATAGAAATCTCTTTATTTATTTATTTTTGAGGCAGGGTCTCCTTGTAGTCCCAGTTGGCCTGAAACTCAATATGTAGACCAGGCTGGCCTTTATCTAACAGAGATACTCCTGACTGTTGGGGTTAAAGTGCATGTGCCATCATGCCTGACTTGAAAATCTTTTTTTCCGTTAGTAAATTCACTCATCAGATATCATCTTGAAGCTTTTAAAAAGGAATGACCACTTAGACTCATTTATATATTTGATGATAATTCAATACAAATTCAGTTATCGTGGGTATTTGGCTGATGCAGAGCCTGAGTGAATTACCGGGTTCTTGTTCAAAGAGGAGACTCTGTCTTAGGGCAAACAATTGGTTATTAGATAAACTCTTCCAGATGAAAATCTGTAAATATTCTGTTAAAGAATAAGGCAGAAAACAAATTGAATTATAAGAATTATAAAGAATTCAAGGATCTAAGAAGCATTTCAAAACATGTGCAAAGGAGGACAGTAATGGGTCCCATCGCTGGACTGGCAAGTGATGCTCAGGCAGGGAAGGGACTCAGCGCAGGCCTTGGGGAAGACAGAGGCAAGTCCTCAGACATGTGGTTACTAGGAGGTGGGGGCCGATCAATGTACAGTCGTTTAAGAACACTGAAGAGTGGAACTGGGGTAAGAGCAGGAGCGCTTGGGAGTGGGCACAGGGGTCTCTCCTGTTGGTGTGGTCATGCAGTTTCCCCGAGTGGCCACCAGATGTCAACATCAATAACGTTAAATCAACCTTGGAAGGGGCTCAATTGAGATTAACATCAAATATGTGGGACTTTCCAGTTTTTAAATTGTGCATTTTAAGAGGGAGAGAATCATTAAAGCCCTTCTAATGGGACCAGATCATTTGTCCTTTTAAAAATAACAATTTAAATGTGAAAGATAAAGTGTATGAGAAATATGTAAACACTGCTCTAAGTCACAATGGGAGCGTGCGTATGTATGATGATGGCTGGTTCAGGTTCGAGTTTGGCCCCTTGGGCCATTGGCATCATCTAGCTGTGTAGACCGGGCAAGCTTATGTACAATAAATGTTCTGCATCCTGCCTTACCCTCTGTCAGTAGCAATTCTCCTATTTGACTCCTTGGGTTGATCTCTGCTTATTGAGCATGACTCCTTCTAATTCTTTCTTTTTTTAATTAAAATTATTTTTATTTTATGTGTATGAGTATTTTCCTGTGTGTATGTAAATTCACCCATGTCATACCATGCCTGGGGAGGCCAGAAGATCATGTTGGATCCCGGGGAACTGGAATTTCGAATGGTTGTTAGCTGCCAGGTGGGTGCTGGTAATCAAACCTGGGTTCTCTGTAAGAGCTCTTAACGGTTGAGCCATCTCTCCGGCCTCTTTAATTCTAATTTTAACAATATTTATTTCCCCTCTATGTCGCTATGAGCTCCTATACATGATTTTAAGCCTCCATACTCTTAGCTCATAAATGGCAGGCTGCGGTACTGAACATGAAGCAACTTGCTTGGTACTGCGTGTCAATTAGAGCTTTCTCCATCACTGACTTTCACGGTGAATCACAATGGTATATTTCCTTCTTTGTGTACTATGCTGGACTGACGTTCCCTGAAGGAATTCCCAGTCTATGCCCTGTGTTAGAAGACCATCATCATCACCATCATTAGCATCTGTTGAGCATCGACTGTGTGCTAGGCATTTTCTCACACCTTTTAAACGGCACAATCAGTTTAATTTTCATAGCCTGTGAGATAAGGGCCAACATTATATGGATTTTACAGGATAGGAAATCCAGGAGAGAGGTTTGCATAGGCTGTGTTTCATGACTAGTTTGGAGGGAATCAGACAGCCTACACTTCTAGCCTAGAGCACTTAACCATTGAGTTGTGTTGCCTCTTTGGCAGAGATCCTTTATGCATCTTTATCAAATTTAGTTGATTACTGAGATTGGAACCCAGCAATGCCGTGGTGTATTCTAGGATGTGACTCTACCTGTATTCAAACTCACTTTCATATCTGCTGCAGATGTGTGCTACTGACAGAGGACTAGGCGAGATGTTCAAAGCTTACATATATAATCTTGCTCAATCTGTACAGCAGGACCGGACCAGGGCGGGTGGGTAGTAACTTAACTTGTGGGTAATAGAAACTCAAAGAGATGCCACCATCTCTGAAGATCACCTCTCCTCATATAGGAGGTGACCAGTGTCCACACTGAGCTAACTGAGTGGATCTGGAGCTCTGCAGCATCAGAGCCCGGCGGGGAGACCCAGGCCCACAGGGCATAACTGAACATGAGACACAGTCTCAGCTTTGACACCATCCACTCTGGGGCAGTGAGTGCTAGAAGTAGAAGCCATGGAAGGTGAAGACCCCGGTACCCTTGTGACACAAATGCATGACGGGACTAGAAACTTTTGTGACAACATGAGTGAACCTAGAAAGTACTGTGCTAAGTGAAATGAGTTGTAGAAGGGCAGGTCTCTCAGGATTTAACAGGTAGAATCCAAGAGAGACTTAAAGAAGCAGCAGAGAGAAGGGAGGTTCCCAGGGGCTCAGGGCATGAGTCAACAGCTGATCCGAGCAAGGATTCGAGCTTCTGGCTAGAAGAGGAACAAGTTCTGTGCCTGCTTCAGCAGTTCATAAGCACTGGAATGATTTGGAGAAGACTCGCATAGCTATGGGGCAGGGATGACACACACATGTGTGGTATTCCATGTATTTGAAATGGCTATCATTTGGGAATTCCAATAAGGGCTCCCTGAACTGATCAGCAGTTATTTGTAACTCATTATTTCCTTGCATGGTATATGATAGTGTACCTTGTTGGTTTGTTTTGAGAAGACTCACAATCAAGCATTAAAGCCATTTTATAGATGAAAAAACATATTGCAATGCAGAACTCTAATTTGTTAGAGAATAAATTCAGGGGCTGGAGATGGCTCAGTGGTAAAGAGCACTTGCTGCTCTTGTAGAGGACCTGGGTTCAGTTCCTAGCACCCACATCAGGCAGCTCACAGTTTCAGGGATTCTGGCATTCTCCTGACCTCCACATGTACACTGACACTCAGGCACATACACATATATATGTAAAATGAATAAATCCATCTTTTTTAAAAAAGGAATAAACAGTCAGGTGTAGTGTCACTCTGGAGGCAGAGGTGGGTGGATCTCTGTGAGACTGAGGTCAGCCTGGTCTCCGTAGCGAGTTCCAGGCTAGCTGTAGCTACAGGGACACTGTCTCAAAAAAAAAAAAAAAAAAAGAAGAAATATTTAATTCTTCCTATATATGCTACAACTCAGCACACCAACTCATCGTGGAATCCCAATAATCCTGTACATTTTTGTTAGTGGTTCAGTTCAGATTCCATGAAGCATCATGTAAATGTTGGTGTGTCTTAGACTGCTAATGGCTCTGTATATAATTCAAAACATCCGACCGTGGGACTGGTTTTAAAAGCATTAATGGAAAATTTTGGAAAATAATCCTGACAGTATTTAACCATGCATCACGATGAAAGGATGAACTTTCTTTTTTATTTCAATTATTAACATATGTTAACTGGCTAATTGTCCGTATTCATGGGTTTCACTATGAGATTTCCATACATGCATTTATTTCGATTTAAGCATGTCACACACTCCCATTCCTGCCTTTTTCTGTTTCCTTCTCCTCCCCGACCCCCTCCCCCTCAAACTCTTCCCAATTCCAAATAACCTCTCTTCAACTTTCAGGTCATCTTTTTTTGTTGTTGTTTTTCTTGGACATGACAGAAAAATGTGCTATTTGTCTTTTGTATCTTCCCTCACTTCAATTAACTCTATGATCTCCAGTTCTATCTGTCTTCCTATAAATGAAATAATTTTATTCCACTTTTTTCTTGAGAAAGAATCTTGTTATATATCTTAGGCTAGCCTGGAACTCCCTATGCAGCCCAGGCTGACCTTGAAGTCAAGCCTCATTCTCCTAAGTGCTGGAATGGCCGTTAGGAAATGCACATCTGGCTCTTTCTTCCCGATGGCAAACAGTATTCCCTGTGGAGATCTATCATGTACTCTTGCTTTTTTTTTTATCTTGCTTTTGAATTAGCATCTTGCTATGTAGACCAGCCTGGCCTGGAACTCACTAGATAGTTAGTGTTTGCTTTGCACTTATACAATTTCTCTTCTTGTCTCTGTTGTATTTTCTTTCACCATTCATCTATTGAAGGGCACTGAGGCTGATTCCACAGCTCTGCTGCTGTGTCTAGTGCAGCAGCAACATCACCATGCAGGCATCTCTGCTACACAGACTTCTATTCCTTCAGGCACACACCCAGCAGTAGGACAGTAGGACTGTGTGATATAGTAACTCTACCCTTAATGTTTTGAGGAATTTCCATACTGAATTCATTCTCACCAGCAGCGTGCAAAGGTTCTTCTTCCCACATCCTCACTAGCTTTTTTTTTTTTCCTAATTTCTTTTTTTTTTTTTTTTTGAGACAAGGTTTTGGTTTGAGACAAGTCCCAGCTGGTTTGGAACTCTATATGATGACCAACCAGGCTGGCTTCAATCTCTCAGAGATCTGTGCTTCTGCCTCCTGAGTGCTGGGATTAAAGGCATGCATCATCCTGCCCAGCCCAGCATCTCCATGTTTTGATTTTCATTTCCCTGATGGCTAAAGATACTAAGCATTGCTTCATATATTTTATTCATATTTTTTAAAAGAGAAAATAATGCAGAAATGTGATCAAAATACATTTTATATGCATGAAATTGTGAAAGACTAAATACATTTAAGAAAAGTTAAACTGTCTGAAATTAAAAATACATATCATGAAACAGTCTTCAGCCTGACCAGTACATGTCTCTCATTATCACATTGCACTTCTTGAATATATGTCTTATTTGCAATTAAGTTTTTTTTTTTCCTTTTCTGTATTGTGGCTTGAGGATTGAAACTAGGGCCACATAAATGCTATGGAAAACCCCTGTCAAATGAATGACACCCATAATCTTCTTGTCAATTAAAAATCT
Source organism: Eospalax fontanierii (assembly GCA_035773235.1). NCBI lineage: Eukaryota > Metazoa > Chordata > Mammalia > Rodentia > Spalacidae > Eospalax > Eospalax fontanierii. Next base: position 151,514,794 of record CM069524.1, on the reverse strand, counting down.
TTTTTTAACACTTAACTATTCCATGGAATAAAGAATAGACTGAGCATGGTAGTGTGTGCCTTTAATACAGCACTTGGGAGGCAAAGGCAGATGGATGTCTGTGAAATCAAAGCCAGCCTGGTCAGCCTGTCCTATGTAATGAGTTCCAACCCAGCTAGATCCTCTCTGTCTCTCTCTGTCTCTCTGTCTCTCTGTCTCTCTGTCTCCCTCTCTCTCTCTCTCTCTCTCTCTCTCTCTCTCTCTATATATATATATATATATATATATATATATACACACACACACACACACACACACACACACATGATGAGAGGCTGTTTTGAATTATCTGGAAACTTCGTTTCTCTGTTGTGTCCCTCTGGCTCAGATAGATGGTATTTAGAATTAGCCTGGACACCAGCTTTCGCAGTCAGAAATGATTCTCTGGAGCCTCGTGCTGAGCAATACTGTGGAAACAGCCAGCTCTGGTGGAGAGATCATTCAAGGTGCCCCATGTGTCCAGGGGCAGACTGTAGGCCAGCTATGTTCTAGTCACTCAGCCCCACCCTTTCCGTTACTGAGACTCAGATCCCTGCTGCTTCTGCAGGCTTCCCGGGCCCTGGGGTACAGGGTCTGTCGGGGTAGCTGAGCATACCAGGCTGACCCACACAGGGCTCCACCCCAGAATCCCTCACTGTGCATACCATGCAGTAACTCTCGGCACGTGGAGGCGCACATCAATACCCTCCCTCCTTCCTCCCATCCTGGAGGGACAGAGATAGTGTCTCCCTGTGGCTGTCCTAGTTGCTAGGCAAGTCTCCTTCCTCCCTCTACGTACAGTCTCTGTACTGTATTATTGTTGGCTATGGAAATAAGGTTGAACATCTGCCAAACATCTGCTCATGTCTCCTGAATGCTCTCCTAAACAGACAGGCAGGAATCAGCACCAGCCTTGCACTGAGATGACGGGACCAGAGTTGTCACCTCAGCATGCTGCCTGGCTTGCTTGGGGGATGGCGGGACAAAAAGGAGGGAGAAGTCTGATCCAGTCTTTTTGATGGCTTGAGAGGGTAGCCCCAGAGGTCTTTGGGTTCCACAGCCTTCTCATCCTTTCCTGGCTTACACAGGAAGGGAAATACTAGAGGTTAGGGGCGTCAACAGAAGAGAGAGAGGCTGCCTGTGATGGCCACAGATAGGAGAAGCTAGAGGCTTCCTGGGAGATGAGGAAAAGAGAAAGTAACCTTGACCCCTTGTGTGGGAGGTGATCTGAAATGGAAGAATGGAGTAAATAGAAAGTATCTTACCAAGCAGGTGACGCTGGGGGCAACTGGGACTCAGTCCTATTGTGTAACCTGAGAGACAAGATATGCCAGGCTATGGAGAGACTGCTTCTCATGTTTTATCTGCAGGACAACTCTGGGGACATCAACTTCCAGACTTTTCTGCTTTGTTACATGAGTGAATGCAGCAAAAGCCTTTGGGGAAAATGGAGGTGTCAGGAGCCTTCAATAGGAAACCAAAATGGGGACCTGTAGAACATGGGTGATCCTCTTTAAATATTTTATTATTTGTATTTTGTGTGTATGAGCATATTGCCTGCAGGTAGTAAGTGCACTCATGTTGTGCAATACCCAAGGAGGTCAGAAGAGGGCATTGGATCTTCTGGAACTGGAGTTATAGATGGTTGTTAGTCGCTATGTGGGTGATGGAAATCGAACCCAGGTCCTCTGCAAGAGCAGTTGGTGCTCTTAACCACTGAGCCATCTCTCCAGCTCTGAGCTGTCCTCTTTAAAAGGGGCAAACAGAAGTCAGAGTTGAGGGGCAGTTGAGCGTACAGCTGTTGGATAGCCCCCCATCCCATCTGAACCTCGTCACTGTTCCTGGATAGCCCCCCATCTCATCTGAACCTCGTCACTGTTCCTGGATAGCCCCCCATCCCATCTGAACCTCGTCACTGTTCCTGGATAGCCTCCCATCTCATCTGAACCTCGTCACTGTTCCTGGATAGCACCCCCTCATCCCATCCGAATCTCGGCACTGTTCCTGGATAGCACCCCATCCCATCTGAACCTCGGCACTGTTCTTGGATAGCTCCCCATCCCATCTGAACCTCGGCACTGTTCCTGGATAGCTCCCCATCCCATCTGAACCTCGGCACTGTTCCTGGATAGCTCCCCATCCCATCTGAACCTCGTCACTGTTCCTGGATAGCCCTCATCCCATCTGAACCTCGGCACTGTTCCTGAATAGCACCCCCTCATCCCATCCGAATCTCGGCACTGTTCCTGGATAGCACCCCATCCCATCTGAACCTCAGCACTGTTCCTGGATAGCACCCCCCTCATCCCATCTGAACCTCGGCACTGTTCCTGGATAGCACCCCCCTCATCCCATCTGAACCTCGGCACTGTTCCTGGATAGCTCCCCATCCCATCTGAACCTCGGCACTGTTCCTTGCCCGCCTCGTGCTCCTCTTTCTTCCTCTCCCCCATCCTCTGTCTCCTCCCACCCTCTCCCCATCCCTTTCTCTCTTCTTTTATTTTATCTTTTACTCCTTTCTCCTCTCTTCTTATGTAGTCCAAGGTGGAACAATCAAGGAATAAATTCATAAGATGACTATCCTTTAGGTAAAGTGACTTTTGGCTACATTACGTTCCCAAACACTTTGACACAGACTCAGTTCAGCAATTAAAATGAAATGTTTAGCCTAGAATCCCAGTACTCAACAGGCCGAGGCAGGAGGAGTGTTATGACTTTGAACCCTGTCTGGGATACAAAAGAAGACTCTGTCTCAAAAATATTTTTCCATGTAATTATTGATTTTGAACTTGTGTGAGGCTGAGTCTTCCCTCCTCCTCCAGCGTGACTTGCTGCTGGCCTAAGGCTCTAGGTACATCTCCCCGTGTCCCCCCACTGCAGTTTCTGATGCTTTGGGACTGGAGTTTGGGGAGTAGGAGGGACTAGAACACTGGTACGCTCTTTCCTGATGGCACTCATGGAAGACTTAGCTGCTGCATTCTCTTGTCTCGGCAAATGGCCAAGCTGATGATCTCAAGTGTTTGGGGAGTTCTTCGGTCTCTCTTAGGGTTTGCTGTCAAGTGAATGAGTCTCTTATCCAACTGCTTGCTCACTCTCAGTCTCTGAGCTCTGCCTGCCCAGATTTTTCCAAGGCTACCACCTGGGACATAAGATGAGCCACCTTCTTTCTTACACTATATTTGGTTCATGGGAAACTGTCAGGATTTGTTGAGCCCCAAATTTCCAGTACAGTCATTTTCCTTTCTTTTGCCATCAAGGTGGTAATTTAATATCACTTTATTTATTTCTCTGTCTAATCTTTCTAGGTGGGAGTCAGTACCAACCTTGGGACACCTCGCACGTCAGGGGACACCGTTAATGCTGTTGAGTGCTGTTTGGAACTCCTTTCATTATTTTCAGGTGAAGAGTAATAGCCTGCCCTTCACCCACCGAGGTGGTGAGGTGACAGTCAGCCACTGTCGATAGTCTCCTACAACCCTGGCTTACTTCCAATTGTTGACTTAAAAAGTATTGAACTTATTATTTTTATTTTGTGTACATGAATGTATTGCCTGCATGTATGTAAGTGCACTAATGTCATACAATGCCTGTAGAGATCAGAAGAGGGTGTCGGAATCCCTGGAACCAGAGTGTAAGCTGCCATTATAGGTGCTGGGAATTGAATCTGGGTCCCCCTTAAGAGTAGCTAGCACTTTTAATTGCTGTGCCATCTCTCCAGCAACATAAGTACTGACTTTTGTAAACCTGTTTAACAGAAGTATGAGTGGTTTTTGGTTACTCAATTCCAAATGTTCCCAAGAGGGCCATAATGCACACTTACCAAACTTACGTGATCCTAGAATACCTCTCAAGTTATTGTACTACCTAGAGCATTAGAGACACACACAGGGCCTCAACTGCACCTCTCTCCTTCTGGCTCTTGCTAGATGAGAGGATCCATCCATGAAGGCTTAGTCTGGGTCCCCATCCTCCAGGAAGCATCCCCTTAGCTTCCCCAGGTACAGCTCGCACTTTCTTACAGTTCCCTGGGTGACTTAGCCTCACCTTGATGGTCAGTAGTGTTGGGGCTGCCTCTTGCCTTCAAATATAGGCTACTCTGTCATTGTAACAGGGATTTCCTCTGGGAAACACTCAGCCAACCCCTCAGCTAACAACTGCTCCTCTTTGAAAAGCTGGAACTTCCTGGTCATGTGCACAGCGTGTGGGGATGGAGAGCGGCCTGTCTAGGCAACTCTCAGGGGCTGTGTCCAACCTTGCTGGACCTGGTTTTACTTTGACAGGGCTGCCTCCCAGGCTGTACAGGCCACGATTCCCTGTGGTTGTGCATGTGATGTGAATCCAGCTCAACTATCAAGATCAGTGTATTATAGTTAATTCTCTTTTGCTCTCTTACCAGTTCTCCTACCTGTTCGTTGCCCTATGGAACCAGAGCTGTACTCCAGTCTCTATGCTTTCTATTTGGCATACACTTCTCCTCTAGGCCAGAATCTTTGGTGGCCAAGAAGCTGCTTCTTAGACTAAAGATGTTTCATCTATTTTATAGAATATATTATGAAACTGACCATCTATACCTTTCAGAAGCCAAGAAATAATGGTGGTAAGAAGATCATCTGGGAAATCACTTTCTTACAGCGAATTTAGCTTTTAACTGTCATGTTGCCTACAGATGCCAAAGCCCCATGCTAGATCAGAAGCTGGACACAGACACACAGGCAGACACACACAGAAAGACAGACAGACAGACACACACACACACACACACACACACACACTCATGCATGACCTTGAAGATCCATCCATTTAGAGAATATAGTTTTCAGAGAGTCGAGTTGCAGGACCATGTTTTACAAGCCACAGAGTTTCCTGTTGCACTCAGTGTCTGTAGAGCTTTTCTGATGAAAGAGGAAAGTGAAGGAAGCCTTGCGCCTTTTCAGTGTCTCACCTCCATGTGTGTTTGATGGGCTACAGACAGCCACTGCCCAACTCCTGTTAGACTTTATGGAGTGTTTAAGTGTCTTGTGTTAAACTAATGAATGCTGGGATTAATCTGTGATTGCTGCGTGCCCTGGAAACTCACATTGAAATTTATTCCAGGTTTAACAGTGCTGTGAGGTGACAGGACCGTTAATTGGTGTTTGGATCAGTGGTGCAGCAATGACTCTCTGACAGGGGTGATTAATTCTTTTTCCCCCGTAATGTTTCATTTATTTTTTAATTCTTTGACAGTTTCACACACACACACACACACACACACACACACACACACACACACCCCTCTGATTTCCCTCTCATCCTGCTGACTTAGTTTGATCGGGGTTGTTTGTATGAGCATGGGTGGTAGATTATTTAATGAGACATGCATGGGTAACTAATGAGTGGTTACACCACTGTGAAAAATGACTCTTCCTCCCTGGTAGCCATTAACTCTCAATCACTCCTCAAGATGGGGTGGGGTCTCCCAAGCCGTTCTCCATCTGTGATATCTATGATAGAATATACAGATGGACTTAGTATTATTTGAATGTGTTTATGGTGCTGGTGATTGAACTTCACATCTCAGGCATGCTAGGCAAGTGCTCTACCACTGAGCCATATTCCCAGGCCAGGCGTGGGTTGATGTGTGGAGGAATGAGTGAGTCCTTGCAAAGGAGCTGGTCCACTGCCACGGGATGCTCTGCTAAAGTGAGGCTGGTGTTGCATTTCTCACTTCTCTGTGTGCTCATTACTCTTCACTTTCTGCTCCAGTGAAGCAGCATGCGACACTGTGCACACCAGGTTCTTGGACTTCCTAGCCTCTAAATCAAGAGCCCAGATAAACTTCTATTCTTTACATGTCGCCATTTCCCAGGTACATATCCATGTTTATCCTAATTAATTTGAAATGGGTAACAGAGTGGGATTCTGCTGTAATAAAAACTAAACAATATGGCATTGGCATGTTGGTTAGCCAACAGTGATGAGGCAACCAAGTCAGAGGCTCAAAACCGAACAGCCCTGTCCAAAGACTCATGATAATAGCTGGTGGGGACTTTGGAGGCAGATTTGTTCTCTAAGGAACCTGTACCCTCATGAAGTGAGATTTGGAATTCCTGTTAAAGTGTCTATTCTATTGTTTATTCCTGTGTTTAACTAGATGTTACAAGGAAGAGACGAGTACATAAACAAATGGCTAATTTCTGTTGGAGACCAGGTGACCTCTGTCTTGCCCTTCAGCAAATGTAATATCCTGATACTTGTTGATACCAATTATGTAAATCAGTCTCTTAAGTGCCTCTTAGAGTTTCTTATTGTTTAGCAAATAAGTTCCCCCACCTGTAGCCATCCTCCGCTACACATGCCCTTGACTTCTGGTTCTTCCAGTGATTTATTTCCTAGCAACCTCAGTCCACGCCCCACCTAGCCCCTGCCTCACCTCTTAGTGTTTTCCTGATATTCACATAACCTTATGATGGGCTTTTGTCTCTGTTAATCACCACATTTCTGTATGGATGTATCCACATTCCTGATTCCCCTAAAATTATAAACACACCCCCCCCCCACAATAAAGCGCACGGCCTGACGAGAGACATTTCCCAGGTCCGACTGTCCTACGTGTTTGTCCTTGTGTGTCTGTTCTGTGTGTGTGTCTGTCTGCCCCCACTCATTCCAGGTTTCCAGAGTCTCATGTCCACTCTGCCTGCTGGACGGGACAAATGGCGCCCAACAACTGGGGCATGGACTAAGGTTGCTAGGAAACAAATCACTGGAAGAACCAGAAGTCAAGGGCATGTGTAGCGGAGGATGGCTACAGGTGGGGGAACTTATTTGCTAAACAATAAGAAACTCTAAGAGGCACTTAAGAGACTGATTTACATAATTGGTATCAACAAGTATCAGGATAGTACATTTGCTGAAGGGCAAGACAGAGGTCACCTGGTCTCCAACAATTTCCAAGAGTCAAGGGCTGAAATTCAAACTGAAAAACTACCTACCTCCGGACGGTAAGTGATATGAAATGAGATTAAGAAAGCAAGTATTACATTAAAGGTGCCACACTAATCCTGCCTGCAAATTTTGTAGAATCTAGAATCACCTAGAAGACACATACTTCTATGTGTCTATGAGAGTGCTGACAGCTTTAACTGGGAAGGGTTAGCACTATTCTTTCAGCTTTGGTTCCAGACTGAAAAAAGGGGAGAAGTAAGCTGAGCAGCATTCCCCTCTCTACTTTTTGACTGGAGGTGCAATGTGAGCACCCAGAGCATGTTCCATCGGCCCTTCCCGCCATGATGGACAGTTTCCTCAAACCGTGAGCCAAAATAAACCTTTTCTCCCTCTCCCCTTCCCTTCCTCCCTCCCTCCCTCCTTCCCTCCCTTCCTTCTTTCCTTCCTTTCTTGTTACTTTTTTCAAGAATTTTGTCACAGCAATGGAAAATGTAACTAATACATACGCCCAGTTGGAATCAGGGCAAAAATCAAAAGAAGAGTGTGGCTCTCACACCTATCCTTAATATTTCCTCTCACTATAACATCTCAGAGCAAAATTAGATTAAGACTTCAGACCTGAGCTGGAGACATGACTCAGTGGATAAACTGCTTACTGTGCAAGCATGAAGATCTGAATTCAGATTTTCAAGCAACCATGTAAAAACCAGATCATGGGTTGTGCAACTGTAACACCAGAGTTGTGTGTGTGTGTGTTTGGTGGTGGGTGGTAGTGGATCCTGGAAGTTTATTGGCAATCAAGTCTAGCCAAAATAGTGAGGTCCAGGTTCAGCAAGAGACCTGTCTCAGAAAATAAGCGGGGAACAATAAAGATAACTGTCATCAATCCCTGAATGCCACATGCATGTATACACATTTACATACACACCTGGAGACACATGTGTGCACACCTGCGTATAACACACACACACACACACACAATGACCAGATCTATTGTCCTAAGTAGCTTTGAGGCAGCTAATATCACACTGAGAAAAAGAAAGTTGGGGGGGAACAAAATGGACAGAAATATCAGACCTGGGACCCAATCTCAAAGGAATAGTGGGTTTGGTTCCTGGAAGCAGAATTCACTAATAACTTTTGAGAATCGCACTGCCAAGAGAAAATCAAACAAGACAACCCCCGTCCCACTCCTCATGATTCTAGTTATAAATATTCTGTGATTATTTGAGACCAATAACCACCCTTCAGACTCCAACAATCAACAGGCAGCGAACAGGCTGAGAAGCCAGCAGCCCAAAGGTGGACACATTATCTGGTGTCCACTTCAGAGGTGGCCAAGGAAGCAATGTGTCTCTGGTAAGCAGTGAGACAGAGAGCATTCTCCAGAGCAAAAGATGGAGGACTCACCAGGGAGTACCTCGGCCTCCAGGTCAGAGGCTTTCACAATGGCTGACTAGGAGGAATTCATAGTTTCTGTGGAACTGTGGCCATGGGTGTCGCCTATTTTGCCTCTCCATGAATGGGAATGTGCATGGCTTTTGCTCTGTCTCTCTTTGATCACCGAATACTAGGCATGGAGAAGGCAGATGATAACCTTTGGATCAGGGTGGTTGGCAGGTCACTGGGAGGCAGGCAGCTTACTGGCTGGGATCTGTAACATTTGATGGGAACATAACCAAACTCCTCATCGTATGGTGCTGGTGACTGCTTTGGAATTCAGTGGCAGGCTGAGTAGTTGCAGTAGAGTTCTTAACATCCTGTTGTATTTACCAACTAGCCCTTTAGGAAAAAAGGTAGCTGACCATTGGTTTACAACAACAATCTTCAGGGCCACCAAGAGTCACATCTAACTTTGTGTAGAGATCATTGGACTGGCTGGAGACGCAGATTTCCTGAGTTGAGAGCCTACAGACAGTTGGATGGAACTTTGTGTTGTCTTCCATGGAGTGGGGCAGGTGTTTGCTTCTCACTAGGAAGGAGGAAGAAAGAAATATTTGGTGATCGGAGAGTGAGTCCAGACTGCTCCTTGGATGTTATGTACTCATTGTAGCTCTCTTACAATTGCTGTTGAGTACAGTCAACACATTAAATTCTTGGTCCCAGGTCGTGAGAGTAATTGGCACATGTCACCTCCAACCCAAGGCATTGAAAGGCTATGATATAATTCTCCATGATCCCTTTGGCTGTGGAACTCCCAGGAATCCCACTGAGAGGGTGGAGATACAAGGCAGAGAGGCAGAGAGAGCCTGGGTCCCTGAGTCTCATCTTGGAAGGACTGACTAATAAAATGAAGCATCACACTTATGTCATAATTTTTAAAAGGGGAGATTCTATTTATATGTAATTTATAATAAATAAGACAGTATCATACTTACGTTATGAGTAGCTTCTCACATAAAAATAATCTTTCAGAAGATAATTTTTTTTCCATTCTCTTTGGCTATATCTTCAAACTTTTTTTTTTTTTTGCACGCTTTCCTATGAAAACATGCTATCCAGACAGAGGCAGGTTGATCCATTCTGCTTGCCTGTAACCCAGCTCACAGCTGTGCCTATAATTTCTACCACTAGAGCATTTTCTTTGAATAGGATTTTTCCTCTGCTGTTTCCCCTCTGGGGAGAGTAACATCTGAGTACCCATTAAGGCACCAGGGTAGATTACAGTTTCAAATGAGCTGTACAGAGAAGGATTTAAGGAAATTACGGAAGCACATTCTGACAAAGAATTAGAGGCTGCAGGAAACTTCAGACAGCATATGTAGGTTGGAGGCTGCCTTAGGAAGGAGCGACTTTAGGGCACGACCCCACACCATCTTTATCACTGCCCCACAATCTTCCTGTTCTGTAATATGGCCAACTATTATTTCTCCCAAAGGATGTTGTATAAATATGACTTCAAGCCCCATCCCATTTCCTGGAGTTTGGATGCAATTCCACCCTACCTAGAAATTCTAGAGCTGACCCCAGTCAGGAGATACCTGTGATGGGGGAGGTGTAAGAAGGGTTAGAGACAGGGAGCCAGGATGCTCATGACAGGATTTCTCTCCCTTCATGATTCATCTGTGTACACAGAGGTTCTGGTGGTATCTAAACTATATACAAAGGGCATAGCACACCCCGCTTTACAGATGTTCCCAGGAGATAATTTTTGATAGTTTCACAATATTCTGTTGGACCGCCTCATTGCTGATGCTCCATGTTTGGAAAGGTTTGGTGGGAAACACAAGTTCATTCACCACTTTTTGGAGGAAGAGATCATAATTTTTCTAAGATGCAGTTCAAGTTCTTGTTTCTCCCTTTTGATATAATCATTCTGTTTTTGAAGGTTTATATTCCAGAAATGATAAACAAAATTATCAACAGAGGCTTGTGTGTGAACTTTCTTTATAACGTCAAGGTTGGACATAATACTGACAAATGAGTTAGATAAGTTATGAGTTTCCTGGCATTGCCTGTTTGTCGATGTGGCTCCTTTAGCATCCAGCATCTGGAACCTGAGGATCAGTATGTGGCTGGCAGAATGGATGGCTCATATCTCTCTCTCTCTCTCTCTCTCTCTCTCTCTCTCTCTCCTTTCCCTGCTGACTGTCTCTGATTTTGGATGATGCTGGCCAAGGTTTTTCTCCTCTTAATTTACTTGGCAACTCTTGATTTCTGGCTGCAAAGATTCTTCAGATGGTCTCCTGGACTTCAAACAGCTATGGTCCAACATTTGGTTACATAAAGAGCGAATGAATCATGAACACATGGATTACATTTCCGTTCAACTACACAGGGATTTTGAATGATGGGAAATGGACTCTGGGCTGTACAAATTAGCACTAGGTTGGAGACATGGGTGAAGTCACAGAACAGACCCTCTGATTTGTTATGTCCCTCTGCGCTCCCCAAAACATTTCTCCTCAGAACCTTGGAAGTGAAAGCTATTCAGTTTAATGGGATGCTGAAAGCTAGTTTTTCTTCCAAGAGAGTTGGGAGGCCAAATGAATTTGCCAAAGGTTCTTGAGGCTTATTTGTTTTGTCCCAAAGCCCATGAAGACTTAACATGCAAGATGGACCCTCCCTTTTTCTTGGCTTCTGTATTGGAGCTTTTAATTTTTTTTTCTTTTTTGTTTGGAGGCAGAGCATCATGTAGCCCAAGGTAGCCTCAGACTTGTGTTGCTAACACTGGCCTTAAACTTCTGCTCTTCCTGCCTCCGCCTCCCAGGCATTTGGATTACAGGTGTGCACCACTGTGTTTTCTTCTCTGCCTCTTTCACTGATGTCTCTCAAATGTCTCTAACGCTGGGGTTTCTAAGAGTTATTGATTCTTCTGTTTTCTGTGATTTTAGGTCTAAACCTTTGATCTCATCTCCTTTCTCCACACAAATGATGCTAAATTCCCAACTTCATCTCATATCTCTCTCCTGATCTCCAGTTCCTGCATCTGTATGCCACTGGGCACCTCTACTCTCTGTGGTCCACAGGTGTTCTGCACTGTTTCTCCAAATGGAATTCGTCACAGTCCTCCTCCTCCTAGTTCTTCTCCCTGTCTCACCACCTCAGTAACTGCAGCCATCAGCCACTTACTCAGCAATGCACTTATTTAATGAGTTCAGAAAACCTTGAGTTTCCATTGCGTGCCAGACACTGAGTTAGGCAAGTAGACACAAAGGAATAAGACCCCAGTCCCACCTGCAATGTCCGACAAGCTAGAGAAGAAGATGGACACAGAAATGAGGAGGAACAGCACAGCACCGGGAACATGCAGTTGAGCATGGTTGGGGTCCGGTGTTGAGACAGGTGGGCATCAGACTGGTTACAAGCGGAAGTGGAGAGCAGTTTGTGAAAAAGGCTTTGGGTCCATGGTTCAAGTTTGGCATTTAAAAAAATTGTTCTTTAACAAATTCATACATGTACATAATGCAAATGGAGGACTCTCCCATCCACCCTTCCACCTCCCTATGCTTACTTTATCTTCTTTTAAGAAGTTATTTATTTTTGGTATATGTGTATGAGTGTATTGCCTGCCTATATGTAAGTGTGCCCATGTTGTGCAGTGTCCACGGAGGTCAGAAGAGAGTGTCAAATTCCCCTGGAACTGGAGTTTTAGACTGTTGTTGGCCTCTGTGTGGGTGCTGGGGATCCAATTTGGATTCTCTGTACAAACAGCCCCTGCTTTTAACCACTCCGCCATCTCTTCATCCCCAGCCCTGTCCTCCACCCCACAGCACCCCCACCATGTCATTTGTTCAATTTCACGATGCACTAAGCTTAACAGGATTTTCTCTATGACCATCTGCTGGAGCCTGATAGATTCAATGGAAGAAAATGGTTCCTCTTCTCTCAGAATCTATCAATAGTCAGCAGTAAGAGGTAGGGGCCTGTGAGTCCCTCTGCCTGCCATGACTGATTGTTGACAGGGCCAGTCTTGTGCTGGCCCAGGGTATGTAACCACAGCTGATTGCAACCATGATTTCAATGATTAAATCCAGTCCCAAGGATAGCATTTCCCAACCTTCCAGCTATCTTCTGGCATGTGCATACTTCCTGTTCCCCTTCTGCAATGTTCCCTGAGCCTTAGAGAGGGGGATCTAATGTCTTGATTATGATTGAACCCTCAACCATCATGACTTATTCTCAGCATCTTGGACAGCCACTTGTCACTGTATTCGCCATTTACTGCAAATAGAGGCTTTTATGATTAAGGCTGAGTATAGCTTTTGTCTGTCAGTATAAACATACAGATTTAGAAGGCAGTTTGATATTATGTCAATATAGTTGAACAGCAGTAGTAGTAAGGTCCCCACTTGGGCCTATAGCTCCCCAGGCATTGGTTGTTAAACAGGTTTACAGTCCCAGACATAGGCTCCTGCTTATGGAGTAAGATTCAAATTAAATCAAAGGACAGCAGGCTACCCCCTTAACAGTCATGCCACTTTGGCACATGTGGACACTTCTTACTTGGCAGGTTGCTTTGGGGGGGGGGCAGGGTGTTCATATGGTTCATACCTGGGTGAGACTTTTGATGCCACTTACTCCCAGCATCTTCTGGCACTTGAAAACTATCTAGCAGGAGGAAGTTACAGTTTGCTTTTTTCTATATCTTGTAACCAAGGCGTGTGCTATCTTCAGTAGTAGGGTCATATGAAGTAGTTCTGACAGGCGATGAAGAGGTCTGATAAGACCCTATATTGTTCTGGGGGCCTTTGAGTCCTCTCTAACCAGCTCCTGTGGAGGTAGTCCAAACCCAGGGCTGGGAATTTTGTTTAGTAGTCCATTGCTTCTAGAAGCAGCATTATCTAGCTATGCAGAGTAACACTCTTCAATGTCTTTTTTGTATTTTTTAATTTAAAATATTTTTATTAATTTATTTTTTATTCTGTGCGTATTAGTATTTTGCCTGCATGAATGCAAGGGTGCCCCAACTGTGCAGTGCCTATGGAGGCCAGAAGACAGGGTCAGATTCTCTAGAATTGGAGTTACAGATAGTTGTTAGCCACTGTGTGGGTGTTGGGAACCAAACCCAGGTCCTCTGCAGGAACATCCAGTGATCTTAACCACTGAACCATCTCTTTAGCCCCTATTTTTATTATTTTTATATAATGTATGTATATATGTGAACATGAGTGCAGGTGCCTGTAGAGGCAAGAGTCATCAGATCCCTCGGGGACTGGATGCAGGTGGTTCTAAACGCCAATGTGGGAACCAAACTTGGGTCCTCTGGAAGAGCAATAGGCATTTTTAACCACGGAGTGACCTCTTCATCTCTTCTTCTTATAAGATAATAGATTTCTTTTTTTAAAAGTACCATTTATTTATTTATCTAACTAGTTGATGTGTATGAGTGTTCTGCCTGCATGTGTAAGTGCCCCCATGTCTTGCAGTGCTTGCAGAGGACAGGTGGCATTGGATCCCTGGAACTGGAGTTACAGATAGTTGTTACCATGTGGGTTTCAAGATTCAAACCATGATCCTCTGCAAGAACAGCTGGTGCTCTTAACTGCTGAGCCATCTCTCCAGCCCAAGATAGCAGATTTCTATGTTTTTTCCCCACACACTCCTTGTTTTGGCCAATGCCCCCACCAGCATCCTCATCTTCCCAATCCTCAACTCCTGGCCCAGTGCTTCCCTTCTTAATTTCCTTTTATCTGTGTTCCACTCTCCTTCCTCCCTTAAGGTGACCTCCAATCCCAAATGTCCCCTTCCTAGTTTCCTGGCATCCATAGGTACTCAATGTTAAACAAACTAAAGTCAAACATAGGATGCACCTATTGGAGAGGACATGTGGCTTTTGTCCTTCTGGGCTTCACTTAATGTAAGTTTTGTCCAGTTTCCTCTGTTTACTTGCATGTTCCACAGTTTTATTTACAGCTGAATAAAATCCCACTGTGTATATGTACCACATTTTCATTATCTTTCGGTCAGTTGATGGATGTCTAAAGTGCTTCGGTTTGCTAGATGCTGTGACTCTAGAGCAGCAGTGAGCTTGGATGTGTAGATATCTCTGCAGTATGGTGCACAGTTCTTTGGGTTAAGGCTCTGGAGTGCTATAGTGGGATCACATGGTGGTTCTGTTTTAAGGGTTTTTTTTGAGAAACCTCTAGATTGGTTTCCACAGTGTCTGCACTAGTATAAACTTCCACTAATAGCTTCCCTTCCCCCACTGCACATTTGTTATCACTGATATTCTTGATGATGGCCATACTGACTGGGGTGAGATGGAGTTTTAATCTGCATTGCCATGGTAGTTTAGAATGTTGGACACTTTTTTTAAGTGTTTCCTAGTCATTTCTATTTCTTCTTTTGAGAACTCAAGAACTCCCTGTTTAGTTTTAGAATCCATTTTTAACTGGGTTGTTGGTTTCTTGGTATTTAATTTTTTTGAGTTCTTGAAAATTTTTAAATTTATTTTTATTTTATGCATATGAACATTTTATGTGCATGTATGTACATACACCTGTGTGTGTGCAACACCCACACAGGTTAGAAGAGGGCATTACATTCCCTGGACAGTTATCAGCCACCATGCGGATGCTGGGAACAGAACCCAGGTCCTCTGAAGCATAGCCAGTGCTCTTAACTGCTGAGCTTTCTCACTAGTCCCATGTTTTGAGTTCTTTGTATATTCTAGAGACTAATCCTCTGTCAGATGTATAGTTGCTAAAGATATTCTTCTATTTTGTGGGATAGAAGCTTCTTCACTTAACTGATATTTTCCCTTGCTGTATGGAAACTTTTTAGTTTCATGAGATCTCATTTGTCAGTTGTCTTTTTCCTACGCTACCAGAATCTTATTTAAAAAGGTGCTGCCTGCGCCTATATGCTGAAGCACGTTCCCTTCATTTTTCTCTAGCAGTTTCAGAACATTTGGTCTATGTTGAGGTCATTGGTCCATTTGGAACTGAGTATTGGAAAAGGTGAAAAATGAGGATCTTTCTGCATGTTGATATCCAGATCTTCCATCTTCGTTTATTGAAGATGCTGTCCTTTCTCCAAAGTGTGTTTTTGGCATCTTTGTCAAAATCACATAGCTGTAGCTGTGTGGATTTATATCTGGACCCTCTATTCTGTTCCTTTGATCTATGTGTCTGTTTTTATACCGGTAATATGCTGTTTTAATTGCTATGACTCTGCAGTTTGACTTTAAATCAGATGCGGTGTGCCTCCTGCAGCATTCTTTTTGTTTGGGATTGTTTGGGCTAGAATTGGTCTTTTGTGCTTCCATATAATTTTTTTTCAACTTTTGTGAAGCATGACCCTGGACTTTTTTTGGTTGGAATTGTATTGAATTTATGTGATGGTTTTGGAAGGATGGGAATTTTCACAGCATTGATTCTTCTGGTACACAAACATGGGAACTATTCCTGTCTTCTAGCGTCTTATTTCAATTTCTCTCTTCAGTGTCTTACAGTTTTCAACATAGAGATCTTTTGTTTCCTTGGTTAGGTTTATTCCTTAGTATTTTGTTTTATTTTATTTTAGGCTACTGTGGAAGGATTGCTTCCTTGTTCCTTTTCTTAGTGCATTTGTCATCGATATATAGAAAGGCTACTGATTTTTGTGTGCTAATTTTGTATCCTGCCACTTTGCTGAAAGTATTTATCAGTCCTGTGGGATTTTTGGTGGAGTCTTTAGTGTCTCTTATGAATAGAATCGTCATCTGCCAGTAGGGTTTCTTTTCCCATTTGTAACCTTTTTATTTCCTTCTCATCTTTTATTGATCTAAGACTTCAAGAATTATATTGAATAGGAGTGAAAACATTTGTCTTCTTCCTGATCTTACTGGGAACTATGGGTTTTCTCAATTTAGCATGATGTTGGCGATAGGTTTGTCATATAAGGCCTTTAATATGTTGAGGTATGTTCACTCCATCTGTAGCCTCTTCCTGACTTTTATCATGAATGGATATTGTATTTCAAAGACCTTTGCTGCATCTGTTGAGATAATCATGAGATTTCTGATTTTGAGTCCATTTATGTTAATGTATTACATTTGTTGATTTATATATGCAGGACCATAATTTAACATACATTCATTCCATCTCTGGAATGAAGTTAACTTGATCATG
Organism: Eospalax fontanierii; assembly: GCA_035773235.1. Taxonomy (NCBI): domain Eukaryota; kingdom Metazoa; phylum Chordata; class Mammalia; order Rodentia; family Spalacidae; genus Eospalax; species Eospalax fontanierii. The sequence continues at coordinate 151,498,298 of CM069524.1, read as the reverse complement.
ATGAATGATCTTTTAATGTGTTTTTAAATTTAGTTTGCCAGTATTTTATTGAGAATTTTTGCATCTACATTCATGAGGGAGATTGGTCTGTAATCTCTCTCTCTCTCTCTCTCTCTCTCTCTCTCTCTCTCCCTCTCTTTCCTTTCTTCTTTTTAATTAGGTCTTTATCTGCTTTTAGTATTAGAGTAATATTGGCTTCATCAAAATAGTTTGACAGCATTTCTTCCCTTCCTATTTTATGGAACACTTTGAGTAGTTAACTTACACTTTTTAGTCCTTTGAAGGTCTAGTAGAATTTTGCAGTAAGTCCATCTGGTCCTGGGATTTTTTTTTCAGTTGGGAGACTTTTTTATTACTTAAATCTCATTGCTGGTAATAGATCCATTTAAATTATCTATTTCTTCTTGATTTAATTTTAACAAGTCATATACATCTAGAAATTCCTTTCTTTCAAATTTTCCAATTTAGTGAAATATAGGCTTTTAATCCTTATGATTTTTTGGATTCCATCAGCATTTATTGTAGCATCTCTCTTACCACCTCTAATTTTAATAATTTGGATTCTCTCTTTTTCTTTAATTAATTTGGCTAAGGATTTGTCAACCTTGTTAATTTTTTTAAAAGAATCAGCTCATTTCATTGACTCTTTGTACATTTTTTTTGCTTCTATTCCATTAATTTCTGCTCTGATCTCAGTTGTTTCTCACTATCTGCTTTGGGCCTTCATCTGAACTCTTCCCCCAAACCTTTAAGGTGCATCACTAAGCTCTTTGTTTGGATCCTCTCAAATGTTTGGATATTGGCAATAAGCTTTCCTCTATAGTATTGTACCTCATAGATTTTGATATATTGTGTTTTTATTTCATTTAATTCTAGAATTTTTAATTTCCTTTTTAATTTCTTCAGGGATCCATGTATTGTTCAATGTTGTGCTGTTTAATCTCCTAGAATTTGTGTGCTTTCTGTATTCTCTTATTGCTGTTACCCTGTGGTTAGACAGAATCTACAATGTTATTTCAATTTTCTTATGTTTGTTGAGACTTACTCTGTGTCTCAATATGTGGTTTATTTTGGAGGAAGTTCCATGAGCTGTTGAGAAGACTGTGTATTCTGTAGTGTTTGGGTGGAATGTTCTCTGGATATCTGTTAGGTCCATTTGATTTATGGTTTCATTTAACTCGAATGCTTCTTTGTTTATTTTTGTTGGGTGACCTGTGTTGGGGTTAATCTGCAATTTTACATCTAATGGTATTTGTTTTATGAAACTCGCTGCACTTGAATTTGGTGTACATATGTTTAGAATTATAATATCCTCTTGATGCATTGTTCCCTTAATGAGTGTAAAGTGACTTTATCACTTCTGACTAGTTTTTACGTGAACTCTACTTTGTCTGATAGTAGTAGAATAGCTATGTCTGGTTCTTCATAGTTCCATTTGGAGTGGAGTAGCTTTTGCCATCATTTTATCCTAAGTTGGTGGCTATTATTGAAGGCAAGGTATGCTTCTTTTAGGCAGCAAAGAGATGCAGCTTGTTTTCTAATTTGTGCCCTTTTATTGGTGAATTGAAAACATTAATATGCAGAGTTTATTGAAGGTTTTTATTAATTTCTGTCATTTTGTTGACTTGGGGCTCCTTCTTAGACCATTTTTGATGAACTGTCCTGGTATTGTTTAATTTTACTCTGCATTTTCCTGAATGTTTTTCTCTTCAGTTTGAACTATGCCTTCCAGAATCCTCTATAAAGCTGGCTTAGTTGTCACGTATGCCTTTAGTCTGTTTTTATCACGGAAAGTTTCGATTTCTCTTTCAATTATGATAAATAGTTTTGCTAGGTATAATAGTCGGGGTGGCGACTGTGTTCTTTCAGAACCCGGCATTTATCTTTCCAAGCCTTTCTGGGTTTAAAAGTTTCATCCAAATAACTGTTATTCTGATGTGTCTGCATTTACTTGTGACTTGGCCCTTCTATTTTTTAGCTTTCAATATCCTTTCTGTTTTGACTATAACATATCATGGGGAGTTTCTTTTCTGGTTCTGTCTATTTGGTGTTTTGTACATCTCTTGTACCTAGATTCACACCTCTTTTTTTTTTTAAATTTGGGACATTTTCTTCTATTTCTTTATTTTAAAAATTAACTATGTCTTTGGCCTGGAACTCTTTCTTTATGCTCACAATTCATATATATATATATATTTTTTTTCATGGTGTTCCTGTTTATTCTGTTCTTGTATTTTTAAAAGTTTATCATTTCCTTGATCCAGTTCCTCTGCCTAGTCTTCAAGCCCCAGTAGTTTGTCTTCTACATAACCCATTATGTTGGTGGGGTCTCCCACTGAGATTTTTATTAGGCTTATTAATATTTTCATTTCTTGTTTTATTTCATTTCGGGTTTTCTTTGTTTTTTTTCTGTCTCTTTATTGAAGTCAATTTTCATATACTGAATTTTCCTATTTCATTCAGTCATTTGCTTATGTCTTCTTTGAATGTTTGGAACTCAGTGATCAAATGTTTATAACTGTTCTTTTGAATTCTGTGTCTTGAATTTCATCTAAGCTGTTCTCCTTAGGGAACATTACTATAGGGTTGCAATCAGGGTAGGGGACGTAGTGTCTTGGTCCATCAAATTGTCTGTAGTTCTGCAGTGGGATCTGGCCATGTGTATTTCAGATGGTGGTTATCTTTGGGCATGAATTTTTAGCCCAATAGTTTGGAATTTCAAGAGGGGGATGGGTGTCTTGGTGGCTTAGGAGAGGCAAGAGGTGGTGGGACTGAGGCTGAGAGGGGCCAGGGTCTTGCATAAGAATGGACTCTCTTACTGGAATGGACTGGTACAGGGGCAGGGCTACTTACCAGAATGGGGTCAGAGGGACTATGTGGACTATGCATGGGACTGGAGGTTTTGTCCTTGTGACTGAATGGCTAATACTTTTGAGACATAGCACCAGGACAATGGGCTATGAGCTCAAGTCTTTTAGGGACCAGTGTGGGGAAACAATGACCAGTGGAATAGTGGTAGCAGCAGAAGGAAAAGCATGATGGTAGTGGAGGACCACACACAAAGAGAGTTTGGGCCAGGCTTCAGGGAGGCCTTCCTCTTGGTTCCTTGCAGACAGGACAAGCATGAGGCAGACATCCAGGTGAACTCAGAGCCTGCACAGGAGCTGTGTCTGCTACTGAGCATGGAGATGTGGGGACAGAACCCAGGTAAGAGCCAAGCCTACGGTAAGGCTAATGTTAGGAATGTTCCTGGTCTTCACTAGTGACATCTGCTGGCTCCGTGACCTGCATTTAAAAAAACAGAAATATGTTGGGCGATGTTAGGCAGCCAGCTACCCTGGTAGGAATGGAAATGCCTCAGTAATCTCCTTCATGGGGTCTAGTCTGCTTCTCATTGTTTGAGCTCCTTTCTTTTCTGTTTCTTGACTGACCTTAAAATCACCCAAACCTATCCACTGTCTTGGTTCCTGGCTTTCCCATTTTTGCCCTGCAGCATTTAGGGCTGCAGTCTGTTTTTTTTTTTTTTAACTTGACTCTTGGATCTGCTTTGTGAACTGAGCATTGGCTCCTGGAGCTTTTATCTATATTTTAGATTACCTCAGAGAGGAGACTTTGCCTAGGGTGGACAATGGGTCTCTTTCTGGTTGGAGCCATTTACACATACCCAGTTCCCCTGGAGAGCGGGGATTCAGACAATAGACTTGTCCCTGGACTTTGCATTCTGTAGCAGTCCCAGCACGGCAGCCAAGCTGCTGCCCCCTGGCTTTCCCCAGCTGCACCCACTGAGCCAACTTTCTGAGATGAGGCTGACTTTAGGTAGCCTCCAAGGAAAGAACAAAGGGATGACGCTCCGTAGTAAGCCTTTTGTATTGGCTGTGGGTCCTAAGTTGTTCCTGGGTCTCACCTGATGCTCTCTGGGTCTTTGATTGCTTTATGGATCCTTGTTTGGCTAGTACTAGAGTTTTTCTTTCTTTCTTTCTTTCTTTCTTTCTTTCTTTCTTTCTTTCTTTCTTTCTTTCTTTCTTTCCACATGTATTCATGTATGTGAGGGTATACATGCTTATATGTGTGTAGGCAGAGGACAACCTTGAGTGTCTTTCCTCAGGCACCATTCACCCTTTCTATTTGAGGCAGGGTCTCTAACTGGCCTGGAGCTCACTAAGTAGTCAGGCTAGCTTACCAGCAAACCCCAGGTATCTGTCTGCTTCTATCTTCCCTGCACTGGGATTACAAATGCCTGTCCCAATTAGCTTTTTACCTGGGTGGTGGGGATTTCTGAACTCAGGTTCTCACATTTACAAGACAAGCTCATCATTGATAAGGTCTTCTCCACAGCCTCCATCTTCTTTTTTTTCTATTGTTCAACAGTCAGGCTCATTGACCCTCCATAGTTAGCTACATAGCTAAAGAGAGTCACTGAGATCCCTGATAGCATGCCAGCTCCTTCCCTGCCTTCTGCTCTGGTGTGGAGATGAGCAAGTTTTCATGACATACTATAATATGATGCTGACCATAGTCTGCCTTAACTGAGAGTGGTAATAACTGAAGGGCTTGCACATTGTCTGACACAGAGTTAAACATTTGGGAACAGGTAGCTGTCATTACCACCATCACCATCAGCAGCATTATAACATCTCCCCCAATTCCCGATCCTTAACACCATTGCTGCTTGAAGCGGTGTGTGATCTGTCTTGTGATCTGTCTTCTATTGCTGGGATGAGTCTAGAGTCTCATGTCGTGCTGTCTTAAATCGAAAGGGTCAGTACACGTCATCCCTGCAGAAAGAAGACAAGCTGTTGTACAGGGAGGAAAGCCAGAGACTCTGAAATGTGGGAGTCTCGGAGAATGGTCTAAACACTGGTCACTGTCACATTGGGAAGAGGTGTGTATGTCGGGGGGGGCAAGGCTGGAGTGGGAGTGGAGACAGCCGTGGGGAGGGAAAAGAGGCAGGAAAGACGGACTGGATCAGAAGTAGCGTCCTCTGTGATGTTCCAGTTCTAACTATAACTGATTTGGGTCATGAGGACAGGAGAGGTTGCTGCTGGGACACTGCAGCATCATGCCTGGGCCTAAGGCAGGTGCCAGGAACCTGCCACATTGAACTGATTTCCTGATGACTTAATAAATTTCTTACACTGTGACCTAGGCTTGTTTCAGGGTTGGGGACTCACACATAGTTAACTGAGTAGATTTGGATAATACTGATAAATATGTATGCATGTACACGCATGCACATACATATATATATACATATATATAATGTAAAGCATACACACATAATAGAAAGCATTTGCAGGAAAGCAAGAGAAAGCTTCTAAAATAAAATGAGTCTTTATATCTTTGGATCTTCAGAAAATATTCTATAAGTTAAAAAGTAAGAATCTTATGAATATGCCTCCACAGGCACAAAGCACATGGGAGATAGATAAGTGAGATGGACCCTTCTCTGTAGTTGGCTATAACATTTCCTGCCCGGGAACCCTTTGGACGAGGCAACTCCTGACCAGAGCATCTTTGCCTCATCTGCCTAGTGTTGATAGATAGGCAGTTCTCTCCTTAGCCACCAGCATGGATTGATTCAGTGGCAGAAGAGAGGTAGGTGAGGGTCCTTAATTAGGACTCTTACTGTTTCTGTAACTTCTTGCTCTTAAGCAAGACATTTTTCCTTTAGGCCTCAGTGATCCTGTGCCTGTGGTGAAAAGGCTGCTGAGGTGGGGAGGGCTCACTGAGCCCTGCTTCCCTGCATTCAGCCACAGCCGCTTCACATCTTTCTTTCCCAAGTAAGACATGGTTTGAGAAAAGAGGTTGGTCCTCTCAAGTCACATGGTTTGGATTCTTCAGTTCTTCCTCTGTGACTTCTCTGGTTTTGTGAGGATGCTTATTGAGGCTTAGCCTGGGTATCAAAGATCACTAGTCTCCCCTGGGAACGGTGGGGGGGGGGTGTATAGGTATTTTTCATCGATGCAGCTGTTTATTCTTGCTTGAGAAACTGATTGGCATCTTTCTGGTTGCTCTGTACAGACACTGAGTATAAGTGCCATCTCTAATGTTTCTTAGCTCTGTGCCCCCAATGGTAGTCCCCTAAACGTTCTGAGCTTCCGTTTCCACAGTTTCTAATGGGGAAACTGTGAGGCTTAATAATGACTTCTGTGCCAGGGGCATTCCTGTACCCTGTAAGATGTGAGCATTGGCTCTTCAATATTAGGCAGCTAATAGTTGAACAAGCTGTGAGATTTCCAGCACTGCCCCTGGCAAGCTAACAGAATTTCAGTGTTGTTTTCCTGCAACTTGCAGTTACCAAATCTCTCAGGTTGGAGAGGTAATCTGCTTGTTTATATTCATATTTTTATTTATGTATATGTCTGCATGCAAGTGTCCATGGAGGCCAGAAGAGGGCACAAGATCTTCTGGAGCTAGAGTTATAGGAGGTTGTGAACCACCTGATAGGGGTGTTAGGAACAAAGCTCAGGTCCTCTGGAAGAGTAAGTCCTCTTAACTGCTGAGCCATTTGACTGAAAACTACTTTTCTGGCTTTTCTGAGTCATCTGCATTTCCCTTGGGATCTTCATGATGCATTCTCTCTGCTGTCAATCCCTGTGGCACAGCAACTCTGTCTGAGAGAAGTGTGGGAAAGCGGTCAAGAGTTGGAGAGTCAGTGTTGACATCTTCTGAGGACAAAGCCTGGAGGACACAGCAGGCCACTTGCTACACGTGTCCTTTGTAGAATGAACAGTGCCTTGGAAGTCTGTGTTAGATATGATTTGTTAATGCAGAAGGGAATCATAGAAGCCCAGGCAATGGGAATTTGGGAATGAGAGAGAGGTGGGGACAGGTCCCAGGGCTGTCAGGAACCCATCAAATGTCAGGTAGTAGTGGATTTGGACTAGATTTGGGCTGTTTGCAAGGCAGCAGCCTCAGCTGGAATTTGGTAGGAGCAGAAGCTTGTGGCCTAGGAAGAGAGGAGTCAGGCACCTGGACCAGTTGGATCTCTAAGCTAAAGTCTGCTAAACTAGATGGAACATGAATGAGGGGTAGGAACTAGATAGGTTTGAAGTCTGCAGGGACAGACAGTCGAGCCGAGTTTCACAGGAAGCTAGACCAGTGTACAGGAGCTTGGAGAACTCAGGACTCTGTTCAGGCATGTTAGATTCTATAGTCTAGCAGTGACGTCATCCAGCTAAGCCTCTGGAGCCTCCCATATCTTGACTGCCATGTTAGAATTGGCTCAGGGTGTGAGGTAGGGCCTATTTGCAAATGGAAGTACTTACCTGTATCCATGATCGTGAGGGACGGTGGAAATACATGTATTGTGCAAGAAAGGGAATCCAATAGTTTGAAGGGAGTACAGCCCAGGAGCTGCTGAGCAGGGAGGGGACTTGGAACACATTCAGAGCTCTGGGCCCTGGAAGGCCAGTGAGTGTGTTGGTGGGGTAAGAGGAGGTCAGGATTGGAAGTGTAATGTGATTAACTGAGGTTCCATTTCCCCTATGTGGTGGGAGACACCTCCAAATGTGATCAAAAGATGTGTGCTCAGACTCCTCTGTGCAAGGGAGAGGATGGCAAGAAGTGTGGTTTCCATACAGGAAGAGGTTACAGAGAAATGCTGGGAGCAAGAGAGAGAAAACATCCCTAGAAGCAGGCCTCCTCATTCTAGCAGCTCTTTCCTCATTTGTGATTACTCTTGAGCTTAAGCTGTTGTCCTCTCCCCATTCACCTTTCTTGAGAGGCATGTGCCCAGACATAGGAGTATTCGAGGAAGCCTGGGATTCTGGGGCCTCCTGCCCAGAGCTGTGGCATCCCAAGGCTCAGAAATCAGGATCAGGGCTTCTATGTAACACACAAGATTGTGAGACCCTCAAGCTTGGAGTCTAAAGTTGTGTGACCAATCTTGTGTTCTGTCCTGGTGTAAACTTTGGAACCTGGAAGGACACAGTCATTGGCTAATGTTTTCCAATGCAGGTCCCAAACTTCCTATAAATGCCCTAGTAGTCTACATGGGGAAGATGGAACCTCTCAGGTAAGGGAGAAGCTGGCAGGATGATGCCTCCAGCAGCATGTAGAATAAGATGAAAACTTCATCAGTACGGAAGCCTACTGATAACTGATGGTTATCTGAAAGAGACTGAGATTTGGAGCAATAGGGAATGCATTGCCTCTAAATCGACAAAAAATACTTTTCTACCTTATGCAGAAATGGAGGTTTAAGAGTTACATTCAAGGGCTGGTGAGATGGCTCAGTGGGTAATAGCCCTGCCCTGTAAACCAACCTGAGTTTGATACCCAAATCCTCCAGTGGAAGGAGAGAACCAACCCCTGAAAGCTATCATTTGACCTTCATGTACATGCCCATCAACATGGACACACACAACAACAACATAATAATAAATACATAAGAAATAAATAATAAAGTTTTCTAACTGAAAACATGTTACATTCAACTATTGAAAAATAAGAGACTATGTATTTATAGATGATTTTTTTCCCTATAATTTTGCCAAAGTGTAATTAATGGTACTTACTTTCAGGTACTGGTTCAATTCAGAATTCTTCTGCCCAGTAGCTGTGTAGTTTTGGGCACTGAGCAGGCACATGGCCCGCAGTTGCCTTGCTCCTGGAATTCTCTGGGGATACTGGCCTGTAGACCTCCCCCTTGCCTGGGGAGGTTTCATTCCCCTGACCTCACCCTGGCTTCAAACTCTGTGTCCAACTGTCACTGGCCCCTTGAGGCAGCCATCACATTCAGCAGATCTGGGTCAGTTTTGGAGGTTCAGGAAACTTCCAAGTACATCCCTACTCACTGTGGAGCAGTTTTAGCCTCAGATGTGGGCAGTGCTACTCCACGTAGTTCAGGACAGTCACATGAGGTCCTTGTCTTCCAAAATGGCAGGCAGGATGTGAGACCTGGGTATTCCAGTTCATACTTCCTGTGGTCCACCCCATCTCTTGATGATAACTGTAGGAAGACGCCTCACTGTGGACTTTCCACATTGTCCTCCACCCTACTGGGCAGACTTTGATCTCCTTTGGGATAAGAAAATCTTTATATCATGCCCTGTTCTCCCTCAATCTAGCTACAGTTTCTGATTTAACTTTTGTGCTTTTCTTGAGTCTGCCAGGCTTTTCCTTTCATAGCAAAGCCATCTTTTTAGGCATCAAAGAAACAAAAACAAACGCGGAGTGTATTTATTTCTATGAAAACTCAGTGGCTTGAAACAATACAGAATATCATCTTACAATTCTGGAGGCTGTAGGTCCAAAGCTGGATTCACTGAGCTAACATCAAAGTGCTGGCAGGACAGCCTCCTCTGCAGAGGCAGAATGGGACTCCTTTCTCAATTTCCAGCTTCTGAAAGCCACTCCATTCATTGGCTTATGGCTCCTTTCTCCATATTTAAAGCCAGTGAGGTAACATCCTTCAGTCCTTTCTGTGACTCTGACTTTGTCTCTGTCTCCCCATCTTCCTTTTTTTGTTGTTGTTTAGTTTTTTTGACAATTGGGTATACAGCCCAGGCTGACCTTGGACTCATGATCCTCTGCCTCAACTTTGTGAGTGCTGGAATTACAGGTGGACACCACAGGCCTGGGCTCTTCTTCCAGTTTTAGGCACTCTTATTGGGTCTGTGTGGATGATACAGGATAATCCTTTATTTTAACTCTTATTCATTTACTTTGTGTGTAGTATACTGGTGTGTTGTATATATTGTGTGTGTTGTATGTATTGGTTTGTGTGTGAAGGTTGGAGGTCAATGTCAAGCATCATCCTCTATTGGTTTCCACCTTAATTTTTGTTTGAGACAAGGACTCTTTCACTAAATTTGGAGCTTACCAAATTCGGCTAGATTATCTGGCTAGCAAGTTCCAGGAATTCTCTGTAGTCTCCTTCCAGGACTAAGACTACAGATGCATGTCACCACAACCTGGAGATCCAAACTCAGGTCCTCAAGCCTTCACAGCAAGCAATTTACCAGCTGAGTAATTTCTCCAGCCCATAAATAATCTCTTACTATGAAGTCATCTGATTAGGGACCTTAATTCTGTCTGCAGCCTTAATCCCCCTATCTACTGTAATATCACATTCAACCTTCATAGGTTCCTGGAAGTGGGACAAGGATATCTCCAGAGAGGTTCATGCTCTCTGATCATCACAACCAGTAATAATTCCTCTAACCAAAGGTTTGATTCCTATTATCAAATATCACAGATTTTAAGATTATAATCTTTACCACTGGTTGAATAGAAATCACTTTAGGAATATCAATGAAATTGATGTGACTTGAAACACTTTTGGCAGTGAAATTGAACCCAGGACCCCATCCGTGTTAGGCAAATGCTCTACTATTGAGCCCCCTCTGAGCCCCAGTGTTTTAAATGACTTTCTTCTATCATCCTATATAGATGGCATGAGTCAAGCACGATTGCCCCTGCCACACAAAGGCCTACTCATGAAAATAAGAAGCAACTGTTTTACTTCTCCAAATTTCATTTCATTTTATGTAGGCGGATGAACAATATACCCTGTTCTTGTAAACTGCCTTACTCAGCAAAATCGTGTAGACCTCTTCCTGTGACCATAAATGTCATTGGTATCTTCCTTGTTTATTTAGCCTGTTTCCAAATCCGCTGCCCTTGGGGACCGCAACAATGCCAGGCAGGGTGGGGCTCTGCTGGTGTTTCCTGCAGGCCCAGCGCCTTGGAAGTTCATTAGTTAATCAGAGTGAACTAAGACTGACAGCAGGAAGTAACTGATACTCTGGGTCCTCACCTGACCTGGGGTGACACTCCTGGAGCTGTTCTGACCTCTGGTGCTGACAGCAGAGATTTTTCTGGCAACAATGATGATCTAGGCCCAGTTACCTCATCTGTGTGTTCCTACTCCATGTGGGCCACACAGTCCAATGTGAAGGTTGTGAAAAACTTGCCTACAGCAAAAAGTTTCTGAATGTGCGATGAGCAAAAATTAATTCAAAATCAAATGCATAACAAATCCAGGGGGTTTCTGGCAGTACTGGCTTGTGTCATATGGAATCCCTCAGTTTCCCAGCTGCCTTGCACTGGGCACACGGCTGCACTATCACATCACGCAAAGTAGATTTCTAATACTTCAAACACCTCAGCTCAGAGTCCAGGCTGTGATATGAATTGCTATGTTGTTTGTTTGAACTAATATGAAGTTTCCTATTCTTATTGAAACATAATGGTTTAATTATGAAAAACAATATCTTATGCTTTCTACTGTGCCTCAGCATGTAAGTGTCAAGTTAGTGTAGCCTTGAATTATGTTGTGCTGGATTACTTGATTTAAAAATTTTGCGATTCGAGTTGTTGACTTGGGTTTCATCAAGAATCACTGAATGAATTTCAGCTTAGGATTGGAACAGAATTTTCAGTCATTTGTGAAATAGTCCCAAACATCCTTCTGTTACATACTTATTATGCAAAGTACTATGCTCAGCATTGACAATTTCAAAATCAAAATATTGATTAATTCTAAAGAACGTTGAAGATGCTTTATGTTCTGTAGTTTCTAATACTCAGCCAGGATTTAATTCTTTATGTAAAAAATATACCAGTACACCCTTCTTATTAGTATGCAAATTTGATTTCTTTTTAAATAAATGATAAATTATATACTTACATACCAAAGAATTGTTTTAAAATAAAATTCCTTACGATTTATCATCAATAAATGTTAGATTTGAATATGTTTTATATACCTATAGACTCAGGGCCATGTAAAAATTTCTAGGTTAAAAAGGGTCATGGGTTGATCCTGAAAAATGAGCTTCACATGTTCTTTCTCATAGCTGGATGCTAACTTTGAAATCCTAGATATTTATGTCTCGATTTGAAATTCCAGAGACGTCAGTAACTAATAACCAGCCATGGGTGGAGGGGAGGATGCTTCCTGGGAGGGGAGGTCGAATGCAGTAACATGAAGGGGAGATGAATAATAAGTAGGAAGATCAAATGGAGAGGCAGAGCAGAGCAAGGGTAACAGAAGGGATGACACTACAGGCCTTTAGAAAAAGCTATGTGGAAACCCACCACCTTAAACGCTTCCTACAGTATATGCATATACATGATAAAAAGAGACTAAGAGGAATTACCTTATGACAGGAGGACACTGCCCCTATTAGACACTATAGATTAGCAAACTGAAAGCCTAACGCCAAGAATGGATTTCCGCGTTTGAAGCTGCTGACCCTCCGGCAATACTGGCCATGGCCCCTGCTCTTGGCTGTCCACAAGAACTTCATGGTAAGACCTTATTGCTGAACACACTACGTATGTGAGTTATAGAACAAACAAGGAGAAATCAAGTTAGTGCTGATTTAAAAACCTCCTCTTTACTGGCTTTCTTTCATAGTGCTAGAAGGTGCTATGTATGCTAACTGAAGAGAAAATGAATCATCAACCTTACCCAGCTGTGATCCTACGAGATACAGCAACAAATGGCCTGGATATGCCCACTGGTACAACACTGTCATGAATGTTGTAGGAGTAATTGCTAACTTTCTAGTTGGATTTAAATTCTGCTTCATAGGATGGAGTCCATACCTGACATTGATATCAGGCCTAAGAACTTGAGATTGGACAGGTCATAGGGCATAGGGGAGAGCCTAAGACTAGTTTTCTGGCAAATAGATATAATATTAAACTGACTTCTAATGACTTGCTATGATATCCATATATTAATGCATCTCTCAGCTGTCACCAGAGAAGCTTCCTTATGCAACAGATGGTGATTAACACAGAACCCACCACTAGCCAACATGTAGAGAACAAGAAGTTACAGAGTTCTTATCCCTGAATAGGACACCTATATCAGACTTCTGCCTTCCAAGGCTCAGGGATCATTGTGGACGAGGGGCCTGAAAAATTGTAAGAGCCAGAGGTGGAGGATGATCATGAGGGAATAAAGTTTTCCAGACTGTTGGTCAATTACTCACACAAACTCACAGCAACAATGACAGCAAAAGTCTCATGTAAGCTCAAACCAGACACACTTGCAGAACAGATGTGGGGAAGTGGGTCAGAAACCCAAACCTTACCTGGAGAACTATTGGCAACCAATGGATGCTGAGAGAGGAAGAGTCAGTCTCTTTTGAGGGTGTATCTCTTGGCAAGTTAGCTAGGTTCCAGTGCATGAATGGACCTTTAGTGAAGGACATTTGGGGGACACAAATTAGACTCCATAGGCTTTCATATATATATATATATGACATTTAATATACATAAGAGTATATTAATATACATAAGAGTATATTAAATTGGGAGGTAGTAAAGGGAGGTGTGCATAAAGGAGGGGATCTAAATCTAATAAAGAGAATCACAAACATAAAAAACAAAAATAGGAACATACACCTGAACAATAGATAAATTTGTATTTTGTAAACATAAATTCTTGTGAAAAAAAATTGGGCATCGTAGATAGAAAAAGTTGAGCAAGTCTTGCTCTAAGACACATTTGTGTGGGTCACGATGATCTGGAGGAATGTGAGGAAAGTGACAGGGACTCCTGGAGACCTAAGTAGCTCAAAGGCTTCGGTGTAGCCACTACAGAAACACATGCCAGGGAAGATCCAGATTACTGGGCTGGAGGTCGGTACCTCAAGAGCTGGACAAGGATCTGTCTCACTTTGTCACAGGTGAGTTTCTGTCTCTCAAACAGAGTGGACTTCCCCTTCAGTCCAACCTCACCTTGCTATGCCCAGAAAACCACCATACCCTTCAACCCTAAGAGTAAGATTTAAAAAAATATTTTATTTATCATTTTTGTCTTGTGTATGTGTGTGAATGAATTGCTTGCATGGGTATGTGCCCCTGGGTTGTGCAATGCCTATGGAGGTCAGAAGAGGCCGTTGGATCCCTTGGAACTAATGTTATGGTCAGTTGTTAGCCACCATGTGGGTGCTGGGAATTGAACCTGGGTACCCTGCAAAGGTAGCCTGTGCTCTTCACCACTGAGCCATCTCTCCAGTCCCTGAGAGTAAGTTTTGATTTCCACTTTCTAGAACCCTTTACCCACTTATTATTTATTCTTCTGGGCTTTTTGTGAAGAAATTCAAGGATTTGTTTAACCCAGCAGTCAATGGTCACTTAAAATAATAGTACATCTTGTCCAAGTCCTAAAATAAAACCCAGAGTAAGAAGGCAAGCAGGGGAAGTGGGTCGAGAAGGCTGACAGCATTTACAGTGCTGTTAGCAGAGCTGGACTCTCCTGTTCTTTGATCCCTCTTTCTCCTGACATGGGCCCGAGTCCCAGCCTTCTGTTTGTCTTGATTAAAGTCAGCCTCCACCTTCTCCAGAGCCCCTCTGCCCTTCTGTGGACACAGACTGCATTCACCACCAGCTGCTTTGCCCAGGCCCCATGCACACTTTATGAAAGGCGTTTTCACTTGGATTGAACAGACACTGTGTTTGTGTGTGGTATTCATGGGAGAAAATGAATCACTGTAACGTGGGGTAAAGATTTAGGGTGTTGTGTTTGTCCCAAGCAAGCACATAAACACATCAGAACTCACGGGAAACCTAAGGGGCGGGCACAGAGTGCTTCGGGGTCCCCAACAGTGCAGCACATTTTCCATATGTCGGACCTCTCTGGGCTCTGCCCTCTCACAGGCGTTCTCCAAGTCCGAAGGAAAGTTTGAGGTTTTTTGCATTTCTGTTTGTGGTCCCGGCAAAGGCTTGTGATCAGAGGGCTCCATCCAGCGAAATAACACCGCCTTTATACACATTTGCTTCGCACGGAGGCCAGAGTTGGAAGCAACCGTTGTGAAACGTTAAGGATTTTTCTGGCAGTGGGAAAGGGATTTTTTTTCCCCTTCCTCCCTCCCTGCCGAGGAAAAACAGTTCTAAGGAGAGTCACTTTGTAGTTGTAACTCCCATTCACAGACTCCCAGTCCTAGAAGCTGTGAATCTCCCAGGACCTGCGTGGTTGGCAGGTACTTTCTTCTGGGTCCTCATCGCCCAGACTCATGAGTTTGCAGAAGTGCATCTTCCCTAGGAGGGAGGTCGGTAAGTGCAGCTTCTACATCTGTCTTGGGGACTTGTTTGGGGCTGATCCTTTTGGACGTCTTCCCAGAGAGGGGTGGGAGAGTGGTTTTCCTTACACCGTGCAGAGTATGTGACAGTGTGCAAACGTGTGTGTGTGTGTGTGTATGTGTGTGTGTGAGACACTTGTGGCTAAGGTCTGTCTTTGTAGGGGCTGGATGGGCTCTCACCATGTACTTGTCAGAGGGGTGCGCATCAAGTCGTGCGCCCCCCCCCCCCCCCCCCGCAAGGCGGTGAGGTTGCCTAACTGCCTCTGTGGCTGGTACTGGCAGGAGGAAAGAGGGGCATCCGTGTTCAGGGACCCGTAGCCGTCGGGTCCTCACATCAGAGGCAGACTGTGAGAGGGAGTTGCAGCAGCTTGACAGGATAGCAGAAAAGATGGGGATCTCCCAAAACTTGTTTCTGAGGGGCTGCACTGGCCTGGTTGGAGACCCTGTCTTACCCAGGTACACCCCATGAGATGAGGTCATTTCTTATGACAGCCTCCTGCCGTGTGTTCTGGAACCAGACAGAAACAGATACAGGGCAGAGGAGGTTAACCCTTCTGCCCAACTGTGAAAGTCAGAGCTGGTGAAACTTCCGTTTCGCTTTAACTCTGGCAAAGGGAAGAAACACATGGTTTTCTTTAAAAGGGAGAATGAGGCAAGTCAAAGGCAAGTCTAAGTTTTCCAGCTCCAGGAGGATAGGGCTGAAACCCTTGGGATCTTTTGGCTAGGTTCCACAAAACCTTACTCTAAACTCGGAAGATAGGCAGAAAGAGAGCAGGCAGGCACCTAATCTGGGGTCTGGAGTTCCGGCTCCAAGAGTGACAGGTTACCTAATTTTGGAAAAGGCATTCAACCTTACTGTGGCTCAGTTTCCTCCTTTGCAAAACAGGGATCATAAATTCCCACCTCACAGGGGATCAAGTCAGAGAACACCCTGAATAGTATGTGTGTGTAACACAGTAAGCCTGTCAACTCACAGAAGTAGCTCCTTTAGGTGGCCCAGCAGCTGTTATAGACAGCATCTCCAGTGAGAAGAGGCCATGGCTTCCTCTGCTGCAGAGAGTGGGCCCTTCTGGAGGTAGACTGCGTGGGTGCATCTTTTCCCTTTGGGGTATTCTGCCCCTGTAGGACCTGATCTGGTTCTTAGCAGGCACTCAGTATTTGGTGGAGCCATCTTCTCAGCCTTTCTTCACTTTCTGTGTCTCCTTCAGTGAGGTTTCCCTGGTAACAGACTAAGGCAGAGATGTGAGATGGGAAGTTTCCTACAGAGTGCTCTGGGCACAGCACTGGTGAGGGGAAGGGAGACAGCAGGACAGACAGAAGGATAGGATGGGGTTTCAGTGCTGGCTTTGGCTGGTCTAGCTGCTCCAAGGGAGCCTGGTGCCCTTACAATGAACAGATAGTGCATGTAGGCTGCCCCCGGTCCTGGAGCATCACCTTGGGTATGGTAGCCCTGAGGCTCCGAGCAATGCTGGGAAGACTCATCTGTGATCTGTCATGAGAAGCCATTGGTTCTGGGAATAAATGCCTCAGTTGTGGGGTGAGAGGCTTCTCTGGGTGACGCCACTCAAGAAATCTGATAACGTGCCTAATTTTTTATGACTTCAACTGTCTAGAAGTTTGGGCATTAAATACATGATCAGTTTGATCATGTTGTCCAGTTGAATGCTTATAAGGCGGTGTGATCTTAGCTTAGTCCCTTTCTATGGTAGGACTCAGTCTCCCTGTCTACAAAGTGGGGTAGGAAGTTGAGAGACTGAAGATGACCTCTGGGAGCTCTTCTAATTGTGTCATCTTTGCAAGTGTAGTTGCTTAGCAGGTGGCCATTCTGGTTGGTTGTATCAGGCTAGAGCACATGACCACAGGTGTCTCACTTCCTTTAGAAAACAGAAACCCAGACAGCTGAGGATCCCTGTGAGAGGACCTGCTATGGGAAGGGAGGGGTGGGCTTCCAAGGCAAACAGGCTGGAGGCAGGATGAGTTGGAGTTGGAAATTCCTGCTGTTTACTTTCCCCCACTCCAAGGAAGATTTACAGCCCCATCAGATACTGTGTGTGTAGTTGGGAGCTTTATAATGATTCCTGGGTAAGCATGGCTAGAGCAAGGTCTGTTTTATTTCTCCCTTCCTGACCTCTTAGTTTTTTGTTTATTTTTCCATTTCTTTTTTTTTCACATAATCTGTAATGTTTATTTTGTTGCATTTTAGCTTACATTATTTAAAAGTATTTATCCATTTGGAAAAGTTGTGTTAACAAAGCCAGAAAATAATAGATTTATTGAGTTAATTAGCATATTAAAACAGTAAAATATAAATTTAGAATAACATTATTAAAGACAAGCAGGAACAAATAGAACATGTTAGCAGGCAAAAGTTTCCACTGCAGTTTTCATAAGTGAGAGGCATTTGGCTGAAAATTTCCTTATATATGCAAATTTTAATGTTTTTTATTAACTTTTAAAAGTTAGCATAGAAAGCAATGGGATTCGTTATGGTATTTTCATATATATGTGCCATTATACTTTGTTCTAATTTATCCTTCTCTAATTTTCAATATACAAAGAGTGAAATCACTTTCCTAAACACTTGGAATTCATTTACAACAAATTATTTGTCTAGAGCATTCTATGCTCCAGGCACTGAGTTGGGCACTGGGGATCCAACTGTATGAACTACATAAGCAATGGATGGCACAGAAAAGCAAAGCCAGAGGGCTGCAAGAGGCACTAGCTGGGGAACTCACCTCGTCTGGTGGGTCAGGATGGGACTGTGGGAGGAGGTTCTGTTTGAGTGATTTTTCTGTAGGGCATGAGAGCTAGGTGTTAAGTCATGGGCAGGGTCTGCTGCAGCAGTACATGTCAACAAACCGCCTAAGAGGATGAGGCCAAAGGATCAAGAGTTCGAGGGCAGCCTGTCCTAAACTTTTCTAGGTGAATGTGGTGGTGCATACCTGTAATCCTAATACTTGGGAGACTGAGACAGGAGAGTCGCTATGAGACTGGCCTACACTACAGAGAGTTCAAAGTCAGTCTGGGTTACTTAGGGAGACCCTATCTGAATAAACAACAAAACCCAAAAACAAACATGCCAGGGACAGGATGGAAGAGCCAGCCCTAGGAAAAGGGGGCTGGACCTTGAAGGTCAGGGACTAGAGAAGGCAGCAGGCCCAGACCTTGCTGCCGAATCCAGCCACTGTGGGGAAGGAAGGTCTTTGCTTCTGAGGCAACATTCTTCCTGCTATCAGCCAGCCGTCTCTGTCCCTGGCTCCCAAGCATGCATCTTGTTATGGTTCTCCCTGTGCCTCCCGGAACGCCTGTCCGTAAGTTCAGGGCTCCTCTACTTCCTGAGTGTATTCAGCCCCAGTAATGAGCTGGGGCCACCCTGGCTGGGGTTATCGCATCTTCCCCACCCTGCAAGGGCAGCGTACTGTTTGTTTGATGGGGGAACCAGTCTTAGGCACTGGGAGTTTTACCAGATGGCCATGGGAAGGACTGAGATTTGAATCCATGCCAGTGTGTCTGTTGGAAAGCCTGTGTTCTTTGTATATCACAACACTGCCGGAAAATAACAGTGATACAAACATACATATACACATACCCCCCACACATACATACACATTCACATACACACCCTACCACCATGCATGTATCCTCCCACATCCTCTCCCACCACACAGAACATACACACAACACATACATACCATACATACACACATTTGTACACATATACACACGAATACACACATATACCCACATGCACATATATGCACACATTTGCACACATATGGATGCACACATACACACATATACAAGGTGGAAGGTTCTGGTAACTTTATACGAATGGAGAAGTTATTCAGACACAATGACAAGTGGAAGCACCTGCATGCAAATCAGTATGTGTGCATGCATGTGTATGTATATATGTATGCATATGTTTGCATATGTGTGCATGTGTGCATGCGTATGTCTCTATGCTTACCATATGTAAGTGTGCATGTGTCTATGCATGTGCATATGTGTATATATGTGTGCACTTGGACATGTATGTATATGATGGATGAAAGCAGCCTGGGCCAGCATTGATTTTTATCATTTTCTATATTGATTCTTCAGCTTGCCTTCAATTTTATGTGTTCCAAAACAGAATTGTAAAGGTAGTCCCTTCTTCATGGCTACCAATCTTAGCCCCTCTCCTTCTATGGATCATCTTTTTGATGCATTTCCACATGTCGGGCATCACCAAACCCCAGAGTATACAAACTAGCTCCGTATTTGTTTGCTGATTTACCTTAGATTTACAATCATAAGTGCAACATTCAGGGAACTTAGCACAGTGCATCCAGCAGTGTAGGCACATTCCTAGCAAGATAAGGAAGGGCTGGCTGGAGAGGCAGCTCAGTTAGTAGAGTGCTGAGGCCCTAGGTTCAATCCCAGCAGGACAAACCAGGCATGGTAGCACAGCCCTGTAATCTCAGCACCTGGGAGAAGTTCAAAGTCATCCTTAGCTACCTAGTACATTTGAGGCCAGACTGGGCTAAATGAGACCCTGTCTAAAAAACATTTTTTTCCATCACACCAGAAAGCTATTATATGCCCTTTCTAATTGATTTGAGGCCATATAACATGTGACTAAATTTTAAGGTCTGTTTAAATAATGTGCAGCGTCTGCTTCAGTGTCAGTGATGGAAACAAAACCCGTGCCCGTGAGGGGTGAACAGGCCTCACAGTGGGCTCAAGTAGAGACTCAGCACCAGGCAGGAAGGGATTCTTAACTAAAGGTGCTCCAAGGATGTGAGATCCAGAGAGTGACCCAGGCTGTCACTAAGAGTGCGAGGGCTGCATCTCTTGGTTCTGAGAATGGGATGAGAGACAGGTCTGAGAGGGGAAGATGGAGCAGGTAGATGCCTCATTGTGGGAATGAACCCAAAGATGTAAGAGTTGTGGGGGCTTCATGTATACCCATGAGTTCCCAAGCCTTCCTGGAAGTCCCAGTCAGTCCTGGGCAGCTGGTGGGTGCTCAGTTGTCCCTTCTGAAGCTTCTCTAGCCTTCCTGCTGCAGCCCAACGTGGCTCAGGATGTGGAGGTAATGGGTTGCTTTCATGGCAAGTGCACACAGAGCCTCTGAGAGTGGACTGCAGGTACCATTGTGTGTACGGGCTTTCAACTGTCTGATGATGTTGCACACAGAAATGGGCAGGTTTGAAATACAGAGCGATGTGGCTCCTGGGCTCTGCAGTTCCCTCTTCCTCACAGAGGGTGGATAGAGGCCTGTGGTTAGGGTGAGGTTTATGGTATTTGAGCTGCAGTCTGTCAGTCAGAGAACTTGCTTAGGGCTTATACTAACCCATTGACAAATGAGAATCCTGGTGCATATAGGAGAGAATGGCTTGTGGCGGGTCACAGAGCCAGGGAGCCGCAGTGCTGAGCGCACAGGACTCCGGGCCAGTGTTCTCTTCTCTGCCTATTCTAGCCACTGCCTCCTCAGTCCTCATGCTAGGGTGTGGGAAAATGCACCCAGCCTGCTACAGGCTCATCTGCTTGTCTTTCTTGTATCTGTCTGTGCATCTGACTTCAGTAACCCTCTCTCCTGCTTTCCTTTGTCCTGTCCTCTCTGCTTTTTGCTCTTTCAGTCCCTTCTTCTAATTACTACATAGCATGCACTTTATGCCAGGTCTATACTAGGTACCAGGCTACAGAGGAACACACGAGCCACAGTTCCTGGCATGGGTAAGGCAGATGCACAGATGAGAGAGGCAGACATAGGGTGCTGTGAGAACACAACGGGGCAGCTCCTAATGGTGGAGTTGGGGATGATGTCATTGAGGGCTTCCTGAGGATGTGACTGAGGCAAACCGTAAGGAATACGTGTGACTTTGTTGGGAAGCAGGGACTGGCAGTCCGTCTATCCAGAGGGCTGTGCTGACCTGGGGAGGTGGAGGAACATCTGTAGGAGACAAGCCTGAGACCTCAGTCAAGGATTTCACATTTTTATGCATCGAGTCAGTCATATCAAGACAATAACAAATTAGGGAAAGAAAGAAGGGTTTTCTTCATCTTTAAAGTGTTGCTTTCTGATGTGAATCAGGAGGCTGCGTTCCTCAGATAGCTGTGTGGGCAGAAGGAGTGGGGCTAGTTACTGCCTGGCACGACTGGGCACAGTCCTGGATTCAGTCCTGCCCAGTCTGAAACACATCCCAAAGCTCAACCCCACCCACGGGAGCACCTCTGACATTCTTTAAAGAGCCAGAGAAGATTAGGGGCTTTGCTGCCTCCCCCTGCCTTGGAGCTGCAGAAGCCATGAGGGTCCAATTCCACCAGGGCCGTGCTGGGTGGAGCCGCTCCTGGCCTCTCCCTGTCAGTGGAACAACAAGAACTGGCTTTCTGTGTTGCCAGGTGGAGAGGCTGGCAGGGTGCTGGCACTTCACAAACCACCTCAATCTTGGCCTTAAAATAGCACACCCAGGCTAGCAGGACTCCCTCCGGCTTTGTTAACGCTTTCCAAACCTGTCCTGGGATGAGGATAGTGGGACAGGCGGAAACCTCCAGGGGCTCAGCCTAGCAACATATACCATTTTTCTTATAAGGACAGGGCTGTCTGCTTAACCCTGGCTCTGCAACTGACCTTTGCACCTGGCAAAGCTATTCCACCCTGCTGGGTCCACCTAAGGAAAAGGGCGGAAATTTGTCCACCTTCCAAAGGCTAACTGGGCTGCAGATACTGGGTTGACCACACTCAGCACCACAGCTGAGCCATAGCAAGTTGTGCACAGCAGAGGCTGTTACTGTCATTGTCACAGGGGTTCTGTACCTCCAGGTGTTTTCCTTCACCCTGTATCTGTGAACTAAACCAAGGGTTAAGGCGTTGTCACTAAACTCTATTTCCTTGTGGAGAATATTCTCATTTTCCCCAACCTGAAGCTTTGAGGAATTAAGAGTGAAGTATGTGTAGGTTTTTAAAAGTCCAATTAACCTGAGTCTAATGACATGCCCTAGATGAGGGAAATGTCCATGAGAGCTCTTTGCAAACTGTAATGTGCAAACAAATGTAGAAAGTCATTATACGGCATCAAGTTGTTTATTTACTCACTCAGTTATGGGTTGACTCATTCATTCAGTAAATGTTTATCAAGCCCTTATGAGGGCCTGGCATATTTGGGGACCCTGTGGTGATCAAGGCAGATAAAGTCTGGGGGTGTCATATCTTAGATGAAGCAGATGGATAATTCACACGGACTCATGTAGGTTAATAGGCTACCGTCCAATGGGGGCAAGTTCCCTGAAGGAAACAAACAAGGGGAAGACAATAGGAACCTTGAAGGACTGGTTGAGACTGAGTGGACCGGGGAGGCAGCATTTGAAAAGGCTAGGCAGGAAGAAGCCTGCCTCAGGAGGAGCTGGAAGAAGAGACTTCTTGGAAGAGGGAACAGCTAAGGCAGCACGTGCTTGTCTGGCTTGAGAATCACTTTGAAGGCTAAGGTGACTGTGGGGTCCGGGCTAAGAAACAAATGACAGGAAGCAGGAAAGGAGCACACTCTTCCTCCTGCCACCATACAGTCCCAGCATGCTTAGCAGGTGCCCCTGCCTCCTTACCCCTCAATGCCTCTCTTCACTCTGATCTCTCCTTTCACTTCTCAGAGCCAAGACCAGAGCAGGAGGGCTGAGCTCACAAGCCCAGGCTCCAAGGTCTAATCAAGGAATCTCTCCTGACTCCTCTTCCCTGATTCCCTGGAAAGCCATGCATTGGCTTGTAGGGTACTGGGCAGAGTAGGAAGCTTCTCTTCTGCAGGGGGCTTGAGAGCCCAGGTGTAATGGAGTTTCTACCTTGGGGAGCAAACCATTGTCAACGACTAGGGGTCAGTCCAGGGTCTTGACAAAACTTAGGAATGAATTCACTTGGCAGAGGGTGAGAGAGAATGGATCACCTGACAGTAGAGAGGGAGACAGGAACTAGACTCAGGCCCAGGTGATGGAGAGATCATAGACGTGGTGAGGAGTGTCAGACCTGGGGTCCAGCCCCCCGACTTTCTACCAGAGGGAGACCGCCACAGTGGATGTCTGGGAACTTCAAGAGAGGCTGTGGATACACAGAGCAGGCATCACTGACTGACGCCCCCGTCCTCAGAACTTTAGAAATTTCTGCAGCATCCTCCAGATTCAGCCCCACAATGGGGGACTGTCCCCATGCCTGTGGACAAAGGGAGTCTTATATTCAGAATGCCCTCCCAGGGCCTCTCTTGTGACCATCCTGGCTCCTAGCAATGGCTGGGTCTCCACTGCCTTGTGTGGAATGTTGAGGACGTCCTACAGATCTCACCCATACTCTTGTAACCCGGGAGCCAAAAATACTTGGTGAGGAGTCAAACATGTGGTCCTTTACCAGAGAGGCCACATAGAGCCCAACCTGGCACCCATAGAGGCTGTTCTTAGAAGAGGAGTGGGGAATGCTCTCTGGAGGTACATGGTTAGATGGAACCCTGAGGTCCGGCACTCTAAGAGCATGTGAGGGAAAGGCTTGCTGGTCACACGACAATGAGCACTGTGGTACACACAAGGTCCATGTCTCTTGAGACTGTGATTTTCATTGTACTTCATGAAAGTTAAGTCATGGATCTTAAACTGGAACATGCTTAAAATCAGAGCGAGCACCCGGGGGGCCTACAGTGCATGCCCTGCCCTCAGGAGGAAAGGGCTGGGGCTTGAGAATTCCTCTGGCCCATGCATCTGTTAGGGAAAGCTGTCATGGAGATGCTTTCCAAGAGAGGGTGCCTAGCCTGTGGATTCAGACACACCTCACTTAGTGCCCTGATTTGGCAACTTGCTACCCATGTGACCCTGGGTAAGTTGCTTGTGACTTTGCTTAACCAGTGCTTTGCCGTGACTCAGGGTCACCAAACACAGCACAGAGTGAACAGGTGCTCAGTGAACTTTCAGGTGGTGACTTGGCCTACCTGTAACATGGTTATGGTAGTTCTTAGGTTGCTCATAGGATTGTGTGTGATGGTATCTTTTCTTTTCTATTAGCTTTTACAAGGATGGAGAATCTAACTCAGGGACTCACACATGTGAGGCAACTGTATTACCACAGAGCTACATTCCTAGTCCTTTCTCACATTTTCTGTTGAGACAACATATTCACTGCCCAGGCTGGCCTTGAATCCTCCTGCCTCAGCCTCTTGAGTAGTTGGTGTTACAGAAGTACAGTGACTAGGCCTGGTTTGCAATGATTTTACAGGAAGCTCCTGGTAGGTGCCAGGCAGCTGTCTGTAACCCTTGTCTTTCCAGTCACGCCTTTGCTGCCTGTGGACATCAGGGGCACACAAGGGCAGAGTAGGAGCCTCACTGTACTCTGTGCTCTGGAAAGGGCCTACCTCCTGGGTGCTCCCTGCCAGTCCAGATGGTAGATTTTGTACTGAGGCTCAGCTTCCAATGCTGGCCGTCCCCTGTTTGGAACAAGCCTTTTCACATGGAGAAGTCAGATGGCTCTGGCAGGGAGTCTTCGCACAGATCTGTGCCAGGTTGGACATTTACCCAGAGTCACCTGTCCAGAACAGGTGGTGAAGGCAGCATCTGACAGCGTCCCATCCCTCTGAGCTCGGGTGTGACTTAGGGACCGGCCTTCAGGTGAGAGAGGAGTGCTCCCCACTTACACTTACTTACCCAGGCTTGGAGCCTTGGAAGCCTGGATACATGGAGCTTTGGTTCCTGAAGTTGGAGAGAGCATCAAGGGACATGACATCCTGAATGGCTGTACAAGAAGGCCGGTGGGAACCAGGTGAGTTAATGTCCCTCAGTCAGCATCTGGAGCCAGTGACTGTTTCTCGTAGGAGGAAGTTGGCCCTCCCAGCCTGAATGGGGAGGGTTTTGGTTGCTAGGAGTTAATATTCTGTTTGAAGGTTGTTAAGAGAGGACCAGTAGGGAAGGCTACTTGGGCAGGAACCCTGCTGTCACCATGTTGCATGACGCAGTCTCTCCAGGCAGGGTGGTTGGAGGGATGCCCTGGTTGTGACTCTGCAGGTATCCTGGAGTTTCTGACATCCAGCTGTTCTTGTCCTTGTTATTGAGAGTGTGGAAGCAACTGGAGAGAGGAGGGAGGCCAAAAGGCCATGGGCATCCAAAGGATGCTTTCCCGTTGCCATGGTCAAACAGACCCCACTGTGGGTATCTCTGATGGTTTTGGTGGTGAGAAGAGAATTCCTTCAGCCTGTCAGCCCTTCTGCTCACTTTAGACCGATGGTTGCTCTGGTTCTTCATCCTTTGGCTTGTAGTGTGTTTGCTTTCTGTTGCTGGGAACTGAGGTGACTAGCACGTGAGTGAATGGAAGCAGACACTCTGAAGTCATGGGGGAGCATCTCTCCTTCTGCCCTTGTTGGGGGGACATCATCCTTTTCAAAGGTGATGGCTGCAACTGAGGAGCCAGTTGGAGTTGGGTGTGGCTTCCTGAAGCAGCCTGGGGTCTCTGCCCTCTATGACTTC
Source organism: Eospalax fontanierii (assembly GCA_035773235.1). Taxonomy (NCBI): domain Eukaryota; kingdom Metazoa; phylum Chordata; class Mammalia; order Rodentia; family Spalacidae; genus Eospalax; species Eospalax fontanierii. The sequence goes on along the minus strand of CM069524.1, from coordinate 151,472,787 downwards.
CCCTTCCCTCAGCCTCTGTGCTCTCTGTCCATCTCTCTGCTCTGCACTTACTTGATGACCAATGAGCCCAGGAGAGGCCCTTCCTTTATCTGCCAGGGTAGCCATGTCCCTTGCTGGAAGTCCCTGCTTGTCATTTATTCCATAACAATATTTCCTTCCCCATCTGGACACTCTTCCTGCCCCAGGCGTGATGCTGACATCTCTTTACACTAACCCTGACCTCACACGGCACGGGTGGCCCCACTTGAGCAGCAGGATTTACTTAGCTAAAAAGGGGTACGCACTGGGCCCTAACCTCACCTTCTGGCTCCAGACTTCTCATTCTTCACTGCCCTGAGAACAAAACCAAAACAAAATGGCCATAGAGGACAAAACAAAACAAAACAAAACTCAAGCTGACAAGATGATTTAGTGAGTAAAGATACTTAACCACACAAGCCCAGGGATCTCAGTTCAATCCCTGATCTACATGTAAAAGTGGAAAGAGAAAACTGATTCCATAAAGGTGTCATGTAGCCTCTATGCACGCGCGTGTGCGCGCACACACACACACACATACACATACATGCCACTGAATCACAGTTCTGTAGCGTTTTCTAATTTTTTTCTACCCATAAGCCATTTTAGAATTAGAGTCTTCTGAGTACTCATATATAAATAGTTGAGGCAGAATTGTTTTAGGAGAAAGTAGGCAAGAAGCTGGCAACCTGCCCATTGTCAAGTCTTCCTGCCCTCTTTTTGGATCCCAGCACAAGATGCCCAAGAGCATAGGGAGGTGGGGGTCCTTTTGAACCTGCTTGAGCATACAGGGGTCTTATTCTTAAGTACTCTTTGAACTGTAATGGGATGTGGGGTTTCTGACCTTCCTTCAACATCCCCAGTGTCCACTCTGAGAACTTGGTTCTGATCCAAATGCAGAAGGGTCTTGCTACATCTAACCCCACACTTAGCTTTCAAGGCTGTGCCCATGGTGAGATGTTCCCGTCATTTCAGTCCTGACACTTAATACAAGCCTTTGTTGTAAAAGTCTCCACACTAGGAGTAATACCCATTAGTACATCTGTGGTTCTCAGGAGGCTGTAAAGGACCATGTCTTTATCGTGTACAACACGAGTGACCAAATCATAGTGAACATCAGAAACTGTCATGTAGATGATAGAACATCAACAGGAACTTTTGGGGATGAAGAGAGGGTTTAGAGGGCAAGATGCTTACTGCACAAGCATGAGGACCTGAGTTTAGATCACATAATAGCTGTCTCGGAGACTTGCATCTGGTGGGGCAGGGTCGAGACAGACAAGATTTCTGTGGTCTGTTGACCAGTCAGCATAATCCAAACAGCAAGCTTCAGGCTTAGTTAGAGATTTTATCTCAAAAATCGAAGTGGAGAGCAATAGAGAAAAGACATCCAGTGTTGGCCTCTGGTCTCTACAAGTTCATGCACAGGAGAACACACTTGTGTATATAGAGTACACCCACCACCCACCCTTTAGCAGGAGAATTTTATATCTGCATTGCTCCTTGGGGCTAGCAATGCATTTCAATATGTAAGATATTGTTTATATTGAAACACAACTCACCATTAGCAGACACATACTCCCATATATGGAGAGCAAAAATCCAAAGAGGTAAAATGAAATGGCCCAAGAGCCTAGTGTTTTGATTCAGAAGTCAGCTTCAAGCTAGGAATGAACTCCCAGTTCTTTCAGATTTCTATTGAAATCAGGACTCATCTATGTCAGCCTAGACAAGGTTGCCTGGTGTCTGCCAGAAACATGAAGAGGTCCGTGCCCGAAAGAGCACAGAGCAGATGGGGTTGCTGAGCGCAGCTTGTGCGTGAGCACGCCGACTGGGAAGAGGGAGGTGAAGCCTCGGGAGCTGCCTTGCCTGCCTGAGTCGCTGGAGGAGAGAAAGAAGCAGCTCCGGGCCCGGCAGTCCCCCTGCACTGTGACCCAGATGCTGGGGCCAGTGCAGAGAGAGGATCCTCATGGGTCTTGCACCGTGGGGTCAGAAGCGCGTCTGTAATGGACAGGCGCAGCAGCTGGAGTGTGGCTGCCTTGTTCTGCCAACTGGCGGTAGTCATCACCAATATGAGCTTCGGCAGATCCACAGACACTCCCCGCTGCCAGGGTGCCAGGGACCGGCACCCCGTCCCTGCTGCTCACGGCATCTCTTACCTGACCAAGCTAACCGTGAGTAACTTGGGAGCCTTTTCCTCAGTTTTGCATTGGAGAAAGCATATCGGGAAACAGCCCACCAGGGGATTTCCCAGGCCCAAATAGTGACAAAAGAAGGTTTACTGAAATCAGGAGCCTTTCAAATCAGACAGTGCTGTGAGACCCAAGGGCACATGGAAAAACTCTGGGAAGGCAGTTAAACAAGGTTTCTGAGCGCACATCCTACAGAAAACTATCAGAAACATCAGAGCAAGCTTCAAGATTGTGGTTTCCAACACAACCTTGGAGTAGACTGGAAATCAATGAAATTGTTTCTACTTTCTGTTTTCAATATAAAAATAACAGAGTAGACAAATATACAAGGTCCTTCATGAAATCATATTTTCTGTATGTGTATGTGTGTACTGTGTGTGCATGTGTGTACAAACATGTGTGGGTGCCTGTGGAGGTCAAAAGTTGATGATGGTGGCTGTCTTCCTGAATTGCTCTCTGTTACCTGAGGCAGGGCATCTCACTGAACCCGGAGCTGGCCATTTTGGCTAGTCTAGCTGGCTTGCTCTGGGGATCTCGTATTTCAGCTTCCCAAGTGCTCACACTATAGAAGGGCCATGCTACCTTCCCAGTATTTATGAGGGTGCTGGGTTTGAAACTCTGGTCCTTATGTTTTCAGGGCAAGTGCTTTACTCACCGAATCATCTCCTGAGTCCTGATCATAGGAAGTTTTTCATGCTTTCACTTTATTATACCACAATAAGGTGTTACTCCATGAAAATCTTCTCTTAGCTCTATATGCTTTATTTATAAATTCATAAACATTACATATGTATCTTATGTGTGGCTAAGCAGTATGTACCATGGTGTAAAATATAAATTTATACTGTGAATCAGAATCACAAAAGCTTAAAAGGCAGGATTCTAGAGCCTTGAGTAGGAGGACATGGGCTGGTGGAGGTGTGGCCCTATTCTTGAGGTATGCCTGACTTCTTTGGACACAGTGGCCTCCTCCCTGCTTCTGAGCTAAGGACTTCCAATCCAGTCAGCTCGCCTGCCCCTTTCCATCTTTATCCTCTCCCAAATGGGTGAGTGGATCCTTGAGCTGCAGTAAGAGTCAGAGGTGGGTAGCAGAGCAGTCTCACATGCCTGTCCTCTTCTCTTTACATCTCCTCTGATGGCGGTTGTTGCCCGATTCCAGCCAAACCACACAGGCCAGGAAACAGCCACAGCAATTGCTGAAGGAAGCAGGGGGTGGCCACATGAACTCAGATGATATCTGGGCAATATGCTTCCCCAGCATCGAGCTGCTTGCCAAAAGCAGATAATGAAGTGCATGTATGTGCATGTGCATGAGCGATAGAAACATGCCACATGATCCATCAGTCAGTGTCATGCTGTGTCTACGACAGTTCAAAGAACACTTAACACTTAGCCATCTCATCTGCTGTCTTACAAAGTCAGCCTTGAACCTTAACAAATGCCAACAAAGAAAAAGTGTCCAAGACACATCCTGTGGCTATGATGCAATTAAGCTGGAATTTTCTAATAAAAAATTCAAGAAACTGTAAGATGTAAACTTGAAAATTAACCCCATGAAATCAACAATAAGCATGGCAGGGTTCTAAAGAGCCATGATTTCACTGGACATCAAAGCTGCAATTACTGACCACTTCTAAGAAATAACAGTAAGAGTGCTGGGGCTGTGACTCAGCACTGGCCTAGCATGGATGAGACCCTGGGTTCCACCCCCAACACCACAACAGAAGAGCAAGCTAACTAGTAACTAGCCAGTGAACTAACAGTAAGAACAACCTTCAAGATTCATCGATTGTGGCTAAAGAAATATTCAGAGGAGACTTTCCAACTGTCAGTGACAGTGACGCCCATCATGGTCATAATAATCACCCAACAAGCTGCTGAGACTAATCTACCATATTCCAATTTGTTATCATGAAGTTTCTGAGAAGTGGCTACCAAGATCTCATACATTTCACAGGCCACAGAACCAAGTCCCAGCAGGGCTCATAGACTCGGAAGTTTAGACACGGGGAATAACTGGACGGAGATTAGTTCCTCTGGATCTATAGCCAAGCATGTCACCACTTCCTGACACATGCCTACATCTGGAGGTAGAGAGAATGGACCAGAGGGGCACGCTACCAGATCAGGACAGAGGTGAGAAGGAAAGGGAAGCGTAGCTAAAGCGGAAGGAAGTCCACTGGCCTTTACTTTACAAAGGAGCAGTTGATGGTTTTGTGGCTTCGAATAGTTGGTCCTTTGAAAAGACTCCAGAGCAGACATCCTACGGAAAAAGGGTCGAACGCAGGGCCTGCGTGCTGCTGCTGCTGAGGGCAAGTAGCATGCCCAGAGATTTAGAGCAAAACTCAAAATTGTGAGTCCAGAACAGGCAAGTCTGCCCTACAAACAGAAAATCTGGACAAAAGGGCACTTTAATGACAAGATAAGGGATGGAAATTAGCAAAAGAAAATATTTTAAAACTAAAATAGATCAATAACCAAGAAAGCTGTGGAAAAATGTTTCAAAGGACCACAAGAAAGAAATGCTAGGACTGAAAGGGTTTTTTTGTATGTTTGTTTTAAGGATTTCATTGTGTTTATTAAGTGTTATTTTAAGTGTATGAATGCATTGCCTGCATGTGTGTAAGCATTGCCTGCATGTGTGTAAGTACACCCATGTTGTGCAATGCCCTTGGAGCCAAAAGAACATGTCAGATCCCCTGGAACTAGAGTTATGGACAGTTGTTAGCCACCATGTGGGTGCTAGGAATCGAACCCAGATCCTCTGCAAGAGCAGCCACTGCTCCTAATCACTGAGCCATCTCTCCAGCCCCAAGACTGAAAGGATTTATGGAAAATTATTCGGGGCTGGATGTGTTTTAAACTATTAAAGTATTTCATAAAGTAGGAAAAGACATCTACCCTCTGTCACTTGCTATCATTATTATTCGTGGTGTTAGGGATGGAACCTGGGGCCTCACACGTGCTGTCACTTGCTGTCATTATTATTCGTGGTGTTAGGGATGGAACCTGGGGCCTCACACGTGATAAGCAGGTGCTCTGCCGCCGTTATATCCCCAGACCCTCCCAGCTGCTTTTATAATGCAAGCAGAAACTAAGATACACAAGATGAGACGACAGTTTCCATTTATGGGAATAGATACAAAATCCCCAATAAAACACCAGCAGGTAAAACCCAGTTGTCTAACAAAAGAAGCGCACCAATCAAGTGGACTGTGGACAGCAGTAGAATCCAGGTGGCCTCATGCTAACAAAACAATGCATTTAATCACTTTGACAAATCAAAAGAAAAAAGAGGCAGAGGAGCGCCAACTTGCTGAAGGCACTTAGCAAGCAACCTGCTCCCCAGCTGGGGTTAACATAATATGCTTCCTTTATATGATCAAATGAGTTTGTCTCAGTAATATTAGTTAATACCCCACTTACCAGAAAATGTTAGTGGAATTTCCGTGCACATCTGGAAAAAAGCAACGGAAAACCCATGCTGCCAGGATCTCCACTCATGTTGTAGAAACTCTAGCCCATTAAATGTCAACATAAAATGGAATCGATGGTACAAATATTTTACCATGATGTGAGTTTATTGACTTTCAGAGATCACATGATTGAAAATTCAGGACAAGCCATTGAATAATTAATAGAGCTAATAAGAGACGAGCAGGGTAGCCAGTCAGGAAATAAACGTGGAAAGGCAGTAATTTTTACATACGAGGAATAATCAAGCAGAAAGGACAATTTACGAAGGATTTGATTCAAAATAGTTGCAGGAAGGTCCAGGTGCAAATGATAGAGAGCTAGTTAGGACCAATCAAAACACTGTGGCTGGAGAGATGGCTCAGCGGTTAAGATCACTGGCTGCTTCTGCCGAGGACCTGGGTTTGATTCCAGCACCCACATGGCAACTAGTAACCGTCCATAACTCCAGCAACAGGGGTATCCGACACCTGCTTCTGACCTATTTGGTCATTGAATGACATGGATAGCCCTACCCACATGCAGGCAATACACTCATACATGTAAAATAAAAATAATAAATAAAATATTTTAAAAAACAAGAACATAAAATTTGATTGAAGGTCTGAAAAGAAAATTTAAGCAAATATAAAAACAAAACAGTTAAAAAAGTTCTCCGGGGTGATAAGATTTTCTCTGAAAAGAGTCCTCTGAAAACCTGTGGTAATCCTAGTCAAAATTTCTGGCAGATATTTTGGAATTTGAGGAAATTTTTTTTCAGAACTACTAGTTGATAAAATTTAGATGTAATTCTATATTTTTGTTTCCTAAAACAAAACCTTTATTTTTCTGATCATAATTGTGATGTATGTCTGCTGTAAAAAGAAATAAAGTATACAAAATCATTCTGTAGAAAAGAAAGGCTTCTTACATCTCCCAGCACAGTGCTTTATCACCGAAAAGTAATGAAAAGTTTGGTGCTTCTTCAGTAAAGTAATTTTTTAAAAACAGAGATGAAGTTTATACAACTAGTTTATGACCTCTGTGCAATGTGCTGAGCAAGCATGTTAAGTACGTCTCGGAGTATTTTCTTTAGAATTCCTGGTGTTAAGCATAGTCACCTCCTCTATATGGGTGACTGTAAAAGGATGCCATGCCTTGCCGAAGTTAGTAGAAGTGAGTGGCAGATCCACCACCGAGGTAAAGTTGGCTCCGGAGTCAACGAGTGTGCTATGTGGAGACCCTGCGTGGAGGAGACGTTGTGTGGAGATGCTGTGTGGAGACCCTGTGGGGCTTTGTGTAGTCAGTTACTCATGTCATTCTGTAGTAACATTTCTGCATGAACTCTAAACCTAGGGATGTCACAGAGACTGCACCTTAACCAACCCTTCCAGGGTAATAATGGAGGGCATCCTTTCTGGAATTTTTCTGGGTTCTCCTAAAGATGAGTTAGTGCTTTCCTTGTGCTAGCTTGGTAATGCATGCTGAGGCGGAATTCCTGGCCTTCCTGGCCTGCCTGGCCCCGTGCTGAGGACTTGGGTGATGCTGAGGTATCCAATGAAGCCCCAGGCCTGTGTGTGCCTTGGTGACACAGGACCACTTTCCAGGATGCTGAAAGCTCAGGACCTGTGTGAGGCACCCTCGCTGGGGTCCTAAGGAATTTCTGTCGTTCAGAATGTCTCTCAGGATGGCTCTTCTGTCCAGAAGCTACTCTGTCAGTCTGTCGCTAGACTCCTCCAGTCTGTGGCCCCTGGGAAGTTTTCACACTGTGCTGGGAGGGGCTCTAAGATGCTCACCAGCCATTGGTACATCACATGCCATGACTTCACCTGACAGATACGAGTCAGGCCCCAGACATTAGTGTCTGTCTACTCCAAGAGGTAGCAGAGTAGAGGAAGAAAAATGATACTATAATACTCCAACTCTTGACAAGTGGGGAAACTGAGGCCCAGAGATGCTGTTTATCTTTCTGTATGTCTTTCCTCAGCTGTGGCTCTCATGAATTCAAGTAAACATCTTGAGGGAAAAGATGAGTATTCACATTTTCCCTTCATTTCTTATCATTGAGTCACTTTTCAGTTCAAAACCCTGGGCTGGAGTGACCAGACTTTCAAAACTTCTCTTGACGTAGGACACTGTGGGAGAACACAGCAATGTGGAACACATTTACAGATGAGTTCCCTTTCTGCACATGGTGATTTCAAATTCTCTCCAATTCTCCAGTGAGAGAACTGTTTTACCTGGGTAAAAATGTGTGGCCATTTTTTGAGTGATGGCTTTGACCAGGACACTGACTGCATGCAAATAAAGAAGGAAGGAAAGAAAGAAGGAAGGAAGGAAGGAAGGAAGGAAAGAAGGAAGGAAGGAAGGAAGGGAAGGAGGAAGGAAGGGAGGGAGGGAGGGAGGGAGGGGAGAAGGGAGGGAGGGAGGGGAGGAGGGAGGAGGGAGGGAGGGAGAGAAGGAAGGAAGGAGGGAGGAAATGGAGGAATGCGCCCAGGATGAGGCAGAGAATTGATCCAGTGCTCTTTCTCCTCTGTGGCAGGAAGGCAGCAGGTCCCTGAGAGGTGCCATGCTGGGGCTCTTCTGTGTGGAGGGCCCTCAGAGCTGTCTTTGGAAGTATCCACCAGGGATATAGAAAAGGTGGCAAGGCATTAGCAAGGGTTCTAGGGCTGGAGCGCTGATCATAAGGGCGGCTCAGCCAGCCCCTGGTGCATCTGGCAGTTGGATCCATGAGGAAGCAACAGCTGGTTCCAGTGTACTGAGTACAATTACCGAGGCTAGGCTGCGCCTTGTGACCGCCACGCTGTGTTTTCAATTATTCCTTCTCCCGTCTCTGACTCTTTTGGTGCCAGGCCTGGGGGAAGGCCCACTCCACAGAAGCCCAGTTCTGGCTGGCCTCTCCACTTTGCCCCTCCCAGCTGTTCCTTCCCTTTAACATTTTCTGGGATGGCAAGGCTCGTTTTAAATGGTCTCTGCTTTTAAGTGGAGGGAGAATGCCTTGACCCTCTGCCTCATCCCTCCCATCCTGGTCCCGGAATCCCCAGGAGAGCCTGGCTGTGGATGCTGACACTCCCTGTGGAAATGCTTGTTTTGATATTTGACAATACTTGCTCAAGATTCTGAAAATACCCCGCTGGGATGCCCAGTTTCCACCAAGGACCCTCTGCTGGCCCAAGTCCTGCAACGTGGCCAGCCCCTCCAGCCAAGGGAAGCCTACAGCTTTGTATCTCAGCCTTAAAAGGCCCCAAAGGCTCTTTGCTCTGGAAAATGCTCCATGAGTGACTGGCCACAGCTGGAATACTTGTGGGCTAGGAGAGGACATGGGGGAGTGAGGAATGGGGTTCACATTTCCAAAGTCTGTGGAGACTGGTGATGCTTGGTAGAACCTGATGCTCTGAAGGGAGATGGGCAGAGCTGAAGACAAGCTCTGACTGGGCTTGCAGCAGCTGAGGAAACAGCCTCGAGGGCCCCCTTGGCCTGGGAAGGCCATTGTTTCCCAGGTCTTATACCAGGTCTTATACTGCAGTAGACTGAAGACCCATTACACCAGGCTATGTTTATAAACCCAAACCTAAATCTGTTGATTTATATAACTGAGTAGGAAGCATGGCTTCAGACCAGCTGCGGAATGACAGCATCTAGTTCTGCTCACATCGTTCTACTTCCGTCCTTAGCTCTTCACTTCCATCCCATCCTCTATGACAACTGAACCTTCCATGTCAATGTCACTCTGGTGGTCCTCTCCACTCAGTGGTGTCCAGCAGCTCATATTTATATCTTCCTTGTCTAGTAGCAGAAAATTCTGGAAGGATTTTAACACAAAACTGATTGTTTTTCAAATTTCCAAATGCTTTATGTGCTGATGCTAGCCCTGACCCATGCCCCCAATACATACCATGACACCACATGCACACACAACACACACCTCACTGCACATACATACAACACACCACACTACACACATCTACACACATACCACACATATCGCGTATACATACAGCACAACCCCCCACACACATACATACACCCCACATCACATAGACAAGCAATACACACACCCCATAGACTATACACCCCATATACTACACACATACAACACCCCCTACTCTACATACATATGACATACTCCACACCATGTACACATTCAACACACAGACTACACTCACACACACCCTACTGAATACACAATATAACACACACAACACACATTTTACAACACACACATCCCACCCCACTATACTACAAAATACACAGCACATACCACATACCACACTCACTACATTGCAACATACACAACACTCCACATACCACAATCAACAAACATACCACATATCCCCACCACATAATCATACATACAACACATACACAATACATGTATACAAAACCTTCACACAGACCCCATGTACCATATATATCACATACACACATACAAAACACACACATACAAATGCCCCCTACCCCCACTACATATACATGCCACACCACACACATATATGACCATCACATAAAACAGACAAAAATACACACACATACACCGCACCATACACACACCCCTTACACACCACATACAACACACACAGAACACTATAAACCATACACACACACTGTGCTACTGACATTGAGCTCATAGTTCTGAGGATCCAAAATGATGGAAAGCTCAGGGTCCTATGTCCGGGGCAGTGGTAGAGGGGCACCGCTGATGACTGGAATGTGAAGGCTGATGTCTGTAGGAAAAGCTACTAGTGAGCAAGAAAACTGCTCTGAGAACACAAAGACCTTGGTCCTGCTGCTGGACACTCCTCTCATAACCAAGTGGGTTTCAGATGACTAGACTGTGGCCTCTCAACTTTACTTTTGTGGCTCTGGGACACATCAAATGAAAAACTGATGCAGGCTGTTTCTGTGGCTTTGGGAAAGGGAGGCAAACTCTGGTCTGGGAGCTAAAGAAGTGGTGAGCTTGAGAAGAGAAAGTACAGTGCTTTTGTTCAAGAGTGTGACAGGGTGGAGTGACTGGAAGGACAGTCACAAGACGAGGGTGATGGGTCAACACAGCTTCTTTTTGTTTCCTCCGTCTCAGACTGGCCTCAGTGTTACTACACAGCTGAGGCTGGCACTGAGTTCTGATCCTCCTGCCTCCACCTCCCCCGTGCTCAGAATGCAGACCTACACCGCTGTGCCTGGCCGAATAGGTAGTTTCTGAGGGAAGAAGAGAATTTAGTGTGTTCGCGGGCTGATTATAAAGAGCCCGTGAAGAGGGAGACACTGCGTTGAGGTGAGCAAGGTTGCAGTCGGGGCTGTGGAGAGTCCAGCCAGACTGTGTAGTTTCGTGATCTTAGCTGCCCTGTGCTTTGGTCATCTTTCGGTGAAATGAGGATAGTTTTGGTACCTACAGGGGGTTATGTGAGGATGAAATGGTGAACAATGCCTGGCACATCACAGTGACATTTGGAAATAGTTGTCCCTGAGACTGCATGATGGAATTCCTTATGGAATCTCAGCAGTTGCTGGCCAGGGCTGAGGCCCAGCTGGTGACCACACAGGCTTCCTTTTATGAATCTGCTCAAGAGTGAGTGAGGCCTGTAGGGCTCCGCGATCTGTGACCAAGCACAGCCACCAGTACAGGGTTGCTCCATTTGTGGCTGGAATTTTCCTATCCTTTGAGTTAGAAGGGCAGTGAACACAGGACTTTGAGATTTTAGCAAGGGACGGGGGGCTCGTGAAGCTGGCCAATGCTGAGTTAGTTTATTTTTTAACTTTTCTTAAAATTTCATTTTTGGCCTCTGAGTTAACTTCTATCAAAGCATCCAGCATAGTATCTGATACACAGACAGCTTTCACATAGTCATTTATTGTACAGAAACAATAGATGTGGGACCAGGGAGATGACTCGACGAAGTGCTTCTGTATAGTCATGAGAACCTGAGTTCAGATGCCCAGCACCCAGGTGAAAATCTAGGTACATCAGTGCCCACCTGTAATCTCAGGGATGGGCAGGAGAAGATACAAAGTTACCTGGGACTTCCTGGCTAGCCAGTCAAGCCACATAGAAGAGTTTCCTGTTAAGTGAGAGACCCTGTCTCAAAAACTGCAGGAAAGAGAGATAGAGGTAGATAGATGACATCATCCTCTGGCATCTACATGTACTTGCACATGCACATATACACACATACATACACACAAAAAAAACAATAATTGTGCATGAGCTGGGTGCTGCAGGCAGTCTGGTAAGAAACTATTCTCCTGGTGGGAACACAGCAAGGTTTCCATGCAATGACATGTTGGAAGCCCTGTGCAGCTGATTGCATTCTGCATGTGCACTGGCAGCAGGGTAAGTTCCCAATAGCACTCCACAATTCGTTGTTCTGGCAACAGGCTTTGTTTTGTGGCTTGCGCCCGTCTCAGATCTTCTGTGGATGCAGTGCCAGACTGCTTTGCCACCTGCCTTCTGGACACTGAATCGATTGGAGATGACTTGGTGAAATTGTGTCTGGCTGTGGGTCAGATGTGGGAGCCAACCTGGGGCTACGAGGCTGGGAGAGTGAGCCACAGGGACAGCTAAGGGAACAGACCCTCAGACAATCCTGCCTGTCACACTGGCTAGAAGAAGGGCACAAGTGTTTGTCAAGAGCTAGCTGTGTGCTGAGACTTTTACACTTCATCTGCCCTGGCAGGCCGACTTTGAGTGTGGCTCCCACCTGTCCTGGGACTGAGGTCTTCATCTGGAATTAAAGAGCAGAAAACGCCAGCAGTCCCTGTGCTGAGCTCACTGTCTCTGAGCTCCTTTGGAGATGCTTTAGAAGATACCAGAGGGACACACGGGGACCAACCCAGCGGGATCCATCTGCCCTCATCTGCTCCTTGCTCTGCTTTACAGACTGGAGTTTCATTTAAAGACTAAACTCCAAGTTTAAAAGCCTCACAAAGCATTGTTCCCCACAGTCAATTCCTATCCCCCATCAATGACTGATTCTTGGCTCTTTTGCTGGCACCTTAGATTTACATTTCACATTCCCGTGACTCAGTTTCCCTGTCTTTACAGTGAAGATTTAGACAAGAGTGTTTAGACTTGATCTCCATGAGCCTGGGATGTGGAGAGTGCTAACATACTGAGTTAAGTGAGCCTTGTTTTGCCTACAGACTGGCCAGGTTCAGGGATCCATCAGTCCTGCTTTCTGGATACCTGTACATGACTGCAGGACTTCAAGGGCTAGAGCAAGTCACACTGCCTCTTCCCATTTCCTCTTTCCTTTAGGGACTCATGCAGTGGCAGCTAAGCCCAGTTCAGCTGCCACTCATCAGCCAAGGCCCACAGAGCAGGAGAAGAAGAAGCGTGGCTTTACTTCCTCTCTGAAGATGGAGCCCCATGGACACTCTGGAAAGAGCCGAAAATCCACCAAATTCCGCTCCATCTCCCGCTCACTGATCCTCTGCAATGCTAAGACCAGTGATGACAGCTCCAGCCCCGAAGAGAAGTACCCAGATCCACTGGAGGTTTCGCTGGGTCAGGGCAAGGACGGGTTCCTCCATTCCTCCACGCAACTGGCAGACACGTCGGAAACTGGGCTCAGCAGTATTCCAGATCTGGCACTGACTTCAGAGGCCACTCAATTCCAAGCACCTGGGAATGACCGAGGCAAGCACTATAGGAGGATGTTCTTCATGAAGGTATGTCTAAGATCTGCAGGGCTAGGAGAGCCCATGGCTGGTGTCTGATATGTGAATGAGCCTTTGGATCTATTTATTCAAAAGTCAGGAAAGCGGGCATTTCTCACTGTGAACAGCAATACGGCAAGAGTTGAGGCAGGATCCCCTGAAACCCACCAAAATGGACTTGAGGTTGACCTTGGTGCAGTCAACACCCTTCTCTGAGAGATTCAATAAGATGCTGTGTCAGCTGAAGATACACTGAGCCTAGATTCTTGGTGAAAAAGTTGAGGTACAGTAGTCTGTACATTACAAGGACTTCTGGGTGAGGTCCAGGCAGGTGAAACCACACCTGTCCTGCAGTCTGAGAGAGACCCTGGGCACAGGGGAGGCCTTGGGAATGTAGGGTAAGGGGCATGGGTGCAGAGCTTGCTTCCAGAATGTAACCATGAGTATTTTCCAGGTGCCTTTAAAGATTTTCAGTATAACTTGCCAAAGTTCAGAATGCTTCCTTCCTGTTGTGTAGTATTCAATTTCTGCTGTCTTTGTGCTCGGAATCAGGAAGTGTCAGGGCATCTAGACTGATTAAAGAGCTTATTGCAATCATTCCCTAAGGAGTGCTGTGCCTTTGTGCCGTCTATGAAAGAAAGAGACCCAGACCTTAAAGTTAGTAGAGCCCACTCTAGATGGGCAAGCCCCAAAGGGTTCCTCCCTCAACCTTCCACCAAGACTCTGAGGCAGTCACATGACCCACCAGCAGATAGGGAGGGCATTCCAAGACCTTGGATAGGTCTGGCACCTTTGTACACACTGGCCTCCTTCAGGAAGGAAGTCCCTACCAAATGCTTGCATAATACTGGGCATCAGGTCACATTATAGAGCAGGTAGAGGCAGCATCCCCCTAAATGCCTACACACATCAGCATCCTAAAAGTTCTGTCCATTACAATGGGGTAGCTTCTATTGAGGCATCCTGACCTCACCTGATAGGGTAGAATATGAAGCCAGCATCCTGATGAATTCCAGGTAAGCTGACCAGGCTTACCTAGCTTCCCATGAATGAACAGAAAATACTCAACCAACCGAGAGTTAAATGTGTGTGTTTATTTATTTAGAGATAGGATTTCATATATCCCAGGCTGGCCATGAATTTGCTACGTAGCCAAGGATGAGCTTCTTATTCTCCGTCTCCACCTTTTCAGTGCTAGAATTACAGGTGCGGGCTACTCCACTCTGATTATGACATGCTGGGGATCAATCCTTGGGCTTCCTCCATGCTAGGCAAGTACACTACCAACTGAGCTATACCGCCAGCCCCATAGCCATTAGTGACAATATGAGTATTCAGTTGACAGCTCAGATAAGTGAGATTACAAAATCATTTGGGAACCTCACAGACTCCCAGCATGGGTTATTCAGTCACTCCCATTTATTTGCATAGGTGTTTCAGAAGCACTTACCATGCACTGCTGGGCACTGTGGTGATCCGGACCCTGCCCATAAAGAACTTGCTTAAAATAGAGTAAAAGCTCTACTCCAACAGGGTATGGGGCTGCAGAAAGAGAGAGAGTGCTGCCATCCTTACATCTTTCAAGCACAATTTACTGAGTGCCTGCCTGGTGTAGGCATTGTTCTATGAGTTGCCCCAGTGTAGAATGCATCTGGCCAAGGGATGCAAATGTTGACAACTCAGTGCATGATGATATACACTCAATAGGGTTTGGCAATAGTAGGCAGTGAGCAAGATAAAGGAGTAGTGGGTCCCGAGGAGGAGCTATGGCTGCTGGGCTTTACAAAAGGTATTTGTTTATTTGCGTATTTATTTATATTTTATGTGTATAAGTGTTTTGCCTGCATGTATGTAAGTGCATCTGTGTCGTGCAATGTCCAAAGAGGCCAGAAGAGGGTATTAGATCTTCTGGAACTAGAGTTACTGGTGGTTATTATCTACCCTGTGGGTGCTAGGAATCAAAATCCAGATCCAGTCCTCTGCTCTTTACCACTGAGCCCTTTCTTGAGCACTTATGGCTGTCATTTTGAAGAGCCTTCCCTACCAACATGACTCTTGATCAGGAATCTGAGTAAAGCAGAGGAATGAGCCGTGTACCCAGTGCAGGCAGGAAACCACTGCCAGAGGGGACAGACAGCACCAGCAAAGACAGGAAGAAAAAGAACAGGGAGAGGCACTTAGGAGGTTAAGGCAAGATGGTGACATCAAGTTCAAGATGCAAGTTCAAGTTCAGTTGTGGTACATAACAGAACTTTACCTCAAAGAAAAAGAAAGGAGTGTGCTTGTTAAATATCAGAAACTGTAGAACACAGTGTGCTGAGATGAAAGAGAAGAATGGCAGGATGCAAAGCTGAGGCGGCAGCTGGGGTCCCAGGCAAGGACTGCATAGGGCTTTGAAGCTTTATTGTAAGGCTGGGAGTCAGGGGAGTGACCTGATCATGTTGTTTTAAAAGGAAACAGCGATGAGGGCCTGTTGAGAGGGTATAGCGGTAGTCCAGGCTGGAGTGATGAATCTTGGACTGAGATGGTGGTATCCAAGCCCCCAAGAGTGGTCAAGGCAGGGATTTAAGGTCCAGACAATACTGGAAGGACTTTCTGATGGAGGACATGTGTGACGATCGAGGGAACTCACCCAGCCGCACATTTTGGCCAGAGCATCGAGAGGAAAGAGATAAAGTGTCTTAGCAGAGGCTGCAGGGGCCAGAAACCCAGCCAGGAGAAGCAGAGTGGCTCCCTGAATGAGCTACCATCTTACCAGATAGAGGCTGGTGGTGAGGATTCCAGCTAGAGGAGACGGCTTAAGCAGAGATGGAGGGGAGGATGCCCAAGGACTCGGGCCTGGGCCACTGACACAGGTGGACATGTATGAGGCTCTGTCCAGCTGCAGAAGGCAAGGCATCTAGGAAAGCCAGATGAAAAGGGCTAGGAGTAAGAAAGAGAGGGGACTGGGGAAGGGCCGAAGACACTAAGGCAGACTTCGCCTTTTAAAAAAGTCTTTCTGTGTCTCTCGTAATCTATATACTTTAAAATATTTTATTTTTATCTTCTATTATGTGTATGAGTGTATTGTCTGCATGTATGTAAGTACACCCATGTTGTGCAGTGCCCAGGGAAGTCAGAAGTGAGTGTTTATCTCTAGGAACTGGAGTTACAAATGGTTGTTAGCCTCCATGTGGGTACGGGGAACTGAACTCCAGTCTTCTACAAGAGCAACCAGGACTCTTAACCACTGAGGTGTCTCTCTAGCCCATGTGCCATATACTTAAAAAAATCCCATGTTTATCTCTTTTTCTTCATCTACCAAAATCCTAGAAGGATGGCAGTCACAGCCCCATCTTCAACAGCATTGGGTTAGGGGTGTGGGCTCACTAGGCTGATTGTCCAAGGTTGGAATCTAGCTTGCTCAATTACAATCTGTCCAATCCTGGACAACTCATGTTCTCCAAGTTCCAATTTTCTCATCTACTAAATTGTGAGTGCCCGTGATGGTACCTAGCTCATACAGACTTATGACGCTAAAATAGCAGGCATTTGCATGAGAATATTCATCTGTGTCACTACAGTACACAGGGTAATTACTTGATAAATGCTATCAGTTCTATTTTTGAGGCTGAGAACACTGGCTCTGAGTAATTAAATAATGAATGAAGTCAGTAACATTTATTGAGCCCCTCTGATGTGCCAGGCACTCCAGGAGTTGTAGTTTTCACAGGGCTCACAGGCCAGTGACGGAGACAGGGATGGACCAGACAGTCATGGCTGCTGCTGTGGTCAGGGCAGGGTGTGGATGTGCCAGACTCTGTGTCCGGGCAGTGGCGGAGGTGGCTGTGGAAAGCAGAGTGAAACAGGATGGAAGTGTGGGCTGCAGGGAGAGGCACCGATTTGAAAGGGACCACGGTCTGGAAAGAGGCTGTGTCGGGGTGTGCTACGGTGGAGGTCAAGGCTGGTCAGATGGGAGTCGGGAGTGAAGAGAGGATACTGTTTGCCTGAGGACTGGAGAGCTGGATCCTTTTAAAGGAATACAGGTGAGTCTTAGAGAGCCATTAATGTATGCAAGCAAGTGAACATTTTGGTTGTCTGAGCCCCTTCTTCATCACAAGTGCCAGGCTAGAGTTCAAAGGCCACAGCTGGCCCCAGTACTATTTGTGGAGACTTCTCAGAACAACTCATAGCCACCCACTTCTTCCTTGCAGCAGGGACACTCCAGTCCCCACCCTGAGTTCCTTTCGGACTGCCCGATGCTCAGGCATGACTCAGTTGGCCCAGACGGACTCCTTAGCTTCCAACAGTGCCATGGTTACATGGATTTCAAAACAACATCTGGAAGAGACTTTGTGATGTCTGTTCTAGAAATGCCTAATGTGAAAATTAAAGAAGAGGAAGTTTTGTAAACAGTTAACTTGAGGGAAAAAAAAATAGCCTGATTGGATGGTTGTGTGTGGCACACCCATGGCTGACTGAATTCCTGCCTAAGGGTGTGCCAAAGCTGGCAGGGACCAATGGAGTCTAAAGGGAGCATGTGAGTTTGAATGGGTGCCACGTGCACCTAGGCCCTGATGTGCACTTGCTCCTCTTCACTCCTGGAATCGGCCGTGAGTAGCAGGATACTGAAAGCCAGCCTTCCCAACTAAGAACCTCAGTGGATCACACCCATGTTTGGAAAGGAATTTCTGTCTTTTTCAAAATGGAAAGAGCATTTTAGAAAAACATTTAATTCTTTCCCCTTTCTTTTCTTCCTTCTTTCTCTCCCTCCCTTCCTTCCTTTCCTTTAAAAGTATTTTATTTTATTATTTTTAAAAGTATTTAATTTTTATTTTATGTGTGTGAGTGTATTGCCTGCATGTATGTAAATGCATCCTTGCCATGCAGTACCTGCAGAGGTCAGAAGAGAGCATTGGATCCTTTGGACTGGAGTTATGGATGATTGTTAACTAGCACATGGGTGCCAAGAATCAAGCCTGGGTCCTCCGCAAGAGCAGCCAGTGCTCTTAACTGCTGAGCCATCTCTCCAGCCCCTGTTCCTTTCTTTTTATCTTTCTTCCTTTCTCAAAGGGTCTCACATAACCCAGACTGGCCCTAAAGATGCTATTTGGCCAAGGTGTACCTTGAATTTCTGGTCTTCCCGCCTCCACCCCCAGGGCGTACACTCCTGGTTTGAGCAGTGCTGGGGATCCAACCCAGGGCCTCCCGAGTACTAGGCAAACACTCTGCCATTTAAGCCACCCCACCTTGAAAGAGCACTTTAGTGCCTTTTCAGCAGAACATCAAGGCAAGGGAAAATCAGCTAGGAAGGAAGCTGTCTCTCTGTCTCTGCCTCTGTTGCTGTCTCCCTGGCTTCCCCCTTTCCCCTTACTCTTTACTTCTAGTCTCTTCAAACACTGGAAAGTAACTGTTTCGAGCTCTTCTCTAGACATAAAGAAACACATTTGATGGTATACCGCGAGGGAACGTGTCTAGAAAAGACAGGTGTAAGCATAATTCATCCTCTCACCTCTTTTAGCCCGTCACTTTGCTCATCCTATTTTTAAAGAACAATTCCATGCAGAGGATGAACAGTAGAGGAATTATATCCTGGACAGAGACTTTCAGGATAGTGACCGGTCAGTTTTCTGTTCCTATAACAGAATACTACAGACTGGGTAACTTATAAAGAAAAAAAGGTTTGCTGGGGCTGGTCAAACTCACCTGTCATCAGCACTCAGGAGTGGGGGTAGGTGGAGAATTGTGAGTTCCAGGATAGCCTAGGCTATCTAGTGAGACCCTTTCTCGTAAAACAAAACAAAATACCCAACATAATAATGACAAAAGCAAAAAGGAAATATGAAAGAAAAGGTTACTCTACTATTTTGGAGCCTGTGAAGCCTGAGGACATGGGGCCTGCCCTTGGCCAAGTGGTCATGCTGCCTCCTAACAAGATGACAAGTAAAGGAGCAAGCCAGGCACTTCACTTCCCGAAGAGACAAAGCAAGGGATCAGATTTGCCTTCCGACAACCTGCCATGGTGGTCCTTAACCAATTCTTTAATTCACAGCACTGCTGAAGGCTCTGCCCTCACAGCCCTCCAACCTCCCACTTGGTCCCATTTCCCAACAGCCTCACTGGGACAGATGACTTGGAGAGACTCACAGCGGTTACTTCTCATTTCCGTAGAGCAGAGGGCGTCATAGGGTTTAAGCGCCTCACTGTGGCGCCTACTTAGAGGGGAATGAGTCCTGCTAAACTATGAGCTGAGCAGTCTCAGGAACAAGCAGGTGGCTCAAGCCAGGCAGAAGTCTACCCTGACTACCTCTCCAGGAGGACATGCCTTCCTGGAGACTTAGGAAGGAGCAGAGGAGTGGGACTACAGGGAGGGATGGAGGGGGAGATGCAGAGAGAGGGAGTGGGGACAGGGGAGACCAGGAGATGGCAGTGTCTACTGATAAGTGGATCCTTTGTTTTAAGATAAAAATCAGACTTGGCCTAGTACTTGGGAAGCAGAGGCAGGCTGGTCTCTGTGAGATGGAGGCCAGCCTGGTCTACATAGCAAGTTCCAGGCTAGCTGAGGCTACAGGGAAACTGTGTCTCAACAAAGCAAAGCAAAGCAAAGCAAAACAAAACAAAACAAAAGGAACAACAACAACAAATCCACACTAAAAATCAGACGTATATTAGTGAAAGAAAAATGAACGCTTATTAAAGAAAACATATGGCTGGTTCCCTCACGAGCAAAGCACACAGATAAAGATGGGGAATTTTATTTCATCCAAAAAGGTTTGAATATTTATGCATTCCCTGGGAGAAGGGGAAAGCTTTCGGTATCCATGTGCCACTTGGTACACAGCTCAAAATGTACCCATATTTGTGTTGCGAGGTTGCCAGCATTTGCCCAAATGTCACTGCTTAGCCTAACGCCGTGAAGGTATAATGAGGCTTGGGGACAGTCCTCACTTCAGTTTGTCATCGCCTTGGTGATCACTGATCTTCCTGCTTTTCCACTGCCTTATCACAAGACGTGCCAAAGGCTGTGCAGTTTCTGTGGGTTCCCTGACTATGCAGGAGGGAGGGGTGACATCTCTCTACATTGCAAGCTAAACCTCACCTAAGAAATCATTGTGAGTCCCAAGGATGTAAAGATATTTTCTCTAGAAGCCTTATTGTTTTCCACTCCATATTTGGGTCCTTAATTCCTATGGAATCTGTCTTTGTATGATGAGAGGACAAGGCTAACCTTGGTTCTATATAGATGGCCCACTGACCCAACACCTTGCTTTGCAAAGTCTGTCCTGGATCCACCCACATTAGTGTCACTTCTTGTAAGTCAAAGACTACATTAGGGATGTGGCTCATTTGGTAGAAGCTTGCTTAGCATTCATAAAACCCCAAGTTAATTCCCCAAACCAAATAAAATCAGGTGTGATGGTGCATGACTGTCATCCCAGCACTCTAATGGAGCAGGCAGTAGGATCAGGAGTTCAAGGTCATCCTCAGATACCTATCAGGTGGAGCCATCCTGGGCTAGAGATCTGGACTCAAAAAAATGTAAATAAATAAATAAATAAATAGACCATAGATATACATTTATATCTATTTCTGTCTCTACTCTGAGCCATCACTTTTCTACTTTTTTTGTTTTGTTTTGAGACAGGCCTTCACTGTGTAGCCCTGGCTGGCCTGGAACTTGTTAACATGGATCAAAGTGGTCTTAAACCCCAGAAATCCACCTGCCTCTGACTCCCCAGTGTTTGGATTAAAGGTGAGCACCACCATACCCAGCTTAGCATTTTATATTTTCTATTCTTATATTAAATAGTGCACAGTTTTAATTACTGTACCTTGGATGCAAGATTTTTATTGTTTTTAATGTCTGGATGTGCGTAACTCTTGTACTTTCCCAGTTTTGATCTTCATACTGGTTAACCTACTGGGATTTTCACTGGACTTGCATTGACTCTATAAATCAGTTTGAAAAGCTTCCATCTTTACAATGTCAAATCCTCCAATCTGTTTACAGGGTGTTTTCCTCCAAAGATTGAAGGATTTTGTTGGTTTGCTTTTTCATCATACTCCATCTTTGCCTGACATTTTTGAATAATTAATTATAGTTCCAATCCTCTCTTCCCATATTTGATACTTTTTGCTCCATATTTCACAGACAGGGCCTACTGTACAATGTTGGCTTGAAGCCCTGAAACATCATTCTTGATATCAGAAAGGAAGTTCCATTATTGTTATATCTTAAGCACGCTGTGTGCTGTAGGTTTTTTCAGACATTGTTTATTGGCTTAAGCAGTTTGCCATACATTTACAGTTGCAAAGATATTTCCTTCCCCATAGACTCCCTGAACTGTTGAGAAATTTTATGGAATTAATTATTTTTTCTGTATTTTATGGAATGGACATTTCTATTTTATTTTTGTGGCTATCATAAATTATATTGTTTGACTTTTAAAATTTGTTTGTTTTGGCTTTTTGAGACAGGGTCTTGAGTAGACTTGCTTAACTTTGAACTCACTATGTAGGTGAGAATGACTTTGAACTCCTGAACCTCTTGCCTTTACCATCCCAAGTGCTGGGATGACAGACCTACACCACCATGCCCAGGGACTGACTTTGTTGAATATTAAAACAGTTTTGCATTCCTTGAATAAACTCAATTTAATTGTCATATATTATCTTCTAAATATGACTCTTTATTAGATATGTTAATATTTTAATTAATGCCACTTGTATTTCTGAGAGAACCTAACCTAAAATTGTCCTTTCTTGTAACATCTAGTCTGATTTCTTGTATTACAAATATTTTGACCTTTATGTGTGCCTGTGTGAGTTTAAGTCACCATGTATGTGCAGGTGACTTAAATTAAGCTAATATTGGTGCTCTTCTTAAAACAAAAATTGTTGGCCCATCCCACTGAGGTGGCTGGAGAGTGCCTGACTAGCCTAAACAATTGTACCTTTCATTCCCCATCAAAGAAGTTTCTTTTTGTAACAGTTGGAGACTATTACAGACTTCCAGAACTGGTCACAGAGAATTAAGTGTCTGTGAGTTGCTTAACCTTAAGTGACACATCTTCAATGCAACCTCTACATTTAAGATGAAAGCACCTCTCAGCTCTCACCAGAGAAGCTTCCTATGCAGCAGATGGTGATTAACATGGAAACCCACAACTGACCAATGTGCAGAGAACAAGAAGCCTCGGAGTGTTTATCCGGGATTAGGATACGTATTCCAAACAGTAGACCTAGCATCTTCTCAGTCAGAAGTGGTAATCCCAGCTACTCAGGAGGCTGAGGCAGGAGGATTGCCAAGTTCAAAATCATATTGGAAAACTTAGACCCTGTCTCAAAATGAAATTAAAAAGGACTGGATGTGGCTCTGTGGTAGAGTATCTGCCTAGGTCTACAGTGTGAGACCCTAACTCAAATAACAAAACACAAAGCAAGAAAAAGACAGAGAATTTTCACCTCTTCTTTTTCTCTGTTTCATTTCCTATTTTAACCATTCTATAAAAATAATTAAAAAGTGATTAGAGAGACAACTCAGAGATTAATTGGTCCTCTTACAGAGGACCCAGGTTTGGTTCCTAGCACCTACATTAGGTGGCAGCTCATGATGCCATGTGACTCTATTTCTAGGGGTCCCAGTGCCCTCTAGGCTCCATGGACACCTGCATACACATGGTGCCTTAAACTCACACAGGCACACATATATACACATTTAAAAAGTCTTTAGAAAAGAATTGTTAAGAAAAGGGAAGATGAGACTGGAGAGACGGCTCTGCCACAGAGCACTGACAGCTTTTGTTAGGTCCTAACATCCACATGGCTGCTAACAACTCTCTGTAACTCTAATTCCAGGGGATCCAATTCCCTCTTCTGTCCTCTGAGGGCATTGCATGCGTGTGGTGCACTTACATACACACAAACAAAACACTCATACACAAAACAAAAATAAATAAACCTTTTAAAAAAGATAATGGAAGAGAATAGTGTACATGTGTTTGTATGTTTATATATGTTGTCATTAGATGTAACCCTGCATACCTCTGTATGTTAAATTTGATAACCTGTTTTCCAGATCTTTATTACTTTCCTCAGTTCCACCTCTTCATTAATTAGTGAAAGTGGGTGAACGTCTCCCATTGAACTGTAAGTTTGTTGATTTAACCCTTTTAATTTTGTCAGCTGTTGCTGTACGTATTTGAAACTGCATTTTTATTTGCACATTTTTAAACATTTATTTTTCCCTGGTGGGCTAATAATCTTAGACTTTTGAAGCATCCTTCTTTTCTCTTGTGGTTATTTTTGTTCAAATTTTATCCGCTATTAGCTCAGCTTTCCCTACCAGTCCTTGGCTAGTGTCTTCAAGGCATATCATTTTCCTCTTTTGTCTTCAACCTGTGCCATATATTGAACGTATTGCTTAAAGTAAGCAGTGCACAATGACTTATTTTTCCTACAGTGTTACACTCTTTGTCTTACATTTGTCTATATGCAATGTAATTTCAGGTGTGTTTACATCTAAATCTACTGTCTTACCTTCAGTTTCAAAGCATCTCAGTAATTTTTATTTACATTTGTATTCTTGCCTTCTTTAGATGAATATTTTTCTTACTCCATTTCCTTTTGGATTAGCTTGTTAGTTATGCCTTTTATTTGACTGCTTATATTTTTTAAATTTATTTTTATGTGTAGAATTGTTTGTCACATGTATGTAAGTGCATTATGTGTGCGCAATGCCTGTGGAGGCCGGAAGAGGATGTTGGATCCCCTGGAACTGGAGTTACAGGCGGTTGTGAGCTGCCATGTGGATGTTGAGAACCAAACCTTGGTCCCCTGCGAGAGCAGCTGGTGCTCTTAACTGCTGATCCATTTCTCCAACCCATGACCTTTCCTTGATTACTTTAACCATTAAAATATAAGCATAAGAATGCATGCTAAATATTACAGTGTCATTTAAATTAGTGCTTGACTCTTGGCCCTGATCTTCTTTCTCTGCCACCCCACTGTCCATCATTATAGAGGGCCTTAGATAGATAAAGCATGTGGACCTGCAGTCCTGTCTTCACCACCCTCCTCCAGCAAGCCCTGGACCCCTCCAGACTAGAGCTGTCCACACCCATGCTGTGGTCTGCTCTGGATGGCACATACCCACAGGAGAGGGAGAGAGGGAGTTGGTACCCAAGCTCTCCCAATGAAATTTGATTCTACCCCTCACATTTGCACCTCACTCCCTCTCTGGTTGGATTGTAGCAGGTCACTCCTTAGGCCTGACACCCTGCTTATCCACTTGGTGTTCTTTGGAGCTGGTACTCTTTTTGAGTTATTGTGAGGACACAGACTGGGAATTGACAATAATTGCCCAATAAGTATTTATGTAAAGAAAGTGTTGCATAAATCAGAATAATGAGGCCATCCTTAAAGCAGAGAGTCTGCTGGCATGCCCCTCCTTTTGAGCCAACATGTGAGCTTACATTGGACGTTGCTGTGGGCATCCGCTGCCTGGATACTAGAGTCAATGGTATTCAGTCTGGGAGAAGGGCAGCAGCCTTGAGAACTGATGTGTGGGAGGTCCTGCCCCTCCAGAGCTTGCCATCCTAATCTGATCCATAGTGTGGAACATCCTGCTTTTCTTCACAAATTCAAAATATTGGTTGGGCAAAGTCACCACTCATATAGCGTGACTCAGTGGCGATGAGGTCAGCTCAACTGTCTGCATTTCTGGCATGCACTGTGGGTGCAGGGGGTGGGGGTGAAGCTTCCCTGGGCAGACTGGTTTGTTCATTGCACTCAGGAGCAGCTCAGTCTGTGGCTTGAGGCCCGAGCTTCCTTGGCAAGCAGGAAACCAGATCCCCTGGCTGCATGCCTCTTCCTGCCACAGAAGAGCCACTTGTGGGTGCCGAACACAGTCACTGTGAGGGCAGCTTGGGCTTCCAGGCCTCCCACAGAGCTGCTGGGTCTCCTGGATGTATGAAGGGACATGGAGGGAGGCAAGGGTGGTCCATGTGTAGGAAGCCGGGGGGGACTGCCCACAGGTATGATTCATGCCCACTTGCTGATGTTTGTCCAAATTCCATGTGATTTCTATTTGCTGTTCCCAATACTTGAAGATTTGGAAATACTCATTTAGAAGCTGATTTTATTAGTTGGCATTTTGAATCTCATAGATTCTGGCAAGATACCATTTGGCTAGTGAAGAGTCTGCCTGCAGAGAAGGAGAATAAAGGACACCGGGAAGAATTAGTAAAGCAGCTGCCTTTCCAGCTCCGTTGTTCAACATTGTTTTTCATTCATTTATTTTTATTTTATGTGTATGAGTGTTATGCCTGCATGCATGTAAGTGCACCCATGTTGTATGGTGCCCTCGGAGGATAGAAGAGGGCATTCGATCCCTTAATTGTTAGTCAAAATGTGGATGCTGGGATTTGAACCCAGGTCTTCTGCAAGAATAGTCAGTGCTCTTAACCACTGAGCCATCTCTCTAGCTCCTTAACATCATTCTTTGCATGTAGGCTACAGCCCAGCTAGGTTTCTCTCTGTCTTTGCATGCAGCCTCATACTCGCTGCCTCCAAGCTTTTACTGTACTGCTGTCTCTGATTGCAATACCTTCTTTACTTTTTCATGAACCCAAGCCTTAATTATCCTTAGGGCCTAGTGTGTTAGCGAGTTTTCCATGACTGTGACAAAATGCCCAAGATAATCAACTCGGTGGAGGAAAGTTTATTTGGTTTCATGAGTTTGGAAGTTCTAGTCCATGGTAGTTTCAGTTGCTCTTGAACTCATGGTGGGAAGAACATTATGGTTTGTGGGTGTCTGTGGTAGAAGAGGCTGTTCATCAAGTGACAAACAGAGCAAACGGAGAGCTCACTTTCATAACAAAGTCCTTCTGTCCACATTTTTTAAGCTGTGAATCTGTAAGTGGGATAATCCATTAATGAGGTCAGAGATCTAACGATCCTATAGCTTCCCAAAGGCCTTACCTTTGAACACTGCTGCACTGAGGGCCAAGTCTTCCACACACGGGCTCTCGGGGAAAACAGGGCTTCAATAGAGCATCTGGCTTGAAGTGCTTCCCCATCTCCCCTTTATCCTGCAGCCTAGTTTCCATCCTATTGGAAACAGCAAACAGAAAAACAGGTGTTTCCATCAAAGAATAAATTCTGGGTATCAGCTGTAGGCAGAAAGAACTGTACTTCACTGTGAGCTTAGGGGAGTGTCAAAAATATGTTTCAGGCTTCATGAGACCTTAAAAATCTCATTGAATACACAGGTGAGTGTCCCTACCTGATGCCGCACATTCTGCTCCTCATTCTGAGAGTATTATTTCGCTGCTTTTCTGTGTACTTTGCCTTACTTATTTATTTATCTGAATGATGTTTGCTAATTCTGCTTACTCCTGATTAATGTTTGATTTATTTATTTTTTTTAACTTTTACCTTTTGACCTACATCATGATGTTTCATGTGAGTTTCTTGCAGACAGTATGTAGCTATGTTCTTTTTTTCAGTATTGGGGATTGAACTCAGGACTTTGCATGCTAAGCAAGTGCCCTACCCCAAGCTATACCCCTAGTCCTCTTGTCACTGTTTATTTTCAGACAAGGTCTAATAAGTCGCCTTGAAATCAGTTTGTAGCCCAGTTATTCTCCTGCCTGAGCCACTGGAGTAACTGGGATAACAGGCCTGCCCACCAGGCCCAGTTTTATTTTAGATATCTGTATCCACTCTACTAATTTCTGTATTATAATTGGTGTATTTATACCATTTACATTTAAAGTGGCAATTGATACATGAGTACCTAAGTAGGTTATTTTTGTTATGTTTTGGGTTTTTTTGTTTGTTTGGGTTTTTTAAGATAGGTCTTCCGGTAACCCAGGTGGCCTGGAACTTTCTATGTAGACCAGGCTGGCCTCAGTCTCACAGAGGTCCACCTGCCTCTGCCTCCAGAGTGCCAGGACTAGAGCACTGCCATGTCCTGCTTTACTACTTCTTTTGTTCCTCTTTTTTCTGTTTGCTATTTCTCCATTTGTCATCTTTTTTTCTGTGGATTCCTTAAACATCTTCGAGCTCTTTGCGCTATGCAGTGCCTTGAGGGCTCACTTTATAGCCATCATCGGCTTCTGTAGGCATGCCCGTTTGCACACCTAACAAATCACCTCTTGGTATTGACATTTTACCGCGTCATTGAAATCTTACTTACACATTGAATTTCTTGCCACTTCTAATCTCTTTCATATCATCATTTGTAGATATGCTGCTTGCTTCAGCCATAAATATAACTAAACTCACAGGAGAGATCATCTGCATGCTTGCTTCTATTTTACCTAGCCTACCATTCCAATTTCCCTTCTGAAGGTTCCAGCCATTTGTCATCTTTTGATTTGGAAAGCTTTTACTGGTAGATTCGCTAGGAATAATTCTCTTAGTCTTCACCCAGTCAAGAATATCTTTATTTCTCCCTTGTATCTAGAGAGTGACTGTGGATTTATTTATCTCTCTGAGGATTATTTGTTTGAGATGTATTCTTGCTATGTAACTCAGGCTAGCCTCTAACTCATGAAAATCCTTCTGCCTCAGTCTCTCAAGTGCTGAGATTAATGATGGGGGCAGCTTTGATTTCCGGTTGACACAAAATTTTTGGCACTTAGAGCTTGTCACATCCTTCTCCTGTCTTTCCTTTTTGTAGACGTGAAAGCCACTGAGATTTAAATAGGTATCTCTTTGTAGATGTGTCCTCTTGCTCTACTTATTTTGAAGAATTTTCCTTTGTCTTTGGTTTTCAGACATTTAGTTATAAGCTATCTTGGTGATTCTTTGGGCTTGATTCATCCAGTTATATCATCTCTAGAGGCTGTTTTTCAAGAGCATCTGTTTTTTGTTTGGGTTTTAGAGACAGGTCTTGCATTATTTAATACAAACGTACTCAATCCCCTGTTCCACACCTTGTCTACATTTTTGTCAAAGACTGAAGAAGCATTCTGGCAATATTTGCTTTAAAGTCTTTGTCAGCTAATTTCCACATCCAACTCACTTCAGAATTAGCCTCAGTTCACCGTCTTCTGCCCTAGAACTTGGTTCTACATTCTACACATCAAAATTAGGGACTCTCGGTCACATTTTGGGGCCTGGCTATTCTGATAGGAGACTTTTGGTCTGATGGTAGTCTGTTTTGGCAGGCACTTTGTACAGATATAGCATCTAGGTCTGGCCCACTCTTCTGGACTTCTGTTGTAACGACATGGTATTTTCAGTTATATGCTGCTCTCGTCTGCTTTATTTTTCTGGCACTAACCAGAGTGTTCAGAATGCTCACTCATTGTCTTTAGTTCTGCCCCCTGAGGTTGAATGACTTTCCCTGCACCCTCTGGATGATAACTCACTGCTGGGTTGGAGATGGGCAGAAGCTACAGGCCCTGGATCTCCTCTGCCATGTTTTTAGGTGGAGGGTAAGAAAATGAGTCCTCAGAAGCTAGGTGGCCTGGGTGCCTATCATGTACCAGTGATGAGAGTGACCATGACTGCCAGAGGCTCGCCGTCCCCAGTTCATGGTGGAGTACTCCAGAGTCCTGCATGAAGCCTAGGCCAAAGGTCCCTTCCGGGTTTCCATTGTCCTTCCTTCTTTCTTTTCCTGGTGTTTAGTGATATAAGCCTTTTGATTTGGGTAGACTGAGCTCTACTCTTTCAAAGTTAGTGTAGCTACCCTAGTCCCTTTATACTTCCATATAAACTCGATTAATTTTGTCTCTACAAAGAATCTTGGGGGATTTGCCAAGAATTAATGAGGATGCAGAACAAATACGAAATTTAGAAGTTGTGTTTTTGCTGGCTTTGCCTGTTGGTGACTGTGGGTTACAGGCTTCACAAAGCCCTATGATGGGTGCAAAGTAGAAACAAAGGTAGCTCAGAGATTTCATATTGTTCTTCAAGGCCTAACATCTCTTTCCAGTTCCTTCTGACCTTCAGAATCTTCTTACAGTGTCTTTTTAGTGATATCTGGGCCATGTGGCAGGGAGGAGGAAAGCAAATCAAGGTTAGCTTGTCCTTTAGCTGAAAGTCCCAGTGCTGTTTAGCTTTGAATAGAATGTAAAAACAATTGGTGGCAGGTCCTTCCGTAAACTTGCTTCTGTTAGTCTGCCCTCTGATGGGATCACTCATGTTCCTTCATCCTATTGAGCATAGTTGATTTTCACTGCTCTACAGTCCAGTGTCTGAACATCACACAACTGACTTATCTATTCTGCTGTGGACAGTGTTTGAAACATCACTCCTCCTTTAGATTAGAGATTGTCCTGTGGTAAACACCCTTGAACCCATTTCCTGGGTCACATAGGTGGTCTCAGTGGACATCAATCTAGGCGGTAGGCATTTGGATCTGAACATCTTCATTGGTACTAGATAATGCCATGTTATTTTCTAAAATGATTGTGCCAACCTACCCTTCCATTAGCAGGTATAAATTTCTTGATTGTTTTTTCAACCTCATTGATTATTTGTAAAGAAAAAATTATTCTAAATTTGTATGTAAAGGGGCTAGGCCAGCTACAATGACTTTGTAAAAAGTAGGCGTCCACTCCCCTACCTAGTTCTAAGACTTATCATTACAGGAATCAAACGTTGTGGTATTAGAGGAAAGATACACCAGAGAATAGAGAATATACAAAAAAGCCCATGTAAATATGCTCAGCTGATTTAAGACAGAGGTCCCAAAGAAATTCAGTGTAGGAATGTATCATTTCCACAAATGGTGCTGTGATACAAGGGGGCGCAAGACAATTTAGTCCAAGTTTCACAGACTGCATAAAAATTAACTCGAAATAAATGTACACATAAACTGTAAAACTACAAGACAGAAAAGCTAGGAGAAAAGGAAGAGGTGAGAGCTGCCGAAGGGAGTGGTTGCAAACGTTGTGGTGGTGGTGACATTGTGGCAGTGATGCTCTGCCTCCTTGTTAATGATCTGACAGAGACACCTTGCCACCATGTTGCAGATAATACCACAGGGGCCACTGTGTGAAAGGTGAGACATCTTTCCGCATCATTTTCTTATAACTTTATGTGACTCTGGGGCTGGAGGGATGGCTCAGCGGTTAAGAGTACTGACTGCTCTTGCAGAGGACCAAGGTTCAATACTCAGCACCCACAGGGCGGCTAACAAACGTGTAACTCCAGTTCCAGGGGATCTGATGCCCTCTTTTTATCTCTGCAGGCACTGTATGACACGGGTGTACCTACATGCATGCAGGCAGTACACTCATGCACATAAAACAATAAATAAAATATTTTTTTTAATTTATGTGAATTTACAATAAAAACAATGTGAATTGAAATAACTGTTTAAAAGTTGCACCCCATATTCTAGAGACAGTAGTTTGCAAGCAAAACTATTCCAAAGATGATATTTATGATTACATCAGAAAATGAAACTGTTTAGGAAATAATCTAATGAAAGGTACATGGGTCTTCTCTGAAAAAAATTACATTTACTGAAAGACACTAAATAAAGCTTGAGTAATGGAAAATTTGTATGCCATGTTTACGAAAATGAAAATTTTTTTAGGTATCAGTTCTCCCCCAAATTTATTGATGAATTTAACAAAATGTCTTTAATTTTTTTTAAGTTTTCAAATTGGCACACAAAGAACGATATATTATTATGGCATTTTTAAACAAAATATTTTTTTTACATGGGTGTTGAGTATCAAATGTAGAACCTCATGCTTACATGTGAGCAATTTATTGATTGAACCATTTTCCAGCCACAACTGTAAACTGTCAAAACATTTTATTTTTACTTTATGTATATGAGTGTATTGACTGCACGTATATAAGTGCAGCCATGTGTGCAGTGTCTACAGAGGCCAGAAGATGGTGTTGGACCCTCTGGAACTGGAGTTAAGGTGATTGTTAGCTGCCATGTGGGTGCTGGGAACTGAGTGCAGGTCCTCTGTGAGAGCAATTGATGGTCTTAATTGCTGATCCATCTCTCCAGCCCCAAACAAAGTACGCTGTGGTAGATTCTTTGTCCCTCATCTTCTCACCCCTCTGCCCCGTCACCCCTGTGTCTTCTCCCAAGTGTTCTTTCCACTTTGATGACACACAGGTTCCCCCATCCCTTCCACAGCACTTTCTTTTTACCCTGTGTCCTATAGATTTTAAGCTTTTAAAGACATTTACACCCACCTATCTACATACGTGTATGCATTGCATGCTAGGATCTGCATATGAAAGACAACATGTAATTTTTGTCTGAGTTGGGGTCACCTTGTTTACATTGTGTATGAGCGTTTTATGTGACTCTCTTTGAGTTTATTCTGTCTACAGTTCTGTATTTGTATTTTGGCCTCTTCTGCCTTGTTTAGAATGCAGCTGCCGTGGTTTGGGCATGAGGGGTTTCCCAGAAGGCTCCTATGTTAAAGAATTGTCTGTCTGAAAATGGGCTTTTAGGGAAGATCAATGGAACAGTCCCTTGGTGGACTCGCAGTTTGATGGTATTATTGGCTATGTGAAAACCTTCAGGGGTGAGGTTTCACTGAGGGAAGTAGGTCACTGGGCTGTGCCCTTGGGGCTTATATCTGCTTCTTGGCTGCTCTGTGCAGCCTCTTCCAGCACACACCCACTACCATGATGCTTTGCTGGACAATCATGGAATAAAAACTCTAAAAGCATAAGCCAGACTTAATCTTTTCTCCTTTGAAGTTGTTTCTCTCAAGAATTTCTCACAGCAGCTCAAACTGACTAATGAACACAGAGAAATAAAACTGTGCACTGTAATCTTTGAAAATAATCCTTCTTCTTTAGTCTTTTAAAGGGACACGTTACTTCATTTCTTTCCCTATATTAAACAGTTCATTTTGGATCCCTGGTTGCAGTTGATTACTATTTTATTTGTGAGTTTATGTTTACCTGTGTGATTGCTTTCCATATAGTCTTTCTCATATTGGTTCCAAGGTCATGTGCACCGCACTTTATGGTGATATCAGAATGACTTTGCTCATCTCTCTTACTAGTAGGTCTCAAGGTTTTCTTCCTTGTCAGGTATCTAAATTTTCTACCTTGTTATTTTTGTCACTGTGACAAATACCCAGGAGAAATAGTTTATTTTGGCTCATGGTTCCAGAGCTTTCAATTCACTGTCAGCTTGGCTCTGTTGTTTCTGTGCCTGTGGTGAGGTTGGGCGTCCTAGCAGAAGGACTCGGTGAGGCCAAGCCATTCGCCATTCACCATTCACCTCTCACCTCCTTACCTCACAACATCTAGGAGGGAGGGAGGGAGAGAGGGAGGGAAGGAGGGAGGGAGGAAGGGAGGGAGGGAGAAAATGCAAAGTATATCTTTCCAGGCCCGTTCCAGTGACCTATTTCTTCAGACAAGCTTCCACTACCTTCCACACCTCCCTATAAAGTCCTCCTAGTATGAACCCACCAACTGGTGACTCTACTGATGAAATCAGAGGCCTCGGGATCTAGTCAATTCTAGTCACTTCTTTGTCACTGAACCCATCAGCTGTGGACCAAGCCTTCAACACATGAGCCTTTTGAGGGACTCTTCACATCCATCCTTAACCAGCCCTATAAACTATGCAATGTGGTCCTTAGTTACTGAACTCTTATTTCTAGAAGGATCTGTAACAGTTATAGTTGATGCCACCTGGTATTTGTGTTTTCATTGTGAGAAGGTTTTAAAGTGTTCAGTTTATTTCATTTTTACAAGCTCATGAAGGTTTGCTCATTTTTTTTCTTGAGTTGATTTTGATAAAGTGCACTTTCTCATAACTTTTCAATTTCATC
The DNA here is from genome assembly GCA_035773235.1 of Eospalax fontanierii. Taxonomy (NCBI): domain Eukaryota; kingdom Metazoa; phylum Chordata; class Mammalia; order Rodentia; family Spalacidae; genus Eospalax; species Eospalax fontanierii. Next base: position 151,439,708 of record CM069524.1, on the reverse strand, counting down.
TAATTGCTCAAATGTATCCTATAAAGTTGTTTATAACGTCTCCTTACCATCTTTTTAATCTTCAGACTGCATCTGTAGCAATGTCTCTTTATGTTATTTATGCTCTGTCTTTTTACCCCTGGAATAATCTTACTGGAGCATCACCAACATTTTAAAAGCTTTTTACAGAACCAGCTTTTAATTTGTCCAGTGTCCTTACTACATGTTTATTTTTATGTTATAAATTCTTTATTATCTTCCCTATTCCATTTTCTTTGATGATTATGTCATTACTTATTTTCAGCTTTCTTCTTTTTAGTATAAACACTTTGGATTGTAACTCTCTGTATAATGCTACATTTTCAGTTGCTACAAGATTTGCCAAGTAGATTTTCACTATCAGCCTGTTCTAACTGCTTTTAGATTTTCATTGGATTTATCCTATGTATTCCTTAGAAGCATATAGTTTTGAATATTTTATTTACTATTTTCATTTTATGTGTATGAGTATATAGCCTGCATGTATGTAAGTGCACCCGTGTCGTGCAATGCCACACAGGTCAGAAGGGGCTGTCAGAATTAGAGTTATAGACAGTTGTTAGCCGCCTTGTCAGTGCTGGGAACTGAACTCGAGTAGTCAGTGCTCTTAACCACTGAGCCATCTCTCTCTAGCCCCAGATGTTTACTTTTTAATTCCCAGATGCACAAGTATTTTCCAGTTACCCTTTAACATGCCTTTGATTTTTTTTGAAATAACTTTAGCTTTCATAGGAAGTTGCAAAGTTGACACAGAAGTCCCAGAGACCCTTCACCAGCGTTCCCCCTACGGCACATCTCATATAATTATAATGTGACATCAGAAGACAAATTTGACACTACTCCATTGCATGAGCAGCTGTGTTATTTTAATACAGCCATAGCCACCACCTCAGACAAGGCACAGAAGCACTGCCTTATCAGAGAAGGTCTCCCCAGGCTACCCGGCCCAGCCACATCCAGCCCTCTTCTTACCAACTTAACTCCCACAACTGCCCTGTCTCCTGTCTCCCCACTGAACTTATTTTAACACCTTGTAATGGATTTGTGGTGTTGTGTGTATGTGATATTCCGGTTCTTGGTCACTGTTGGGAACCATTTGATGATTCTGTATCTAACTATTTGGGGGAGTGTTTTGTAGATATTCAAAGAGACCCTGTGCTCTAGGTTGCCCTAGTAATTTTTACCAGCTTGGTCTATCAGTTTCTTGGGACGTTAAAGGTCTCATACTGTTTTCTTTTTAATTACGTCAGCGCTTTATGAGGCTGTAATAACAGATGTGAGCAAATTCAGAATTGTATTTCCTTCATGATTTAAACCAGTTATTATTTAGTAGAGTAACCATTATATTAGTCACTTTTCCGTTGCTGTTATAGAAACACTGACCAAAGGAACTTATAAAAGAAGAGTTTGATTAGCTTACAGTTCCAAAGCGGCAAGAGTCCATCATGGCGGGGAGGCATGGTGGCAGAGGAGGGTGTGGAGTAGGAACAGAAACTAAGTGCTCAAGTCTTCAAGCAGGCACAGGAAGCAGCGGGAGACTGGAAATCCTGCAAGGCTTAAGAACTCTCCAATCCTGCCCCAGTGACTAGCTTCCTCCTGTCTGGCCATGCCTCCTAAGACCCCAAAACAGCTCCACCAACTGGAGACAAAATTTCCAAATACTTAGAGCCTAAGGAGGATATTCTCATTCAAACTGCCACCATCACTGTTTGACTTAAAAAAAAAAAAAAAAAACAGCTTTGTATCTAAAGTTTGTCAGGTTTATTTTGATTAACATTTCTCTAATTTCTCCACATTTTAAGTCTAGTTTTTATTTTTTGTTTTTTAACCACATATAAAATATAAATATACATAATATGGTTTTTAGTGACCATTTTCTGTTTGTTTTATATATTTGCAATGAGTAATGAGTTTAAGCTGTTTCTTGCTGCTTAAAAAATAATAATTTGTGTGTGTGTGTGTGTCTGTCTGTCTGTCTGTGCATGCAGAAGCCAGAGGAAGAAGTTTGGTATCCTGTTCTATATCACTCTCCAACTTATTCCTTTGTGACAGGGTCTCTCACTGACCTTGCAGGTAGCTGATGGCCCGCAAGTCTCAGCAGTCTCCTGCCTCCAATCCACATTCCCAGTGCTGTGATTGTAGGTGTCCACATGACCATATCTAGCTTTTGACATTGGTCCTGGGATCCAAACCCAGGTCCGCATGCTCATAGAACCTGTATTCCAACCCACAGAGCCATTTCCCTAGCTCCTGCTTTTAAGAGTTAAATACTTGGTTGTTTTGTGGTTTTACTCAGAAATTTCTGTGCATGCTTTTGTTTCTATCTTATTTAGAATTTGTTGGGATTGGTGAATTTATTAATTCATATCTTTAGTCAGGACTGGGAGATTCTCAGGTATTATCACATGAAAAATGAGATAGGTGGAAGAGAGAAGATAGAAGATAGATAGAAGGTGATAGAAAGATAGATGATAGACAATGTATAGATAGATGATAGATAGCTAGAAAATAGTTAAATGATAGATGGTTGATAGATGATAGATAGATGATAGATGATTGATAGACGATAGATGATAGAGAGAAGATAGAAGATAGATAGAAGGTGATAGAAAGATAGATGATAGACAATGTATAGATAGATGATAGATAGCTAGAAAATAGTTAAATGATAGATGGTAGATAGATGATAGATGATTGATAGATGATAGATGATAGACAGACAATAGAAAGATGATAGATGATTGATAGATTGATAGATGATAGACAGATAATAGATAGATGATAGATAGATAGATAGATAGATAGATGATCGATAGACAATAGCTATAGATGATAGATGATAATAAATTCTTTCGTTCTCAAACTTTGGTGTGGCGTTAGGCCTGTCACTGTAACATGCTCTTCTAAAACTTCTCACTCATGTTTTCCATCTTTTTGTGTTGCCGTCTGCAAGCTTTTCGTATCTGTGCCCCAATTCTCTTGCCTTCTCTTCAGTGTTATCTAATACTATGTTCAGTCTGTTTATTTCTGAATAGTAGTCATTTTCATTTATTGGTTATTTTTTTGAGCCTGCTGAGAAACTTCCACAGTTTCTCCCCAGAACTTTCTATCGCTTCTTTAATTTCTGTGAAACATTAAGCAGACTTAACGCCATCTGTGTGTGGTCCCTCTGCAGTCGTCTGTGCCCTCTGCAGTCTGCAGCCTTTGCGGCCTGCCTGGCTATGATGTGTGTGGCTGCTTGTGTGTCTCCGATCCTGCCTTGTTTCAGTGAGTTTTGTTTTTGTTTTACTTTTTTTCTGAGGCCTTCCGTATCCTGCACTTTCTCTGGGGGACTTTTCATGGCCTCAGACAAAGCTGGTCCTTCCACAGGAGATTCAGATTTGCTCCTTCAGCATAATTGGGGCATCACTAGCCTGGAGTCATTTCAACTAAGTTCTGGTTTAGAGGTTTTTAAGCCGTCCAAATGGCATGAATTAGGGTCACCAGCTGCCATGAACTCTAGCTGGTGATCATAAATCCTCGGGGATTTCCCTCTTTCTTTGGGGCTATATCTGGACTGAACTCTTATCCACTTCCCTAGGGGCTGCAAGGATCTGTTCCTGTTCACACTTGAAATGAAGAGATAATCCTTGGGTGTTCCCCCTTATGCAAGAACATCCTGTTACACTCCCACCTTAGGATAAAGTTGAGACTTGTCCTCTGCATCTCATCAGGTTATGAGAGACGCAGTTCAAGTTCAGAGGAGTCATCAAATGATCTCAGCTTCTGGCTTCTGCTTATTTCTCAGGAGTTGTGGTACAATTTTAGTTTACTTTTCAGCTTTTGCATTGCCTATTCCAGTGCTTTTCTGCTGATGGGTTTCTAACCCACTTACCACTATTACTTGATGTTAGCAGAACGATCAAAGTGAGTAGTCTACCAGGCTTGCAGAGTGCTCCTCCCCTGTCATTAATGAACATCTTTGTATAGACATCTTTTAGACAGTTAATCTTTATAATAAATTTGTAGAATTATCTAATGTGCTTGAATAAAACGTGCACATCTAATAGGGAGAAGAATAGTGAAGGGCTGTTCCTAGGGATACTGAAACAACAGTAGACAACCATGGAGATTTGAAGGCTTCTCTGCATCTGACAGAACAAGCAGACAATTTTCTCAGGAGGCAGGGCTTAATATGCCTGGGAACATTATTACAAAGATACCTAGATTGGCTCTGGGAGGATGAAGAGTAGGTACTGGACAGCCAGGACAGGGCATCCAAGGGCCACCTGTGGGGAGTGTGGCTGACTAGGAGCGTGGCTGGTCAGAAGCAAGGAGGCTTAGGTCAGCTTGAACAGTGTCAGATGGGTGAGAACTTTGGACAGGAAGCTTTGCTTTGGCCTTGACTCCATCAGAGATGGACCCATCAGAGATTTAATCAGAAAGCTTCTGAGGTGATACTGATTTTTTAAAAAAGGCATTCTGGCACCAGGGTACAGAACTTAAGGGAGTAAAGACTGGAGACAGGGAAATTTGGAGTGGGTAAATGGATGTTCCATTTTAAATATATATATGGAGAGCAAGAGAGAGAGAGAGAGAGACAGAGAGAAAGAGAGACAGAGACAGAGACAAAGAGAGAGACAGAGAGTCTTGCTATATAACCCAGGCTAGCCTTGAACTCATTGATGATTTGAGGAACCTCAGCCTCCCTTGAAGTGCTAGAATTACAGACATGCCCTACCATGCTGCATAATTTTGAATGGTTTTATTGATATGCAGCTCACAGATCGTATAATTAATCATGATATTCAGTGGTTTCAGTACGTCTGAAGAGTGGTACAACCATCACTGCCATCTAACTTTAAACCACTTTTATCACCTCATGAGAAATGAGATAGCCTTAAGCAGTTATTCCCTGGAGCCCACACTTATGTCCCATCCTTGTCCCCAAGCTACAGCAGCTATTGACCATACCTACTCTGTTCCGACCAGCACATCCCTGGGCATCTCTGGCATTCTTTGCTTTCTGTGACATTTTCCAGTCATCTGTGTTGCAGGCTATATTAGTCCTTTATTACTTCTAATTGCCATATAACATTCCATTTCAGCCAACAATTTATCAGTCCTTAGACACTTAGCTGCTTTCTACTTTTTGAATGTTATGAATAATTCCTGTTTAAACATTTGTGTAAGTTTTCACATGAATGTACATTTAGGAGTGGAAATACTAGATGAATCTATATTAAAATAGTTGAAAAATTGTCAAGATGTTTTCTAAAACAGCCCCATCACTTTACAGTTCCACCATTAGCACTGGAATTAGCATGTGTGTGTGGGGGGGTATGTGGGTTCACATGTGTACAGATTCATGTATTTGTGCAGGTACAGGTTCACCTGTTTGCACATGCTTGTAGTGGCCAGCGGTTAGCTACTGTTCCTCAGGTGCTGTCCACCTCATTTTTTATGCATTCAAAAATATTTTAATATACAAGTGAGATAAATAACTGACAGACATGAAGAGGTTGATGGAGTTTCTTCCAGAGATTCAAAGCCTTGGATGAGTCTGGAGAACTTTGTCAATCCCATTCCATTAGTAACGGAATGTGGATACAGTCCCATCACAGCCACTTGATAGTAAGATATATGGTTGAAGGCTTGAACTCATACAGTTCACTCAAGTACTGCACCATTTCTCTGATACAAATAGCTAATTTTATCAGCAAATTTTACTGAAAAGACGAGTGGTGGTGATAAAAAGTAATCTACCAACTCAGTTAAATTATATTTGGAGGACTTGCTGTTTGTGGAGGTTTAGAAGATGCAGCCTTCCCGGAGGAAGCAGGACACTGGGGGCTGACTTGGTGAGTTCGTAAGCCTCATTCCCACCTCCAGTCTGTCTCTCTATGCTTCCTATGCCTGCTTGATGATGTGACTGCTCAGTTTTCTGCTCCAGCTGCCTCTAGTCACGCCTTCCTTACCATGATGGACTCTTCCTTCTGAAACCATAAGCCCAATAAACCTTTTCTGCTTTAAGTGACGTTGGTCATGATATTTTATCCCAGCAACAGAAAACGTAACTAATACATTTATACAAACCAGGCCCACTTGCCTCGGGATGATACTGCTCACAGTGGACTAGCTGCTCCTCCATCACTCAACAATCAAGACAGTCCCCTGCAGACATTCCCACAGGAAATTTCTCCATAGAGACTCTCCTTGCAGATGACACTAGTCTGTGTTAAGTTGACAAAGCTAACCAGGACAGCTACTGATGTTGGCTGTCTTTTCATATACATCTAGGTTTCTTGTGTGTCTTCCTTGTGTATAATCTATATGGATTGCAATACAGTATTTAAAGTTGGGATGCCTTTTAATGATTGAATTGCAAGAGTTCTTTATATAATCTACATATAAAATTCCTTTATCGGATATATTATTTAAAAATTTTTCTCCAATCCTGCAGTTTGATGTTTTTCTTTCTTTCTTTTTTTTTTTTGGTGGTATCCTTTAAATTGGAAAGCTTTTAATTTTTGTTGAAGCTCATTTATTTATTTGTTCCTTTGTCCCTTGTAGTTTTAGTACCATATATAAATAGTATTCCCCAAACTAAGCCCATGATTTGAGTGATTTTCTTCTAAGAGTTTGAAGTTTTACCTCTTTCTGGTAGACGTATGGATCATTTTGAGTTACTTTGCATGTACGGTATGAGAAAGGAGTCCAGACCACTGTCTTGTATGTGGATATCTGGCTGCCACAATACTGTTTATTAGAAATATTATTTTTAAGATATCAATGGCTATTGTAATAGATGGCTCTGAGCTAGTACCTTGAACTGTGGCGGGGAGTGAAAATGGATGTCCTCATATTTGAAAGGGTGGAATTACAAGAACTTGGTGACAACGGTCATTTCATGGATGAAGAAAGTGAGTACAAAGAGAAGTCCTGGCTGTGGCCCTTCTTTCCCCTCCATACCGGCATAAGTGGCACAATTCACATGACCATGTTGCCATCCCCAGAACCAGTGTGCTGGAGCCTGCTCATGTAGCCTCATGGCTTAAAGATCAAAGCCATTGAAGCATGATCAAACCAACCACAGGAAATGAGCCTGGTTAGAGACAGTTGGGTTACAGTGTGTGGTTCCCTTAGACTGTAGCAGTTATACCAACTCAGTTCAAAAGAAAATAGAAAAGTTTGCATTGAGGAAGAATGTAGCCAGCAAACTCCAGAGACATCAGGCTCTGTCACTGATGCCAACCAGAAGTCCCCAGGCAAAATGAGCTCTCCCAACAGAACGAGACTGATAAACCTTTGGAGACGTCTAGGCTCCAGAACTGCCTTGCTTGTAGGATATAGTCCCCCCAAATTCCTCACCTCCACTCTGGGTTCATTCTCTGGTTCCATGAAAATTATAGAGATTTTACATTTTTTTTAAAGAGTTGGCTATTTATCCTTAGAAATCATATGACCAGTGCTGACTTTCACAAAATGTATTTTGGAGAGCTTGCTTGCCTGAAAGAGGACTCCAGGCCCCACTCAATCACTGTTGGGACTGGTTGGTGCAGAGATCACTGCCTAGATAATGATGTAGGTAATGATGGGGAACTCCACTCACAGAATGGTTGCCCAGGGCCAGGGTTTCTGAGGAGCACACGGGGAAGTGTGCTCTGAAATCACTCTGTCAATTCCCTGACCTCAGGGACAAGGCCCCAGCACGGAGAACAGCCCCACCTTGGGGCCAGGAACAGAGGAGTTCTGTTCAGTGTGCTGAAGAGGGAGGTGTCTATGGAAATGCTTACAGAGATGGCTTTGACTAGAGGCGCCCCACCCAGGACATGCTTTCGGAAGAAAGGCCAGGCTCTCCAGGAAGCCAAGGGAAGTGATTTGATTCTTGTGAATCATCTGACATGTGATAACTTCAGAAAGGGAAATAACTCAAAGGCCCTTTAAATACACTTAGCAGTTGCATTCAAAAGTGCAGGACTAAATGTGATGACCAGGATTGGTTAGTGCAGAGTCTGAGCAATGACTCAGCAACTTCAGAGTTAAAAGGGAATCAACACTGCTGGCCTCACGACCCTCTCCTCCATCCTTCTGCATATTTTCCAGTGAAGAGATCCCCAAGCTTGACAGACTTTTTTCAATGCATGTTGCAGGGTTCCTGTGTGTGAGCACACTGTGATGCTTGTGAAGGCTGGAGAACAACCTCATGTGGCATCCTCAGGAATGCTGTCTACCTCCTTTGGGACAGGGTCTGTCATTAGCTTGGATGTCATCTATTAGGGTAGACTGGTCAGCCATAAAGCCCCCAAGAATCTTCTGATGTCTACCCATAGCTGACAGTATAACTGCCATCATGCCCAGCATTTTTACATGGGTTCTGGAGATCCGACTTAGATCCTCATTTTGTACAACAAACGCTTTGCCAACAGAGATCTCTCCCCAGCCTTAAGCTTGACATTTTAAGGATGAAGAGGAATAAATAACATTTTGAGATGGACGCAGAGTGCACATGTGCACTGGCCTGTTGGTGTCCCAGAGACAGAACACCCAAAAATGCATGCATTGTTTTGTTTGGAACTTTTAGAACTCACATTCACATCTGATACAAAATTGCTTAGATTTCATCTTAATATATCAGTGACCTTCTAGGGAAACAGTTTCCTCCACATCAGGTCCAAGTGATGCATGTCAATGTCATGAAATTATCTAGAAGCTTGACTACTGTTGCCTTGGTTAGATGCAACTCCCTGGGGCTTCATATAGCTAAAAGAAAGGACCAATCACCTTGCAACCTACATCTGGGATGGCTTTGGTTGGAGAAAAGAGCAGTGACGAAGGAGGTCTTAAGTACAGGGCCTTGTGTATGCACAAGAAGCTTAACTGTTGAGGAAGAGGAGGCACAGGAGGAGGAGGAGGGAGATCACTGCTCCCTCAGCAGGTCAATGAGACAAGAGGGACTGTGCTGTGGGAACTGGGGCTTCCTGTGGAGGCTCAAGTTGATACAACTTCTTTTGAATCAGACCTTCCTCAACCAACATTGAAAATCTCAGCAAAAGGTTACCTCCTTTGAATAGAGCATTCACTGTTTTTCAACCCATCTGGAGAAGATAGGTTCTATTTCCTGCAATTCTCCTACCATCTTGGTGTGTCTGGGCAAGTCAATTTCTAATTTGGAAATTGCTCTTCATAAGGAGAAAAAGTAAGAAATAGAAGGATGAGCAAAAGCGTACTATTGTAATAGTTGAAATAAATAGATAACAGTTTGGTTTTGACTTCTTTGCAAAATAGTAAGTGCTAACTATTGATAATCTAGAAAATATGAAATATGTTGAACTGGGTGTGGTGGTGTATACCCATGACCCCAGCACTCAGGAGGGAAAGGCACAAGGATCAGAAGTTCCAGATCATCCTTGGCTATATAGTGAGTTCAAAATCAGCCTGAGCTACATGAGCTCCTGTCTAGGAAAAATAGCACTCTCAGCAAGATGCTTCGTGCATATATATGAGGACCTCAGTTCGAATCCCCAGAACGTGAGAGGGCAAAATGTGGTAATGTGACCTTGTAATCACAGATCTGGGGAGTCAGAGATAGGTGGATCTCTGGGGCTTGCTGGCCAACCAGTCTAGACTAACAAATGAGTTCCATGTCAATGAGAAGCCCTGTCTCAGAAAACAAGATGAACAGCTCTGGAGGAATGCACCTGAGGTTGTGCATGTCTCCACACACACATCTACATGTACACACAAAGAAAATAAAGGAAAAGAAATGAAAGAAACCATAACTTCGCCATGCAAATTTGCCAGTTCATGAGAATAAAATTTCATATTTCTTGTCTATTGACAAGTCTCACAATGAGGAAGAGTGCCCAAGTAAGTGTTCAACAAACATTTGTTGAACGAATGCTACTATTTTGGTGCATATGTTCTAGCTTTTAAAAATGTATATTTCACATTATTGTAGTCAGACTATTAAGAACATTGTTTTTAAGCTTCCAAGTAGCACAGGTATTTTTGTGTTACAGAAACTCTTTTCAATATTATTTTAAGAGAAGTTTAGTATTGCATGTCCTATCTGTCTCTTCTTGATTTATTTATTCTCATATTACTAAGTATCTAAGGCTGAGAATATACATTTCCGAATATGCATCTCAATGCATTTGAGAATAAGGGTTAGTATAAGCTTTGTGGCCATTTAGCTGCTATGCTCAGAAGGTCCTCAACAGTCTTATCTTGGGGTTGCATTTGATTACTACTGTCATTTTGCTGGTGTGTATGAAGAAGTGGAAATGAAACCAGAGGGATGTCTTCAACTTAGAACCAGGACATGACCTCATCAGACTATTGTAATTAAGAAACACCTTTTGAATATTATGCTGAATATTCAAATGGGTTCAAAGAAGTAGCTATTAAGATTAATTTTGGAAATCAGACTCTCTAGAATTCTACTAAGCTAAACTGCCTTCTGTACGTAATTGCAGCTTTCTTTTTTTGTAAAGAATTCACAGGATTAGCCTGACTGAATAAAAAATTTTGTTCAGGTTAATACAGTGCCATCTGTTGCTGAAAAGAAAAATGATTCCCTCGGACTCTGCCCTGATGCACTTTCTGGTTGTCCGCATCAACTCACACAGGAAGTAAAAGGGAGCCCATCTGTGGTTTTTTGCAGGATTTGCTTCTGTCAAAACTGGATAAAGTTTTATTTTTTGAAAGACTGAGTGGACTTCAGGTTCCAGACCGATTATGAAATACCCGATTAACTCCTCCACTTGCTCTGCAAGCCACGAAAATGTTCTGCATTCTATAGTGCAGCTGAAACTGGATCCAGGAAGGCTCACTAGCCTGCCACCAACCATACAGCTGGGGAAAGGCTGGAAATGAGAAGGGCAGATGTGAGCAGTTCACTCAGTACTGGTCAGCTGTTAGTGGCAGCGCTGGAGGTGAAGGTGTGCCGGGACACAGCAGACCCTCTAGTGCTCTGGGAGCGCAGAAGATACTAGAGATTGAACCTACTCAGCACATAGAGTTAACCAGACCCCGCAATCGCTACTTTCTAAGAAAGGTAGTCCTGTCAGTTAGAAAAGGGGTCCCCAACACACCCCGACATTAAATGCCCCCCAAACATCTAAGCTATAACATCAGACGTAACTAACATCCAAAGGCCCCGTAGGCAACTGCCCATTCAAATGCGACAGTCACAGGCATGCACCTGTTTAGAGAGATTTCCATCTACGGCTTTCCTGAAAACACACACACACAGAGAGAGAGAGAGAGAGAGAGAGAGAGAGAGAGAGAGAGAGAGAGGATTATGGTAGTGAGTAATGCAACAAATATAACTCACAAATTAAGTCAAGGTTTTTGTAGCTAATAAAGTTACACAATAGAACAGATCCAGGAACAGAAGAAGTAAAATAATTCCTTTGCCTTTATTACCTCTATTCCTTTCACTCTGTGTTTCTAAAACACCAGGTGAGGAGAGGAGAGAGTGGAAATTGTTTCGGATTCTTATCTTACACGAGGAAGAGTCATGCATCCTCTTTCACTCTGATAGAGAAATGAGCCCAACTATGTTGTTTACTATACTGTCTGTGAACATGGTACAGTGGAAACTGTGTGAGTGTGTGTGTGTGTGTGTGTGTGTGTGCATGTGTGTATGTGTGTGTGTGTGTCTGTCTGTCTGCCTGCCTGTGTACACGTGCACTGGTCAGACGTCAACATCAGGTGTCTTACCTGGTCGTTCTCCACCTCACTTTTTGAGACAGGACCTGAACCCAGAGCTGACTTACTCGGCTAGGCTGGCTGGCCAGAGAGTTCTAGGGATTCACCTATTTCCACCTCCTCAGCACTGAGATTAAAAGCATATAGCTCTGCACCCGACTTTTTACCTGGTTACAGGGGACCCAAACTCAAGTCCTCATTACTGTGCGACAATCACTTTACTGCCTGAATCATCTCCCCAGTGCTAGAAACTATTAATTTAAAACCATTGCTATAAAAAAAGCCATCCAATGTGGCAAAGCAGAAATCAAAGAGAATCAGAAGCAAATTTGACCAAAAGATATTAACTTTTAAAATCCTAAGATAAGTATTTGCAAATAGAAATCAGCACTATATAAACAGTTGTCATAAGAATATATGAATGGTTCAATGCTTTAAAACTATTTGTATAATATTTATTCCAAAATTTTCATTTATTTTTTAAAACTTTATGTGTGTGATTTGCCTGTGGATATTTAAGCACACCTGTATATCTGTGTTGTGCAGTATACATGGAGGTCAGAAGAGGGCATCAGATTCCCTGGAATTGGAGTTCTGAATGGTAGTCATCACCACTTTGTAGGTGCTGGGAACTGAACCCAGAGTCTGCAAGAGCAGCCAGTGCTATTAACCACTGAGCTATCTCTCTAGCCCTCAACAGATATTCTTAGAAGTGCCTATGATTTGATCTCAGAACAATGTAGCATCCTCATCATCTCTAACACAGGTCAACAAGGTTCTCTATTCGTGACACTCTCTAGTCCATTCAGTCAGGGTAATTAGCATTCTCTGTAGTTATCTTTTACCTTCCTTTGTTTACTGTTAGTCTTTCTTCACCAAATGCCACTTATCCAAGGTCCTTGTCCGTCTTGATCACTACTTAATTCCCCCATGTCTAATGAAGAACCTAACAGCTACTACTTGACATATGCATCCAATATTTATTGTATTCATTTATTATTTATGTAATACCTATTGATTCAGTATTTTTATTAAATTAATGAATGCATGTCAGTGAATGAATGACAGCGATGCTAAATCTCTGCCCTCAGAGTGCCAATTATTTAGTGGTGAAGAAAGACAATGAAACTCTGCTCAGTGCCAATGTCCTATTGTGCTAAGCACTCTTGATAGTTCTAACTTGCTGATTAAAGGGGATGGGAATTGTTTTACAGGAATCTTCCACAGCTTCCTCTAAAGAAAAGCCTGGAAAACTAGAAGCACAAAGTAGCAACTTCCTGTTTCCTAAAGTCTGTCACCAAAGGACACGTAGCAACTCCACCAGTAAGTACCTTACCAAAATATCTTCTGAAACAGGGCTTAAGCGGGGACTTAATGGATACTGTCAGTGCTGGGGGACGGGAGGCATGATTTGGGAGGCTGGCTCTCTCCTTACCAAGTCAGGCTAAACCAGGATGGAGGTTGCTTGTCTCCTGGAGAACATTCCTCATGAGTGTGCTTTTCTCACAACTAGGAGGGGTCCCGCATTGACCTCCCCAGCTCTCTGTGGCCAGTTCTGGCTGGGTGCCAATGCAGGGAAGACTTGAACAAAGGGACAAAGGTTTGCTGTGACTGCTGACATGCTCCTTGTGTTAAACCAGCCCCCTCCCTAGCCTCCGTCACTTCATCTGTGGTATGATAGGGGTTGAGGCTGGAAGGTCTCGGGGCTCTTGATTAGAGTAAACGGAATAGGAAAATGTGAGGAATACAGAAAAGCATGAAGAGACTAAAATCACAGCAAATCATAATATTGGAGATAATCTATTCTCATGTTTTCAATTATTTCTCTCCTATCCCTTTGTGACTATACACCCCTTGTACACTTATAGTCAAATATATGGCCATGTATTTACCTTATGCCATTGGAAATTCTGTTCTGAGCACCAGTTTTTAGTGGAAGCACAAAATTTCATTGTGGGAGCCCATGCAATCTAGTCAGCACATTCTCTTTTACTGGGTATTTCCAGTATTTTCAGTTTTCTCTGATACAATTCACATTGCTTAGTTAGTACATGAAACATTGTTTATGCCTGTCGATTCCTGAAGGGAAACCCAGTGAGCCCTCCATATGTGCAGATGGAAAATATTTGAAAACAATTACACCTGTACCAAAAATGTTCAAATTATTTTCTCTTGTCATTGTTCCCTAAATAATCCAACATCGAAAGAAGACTTACATGCACATATTACATGAGAATAGTACAGTAATTTTACACAAAGAATGGAAGAGCACCCACATATTCTGGTGTCCACGGCAGTTCCTAGAAGTGGTCAGTCCCTGTGAACACTGAGTAACAATCACATAGGAGGCAGTGAGCCGGTGCACAATCAAGAATGAACATTTGCAGGCTGAGCATAGTGATGTACACCTGTAGTCCCAGCACTTGGGTTGCAGAAGCAGGATGATCGGGAGTAAAGCAGGCCTCAACTATATATTGACTTTGAGGTCAGCCTGTGCTACATCAGATCCTGTCTCAAAAAACAAAACAAAAACAAAAGAGTACACTGGAAAGCCAGTGCATTTGGACTGGGATCCAGCTCCCCTGGAAGCAATGATCTGTGCGACTTTGGGCAAGTTTCTTGACTCTCTGGACCTCGTGTTATTCTGTAGTACCATGTACTGTCCTTGAATGAATAATATCTCATTTGGAGGCTCAGGCAACTTGTTTTCCTGTTAGTATTATTTCCTAGGAATGGAATTTGGATTCCAAAGGCATCTACATTTTAAGGACTTTGATCATAACTGCCAAATGTTAGCAGTTAATATTCCTTCAGCAGTATCGATGGGCATCTATTTCTTTATACTGGGTTGCAAGTTTTTGAAAATATTTGTCACTTGGACTTCTTTCTGTGTCCTGTTTCTGCATCTCTGCCCTGCTTTGCATCTGAAACCAGTTTCGTACTCTGTGGGGCTCTGTTTAAAATGAGACCAAGGGAGCCCTGTTCAAAATGATTAAGATTTCCAAAATGCCGGCAGCCCAGTATTAAACCAAGCTAGGATGCCTGACCGAGGGCCGTGTCCATGCACACGCTACCTGTCCATGAAGTTAACCATGGTGTCCTAGGAGCTGATCCTTCAGACAATGTCACTTGCCTCCCAACCCTCTGGGTTCAAGCTGAGTTCAGTCACTGAGGACATCAGCAGGCAACTGGCAGTAGGTCAGAATCCAAGGTGCATCTCCCTGGTCCCCTGTTGGATGCTCAGCACTGGGAACGACTGCTCCTCTGTGCCTGTAGATCACCCAAGCGGCCTGTCTTCCCAGGCTGGGGCTCACTGAGCTCTGCTGACAGTACTTCTCCATGTGCCTTTCAGACAGGTAAGGCCTATTTTTTTATGTGTACCTCTGATTTCTTGCTCAAACCATAACTGGCACTGGTTTTGTAAAGCAGCTAGAAAATGGACTTTTTTAGCTGAGCTGAAAGATTCTTTATTTATTGAATTTCTGGTGAACTTGATAATTTTTCTATTGAGGTCATGACTATCTTACTAAGTTATAAAACCCTCTTGATTAAATTAATAGTTAAAAGTTATATTTCTTTGGAAAAAAACAAACGCTTTCTCCAGTTTATTTTGTTTTATACTTGAAGATGTTTTA
Organism: Eospalax fontanierii; assembly: GCA_035773235.1. Lineage (NCBI taxonomy): Eukaryota > Metazoa > Chordata > Mammalia > Rodentia > Spalacidae > Eospalax > Eospalax fontanierii. The sequence goes on along the minus strand of CM069524.1, from coordinate 151,424,361 downwards.
ACTTTTATACAATCAAACTTAATGATCTTTCCCTTTTACCACGAATTTATCCATGCTGGAAGAATATTAAATATACATTTATATTTTCTTGTAATTAAAGATAATTTATCCCCCCCCCAACCAAACTTGCTGTAATCTATTTTTGGCATTTTATATGAAGTAAGAATCTATGTAGGTTTTGTTCTAGATGATTAGCTGAAGACTAGCAACACTATTGATAATCAACTCTTTCACATCCTCTTTCTAAAAAATATTATTTGTTTATTCATTTATTTATTTATTGTGTGTCTGTGGCAGGATGCACATGTCACACATACATGTGGAGGTCAGAGGACAACATGTGGGAGTTAGTTCTCTCCTTCCAAGGAATTGAGCTCAGGTTGTCAGGCTTGGCAGTAAGTGCCTTTACCTGCTGTGCTGGATAGCTTTAGTTGTCAACTTGACCCCTGATCGGAGGGAATCTCAACTAAGAATTTCCTCCATGGGAAAGGTCTGTTGCCATGTCTGTGGGTCATTTTCTTGATTGTTGAGTGATGTTGGAAGGTCCAGCCCACTGCGTGTGGTGCTACTCCTGGGCAGGTGGTTCTGCATTGTTTAAGAAAGGAGACTGAGCACAGGCCGGGGAAGCAAACCATCAAGCAGCAGCAGCCCCCCATGGGCTGTGCTCCAGGTTCCTGCCCTGGGTTTCTGCCTTGGCATCCCTTGATGATGAACTATGCTGTAAGCCAAATAAACCCTTTCCTCCCCAAGTTGGTTTTGGTCAGTGTTTTTGGCACAGCCTTGGAGAGCTGAATGGGACAGCTGCTGAGCCATCTGGCCAGCCCCATCCTTTTTTAAATGCCTTTTCTTCGTTTATTCTGTTTAATTGCTTTCAAATGACAGTCAGTTATATTTCCACAGTCACTTGTTATGCCTTATTTTAACTTGCTTGCCTGCAACCTTGCAGCAGTGCATAAGATTTGTTCACTTCTTCTGCTTCAGATTCTATGCTTAAATTAGCTACTTAATTAATAAATACTTTAGGATAAATTTTCCTTTTATGAGAGGCAACTTAGAATAGTATTTTTCAAGGGCTAGAAATATGGCTGCTAACAACCATATGTAACTCCAGTTCCAGGGGATCTGACGCCCTCTTCTGGCCTCCATGGGCACTGCACGCATAGGTATACTTACATACATGCAGACAAAACACCCATACACATAAAGCAAAAATACATTTATTTTACAAGGATAGTGTTATTCATATTCAGTCCTTTTTCACGTTAACTCTTCCATTTCTTTTTAAAATTAAAAAATTATATTTATAAATGTTTTGTGTGCAAGTATGTAAGTGGCCCATACATGCAATGTCCACGAATATCAGAAGAGAGTATCAGAGTCCCTGGAACTGGTATTATGAATGGGTGTTAATTGCCATGTGGGTGCTGGGAACCAAACCTGGATCCTCTACAAAAACAGCCAGTGTTCTCTACCACTGAGTCATCTTTGCAGTCCAGCCTTTCCATTTTTTAAATTCAGTTTTACCTTAAATTACAAACTTCTTCTTTTTCTTCTTCTTCTTCTTATAATTATAATTGTTACTATGTATTTATTTCAGCGTATAGGTTCCCTTTTAAAAACCATTTGAGATTCTGCCCTGAGTTTTATAACCACATTTGCAATCAACTCAGTGTGTGATGTAGGTTTAACTGGTTTTTAACTTCCCCCTATTGGAGATGACAATTTTGATGCATTTCTCGGTTGGCTGGCGTGCATCCTCAAGTAATTTTCAGGCAGAGTGAAGGAAAGCCCAGACCAGTTAGAGCTTAGGAGAATCATGCTCTGTTCAGATTCTGGCCTCCATCCTTGCAAATCCAAACTCACAGCAAGAGCACAGTGCCCAAAAGCACAAAGGCAGCCCGGGTCGGGGAGGGCAGTGTCCAGCTGGGGTCGACCTCAGCAGCTTGCATTGGACTTGCCCCTGGCTCTGCAGTCAACCCGCTGTCACCTACTCCACTGGTAGCCTGGTCACTTGTCCTCCTTTCTCACTTCCTCCTTCATCCAGTGCAGGCCACTGCCCTGGGAGCCCTTGAGTTTCTGTTTGCTCAGTAATGAATAAAGAGTGAACCCACCAAAGCTTACGATAGGCTGTGTGCATCACTGGCGGAGCTTCCCGTACATGCGGTTCGCCCCCACCTCACCAGTGCAGGCACATTCAGTGCTTTAGGAGGCGGGTGGGATCTGCATTCTTTCTAAACACTCACATAAGTATGGTGCATGGGCAGTTAGGTCAGACTCTCCAGCCCCACCCCCCAGCCCTGATCTGAGGCTCTACAACCTGCCTTCCCCACGCCTGGCTTTCTAACTGATGGCAGCTACTCCCTGCTGGTTCATCTGGGAGCAACTGGTCCCTGCAAGTTACAGAGGGTCACTGACTTGCTCTGAGGTGACCGCTGGGAGTAGCTGTCTTGACAGGAAGAAGTTTCCCCAGCTGCTCTCAAAGCCCTGAAGGACTAAAACCTCTCCCTTTCCAGGGGGCCTCTGTCCCTGTCCCCATTCCTCTCCAGGCATCTCACATCCTCGAGGATTCTCATTCTCAACAGTCACCTGCTCTGGCTAGTCACTTCTTCTCTTTGGCTATAAACAAGCTAGCTAAGGTCTTTTTAAGCCCCCAACCCCAGAAAAGAAGCTGAAAGACTGAATCCTGAACTTCCTCTGAACTATTACCATCTTTTCCTCGGGATGGGGTGGCATCGGACTTTCCACAGAGGCCTGTCTACTCACTCAAGATTAGGGATGCTGGGAAAACTGTGCCTTGCCCTGAGCCCCTGGAATCCAGTGGTAGCCACAGGAAGTCTGGGGGACATGCACATTGGAAACACTAAGTATAAGGAAAAATAAGACGTGAACAGCTCATTATTATTTTATGAATTATTTATGTGTCATAAGGACAATAGCAGAGACATAGTGGGAAGAATATTTTATGAAGAATATGTTTCTCTTTAGTTGTTTTTTTTTTTTCTTTAATTTTTGTGTTTGTTTAGGTTTTGTGAGACAGCTTCTTACTATGTAACCCAGACTGGCCTGGATATTTCTTTCCCTCCCTCCTTCCCTTCCTCCCTCCCTCCTTCCCTCCCTTTTCTCCTTGATTTGTTTTGTTTTGATTTTTGGCTAATTTTTTGAGACAGACTTACATGTAGCCCAGGTTTTCCTAGAATTCAATATATAGCCGAGTATGGTCTTGAACTCCTGATCCTCCTGTCTCTGCCTCCTGAGTGCTGGGATTATAAGTGTCCACTTACATGCACAAATGCCTAGCTCTCTTTTTACTTTTTCAGTGTGACTATTAGGAGAATTTTAATGGTCTATGTAGTTAACATTGGTATTTTGTTGTGAAGGACTGTTCTAGACATAAATCATTTTTAAAGGCTTTTCAATATGAACATGGTTGTTGTGTGGAGGTTGTTAAGGTGGTGGGGTGTTGAGATGTACATGGTAGAGTTCCTGGTTGGACCACAGGGCATCTAGGATTCCCACACAGAAGAGGAAAGTGATATTTTGCATTTTCCAAGATCTTCAAAGTTTCCAAGTCATCTGCTTGTTGTGGGGGTGTGTACCTGCCTGAGTGTATGAGGCAGCCTGGTAGGTCTGTGTGGGTGGCTGGAAGATTTCCTCACCTGTCCCTGCCTGGTCTCTCCCATTTGGTCACCTGTCACTGAAGTGGCCTCTAGATCAATTCCCCTGTCCCAGGAACCTCTGTGCTCTCTCCACTCTCCTGGTTGGGATTGGAAAGTCCTTGACAGCCTGGACTGCAGTCGCCTGGCCCGATGTGCGAGATGCAGGAGACTCCACCTCTTGCTGAGTTGAACAGGGGTAAAGTGGAGCCCACTCTGTGTTAGAGTCCTGTTAGCACCCTGCAGTACCTAATGCAGGAATGGAGAGAGTTAAAATGCTGCTGCATCTTCACAGGCCTGGCCGCATCCTGGGCACTGAATGGTTTCTGCCCACACTGGCTGGGCTAAAGAGCAGCTGGCAGTGGGCGGGACTGATTGTGTTCCTTGTAGAGCTTGGTATTTGAGAGCACACATATGATTTCTTCCTGTTTTGTTTCCCCCGCTCTCATTTAGGTGTTAATCCCTATTGCTCAGGAGAAACTGACTTTCCAGTGACCAAGAAATCTGCAATTCCCACAGACAGGCAGCCGTACTCTCTCTGCAGCAACAGGAAATCCCTCTCCCAACAACTGGACTGTCCAGTTTTGGTAAGAATGAGGGCAGGGATCCTGGAGATGTGGCGGGAAAGGGGATGTTTAGCTTTAGCAGTAGTTGAGGGAGCTTTCGTAGGGCTTTTCTGTCCACTTACAGAGAATGTTTGTTTAGTTATCAAAATCATCCAGCTCGGTAAAGATCCCCTAGGAAAGTCCAACTATTGGGCGCCCCCTTGTGTCAGGTACGTGTAACTGCTGCCACTTCAATGCTGTTAGGAGCTAGTTGGTATCTTCTCATGCTCCAATTCTGAAGTAAATGGGCATCTCGTTAATTCATCTGCACAATAACCCTAAGCGAGGAACTAGGAAACTAAGACTTTGACAAGTTATGGAATTTATTCATATTCCCAGTGATAGTAGGTTAACAGAGCTGGAATTTGAACTGGATAGCTTTTTTTCTTTTATCTGTCTATCTATCTATCTATCTATCTATCTATTTTTCGTGAGTATCTCTGTGTGGTCATGCATATGGTGCAGAGCATGTGTGGAGGTGAGGACATCCTCTGGGAACTGGTTCTCTCCGTCCACCATGTGGAGCCCCAAGACTGAACTCAGGCTGTCAGATTTGATGGCAAGAATCTTCACCCACTGTGCCGTCTTGCCACCCTGAAGTTCGACCTTCATTGCTTCAGAGCTATACATTTAACCCTGTGTAGGAGTTAACAACATTCTAGCAAGTCTTGAAATTGCTTAGAAAGGACTGTATGGTCAGCTCCATTCGACAGTAATTAAATGAACTTTGTAAGGTTGAGTGGCCATCTGAGTTCGTGTATCTTAAAACTGAGGGACAAGAATTTGATCTGTGCTAGCCCTTGGTGGCTCCCCAGTCTGTCCAAGTTAGTATGGGCACCAGCGTTCAGATTAGGCGCTAAACAGACGTGAAGCACAGGCTGCCAGTGGTGCTCCGACTGTCCTTGCCCTCCCTCACTCTTCAAAAGCCACGCTTTGTTCCTTTTTCTGGGAGCTCCCCTGGTCCTTCTGATGGCACAAGCCTCACGTGTTCCCCAGCATCCCTCAGGAGGCATCTGCACCTCTCTTATGGTGCTCACCAAGATATCTTCATAGAGTCATTTGTTACTGTTTATTTCCCAGTGACTGAAGTTCCAGCAAGGGCTCCAAAGTCAAGCAATGTTCAAAATCAAGCATAGTGCATAAGAGATGTTCAATACATTTCTTCCTTTCCTTTCTCTGAGGCATTGTGTTTTTCATTTGAAAACAGGGAATATAGGTGTCATAAAAGACTATGGTCTGAGAATACCTGAGTCCCTGAGTGTCCCTACATCTGGGGCTATATGGAAGGACACTTAAACTCTCTAAGATCTGCAGCTTACACAGAGTCCTTAAGGACTGGGGCAAGGGCATTTTTTTACTCTATAACCAACATAACATAGCAACTGTTTACAGGTTATTTACATTATAATAGGTATTATAAGTAATATAGAGGTGATTTAAAGTATATAGGATAATATGCATAGGTTATATGTAAATATTGTACCATTTTATTAAAGAGTTTTAAGTATCTGCATCGACAGATTTTAATATCAAGAAAGAACCTGGAACCAATCTCCCTTGCCTGCTGAGGCAGAGAGAGAGAGGAGAGAGTGAGAAAGAAAGAAAGAAAGAAAGAAAAAAAGAAAGAAAGAAAGAAAGAAAGAAAGGAGAAAGAGGAGAACAGAGGGAGAGAGATTTATTATAACAAACTGGTTAATGAGTTGAACAAATCTCAAAATCTTCAGGGTAAAGGAGCAATCCAGAGATCCAGGAGAGCTAATGATTTAGTTCAGGTGCAGACCCACTGTTCTGAGAACCTCAAGAACTAACGATGTAGGTTCTGCCTGCTAGCCTACAGGTTTAAGATCCCCAAAATGCCCTTGTTTCAGATGGAGGAGGAAGGCAGGGGAACTGATGTCCCAGTCTGCAGGTGGTCAGATAGGAATGACATTACACACAGGCAGTCAGCTCTCTCGTCCTATTCAGGCCTCCAGCTAATTGGATGGGCCCCCTCCCTCCCCACCTCAACCCAGGGTAAGCTGCTTGGCCTTCTGATTTAAATGTTAACATAATTCAAAAGCACCCTTACAGATGCACACAGAATAATATTTGACTAAATATCTGGGCATCTCATGGCTCATGTGAGTTGTTAAAGTTAATCACCACAGATGCTCAAACATGGTCTCATTTTGTCTTCTTGGTGCCTCCAAGGGAGGTGGCAAGGGTGTGTTTCCAGAAGGATTGTTTCTAGCGGGTAGTGATAATGGGATCCACAGTGAATGGCCAGCTTTGGGTGGGTGGAGCTTAGGGCTACGAGGTAGTGCATTTTGTGGGTACCTGTGGGGGCTGGCAGCTTCAAGCCAGCCAGAGGAGAGGAAGGAAGAAGGAACGGGAGGGGAAGGTAGGAAAGGGGAGAAGAGAGCTACTTGTCCAGGGAGTGATGGTCTTGGAACATACACATTCTTTGTTCCATGTATATTAGTTATGGGGCAATGTGTGTGTGTGTGTGTGTGTGTGTGTCTGTGTGTGTGTGTGTGTGTTCTTTCTTACCCAAAGAGATAGGAGAGTACACCTCGAAGGGGTGAGCATTTTTAACACCCAGCTTCTGTAGATAATGAAATCGAGGCTCAGAGAAGCTAAATGGCCTTCCCAGGGTGTCCTTGGTGGTAGGTGGGGACAGTGTGGGCCTGGGAGTCAGCATCTTGTACATCTTTGTGAGCAGAGATTGTTGCTGTCACCTTATGCACTCAGAGCGGGTGTGTTAGCTTGCTGACCAGGAAAGAAGCACAAAACTTTCCCACATCATGGACTGTTCAAGAAGCACATAGTAATAATAAGAAGGACTTATAAACCCTTCCTTTGCATCAGGCCCTGTTCTAAGCACCTATGTAGATTTATTCCTCAAAATCATATCCTTAGGAAGACCCTATTAGAACCAAAGTCTTCCATTGGAGGAAATTGAGTCACAAAGGGGCAAGGTTACTTCTCTAAGGTCACCAGTTGATAAATGGGCAGAGCAAGGAAAAGAATCTAGGTTAGGCAAGAATGTTCCACAGTACCAGCATTACCACCAAATTATGCTGTCCCTCACTGGGGTCCTGGGGCACATGGCATGTATGTCTGTTTGGTCTCTTCTGATATCTAATGCAGGTGGCTAGCCATCATCTGCCTCCCCTGGAATTCACATTCTCTTTTTGAGTCTTTGGGGCACAGACCTCTTACCTACCACTCCATGCCTGTCACAAGTAAGAATTTTGGTAAATGCACCTTGAGCTGAACAGTCTATAGAGATATTTCGAGCTCTTGCTTGGCTTTAGGGGCTTATCCTGGGACTAGTACCCTCGGCTTACTTCCTTCATAAACATTTTCGGACTTTACTGCTGTCTGTAAGCAGGTCACCTTAAGCAAAGTTCCTTGCCAGAGCCACCAGAGTCACCTACATCCTACTAACCACATCCTAGTCCATAACACTGCTGGCTCAGGAGGGAGGTAGCTGGGCTCCTCTCCTTGGCGGATATCACATGTGGCTCATCCCTACCCTCTCTGGTTCCTCATTACAGGGCACTTCAAGACCAACTCGCTCGTTGAGCACAGCTCAGCTCGGGCAGCTCTCTGGGGGTCTGCAGGCTTCCGTCATCTCCAACATCGTGCTGATGAAGGGCCAGGCGAAGGTGAATTATGACAGTTACCAACAGGAAGTTCTGGAGCAACACTCCCTTCTGAGGAGCAGTTGCTCCAAGGAAAAGTGGAAACGGGGCTGACACACTCAATGCAGCAGAAGGGGGCGAACACAAGAGTGTGGTCTGTGAAGCTCAGAGGTGGCTGCTGAGTTTCAAGCAAGGCCAATTCTGTTTGACCAAGTGGTGGTTTTTCTCTCTGAGGACACCATCTCTTGCCAGCTGCCTGTGCATTCTCAGGCCTGCTCTCTACTCCTTCTTGGCATGATATTCTCCACAGCTTAGTCTTGCCTAATCCATATCCCTTACATGGAATTACAGGGCCGGGTTTCACCTCCGCATTCAGATGTTGGTAGAAGAAAGCAGGTCTCCAATGCAAAATTTGAAACTATATGCTTCCTGTCACACAAGCACCAATCAATGATTTTGCCCTCAGTGAGACATCCAGAAGAGTCAGAACTGACTCTGCTCTGTCTAGATGCTGAGACTTCATATTAATTTATTCTCCATAACTGAGAGAAAAGTAGAGAGGACATCTAAGTATCAATAGAGGGAGAGCGCCCCGATGTCTCTCTGCACTCACCTCAGAGCCGGCTACCTTCGCTCTGCATTTGTTACCTTTCTTGTCGCTGCCACCAAATACCTGACAAGAAAGAACTTAAGGGAGGAAGGGCTTGTTTTGTTCATGGTCTGAGTGCACAGTCCACCACGGTAGGGAAAAAACAGTGGCAGGAGCTACTCTCATCCATGGTACCAGGAACCTGAGGCTCCTTGATATGTGGGTAGGTCAGGAAGAAGAGACGGGACAGGAAGTGGCCAGGCTTCTGCTGTCCTGTGACTTCTTTCTTCCAAGTAGGACTCACCTCCTAAATGTGCTACAACCTCCTGAAACAGCACCCCAGCTGAAGGCAATGTTCAGACATTTCACATCCAAATCACAACAGGCTTCCACGTGCCTAATAACTAGAACAGATATAGCAGTTGCTGCCACATTCTCAAACCATTCCAAACCACCCATCTGCTGGGATCATGAACATCTGGTTCATTTAATCTATCTAATAACATTTCGGTGTGGTATGAGGTAAGTCACAGTGCCATCACTCTAAGGAGTTGTCTAGGAACCAAGCTCTGGGCTACCACCTGAGATGCTTCTGGGTTGAACCAAAAATCCAAGATGTGTGGTGAGTGCCTGTCCTGGGCCAGGCACTGCAAAATGAGATGTATATGCTGACTTGTGGTAGCTCACAATCTAAAAGTGAGTTCACTAAGGCCAGAGCTAGGCCTATCTAGGATGTACAGAGCTCCTTTGTCTGCAGCAAGTTGGTGGGAACTCTGGGTATTTCCTCTGTTGTTCTTTAAGCCAGCCCCAGACATTTTACTAACCCACTGGCAGGTCTGCCGGGGAAGTCAGGCCCCCTCTCCCTTCTCTTCCAACTGTAGGCTTCGCTCTCATCTTCTACTTAGTGGATCTACATTGGACTGCTCCTTAGCTGCCTTGCCAATATCTCCGCAACTGAGACAGTTGCTGAGCCCCAGCTTCTCCAACGCCACCTACAAAATCACAGGATGTGTTTGTCAGCTCCTGAGGATGACTTAGAATAATGACAGGGGGACAACAGCCATGGGAAGGACAGCGGACACAGAAGAGAAGGGGAGGGAGGGACCTTTGCTACCAGAAAGGATGCTTTCTGTGTAATACGCTACATCACTATTAACGTCCTTGATGTTTTCATTGTTTCCTGGTATTGTATTTTGTTTTATTTTCAAACAACACGTGAATTAGGTAACATCATTTTATTAGGGGGAAACTAAGGCTCAGAGGGAGAGAGGGACTGGACAAAAATGGCTACCTGGAGAGAGTGGGGGCATTAGTTTCTACCCAGCTTCCATCTGTGTGGGCAACATCAGATTCGTGGGAGAACTGGGACCCTCCATAGCCCAGGCTGGCTGTCTGTTGCTTCCCTGCCTTTCTTGGTTAAATTCCGAGACTCCTGGGAATAAACATTCCTTGGGAAACGTCAGCCCAAGTAATAGCCAGAATATTCCTAGACTACCCTCTCTTCTTTCCCCAGGGCCTGGGCTTCAGCATCGTTGGGGGCAAGGATAGCATTTACGGTCCCATTGGGATTTACGTCAAAACCATCTTTGCAGGAGGAGCGGCAGCTGCCGATGGAAGGCTACGGGAAGGTAGGTTCCCATCCCTGAGTCTCAAGCGGAATCCAGAACCAGCAGGCCAGAGCGGATGCTAAGGGTGTAAGATGTATCTTGACCCTTGAGGGTTCGCTTCTGTTGACCCTGGGGTGTATAACTGGTGGGATGCGTCTCCCTGTAGGGCCTCGATCACAGTGATAACGGGATCGTCAGTCCCTGACACCATGACTTCCCGTTGGTCTTGTCAGCCTGGGTCTGAAGCCTGGTCTGCCTTGCTCTTGCTCCTCCATTTGTTCCTTTCCCATGTCTCTGTTTAGTTGCTGGGACTCACTGACACCCTGTCTCCTTCATCTCCCATGGGATACCAGGTGCTTCCTATAAATGGGTGGGTACAATTCTCAGAGAGCCCACCATACTCTAGGATCTGGTAATAGAGACAATGTTGATGTAAACATAGTTATCATTCCGGTGGAGGCAAGGGAAAGTTTATTCTGAGCCAAATACAAGTGACCATGGTCCAGCAACATGGAGTCAGGTGCCACATCGATGACATTCCCATGGTGAGATTGGTTCCATGAACTGATACAGTCACAGAACCAAAGAGAGTCAGAGTCCAGGCACTGTTTCCATATACTCGTAGGAGTATCAGGCAGGTGGGTTATTGACAAAGTGAGTAAATTTCTGCTCTAGGCTTTAGATGTTATATTATAGCATTCTTAGCTTTGGAGTTGGTGGAATGTAATGATCTGCTAAGTTAATACATTTAAAAAGCTTTTTTGCCTGGTATTCTGAAAGATTTAGGTTAGATACAAAGGTGAGTGATAAATCAGGCAACTAAAATAGGCCAAGATAATGTGACTCTTGATCTGCAACATTCCTGCTCTCCACAACCAGGAAGTTCTTATTCAGTCATTCCTTTGGCAAAATCTTCAACACAGGTGTGGCTTTTTCCGAGGAAACTTTAGTTCACAAGACCCAGAGCAGTCTCTCATGGAAGCAGGCTCCTGCTGGGATTTTTGTTTTCTTTTCTTAATTTTAAAAAAGATTTAAATTAAAAAAAATTTGTCTGAGTCCGTGTCTGCTTATCTCCATTTCTTTGTCTCTCCTTCTCTCTGCTCTTCTCTCCGTGTGTGTGTGTATGTGTGTGTGTGTTGTGTGTGCACACACATTAATGCACATGAGTGCAGGTGCCTGATCCCCTGAAGCTAAAGTTACATACAGCTATGAGCTGCCCAGTATGGGTGCTAGGAACTGAATTCTGGTCCTCTGACAGAGTGGCCCGTGAGTGCTCTTCACTGCTGAGCTGTCTCTCCAGCCCCAGGCTTCAGCTCTTACTACTGTCTGCAGACAGTAACCTTTCCAGGAGCCTGGAGCCAATGAGAAGCGACAGAGCCTGTTACGTGAATGGTGGGTCGGGGAAAATGTGAAGATTTCTGGCTTCAGTCAATTGAAGAAAGGCTGTGTGTTAGAGGAAGAGGCAGAGGTCGATGGGGAGGAGGGTGAGGACAGATTAAATACTTTAGGTGGGGACTGCAGAAGAGAGGGTGATGTGTTTTGATGAGCACTAGGTGGTGCTGTCCAGCAGGTCCATGAAAACCTGGTTGACCCTTAAGGATCATCCTTTGGGAAATAGCTGAATACAGTGGATTAAGGAAGCAAGAAAGGAGGGGTTGCGGGGAAGAAGTGACAGGAGGAACACTACACCAAGAAGCTGGAAGAGAAAAGGAGCCGGAGAGAAAGGAAGGTGCTGGGGTCAGAATCTTGGGTGTGCTCTTGTTTTGTTATCTCTCAAACTTTTCTGGGAGCCTTCTTTTTATTCTGATGTGTCCCTCATAGTTAATAGCGATCATGAAAACAGAGAATTTCAACCAGCCAGTTCCTGGCTCTAGCATCAGAATCTGGCCAAATAATTATCTTCAAAAGTGAAGTGCTCAAATCCACTCTTGAGTTCATGGAGGGATATGCGGGTCATGACAAGTTTGTTGTACAGATTGCTGATGATTTGTTTTTGTTCTTCTTCCCCCAAACGATTGCACACTATGTGTTTGGCAAAACCTAGGCCAACCAATGTTCATCAGATCTGGCTAAATACGGATGCCACAGATGAGCCCAGAATTGGCTTATATTGGCCCTTGGGATAGCTACTTTAATAATCTGAAGTTCAGCCCCTGTGGAACTAGGAATGGATCCTCTGACATTTTTACTTTGTCTTTTTCTCAGCACCAATTTAATTATATTTTATTTTGCTTTGTTTTGTTTGGTAACGCTGGCTGACCCGGCACTTGCTATGTAGCCCCAGGCTGGACTCCAGCTTGTGGTGATCCTCCTGCCCATGCTTCCCAAGTACTGGGATTCCAGTCATGCTCCATCATACGTGGCATATTCTGCATATTTTTCCCGAGTTTGTTCTCACTCCTAGGTGGGTTTATCCTGACAGGAGTTGAGTTCTCTGTTTCCCTTTGATCCTGGGGGCCCACTGTACTGCAGAGATTCTGAAATCTGTTTCCAACACATAGACATGTTGGATAAAATAGCACATCTTAACTCAAAATTACAGAACAGAAATGCCCAGTTGCTAGGAAACAAAGAGAGGATGTTAAGTCAAAGTGAGGCCAAGTCAGAAGCTGATGATGTGTTGACGCAGGGGCTGCTGGGATATGGTAGACCCTAAGGACCAAGGGCAAGTTGCAGGCACATATGGGGATGGGGCACAGAGTTCGAGGTTATATCACACTCTGGAAACCTGAATAAAGCTTGAAATTTAAAGACCTGCTCTCCATGAAAGGCTCACAGGCCTCAGGGAAGCAGTTAGGAAAACCTGACTGACTCAGCTTGCATCATATACAGGCATACAGGCCACGTGCATGTCTCTGCAGAGTATATAAGTCCTCAGGCTGGGAACTCCAACCAGTCCAGAGCCAGTGAAACCCTTGGAGTGTCTAGTAGAGATAAGAGGAAACCAGGCAGTGACCTGAGTCTGTCAGAATCCCATAGGGAAGCAGAAATACCATGAAAGATTAGTTCACAATGAAGGTTACCTAGTATGCCAGGAACTGTACACTATAAATCAGAGATAATGGGAAAACAGGCCCTCACAAGCTTAAGAAAGTACGACAATGTAAAACACATTAATAAATTGTTATGTGATTTTTAAATGATAAGAGAATATGAAGTATAAGGAAGTAACAGAAAAAAATGAAAAATAGGTGAATGTAAGAAAGGCAATATTTGGAGTTCTTCTTATACCACAGTCACTGAAGTAGAACAAAACAAAACAAACATACCTCAGGACAGGATAGATAGCAGATTGAATGCAACCAGAAGAATCCGTGACCTGGAAGTTCTCTACTAGATTACCAAGGCAACGGAATAAAAAAGGTGACCATTTAAAAGTATGAAGAGCGTATGAGAACAGCCTCATACATCCAGCAGGAATTTTATCAAAGGTAGAGGGCTGAGAAACAGAATCCGTATCAGACTTCAGGGCACGAAACTGTAGTGTGAGGAAGCAGAGTTTCCTTCCACCCTCGCACATTACCATGAAGCTGCAGAATCTCAAAGAAAAAGGGGAAAAACATCTTAAAGTAACTGGAGAGTAGGTCAAAGAATGGATTCTACACAGTGGAACTGGGTTTGATGTCTGCAGACTCATCCATAGCTACTGGGACCAGGAGTCAGTGTAAGAATAGTGCCTGCATTTCAGTTGCCCTGTACAGTGTGGGAAAAGAGAGAGCATGCTCCATGCTTGTGTGTGGAATAAGCTGAAAGCAAAGGAGAAAGTGGCTTTCCAGTCACATAAAAATGGAGTTCTAGATAGAGGGAAAATGAAAATGAATGATTCTCCGTGGACTATACTGTTATGAAGAAAGGGTTTGCAGCTAGAAAAAGTCCAAATCCTGGTTTTTTTTACCGTGGGCTATGGGACTTCTCTGAGCTGTCTTTCTTCTATAAGTAGAACCTACATGGCAAAGGTGGAAATCCAGTGTCCTGCCCATATCATAGAGCATTCGTAGACCAGCCTGGGAACACACATTCTAATATGATAAAGGCCCCTTCCACAAAGGGCTGCCAGCCTGGCCACTGAGAGACTTGGTGGGGGGAGGGGGGATTCATTAGCATGCAGAGTAATGTGTGCTGTGACCATGGAGGGTGGAAGGCGCAGTGTGTAGGGTGTGTGAGGACAGGGCAAGACAAAGATGCTGAGAAAGGGTTGGGAGACAACGGGCAAAGTACGTTCTAACTGAGAAAATGCTCAGAGAGACACTTCACTGCACAGACCTGTAACAGGAAAAAAGTCAGAAAACCCCTCACAGGAACAGGAGCAAGAGGGCCAGGACGGTGAGAAAGGGGTGGGGTGAAACAGAGAGGCAGACGGGCCAGCAGTCAGACCTGGGCCTTAGCCTGGAAGCTGAGGGGCACCAGGAAGGCCTCCCACTGGGGAGTGTGGGAGGGAGAGAGGGCTTTCCCCAGTGTTTTTGTCACTGGTGAGTGGGAAGACCCTTGGTGGGACAGCACTGGTTTTAGTTATTGTCTCTCTGTCTTTTGACAGGTGACGAAATTCTGGAACTCAATGGTGAATCGATGGCTGGCCTAACACATCAGGATGCCTTGCAGAAGTTCAAGGTAATTTATCAGAATATGGCCACACTCTGGGGCCTTCAGGCAATGGAACCAAACTCAATAGCATCTCTTTCACTCAAATCCACAAAATTAAAAACATGCCCTTTGCAAAGGGCACCTCAGTGATACTGCCCTTGGGCACAGGGTCAAAGAAATTCCTCAGGAAATAATAGTATAGTCAGGACTGTTGTTGGGAGATATTTAAACTACTTAATATTCATAAATCTGTCTCAAAACACGTCATGTATTTATACTAGTTGACTTATTAATATGTTCAAGTTTATAAGATATCACTAAAAGCTGTTTTTTAAATATTTTATTTATTTATGTATATGAGTATATTGCCTTCATGTGTGTAAGTGCACAAATATCAGGCAGTGGCCTCAGAGGTCAGAAGAGGGCGTTGGATCTCTGTGGGTGGGTCTCCGTCTCCAGCACAGCAATTGTGCTCCAGCCATCCCAGAGAACCTAGGGCGGTGGGACAGATCCTCAGGCGGCTCAGAGTGTGACAGAATTTCCCGGGAGACTGTGTCAGTGGACAGCTCACTTATTGAAACCAAAGGAAGGGTTTATATAGGGAGGCTTTTCTGGCCATTACAGAAGGCAGGAAAGTTAAAGGTAGGGTCTTTCAGTAAAGGCAGGGAGGGGAGGAGGCTGTAGGACTGACGTGGAAATTAGGAAAGAAAAAATGAAACCCAAAAATCTGGTTTTGGTCTGGGGTGATCTTTGTGAGGGGAAAAGATTAAGCAACTGAGGAACAAGGATGTTGTATCTGCAGTGGCTTCCTGGGACCTAGGTTACAGCTTCAGGCAGAGCAGGCCAGAACACCTGCTGTCCTTTCAGTGTCTCTGGGATCACACTGCCCACTCAATGCCTTTACACAATAGGCCCCGGTCCCACAGATCTCCTGGAATTGGAATTAAAGACAATTGTTAGGTGTCGTGTGGGTGCTGGGGATCGAACCTGGGTCTTCTGCAAGAGTGCCAGTGCTCTTAACCCCTGAGCCATCTCTCCAACCTTAAAAGCTATTTTTGAATCTCCAATGAGTTAGTTCAGTTTTAGAGTTCATCCAGACTATCCATATACATTTCATATTGCATAGTTCATACAGTGTGGCTATATGGACATGTATGTATCAGATGTGACATGTCATGATGCACACAGACATATGCATGTCCTTGAGAAGTTTTTTATCTCTGTTACTCATCACCCATTCCCTTCGCCTGTCCTGGCTGTTGTCACCCTCTTTCAGCAAGCTAAGAAGGGGCTGCTGACCCTGACGGTGCGGACCCGACTGACAACGCCCCCGTCACTGTGCAGCCACCTGTCACCCCCACTCTGTCGATCCCTGAGCTCCAGCACCTGTGGTGTCCAGGACAGCAGTTCCTTCTTCTCGGAAAGCCCAGCGTCTCCTGCCAGCACTGCCAAGCCCAGCTACAGAATCATGGTGGAGGTTTCTCTGAAGAAAGGTAGTGAACCACCCCTTTGCCCACAGGTGGCAGAGTTGCCCAGGCCTCCCTCCCCAGGCCTCCCTCCTTTGGAAGGAGCACAGGGTGGCACAGGGTGTTTGTTGTTGGCTAGCAGATGCTACATTTGTTATTCAGCAGGGCCCCACAGCCAGGTTTTGTCCTGTTTCCTTCCTTCCTTTTCCCTTCTCTCTCTCTCTCTCTCTCTCTTTCTCTCTCTCTCTCTCTCTCTCTCTCTCTCTCTCTCTCTCTCTCTCTCTCTCGGTCTTTTTGAGACAGGGTCCAGGCTGGCCTTGAACTCACAGAAATCTGCCTGCCTCTACCTCCCAGCCATCAGGCTTGGTAGCAGGTGTCTTTACCTGTTGAGCCACAGCTCATTGGCCCTCATCCTGTTTCCAGAAGCTTATTTATGCCATCCAAACCTAGACAGTGTTTTTGATGTGGTAAAGTAAAACAAAGTAAGCACAGAAAACTGTGCAGAGAGAGAGAGAGAGAGAGAGAGAGATTGAGAGAAAGAGAGGGAGAGAGAAGAAGAGAAGGAGAAAGAGAGGGAGAGAGACACAATAGTTCTCTATAGTTAATATCCTAAGAACTTGAGCAGTTCACTGACTCTCTCTGGATCCCATTTTCTTGCCTCTTCAGGAGAAACAATGCTGTTTCCGACAGACATTAGAGGAGCCACAGCCTTTCACTCCGTGTGCCCAGGTAGAAGGTTAATCCCAGAACACTAAGGAGGCCCTCTCTGCTGAAGTGCAGCTTAGCTAAGACTGGAAGGACAAGGGACTTCAGTTAGGCACAGAGCTGGGCTCCAGTGCAGGGACCAGCAAGTATTTTAGGACCCAGGGAAGGCCAGCATTGGGCGGGACAAGGTGGGTACAGGGAGTGGTGCTAGCGTGGGGGAGAGTGGGAGAAAGAGAACAGAGAGGAAGATGGAGAAGATAAGAGAGAAACTGAGAGAGAGAGAGAGAGAGAGAGAGAGAGAGAGAGGGAGGGAGGGAGGGAGAGGGAGCGAGCGAAGGGGGAAAGTAGAGGGCTACAGGACTTCGCAGCTCAGTTCATTTCTAACCACAACTAGAGGCTGTTTAAGGGTTTCTAACAGGGGTGATGCAACTCCTCCTGCTCTGAAATGTCTCCTGGATTTCAAAGCAGAGGCTGGGAAACCCCCTGGAGCTGCACAGCTCAGAGGAAGGAGTGGCGGGTGTGGAGAGATGCACTGTGGAAGTGGAGGGCAGGAGGGTACAATGGCTCCCTAACCTGCTGCAGGTCTTAACTCCTCTGGTGGACAGTGAGCTCCCTGGGCCTCAGACATGCATGGCACAAAACCTGGTGAGCACAGGTCTGTGCTTGGCACAGGGTCAGCGGGTCTCCTGTGTTGAGTTCAAGGAGCAGGCATGGCAGTGGGTGGAGCATGGTCCCAATGTGATGTTTCTTTTAACAGCCCACACTAGAAACAGTTCTGGGAAGTGCTGTAGCTTCTTGGGGGCTGGAGAGATGGCTTAGCAGTTAAGGGCACTGGCTACTCTTACAGAGGACTCGGGATCGATTCCCACCACCCACATGGGGGCTGACAATTACCCATAACTCTTGGGCATTGCATGACATAGGTGCATTAACATACATGCACATAAAATAAACATAAATAAATAGCAGCTTCTTAGCTTCTGCCTCCAGAAACTGCTTCAGCAGTGCTTGGGGTGAGCCTCAGGGACTCACAGGTGTTCATTATGCTCAGCTCTTGCTTTGGTTAGGAGACCTAAATGCCTGAATGACTCTGACCTCTGTTCACGGTACATATCACAGCCCAAATTCTTCACCTGTAGAATAGCATCACTACCCAAGGCCCACAGCATTCTCTCCTCAGGCTGTTGGGAGAACCAGCATCTAAAGGTGAAAATAGTCATAAAAGTGCTTTATAAACCACGTTGTCCTAAAGAAAACTATAAGGAAGGTCTTCCTTTCTGCACTCCCTCCTTCCCGTGACTCCTTCTCAGCTGCTGATTCTCCTTTCCTGCTGTCTTTCTAAGCCGGTGGCCTCTCATTTCCCCTTCCACACTGGAGGTCCCCAGAGCCTGAAAGCCATCTGCATTCTGATGCTAATCTGTAACTTCCATCCCACAGTCTGCCTGGGGTTCAGGCTCCCTGTGTAACCATCTAAAGCCCATGTCCGTCCTAACACCCTCACAGCATCGGCATCGTGAGTGCAAGTGTCCAGAAGAGCTGAATGCCTGATCTTCATCCTCATCCTCAGGCCAGTTCCTGCCCAGCTTTTCCTATATGACAACAGTATTGTCACCCACCTGTTGTTATTCAAGATAAAACCTCTGAGACACATTAATGATCCAGTCCCTATATTTGATTCCCTCAGAATATATTCCACTGTCCTCCAGTGAATCCAGGCTGCCATTGTCTCCACTCACAGGGCCTCTCTGCTGACCTTGACAGCCTATAGTTCTTTCTTCTCACAGAGACAGGCATAATCTGGGAAGACAGAAGTTAGGTCACGTCACTTCCTCATTTGTGACTCTCCCATGGCTCCCTTCAGTTAAATGGCCTCTGTCACTGGTGTACCCATGCTGACAAGGCCCGCTTAAGTCTGACCCTTGTTCCGTCCCGTCACCTCATCGCATTCTCCCTGTGTCTCCCCATGTTCTGCCCACACCAGTCTTTCTGACCTGCAATGAGTCAGGCCCTTCCTAGCCCGCGCCTTCTCGTGAGTCGTTTCTGCTGCTCCACGTGTGGCCCCATATCCTCATGGTGGCTCCTTTTCGTTATCCCTGTTTCAGATTACATGTGGTCTACTCTGAGGCCTGACAGGGCATCCTGCCACTTTCTACCATGTTTCCCAGTTGTTCCTTGAATAATACTTGGCACTGTCTGATCCCTCTTTCCCTCTTCCCCCTGTTCCTCCTCCCCTCCCTCTGCCATCCTCTCCTCTCTCATTTCCTATTTCAGCTGCCCCTTACTACCTGCTTTGGCCATCACTTGGACCCTAAGCAGCACCTGTGTGGATCATAGACTCCACACACAGGGGTTGTTCAAGCACCATAATGACAAGGACACTGACTAGCCCACAACATTAGGTGTCTGAATAGTGGAATAGTATCTGAATAATAGACTGGTACCCCTCTGCCCCTGGGAAAGCGCGCGTCTCCCATCCCTCACCCCGCTGTATTTTCCAGAGGCTGGTGTCGGACTGGGAATCGGCCTGTGCAGTGTCCCCTACTTCCAGTGCATCTCCGGCGTCTTTGTTCACACGCTCTCACCAGGATCTGTGGCTCATCTCGACGGACGACTGCGGTGGGTCCTCACTTCTTTCTGAATAGATCCCTGCCTTACGACAGAGAAATGCCTCTGAGTGTCCAAGATTGTCCTGGACACGAGAAATTCCCAATGATTCAGGGATGGTTTTCTTGTTTCCCGCAGTGTCTGCCTTAGCAGCAGCCATGTGAGTGACCTGGGCCCAGGGAGAGAGGGTGGACCCCAGAGCTCCCCCAGAGTTGCTGATTTGGAATCCACATTTTAACACACACCCAGAAATTTGTGCAATTTGTGCACATGGAATAGTTGAGGAAGCATGAACTCAGAGAATACCAGACTTGACAGAAAATGTGAAGGAAATACATTTTAATGCTCACGCAACACAGAACCCAGTGTCACAATATGAATTGCCACAAGATTTACCTATGCAAACTAGCTGGTGCATACACTTCCTTGCTGGGATGGGTAAAATATTTTCAGCTATCCCAGTTACATCTCTCTACGAAGAACTTCTAAGTTCAGTAAGTGATCTGATTTGGCTAGAAAGAGTTTATCTCAACTTAACCTGTTGTGACACTTTAGTCTTTCCAACGTTTCCCAATGGTACAAATACATCTTTCACTAGGACTGAGTTTTTCTAAGTCAGGAAAGTTTTGCTCTATTTTTCAAAGGTTTCCTATAATTACTGTGCAAGGAGAACAAACCTGCTTCAAATGGTGTCTTGATGGAGGTTCTGAGTTAGAGATAGTGGTGCCATCTATCATCTCCAGAATGCCTATTGCTGTACTGAGCTTCTGTGCAGGTCCTTGGGACCCAGCTGCAGGTTGGGAGGACCCAGCTGCAGGAACGGGCCTAGCTATAGGCTTGGGTGACCTCGCTGCATAGTCAGGGCCTCTTGCTGCAGGGTCAGGAGACCCAGCTTTAAGGGCAGGGCACCCAACTGCAAGGCTAGGATGATTGCTTAATATCCGCTGTCCTCTAATAGAGGCCTGCTGTGAGGTAGGGACTGCTCCAGAAGCTTCTGCTTTCTTTGGCATGTGGAGCTGCATGACAGTGTTCTTCAGTTCCAGCCACAGAATGTGAGTCATCTTGGTAGAGGTGGGGTAAGCTCAGCAGAAACGCAGAGAGAAACAGTGGGCCACAGCAACAGAAGCAGAATCAGGAAACGAGTCCCTGCCCAGTCCTGCTGATAACCTGCATATCATGGCCCTCCACCTGCTGTTTCCAATAAAGCTTTATTGGAACAAAGCTGTGCATTTCCTCTCTATACTGTCCATGGTTGACACTTTCATCCTTAATGGCAGAGTTTGTGACAGAGATGGCATGGTCTGAAAATCCTTACTGTTGGCTTTTTACAAAAAGTTATCTATCCCTGAAATAGATTGCAGCAGGAAAATCATTTCATTTTTTAATGCCTCAGTTTCTCCATCTGTGAGTGGGGAAGGAGTTAAATTTGTACAAGTTCTCTATGTATCAATACAACTCTGTCTTTTCTGCCTCGTTTCTTTTTCTGTTTAGGTTGTTGTATTAGTCAGCCTTCTGTTACTGTAGCAAACATACGAGATAATCAACTTATAAGAGGAAAGGTTTACTTTGACTCACAGTTCTGAAAGTTCCATTCGTGAAAGCCTGGCCTCACCGTATATGGGTCTGTGCTGGGAGAGCATGGGAGAACAAAGAGCTCACCTCCTCTCTGAGATCTGAAAAGAGAGTAAGGGGCAGAGCCTCACTGTTCCCTACAAAGGCATATCCCCAGTAACCAAAGGCATATCCCACTGGGCCCCAGATCCTAAAGTTTTTTCTACCTCCCGATAAACCTTCAGTACAAGATCTTAGGGAGGATGCTTATCTACACCACAGCAGTTGCCAGTAACTGATGTCCAGTCGTAAACTGAGGTCTATCACCTGCTGTCCTTGTTTCCCTCTGTGAGGATCTCGACTTCATTCTGTTCTAGTTATTGCCTTCAGCACATCTAATCCTTCCTCCCAATCGTTTTACTTATGAGAGCACTGAGGCACAGAGGATGTAATGGGTTACAACATGGCTAGCTGGTTGATCAGTTACTGGGTTAAACCACACCCCGAGTCTGGACCAGATGTAGGACAATGGGAAAAGGGGGAGGAAAATCACAGTGACCTTTTTGCTTTTTATGTTGGCTCACTCTGGGCTTGAAACACTGGCCATTCTGTGGCTCAGCCATGATGGGGGGGATGGGGGAGCTACTTTGATTCCTTGTTCTGAGCTTTGGTCAGGTGGTGAGAGAAGTCTACTATTAGATCTCATGAACTGCCTTGACCTGGTGGGGTTCTAGAGAAGTGTTCCTTCTGCTGGTTCAGTCATTAGCTTTCTGAATCTTCTGTGGGTGCTATTGCAGGTGTGGTGATGAGATTGTGGAAATCAACGATTCTCCAGTGCACTGCATGACCCTCAATGAAGTCTATGCAATCTTGAGCCACTGTGAGCCTGGCCCCGTCCCCATCATTGTCAGTCGGCATCCAGACCCACAGGTAATATACTTGGCTGGACTATCTTCTTCCCAGGATCACTTTTTCAGTACCAAAGTCAGAACAGTAAACAGATGGAAGCAAAGGTTGCTGGCTAGGATTTGAATCTGACTTCCCTGAGTCTGTCCCAACTTTCTTCAGAAACAAATCTCTGCAGCAGAAGTCCACTGACAAACTTTTAGCAATTCATATCCACTTAGGAAAACTCTGGCTTCCGAGTTATTTTGGTCTAGGACAGCAAGATAAAGACCCAAGGTCTAAGCTGGCAGACACAAGAGATCTATTGTGAGAGTGTCTGTCTCACAGTGGGCCTCTCTGGAGCACTGAGAATCCAGAGACAAGCATATTTACAGTGCACAGACCCGAGGGAGCTCACAGTCCCAATAAACAGAGAGACATACAGGAGAAGGGGTCAATTAAACAAGGAACCCTGGAGGTTAGCATTCTCTGGACAGGGTTTACAGAAGATCATTCCAGAAAGTAGGAATACTGAACACAAAGTTCAAAGTCAGAGTGCTGACGGGAGAGTGGATGGTGCATTTTGTGGGCCAGACTGGAGTTATGTGGGAACTGAGGTTGACAGGTGAGGCATGAGGTTGCTGTGAAGGGGTTTAAATGCACTGCTGATGTAGTTATGCTCTTTCCTGGGTGCAGTGAGAAGCTCTAGAATGTCAGTAGCTGTAGATGTAACATGTTGAGATTTTATTGTTTCAGCTGTTGAACAGAATAGAGTGGAGGGAGCGCAGAGTTTGTTGGAAGAAGGAAACAGGTGGTGAGAACCAGAACTAAGCAGAAGGCACAGAGAGAGACTAGGAAAGAAGAAAGAACAAGAGGCCAAACTTGGGAAGAATCAGCAGTGTCTTCTGGCTGTTTGTTAGCTATGGGCTAAGAGATGGAACATCTCAAGCTGTCTTGAGTGTTTCTAGATGGGATGGTTAAGCGATGGTAGCACTATCACAGGACTGGAGGCTAGAGGGAGGGCATGGACTGCCACAGGAGAGAATGACCTGGGGGTAGGGGACATGATGCAACTGAGGTGTCTGAGATGTACAGGCAGAGACACCCCTAGGAAGTTACACTGAGGGCTGATACTGCTGTGAAATCCAAGATGGAGCTAGATTTGGCATTTGTCACCATGGTATGGCATAACTTGGTGATAGTCTTTCCCACTATTTATTTAGTTCTTCCTCATTGTGTGCCAGCCATGGTTGCCAAGCATGTGACTTATGCAGCTGCATTGAGTGGTTGCATAAAGCTCTGAAGTTGCTGTGCTATTCCACTCCAATTCACAGATGGGAAAACTGAGACTTGGAAAGGAAAAGGAACCTGCTCAATAGTGGAGCAAATAAACCCACAAAAGCCGAGTGCTCTTAACTAAACTGGTAATAGAACTCTGTGAAAATAGAACAGATAACAGAACAGAAGGGAAGATCGATATACAGTGAACAGTGTCATTCAAAGCCCTAATCCACCGTTATACACTGAGGCTAAACACACAGAGAAAAGCACATTTCTTCACATAAACAAATGATTCAACAAAATCCAGGGGAAATGGGAGAAAGAATGGCCCCTGATTTGTGGCTGTCTCTTGCTGTAAGAGGGCTATGATAGCACCTATGGACAAGGGTCAGAATGTGGGCAGGGTGGGGTTTGGGGCTGCAAAAGGGCCAGAGGACTCCAGGCAAAGCAAATAGAGGCACAGACAGCAGGTAGAGGGAGATAGCTTTGGCTCAGCCCTGGAATGCCCGGTGCATAGCTAGTCTGCTCTTTATTTATGGTGATCTTGGGAGACGGGCCTGTTTTATCAAAGCCCCTGGTTCCTCAAGTCTAATGTGAGGGTGTGGTCCTGACCTAGCAGGATTGCTGTTGTTGAGTTTAGCATTTGCCAAGCATTCATTGCACTTAGTACTTTACATGATTGTGCGTGTGTGCGTGTGTGTTGAAATATATATAACACAAAATTTAACTCTCTTTCTCTCTCTCTCCCTCCCTCCCTCCCTCTCTCCTCACTAGGTAGGCCAGGCTGGAATGGAACTCATAATCCTCCTGTCTCAGCCTTCCCAGTGCACCCCACGCCAGCTACTTACATCTTCCCATGTGCAGTTCAGTGACATGAAGGATATTCACATTGTTTTAGAACTGTTATACTCAGGCAAGAGAACTACAGACCATCACCACCCTTAAGTCAATTAAAGGGAAAGGAGTCCTTTATTGATTACAGCATGACTGAGAGTGGCTAGTGTCTCAGGAAAAAAAAAATCTCTCAGCGCTGAAGCAGAGTTCATAAAGGCAAAACCAACACAAAAGAGCTGAGCCAGGTATAGGTCAAAGAGACTAAGAAATTAACTTGTTTATACATTGTTTTGATTAGACATCCTGGAGTCATTTTGTTATACTTCTAGGCCATAGTCAGGGTCTTGTGAAACCATGAATGTGTTGCTAGAGGGGGCTAGTGGCTAGGAAGAATGCCAAAGCAGGCATAAACTGGAGTCAGGGCTGGCCCAGGACAAAAGGGAATTCCTTTAACTATTTCACAATCACCACCACTAAGTTTTGTCTTTAAAACTAAAACTCTACCTATTAACTCCCTATTTCCTCCTCAAGGCCCTTGGAAACCACCTTTCTGCTTTCTGTTTTTGTGGTGTTGACTACACACCTCATACAAGCAGAACCATAACCTATTTGTTCTTTTGTTACAGCTTTATGTCTTTTAGAATAATACCAACAAAGTTTATCCATGTCATAGCTGGTGCCAAAATCTCCTTCCTTTAAGGCTGACTAATAGTCCCTTGTGTGCATATACCATGTTTTGTTTATGTAACTTCTACCTTTGACTACTGCAATAATTTGAATATTGTAAATGCAAAAACAGAACATGGGGTACAGGCATGGTTTGAGACAATTTTTCCTTCAATTCTTATTCATTTGTTTGTGACAAAGTATCACATTGGAGTCCAGGTTAACCCAGAACTCACTGTGTAGCTCAAGCTGACCTTAAATGAGGCCAACTTCCCATCACACCCTTCTGAGTGCTGGGATTACAGATATGAGCCACTGTATCTGATTCTTTTTTTGCTAATCTTTTGAGTATATGCTAATTCTAGTTGTAAATATTTGGGGCATCTCTCTATTATTTTCCCTAGAGGCTGAGCCACTTTACATTCCTCTCGGCAGCACATTGACTCCAATTTCTCTACATCCTTGCCAAGATTTGTTATTTTATTTGTTTTAAAAGATTTATTTTACTTTTATTTACCTGTGTGTATATGTGTGAGTGCCTGATGAGGCCAAAAGAGGGCATTAGATTCCCCAGAGCTGGAGTTACAGGCTGTTGTGCATCACTGCAATGGCTGGTGGGACCCAAACTCAGGTGCTCAGCAAGAGCAGTGAGCGCTCTTAACTACAGAGTCATCTCTCCAGATCCTGCCATTTTCAGTAGGATCATTTTTTAAGCTCTTTTATTTCCTATACTTTGGTTCCCAATTATTTATTTAGTAAAATGTCCTCTTTCTGTATTTGCAAGTAGATTTTATTGTTAATATTCTACAGAACAAGAAATGGAGACTTAGAAGGTTAAGTAACTTGTGTGACCATACGCAACTAGATAGTGAGGAAGACTGCAGTGCAAGTTTGTTTGACTCCAAGACTTACACTTACCAGTCAACTGTAAGCAAAGGCATAGCACAGGCCCTAGAATGGTGATGTGTGTGACACTGATGGAGGCAACAGTGATAATATAACACAGCATTGCCAAAGCTGGAACAGCTTGAGTAGGGAGACTAGGAAATGGTGACTTTGCCTAGAAGTTTTGTAGTAACTAGTGGAGGCGGGGTCAGAGAACCAAGAGGGGTTCTCCTTTACTGACGGATACTAAACATTATCTAGAAGAGCCTGGGGAACTGTAGCTGCCCAGGGCATTTCTAGAAATGGAATTTGTTAGTTATTTGCAGAATAGAAAGTAGAATCCACAGGCTCAGCGGGTAGTCTTTGGAATATGATGTACATGTTTCTACTGCTTGTTTGAGATGGTGATTAATATTTTCAAGGTTTCTGAACAGCAACTGAAGGAAGCCGTGGCTCAGGCTGTGGAGAGTATCAAATTTGGAAAGGAGAGACACCAGTGGAGCTTGGAAGGTAAGGTAAATGTGTACCTGTACTTGTAACTACTTAGAAATCTCAGGGTCCAACCATAAACCCACCCGCTCTCTACTGTGAGAGCAGTCACGGTACATACATGGTTCTAGACGGTGGTTCAAAGACGGAGCCGGCTAGCATTTTGGCTTACATTTTACTTTGTGTGGAGGATCTGAGTGCTTTAGTGTGGCAGGCACTCTGCAGAACTTTCCGCCCCTCATCATCTGCCAGACTGCATTGCCCACATGACATCCTGGAAGACTTCCAGGCTGCCCCCTCCTCTATAATAACAGATACTGAAAATTCCTAATAAAACATAGCTCATGTATCATTTCACTGAATTTTCATAACTACCTTTTCTATCTCTTTGTCTTTTTGAGACAGAGTCTCCCTATAGTCACAACTGGCCCAGAACTCACCATGTAGACCAGGCTGGCCTCTGTCTCATTGAGATCCACCTGCCTCTGTCTCCCGAATACTGGGATTAAAGGCATGTACCACCATGCCCAGCTCACATCTACTCTTTAATGTTCATTTTATAAGAATAAGCAAGGTTTTGGACGGCTATATTTGCCAAAATCCCACCACCAGTATGTGTGGAAACTTGTCATGGACTTAGCTGACTGGGTGGCTCCTGTATCTAGCTTTTGGGCATCGTTGACCAAGCCACCATGGGACCCCCATATGCTAGAACAGTGTACAGTGTTAGCACTGATATTGGTAAGGAGGCTAAAGGGAATGGGAAAGCAGAGAAAAGGACAGGTCTGGGACTTTATTACTTCTCTTTTCTACTTAGAGCTCTGCCCACTCCAATGCATATGCACAGGGAAGTAGAAAGGGAAACACCCCTCCTGCTAACAGTGCTTGCCTGGGTGGAGGGTGACGAGATGCTAGGGAATGTTGACTTTCATGCCTTCCTTTTGTGGTTCAGTTTTCTCAATGAAGATGTTAATCTATGACAAAGAAAAAAAGAAAACTGCTTTTTCTTTAAAGTGTGTTTGGATTATGAATCTGGCTGGCCTTGGTCCTTTTTCACGGGGAGCCCCTCTGACTCTTTCAGTCACACAGAAGCTGTCCACAAATGGCCAGGTCTCCAAGGCTCCTAGCCCTTGGGCTGCAGCCTCAGGAAAGGAGTACCTCTGAGCATTTGCCACTAGAGAGAACAGCCTCTGGCGATTTGGATGGCTACTGTACAGGAGTCCCTGCGGCATGTGATGGGAGAGAAAGGGCAAGAGATGACTGTGGCTTTAATTCAACTTCTGCTGGAAGGAGATGGTACCTTTTCAAGAGTGGGGTTCAAAGTGCCTCCACATGTTCTCTTTCTTTGCTACTGAACCTCAAAGCAGCTCAGTAACTTTAGAGCTTATCCTCTTTCACATATGCAGAAACACAGTGTTAGGGACTAAGTTTCCTAGGAAGATGATAAGATAGAGTTTAGTAAGTAAGATACTCTTTAAGAGGCTGATCTTTCTTTAAGATCAGCTCCTATGGAAGGGAGTGTAGGAAAAGAGCAGAAGTTGGTGGAGTTGAGTTCAGCCACCTCTGGGGCTCTGAAGCTAATATGGCCCATTCAAGTTGAATTAACTTGACAGCAAAGTCTACCTGGGTGTAATTCTCAGCCTCTCCCTGACCCTGGGGATTGGGCTACCTTCCTTTGGCAGGATAGCTCTCTGTAGCTGTGCATCCCTGGAGAGGCTCATAGCTCCAAACCATCTGCTACCAGTTTCCCCACAGCAAGGACAACAAGCTCTTGCATGATGGGGAATGACAGATGGCACACATGGTGCATCTCTGTGTCTGTCACTTGTGGCCTTAGAAAGATTTTCCCAGCCCAAAGTTAGACAGTTCTGGGAGACCAAACCCAAGACTGCCAGGCTTCAAATGCAAAGTGCCCGCCACCGAGCAGCAGTGGGATGGACGTGGTGCTACCTATAGCAGACCTGGGCACAGCCAGGGGTATCTGCTTTGCTGTGGATCAACTGGGAAGTTTCCTTACGCTTCCCATGCAGGTGTCAAAAGGCTGGAGAGCAGCTGGCATGGACGACCCACCACCGAGAAGGATCGTGAGAAGCACTCAGCACCCCCACATCGCAGGGCCCAGAAGATCATGGTCCGCTCCAGCAGTGACAGCAGCTACATGTCTGGGTCACCAGGGGGAAGTCCCTGCAGCGCAGGTGCGGAGCCACAGCCCTCTGAGAGGGAAGGCAGCACACACAGCCCCAGCTTGCCTCCTGGGCAGGAGCCAAAACTATGTCCTGAGGTCTCCCCCAGGGCTCCCCAGGAGAGCCCACCCCCTCCTGAGAGCCTGGACAGAGACAGCCACCCACCACTGAAACTGAAGAAATCCTTTGAGATTTTGGTGAGAAAGCCAACATCCTCCAAACCCAAGCCTCCACCCAGAAAATACTTTAAAAGTGACAGCGAGCCTCAGAAGAGTCTGGAAGAGAAAGAGAAGGTCACAAGCCCTTCTGGGCACACCTTGCCCACCTGCAGCCAGGTAGGAGGGTGTGCACAGTGGGTTTCACGTCCCCCTGCACCATGCACAGCTGTCTTTGATAATTACCAGTGTCTGCAGGTTTTCTGTGCTCTGACAGAAGCTCTCCACATAGGTCACTACAGAGAGAAGGATAAGTGTGGCAGAGCCAAAATGGAGGCCTCAGGCTGCCTGCTAGCTACTAACGTCGAAGGTTCTCCCTGTGTGGATTGTTGGTCTCATCCTTGGTGGTTCTGCAGCAGGGTCACCCATGACAAGGAGGCTGAGCACTTGAACCTCAGCACATGAATCTGAGCACATTTCTCCCTGTTAGTTTTGCCTTCCTTGTGGGCAGGGGCACCTGGAGGAGTCTGCATCTTTAAGCCTAGGAATTCTCAGCTGTGGTTGCTTGAGGCTGTTTGAGTGGTGCCTTCCACAGGCTGTTGCGAGAATTACATGCCTCTCCAGTGCCTGACAGTCTGGCACTGCGTGTTTCTGGCTGTGATCATTTCTCCATCACCCCGTCAAGACCGTCCTCCAGTTCCACCCTTCAAGGAAGGCAGATGGGTAGGCAGTCAGCAGCTATAACCTGAGGCATTTTAATGCACCGCACTATGCTAAATATGTTTGTGTATATTGTCTTAGTTTGTCTGTATTGTGTTTCGAGTTAAGTAGAGAAAGAACTTGTTTGAGTTCAGAAAGCTAAGGGTTACGTCCGGGACTTTGCAGGGAAGTAGGTAAGGTCTCTGGGAATCTTCTGGAAGGAGTGTACCTGATGGTTGATAAACTTCAGGAGGTGGTTGGAGCAGAAAGGTCTTGAGTCTCAGGGTGAGGGCTCAGCGAAGGAATAGCAGCCAGATTACTAAACAGGAAGTGCAGTCTAAGAGACAGTTGACAGGCTGGCAACACGAGTTGGGGATGTCTGGGTGGTTCTGCTTCTCTGACTCCTCCTTTCAACAAATGCTTTATTTTCTTCTAGGCCGAGATTGAATCCAAAAGAGCCAATTAGAAATGGGTAGACAGGAAGTATATTAGTTACTTTTCTGTTGCTATGATAAAACACCATGACCAAGGGAACTTATAGAAGGCAGAGTTTACTTGAGTTCATGGTTCCTGGGGAATTAGAGTCTAGCAAGGTGGGGAAGCAGAGGTGACTAGAGTAGGACCAGAAGCTAAGTACCCACTTCTTCAAGCCGGCACAGGAAGCAGAGAGTGAGTGGGGATCTCAAAAAGGCTTAAGACCGCTCCCCAGCCCCCAAGCCAGTGATGTGCTTCCTCCAGCATAGCCACACCTTCTAAGACCTCCCAAAACACCACCAACAGCTGGGGACAAAGTGTCCAAGCACTTGGAGCCTATGAGGGACATTCAAACCGCCACAGGAAGATGGATCCAGGAAAGACGAAGGGCAGGTGTCCTGGTGAAGCCCTTGGGCTTCCTGACAGGTGTGGCCACATACAGGGTAGGGAGCACCTCCAAGTAAGGCAGCTGTGGAGGAAGCAGGATATCGGCCAGGAAGGCCAGGCAAAGAGCCAAGGAGTACGGGGGCATGTGCTCTCACACACAAACATGCGCACACATGTATAGGCACATATGCACACGCACACATGCACACACATGTGCACATGAATGCACACGTACCCACGCTGCTTTCTCAGATAAAGTGTCCGAAATCTTTGGCACCTGACCTTGCATTTGGCTCCTTTCCCTGCCCTCCAGCAGCAATAGGATCCCCACAAGTACAAAGGTTGTTCTCTGGCTGCTTTTTTTTCTTCTCTGAATTGTCTCCTGTGGCCAATAGGCCCTTCTGTAACTTATTCCTCAAAGTATACAACCAGCCCAACAGTCGTGGGGTCAGGAGTCTAGCTTCACAGAGAGAAGGAAGCAACGGGCTCCATGCCCTGTTCTTAATGCACATTTACTACTCCTGGGCCTTTTGGTCACATGTTATTCTCTGTGGCCCGGTGTCCAACCCCTCTGCCTCCCTCTCCTCTCTCTCCTCCATCTCCTTCTTTTCCTTGTAACTTTTTCTCTTAACCTTTCTCTGTAGTTTTTCATCTTTAGGATCCCAAGACCCCTTTCAAACTGTTATGGATGATGTTCCATGAGTCTTTGCCCCCTAATGTAGCTGACAGTGGCCTAATCTCCATAGCTCAAATGCCCTTCAGGATACTATCAGTAGAAAATCATCTCCAAATATCACCTGCATTTAAAGAAAACGTATTTCTTTTCCCTGCTAGATCCCCGTCTCCCACCCCGTCTCCTCTCTCCTCCCCTCATCATGCTGAGGCAGAACATTTATCTGAGAAAAATTTGGATAAAATCAACTCTCAGGGATTAACTTTAAAGACCTCTCAGAAAGAGAAGGCAACATGAGGTGTTGATAAAAAGATAAAAGGTGGGGGCTAGGGAGAATAGCTTAGTCAGTAAAGTGCTTGCAGTGCAAGCATGAGTTCTTTCCCAGAACCCACATTAAAAAAAATAAAATAAAGAACAAAAAACTGGCACTGGGGAGGCAGAGGCAGGCAGATCCCGGGGCTTGCTTGCCAACCATCCTAACCCACTTGGTGTTTTCCAGGCCAGTGAGAGACCCTGTCTCAATAAACAAGGTGGACGGCTCCTGAGAAACAACATCTGGGCTTGTTCTTTGGCCTCTATATACACATGCACACACATGCATGCACACATACGTACCCAGTTGCACATACATATAGTGTGTGCATACATGAAAGGAAGGAAGGAAGGAAGGAAGGAAGGAAGGAAGGAAGGAAGGAAGGAAGGAAGGAAGGAAGGAAGGAAGAAAGATGAACCACACTTGGGTCTTTTCCAAGATGACTAGCTGGCGTCGAAAGTACCCATCAGTTTGTGGATATAGATGGCCGTCACCACATAGAGCACTCTCTCTCTCTCTCTCTCTGTCTCCTTTTCTTTTCAGACAGGATCTCACTATGTAGCCCTAGCAGGCCTGGAATTCACTATGCTGGTGGCCTCAGATTCACAGAGTTCTGTCTGCCCTGCCTCCTTAGTGTTGGGATGAAAGGCGTGCACCACCATGCTCAACCCAGACTCCTAACCGGGTGCACTAACACTTCCTGTGTGATGAGTATCCTAGAACATTATATATATTATTATTTTCATATTTGAAGCTCTGGTGGCATGGCCAAAGCTCACTTTTTCAAAGTACTATTTCAAGAAGGCCTAAGTCCTCTTTGGATAGACTGACTCCTCAGTATTACAGCAGGGACCTTGGGCTAGCCAGTGATTTGTGAGAACCTTTTTAGTTTTTATCGACCTTTGCTTCTCAAAGAATGTTTATAATCAATGTAGATATTAAGTCCAATATCCTGGGCATTAGGTTTTTTTTCAGTCTCAAATAATGTATGTTTCTGCTTATGTCCTTCCTCTGGAAGGAGGCCTCCATCTTGTCATCCTGGCACATCATGATATGACTCTAGAATGAACAGGACCTGGGGACCACCCTAGCATAGTAAAACATTTCTCTTGCACATAATCACACATCAGTAGTCATTTGTGCTGGCTGTGCCTTCACTTTCTTCCAGAGGGTACCATACTTGCTATCCTGTTTGGTTGCCTGGAAAATTCTGATTGTTTTTTTCTAGAACCAGATACAAAGCAATTCTTTAGCAAAGCTTTCTCTGCTTCTGCAGCTGCTCGTGAACCCTCTGCTGCCTCTGGCCCTGCATGTCACTCAAGCTGTGTGGTAACTCTACCTAAGTATTAAGTAGTTACTTGGTTCCTAAGCATCACAGGGCTGTTTTAGGAAGAATTCTTAGACAACATCCCTCTCCATGGAGAAATAATTCTGCAGTAGATTGGTAGTGTTACCCTGAGTGCTCAGAGGGGAGTCAGAGTGCAGGTGCTGAGTATTTGCCATCCCTGGCAGCATGGTTACTAAGTACCAATTACCTTGGGGGACTTGGGATGCAGCTCCGTTGGTAGAATGCTTTCCTAGCATGCAGGAAGCCTGGGTTTGCTCCCCAATGCCATTTAAACTGGGTGTGGTGGTACACGGCTATAATGCTAGCTCTTACAAGATGGAAGCAGAACATCAGGTCATCCTTGGCTACACAGAGAGATTGAGCAAGCCTGAGATGCATGAGAGACCCTGTCTTAAAGAAAACAACAAAACAAATCAAAACAACCTGTGGACTGGCAAGAAGGCTCAGCAGGCCAAGACATAAACTGCTAAGATTGATGTAGCTTGGGACTCATGTAGTAGAAGGAGAGAACTGAGTCCTGCCAGTTGTCCTCTGATCTCTACATGTATGTTGTACACACACACACACACACACACACACACACACTAAACAAACAAATAAATAACATAATCTTTAAAATTATAAGAAAACCAGTATAGAAATCAATTAGCTTGCTTTTCCTCTGAGTGGCCTTAGGTCTTAACTTAGAGAGCACTAGAGGGAGTTTTTTTGTCTCCTGCTCTCTACCCTTCTGGGAGAAGTAGCTGCCCAACATGTTGTACATAATATGGTGCTAGCATCTTCACTCCAATTTCTTGCTCCGATCACAGAGAGCCAGAAGCTTCCCGTGTGGACAGTGTGTACCCATATTAGGCACAGCAGGTTGTGGGAAGTCGAGGGACACCCAGAGCCTCCAGGAAGGGCTTGCTGTGCAGTAACTGCCCAGAGGAGGAAAAGATCCTCTCCCCAAGGCTGCTGTGAATTTCCCACTGAAGGTGTCTCCGTACTCACTTTCAAGACCTAATCAAAGTACGCCTTGCGTTCTCATAGCTGGAGGCTACGGTTTTGACACTGTCTCGCTTCCTGTTTACACCACAGGAAACCAGAGAGCTGCTGCCGCTGCTGCCGCCGCAGGAAGACGCAGCAGGGAGAGCCCCCTGCACCGCTGCCTGCTGCCCAGGACCTGCAGTCAGCTCGCAGACTGTGTCCTCCACGGAGGAAGAGCCACGGAGAAGAGCCAGCCCGGGTGAGCCACCGTGGCACTCTTCCTGAAGGAAGAGCCTTCTGGAGAAAGGACCAGGGGTCGGGTAGGAGCAGGAGTCTGGCCTGAGGTCAGTGTCTTGCACTGACACAGACAGTGCCCTGGGCTGCTGGACGATCGGGAGTCCCAGGAGCTGCAGCGGACAGTGGAGGTGCTCTGCAGGGTGCGGAGCTTCTGGGCTGTAGTGGTGAGAAGGCAGCCATTCCCTGATTATTAGCAAGGAAAGAGGTCCTAAGGTATATCTAGGTTAACCATCCTGGGCAGCTGCCTCTGGGGTGTCAACATTATAGCATGCTGCATTCCCAAATCTGAGAATGCAACGTGGCAAGTCCAAGCAGTGCCTGCGTCTGGTTACCACATGTAGGAGGTGGACAGCAAGGGTGAACTCAGTGGGACTCCTGTCAATGCCACGACGCTGCTTCAGTACTTAGTGGCTTGCTAGGAAGAGCAGAGGATACGGAGCCAGGAAATTCTGGATTCACCTATTATCAACTGTAATTCTGGGCAGACTACCTGTCTTTGTGGGCTCACTCAGACCACAGAGAACCCAACACATGACTCACTGTATTGACTGGTGGATGTGTGAGACTGTGCCTGCTGCCAGGGGTGAGGGAGGAAGGGATACAACAGACATGTTCTTGCTCTGAGGAGCTCTCAGAATGGCAGAGGAATAAATAAGGCTGCTACAAACCATAGGCCCTAGGCACATGAAAGGCCCCTGGAGAGTTAAGGACATTATGAATGGAAAGATCTAGACATCTCTCCCAGAGCAGGTGTGGCACCAACAGAGGCTCCACCTATCCACTCTCCCTTCATTTAGTCATCCTGACTGAGGACACGCCCTAGTTTGCAAAGGATTTGCCTGTAGAACCTTTGACTCTTAATTCTTAGCATAGCAGCCCACCTTACAGCTGAACCATCTATAAATGCAGGAAGAGGCTGAGAAGACCAGATGTACTTGGTGAAGTTCTACAGTCTCCTGTCTCCACCCAGATCATGCACAGCTCCCCTTTGATAACATGAGCTCCGTGATCTGTATAGTCTCCTTCCCTTAAGGCTTGGCAATAAGACCAGAGATAAGAGGAACCAGTGCTCCTCATAAAAGGATGCATTCTCATAACTGTCACCCCTGAGATCAATGACCTGAACATGGGCAGAGTAGCACACTCGCACAGTTTCAGGACTTTCAGGGAAGGAAGGTACATAGATGTGTGATATGTATATGTGGGGGCAGGAGGGAGAAATGCGAATGAATATCATCCTTTTGAATGACGTGGATAGCTCTAATCAAATATGGCAACCAACAGACCAACCCGTGATTTGTAAAGTTTAGAAGGCAAAAGAATTGCTTTAATTTTTATGTTTCTTACCAATTATCTAGATGATTACATTGGACAGTGGAAAGATCATGTGAGTAGGCAGGGAGGAGATGTGGGGTTGTGCCTGGCTCTGCCATCACTGGATCCTTATCCTTCTTGAATGCTAGAGTCTTCCCTTGTAAAACAGCAGAGACTGGAGCAGATATTCCCCAAGAACACCTATAATGCTAGGATGTAGGGATGGTAGGAAGGGGACTCTGGTCTGGTTCTCCAATCTTGCTTATTGATACCTCAGTTAGATGATAGACCTTGGAGTCTATTGGCCCACCAGATGTTCACTGTTTCTGCTCCAGAGCCCTAAAACCTTTGAAAAATTACTCATGTATTTTTTTAAATTTTGGGAGATTTATTTATTTTTATTTTATGTGTGTGAGTGTTATGCCTGCATGTATGTAAGTGTACCCGTGTCATGCAGTGCCCTCCGAGGACAGAAGAGGGCATCAGATCCCCTGGAACTGGAGTTATGGATGGTTGCTAGCTACCATGTGAGTGCTGGAAACCAAACCCAGGTCCTCTGCAAGAAGCAACCAGTGCTCTTAACTCTCCATCTCTCCTGCCCTAGTGTGCTAAAGCTTCATAATGAAAACTTAGGAAGAAAATTCCCAGAAAGAAGTAACATGTAGGTCTGGCTTTGTTTCTGCTCCTCAGTGACCCAAGTGTCTCCAGCAAAACACCCCCTGCTGAAGAGGCAGGCACGGATGGACTATAGCTTTGATACCACAGCTGAAGACCCTTGGGTTAGAATTTCCGACTGCATCAAAAACTTATTTAGCCCTATCATGAGTGAGAACCACAGCCATATGCCACTACAGCCCAATGCCAGCCTGGGTGAAGAGGACGGGACACAAGGTCACCCAGAGGGAGTCCTGGCAAAGCTGGACACTGCCAATGGTGCTCACAAAATGTACAAGTCAGCAGAAAGCAGCACTGTGAAGAAGGGACCCCCCGTGGCCCCCAAGCCAGCTTGGTTTCGTCAAAGCTTGAAAGGTCTGAGGAATCGAGGTCCAGATCCCCGAAGACTCCCGGAAGTAGCCCCGTCCACTCAGTCAGCACCTGTTTCCAGGGAGCCCCCGGGGCCATACCCGCAGACATCCTCCTCTATCAAGCAGAGAATCAGCTCCTTTGAAAATTTTGGCTCTTCACAGCTGCCTGACAGGGAAGTCCAGAGACTGAGCCTGCAGCCCAGTTCTGGGGAGCCCCCCAAGCCTCCAGCAAAGCAAGAGAGTGGACGCTTTTCTGGTTTTGTGGGGCGAGGGTCTCTAGTCTCTGCTAAGCACAAGCAGGCAGAGCTAGAGCAGGTATCCACAGGCTCCTCTGCTATCCCCGAGGTCAGGGACCCAGGTGTGTCTGAGTCTCCTCCCCCAGGGCAGCGGCCCAGTCTCAAAGCCCTCTCCCCAGACCCAGACCCTCTCCTGAAATTGCTGGCTACACAGACAGACATTCAAGGTCCACCCCTCAAGATTCCAAGCCAGCGGGCACGGAGCTTCCCTCTGACCAGGACCCAGTCTTGTGAGACCAAACCACTAGATGAAAAGACCAGCAAGCTCTACTCTATCAGCAGTCAGGTATCATCGGCCGTCATGAAATCTCTGCTGTGCCTTCCGTCGTCAGTCTCCTGTGGCCAGATCACCTGCATCCCCAAGGAGAGGATATCTCCAAAGTCACCTTCCCACAACGACTCTACCGCAGAGGGTCTTGCTGAAGCTGCTGCCTCTGACACAGGCTTCTCCCTCAAGTGAGTGTCTCTGCCCACAGATGCTCTTTGCTGTTCCCACCTTTTCCTGTTTCACATTATATATCACTTAAACATATCTCAGATATCCAGTTAAAACATCATTCCATCGTGTGTGTGTGTGTGTGTGTGTGTGTGTGTGTGTGTGTGTGTGCGCGCGTGCATGTTGTAACTCTGCCTTTCATGTTAAGGAAGAGTTTACACAGCCCCTGGTCTTGATTGGGACGGGAAGTAGGGGACAGGACCAGTCCCTAGTAAATTGCCTATGAGCACGTCTCTGAAAGTCTATTCTTAAGGAAAAAGGAGGCAGCCAGTTTTTGCTGCTCTCCAACAAGAATCTGTTTTGCTCAGTGCATGGCCCAGGCCCTGGGAGGAAGTGGAGACATTTGTTCCTATTTCAGCTCAGGCCCTGACTCTGACCATGAGCAGATTCCTTCCACGCTCACCCTCGTTTCCTCTTCAAGTGAAACTAGCTAGAAGAGAGCTGCTTCACAGACTTGTGGGTAGGCAGAGGGGTCCAATGATGTCTGCTGCAGGGTTAGGTCTTCCCTCTTGAATCAGCTCTTTGCCCATCAGTTTGTTTATCGTTCTTATGCTGCTAAGAGTAGATATGCCATATCAAACAATGGAATACACCCAGTGCTGACCCCATGGAGGTGTAGAATAGTTGGGGGCTAGAGGAGTTCAGAGATCATGTTTTTTATACTGTGCTGTCTCTGCTCTCTAAAGTCTTTCAGAGCTGAGAGAATATTCAGAAGGCCTCACTGAGCACAGGGAAGCTGAGGACAGGGACCACTGTTCTCAGCCTGGCCAGTCAGTGATCTCCCTGTTGAGCTCAGAAGAACTGAGAAAACTCATCGAGGAAGTGAAAGTTCTGGATGAAGCGACCCTGAAGGTAGGTTTCCCATATGTGCATTTGCAGGGATGAGGGCTCACTGTGGGATGTGTGGTCATCCCAGTGGGGCCAGAGGGGAAGTGGCTCAAGAAGCGCATGGGCCTTAAGGCTCGAGCAGGCAGCTCATGGTCCTGACATCAGGTCCAGGTTTTGTCTTGACTGTGGCAGGGGAACACCTTGTCACTTTGTCTTGCTTGTGGCAGAGGGCCATGATGTCCTGTGAGCACAGCAAGACTTCCCACTTGAAGGAAGCTCTTCAGCATATGAATACAAGGACTTCTTGCATCCTTTTGCCATTTTATGAATGAGAAAGGAAATTCCTGGTCATGGAGCATAGCTGTTCTGTCTCCACTCTAACTCAGTGCTGTGCCCACATCCCGTGGACTGCTGATCTAGCATGAGTGTTGAGAGAGAAGCAGCTTGTGGTAAACGGCGTGGGTGGGAGGAGCTCTCACTTTGGGGCTTTCATTATTTCTCTTGTACACCTAGAGGTGAGCTCATGGGGGCCTCATGCTTCAGCCACGTCATTCTGAAAGCCCCACTTTCCACATGATTTCTGAACACAGTCAAAGGTGTGTGGAGAGGAAGTGGCCCAAGCAGAGCTTGAAGTAGCTGTCAGGATCATTGGCTGGTGAGCCTCCCTCACTCAAGGCTCCGCAGGGGCCACACAGAATTCCTGCACTGGGATAGTGTTGACTGAGAAGAGAGGACAAAGAGATCTTCCTTTTCTATAGGAAGAGTCACAGCTGCCCTTTCAAGGTCTAGGGTGTGGTTAAGTCTGATAAACTCAAGATAACCCTGGGCTGTGGTTCCTCCTCTGTTGATCTCACTCATCACTTATAGCTGGGATGACCCATCAGTTCCCAGGACCTTATTTAGCTCTGGAGGTAAAACTGTATAGAGAGCTGCCCTACCTACAGTGTTACTGAGAGAGTATTTGCTTTTTAATACAGCAGTCACTAACAGAATGAAACAACCCTTGGATAACCCTGAGGATGTGGGCCAGTGCTGGGGCAGTGGAGATCTTCACACTCAGTCACTTCTTGGTCCTAGAAACTTAGCATTAAAGGATCACAGAGCATCTTCAAGTCAGGTGTTCTGGTAGCCCATGAGCAAATGAATTCTTTGCCATCAATTTGTTTCTAGGTGCTCATACACAAACTAGTGGCCCAAGAGTCATGTGTATCTGAAAATATATTTTACTTGACCTTTTAAAGTGATTAGATTCCCAATATAATACATCCAGGGATTTCTGACCTCTCTTTAAAGGGAATGAGCCAGTAACCCAGGGTCTGCCTTCTTCTGCGGCAGCCCACCCTTGTGAGCCCATGTGCTTGGTGCTCTGCTTGCCTGTCACTCATGCCTGTTACTCATGGGGTTCACTTAAGTAATCTTCCTGGCTCCTGTGGGCATTGGAGTCCCAGATTCCAGCTCCAAACTAGAATGGGAGTTTCTGCCTTTGGACAGGGCAAGAAGGTTTCCCTGGTTCCTGGCTGAGAGGTACTGTATGTGCCTGTTTGTGTCCACTTGTATATGCATGCATGATGGAGTGAGGTGCCAGCTGGGCCCTTTACTGCCGCTCGCCGTGCCCATGGAAGAGAAGAGAGGAAGAAGGAACTGCCAACCCTTGCAAAACAGCACTGGCCCTTGAGCTTTTGACTTAGATCCCACGACCTGGTCTTGTCTTACAATGGTCCGGTAGACCTGTCTTCCAACCTGGGAGGGTTTCTAGCCGACTTCGCAGCATGTCAGCAGTTCAGGGTGCAGGAGGTGGGTGGGAATGATGGGTGAGTAAGAGAGGGAAAGAGCTGGGCTTGTGGCTTCTACATACATGTTGTTTTCGTCCTAAGCTTCTTGTAATTCCTGTATGATGAAACTGAAACTGAAGTCTGAGGAGGTGGCAGAACTGGTCCAGCTGGTGTTTAATAAAACAAATAGTGTAGTGTTAAAGCATATATTTGGTTGTTCATACTGCTATGGTACAATGTTTGTGAATGTATGTATTTTCATCCACAGCAATTAGACAGCATTCATGTCACCATCTTACACAAGGACGAAGGCGCTGGCCTTGGGTTTAGCTTGGCAGGAGGAGCAGATCTAGAAAACAAGGTGATCACGGTAAGTGATCCAGTAATGGGCATATCAGAACCTGAGGAGTGGCTGGCAGTGGGCCCATACCAGGAAGAGGTCTTGTGTGGGAGAACAGAGGAATGAATGACACCAGGCCTTTGGGCAGGGGGTCAAGACAGGATTTTAAAGGATAATCATTGGGACCATCCTTTCAAAGAAGCACAGTGTGGATCTGCTCATGACCCAGATTTAATCCTCAGCCTTATATGCCTTTTCATGAAGAAGGTCTCTGTGCATTCAAGACAACTTTAGTATATCAAAACAAACATGAATCACCTGTTGAGCTTAAAAAGAACTGTGTGTGCATGTGTATGTGCTTATGATCCCACAGCTAGAGAGATAAAAATAGCAGATTCTGGGGCTCACCAATCAGCCTGCCTAGCCTACTTGGTGAGTTCCAGAGCAGTAAGAGACTTTGTCTTAAAATAAGGTGAATGGTGCCTAAGGACCAAAAACCAAAGTTGTTCTATGGCCTCCATTTGTGTGCACACACAATGCATCTGCAAACACATGAATATACATGCACACACAACCATGGATTTGGAGTATCTTTTCTACAATATCATGTCTTTTCCTTTGGAAATGTAGGACTGATGGCTGCTAGGATTTAGACAGGATTTAGACAGAGAGGATTTGTGGCCACAGAGCATTTTTAGTAGCCTGTAGACTAGCATTGAAGACTTGTCCACAATATATAGTATGGTCCATCTGGGTAGCAAAGAGCTCTGGAAAAGCATACCTGAAAAGGAGGAACCTATCCTGTCTTTACCCACTTGGAGAGTGAGAAATTAAAGTGGACAGTTGTGAAGCTAACCTTCCAGTTGGCCAAGCACATTGGGGTCCAACTCTGGGGAAGAGACAGTTACTACAGCTGTACACAGATCATACACCACAATGCTCACTCGGAGGCTGCAGAGCTTGTGGCTCAGCCCCCTGTTCATGTAGGATGTAGACTCTGGAATAGAATGGAGAGAATAGCAGGCCTGTATCCTGGGTATCTTTCCCTGGGGAACTCATTATTCTGGCCCATACAATCTGATCAGTATGGGTTACTGTCCTTGTCCTCTGCCTATAGCTTCAGCTTGCCCATGCCTGGCCCACATGGTTTCCAGTAGTCTGTCTCATGATCCAGGCTGTGTATGGCATGGGAGCTGTGTCACCAAGCTGGCATGGCATCTCTGTCACCACACTGAGTGTATCACATAGTGTGTGGTGCTGGGCTCATTCAAATTTTTTTGCCTAGCTAACAACACATCCTCTAGCTTATAGCATCAGCCAGTATTGAACTTGCAGTAGGCCCTGGTAGCGGTAACCCTGGAACACTGCTGTCACCTGAGGTCTCAGCCAGACCTCAGTGAGCAGTGACTGTCTTAAAAGTTCTCTATTATGAAGGATCATGTATATCCTCTAAGTATCAATTTCTGTTTCTAAGCTGTTCCATAGCTGAGTGTTACAGAGATTCAGGATTATTCCTATTTGAAGAGAGGTGTATATATTGTGGGCATAGCACTTTGAGCCTCTTCTATACCGCTGAATGGTGATTTCTCATGATTGCATTTGATCTCCCATGCCTAGAATGGCAGCAGTGTATAAGACTCTGCTCCCAGCACCCCCTTTATCTTCCTTCCCAGATGCCTTAAAAGGAAACCAACATAGCTCTGTCAGTCATGAGCTTTGCACTGCAACTAGTGATCTGTTGCCTGCATTTATTGATCCATATTGAGGAACTTAGGGAAAGTCTGCTATTTTTGTAGAGGAAAGACATGAGACCCTACAGAGATTCTGTTTCGGGTTCACCTCTTACATCCTGGAAATTTACCATGTCTGGCCATGTAACAGAAGTTTTCTTCTGGGCCTAGTGGTACATGCCTAATATCCCAAAAACTCTGGAGTCTGAGGCAGGAGAATCCCAAATTCAAGGCCAGTCTGGGCAAGCTGATGAATAATGCCTCAAAGTAAGACAGTAACATAAAATAAAATAGGGACTGGGGGCATGGCTCAGGGATAGAGTACTTGCCAAGTAGCTCAATTTC
This sequence comes from Eospalax fontanierii, assembly GCA_035773235.1. Classification (NCBI taxonomy): domain Eukaryota; kingdom Metazoa; phylum Chordata; class Mammalia; order Rodentia; family Spalacidae; genus Eospalax; species Eospalax fontanierii. Next base: position 151,382,693 of record CM069524.1, on the reverse strand, counting down.
TTGAGTCTAATCTCTAGCCCAGGAAACAAAACAAAACAAAAAAACAGAAAAAAGTTCAGAATTTTTCTAATACCAAAAATAATTTAGAGAAATAGAGACTTGTTCATTCGATAGAAAGTAAAACTGCATATATCAGATTATGATTGCTCACATGACCATCTTTTAACACTTTTAATTATGAGTCTCATGACTAAAGAGATGGAGGAAAAGAAATAACATTTGTTTCAAATTTTCTATGTGTGTGTGTGTGTGCGCACGCACGCCATGGTACCCATGTGGAGGTCAGAGGACAACATGCAGGAGACAGTTCTCTCCTTCCACCATGTGGGGTCCAGAGACACAACTCAGGTTGTTAGGTTTAATGGCAAGTGCCTTTATACACTAATTCATCTTTTTTAGCCCCAAGATTGTTTTATAACTCTTGCATATTACATATCATGCAGAAAGGAGATCAGGGAGTGCTGGGTTGTAGAATGAGGATATCTATCCTAGACAGCCTAGGATAATGAACCTCCAATGTTTCCTGCAGAAAATGGGACCTGAGCATCTCTACGGAATTTATAAGCTCCCTTGAAACCTGCTTTGGGAGTCACTGTATCATTACATTGCTTGCTCAGAGATCTAAGATGTAAGTTGACAGTGTAGAGTTTCTAACATGGTTAAACACATTTTAGAATTCTGGTTTAACCCAACATTCCCCAAGTTTCTTTGATCTTAAAAACCTACTGTTATACGATAGCCCTTAATATGCCACAGAATCAGTTCTTTTAGGAAATCACTTTGAGAAATGTGATCAGGAGCAGTAGGCAAGGAAGAAAATGTCCCCTGGGAGTGGATTGGGATTATAGGATTAGTCAAGGGCACTCCATGCAAAGGGTGCTGAGGATTCGCTGACCACCACTGTTGGCCATCTCTGTTGAGTAGAGGAGTTAGGAATGCTGGCCAAGGGCCAATGTCTCTGAGCTGGGAAATAGTCTATGTTGTCTTTGGCCTGAACTCTGGGGCTGGTTGGCAGCCTGGCTCAGGCTCCTCCTCCAGCATGTATGGAACCTGATTTGGGTGGTTTGTGGACACTGATTCTTTGGGTTTGCTCAGGTTCACAGAGTGTTTCCAAATGGACTGGCCTCCCAGGAAGGCACAATTCAGAAGGGCAATGAGGTTCTTTCCATCAATGGCAAATCCCTCAAGGGGGCCACTCACAATGATGCCCTAGCCATCCTCCGCCAAGCTCGGGACCCAAGGCAAGCTGTGATTGTCACTAGGAAGGCCACCGTGGAGGCCACACATGACCTGAACTCCTCCACCGACTCTACAGTATCGACTTCGTCAGTCAGCGGCATGTCTGTGGAATCTGGTAAGTTCTCCCACCTCAGCAGTTTGGGGGTGCATGAGCCCCCATGCGCCCCAACATCACCCCTGGCCAGACACCTGGTTTGCTACAGAAATGTGAGTGTTTCCATGTGTGCCTGGTTAAGCATCCAGCATTAATCAGGGCACTCAGGCCTGGGAGAAGAGCGGATCATTGACAAAGCCCTGTGCTTTCCCCTGCAGCTGAGGCCACTGTCTGCACAGTGACACTGGAGAAGACCTCTGCAGGGCTGGGCTTCAGCCTAGATGGAGGGAGGGGCTCTCTGCATGGAGACAAGCCTCTCACCATCAACCGGATTTTCAAAGGTGAGTGCCCGTCCATTTCTCTGCATTCTCTCTAGTTGTAGGCATGTAGCCTGCACTACCAAGCCTAAAACTTCTCAGAACCTCTGGACCACGTTGGCCATGTTGGTTTCTCATAGCGTATGTCCTCTTAAGACACTTGCAGGCCTGTGTAGCTTCTGTTCTGCGTTTTCAGCCTTGTCCCTCTTGCTCTGATACAGCCTTAGTTCCTCTTTTTACAGGGTCCTCCTGCATGACTGAGCTCTGGGCTTGATTCAGTGTGGTAGGGCCAAGGTTAGAGAGAGGCAAGTAAAGCATTTGTTTGAGGCACAAAGTTGAAGGGGGCAGCAAAAGCATGCACTGGGCAAGATCAATACTATTTAAATACATTTTTAAAAACTGTATGAGCCAGGTATGGTGATAAATGCCTATAATCTTAGTACTTGGGAGGCAGGCATAAGATCAAGACTTCAAGATCATCCTTGGCTACATAGTGAACACAAAGTCAGGTTGGGCTGTGTAAGACTCTGTCTCCAACCAACCAACGAACACTTTGGGCAAGTCACTCCAACATCCTCATCCCATCTGTATACATGAGGCTGAGCTTCCCCGACAGGAGGTGTGGTACCACAGGATGTGGATTCCAAAGTCAGAGAGTCTGAGTTCAAACCCAGGCCTTACCACTGAGCATTTTCCAAGCTCTGAGTGAGTTATTCCATCTCTATTTTCATATCTGTGAAAAGGGAATGCTATTGGGGTCTACGCCCCAGGGACGCATCACAAGCAGAACAGCAGCACAGTATCTGTGGAAATACTCGCCAGTACACTGTGCTATCTTTTCATTATTATTTCATATGCTTATTTATTATTGGTGAAGACCTTGGTGTCAAATGGGAAATTTCCCTTCAATATAAACAGTAAGAAAAAAAAATAGTATGGTTTCTGCATGCATCTTTGATGGAGTGGGTGCCATGTAGGATTACGTCTTGTTGAATGGGTACAGAGTTCCTCTACAGGTCATTCAGAGTCAAAAACCCTGTGACGGTGCTCACCCTCATCCCACCCATGGCCGATGATGTCACCAGGAGACCAGGAGAAGTGGGAAAAGGAGGCTTGAGGAGGACCCAGTTCCTCAGAATTCTCTAGAAACTGTGGAGGTCTCTAACCATGCTCTAGTTTTGGAGATGCCTGTGATCCCTCACCTGGGAACAGCGTGGGCTACTCACTACAGCTTTCTAAGGCCCACAGAGAGTGGCTGAGCTCTGAGCGCATGTGTTGAGATGCCTCAGATTAGAACCACTAACAAGCTCCCAAGCAATTGGAGTGCTATATTCTCCACTAAGTTGTTCTGGCTTCTTGGAAAGCAAAGGCAAGCTGGCTTTCATTGTTCTTGTACCTTCTGAAGCCCACAATCATCCGTCATCTCCTCCTTTTCAGGGACAGAACAGAGTGAGACAGTCCATCCAGGAGATGAAATCTTGCAGCTGGCTGGCACTGCCACACAAGGTCTCACACGATTTGAAGCCTGGAATGTCATCAAGGCGTTACCTGATGGACCTGTCACTATTGTCATCAGAAGGAAAGGTCTCCAGTGCAAGGAGACAACAGCTGCTGGAGATTCCTAGGCAGGGTGTCAATGCTAAGACATGCAAGAGCGTGAAGTTCCCATAACTGCTGATTCTCAGGGTCTCTGCTGCCCACCTCACCCAGGCTGGGGAAAGCTCAGGTGTGCTTCGGTAGCTGCTGCTCAGGGCTGGATCTTCTGGGACACTGCCCACCAAGAGGGTTGGCCTAAATGTCAGGACAGAGTCACACTGGGGTAGTGGATACAAAGGCTGTATATAGAAAACTTAGTGATAATGTTCTTCTGGTGCCATAATAAAACAGATGTATTGAAGTTTGCTATGAAAACCACATCCTGATCTGCAAAGTCTCCTAAGTACTGTAAGATCAACCCCATAGCAGCAACTTTGTGTTTCTTATGCATTTGCGAGGTGGGCAGGATTTGGAAGACCCTCCTTTCTGCCCCAGCTGGCATCATCTGGAATGGAATAGCTCAAGGCTGGTCTGAGGCCCCATGAAGGGCCATTGTTTGCATCTCTGGGTGCTGGTGTTGGCTGACAGCTGGGGATGTCTCTTTGTGGCCTGGGCTTTGGCATTATGGTGTCTGATTCCCTGGTGTGCAACCAAGGTGTGCCAGACCCAGGTAGAAGCTGCGTTTTTTTACTGCTCTACCTCAGAAGTCTCATAATATTGCTCTTGGGTTTGGAGGGAGGAGAAATATTGTCAGGGACACTTTTGGAAAACATAGTCTATTACATAGAACAGTTACAAAACTGCTTTTGGTCGTGTTGAGAAGTGATTCTAAGCGAGGGTAGTCCCAGATGATAGAGGAGCACTGATTTGCGAGTCAACATGTAGACAGGTATGTTCACAATATTGACCAGCATGGATGTGAACATAGGATAAAAACTGCCACTACTGTTCTATCATGTCAGGCCCTGTGCCTGACGTTAAATGATAGACATTTTTGGTCACAGCCATTTTGGCAATGAGTGGTTCTATGTCATTGTGTGGAGGGCACTGAGCCTCGGGACAGTAAACGTTTCCTTTAGCTAGGACCTGGTCAGACACAGATTCAGCCATTCCCTCTGTGATCTGGTAGACATGAGCAGGGCCAGGAGCTTTTGAATGCAGCACATCAGAAGGAAAAAATAAAAACCTTCCAGTGCATGTGTGACCAGTAGGACATTTGCTTTGGTCATTTCTGAACACCTGCTTGCCACGCTAAGGGCAAGTCACTATGATGTTCAATTATCCACAGCCAGTATGGTTTGACCAGGTCTGGGTTCAGCTCCTCCTCAAAGGTCCTTGTTCCCATGAAATAAGGATGTTTCACAGAAGGCCTAGCAAGAACCACAGACAAAATACCAAAGAGCATGCATTCGCAGGCCACTGCCAGTGGGGCTCGCCAGTGTGACTTGCTGGCTTCTCCGGGATCTGAAACCAGGACTCTTTCCTGGCAGAGGGCTCAAAGTCCACCTGGGTTCTTCTCTTCATATAAAGCCCTTTGGCGACTAGCATGGGTTCCGAGTTTCACTCATTCTGAGAAGGAGCAGGCATGCTACTGGTGCCTGCACATTGCCTTCTCCAGCCTGTTCTGAAACCTGCACACAAGCAACCGGATGAGGAAACTGAGAGGCCACTTGAGGTGACTTTTTAGATTTAACAGAAAGTGAATTTGATCTAACGATGACAGGTATGGGACTAGAGAGATTCCCTCAGTCAGTAAAGTGTGCTGTGCAAGCATAAGGACCTGAGTTTGATCCCCACAAACAACAAAAAGCTAGGTGTGGTAACACTGGCTTGTAATTCCAGAGCTGGGGAAGAAAGAGGTGGAACCCTAGGGCTTGCTGGCCAGCCAGACTGGCCTACTTGATAAGTTCCAGGCCAATGAGATACCTTGTCTCATAAACAAGGTGGACTATGTCTTGAAGAGTGACATCTGAGGTTGACCTCTGGCTTCCACATACACATGCACACATCTGCACAGACAGTCACAAACACATATACATACCTGCATACATATACACACATACACACACATGCACATGTGGCCCAACGCAACATCCACGTCCTGAATGGCAAGGAGTCACATGATACAGAGGCAATTACTGCCTGCACGCTCATCCCCTATGTACAGTGGCATTTCCTGTAACCAGGCCAATGTTTTTGGGTTTATCAGGATGAATCTAGATCAGCTTTGGGGACAGGACAGAAATGAATATAGAGCTGCATGGGCCTGGGATCATGAGGCACTCTGAGAGATGAGGGGAGTGGGTGGGGCAAAGGGACTGGGACACAGTGAGTCCATTATAGCCTACTGCTCTTTCTGCCTATTCCAGAGGGTATCACCTACGTCCACCTGAGCAAGGACCACAGTTGATGCCTCACTAACTAAGTTCCTGTCTCTAACATAAGTAGGTCTTCAGGGCAGGAATCAGCATCTTAAAACAGAAGTTCATCCTTTGCATTCCATCATACTGAGATTTATATCTAAAGTTTCCCCTTCCTTCAACTTCATTGGAGTCAACACAGGCATGGAACAGAGCCCAGTGCCTTTTAATTAAGGTTTCCATTCAGCCTCCAATGCCACAGGCATGACAGATTGACTATCCATGAAAAGGAATCCATCAAGGGCATCTCCAGGCAACCTCCACAGCGTCCGGCTGTGCATAGCCTCTGACATTATCTCATCTGTGCCAGAGTTCAAGGAGACTACTCTGGGATATATACTGGGGCCTCTGGATTTTCCTTAAAGACAAAAAGTCAAAGCAGACATCCTTTTTCTGGCCTTTTGTTTATTACTCAAATCAGCTTAATTCTGTCAGAAAATAAGTTTGGGATCACAGCAGGCACAGAAGGTCCTATGCACCCAGTCAGATATGTGTCCTAGGGGTGGCCTTCCAGCCATCTAGCTCGAGCTATACTGGCAGCCCCACCTTGACTGGCCTGCACCTCAGAGGAGCAGACATGCTCTCCCTGGCTGGTGCACCCAGGTCGGGCTGGACTTAGGACGCTCAGTTCTCACCGCGGGCTGATTAGAATCACACGTGGCACAAGTAGAGACCTGGTAAGCACACTGAAGTGAAGCTGGTAAGAGTCAGATGAAGAAGTCTTGTGGAGACACGGGAACGATCTTGAGGCATCATCATGGGATCTGCAGCTCATGACAGAGAGTGGTAGTGGAGGAGACATTTTCCTGCCTCAACACCAAGATTCGTGTCATAAAGCATAAAGCTCAATCCCAGCATGCTTAGGAGAGTCACCCCAGGCACCCAAGTGGGGAAGCATGTTACCATCACAGAAGGGAAGTGTTTTCTATTTAGAGGAGCAGAGGCAGAGGACACCATGACGGTCACCAAGAAATGCTAAAGGACCCCTCTGGCTGTGTAGCCCTAAAAAGAAGGAAAAGGAATTTTGTGCTTATTTCCTATTGAGCTGCTTCCGGGTGATGAAGCTATTACCCCGGCTCTGATGATGGACAGGGTAGGCATGATCACTTCAATAATGTAAAGCAGAATCAGAGGTTGAGTCGGAGGTGGGGTAGGCTGCAACCAGGGCCATCTAGAGGCTTATTCTTCCCCCCTTTCTGATGGAAGCATGGCCTGACCGGGCCTGGAAACCAAAGCACTCTGGTCTTGCCCCTGTTACTGAGGACAAAGCAAGGTATATGTCCAGGGAGACTGTGGTTCTTCTCCTCAGAGTCCTACACACACACACACACACAGGGGCAGCCAGCCCTATTTAGAATCACTCACAAAGGTCAAGAGAACTCCCAGTGCCTCCCAAGGTTACAATTTGCCTTTGGATAGTTTCATAGAACATTAACTCATGGGGGAAAAGACAGGAAAAGAATGATTCTGATGAAAGATACAAGAAAAGTAAAGACTAAGGTGTTTTTCCTTAAGGCCTATCCCATTGTTGAAACCATCATTGCCTAAGCTAACAAATCCTGTGCAGTATTAAAAGTATATATACAAGACTGTATCAGAAAACGCACTTGGGAGGATGTGCCAGACTGGGAGCTCCAGTCAGTGGGACTTGGTAACCAGGATGGAAGCAGATTCTCTATGACCAGCACAGAGAAAAGATATCTGATATCAACCAGCACACAGGGTTCTAGGTCACAACTGATAGAATGGTGCTTGAGTCAAGCACTTGTTAGGTGGCCACAATAGGATTTGTCCTGCCAGAAATGTACGTGCACTGAAATCAGATGGTCAGCTCCTCCAGCGTCAAACCTGGGAGGGATCAGGGGGGTACTCTAAGATGGCAACCCCAAGACTTGCTGTCCACTAGTGTATCTCAAAAGTCCACAGCAGCTGTTTTCTGAGGTTCGACAACTACAGCTCTTGAAGGGTCAAGGGCGTTCCTGGCCAACAGGTTGACAATCAATGGTGGAATTTCCTCACTGCCTTTTGAAGGTTGGCATAGAATCCAGCCATGCTGCGTGGGAAGAAGGAGTCCACCACACTCTGAGGGAGGTAGCCACTCAGGTCTGTCTGGAAGAACGTGACCAGGTTGGTCTTGTTGGGCTCCCTGAGAAAGGAACAGCAGAGGTGGGTTAGATGGGCACTATGGAGGTATCTAGCACAGGGCCAGTTCAGAAGAAAGAGCCAGACCTGGCAGAAGTCATCTGATCAGTGATCACATCTACTTCCACTCTGGCCTCAGAGTGGGGCTCCTCCAGACCCACTTGTTCTGAATCGTACCGTATCTTCTAGGGAGACACTCCACAGCCCCTACAAACATACTGGGGGGCTGGCGCCATGACCTGAGCAGGGTGAAAGCGGGTGCTTCTGTGGCTACTGACAGTGGTACATTCAAGTGGCTGGGAACTCCTGGACATCCTGAGCCATTTCCAGGGGTGTGCAAAGTCAAGACTCTTTCCAAACCAACGTTTTCTCACGATTGTCCGGTGGAGTTTTCAGCAGCTATGTGATGACTGAACCCACAGTTGTGAGCATCTGTTCGGTCTGACATGAAAAAGATTTGAAAAGATAGAAAACAGTGCTGCCCTGCTCAGCATTTTTATTTTTGTTTAGAAAAGCTGATTATTCTTCACAAAATAGGTTACTTAACATGTGATGCACTTATTGCTACTTTATAAGTAGAACTTACTTTCAAATATACTGTAGGTACAACTGATGTGAGCAGGAGTCTTGTTGAATCCTCAGACGTATTTAAGAAAAAAAAAAATTGAGCCTTAGGCCAAACTTTGAGTTCTGCAGTTTTAGAGAACTGATGAACAATTTCTGTAGTGTGAAAAGACTTTGGCCAGGGGTGTCAGAAGCCCAAACACAGTCCCACTTATTGGCACAGTAGCAACAGGGGAGCAAGCTAACAGCTAAAATCAGATCCCACACAAAAGTGAGGTGGGGTACAAAAAACGGGGGCCCGGAGGAGTCCTCGCTGTCACAGAAACTCCACAGTGGACAGGACTACAAAACTGCATTTGGAAAAGCCACATGGTAGTTTTTAAAGACGCTGTCCAGCACAGTCTTGGTCTTGTCAGAAACTCCACACAGCACTGCACCAGCTCAGAGGTTCCTGGTATGCAGGTTGGTGGTAGAAACCAGCTATAACCAAATGAGCCCTGCGGAGGGACAGATGTGCAATGCCGGAGAGCGTGGCTTCTCCAGGTCGCGGCTGTTCCACACCTGTGTCCTTCTTGGCTCGGAGCAGTGAGTTCTGGGGGCAAGGCTCCCTTCCACCTAAAGACTCGGCACTGTGGAATCTATCTTTCCCCTTCCTCACTCCCCACTACTGTTTCCTGGGGCCCTCTCTCTGTACCTCCTCCCCTGGGCCAATCCCAGCCCTCATCATCTCTCAGCTATATCCTCCTTGGTTTAGGAACACGATCCAGTAAGTGAGAAATCCCAGTTGGGGACATGTTTCCCTCTGGGGAGCCCTGGGCTTGGTGGGAGAGAAACAGGGGAAAGGCAGGCCATGTGGGGAGAGACACACTTGATAAGTCACAGGGTGGCCTAAAGGAGCTCAGAGGAACTGAGACAGTCTCCGCAGAGAAGACAGGGAAAATCTGCTATAAGGCTGTCATCAGAACACATGCAGAACACAGAGCACGCTGCCTGTGCACATAGCAGGCACATCACAATGGCAGTCTGGCTGACTGCTCCTCCAAAGACTCCCCGCCCTCAGACAACTGTCCTCTCCTCTCCCATAGAGACCCTGAGCCCAGCTACCTTCATCCCTGCCAGGATACAGCCTCGCTCCCCAATGCAGCCCCTTGCTCCAACCCACAGCTCCATCTACTCTGGCATATCCAAATGGTTTAAACTGAAGTCATGGCATGGCCTGCTCAGACCTCTGCTAAAGCTTCCAGTTATTCAGAGGCCTGTGCGCAGCAGGGTCTGGCCTGCTTCCTCTGCAGTGCACCTTCTGCCTGTGCACTGATCCAGCACTGATCCAGCACAGTGGCTCCTTCCATGCTGTGTCTTCTGTGCTCACAGCTGATTCCACTTGGAGAAACCCTGCACAAGCCTCTGTGACCCATGAAGCTCCTTTCAGGAAGACCTTTGCTGACCTCCTGGGTGACCCAGTCCCTCCCTCCTGGGCTCCTGCATCTGTTTTAGTTTTCTACACAGCACTTAACATCCACTAATCCCCAGGGTGGCCATTTCTGTCTCGCTCATCTCCTGCTCTGATAGAATTAAGCTTTCTGAGGACAGATGCTTTGATCTGTTTTTAAAATACACACAGTCAAGACCTGAAGCCAGATGGCTGGGTTTAAACTGTGGCTTTATCACTTGCTGGGCTGTGATCTTGGGTAGGTAACTTGACTTCTCTGGTCTACCCATCCTGGAGAACCTGGGTCATCACCATTGCTAGCTTGAAGTCTCCATACAGTGTGCTCCCTAAGGAAAACAGCCTGGGATTCAGTCTTCCCAACATTCCCGGCAACACAGAAGAGCAGGTCTCAGCACATGACTACTGAGAGGAAGGGGAAGGAAAGAGGCCCAAGCCACAGGGTCCAGGCTCGTCTGACTTGGAGCACTAAAACAGTGTGTATGTGCAGAGGTGAGCGCATGTACGTGTGTGCCGAAGCATGGCATTGCAACCATTAAACTCAAAACTCTATGACATTTAGGAAAAGTTTTCCAAAAGATATTTGAAAAGATATTTGATATTGCAGGCGTGCTCTATCTGGATTTTAGTAATATCGTAGGCACCAAAGCCCGCATCCTGGAACTACATGGAGAACCTCAGACGTTTCCTCCAGCTGTCTACAGGAAACACAGGGAAACCAGCAAGTGTAATCTCTCTTCTTGTTAAGTTGGGTAGTACCCACAATGAACTAATGATCTTCATGTAATTTATTACCCAGAGAGCTCCTGGCAAGATCCTGACTGCCTGTGAGTATTCAGGGTAAGGGTTCCCAAGCTCAATTCCCAGGTTAACTCACAATATGGTAATGGAATATTCCTTGAGCCTCTGAGCCCCATTTGATTCCTTGTAAAGGAGGAATGATCATTATGCATAACACAGGGTGAAGACAGTTGCCTCTGCAGTCATTGCAGTCTGGTGGGTATGCCCAGAGACTTGGAGCTCAGGCTCTGTCTTAGTGGCCTCCTAGCCTCTGGCTGTGGACAAGCTCTTAACCATGCCAAGCCTCTTTTCCCTCACCTGATAAATGGAAGTGAGACACTTGCCTGACATGTCTTATTGGGTTCAACGGAAGAATTCTTATATCAAATTTAATCTGGGGCTAGAGAGATGGCTCAATGGTTAAGAGCACTGGCTGATCTTGCAGAGGACCAAGTATGGTTCTCAGCACCCACATAGTGGCTGACAACCATCTGTAACTCCAGTTCCAGGGGATCTGACGCCCTCTTTTGACCTCCAGAGGCAATGCATGCACGGGTGCACTTGCATACATACAGGCAAAACACTCACATACATTAAAGAAATGTAATTAGGGTAACTGCTCCTCACAGCTTTCCCAGGTGCTACATGCAGTGGCTGATGATACGTTTTGTATCATCAATATACTTTTTGCCCGGATCATAGTCAAAGTTCACAGCAGCAGTGTTGGTTAGGTCTGTGACATGATCCTCCACTGAATCTCCTTACCCTGGCAGTGGTTCACAGAAGCACCCACATGGATGGTTAAATCCTCTCACAAAATTTGGCTTCGGGGGACACAGGGGATGCTCCACGTAGGTAGCTGGAAGATAATCAGGAGGTCCGTGAGCTCATCTTCAGACAGCAGGACTATCACCAGTACCACTGAAGAGCCACCGTGTGCACAGACCCAAGGACTAGAGCCCAAAATATTAGCAAGGTATTTGGCTATTACAGAATATATTCCAGAAGCTGTCTCAGGTGTGAGGAGAAAGCAAGATGCCCCCTTCAAATCTCAGTCCACAAAAGCGAAGATGTGTCCCTCATCTCCCACTCAGGCAGATGCAGAGGAACCATGGTGCTCTGCACCTCACAGGGCAAGATGGGGTTGGTCAGCAACCACACTATGGGATGTTCCCACAGACTCAGCACATCACCATAAATAGAGATTAAGTGCAGCCCTTCATGCCCATGCACAGACTCAGCCTCAGCAAGAATCAAAAATATACTGATAAAGTCCTGGGTATGCGGCCTCCCCACCTCAGGCCCTATGGCATAGAATTCCCTCAAGAGAACACGTGAACTTTCTGGTGGTTTCCTGCTGCCTACCTTTCCTTGAGAATCTAGGGGTACAGAAGACAGGGTGGGCAGGGACAGCCAGAGAGCCCCTGCTGTCACTCACCATTGGAACTGATGGTGCCATCCTCATACTTCTTCACCAGCACCAAGTCCACAAAGTCCCTGGGAGAAATGAGCTTCATGGCAGCTGACGGTGTAGAAGTTCTGCTCACACACAGTGTCTGCCAAAGCAAAGGGGGCTCAGATCACTGGAGACATCTTAACCCTGTCAGCTCACATTCAGGGCCTGGGAAACGGGAGGGCGTAGACAGCAGGGAACACTGTGAGCAGGAAGGCCCAAAGAAAGCCTGGGGCACTTGGGCTCTTTCCAGCGGGTACCTGGATCCTTGGTTTCAAAATGACTTCATCTCCACATCCTTTTAAAATAACCCACCAGAGATCAGAGAGCATCTGTAATCAGGGTCTTCTCCTCCAACTGTCTACTGTCATCCTAGTTGAATATCAGATCCTCCAGAGATCTGCAGGAGTATGCAGTGTAATATATGACAATGGTGCCTGACACTGGGCTCAGAACATCACAGTTCTGCCTTTCTTAGCCATACTCCAAGTAACAAGGCCATTTCAGAACCCTCATACAATGGAGCAGGAACACGGAGTGATAATGTTTTCTTTAATGTCTGCTCCACTCCGATGCCATGGAACCTGCAAGAAGAGCTGGTCCGTGGGTAAGAAACATCGAAGGCAGAGAAGCTTGCTACAGATGCGGTAAGCCCACTCTTGGCTCATCTTTCCTCCGTACATCCTTCATCCATCCTCTACTTTGAGATTCGTCTGAACCCTACTGACAAATGCCACCTGCAAGGGAGGGTCTCTGAACCCCACTTTCAGTGCTTCTCCAAACAAAAAGCAGCCCCAATTTGTCATGTTTTTCTGCTTTGGGGGATCCCCCAAATCTTCCAGCAGCCCGAGCTTCCCCTCCTTCTTTGTCTAATGCCTGCCGAAGCCTGTGTCTCTTTGGCAACAAGCCATATCTTTTCATGGACATATGAATTCATGAGAACAAAGAGTTCCCGCATATCTCATGAAGAGATGAAAAATATTTTCTCTTTGTGTTTAATAATTCTTCATCCAAATTTCTAGATCATGTTACATTAACATAGTGTACTCATTCAATCCTTTAAAAAAAAAGTCTTGTGTTAAAAAAATACATGATTTAAAATGATTTTCAATGTACATCAATATCTATGATGAAAAATGATGACTTCCAAGAAAAACACATGCATTATGTTAGGATAAAATTCAGTGGGCTTCTGGGTATGGTGGTATACACCTGTAATCTCAGCATTCAAGAGGTAGAAACAGGTGGATCTCTCTGAGTCTGAGGCCAGCCTTGTCCACATAGCAAGTTCTAAGCTAACTAGGGCTACATTGTGAGATCCTGTGATCCTGTCTAAAATTAAAAAAAAATCAGTGGTCTACATAAAATAGAGTTCAAGTGAAATAACTACATACAATTTCTGACTGAGAAGAATTTACTTTTTGTTGTTGGTTTGTTTTGTGCAGCTCAGACTGGCCAGGAGTTCACTATGAAGTCTAGGCTAACCTGAACCTCCTGATGCTCATGTCACCACCTCCTGGCTGCTGGGATTACAGGTGTGTGACATTTTTAAAATGGGAGATAGCTAATAAAGATCATATTACCTAAACACAACTAAAAGAATAACATCACTGCTCTGACAAAAATTATATGTCAAAAATTTATGCTTTGCCACTTTTAAAAATTAAGGTGTGAATTGAAGGTTAGATTATCAATGAGTTGTTGGGGATGGAACATAATTTCTCAAAAACCTGTTTACTGGACCTGGAGAGATGGCTCAGTGGTTAAGCGTATTGGCTGCTCTTGCAGAGGACCCGAGTTAGATTCCCAGCACCCACATGGTGGCTAACAACCATCCATAACTCCAGTTCCAGGGAAATCCAGCACCTTCTTCTGACCTCCTTGGGTACTGCACACCACAGGTGCATTGATACACATGCAGGAAATACACTCATAACTAAAATAAAATTTAAAAAAAACTTGGTGGATGCACACAAGCAAAGTGTGACAATTTTTGCACACAAGGACTAACTAGGGTCAAGCAGGAGATATAGGGTCATTGAGGGCTGACATTGGCCCAGCCAACCTTCAGGGTACCCAAGATGGGGTTCTTTGTTGCCTGAAATACTAGCACCACACAGGGAAACAGGCATGCATGCCTAGGGACTAGCCAGGGTACCCAGAAGGGCCAGAAAGCCTTGCTGGCACCACCCACCCCACCATACTGGCGAGCTGACCAAGAAGACAAAAGCAACTTGTACCAAAGCAGAATTCAACACAGGTGAGTGCCTGGTGTCAAAGAACACATCTCCCTCTGAGGGTCCCCTGAGAGATCAGGTCACTGTGACCCAGACCTGGAGAAGAGGTGAATGAAGGAGAGTTAGAAAGACTTAGTGGTCCCCTCTGGGAGGTGGCGTTGTGGTGGTGGGGAACCAGCTCCCGCTTGGCTCCTGAACCTGTGTGGACTCATTGACTTCTCTTTACCTCTGACAGGCTGTTTCTTTCCCTGAGGGCTCAGAATGAGCACATCTAATAAGTGACTTCACAGCATCTATTATTTAGTCATCATTACTTGCTACTTAGGTATCAGTCTATGATTAAGCTTGCCTTTCATTCTATTATTCTCACCAGACACTGTATTGAGAGAAAGAAGTGCAAATGAGCTAATGAGATGAGGCCACGTTTGCTTCCAGAGCATGATATACAGGCCTAGGGAGGTGGCTTAGTGGGGAAAGTGCTTGCTATGCAAGTGTGAGGACTGGGGCTTTGAGTCCTAGACCCCAAAGAAAAGCCAGGTGGGAGTGGCAGTCAGCTTACCTGTACTCTCAGCAAGGGAAGCAGAGGTAGGAATACCTGGAGCAAGCCGGCTACAACCAGGAGTTCTACATTCAGAAAGGGACCGTCTCAAGATAGAATGTGGAGTAATCAAAGAAGACACCTCTGGGTCTCCACAAGCACACATACATATACATGTGAACAGGCATACACATATACATTTACACTGTACCTACATATCTATGCAAGGTCCTTCTGTTACTGGATTTGTATTATATTTTAAAGGACATTAATCCATGGTTGCTCAGCTTCATGCATTTCTGCATAATATTTTGCATACACTCTTCATTTGTCTGTTTGCTAGCTCTGGTGTTACCTGTCCCATAAGAAGAGAATAATATCCATTTATTGTGGCTCTTCAAATGTCCCTACTTTGTAAAACTTCAGTCAGCTGGTTTTATAAAGGAAGTTATTTATCAACTAGAAATATAAATAAAAAGAACCACTTGCCATAAATTAAAAGCAACTGCAAAATTACATGCAGGTGAGATTGTCAGATTGGAAATCCCAGTCGAGGCCATCTATCAGTTTTGTAGTAGGGAGACCAGTGAGTTAAATGTTGTCAAAGGCTTCCCAGCACCAGAGATTCTCAGATTCTTGCTCCCTTTCAGGGTAATAAAGGACAAAAGAATTGAAAGAGGCACCATCCTCATTATGTGTTTCAATTCCATCTTTGACAGATAAAGATGTAAAATCACTTTTTTTCCCCAGGGATTTGTGTCCTGTCCTTCAGACAACCCTGACATAACTCCTGCGGATAGTAGACTGAACTGAACTGTGGATCATGGGTCAGGACAAAGACATCTGGCTCCCACACTGGCCAGCTATGAAACACTGCTTGAGGTTTCACAAAGCTACCTGCTTATATATATGCACCAGATGGTAGCTAGACAGGTCCTAGATGTCAAAAACAAAGTGGCATTCAAATCAGACAAGTCAGCAGGCGTCTCTATTTTGCTTATTTATTTTTACTAACACTTAAAAAAAAATTCTGAACTTCTATAACCAAAATGAAGCAAGATCTTAAAGTTGGAAAGGACCTCAGGACAGGCTCATCAATGTCTGAGCTGCCTACAGTAGCAGCCTGTAGCTCATATGACTATTTAAACTTACCTTTAGATTCGTTAGGATGAATAATTCATTCCCTCAGACCAGCCACCCTCCCAGGCTCGCTGGCCCCATGGGACTCGAGGCGCCCACACTGGACAAGGTGGTTATGGTACAAAGCCACACTGCAAGGTGGGCAGAACTAGTCTGTATAGTCCTCACTGCACATACTTTCCTAAAGGAGACACTACAGTCTAGAAGTGGTATCCTGCCCTGGCCCCATAGCTGGAGAAGGAGCAGAATGGCTCCATCAAGGGATAATGTTCGAGACTAAAGCTGACAGGCCAAACCAGGTCTGACTATCACCATGTCTGGAAAGCCGAGGTTTGTTTTGTGCACCTTCATCCACAGCTCCTAGGCTGTGTGAGAGTCACCCTGTTTCCCAGTTGAGCCAAACTGGGCAGAGGTACAGGGCACTCCTCTTGCATAAAAGTGCTTTCAGAAGGGACAGGGCCAGAGTATTGCAGCAGGACAAGACACCTTTCCAAAGATAACATGCCAGGGAAACTTACATCAGTGAGGCTTTGGACAATTTCAAAACCGGTCACATTCTCATCCCATTTCTCTCGAAGGCCCCCGGCAACTGGCTTCACACAGTCCCACACCTCTTCTGGTGTTCCACACACAATCCCTTCTCCTCGATACCTGGAGCACAGTAGGGAATTTGACCCAAGGCATCAATCCAACTTGTTGTCTTGGGATTCTATCTAAGGAGCATCACGTGTCTGTCAGGTATAGGGCTGGCTTGGCAGAAAAGGCACTAAAACGTGCTAGCCCACCTCCCCTACAGCCTGCAGAAACAGGTGCTAAGCCTTCAAAGAACAGGACATATTAGAAATGATTCAAAACAGAAGATAACATTCTCTGGAGGATGACTGATCACAGAATCCGGTGGATTATAAACCTTCCAGGAAACCCAGAGCCATCAGGAAGGGATCTGGATCTCTGCCAAGCTTTGATAGAGGTGTGCACTTACAGGTTCCCTGGAAACTCCACAGATGGCCTCCAGGAAACTGACACTCCATTCTGTCAAAAGGCACAGAATCGTAGAATTTTAGAGCTAGAAGGTGTCTGGGAATAGAGACCTCAAGAAATGAATCTCCACGGTGGCCCAACCCGTTCCTGCAGAGCTGTCCCACAGCAGGTAGTGGGAAAGAGATTCTGATGGGCCACCTCCTCATGAGCTGTGAGAAGCTTTCCAATTGCCATAAAAGCCACCAAGCATTTTGTTTCGTTAGCAATTTAGAGCGATTTGTTAAAAATCAGAAGTGTCAAGGAAGGAACAGTGTTTCCCAGACACTCTGAGAAGACACACAGAGAGGCTCCTACTGTGCTGAAAAGAGGAAAGACTTGGCGCCTGGAGTTTCAGGTCCAGTCCTAACTACATACCAGTCAGGTGACTTTGGGCATGCTTCTCAAAGAAAGGAGCAGGGACCTCCTGCAGTCACAGTGAGCACAACAGGCCCAGGGTTTAATAAAGCAGCTACCCTCAGTGGAATCGCTCTCAATCCACCTCTGGGGTCTGGGGTGCAGAACATCTCAGGCAGATGAGAAGTCCAGGGGCTTGAGGGACCCCCGGCCCCTGGGTGCAGTCTCCTGCCCCCTTCCCGCCCATCCCCTCACTCACGGCTTCGCGGCAAGTCTTCCAGCCCGACGCGTCCCGCCGGTAGCGTAGCACCTTCTCGGCCACCGCCTCGCTCTCCTGCGTGGCCTGCGCCAGGTCCATCGCGCCCGCGTGCCGGGAAGAACCCAGCTGACCTCGGCCCACAAGCCGGAAAACTGGGCTCTGGGCGGAGCCTGGGTTCCCCGCTCCCGCCCCCGCGTCAGGATTGGTCCTCGGTCTCAGACGATTCCGCCCATCCCTAAGATTGGCAGGTCTGGAGGAGGAAGGGCTGGCCTAGCAAGGGGCGGCTCCCCAGGACTCAGGGAGCTTGCGCGGTATCCGCGGGCCAGCTGGGCCTGAGCCGGCGAATGTCGCGCGGGACACAGGAGTGCCAGGAACGACGTCTTGGGCTGCTTACAGAGTTTGGATTTTTCTTTTACATGCTCGAAGTCTTTCGGACCCGCCTTGAAACTGCAGTTTGCACCACAAGTTCCTTAAGGGGATGGTGCGGGGTGACCTGCGGGTTGGGGAGAAGGGGATCCACCTGCTACTGCTGGCGGTGGCGCGGGAGGCGGGGTTTGGAGGAGGACCGCGCACGGGGTCTTTGCCTTAGATGGTGTAGGCTAAGGTAGGTGGGAAGCGCCCCGATTCCCGCCGTTTTGACTCGGCTAGCTGGTGTCTTCTAGGAATGGAGGAAGAGACAGGTTTGGTGGGGAAGATGCAGAAACCACTGTGGGACATCTGGGACCAGATCATTCTAAGGAGACCTGTGCAGCAGACAGTGCTAGGCACTATCACCAAGGGGGAGGCCCTGGCTTTCCCTAAGAGCTAATCCACACTGGAGATGGAAGCAGGAGGAGCACGAGTTAAAAGGTTGCCTTGGCTATAAAATGAGTTCAAGGCCAGCCTGGGCAACTTAGACCCTTGTCTCAAAGTAAAAATTAGAAAAGGATCTGGGGATGTAGCTCAGTGGTAGAATGCTTACTCCACATGTGCGGGGACCTGGCTTCAATTCCCAGCTTCACTGAAGAAATAAGTAAGCAAACAGGAGTTGTATCTGTAAGAACATCCATGCAGTCAAGCCAGATGGGAGCGTGTCTAACCTACCCCCTGCAAGAGCAGCCCCAGCTTTCCTCTTCGTCAAATCAGTCTTCAACTGAAGTTTTTGAAAGGATCTGTTTTATATATAATCCTGCTTACTGTTTGTGTCAAAGGTTTAGAGGGGTAGGGTAGGCAGTTATATGACTTGAAAGTCTTTTTTTTTTTTTTTTTTTAAATGGTGAAGGACTGCCAGACTGGAGATCTGGGTGATGAATAGGCAGCCTTGAAGTCCAGACCCAATGTTGGTTGTGTGGGTTGGGGCAGTTCTGCATCTCTTTGAGCTTTAGTTCCTTCCAGGGTGAGAGATTATAATAACAGGTGTCTGCTTGTGCTGTTGTGAAGAGCTTGTGAAGGAACACATATACATTGTTCTAGGAATCATAAAAGAGATGACTCATTTAACCACATTTAAACATTAAGCACATAAAGTCATAAAAGATAATAATCTGAGATGAAATCTGGACACATTTTAACTAAAAGTACATTATCTGGTTCAAAGGGCATTAAATCATTAAATATTCGAGCAAATTTAATGCAAAAAGAATGGATTCATTGTACACGGAAAGATACTCTGAAAAAACAAACCACACAAAAAGATGCAGAACCTTTGTCATAGGGAATTATACATTAAAATAAGACCAAAAAACCATTTCTGGTGGAGAAATATGACATGGTTTGTTACTACCTCTATTAGTAACAGGGTGGACAGATGGTTTTTCCACTCTGTGGATAAGAGTGTACTTGGGTATAACATTCTGGAAAGAAAGCAGTGACACATGTTAGTATTGCTCTGTACTTGGTTTTTGACCCCACAAGCTCTTCTGTACACAGACATTTAAGATTAACCTTGTAACTGCAAGGAACCCATTTGTCAGTGCGTTAAAGCCAAGTTATGGGATACCCATTTTGTGGATGTTACCTGTTACAATGTTGCACAGCTGAGGAAACTGAGTGAGGCTGGTAAGGTGGAGAGATTCCTTAAGGAACAGAGAGGCCCAGACTGAGTCTGGCAATGTGTCTTGATTGGAGTAAGTTTCCCTCACCAATCGTCATTTGCTCTTTGTTTAAAGCTCAACAGTATAAATTTTTTACCTCCCTCTAATGCAATCTCTGTTTATGAACTAATATGGAAAGATATTTACATATACATTATATAAATAAGTCAGAAATATAAGTTGAAGGGTAACAGTGTTGTGGATAGGAAGGCCTTGGGGCTAGAAAGACAGCTGAGTGGTTAAGAGAGTGAATTGCTATTCCAGAGGACCTGAGTTTGATTCCCAGCACCCACTTTGAGCAGCTCACAACTGCCTGTAACTCCAGCTCCAGGGGAATCCTAAACTTCTGGCCTCCATGGGCACCCTCACTAATGTACATGAACCACCCCCAAACACATATGATAATAAAATAATAGAAATAAATCTTAAAAGAAGGCTTATACTTGGAAGTCACACATGATGGCACATACCTGTAATCCCAGTACTCAGGAGGCCAAGGCAGGAGGATTGTTACAAGTTTGGTGTTAGGCTGATCTATACATTGAGCTCAGCACTACAGTAATATTTGCACACCATACTCTAGGTCTTGGGTTACATCCCCAACACTGCAAATAATTAAGATATAAAGGTAATAATAATACAAAAAAAGCCAAACACTTCTCAAGTCAGATTGCCTGGGTTTGAATCAGGCAGCATCATCTATTAGACATTAGGATGCTAAGTGATTAGCCACTGTAGACCTTGGAATTTTCATTTGAAAAGTGAAATTAATAACAGCAGTTGAAACAAGAGTCAAATGCTTAAATAATAAATAGTTACAATGATGCTTGACATGATTAAATATTTATGTAGAGTATCATACATATGTTCAATTAAATACATATACCTGAGTGACAAAGAAATAACTAGAGATGTCTGTGTGTCTGTGTATATGTACACACACATATATATATTTATGCACAGTTATGTACCATATGGGGATACCATTTTGGTCAAAAACAGTATCTACAGGAGTGGTCCCATAATGTTATATCACCCATTGACATTGTGGGCTTCTTGTTCTATGTAAGAACAATCCTATGATGTTCGCATGATAACAACATCACTTCATGACACTTTTTTCCGGAAGTTCCTCCACTGAGAAGCAGTGCATGATGGTATGTTCATATATCCCTATGTTCAGAAGTATTCAGAATGTTTATGTCTAGAAAGGTGTGAATTCTGCACAGTGGAGAGTAAGGCCAAGAGACATTTCCTTTTCATTTTATATCATTATATGCTGTTTAGTTATTCCATTTACTAACATGTAAGGCTTTTTAAATTTAAAATTCCTTCTTAAAATTCAATGCAGAGTATTTCTATTAAGCTCTGTGACTCTAGTTTGAGACTTAAACTGAAGACTATTAGATTCTTGTTTGAGCTTAAACAATATGAGAACAAAACTGAAGAAAAGTGAGTCTTCTTTTTTCCATGTTGGAGATGAACCCAGGGCCTCTGAGGCCAATGCTGTACCACTGTCCAGCATTGTTTCCCTAGTCCAGGAAAGCTAATCTTGCTGTAGAAGATTGTTAGCCATCAAACATTCAAGAGATGACTTAGAGGGCAGGTCTTCACCTTACAAAAATAATAATTTGATCCTTGTTCTTCCCAAAATGGGAGGTCCTGGGTAGACAAAATATGTAGAGAAGCAAAGTTTGTGCCCAAGGCCTATGACAAACTGGCAGCAGAGGACAAAAAGATGAGGGACAGCTTAGAACTGGTAGATCTGTTTTGCTGCTGGAGGCTAGCCCAGGGCAGGGAGAACAGCTGGCCAGACCAGAGGGGAGTTGGGCACTGCTCACACACTGCTCACACACTGAAGGATCACAGTCTGCTTGAGGCTGTAGTTTAGAGCTGAAAGGGAAAGATTAGTGACCTAGTTCAGCAGGTTCTACAGATCAATGGCCCCCTACAAGGTCCTAGCCTCTCAGTCCCCCAGGTTCCCCAGCAGACCTCATGGGAGCCCTAGTTGACTTTCAGAAAGGTGCTCAGGGTAGGGATGCTGCAATGTCCTCAGTATGTTAGTTCAGAAGAGTGCTCTATGTGTTCATTAAGCAAGCAGGGAGATATCTGCTTATCTTTCCCTTAGTAACAGCTGATGGTCATTCAAGCTTACCACGGCCAGCTGCAGTCCCGCATGCTCTAACTGCATCCACTCATTTAGCCCTCACAGCACCATGAGGTAGAAGCTAATGGATACCACAAACTGGGAAAATGCAAAAGAAAACACTTGCAAACCAAAAGGAAAAAAGGAGAACACATTTGCACCCCACCTTCATATGCAAAATAGCTGTAGATGCCTCCTCGGGGAAGCACTGGTTTCAGAGGTCTACAGCAAGTTTTATTTTTTCTAGATTTGCTGACCTTCTAAATTCTGAAACAACAAAAGAAGCATTCCTTGTTTAGGAAGATATTTACTTACCTCACTTCTCTCATCTCATGAGTTAAACAGAAACACCTGCTCTGATCTCTGAGCCTGGAAAGGAGTTTTTTGAGCAATGGTTTGTAGGATAAACTTTTATTTTTCTTTTTGGTCTTTTTGAGACAGGGTCTCCTGATAGACCCTCAAGGCCTGGAATTCACTCTGTAGACCAGGCTGACCTCAATCTCACAGAGATTCACTCATCTCTGCCTCCTGAGTGCTATACTAAAGGTATGTGCTACCACACCTGGCTAGGACAGACTTTTTTAAAAAAATCATTGTATTTGCCCATGGAGGCTGGAAGATGGCATCAGGGCTCCTGGAGCTGGAGTTACAGGTGGTTGTGCGTTTCCCAGCATAAGTGCTATGAATGGGACTCAGATCTGTAAGAGCAGCCATACTCTCAATGATTAAGTCATCTCTCCTGTCATGCTCCTTATAATAATAATCCACTCTCAATAGTTTGATGACAGAACAGAAGATCTGATAATTTTTTTTGCTATGGACCATTACTAAAATACACAGGCATCTTGTGAAACCACAGTCATGCAAAATCAGCTTGATAAGGTAGCTTGGTAGCTTTCTGTTACTTAGACAAGGGTTGAGATTCCTGGAGTGGAGGGAGATAAGTGATTAACAAGCAATACTTTTGTCAGGAATTTTGTGGGAACCCATCCAGGAAGATGATGTTGACTCATCACAGGAGAATGAGCAAAGGCACTGACCAGGCAAATAGCCCAGCAGCTTACGGTGAGTTGCAAACAAGAAAAAAAGCAAATTAATTAAAGCTGCTTGGCCCACTTTGTTTCATCAGATTGACAGACATTATGTACTGTAAGAAGATTAAATTTGGTGGGACTGTAAGAAAAGCACCCCCAGACTGGAGAGATGAGGCAGTAGTTAAGAGCACTGATTGTTCTTACAGAGGACCCACATGGCAGCTAAAAACCATCCTTATCTCCAGTTCCCTAAGGAAGTGTCTCCATCTTGATCTGGAGCCAGGCATGCCAGTCCATTCCCTGGTTCCCTGGAGCCCAAGCCCCTAAGATGAGGGTGATAGTCTCCCCCATCTCCTTGGGGAGGCTAGCCCCAGGCGGGGCTAGCATTTCTTCACTCCCGGGTGCAGAGACGCTAGTCCATCTGGTCTTCTCTTAATAAACCAGTCCTGTTAGCTCTCAGTGGAATCTCTGGCCCCTTTGTCTGCTGTGTCTCTCAAACCCAGACCTTACATTTAGCATACTGTTTTATAGTGGGAAAGTAGAAATGATTTCAGTGTCCATTATAAAGAGAATGAGTAGATATTATAGACTTTATTCATATGAAATACTACATAGCCATCACAGTGAGTGAACTTTGTGTATATTTCTTTGATTAACTTCAATCATAAATACAACAATTACAGGTGTAGGATGATAGCATTGATTTAATTAAGATATGCCTAGTGCTTATGGGTGCTTGCATACATACGTATAATCACAAATACAATGTGTGTAGCTATGGAGACTATTGGATGCACACTGAACTGTCAGTATGGGAGGAGGGACATCCAGTGTGGGGGTTACAGTGGGCTCTATGTCTGTAATTCTGTCTCTTTCTCTCCAGGGTATTTTTATGTAGCCCAACCTGGCTGGAACTCACTTTGTAGCTCAGGCTAGTCTTGAATTTATGATTGAGTCCTCTTGAATTAGTCTCCCAAGTCCAACTTTGTAGTGTTTTCTTTATTATTAATAAGAACAAAATGGCTCTGTGGAAATAAAATACAAACCGCTGTTGACCTTCACTAGACACTGTTGACCTAGACACTGTAGAACAGCTTCCTAGAGCTAACATGGCAAGGCATTTGAAACTCTGTGCACTCCTTCTCATGAGTTCAGTGAGGAAGATGGTCTGTGTGGATTTTTCAAATGGTAACGTTTATACTAAACTTCCCTGGTTAGAATGGGAGTTAATCTTGACATCTAATCAGTGATCTTGCCTTGTGATTTTTTTATTAGTACGGTTCATTCATCCATCCATGTGCATTCAACAGCTAGTGTCTGTGGCAGGTCTCTGCAAGGACATCTGCCTGACCCTGGGCTGATGCGACCCTTTATTAATGTTACTAAGGAAGACAGTTGCCTCAAGCAGTTTATGCAATCTTCATTTTGCTTCGGGAACCTCCTCTTGCTTCAGACTCTGCATCTGATCATGGTGTAGTCTGCTGTTCATGTGATTCCAGTGCTAGATAGTCCAAAGGAAATGACTCGTGGGGAGTCTCTACTGTTATTCTGGTTGACAGTTGTAATGGGAAACACATGGACTAAGTATTATGTATCAGTTACTGTCAATGAAGAACCATGAAACCATTTTTGTTCCAAAGATGCTTTGAGTATAGTAGATGAGACAGAAATGTTAAAAGACAAAGCTCAAAGCTGAGAGTTGTATGGAAATAGGACATGGTACTGGTTACCATGGCAGATGGAACCCATACAGCTGCCAAGCCCTGTGCAAGGCCAGTCAGAGGATTGAAAGAACAGCTGCGGTGAAGGCAGACACAAAGGGAGCAGGGAGGGTCAGCTGTGCTCCTTCCTCTGAGCTCCTTGGGTGGAGGCTGCAAGCCTGGTGTCGCTGATTCCGTGAATTCTTTACCTCCTACCAGAAGGAAGTCCTTTGGTAGTGGGAGAAAGTAAGGTCAGCCAACAGAAACAGAACCAAGTAGTGAAAAGACAGATATTCGTGGAGATGTTTGATGCCTTGGTTCCAACTGGGCATGTTGCTAAGCCTCAGTCTTAGTGTTTCCCAGTTAAGTGAACCAGGAAGCTCAGGGCTCTAGAACTAGGACAATGTCCATTTCCTGTGTTGCCGAATTAATAATTAATTATTTAATTTAATTAGTTAATTATGTAACTAATTCTTAAGAATAAAAGAAGCTCTCAATAGATGTATTACTCTGGTTACTGCTAAACTGATTTTCCTTATAGACTAAGCACTGTGAACTCTAAGAGCAGTCATCTGAGTGCAGAGGTTCTTATTAAGGAGTGTTGATAGCTGTATATTGAAGGTATCATAGAGCAGGCCACTTACTCTTATCAGGAAAGATAATTACAGAGAGACAGAGTAGTCCCTGTAGTCGCTATGAGAGGTCTGGCTGGCCTGTGATTGCAGTCACCCTGAATGGAAGCAAAAGCCGGATGTTTTACTGAAGCTAGGGCCTGATGTGCTAATGTGTAATGTCCATAAGAAAGCCTGGAAATTCCCACTTGTGTGTCACTGCTGTGAACTGGAAGTTAGGGCTCCAGAATCTGGAACATCAGACTGTAGCAGTGGCCATGCCTAAGTGAATTCCGTAGATCTCTAACACCAACCACTCTCTTCATGGAAAGGGTGGGGCTGTGTATTGGCCCAGTGTTTCCAAGGGGGTCCAGGCTTTAAAAGAGATACTGGAAGGAACCTAGACGTTTGAACAAATTAAGTCATTCAGATCTGCGGGCAGAGCCTGCCTGGACTTGGCCTTCCTCCTACCTTGCTGGCCAGCAGACCTTGGGAACCTTCCCTGTCTGGACATGACCTGCAGGTACTGGTCAGTGCTGCTATTCTGTTGGTCACTGCTGGATGCTGCTGACACAGAATCAGATTCTGTGAGGGATCGCTCAAACTTGGCTTTGATCCTGGGCTTCAGTGGATGCTGTGGGTATTGAATATTCCGAGAGCGTGACTTTTTGTGTATAAATGGGGGCCTATGGAGCTGGTCTTCACAACTATGATTCCCAGACTTATAGTATATCTTTGGCTGGTACTCAGGGCCTCTGGTGTCACTTTCTGATCTGTCATCAATATAAAAAGCCGGAGGGAGGTTTCTGTGGGAGGGAGGGGAGACTGGCCATTGGACTAAATCTCTTCTCAGCATCTCTTCCTCTTCTTCACTCAGCTGTGGAGAGTGAGGCTGACGGGGGGCCCAGGACATGTACTGTCCTACATTCCTGGGGTATAACTCTACAATGTCACCTAGAGCATCAATCTTGAAATGTCTTTCTGGCCAGAAAGTTGGGTGGGTGTTTTTTCGAAGATCACGTTCATTAACAATATAGTATCTGGGAGCCCGGTGTCTGTGGTCATGTGTCATCATGTCTGAGACCCCAGGTTCATGGAGAGGACTAACAGGCTGAAAGTGTTTTCGGGAAAGAGGCTCAGAGCGAACATGGTTGATGGGCTGTGTCCAGGTTACAGATGTGCAAGATCTGTTCTTGTGGTGGCTGCCTGTGCTTGCACTTGGACCGTGTGAATACCTGTAAGACAGATATGGTTAAGTAGCCATGGCTTCTGGCTTCCTCAGCATCTCTAGCAATTCCCAAATGTCTGTGGGTGATCTGTAGACCCTGCACAGAAGCATTTGGGGGAGATTTTGCTGGATATCTCAAGAGTCCTGACACAATGAGTTATGCAACAGTCTCCTCAGGGGTTCATGGCAAGGGATGTTTCACTAATGTATCCTATCACAGAGCTCTGCTCTGTCAGGAGCATGTCTTGGGACCAACGTTTGTGAAGCTCCTGTTAGGAATACTGCTCCTGTGGGGCTAGACTGTACTTCTTCAAGTGTGCACCTAGGAGAGTTATACCTGAAAGAAAAAGACTATGGTTTGACCCTCCAGTGGATTCCCTAAGAGTACTTGGATGCCTGCTACTTGTCAAGGCACTGCAAGGACATTCCAACAACTCACTTACAGCAAAATCTCGAGCTCTATCCTAACTTGCAAAAAAGAAAGAAAAATAAAAATTGTATTTGTCCCTGAAGTTCACTGTGGTACATTCAGAAGAGTATAATTCTGGATCTGAGTTTAGGTCGGCATAATTCTGTCCCCTCATCCTTCTAAATGCTACACAGCCACTAAAAGAAGCCTGGTTCTCCTGCTTTCTTGAAGATAAGACTGACACAGTCGGCCCGTACAGAGAAGATCTTGCCAGTAACTTGAACAGTCTGCGTATAAACTAGAGAAGAGTTGCCACTAATAAAGTCAGTCTGGGATTGAAGATGGAATGGGGCAGCGTGGTAAAAGGGGAAAGTCATGGGACACGGGAAGAGGAGGGAGCCCTTCACCCCAGAGTCTGATCGAAAGCTCTCGTCAGCTAGGTGAGAAGCAAAATCCAGCCCAGTCAACATTTGCTCTGAAGGCTACTGATGTAGCATTAATTTTGCTTTCATATGTTGATATTTTATGTTAGAGTAATAATGAACCAGGCTTAAAGGCTTGAATGTACAGGACCTTGAGTCAGACCTCATTACTTTCCCAAGACATGGTCTGAGAATCTCAAACAGGACTCTTTACTTTGTTTACAGTGAAGACATCCAACCTTCCTCTGTCCCTCTTACCTCATCGATTGTAATTCTGTCAGGTATCCTCAGGGATCACCTGGTAATTTTATTTAGGTTCCTTAGTAACCCTTTGAAAGCAGTAACTTCAGACCCCACCAGAATCCTATACATGACCATTGTCAATAAATGAAGAGCCAAGAGACTTGCTTGAAGAATGAGTACCACACCTGGGCACATCTTTCTGCTTTTTGAGAAGCTCACATTCACACTCTTGGGTGTGTCTTCTCTCCTGAGTGCCTCTCTTTCTTGTAACCCTTGTGCCTAAGCCTATATGTAAATGTCTTTATTAAAATTCAACTCTGCTTCCTAAACTGGCTAGTCCTGAAATTCTGCTCTGTGTTGAAGCCATGAATCCCAGTTTGGCCTGAGTCAAAGGCCCTAAAAGTTTAAAGGAACTCCTTGAGTTGTTGAGGGTGACACTGGGGAACTGTGCCTTCTGCCTCTGCATCCAAAAACGTTGATAGGGAACATAAACTACTAAAAACACATCTTTTAAATATACTTTATTATTTTTATATTATGTGTATCAGTATATTGCCTGCATGTGTGTAAGTGCATCTGGCTCATGCAATGCTTGGGGAGGTCAGAAGAGGCATTGGATTCCCTTGGAATTGGAGTTATGAACAGTTGTTGGCTACGATATAGGTACTGGGAATTGAACCTGGGACCTCAAGAAGAAGAGCCAGTGCTCTTAACCCCTAGGTCATCTCTCCAGCCCCAGAAGATATTTTTTTGTTTGTCTGGTTGTTTGTTTGTTTTTGAGACAGGATCCCTTGGCCTAGAACTCACTATGTAGACCAGACTGGCCTTGAACTCAGGGAGATCTGTTTGCCTCTGCCTCCCAAATGCTGTGATTAAAGGCATGTGCCATAAGGCCTGGCCTCTAAAAAAGATCTCTTATTTTTGTAGACTACAGAGGCGTATGCACTAGTTTGGGAGGAAGATATATCCTGTTTGACAAACCTTGACCTCCTTTCCCCACCACCTCCACACCCTCAGGGTTCCAGCTGTCTCTGTCCTCTGATCCCTTCTGGAAAGACTGGAATTGAATGGCCCTGACCTCCTGAAAGAGTTCAGGCCTTTAGATTCCAGATGGTTCTTCTGGGTCACCACTGGCATCACATTCAAGAAACTAGGTTTCCTTCCTTCTGTGTCACCGTTCACCCTCACCTGTTAGTGTCCTCCTCTGGTCTTGACCTGGATTCCCCAGGAAGAGAAGAACAGGGAGTCCTATGCCCTTGCCCAGGACTCTGTGGCAAGGACTTTGTGACTGTCTCCAATCTGATGCTCTTGTTGCTCAGAGAGTCAAAGTTGACCACATTGCCATTGTTTTGTGCTGTCACCATGTGTACTGAGGACAACTGGCTGACAAGGTCGCTGTCCTTGAGAAGCCTCTTGGTGCTTTCCTCATGTGTCTGGATCCGCGCTGCAGACAGAGAGGGCTTGTAAGAAGGTAACTTCTGAGTGGGTGGCATGTCTAGGTTTGCTATGGCTTAGATCTTGGATGCTTCAAAGGCCCACTGTTAAGGTTTGGTCCTTAAGATGGCACTCTTGGGAGGAGATGGAGCCTTTAAGAGGTGGGGCTTATTGGGAGGTCTTCCTGTCATGAGGGCATATCCTTTTAGGAGGTTGTGGGAACCTCTCTCTTCCATTTTTGGCTTCTGGCTGCAAATATGACTAATAATAGTTGAGTCTACGGTTGTCAGCTGCACCTGCAAACACAGCTGACCCATGGCAACAAACATTCTGCCATTTAACCACTCTACCCAGAGAGCACAAGCAAGGAATGGAAGGACTCAGTGCACCCCGAGACTACAGGGCACAATCTGAGGCCCCAAGGCAAGACAAGTTATTTGAAATCTTTATCTGAAGATGCATGCAATAAAGCTTCATGAATCCCGTGGCTTTTTGGAAATAGTTCATATGGCATTCTGGGACAAGATGGTCAATGAACAAGAGGCAAAGCTACCATTACTTTGAAAAAGTCTATAGATCCTGGCAGTTGGGCTCTGCCTGGATTAAACAGTATTCTTAATTGGCAGTCATCAAAGATGACCACAGTGGGCTTTATAGCCACAGTACCCTCTTGTAATTAATTGTCACCTGATGACTCCTTTTTTAGCTGGATGGAAGGTGACCTTCAGGCCTCAAGCTTGGGTGTCTTCCTAGAGAGGAGTAGCTTTTGCCCAGATAGCTCAGGATATAATAATCATAGGAGCTGGCCCACTGGATCCTCTGGGTCTCATCTCTTTCATGCTCTTATGGATGGTATGGGCTGTGCCAGCCCAGTGGGTGCCCTTTGAGCCTCCTGGCTCTTGCATACTCAAGTGGGCAGAGTTGCTTCCTATCTTTTGAGCTGCTCCTGTCCTCTCCCCTTCCTCTGGCCACACTAGGATCTGTCCCCACACTCTTTCCTTCTGGGACACAGCTCTTTCTCTTCTTCCCCTTGGTGGAACTGAGTTTGGAGAACCTGGGAGAGAAGCTTTGCCCTTGGAGAGTCCTTGGCTTTGGGTCCTTACTCAGGAATCCATTTGGTGGTTGGGTCTTACTGGGTGGCATCATTAGGTGGGACTGGGACAGAGAAGACAGAACTTATGGAGCCTGGAGCCTGGGGCAGAGACCTGGGAAAGGGCCTTGCAGGGAGGAGATGGGTGACCAAGAGGAGATACACAAAATAGACAAGCAGGTGCAGGCATTCTCAGCCTCACGGCACTGATATTTCCCTTCTGTTTCAAAACTTCCTTCTGATTACAGATGCTTGGGGGTTATTTACACACCTGGTGAGATATAAAACTTGAGGGTTAGAGCGATATTTACGGCCCTAGATTCTATTTTAGGGTACCTAGTGACTGGTGAAAATCCACACTGGTCATAAGGAATCACTAGTAGTAGACCTTCAGCTAAGTAGCTGACCTCTCTTTAAATGTGTACCAACTCAGAGGGTAGGCATTTGCATTTTAAAGATATACTTACCCTCGACCATTTGGGCAACCTTTTTCTTATCTTCAGATCTTGCCTAAAAGTAAATGATAATCAGTTTGCTTTAGATTTAAGAGGAAGCAGTTGGCATTTTATTGCAGAGAGAGAGAGAAAGAGAGAGAGAGAGAGAGAGAGAGAGAGAGAGAGAGAGAGAGAGAGATCCTCTTATTCATACCTTATACCTTAGGCCATGACAGGACTACTGGAGACAGAGTGCTCAGGCTATAGGGACTGGGCCCATTATTTGGGTGAATAATAGAGATATGAAAGAGTCAAGGTTTTATGTCTGACTGGTTTGCTGTATACACAGATAATTCATAGGTCTGTTGGATTCTGCCAAATCAAGCAGAGCATCTTGTATTCAAAAGGGTTGGAATCAGAAGTGTTTCAGATTCTGGATTTTCTAAACTTTGGTATGTTTACATGTACATGATAGGGTATTTTGGAGAAGAGACCCAAGTCTAAACATGAAATTTATTTACGCTTCATGTGCACAGAACACACATGACCTAGAGGTGTTTCTATAGAATATTATTTTGAACAATTTTTGCATAAGAAACAGTTTTCATGGTGTGAACTTTCCACTTGTGGCCTCATGTTTACACCCACAAAGTTTCGGGTCTTGAAGCCATTTGGATTTGGAGTTTTAGGTCAGTGAGGCTCAGGCTGTAATGATTTGAGTCATAAAGAAGAAAATACAGTTTGGCCACTATGGAGATACACTTGGACAAAATGCCCTTTGCAATTGGAAATGAATTTCTAATTTGGCGTTTCACAAAGCTAGTTTGTTACTTCTTTACATACATATTTATCAGAACTGTTTGTTTTTTCTTTCCTAACTGAAAAGGGTGGAAGGAGTTATTTTACAGGGAAGTCTGAGATGAAGGTTAAGCAAGGAATGGGACCACAGTTAAGGAAGCATGACTCTCAGGGTTATGAAAAGGCATGCTTGGAATGATCCTGTCAGAGCCTCCTTAAATTTGGTACCCTGGATGCCTCCTTGGCCTCCTTTTGACTCTGAGGGTGGGGGGTGCAGACAAGAAGTTGTAGAAGGGCTGGGGAGGGCTTGCCTTCCTCTGATGGCTCTGGGAGAGGATTTGAACCCAGGTGGGAAGAAGGCCCTACCAGCCAGAATCTAAAGGATGAGAAACAGGAGAGGAATGTTCGGGATGCAAGCCGCTCTGTTGGGCTCAGAGGTCCAAATTGACCTGGGTTAGGGGAGGGGCCTCTTTACCATTCTATTAAAGTCTTCAGAGGTACCTGGAGCACTGAGCTTACTGTGGCCTTCCAGGGAGCCCTGAGATGAGCAGGCTTGTTCCCAGCAAATGCAAGCCATCACCAGTATTCTTAGACATGACTTGAAGAGACATGAGGGGTGGCCACTTTGTGCCATAGGGGATGACTAGGAGGCACAGTGACCTGAAGGTTTAGCCCCTTTGCATTCTTCTGCTGTCAGTGCTCAGTCATGTGGGGGCAGGAGTGCCAACCATTGAATTCACAAGAACCAAGTTCTTATGATACTTGCATTTTGGATGTGCATCCTGAGCTGCTGGTTGCTGAGCTTCAGTGACCGTGCGATGCTCTGAAGGTAGTAGATGAGCATGCTAGGACAGAAGGACATGGAATAGTGGTGACCTTCAGTGGCTCTTTAGCTTTCAGGCTTGCTCAGATGGTGGTGGAGGTGAGAGTTCCCAGGCCAGATGTGGCCTACCCACTGGCCCCTGAGTCCTGGACAAAATGCATCTGGCAGCTTCCAGCCCAGGGGACCCTGGGAAAGAGCTAATTTCCTTCTCTTTTGTCTCCCATAGCTTCAGATCCTCCATAGCAAAAAGAAGGCATCAAGATGAGACAGCCACTTTGCAGTGATCTAGGCTATGACTCCCAGTTCTTCTTTTCCCTATAAGACGGAAGGAGCCAAAGCTATTCAGAAAATTGTGAGATTTGAAGATTGCTTGTTCTGCAGATACCGTACTGAAACTAGCATTGTCTGGCCCTGTTACAGTGGCCACAGCAACGGAGCAGATGCCGTGGATGCACGAGTAGCTACCCCAGTGGCAGCTGAGTCTCCCATCCCTCCCTTGAGACCAAGGGGCTCTCTGGTCTCTTGGGTGTGGCTCAGTGACCCTGTTTAGATCATCAGCCTTTGTAAGTGATTTCTGAATGAGCTCCTTTTACATAATTATTGGTCAGCAGTATGATCCTGTCGCCATAGGCACAGCTGTGCCTGAAAGCTGTTAGGTGTGGCATCCCTGGAGGTTGGGAGGTATGGCACTCCCGGAGGCTGGCAGGTGTGGTGCCCCCTGCAGGCTGCAGTGTGTGATACTCACAACAGAAGCAGCACAGCTGGCAGGATCACCACAGGGCTGCTGATGTGCCCCACCGCTGAGTGAAACCAGGCAGGGAAGTCATTCTCTATGGTCTCTGACACGATGTCGTAGATCTTCTCTTGTCCACTGTGAGAAAGAAAAAAATAATTCCAGATTTTATTGCTCTTGGCTGAGTAATGCTACAAGACCTCTCAAAAATG
The DNA here is from genome assembly GCA_035773235.1 of Eospalax fontanierii. Taxonomy (NCBI): domain Eukaryota; kingdom Metazoa; phylum Chordata; class Mammalia; order Rodentia; family Spalacidae; genus Eospalax; species Eospalax fontanierii. The sequence continues at coordinate 151,349,764 of CM069524.1, read as the reverse complement.
TGTGGGAGGGGAGGGGCCCTTAGAGGTGAATTCTCAAAACAGCTACAAAAGCTAGAGGCAAATATCCCAAAGGCAAAAAATGCCCAGCATTCCCAAAGTCTTCCCATGTGAAGCAGTCATTAGTTACCAGGCAGGACTGGAGGTGGAGTTGGCAATCACACCGCATATTTGTGCTTTTTCATGGAGTAAAGGAAATAGACTCTTTTACATGTACAAAACTGGCTTAGGCATTGATGGAGATGACAGTTTGGATTTCTGTGTGGTTACAGATAGATACTCTAGAGTAAAACGTGAAGCGGATTCTCTTCATATCAAGTTTTCAGGGCTTTGACCAGGTAGAATTTCTATATAGCCTGCGCGGAACACTGGCTGTGCCAGTTCTATTTTATTTTGTTTTATATTCTTTTTTGTTGTTGTTATGAGACAGTCTTACTTTGTAGTTCAGGCTGGCCTCAACTATTAGGAACCTCCCTTTCCTGAGCCTCCCGAATACTAAGATTACAAGTATGAATCACTACACCCATCTTTTTTTTTTTCCTTAAAAACTTTTTAAAAGTTTGTTTATTTAGTGTTCTATGAGTCCACGTGCATGTGGCGGTCAGAGGAGTCAGTTCTCTGCTTGCCTTATGTGGGTCTCAGGGGTCAAACTGAGGTTGTCGGGCTTGGCAGCAAGCAGTTCTACCCACTGAACAATCCCACCAGCCCTTCTTTTTTTTTTTAAAGGGAGCATTTTTTAAAAACATGACCACAGAGAGAATTGTACTTGAGCATAACCTGCCATGGAGGTTTGTGGTTTAAAAGATTCAAGTTTGAGCTCCATCTACTTTTGTCTGTTCTGTCAGCCAGAAGGAGGATACAATTCAGTGTGATGCAATTTCCCTGTGGCTCCCAAGGCTGGCAGAGCTGACTGAACTAGACGTCTGGCATACCTGAAGGGCCCACAGTTCAGAGACGGCTTGTAGTGGACAATAGCGAAGATGGTTGGCAGCATGCAGAGAAACAGCATGAACAGCAGCATTGCCAGGTAGAAGTTGTTGGATCTGCAGAAAGACCACATGCCATATGGTATTCATTCCAAGCCAGAGTGTGTGTACCTAAATAACACACCCAGAAGCACATTCCACTGCTGCAAATAAACCATCTTCCTATCAGGAGTCTACAAGATGGCTCAGTTAGTAAAGTGCTTGCTGCACAATCATGAAGACCTAAGTTTGATCCTCAGCACCCATGTAAAAAGGCTAGTGGCTGCAGCACACTTCAAATCCCAATGCTGGGGAGGCAGAGACAGGAGAATCCCTGGGGCTTGCTGGCCAGCCAGCTTGGCCGCATTGCAAAACCATAAGATGCAGATTAACTGAGGAAGACACCTGAACTTCACATGTGCACATGCACCTGGATACACACATATACACACCAACATGTTTGTATAGACACACACACACACAAACAAAAAATACCGCCCATGCTGAGTCTGAGGGTCACACACAGCTTAGAATAAACCTGGAAATGAATAAGCCTCAGCCCAGCCTGTTCATATCGTAAACACTGACTGGGCACTTATGTGTTGTAAACCAGAAGAACAACAACCCCATCTTTGTGTGCATGGCTCCTACACAATTGGTTCTGTTTATAGAAATCTTGGAACTAATGTCTACCCATCTGGGTCCTTACCTAATGCTCTCCTCTCCTGCTCCCAGGCTTGAACTTGCCCTAGGTCTCAGAATGGTTACGATCCTTGACTCTGACTTGGATGGTATTTGTATTGTTGGCTTTTCTCTCCTCAGAGTGAATGTTCTATCTGGATAAGCCCTGGTGCTTGATTCCTCAGTCCACAGCTGGACCAGGGTGCTCAGCTGCCCAGGTTTCTCCTGATGAAGGCTCCAGTCAATTTAGTGTGTAAGGCCCTGAACATACCTCTGTCAGTCCAGTGATACTGCCTTTCATTTACCTGTCTTTCTTTTTCTAATGTAACAGACTTGACCAGAAGGCCTGCACAGAACAAAGTATATGTGCCCTACAGCCCAGCATTATGCTGTGAGATGTGCTCCTGACAAAAGACACTTAGGAGAATGTTCTGGTGGTATTATGAATTATGGTTAGCAGGTGCCAGCCGCAGCACAGATGAGGAAATCAAAAGGCCACTTGTGTAATTTGCTCAGAAACACAGTGTTGAGTAGAAACACTGAGCAGGAGCACACACTTTATGTGGTTGCATTTTATGTAAAGAAACCAAGTAAGTTCAACCATGCCTCTAGGTCTCAGGATGGCTAGGATGGAGGAGAAGTGGGTTGCTCTAGGAATCATTTACATTGTATGTGGGTGCTAGTTAGTTGCACATTTATGTCCAGTCCATGAAAATTTATCAGATTAAATATTTATCATTGTACCTTGTTTTTTCCTAAGTGATTAAGCACCAATAAAAAGTTTAACAGTCTGTGTCATGTGCTTCAGAGGTGGAATGATTGGCTCTAAGAGAGAGGCTTGGGCATGACTTCCTGTAGGGAACAGAATGGAGGGACAGGCCTGGGGCTCATAAATGAATGCTGCAGAGGTCCCCTGCTGGAAGAGGCACACTCAGAGCAAACCAGGTCTCACCCGGAGGCTGCCCACCTGGAGGCACGAAACACCTGCTGATGGGGAACGTTGCAGGTCAGCACTGCCCAGCTCCTCAGGTACATCAGCCCGATGAGCTTGAGAACATTGAAGGCTGGGAGACACGGGGAGAAGAAGGCGCCCATCCTGGAATGAGAAAAGGTCAGTCTGCATGTGTCCCCTTCCAGAATCCATCTAGGGCTTCGGCCCAGAAGCCCCTCAGAGGAGCACAGTTCCAGGAATCTGTGTTCATACCCTATGCTTCTAAAAGTGAAGAACCCATGAAGATCTGAGATATAATCTCCACATTCCAGAGATAAGACAAGAAGCTGTGGTATGTGGCAATCCTTCTCAAAACAATATCAGTGTCTGTCTCTCTTCCCACTGCTTGGCCAAGGGAAAGTTCTCCTCTGAGGTACCAGACACTGGAGAACCATGACTTAGAGCAAGCTCTAGATTTTTCAGGTATGAGAAAAGAACTAGGTTAAGTTATTAAGTTTCAGGTTTAATCAATCCAAGCCAAGCACCCCCCAACTTTGCTGGACATTGTTCCCAGGACCCCTCACACATTTTAGCTTAGTTAATCTGAAACTGTGAAAAAAAGATAAACAACCAAAGTACATAGTCCAGGTAGGTGAATCTAAGAACATTAAGCAATTTGCCTAAAGACATGTTACCAACAAAATAGAACCTGTGTCCAATCAAACACGGTTGCTTTTAAGAACAAAAGAGAAGAGCTGCGAGCAAAAACTCACCCCTTCCTGACCCTACTTGCCCCTACAAGCTGGGATGTCCAGTCATCTTGCAAATGTCAAATGCAGAACAAAACCAGGGCTTCCTATTTTTGTCAAAATTAATTTAAATACAATTGAACCGATCTTTGCGGAATTCAGATTTAATGGTAGGAAAATCGGATATATTTAATAAGTAAACATGTTTTTAAAACACGTAGTTGCTTTTTTGTGGCAGGCAGAACTAGCTGTGATGTGAGGGGAGGCAGCCTCCTTGGGTCTGAGGCCCTTTTTCTTTTAAATGAACAAAATGATAACAGTGACCTCCTAGGATTACAATACAAGTTAAATCAGTTACTCATAAGTATGCTGGTATCTAGCACATACTAAATAAATGGGCATATTATTTTGAACACTGGATTTGTGAAGGTATATTTGAAATACAATGGACTGTAAGAACATAGCATTTGTTTAGAGAATCTTACTTCATACTACTGGATGGATTGCTTGTGTATTTGTGTCATAATGAAGATTGTATTTCCTGAAAACAGGAAATTTTTATAGAAAACCGAAGCTTCCTCTTTTTCTTTGTCTGATAGTATTTGGGCATACAGCACCATTTGTGGTGCCATAGATAACTCCAGGGGTGGTAGCTCACTTGAGGTGTCCCCACAGACACATCACTGTGGACAGGATGCCAAGGTGACTCTTGTCAGTGCCCAGTGTTCTTAAAGGCAGAATCTCTTTGGGCTGGAGGTACCATGTAAAGAGGCTTGCCAGTGTCTACCTGAAAGGAAAGGTGGGAAATGCCCAAGGGGTGCCTGGCCCTAAGGGCCCCAGTGTAACTACAGAACTCCCAACACTGTCCTTGGCAAGATGCAGCCCTTCTTCCCAGATCACTCCTCTTCCTAGCAGTGGTATTCTACCAGTTCCGAAGCAGATGGGCTTATTATTATTATTATTATTATTATTACTATTTTGACTTTGACCAAAAGTGGCTTAAAAAGGAACTATTTTCTTAGAAAGTCACTAATAAAATTGCCTCACCTGTGAAACAATCCCTTGCAAACATCTTTTCCTGATATTTATGACTATGCTTCTTCATAGTTCCACCTGGACTAATCAAAACCTTAGTCCAGATGACACGTGAGCTAAAATAAACAGAGCGTAGGGACCTACCAAATCATCCCTTGGTTGTAGACTAAATGAAGCACGTTCTCAGCAATTTTGAATTCCCCATACTCAGGCTGTCAGAGAAAAGAATTTGCATTAAAAAACAAAAGTCACAAAGCCCTTTGCACATTTATGGAATTTATTATGGGCACATTTATGGAATTCTTTGCTCTTGCAAGATACCCAGAGATCTTGGCCTAGGTGGTCACCCAGGAAAATAAGGCCAGGGTGGGAGTCAGCCTTGTATACTCCTTCCTCTTCCCTCCTGAAGTCTCTCTAAGGTATCTGCCCCCTCTGGGCCATGCTGTTGCATAGTAGTTTCCTTGGTTTGAGCATTCTCTCCTGAAACTCAAGAAACTCATAAGACTTAAAGACTCAGGAAATGTACAAGTCTCAGGAGGTCCTTCCCTAAGTTATACAAGCAGTTACAATTGCTCAGGGAGAGAAGAGTCTTCAGTAGAGCTTCCTGCAGATTATGCAGCAAGCTTTGCTAGTCATCACACATACTGAGGTGGGCATTTTGGTAATACAGCTGGCCCAGTTGCCCATACCCCTACAAGTAGCCCCTCGTCCATGCTCTTGTAAATGACCCTAGGACTTGAATGGAATTCTTTGGCCCCTCATTGCTCTCTATTTGGGGATGAAGAGTAGACTCTCCAGGAAAAGACATGCATACATGTCTGATTGATTCCTAGATAAGCCCCTAGGAAAAGACGGATTTAGCTCTAAAACTTTCCCCAAGGGTACGGTGTTCCACTTACAAATTTGCTTTCAAGGTCCCAACACCAATAGTCACTTAGGTAGCGAACAAAAAGTCCTCGGAAGAAGTCTATGAGAAGGATGCTGGCCACCGTGAAGAGCATGTCAATGACGGACAGTTTCAGCATCTCCTGCAACACAGGGCATCTTGCTCCTACCATCCCCTGCCCGCCCCCTCGGCCATCTGTCTCCTCCAAGATTCTCCCTGTTCTTCCCTGTCTCTGTCCACAGCCCTGAGTCAGAGCCATTTTCACTTCACATCTTTATACAGCACAGTGGTAAAGTAAGGATTTCTGCCATAGCATGATTGTTCAGAGAATACCTATTAATTGGAGTTTGAATCCTGAGATCCAAGGCAAGGCAGGCATTACATGAGACCGGGAAGAATCTAAACTCTAGGTGCTAAGCTGCAGGAGGGGCTGAGACTCTGTGCAAGATCAAGTTCTACCACCTAAAAGCAGAACCGCCAAGGGCCCAGATGCTGGAGTAAACACTTGGGTTCAAATCTTCATTCTGTTATCTGCTATTACTTGGCAATTTACTTAACCACTGACACCTCAGTTTCCTCATCTGTGCGAGAGTCTTATGAGGATGGTCTCTAGTTACTACTGCACTGGTCTTTGCTTTGATTGCTATGATTAATTTTGAGACTTGGAACATAGAAAAGTATTAACCTCATTGAATTCCATTTTTCCTTTCTATAGAAAAGGAACCGTGATGCCTCAGACAGTTGCTAAGGGTAAAGAAATGAAGGGGTCACCAAGGGGCAGAAGGAAATACCTGGCCAACATATGTCTCCCAGCACTGGCCTTGGGGGCCTTGCTGCGTGTAGAGCAGTGTCTTATTGGCCTTTGTGTGTGGCATGGTAGAAATCGGAATGCTCGTCTCCTCCAAGACCCATGCGCTTGTGCTGTTTCTCCTGAGCTCCATTCCAGACCCAGGCGTGGGCCACCACCCTTCTTCAGGTGCTGTTCTGGTGGCAAAGAAGGCAGGAGGATCTGTCCAATGACTTGTGGTATTTTTGATGGCTCCTTCCTGTGGAGAGGAGAGGGAGAGGAGGAAGGAAGGCTGTTCACATGTTTATAATTAAGATCCAGCTTGGGCACACCGAGGATACCACCCTGTTACTTCTGGTAACGATCCTCTGTCTCCATCCGCCTCTGTCTCGGTCTCTCCCGCCCCTCACCCCACCTGTCTCTGTCCGTCTCTGGTCTCCCTTTTCCCTTCTCTCCCTTCCTGTTCCTTTCTTCTCTCCACACTTTTCACTACTTGACCAGAGTGGCCCCATCACAGGGAGTCAGCTGTGATGAACAGAATTTATTGTTCCTTAATGAGCATTGGAAATGGTTCTATGATTCACACATGTCTCTTCTCAACCATGTGGGATTTTCAGGTCAGTATTATAAGGAGATTGGAACTCAGTAAGTCAGGATGTAAATGACAGAAAGACCTAGGTCTGTGTGACTTCAAAGCCCTGTTGCAGAACAATGACTCTCCAAGGCCTCTTTGGCTTATAGGTCTTACAGCTTATGCTGGTATGGTATGTTTTGAGTAATCAGCCCTCAGAAAGCCCCTCCTCCCTTCCTGTCCTCTTCCACCCCTCAGGCTGTGCTTGCAGGCTGACCAGGTTAAAATGGACACCAGAGCTGCCCTGTGGGGCTGGGAGTGGGGCCCACCCTCAGCTGTTTGTTGTGAGAAGACTATTCTGTCTTCAATCTATGAATGGACCCATGGCCTGTTGTTCTTCCTGGGGTCATTTGCAAAAGCTGTTGAGTCTTTCTTAATTCATAGAAATGAGATAGCAGAGCACAGGAAGATGCGGTGTCCATGGCCCACTACAGCACTTAGTTTCTTTATCTGGGAAATAAGGCTTCAGTTTCTCTCTTCACCTTGAAAGGACCACAAGGATGTGGTCTGGGACATGCCATATGGAACACATGTACAAGCAACAAAGAGGACAAGTAGACAGATGAGGGCCCTGACATGGGGGTGTGGTGGGAGGGGAGCCATGGTGGGAAACTGCCCAGTTTAGGCCTTGATATTGGGTGACCATCTGGTCTGAACAGCGGTGGGAGGTTGACTGTCCAGTCTGAGCAGTGATGGCGGGTACCATCCAGTCTGGGCAGCAGGTAGGTGACCATCAGTCTGAGCACTCACCTCAGTGTTCATGCTGTTCACTTTGTCAAGTAGAGCAATGATCAAACTGTAGAGATTTCCCAGATACAGCACCAGGACCCTGAAAACCACAAGCCACCCTGAGAAGCAAGACCACCACACACAGGGCCATGAGTCTAGAACCACCAGATGGTTCTAAGCCATTACAGACATGCTAAAACAGGGTCTGCTACACTTGGCTTTGCTTGAGTCACCTGAATGGCATTAAAAATCACAGATGACAGGGCAAGTGACATGGCTCAGTAGGTAAAGGCACTTACTGCCAAACCTGACCACCTGGGACCCATATGGAAGGAGAGAACTGAATCCCATGAGCTGTTCACTGATTTCCACAAGTGTGTTGTATCCTGCACACACACAAATAAAAATAATGCAAAAAACAAAGCCACAGACTTCTTGAATCCTCCTGCTTCAGCAGGTGTGGAAGGGCGGGAGGCAGAATCTTTCCCGGTGGTCCCACGGCAGCCATCCTCGGACCAGCGTGTTCGCAACACTAGTGCAGCAGTGCGAATGTAGGTTTAGGAATTGGGATTCTGTGGAGCGACACAAGGTGTCTGTTCCATGCCGTCTGGTCTTTAAGGTGGTTTTCCCTGCATGGTTTCATTTGATCTTCAAAAGGGCGTCTGTGAAGTTTGCGTCCTTACCATCTCCACTCAAGGGCCCAGTGAATACAAACACAGAGAGCTGAGTGCTGCTCAGCACTGTTCAGAAAGGCTGAACAGACCAGTGCACCATGTGGGAATCTCAGTGCTCTGCTTTGGAAACCCAGCCTGGGACCCTCAGCAGCATGGAGAGCCTGGGTCACAGTTACATCATGCAAGTCTCTGCCAGTGAGTGGAATCTCTGCAGCAGTCTACCTCTGCCAGTCACTACAGACCTGCTGTCAGTTTCCCCTGCATGGAAGGTTTGAGAAACATCCTGCCACTGCCCAGGGTCTCATGGGAAATCTGTCTAAAGAACTAAGATGGGCAAAGAAAACAGCAGCTTTGCAGATACTTCAAGGGGTCAGTGATGAGCACATTGGGAGTCATGGGATCAGTCACTGGTGACGGGAAAATAGCTTTATCTTAACACAAAAATTCCATAAAGAAATGACAACCTAGCCACCCTTAGGGGCCTCCTTCATCTCTGTGGGGTAGAGGTGATCCTGTGGGAGGGGGCAAAGAGATTCGTCAAGGGACACCCTTGCCATTTTCAGTGGCTTTTCCTCTGAAACTGTGAAGGGGTTCCTCCAGCATCACTCAGGATGATCACTACACATGCTGCCATCTGTGAGGGTCATAAACCTTATGAGTGTCATGGTGAGTGCTGGTGGAGGAGGGACCTGGGCTCTTGCTGCTTCTTAGATGAAAGATAGCATGGCCTGCTGGTGAGTTAATGGAACTGAAACAATATGTCTTGCTCTTATTACCAGAATTATCCCTCATTGTCTGGGGTTGTCTCCCAATGGCTCTGTTTCTCCAGTTTTGAGTATGAATAACGAGGCCAATCTGTGTAATATGATTGCTGTTACACCAAATGCAATAATGGAATTGATTCTCCCCAATGTCCGCGGGCTAGGAAGGAACTGAGAGAGGCCCTTCTCATCCAGGCCAGAGAGGTGCAGAAAGGAGGTGAGGAGCCAGGGGTCCCAGAGCCTCATCCAAACCCAGGTCTCCCTGCATTGTGGATTTGGGGTCAGCTCCTTGATCTTTCTAGTCATGGTTTTCTGCCTTTGAAATGGTGGTAGGATTTCAGGGGTTGGTTAACTGTAGTCTTCAAGCTAAACCTTACCACACCTATTTTTAGTAAATAAAATTCTATGGGCACACAGCTGTCTTTTGCTCGCCTGACATCTGTGACTACTTTCTTGTTCGTAACTTAAAGCTTGGAGTTGGGACAGAGATGTATGTGTGGGTGGCAGAATCTAAAATATTGACAGTTTGGGGGCTGGAGAGATGGCTCAAAGGTTAAGAGGACCTGGGTTTGGTTCTCAGCACCCACACAGTGGCTAACAATCATCCGTAACTCCAGTTCCAGGGATTCCAGAACCCTCTTCTGACCTCTACAGGCATTGCATGATATGGGTGCATTTACATACATGCAAGCAATACACTCATACACATAAAATAAAAACAATAAATAAAATATTAAAATATTGACTGTCATGTTCTTTTCAGAAGATGTCCTCTGACTCTTGAGTGGAAATAAGTGTTCTAAAAGGAGTCTGAGACCTGGGGAAGGTCATGAGAAATCATAGAAGACAGTCTGAGAAGAAGGCATTGTGGACAGGGAGGTGGGGATCATGTGACTGGGGCTCTGCACCTCTTTCTGTTATACTGTTTATCAGCACTGAAACCAAACTGGAGGAGGAGGAGGAACTCCAGGGAACAGAAGCAGGTTTTCAGGAAGATGGGCATGAAGCCCCTGCTAGAAATGAGCGTGGCTTTAACTCCACAGGAGCAGTCTTGGGATGCTCCTTAGACACACAATCTGCTGTGACTTGGGTCACCTTTGACTCCTTCTGTGGTGGCCGTTGGCCATCTTGCTGTGACCCCATAGCATCATAGAACTCTCGACTTTGGGAATTATTAGTGGTGCTCAGACGGTGTCTCTTATATCTGGACAAGCAGCATAGGTCTATTTTGCCATAGTCAAACCACGGAGGGAATTTAATAATGAGGAAAACCAAACATGCATTCCGTCATCCTCTTGCTCCTCCCACCCCCGCCTTCGCTTTTCCTGCTTGCTTCTTCCCTCTTCCTCTCTCTTCCTTCTCCTCTTTTCTTGCTGCTTCCTCCTCTTGGTTATCTATGATTCCAGTTATCTTACTTGCATCATTCTGACCCCCTTTCCTGCCTCCTCGCCTTTCCCTTCCACTTCTCTCGAGCTGCATCCAAAGGGAAAGCTCTATGCTAAATGTCAGGGAAAAGACAAGCCTTGGTTCTCTAGAGATTCATTCTCCTGTGGGTGGCAGATGGCTAAGCTGCGGTGGGGCCTGAGAAGCAGGGATGCCATACCTTGCCAGCTGGAAGCGCAGCGTGGTCCGGGGGTGGTACATCTCCAAGGCAGCAATGAGGTCAAAGGCAGAGGGTGCCAGCATGGTGACCAGGGAGACTACCACACTCACCTATGGAGAGAGCACATGCCACACTGGGCTCCTCACTCCCTCACTCCCATTCACTCGACTACACTTGGTCTGATATCTGGCCATCAAGTGTTGGGACACCTCTCCAAGTTTTGGGTACCTTTCCTCTTCCAGAAGGCAGCCTCACCCCATCACCAGCTTGTTCCTTTCTGGAACTTTCTTTTAGAATTCGGAGGACCCTTGTTCATGCCATCTGGGGTTCACTAGTATTTCTGTCACATCTGTCAATTACCAACTCATGGTGTTTATACTTCCCTGACCTTGGATGGAGGATGGAAATAATTGTGATTATTACGAATAGAAAGGGGAAGGCAGAGAGGTAATTGAATATTCTCTGTGTACATGGGAGATTAATTATCTAGAGAAGCATGCCTGGCTCTTGTTTGTCTGGACTTATGGCAAAAGAAACAGAGGAGTTTTAGTTGGTACACAAGATGCTTGAGCTAAAATAAGACATAATCTCCGAACAGATCTTCAAAAGTTTGCGTATCTATTTATAGATGTATAAAAAAGTATGCTAATGTAATGGATATAAAATAGAACAGATATGGGAAAAGGTTACCTAGTGAAATGTCAGGTTTGAGAAATGATTGCCCACTGACGAATGCATTCAGGACAAATCTGTGGTCATCTAATTGCTTACACACTCTGCTTTTTAAGTGGATGCTGGTTATTTTTATCAGAGTAGTCTGAAAGGTGGTTTGGTGTTATTTAACCCTTTCAGATCTTTACAGACAAATTGGACCAAACTTTCAGGACAAGAGTCTTACAATAAATATTAAAAATTCTAAACTTGTCCATAACTTCTACTTGGTAATTTTTTATTTATGGGAATAGTAGCTCAAATGGAGGAGGGTTGTTCAATATTCAGACTGTTCATGTGGAACTGATTCTAGAAACTGCTTAAGTGTGGGGCAGCAGGCAGCTGGTGGAGTTTGTTTTGATACACACATTGGGGCTCAGGGAGGTCATGGGTGCACGTCTGCAGCAAAGCCCATGCCTGGACGAGTTGATGAGGAGGAACAGAAGTGAGGAAGGCAAGGACGGCAAAGCTCAACTGTGATGGTCAGTATGAGGACCTGGGGCTGTTCTTCCATCAAGATCCTGTCAGTCATTCTTTGTCCTTGCTGAAGGCCCTTGTCCCTGCTCTGGAACCAGAGGGCCGGACTTGTTTGCCCAACTCCACTAAAGAAGCAGACGTGTTGGCAATGTTGGTGTTCCCTCTTGGAGTGTACCTGCTGATGTAACTACCAGGCATTGGGTACCTCATTCTTTTCCCAAAGTGTCAGCTCCTTCTTTGACTGTTCCAGCTTCTGGGACCGGTCCACCACAAAGTAGATGAGATAGATGCTCCCTGCCAGCGAGAGGAGCACCAGGATGTTGGCAATAATCCTTAGGCAGATGGTCACTGCCCTGCAGAGAGAGGCAGCACCATGATGCATATGGTAGGACTTAGGGACAGGAGCCTGTCCTGTGCTTAGGAGGCACTCTGCCTCACCTACCCCCAAGTCCTCATTTTCTAAGAGATCAACACAGAGTTATAAATTCCATCAGCCAGCATCTTGGAACATTTTTGGTCTTAGGACCAAAAAACAAGCAAACATGTTTGGTTTTAGGATCCAAATATGTGGGTTTTAGTTCCAGATTTGTCACTTAAAATTGGAGTCCCATAGGGCTGGGGACATGCCGTGTGTGTGTGTGTGTGTGTGTGTGTGTGATGCATATATTTGTTAGTGTAGTTGTGCATGTACATATGCATGTACAGGGTGGCCGGAAGTAGATGTCAATTACCTTTCCTCAGTCACCCTCGTTTATGTTTTGAGACTGCATCTATCACCTAAAGTACAACGATCTGGATAGACTGGCTGGCCAATGAGTTTTGGTGAGACAGTGGTATGCCTGTCTGCCTTGCCGCAACCAAGTGCTGGTGTTACAGACACTTGTTACCATGCCTGCACTTTTTATGTGGGCTCTGGGGATCCAAACTCAGGTCTTTGTGCTTGCATGGCATGCTTTTTACTAACAGAGTCATCTAATAATCAAATAAATGTATGGCAAGATGCCAGACACATCATGTAGAAGACGGGTTGGCCGTTAACTGTCATCCAGCAGGCGAGCAACTCCTCCTTCCTTCCGCCCACACCCTACTCTTCTTTTGTTGAACACATTGACACAAATTGCTGTCTACATCACAGGACTCCAATTTTTATGTGCATGCAATGTGTCTGACATCTTGCTATGTATTTACTTATTAGCTCTCTTTCCCTCTGGATTATGAAAGCTAAGAAATCTCTAAGATTCCCCATTGTGTCCACAGTACTCAGAGTAGGCCTCAGCATATCTAAGCGCTTAACAAACATGTGTTAGATGACCCAGCCAGTGAAGGAACTACCCAGTGGCCATGAGATGGGATGTGGGCACATTTCCTTCCTCATTTAGTCACATTTCCTAAGAGCCTCTGGTAGTATGGGAAGAGTGCTAAGTCAATAGTGATTCTAGAATTTACACAGAACACGCCTCCTTTTCTGAGCACTGGGCATCTGATTGGCTGGTTAGCAGGTTCTTGAGGCTTTTTATTGTTAATTTTAGGAACCATCTTAGTCTGGTTTCTCTGAAAGCCAAATTAGAGGCAAAGGTTTGTCTGTAGGGAGTTGATTTTGGAAACAGTTCCAGAAAGCAGGAGGGAGGGCTGGAGAAGTGAAGAGAGATCAGCCATCACCACAAGGATGGATGGTGGAGTTAGCCACAGTTAGAGGCCACTGGAGGCCATCTCAGAGCTATGGACACCCCCCAGACTGACCGGCAAACAGAGGACTGTTCATCCCCATTTCCTGTGGCCTAGAGTGAGTCCATGGGCAATCTCTCCCAGTGTGCACCCAGTGTGTGGATAACAATATATGAGCACAAGCTGGGATCCTGGGAACACTTCCTGAGCAGCTCTGAGGGCAGCCAGTAGTAAGTACACAGAAGGGGACATGCATGCAGCTGGTTGTAGTCTGCACAGCCCTGCCTGAAGAAAGACTGAGGGCCAAGAGGATTTGAAGAGGCACATGAGAAACATGCTATGTCTTCCATGAAGGTCCTTGGGCAGATCATGACATTCCCCTCTATGCATATTTTGGCCCTTCAAATGCATAGAAGGAACAGATTCCTGAATGAAATGGTGAAGGGCACATTCAAGGTCAAAAGAAAAATAGGGAAAGCTAGATAACATGGCTATGGATTCTCCACTCCAGAGACCCAGAACCATGGAGCACTGAGGCAGAACCATCAATGTCATCCCCCTGCCTCCAGAACATACCATCATCATTGCTGGGTCATGCTATCCACATAGTGTCAGTCAGGAGGAATGGGATGGGGCAGGTCCTGCAATGTCTGGACCCATGACCTTGCACCTGGCATCCGTCCTGATGCTCACACCAGTAAAGGTGTTTTGGGACCAGAGTGAAGTGACCAGTCAGATGAAAATGCTCCCCTTTCTCTGCTCCTCTCCTGGTCCTGAGTACCTATAAACTGTTTGTCTTCCTCTGAAGAGGATCAGGACCAAGATTTGTGGAAGAGGGATGAAAAGCTGCTTGCCCTAGTGATGACTCATTGTTTTGGGTCTCTGTGATCTGGAATAGATTTAGGGTGGCTATAATTTTCAAACTCCAGGGAACATTCCAATCACTTGTTGAGATTTTCTAAATGATGGGCCCTCTGTTCTACAGCTAGGGATGCTAATCCAGAAAAACTGAGGTCTTTACTTTCAGAGATTACAGACAACTGCTTGTTTTCTGGGCCTCTCAGAAGTCTGATGGGTCCCATCTGTCACTTCACTAGGGACAAGGTACAAGTCAGAAAGGCTGAGGGAGCTTCGGGGGTCATAAGGACACATGCCAGGGCGAGCTGGAATCCACCCCTCCCACTTCCTGGGTGGAGCTCTTCCCGGTACCATCTGTTCACTATGTCCCTGGCAGCCATGTGGCCATGTGCTTCTCTAGCACCATAAAATCTGAACAGAAGGACTAGAGAACCGGCAAGGACAGGAGGTGGGGGGAACATGTCTGTCTCAGCAAGACAGGGCCACCATCCCTTCCCTTCCATAGGTTCTTTCCTTCAAGCTCTAACGACAAACCTGGTCCCCAGAGGTCACCTTGGGAGGCTATGGACATGAACTCCTTGTATCTTAGGATTTCAGATATTTGTTTCTAAATAAAATTAGTCCTAATACCACTCCCATGTTTACTTCCTTTAGCAAACTAGAAATTGGCACTAAAAATACTCATTTTATTATGTAAGTAAAAGAACAGGAAACTGGTCAGTGTCAGACTTCCCATCCTGCTTCAGAGGCTATGCAAGGAGGAAGCTCTCCTTGGAAAAGGCACGCGTCCTCACAGTCCCAGTACCAAGGAGATCGGTATTAAGAAGGCGGAGCTGCCTGACAATTACGGAAACAAGACAAATATAATTTAATTTTTGTACCAAATTAAATCTGAACTTAATGAGTAAGAATATTAATACTTACATGTTTTTGCTTTTTTTCTTCTCCTGTTCTTCCAATATTGCCTCCTTGAGAAAAACACATATAACATTAGAAGCTTAACATTAAATCTAAGTATGATCACTAGAAATAATTTATCGAGCTCGGCATGGTGGCACACTTCTATAATCCCAGAACTCACAAGGTAGAGGCACAAGGATCAGGAGTTAAGGGGCATCTTTGGTTTCATAATAAATTTACTTCCAGCCTGAGCCTTGATAAAAATATTATGCAGAATTTTAATTTTTATCTTCAAAACTTCCTTCTGTAAGTTTCTATTGATAGTAGTGAATTAGACATCAATTATCTAATAATTAGTTGAGATATAGAAGTTAGAGGTTAAGAAAAAAGAACCGAAAGAAGACTAACATATATTTTTAATTATGGAAATTTTTTTTCTCAAAATAAGGTACTTATATGACATTCAGCTAATGAAAATCTGTTTTTGATCACCTTGACTTCTAAGTTAAAGATAAAAACATATGCTTCATGTATAGATATTTATTCATTGATAGAGTCTACACATACACTATAGTAAGAGTCTATTGTGTAAATTACCCAAAATACACAAATCAAAATTTTAGAAGGATGAAACAAGCCACAAAAGTAAAGATAAGATCGGAGTTCTTCTTCTCTTGTTCTATAGATTCACTTTGTGTATTCCAGCGCAGGCTCACCTTAGCGGGACTGTTGCCCTGGACCCAGGTCTGAGAGGTTGTGTGACTGTCCGGGCGGAAGCTTCGCTTACCCTGATGCCGTTCACTATGGCGGCTGTTTTGCTCTCTGCAGCTTCTGGGTTTCCGATGAGGTAATCCCAGGCACAAAACACACGCCAACAGAAGGTGTAGTTTTCATGGGACGCACTGGCGAGGCTGGTGCGGGAGTTCTTAGCCATCCTGCAAAAGAGGACCCCAGGTGGGTCACAGGAGCAGTGTCAGGGATGGGACCACGCTGGCCGAGGTGGGCCAGACCCTGAGGCACAGCGTTTGTGCAAACTGTGCAAGGCTGCTTTCGGACACAGCTCCTCAGTCACTCAGAGCGCTGACTAGATTTCACCCACGCTTGTACCCTCAGTCTACCCTTTCACCAGTGGGAACCCATTTAATAGCCCGGTGCACAGCACAGTGGTGGCCAGCAGTCACTGAGGTGTGCTGGTCCCTGGCCGGCTTATGTATGCCGTGCTGTCTCCGGCTCGCACGAGGCATTCCTTTATATATTTGAAGGCAGGAGATGCGGACGCTCCTCAAATGAAACTCTGTCCCTTTGACCATTTCTCCGGTAACTCACTTTTGGCTTTCCGCCCTAGCGATGGATTTCTTGCTCCTGAGCTTGGTCTGACTTGATTTTAAAAAGCAACAACTAGTAAAAGATTGGATGTTGTCCTGGTGGGACCTTGAGGCCACTAGGCGCTAAGCTGGAAAGTTTCAGTCATCTGAAGGCTCCCAAGTCACTGTGCATCCTGTAAAGTTTCGTGGGTTTGCATGTTTATTGATTATGTGGTTTCTGCACTTGGTTACCATGGCACCTGAGAGGGGCGAAGCGCTGAAACACAAAGTAGGAGGCGTGCGTGAACTGAGGTGCAGGGGCAGGTCAGGGCTCTCCCTAGAAGCACAAGAGGGAACCTGGTGATTTTCTGACTCAACCTATCCAAAGAGGGAGAGTTGGGGTTGCCACATGGCTCCAGATGGAGCTCCCAGTGGGGGCATGCAGAACTCTTAACCCTAGCCAGTTTGCTTTCTTTTGTACTGTGCTCTCCCCTCAAGGATCACTAGGAGGCATCAATGGCAGAATTTGCCGCCAGCTCAGAAATAACCAAAGAGGGCTGTTTGCCTTCCACCACCTCTGCTCACCTAGAATGCATTATTCACCTTTTATTAGTACAGCTACGGCATGAAATTACATACATTGTAAATCTCTAAGCTTGTCTCTCCAGCCCCCTCACAGAATCTAGCTTAATGAGTCAGTGTACAATAAATGTCTAAAACAGGCTCAGTTGTTGAGTCTCCTCCTCTGTATAATGAGCACAGTGACCCCTGACTGTCCAGGGTAATTGACAGGATGAAATGAGATCACACATGTCCTAACTCCCCACACGGACTTGAGAAACTGACAGTCATACTTCTTTAAGAGAATGACGAAGCTGTAGGCAAACACTGCCATTCCCACCAGGAAATAGGCCAAGGGCAAGCGGTAGCCGGCTCTCCCGATCCTCCTCTCTCTGCCGTAGTAGCCGTAGAACAGGACCGAGTACTGGAGGTAGCCCTGGGGAGAGAACAGTTGGGTTGCTTCTGATCCCAGGCCCAGAACTGTGGCCCCTTCAGCCCTCCCTCAGGGCCAGAGCATAGCCAACATCAGCCTCACCCCCAGGGACCAGACGGTGTCCAAATCTTGGGCAGACATGATCTGCTCCTGGGGGATGGTCTTACTGGCTGTGCTTCCGAAAGGCTGGCCTGCAATCAGCTGGGGAGAGAGGAAAAGATGTTACGTTCCTCTGGCAGAGGGGATTGGAGAAAAAGGACAGTAGCTGCCCCATGTGCCTGTGGAGATGCCACACACAGAGCATCTCTTTGGGGTAGGTTTCTGATCCAGCCCTCAACAGGAAGGTGATGTCCAGAGCCCGGTTTCTTTTGCCTGATTAGGGCTTCCCTGCCTGTTCCATTGTCCCATCAGCCATTTGAACTCAAAGAAGTAGCATTTGTGGATAGACCACTGAGGTTCCCAGCCCTGCTTGCTTTACGAGGAAGTGCATGGCCCTGTCTGTTGATGAGGATGAAGTGCAGATGGAACATTGTGTAGGAACACTGGCATGTTAGTCAAACCCAGTCTGTCACCTCTTCTTATCTGGCCTGAGAGCTATGAATGGTTTCTACATTTTGAAATGGATGGGAAAAATTATCAAAAGAAAAATAATACTTGGGGACAAATTTTAACATGATATGAAATTCAAGTTTCAGTTGTACTCACTGATCTGTGCACTGCCTATGGTTGCTTTTAAGGTACAGGCAGGTTTGAGTAGTAGTGACTATAATACCTACTATGTAGCCCTTTTCAGGAAAAGCTACCACCCGCACACTAGCCTTCTCACTGGGATAACAAGAATGGTCAGTTGTACCACCTGTCACTCCCCCTCTTTAACGCCTGGCATCTTCCCATTCAGGGACAGTCCTTACCTCGGGAACAACAATAAAAGCACCTGTCATCACCGTGAGCATGATGTTAATTCCGAACAACCACCTCAAGAATATGAAGTAGGAGGCCACACCTGACCCAAAGTGACCTACAGAAAGACAGGACGAGAAAGGTTCTGTGGAAACCTTGTCATGCAGTCTCCATGGAGCAGCACTAGCAGCGCACACAGGAAAGGACTGGTATTGTATCAGTACCCCAGTGGCAGCTTAGTTGGATCAAGATGCCTGTGTATGTCCTCTGGTTGAATATGCAGAAAATAAACTCTACCAGAAATAATATTTAAAAATTTTTAAAGTTTTATCCTTATTTTATGTCTATGAATGTATTGCCTGCATGTGTATAAGTGCATGCAATGCCCACGGAGGCCGGAGAAGGCATCAAATCCCCTGAAACTGGAGTTACTGATGATTGTTAGCCTCCATTTGAGTGCTAGGAATCGAACCCAGGTCCTCTGGAAGAGCAGCCGTGCTCTTAACTACTGAACCATCTCTCCAGCCTCATTTTCTAATAATTAAATAGAACAGCAATTTTCTAGATCATTTTCCTTTTCCTTTTTTGATTAGACAGGTCTCCGTGCAAAGATCTCATTGCTTATACATTTTTAATTTTTTTTCATGATTTTCAACTGTACATTCAAATATTTAATGAAATATTAAAATAAAAGAACTAGACTTACTTTTTGAAACAGCTAAATCAGTTATCCCAGAAATATTTACAAGGCAGTTTTGACTGACTGTAGTAATTATCAGATGCTGAAAGAAAAAGCCTATATTCCTATCTGTTTCTGAAATGTTTTCTTAGTCCTTTTATTTTTTATTTTTTGTGTTTCTGATACAGGGTTTCCTTTCGGTCACAGCTGGCCTGGAATTTGTGTTGTAGTCCAGGCTGGCCTCGATCTCACAGAGATACACCTAACTCTGCCTCCCAAGTGCTGGGATGAAAGGCGCCACCAAACCTGGCTGCCTAATCCGTTGAATGTCAGGCAATTCCTATAGTGTGCTGTGCTGGACTGTTTGGTAGTTTAGCTTTTATAATATATTTTAACAATTTGATCATGTAATTTAATATAAAATTTTTTCTTATATTTTCTTTTATCTCTTGGATAGCTTTCTTCTGCTTTATGACCATTTTATCAAGGACTCAAAACAGGAGTTAGCTGAGGGTAGGCAGTAAAGGCAAAGGTCAGAAGGAGGGAAGGGAAAATATTCCCACTTAACTCTGAGAATGTGCCACAAGGTTGTACACCAAAAGATAAGACTGCCAGCCCGATATGGCCATCAGTCAGACCACGAGATCTGCTTCAGCTGTCTCTGTCCTTAATAGGGCCATGAGGGCCAAAAGATAATGTGGATGGAGTGAGACAAAGGGGAGAAAAACCTATTGGCCCCATAAAAGAAGCTACATGGTGGTCTACCAGCTCTGGAGACCCCACCTGACAGAACAGAGTGTCTGTAGCTCTTGTTCTTTCCTCTGTGCCTCAGTAAAAGCCTGCTTTCACACCTTTATGAGTCTACCTTATTCTTCCCTGGATATTCAATTCATTCTCTGTTTCTGGGAAGAACCCTGACTCTGGGGCAATTGACCCTCCCCTCACGCCCCAGTGACAGTTCATTGAGAATTATACTGGAATTATATTAAACTTGCGAACTGATTTTGCAAAAGCCTACACCTTCCAACAAATATTCCCATGTCTATAGGATGTTCATAGTCTCTGTTCCAATTTTATGCTTTCTTTCACTTTGGGATGATGATTAAGTTTGTTTAGTTCTGGTAGGGGCATGGGGTGTATGTGCATGTGGTGTGTGTGTGTGTGTGTGTGTGTGTGTGTGTGTGTGTGTGTGAGATTTATTTTTAGCAAATGTTTTCTAAATGCTTATAGTACATTCTATAAAAAAATGTATAGTGTCATGTTTGTCTCCTGCAATGACCTTGCCCATCCATGCCCTCCTGCAGTGTAGATACTTACTCTCAATTTTCTTTATCCTCATTTCCCAGGGGATGAAGATGACCAAAAAGTTACAGGCCAGACGAGCAAGTTTCCGCCACAGCTAGAAGGAGAGGCCACAATTAGATTTCTCATTCGAGGGTTTGGCAAGGACTGGGGACTTGGGGTCCTAGGTAGAGAAGGGCCTCCCAGACATACCCACAGAAATTTTAACCACTCACAGCCCTAGGATCAAAGAAGTCTCTTATCTTCTCTCTGTCCTGACTAGGTTAGGTGGAACATACCTGCTTTGAGTTCTGAGCTGTGGAATCTGGATTGATAAACTCACTATGTATCAGAGAATGACCTTGAACTTCTGGTCTTCCTGCCTCTATGTCCCAAGTGTGGGGATGTACAGGTTCACATCACTGGGCTGGTTTATACACTGCTGATTAAAATAAGGGTCTTGTGCATGCCAACGAATCATTTTACCAGCAGCAACAGCCCAGTTCCAGGGTGGAGATTCTTTGCTGTAGTCATACCAATCCTGGCAAAGACTAAGAAAGTGACAGTCATATGAGAAATGACATCTCAAAACACCTATTCAACTCTGTCGTAGACCCCCGGTAGCTCTGTGACTGGAGGCCTGTAAACTACCAGCTCCCTCAGTGATTCTATGTATACCCCTGTTTAAGGACTGAAAGTCTAGGGTCTCCCCTGAAAAACGAGCATCACCCCAAGCACCTCACGCACCCTACTATTGAGCTGCTTCCCAGCCTCTGTCCTAGCAGAAGCTGCTCAGACTAAGGTTGGGAAATTTGTCTCGTGCATTTAAGCTGCAGATGCCGAAAGTCTGAAATTCTTTGGTTCTCAAAGGTGGATAAAGCAAAATGCGCCCTCAGGCTGGCCTTGTCTCCAGCAGAATGGGCAGGCTGTGCATTTTAGCACACAATCTGGGTTTGTGTTGGAAGCAAATGATATCATTACACAAAGAAGGGCTACAAATGTAATTACAGCATTCTCAACTGTAAGACAGCACACGCTCCTGACACAGGCTCACATGATAATGTCATTCTGGATGTGCCTGCTAAGGCCAGACGGCTGCTTGCCAATGGAAATTTGAATTTTATCAGAAGTTGGAATTGTTTGTCTTCAGCTTGTGATTCGAGATCCATGTCAAAAACAGTGTTTCCCTGGGGCTATCACAACTGGGAAGAAACGACTCTGTCTATAAATTCACCTTGCTAAGGTCATTGTTTTCTACTGCAATTCCCTTGTGTCTGCCTGGCATCACCTGCCCTATCTCCAGAACACAGAGAACACCACTGAATGTTCTGATTTCCTGTCCAAATGGCATCCAGAGGTAAGGCTGCTCAAATACCCTTTGACAAGGGCTTGGAGTCTCTGCACTGTTTTAAAGTCCTAAAGTCCACAAAGGACAGGACAGGAACCTGTTGTTCCAACACTTTTTCATTACTATGTATGGTAAGTCATCTAAAGCCAAGCAAAGGTCTTCTGTTTTTCAAAGCTGCTTCCTCATGGCACCAGATGTGGTTTATTTAGAGAAAACAAGCAGACTTTGAAACACAGGATCACAGAAGATAGTTTTGTTGCATATAGTTATTTCATAAGTTCCCTTAAAGAGCAGATGTCATACAGTCATGGGCCTTTTTGGTGGTCATGAAGCAAAAGATTCATGAGTAAGAAGAGTAAGAAGAAAGAATGCCAAGGCCAAACTTTGGGGATTTTAAAAAGTCATTTTACAGACATGTAAAGTTAAGAAACTTAATTTAAACTTCACTAAGAATATTTTGGTTTCAGAAAATTTAATAAGTGTACTTATCATTTTTCCTGTTAAAGTAACAAAGTTAAAAACATAATATTCAACATTTATGCAAATATTATGAGGGCAGCTAATTATTTCATATGATGATATAAATTATCAAGACTTTTGGAAGATAATTTGTAATATTTACCAAAGGCCCAAAAGTTATGTTTTCTACAGTGATCACAGCTCTGACATTTAACCTAAAAGTGAATTTAGAAAGATAGACAGCTATGTATAGTGAAGATATCTTAGTAGAGTTGACAATAAGGAAAAACTAGAAGCAATTTAAATATGTATCAGCAGCCAAATAACTAAGTTAATAGACATTTGTCTGATGGAATATTAGATGGTCATGTAAAATGGTAAACATAAAAACTATAGGCCAATATAAAAATATTTGTGGTTTTAAGTGGGAAAAGAAGCAAGATAAAACTTTTGCATTCTATAATCACTATGAAATGAAAATTACATATTTATTCAATGGCTGAAATAAGATTGAAGATAAAAAATCTTTAAGGGGCTAGAGAGATGGCTCTGTGGTCCTCTTGAAGAGGACCCAGGTTTAATTCCCAGCACACACATGGACTGCCTCTTCTGACCTCCGTGGGCGTTGCATGACACAGGTATACTTACACACATACAGTCAGTACACTCATACACACAAAAATAAAAAATAATAAAAAATATTTTTTAATTAAAAATATTTTTAAAGAACGATACTAAGTTTGGGGATGAGGAGGCTTTAAGAAGTGATTTTTTTTCTGTTTGTGACATAATAACGGGTAATTTTAAGGTACAGTAAAACCTTAAAAATATTTACTTTTGTTATTTTCAGTATGTGCATGTGTGTGTGTGTGTCTGTGTGTGTGTGTGTGTAGAGTGGTATGTGCATGTATGTGTGCTGTCATGGAAGCCAGAAGTGTTGGAAACCCTGGAGCTGAAGTTAGAGGCCGCTCACATGGCTGTGGGGAATCAAACATGGGTCCTCTGCAAGAGAAGCAAGCACTCTTAATCACTGAGAGAGCTAGTTCTCCAGCCCAAGGTTTAGCTCTAAACTAACTGATTAGGAAAAAGAATAATCAGAGCCCTTGGCATGGAATTATGCCTGACTCATTCCCGGTGGGAGGGCTACAATGATATAGCTAGATACAGGATAAAGCAAGTGGCAGTTATATGTAGATTGGGGTAAAGTCGGGAAGGGTGCTAGATCATCCCCAGAAAAGAACGTAACCAAGTCTCATAACTGGCAAGTGATGATTCCCAGAACTAAGATCCAGGTTTGCAAAAGTTCAGACACCTTGGCTCATGTGCTGTTCTATACCTGTTAATGGCAGATGTTCCTAATCTATACATGATGACTGTGTGATGCCAGTCTCTGATTCCGGAGACCACAGGGAGGGAGGTGATGCCCCATGTGTGCTCTTTACCTCTGCTCCTGCTGCTTGGTAACCTCGAGTCCTGGTCAGCCTCCCTTCAAACTTCAGCACGATCTGCTTTGCTCTTCTGAGAGAAGAAAAACAAACTGGTGAACACAGCTTTATCTCATTCACAATGTTTCAAAATATGTGAAGATACCATAGGAGAAGAACAGGGGACGAGTTAAAATGACAATCATTTCCAACTTTCGCTAGCCAGAAAACTCCTTCAAAACTGGCTTAAGGGGCTGGAGATACGACTCAGCAGTCAAGAGCACTTACTGCTCGTTCAGAGGACCTGGGTTCAGCTGCTGGCACCCACATTAGGCAGATCCAGTTCTAAGGGGACCTAACACTCTCTTCTGGCTTTCAAGGACACCTGAATGTGCATGGTGCACAGAAGCTCACACAGGCACACATACCATAAAAAATAAAATAAATGAATTTTAAAACTGTTTTAACATTTATATAGATGAACTAATCAGAAATGACAAATTCATGCCAGTTAGTTATCAATGGGTTTCTTAAAGTCCTTCCCTAGGCTGGAGGCTGGCTGAGGATCACAAGCTTGGAGTATCATGGTACCAGGTACTACATCTCAGCTCCTCTGATAAACAGCCTACCTCTTCCAGTCAGTTCTTTAGAAGTGAAAATCAGATCTACTCTCAAGGACCCTGCTTTAAGAAAGGGTGGTGTCAAGTTGGTGAGTGAGGAAAGTTGTATTTACACAGTCATGAACTTGACCCAGCCCTGACCAATGGATGACACACTGATTGATCTATCACTCTGTTAAGCTGATCTAATATCTCTACTAAAATGCTTGATCTTTAAAAATTGTCTGAAGGTGGAGCTCAGTTGGTAAAGTGCTTGGCTTGCAACCATGAGAACCTGAGTTCAACCTCCAGAACCCATATAAAAAGGCAGGTGTGATGGTGCCCAGTTGGAATTTCAGCACTGGGAAGCTTGAAACAGGAAAGCCTGCCTAGCCTATTCAGCAGGAGAAGGTCTAAGCAAGTGAGGGACCTCTTCTCATAAAACAAGTTTGAGGGAGGCTGGGGAATGATACCAGAAGTTGTCCTCTGGCTTCCACAAGTACATACACAGATGTGCACCTGCACATACACATGAACATGTATGCACATACATATTCATACAATAGACTGCATTCAGTGGGATAGATGTGGTTAATATAACCAAATGAATAACAATATTAGAACGTAAGTGTTAGTACCACGAGTCACTCTGATAACAAAGGCTCTGAGAAATGCATATCATTCAAATAACTGAATGATGCATCGTCCCAAGGCAGAGCTGTGCATCCTCACCTGATGATCAACCTCTCTGTTGGATTACAGGAAGTATTAAAGAGCTTAATTTTCAGTCAGCCAGCTTACCAGTTTGACAACTTGACTTGATAGGGCATTCCAGAGGTGTTGGGCCTCATGGGCCCAGACATGTGGCCTGGTGCTGAGCCTCACTCGAGTTTTGCGGCCTGTCTCTGACACTCCACTTCTGCATAGTAGTGACTCAGCAAGGCATAACAAAATGGCCCCTACCTGGCTGCAGCCTACGTGGTGAAAAATGATTGGTCCTTCACTTCCCATGTTTTTAGCCCAACCCCTACCCTATATAAGACTGTGCCAGATGCAATAAAGCGAGTTCCTGCTTCGACAAGTCTCGTGGCTCAGTGTGGTGTTTTCTCTGGAGTGGAGAGGGGTCCCAGCCATCGACACTCACCATCCCACTCAGCCCCTGGAGGAGGCCGGCTGGACCGGCTTCTCCACCACCCTACCTGCTGGTGAACCAGGCACAGGGGTTTGTGTCTTTCTAAGATACTCCCCAGCACCCAGTGGTGATAAGTTCTTCCTTAAGAATACAAGGTGTTGGGGCTGGAGAAATGGCTCAGCAGTAAAGAACAATGACTACTCTTGTACAAGATCTGGGTTTGGTTTCCAGCACCCACATGGCAGCTAACACCAACTATAACTCCATTCCAGGCGATCCAGCACCCTCTTCTGACCTCTGCAGTCATTGCATGAGACAAGTACACTTACATACATGCAGGCAACACATGCATACACATAAAATAAAAAATTAAATAAAAAAGAATACACAGAGTTGATTCCTCTTTCCACAGACAGGATGACCTCCCCAAAGCAAGACCTCACCAAGGTCTGGGTTTTAGACCTCTGTCCCACTAACTGCAATGCCCTAATTATATTTTGTTCTGTTTTATTTCATTTATGTCAGCTAAGTAGCTGATGATGACCTTGAACTTCTCAGCTTCCTGCCTCTACCTTCTGAGTTCTAATACCCTCATTATGGTCACTCACCCACCACACTGGCTCCACTGTAGTCAAACAGGATGCTTAGGACGGATGAGGGTTGATGTCTACCTTGTACCATGACCATCACACTAGGAGAATTATCTAAATATACATGCTGTAAGCATCTGAAAAATCTAAAATGTCATTAAAGTCAAAGGGCAAAAGAACAAGCCACCTCGTGTGCTTAATTATATTTTTCTCTGAATGCATTTTCAGCACTAAGGTCAGGTCAAGGATAGTGAAATACAGACATGCGTGAATGGGTCACTGAACTGGAGGTGCTCCCTACTCAGTAAATGGCAGAGTTGTCAAGAAGGTTGGGCACAGCTGTGCTATGGCGGAGGGCGACACGTGCAGAGAGAGCGGAGAGGGACAAGCCCAGCGCAGGCCGTGCCACAGAAGACACCAGTGTGCACTGTGTCCTCAAGAGTGCGTTCATGGGCATCGGGTGATGTGCCCTGCTTCCCAAGCAGTCAAGGTTCAATGCTTTCTGCACCCTCCACAGACACCAGGATAAGCACCAGTGGGTCCAATTAGTGAAACAGTGCTCCAGTAACTTCTCAAGGTGAAGGGCAAGAGATGTGTGTCACAAGGGGATGACAGAGTTGCATTACTGTCAGCCAGTGGTGAGATCTCTGTCTGCCATCTCAAATCTCCGATGAGTCAGGCAGCCAAGGCATTGGACTGGATTCTTCTAGACACCTGGACTCCTCTTCTGCTCCTGCAGTCCCTTGACCGAACAATAAGCATTTGCTCTTTGCTGCCTTCAGTGTTAAAAAGGCTTAACTTTCAACTGCGGGGGATGGTCAGGAGGCAAAGTGCTTACTGTACAGGCATGAGAACCTGAGATCAGATCCCCAGCACCCAGGTAAAAGCTGGGCATGGTAGCATACGTCTCTAACCACAGCACTGGGCAGAAAGAGGCTAGGTAGATACTGAAGACTCACTAGTCAGCTAGCCTTGCTGAAATAGCAAGCTCCAGATTCTGTGAGAGACTCTGTCGCAAAGAACAAGGTGGGGATCATTAGAGGAAAATGCCCACACACAGGTGAACACACATGTACACACACATACATGCATGCACGCACACACACAGAGCTTTAACCTCCCATTAATCAGACAACAATTATTTGTCATTTCTAAATGGTTTTTGAAAGTTTTGATAGAACTTACACTTGTTTAGTTTTACATTAATTGCTCTATGCTCTCCAGTAAAATCTCTATATTTCACACAAGAGACCCTGCACTTGGGGTCAGAGTGCCTAGCTTTAAAGCTGAGCTCCAGTGGTGGAAGTTGTGTGTTGTTCAGGCTGCTCTCTTAATTTCTTTGTCAGTCTTCACACCTGATGAGTGGACATACTGCCTGCCTGTCCCCAGAGACCAGAAATGAAGCCGGAAACAACTTGCATGGAGAATCCACTGTAGCCTTCTGGGGCGAAAACCATGGGTGGCTTTAGCTCTGCTGCGACCACCCGAGGGTTACGTCAGTCAGACCAGAAGAACAGCACCTGGGACTGAAATCTGAGAAAGGAACGATTTGATGGAAGGAAGGCACGGAGAGAGAGGACGCTTGATTGGTGTCTAGAAAACACTCCTGAAGAAAGAGCCCCATGTGACGACAGTTCTGGACACTTTCTCAGGACAGTGCACTCCAGGGTCTCAGTAGCTCAGTGTCACAGGTCATAAAGACCATGTCACAAACTGCCTTGTGGGATTTGTGGCAATCGCCCCCTCAGAGTTAGTGAATGTTATAGACCAGACACGAAGCCAGCTCCCATAGGACTTAGCACATGTGACCTTCAACAGGCTCCTCTCAGCAACTTCAAACGAGCACACAAAAGAATCAAAGAATCAAGTTTAGAGAATTTTTAAAGTGCTGGAAGGCCCAGGATGTAGTTCAGTAGTGAAGCATAGGCTGTTATGTGTGAAGCCTTGGGTTCCATTCCTAATGCCACCAGACTGGGGGTGGGATGGGAGGGAGATTGAGAGAGAGATCCGTATTCTGTTTCTGTCTGTCTCTCTGAGGGAAACCACAGGCTGTTTTTTACAGCACTCTGAGTACTTAGCAGTTGACGTTTCTGTAAACACTGCTGCAGGAGGTACATACAGACCGTTCTTCGTCATCTCTTCAGCTTTAAAGAGAGAAACTGCTATTTATAGAAATGAGGAAACTTGTCCATTATCAAATAGCTAAAGAACAGAAAAGGCAGTATTTGAACCAGACAATCTGTCTTCAAATCTTAACTATGCACTTAACTATGACAGAAACAGATTCTCTAATATGACTCGAAATACTCCAATAACCTGGCCTCCTGTAGAGATTTCCTCCACGGGGGAGTTAAGAGCAAGGAGGTGAGATGAAAGTCTCTTTTGATTCTGGTTCTCATCCTTATCTCCTGTTAGTTTTGAGACAATGTGGAAATCCAGTGTTTGGAAAGGAGTGAGAAAATTCCAAATTTTCCACCAGCACATACCCACAGACACACATGTATACTACATGCACACACACACAGAGTAACTATAATGCCACATGGAATATCTGGTCCCCTCAGGCATCTTTGTGACTTCTATGAGTCAGAAGCAAGGGAGTCACAGATATTTTGTGGGTCTTCAGCCTGGCTTCTGGTGGGCAGGGCAGGTGGTTTACTGGAAAGCATATTCATTTTAATCTTGATTGCTGTTGAGGCCCTTACCTCAGTGCCCGCAGCTTCTGTCCCATGGTCCAGGGTCTGCAGCGAATATTTGCCATGAGATCTTTCTGGAACTGTATATTCTGAAAGATTTGTTCCGGATCACTGCTGTCCCCTGTTTCATCAGCATTAAAGCTGTCATCTGAGTTACTGAATGGATGGGACATTACAGAGGAAATCTGATTAGTAGAATTGCTTCCAGCAAAGACATTTTTCCCTGGGAAATTTCTGTGTCTCACTGCCCTAAGGTCATCTGTATGATGTGTGTGCGTGTGTGGTCACATGCGTATGTGAGCACATACATGCATATATCCACATGTGCATTTAAAGATCCATGGGCTGAGAGAATTTGGTAGTGTCAGCAACCCACAGAAACACATTTGCGGGATTCTGTTACTTCAGTGGTCAGTGAAAGAGAATGGTTTCTAAGGACAAGAGACACAAAAGGGAAGTGGGGAGGGAAAGGGAGTGGAGGAAAGGAGGAGGGAGAAAGGAGGCTCATGGTTGATGCTATTCTCAAGGAACAGGAGTGTTGGTAGGGGACATGATCTTTTACAGGTTCACTGAGAGGATCGGCTCAGCTTAGAGGCAAAGGCAGACTTACTTCTTCCTTTTCCCACTTTGAAGGTAAAAGAAATGAACACAAACCTATGTGAACCAGAGATGCCTCTGCCCGTCTGCCAGAGTTCATTTTCAACCCAAGACAAGAGAGGCAGAAGCAGGCAACGGTTTTTGGAAACAAAAAATAAGTGATGCACAAACCACTTCAGGGCTATAGTTACTCAGCAGAAGAGCAAATTTCGGCACGCGACAGGCTTTTCTCTCCTAGTCATAGTATGTCACCCAACACAGCTTTTTAAGAAACTGAATTTCCTATGGTTATTGTAGGAGAAAATATTTCTTTCGTTGCATTCTAATTCAGATGGCTTTTTGTTCCTCAGAGGAGAATTTTATCCAAAGCAGAGGTTCCAGTAGTTAACGAGATATTCTTTATGAATACTGAACATATTCAAATCTCACCCTTGTCTACTTCTAACTACTCAGAAGCCCTTTGCAGCAGACTCCTGATTTATCTGTGGGGACAGAGGCATCATCTGCTCTCTCCTCACATAGTTGGGATTGAAGAAAAAGAGCGGATAACGCTGTGTGGAGTTGGCCAGCCACAAAGCAAGCGTGGAATTCGGGTTTGGAGCCCGAAGCTCTGGTCAGGAACCTGCAGCCGTCTCCCTCTCTCTGAGCACGCAATGGTCCCCAGTTGCATAAAAACCTAAAGAAACAACTTTCTGCATTTTTTTTTTTTTTGAAGAACACAGCAGGACAGTGACTTCTGTCCCCAGGTCAAATGACCCACGCTGGTTTCCTCAGACACCTGCCCCTCTGCTCCGCTGCGGGAGGGACCCACTCACCCAAGCAGCAGGGAATCCTGGTAGAGGTAGTGCTGACTGGTGTTTCTCCGGATGCTTCTGTAGCGCTGGGATGCCTTTGAGGGTTTCATGGGGCCTGGCTGGCTGCCAGTGCTCCTTGGGAACAGCCAGGGAGCTGGGAGGCTGGGAAGGGTGCAGGCAGGGAACTGTTCCAAATGAACCTTCTGAACAGGACCTGCAGAGTTGTTCTGCCTTCCCTTCCTCAGGAGCAGGAGCCCACGGCCTGCCTGCAGCTGGTGCTGGAAGCACCGAGAGGCCAGGAGGCCAGCCAGGGTCATGCATATGTAATAGTGAGGTGGCTGTGCCCACATTGATTGGCTAGGGTCTGGACAGTTGGGAGGCGTGGCAAAGTGGCCTGGAGATGACTTGGTGCTGCCCAAAGAATCCATCTACAAGCTCCTGTGCCTGTGCAGGGCTCCATGGGTTTCAAAGCCCTTTATAGCTTCCCATGGCTGGCCTTCATGAAACACTCGGGGGACACAGAAGGCAGGGATTGGTCCTCCTGTTTTCACCTCTCCAGAAGAGGCTTAGAGACGACAAAGACTGTACCTGCCCGGCACAATCAGTACCAGTGTATCCCCAAAATCTTTTTGGTGTTTTTTTCACTTTGAAAGACGACAAATTTACAGAAACTTTGATATAATGGTACCACAAACATCTGGCTACTTTTAACCTAAATTTACCAATGACATTTTGGTATAGTTGCTTTATTCCTGTTTTATCTTCTTCATAATTTATTTCACAGTAAGTTGTAGAAATGACATTTCAGCCTTAAACACCCCAGCATACTAGTAATAAAAACCAAATTACCATTTTGTTATAGTTTTATATGTGTTAATAAGCATAATAACCCTATAAAACTGAGTTTCAGAAAGTTAGACTCCTTTTAAGGGCTGGAGAGTTAGGTTAGGGGTTAAGAGTGCTTACTCTTCTTATAGAGGACTTGGATTTGGTCCCTAGCACCCATGAGCTTGGTATGGTAGCTCAACTACCTTTAATTCCAGCAGGGGACCCAACATCTTCTTCTAGCCTCTGTAGGCACCTGTATACACGAGGCATACACTTACACAGACATACTCATACATAAACAAAACTACATTTTTTTAAAGACTTTAAAGTTTCCTGGTAAGTGAAAACATGTTAGGATTAGGAAATAGACGGCCTCTGATGATGGGATGCCAGGCCTTGGGCAAAGGCCTGAAGCTTCTTGTTCCCCCAATTCCTGCACATTCTCCTTGTCAGCCATGCACTGTAGTCTCAGTCAAACACCTCATCCCAAGTTCTAAACCTTCCCTTACTTTTGCATCTAAACCTCTGTTTCCTAGTGAACACCCAGAGTGCTCACTGTTTGCAGTGATTAGCAAACCTCTGTGTTGCTGAATGGGAAGAGACAGTGCTGGAAAAGGAACAGCTTGGCTTTGCTGAACACTCCGTCTTGTACATATTAAGGACTCAACAGATGGGTGAACAGAGGTCAGGCGGGCGCACCAGACAACAGAGCAGGAAGGAAGGTACCAGCAACTGCAGGCGAGGGCATGGGAGAGGCTCTCATTCATTTGTTCATTCAGTCCTCCCTTAATTCATTAGCAAATAACTCCAAAGCACTACATGCTAAAACACTGGGAAAGGCAGGAGAGAGCTGATGTCAAGTAAATAATCCTCTTCTACACTTATATTTATTAAATATGTTTTTATGAGTCTAATAAAAGGAAATTTAAAATAATTGTTATCTGTAAATTATTTCTAATTGACATATAATTGTACATATTTTACGGGGTAGTATGCTTTATATTGATATGTATTTAGCATATAACAAATTCGAACAAATCCATTGTCTGAAACATTTAGAATTTCATGGGCCCATTCAAAATCTTTTCTTCTAGCCATTTTGAAGTGTACTGTAAATTTAAATGAGTTCTTTTTAGGGTGACATTTGTAGGGAATCTTCTTGTAGTTTTCCTGTTCTGCAGTCCCCTGGACATACCGATGAGACTCTGGGCTCCAGATAGCAGGATAGAAAGCAGAAATCCAGATGTTGCCTTCAGAATGCAAGGGAAAAGATTGCTCTGCAAGTGTTTGCCTTTCTTTGATGATTTGATTAGAAGCTTTAGAGCTACTGGATGATTTCATGTTAAGCCAACACTTGCTCAGAGAAAATATGACTAAAAAGCCTTCAAACACTTCCAAGTGGAACATTCTTCTGAACTCAAAAGGGCTCCAAATGATGTCAAAATGAGTAATAACTATTATTCCCAGACCTAGTGCTTACCGGGTCCATGTGGTGGGAGAAGGAAGGCAATGAAAGGACAGGAAGCATCCAAGACAGGACCTAACATTCCAGCATGTGAATACTCGCCACTTCTAAGAAGAAAAAAAAAAGAATAAAATTTAGTTATAAATCCCAGAAGGTTTAAACAGAAACCATCTGATGGCTTAGCTTACAGGAACAAAAATATTCCTTTCCTACATTACCAATTAAGATATTTTTCCTGCTAAGTGAATTCTATTGTGAGGCATTAATAGTCCTCAAAGCATCTTAAAGTGTGTGCATTAGTCTGGTGCCTCCATCAGCCATGCTCCTGTTTTTTAGGTTCTAAGTTTTTAGTCCTGGATTTTTAGAAGACAGCTTTTACCCCTTCTGAGATTCAGTTGCATGCCAGTTACATTGTTTTAGCAACTCTGAAAGTTTTCCTTTGAAGTTTAGAAATGCACGTTGGGCCTGTTATTTAGGGAAGAGACTCAAAAAGAGCATTGTTTTTAATGATCTGAGCCCCAGCTGGATTGGTTGAGACATGAGAACAGTTTTCAGTTGTCTTATCCCTGTAGACATCCTCATGTAATCATCAGCTCTAAATTATCCTGAAACTCAGCAGACAACACTGCGTTTCCCTCTAGGCAGGGCAATACTCTGTTCCTCTTTTAGAGCAGGCAGGGACAGTGTCAGAGATGGAGTGGGGAGGGCTGTCCTTTGCCGCAGTTGCCCCTCAAAATAAGTGGAAGCCAGATTATTAGCACCACAACACAACCTTTTAAAAAGAGACAGTTTTAGCAGGGTGTGGTGGCTCATACCAGTAATCTCAGCACCTGGCAAGCTGATGCAGGAGAATCATTGAGTCTGAGGCCAGCTTAGTTTACAATGTGTTGGGAGTCCCAGCACTCAGGTCCAGCCTGAGGGGGACTGAAGGATCTCCACCGCCGGGGAGGGGGTGAGTAGGTGCAGAGTTAACACACAAACTCCGGGAGTTGAGCAGAAAGCCAGCAGTGGTGGTCTGCTGCAAACTCATTTATTCAAGCAAGAGCAGAGTGTCTTATAGGTCTTGTTAGCCAATAGCCTTATGGGGTGGGGTCCTGACTACAGCCAATTGCAGTTTGTTCCCAGGTGGATCAGGTTCTCTCCAGGTGCTGGGCAGAAACTGGCTTCACAACCAACCGGTGTGAAGCACCACACCCACGAGAACCATTCCTCCATTCCTCCTGGCAGGTGGCCTGGCTAGGCCCACCCTGCATTATGCCCAACAACAATGAGACCCTAGCTTTCTCTCCAACCCTTGGAAAAAAAGAGACACTTTTACCACCAAGAATTGGGAGACATATATGTTTAGCCATGTCTATTCATGGGCAGAAACAGCACACAGTATTCCATAAAGATACTCCACTTTTATGTTTAGTTAAAATTAATGTAATGTAAACTTTGAGAGGGCAGAGAGAGACTGACCCACAGAGAAGCTGCAGCTGGGATACAAGTGAGTTTTAGAATTTCTTTGCTCTACCTGCTGTCCAGCTTTGTGAAGGGAGAATATTCTTTTCATGATCAAATCCATGAACTATCTGTAGAAAAGAGAAAAAAAACTAGAACTTTCTTAAAAAGTGGAGTAAAAAGACAGAAACTGAATGTTTTCACCAGACAATTTAGGAGTTAGCTGAGATGTTTCTTTAATGGTTTTTAGGGGTCTGTCTCATCTCTAATGCTTAGGGACTCTGAGGAAACACATCCCATGCTAGAGTGACCTCTGTCAGCATCTCCACTGGCTGCGCATATCCTTTTCAGCAGATGGGAGCACAGCCAATAGCATCAGGAGTCTCCCTGGGTTCGCAGCGCAGAGCCTGTTCCATACCACAGCATTTCTGCGTGCCTTAGCACGAACTTCACCACATTTCTGTTTGGGACTTGGGGTGACATTTTAGAATACTTTCAGGAAAATTAGCACTATTTTTTTTTCAATATGTACTGACATCTCCTTTCATTTATTTATTTTGGATTTAAAGTACTTAATTCTCTAGCACAGCTTGAATTGATGCACGGTATACAATGTGTTGATCTGATAGATATAAATGTGTCCTGATCAGCATACGCACATGAATTAGCAGATTTTGCCAACAATGTTTTCATTTGTAGTTTTATAAAGCCCTTTTGAAATCTGTTTTCCTTAAAGTGCCAAACAAATTCTGTATAAAATTTACTTCATTCTCCCACCAAAGTAAGGCTTAAAAAATTGAATTCCCCATCCATCCCCCATTAATACCTTATCTCCACCTTTTAAGTTAAAACACGTTTTCATGGGTTCAAGTCTCACGTATCTCCACCCTTCTATCTGCAGACTTTTGGATGAAGAGAGCTCTATTTTGGTCTGCATACAACTGGAAATAGCATCCATGAATAACTTTCATCTTTACTTTCACTCCCAATGTGCATATGAATGCCAAGTTCCTCTTGCTCACAAAGTAACTGGGAGTTTATACCATTTGTATTTGTATATTGTTTAGTGATTTCATAGCCTGAGGAAGAGATACCTATGACCTCAGCCACAGCAAGCAAAAGAAATCTCTCTTATCTGCTTTTTTTAAAAAAAATTTTTCCTTTGGGCTGGGCATGGTGGTGCATGCCTTTAATTTCAGTACTTGGGAGGCAGAGGCAGGTGGATCTCTGTGTGATGGAGGCTAGCCTGGTCTATATAGCAAGTTCCAGGTCAGCTGGGGCTACAGGGAGACCTTGTCTCAACAACACCCACAAAATAAATAAATAAAACCAAATCAAGCAAATAAAATTTTTCTTTTGCCCACATCCTGCCTCACCTTTAGTTTCTGACTTTGCTTTCCTTCCAGAGGCTTCCACAGCTATGCGGGTGACTATCCAGCTCCCCTTCTGTTAATGCCTGCTGCAGCCGTTGGAGGGTATACTGGAAGCTGTAGGAGTGTGCCTCCCTGTGAAGGTAGGTCTTCCTGACTGCAGAGAATCTGGTACTATTGGCAGGAAGCCCAGCCAGTGGCATTGGGTTGCTGTTTGGCGATGAGGCATTGCCTTATGTCTTCCTAGGCTGACAGAGTGAATGCTGAAGATCTGGAGAGAGAAGGAGGATCCCACATGTAGGATCTCACATCTCTCAGAAGGGCTTGACTGCACCCCAGATCTGTGTGAGATTTGGAGGGTAGCAAGAAGCCAGTTCATACACCCTGAGTGTAAGCAAAGGACACCAGAGGCGGATGGTGACATGCTGTGTCTCACCTGTTGGCCTGCCCTGTTGACTTGTACCATCTTGAGATCCTCCATAACTCTTGCCTCTTTTGGGTCTCCTCCTCAGTTGCTTGGGGTCCTGGGTCAGGTATGTGAACAGTTTACCAACTTATCTGGGTCACCTGCATCTTTGAGATTGGCAGCCTTTGAGAGACAGGGTTAGGTTAAGGTTTACTCTCGAGTTTCATTCCTACTAGAGGAAAAGGGGAGAGTCCCCTGCCCTCTCCTCCCCAGTCTAATCTAATCTTGGAAAGCAGAATGTTACTTTAATTAGTGAAGGAAGTATGAGGCAGGTATCTTTGTAGATGTAGGTGAGTGGAGGACATGGAGATTGGAAGATTATCCAGGCTTGTCTGGGTGAACTGCAGTGTAGCTTAGAAGAGAAAAGACACAGGAGGGGCATCATCCCACACAGTGGAGGAAGTCATAGCAAGATGAAACAGAGGCAGCTGTAAGATGCTGGCCTTCAAGACTGGAGGGATGCAGCCACAAGCTGAGGTCCACTAACCCTCTCCAGCATCTGGAAGAGGCAAAGGAATTTCTCCCGTGGAGTTTCTGGAGGGAGAACCCAGCTGATACTGTCACTCTGGCATAATGATAGTATTAGACCTCAGAGTTCACACTTCTGCACCCAGAACTGAGAGAACAGATTTCTGTTTGTTGTTGTTTCTTTCTTTGTTTCTTTTTAAAGTATTGTTTTATTTATTTAATTTAATATGCATGAGTGTTTGGCATGCAATGCCCATGGAGGCCAGAAGATGGTGAAGCATCCCCTGATATTGGAGTTATGGTCAGTTGTTAGCCACCATGTAGGTGCTGGGAACTAAACCCAGGTCCTATTTAAGAGCAGCCTGTGCTCTTAACCACTGAGCCATCTCTTCAGCCCCTCTTTGTTTTAAAATATGATCTCACTATGCTTCTGTGGTTGGTCTGGGATTTGCTCTGAATCACAGGTTGGTTTAAACTTGGTATCTATCTCTCTCAGACTCCTAAGTTCTGGGATGGCAGCTATGGCATCCGTACTGGGCTGATTTCTGTTTTTGTTTTGTTTTTAAATTTTATGTGTATGAATGTTTTGCCTGCATGTATGTAAGTACATCCATGTGTGCAATGCCTATTTTGCTGTGCTTTGTGAGGATAAAATGAATTTTTTATTAAAAGCTCAGAAGAGCCTAGAAAGTATTCAGGGATGTTATGTGTATTTGTGATGATGTTATTCAAAATACAGATTAATAATTATGCTAGATTTATTAATTTTCTGGCCAGGAGTTTGTATATTTAATATAGTAAAAAAAATGGAATATTCAGATACTCAGTCAGGAAGTAAATAAGCAAACCATTCATTGAAATGAAATATTGGTGATTTAGATGAAAAATTTACCCTTTGAAAGTAATCGGAATACAACAAATGCAACAGTGCCTAAGCAAAATTTGATAAGATATTTGAAAGACAATATCCAAAGATGTTTCTCTAGTTTGTTTTTCTGGTGCTGTGATAAACACCATGACCAAAATTGACTCAGGGGGAGGAAAACCTTGATTTGGCTTACATTCCAGGGTCACAGTTGATCATAGAGGGAAGCCAACGTAGGAACTCAAGGCCAAAAGAACACTATTTACTGGCTGCCTCCTGGCTCTCTTTCTTGTACAGCCCAGATCCACCTGCCTAGGAATGGTACGACCCACAGTAGGCTAGGCCCTTGGGTAACTCTGAGCTGTTTCAAGCTAAAAGCTAAAACTAAGTAGCAGAACTTTGCAGCTGTGAGAAGACAGATTGTCCTGAAGTACATTTCGGGTAACTTGGTATAAGTTTTGGTGAAAGAAACTTCAGAATAAATGCTTCAGATTTTAGGATTCTATTACAAAGACAAAATTTGGCATTAGAAGGCCAGGCCATGCCTTTAACCCTAGAATTTGCAAAGCAGAGTCAGGCAGATCTCTGTGAGATTGAGGCTAACTTGGTCTACATAGTAAGTTCCAGGCTAGCTGTGTCTATAGGGAGATCTTATTTCAAAAAGGCCAAAGAAAAGGGCATCAGAATGTATGTACAAAGATATTCATCATTATTTATTACTCAAACACAGAAAAAAGTAAATAGCCTTAATCTTTTTCCAAGCTTGTTCCTTGACACAGGGTGGCCTCAAAATCTCAATTCTCCTGCCTCAGCCTCTCACAGTGTTGACATTTTTGTTTTGTTTTATTTTGCTCTTCAACACTGGAGATTTAATTAGGGGCCTCATGCATGTTAGACAAATACTGACAATTTTCCCTAGCACGTTTTTGTATTTTTTTTTTTTTTGAGACAGGGTCTTACTGGGTGTCCAGGCTGGTTGTGAACTCATTCTTTGACCCAGGCAGCCCTTAAACTCTTTCTGCCTCAGCCTTCCTCTGAGCTAGAGTGTTTAGCCTGTACTACCAGGCCTGGTTTAATTGTTTTTTTTTTTATTAATTTATTCTGTCTATAATAGCAATGCTGTTTAAAGCTCAGCACAAAAGCATGACCAGACAGCTTCGTACTGTTATAGCCAGGATTATCATGTTGGTTAACATTTTAACAGCAGCCTGAAAGCCTAAGGAGAAAGCTTGGAATGAGTTGTTTGAGAACGGACCTGATTTTATGTAGAGAACTTAAAAAGGAGAATATAGCAAATATATTTATTAACTACCTGACAAATATGCTACCTGCCATCTTTTAGCCAGTTACAAATACACTGAAACTGAAAATGCTTACCCCTTTCGAGAAATGAACAATATTCATTAGTAGCTTTTTTATGGTTTGCTCTTATTTGTTTACATGCATGTTAGTGCACCCTTGTCATTCAGTGCCCACAGAGACCAGAAGAGGGCATTGGATCCCCTGGGATTAGAGTTACTGACTTGTTAGCAGCCATGTGGATTCTGAGAACTCAACTCAGGTTCTCTGCGAGAGCAGCCAGTGCTCCTAACCTCGGAGTCATCTCTCCAGCCGCTCATTTGGAGCTTTATTTAAAACAATTTAAGTCCATTGTCCCCTCCATTCTAACCACACTGCTTTCTTCAGTCTGCCCAGCACACACCACCCCAGGTCTCAGCCTCTGTCCTCCCAGTCTCTTTCCATGTGTCACTTCACAGTCTCTTTTGCAACCCTTGTGGTTATAACAGCAAGTCTACGTTGTCCACTGACAGCATTCTCTACCTTTCTGTACAGAAGTTATCCCTTCTAGATGCTCAACACTCGCACAGTACATGCTTCCTTCTTGCCTGTTAGGGCATGGCACCTTTACATGACACTAAGCAAATAAAGCCCAGCAGCTTCAAGCTGAGCACCCTGCCGTCTCTAATTCTCTGCACACAGACTGGCTGTTGTATATGATATTCCCTCCATCCACGGCTCAGAGATCAGCAAGGAAAAGGGGGTGGAAATGTAGTGAAAGCCAGAGAGTGGACGTCTGTATCAAAATAGTGTTTGCTGGACATGATAGTGCAGTTACACACACAAACTCACAGTGGTTCACAAGAACTGCACACCCTCAAGATCAAGCCAGTCAAAATCTCAGCATGGAAGAGGAAAGGGATTAGCACTTGATGGCTACTGGGAGATGGAGAGTCTGTTTGCTTCAGGGATTTGGACCCTGAGAGACTACTCATGCTCCAGTAGATGACCCTACACCATGTACATACAGTGGATGACCCTACACCATGCACGTACAGTAGATGACCCTATACCATGCACATACAGTAGATGACCCTACACTATGTACATACAGGGAGTACTAAATGGACTCTGTGGACATCAAATAAAAAGAGAGAGAGAACACATGAAGTTGGGAGGGAAAAGTGGTGGGGGGAGCCGAGAAGGAACGGAGGGGGATAAGGGACAGTTGGATCTAAATGCATTATATCCATGAATGAATATTAAATAAAATATTTAAAAATGTATACCAATTTTCACATTCCATCTTTCTGACAAAAAGCCCTCTATCTGGTTGAATAAAAGAAAAACATTCTGCCACTTACTCTGTTTCCTAAAAATCTAACTCCAACAACAACAACAAAAACCTCAACCTGTTTGATGTGTGACCATAAGCACAGACCTTGGTTGAACAGTCTAAGCATTAATGACCCGTTCTCCTGCTTGCTGGATGGGTTTCCTTGGGGACAGCAGTGCTTGCCTCTGCCCCTTTGTGTCTGTGCATGCAGAATGCAGACCACTCTGCAGAGCTGTACTATTGTAACCTGGGAAGTCTTGTACCCATTTGTGTGTAATAGTCTTTATATTATTTTACTTATTTTTTTTATTTTATGTGTATGTATGAGTATATTGTTTGCACATATGTAAGTGTGCCACGAGCATGCTATGCCCTCAAGAGGCCAGAAGAGGGTGTCGACCCCCTGAAACTAGAGTTCAGGATGGTTTTAGCCCCCGTGTGGGTGCTGGGAATCTAACCCAGATCCTCTTAACTCTTAACTGCTGAGCCATCTACCCAGCTCCCAAGTCTGTGACCATTGGCCATTTGTGGGTAACAGTCTCAACACAGCTCCTGGGCATAGTAGGCACCCCCTAAATTGGCAGTTATGTTTTGTTATGTCTGTAATAACAGCATTACTTCAACTCCACTGTGAAACCATAGAGTTCTGTGAGTTTATTAATTACATATGGGTTGCTGTTATAATTATGATTATCATGACTCATAATTATTTTAACATTAGCAGTGAAGCTTGGTTAGAAAACTTGAATTTAGTCAGCTTTGATAACTGACCTTATTTCATGTGGAAAATCTGCAAAGGAAATATTACAAATATATCTATTAAATATACCACAAATGTACAAGATGAGTAAACTATATGATTTCTTTTGCTAGCTCCAAATACGATGCTGAAAATGCCGAAAATGATCCTGAACAACATCTGGATACACTGAAGGAAGCTAACTTGAGGAGTGTGGGCTTACTGCAACTGGCCTTAGGCTAGGAAAACAGCTTGCCTGTGCAATGCACTCAGGGGCTCCCTCTCAGAGCTTGGGGAGGCCTGCTCTGTGTCACTGAATGGTGTGATCCCAGTCCAGTTCTGGGAAAGGTGAAATTGTTAGGTGGTAGTGTAACTGTGCTGACAAGAATGAAGGTAATCTAGAGACTCTTGTGCCCCTTCCTTTGGCTCTCAGGCTATTGAAACAACAGTCCCCTAGAAGCAGGAATTTCTCAGAGAGTCTCATGCTGTGAGAAGGAGAAGGCTGATATCTGGTGTCAGCAGAGAATTTTGTCTCCAGAAAGATATTTCACACAGTTCTTTGATAACTCAACAGACCACCTTGCAGGAGAGACTGGAGTTGTGACAAAGATAGATCAGTGATGGGCAGGATCACACCTTCACTAGAACTGTTTGGCTATGTGTGCCTCAAGCCCTATGTATGAATCCAAACTGCATGGTAGGACCCTGAAGATGGACTTGGGGGCTGAGTTTCCTGGACCGCTTGTTCCCCTTCCAATTGTGGTCCTATTAAATAAATATCCCTTGTTTGCTTTTCACTGTTATGCGTCTCTTCAAATGGCCTGCTGAAGACAGGTGTCTGAGCCTAGGTTAA
The DNA here is from genome assembly GCA_035773235.1 of Eospalax fontanierii. Classification (NCBI taxonomy): domain Eukaryota; kingdom Metazoa; phylum Chordata; class Mammalia; order Rodentia; family Spalacidae; genus Eospalax; species Eospalax fontanierii. The sequence continues at coordinate 151,308,816 of CM069524.1, read as the reverse complement.
CAGAGATGACAGGGCCCAGGCTCCCACCCCAAGTTCAGTAATAGTATCTTTCATGAAGTTAAAAAGGGATCCTATTCTATTACTAATTTACTAATTTGGAAACTATGATAATTTGGGCTTGGCATATGTGATACAGAATAAAAATGTACAATTAAGTGCTATCATTTGGAAATTTTGTATTTTGTTGTGCTGCTAGATGATCTAGGCCTTGCATTCATTTAATTACTGTATTTAAAGGCCATGTGCTTCAATGTAGCCTGGGCTCACTCACTTCCAATGCTTAGCATGATGAATGGACTGCAAAGAAATGCTAGCATGTGCCGAACAACCAGCCCCATAAGAAGAGAGGGCTGAGCCCTTGTAATCTAGAACAGTCCACAATGAGAACTGGGTCATGGAACTAAATGGCCTCAGTTCCTAAAAGACAGACTTCACTGCAGCTCACTAGGACCCTGTACAGTCCCCTACATAGTGACCTCACAAGGCAGAATATCAGCTGGACTGAAAGGACTGTCTGTTTCAGTTTGTTGGTCTCACCATATGATACACAACCCTGTAAATAAATTAATTTCCCCTGGGACTTTTGAGAGCATCCTAACTACATTATCATTTTTCTGCGTCAAGGAAGCTTAGCAAGAAAACAATTATGGGATGGTCTTCAAATAATCTCCAAATGACTAAAAACAGATACGGTGGTCAACAGCAATGGAAGGAAACCTGAGAAGGTTCTGAGGCTAAAACCCAGCATGTCACCCTTCAGGAAGCTGTCATTCCTGTCTTATTCCTTTGTTTAATGGGTTGCAGAACGCTTTTGTATGCTCAGTTTTAGAATTTCCACTCCTCTCCTGTCTATGACCTCTCTCTGCCTCTGCCTCTGTCTCTCTCTGTCTCTCTCTCTCTCTGCTCTGAGTCTTCCAAGGCCACTCCATCCTGAAGTTAAAGTACAAATCTCCAACTTAAGATGGTGTGGCCAGGAGAATGTGCAGATATTTTGGGATAATAACGAATGAATTAGCACATTCTCTTATTAACCCTCCCACGAGCTGTTGCAGAATGATGTCTTCCAGGCAGCATATGGCTGTTGTACTTTTGAACTCAGCTGCTGTGAATCCCTGAAGGAGACCTACACAAGATTAAGCCCACTAACTTTCTGTTGTAGAGGAGAGGAAGGTTTCACAAGCCCACTCTTCCCCAAAGACACATAGGAAGCTAACAGGGGAGAGGGAGTTATGGGTCCTCTAGCCCAAGGATTTAGAGGTGGCTAACTATAGTTGAGACACATTGATTTTTGTCTTCAGTTCTGTAGTTGCCCATAAGTTGCCCATTCCCCCATAAGCAACCTCTCATCCCTGTTCCTAGAACCTCAGGTAAACTTACTGATTCACCAAAAATGTATTTGGAGCAAGTCATTTATTTGTCAATGGTGTCTTAACTGGGGTGAGTTGATGTTTGTCTTCTCAAAAAGTTCACACTACACAAGTATTCACTGGTCTGTGTCTGACCCTGTGCACATCTTTGGGGAAATGAAAATGTGTGAGCCCTTTCTGAAAGCGGTTTGGTACTTACTAGATGACAGACAAGGAAAAGACTGAAGAAAGTGAGACAGTGGCTGTCCCAGACAGAAGCCTGGGGCTGAGGAAGGGGAGAGTGAGAAAGGGAAAGAAGGTCATTTAGTTTACCTCCTGAGAGGTAGCTCATGTTCTCAAAGAGCAGTGGCAGGCAGCTGAGGACACAGGCTGGCCATTCAAGACAGAAAGCTGAAAGCCACAATGACCCGTAGAGGTGGACAAGAGCTGCTACGCTCCTCCAGCCATATGGGCTCTGCCTCATCATCTTGACAGCCTGTCTGTTCATCTCCCAGCCTTGTTGGCAGGGTACCAGAAAGATCTCCCCAAAATATGCCAGAGGTCATGGATGCTTGGAGACTAGACAGAGAAGACACAGATCAAAGGACCAGAATCCATGGTGTGGCTTCTAGCAATCCAGGGAACCCAGACTGTGGGAGGTTTATTTCTCAACAAGTTCTTAAGGTCTAGATTAAAGCCAAATGAAACTTTACAGTAAGGTGTGAAGTACTTTCATTCACTCATTCATTTGGCAATTCATTGATCAACAGTGGCTGGCACCCAAAATGTGCTGAAGTCTTTTTGGCTAGCTTCTGGGGACACCCCTGTAGGCAGCTTAGTCTGATTTGTGCTCTATAACAGAGTAGCTAAGACAGAGTCCTGTATAAAGAAATTTATTTCTCACAGTTCTGGAAACTTGGAAGTCTAAGGTCAAGGGGTAGGCGTCGGCGAGGATAGTCTTTCTGTACCATTCCATGGTAGAAGGCAAGAAACTGAGAAAGAGCAGGGTAGAGAGTTTGTCAATGTGGGTTTTCTCCACCAAGGCCACTAATCCCACACTGTGACTCCCATCTTCAAGACCTAATCTAGCCCAGATCACTTTCTGTGGTACTTTAAATAAGAAATGTCCCCTACAGGCTCATGTATTTGAATACTTGGTCCCCAGTTGGTTGTGCTGTTTAAGAAGTCATAGAGTCATTAGAGGGTATAGACTTGCTGGAGGAACTAGGTCACTGGAGATCGGCTTTGAGACTTCATTAGCCTTGTCCCACTTCCTGTTTGCTCTCTCGGCTTTCTGTTTGAGCTCACATCTTCAATGTGATCTTTCAGCTTTTGACTCCTGCTACCAGGCCTGCCACTTGCTGCCAGGCCTCTTGCTATGATGGATTCTTATCCCTCTGGAACCTTAAATTCAAACAAAACTCTTTCTTGGTCATGGTATTTTATAACAGCACAGAAAAATAGCTAATATATCTTCCGAAGCTCCCATCAACTTATGAATTTGGAGACTGTTTTCATTATATAAACTTTGGAGAATGTATTCAAGTCATAGCACTAAACACATGCTATTGGGGTCTTCTGAGAGCTCTGTGTTGTGGCTCTGATCAACCAGGAGTGCCTTTGTTGTCTTATCCCTTTACAGCTATTTTGAGAGAATACCCATTCTTGCTACCATTTGAGGGGGGGGTCTCTTTTTTTTGAGACAGTTTCCCCCTGTAGTCCCAGCTGGCCTGGAACTCACTATGTAGACCAGGCTGGCCTTAAACTTACAGAAGTCCTCCTGCCTCTGCCTCCTGAGTGCTAGGATTAAAGACATGTGCCACCACACCAGACTTGTTCCTCTGATTTTTATTACAAGAAGCCCACACTTCTATTTTCAAGCCTGACACTCAGGATTCTCACATCTGTCCTCCTGAGTGTCTCCAAACTCAATTTTCCTGTGACTTTCCTGTGCCCCCCCCCCGTTAGTCATCCTTGTGTTGCTGTAACAAAATACTAGAGATAAACAACTTATGAGGAATGTGATGGTTAGCTTCAGTGGCTAACTTGACACAATCTAATCTAATAGAGCTTCAATGTGGGATTGCCTGGTGTTCTAGTTTGCTTTCTTTTGTGGTAATAAATACCATGACGAAAAGTAACAAAGGAGGAAAGTTTGTTCTAGTTTTCTTTCTGCTGTGGTGCTAAAATACTAACCAAAACTGACTTGGGGAGGAAAGGGTTTATTTCATCTTACAACCCTCATCACTGAGGGAGGGCAGGGCAGGACTTCACAGCGGGTACCTGGAAGGATGAACTGAAACAGAGCCTGTGAAGAGGATTACTGCTTCCTGGCTTGCTTCCTCCGCTCACTCAGCTGCCTTTCTTATATGGCTCAGGCCCACTTGCCCAGGGATGCTACCACCACAGTAGGCTGTACCCTCCTTCATCAATTAGCAATTGAGAAAATGTCTCACAGACATGTCTCCAGGCCAGTCGGATGGAGGCAGTTCCTCAGTTGAGATCGTCTCTTCCCAGATATGTGTAGGTTTGTGTCAAGTTGATGAAAATCGACTATGACAGGGTTTATTACATCTTACACTTTCAGATTATAGTCCATCATTGAGGGTAGTCATGGTAGGAACTCAAGCAAGAACTAAAGCATACACCATGGAGAAATGCTGCTTACTACCTTGCTCACTGGTTTGTATTCAGCTTTTTTACACAGACCAGGCCCACCTGCCCAGGGATGGTATCACACACCATCAGTTGATCTGCATCAACTAACAATTAAGACAGTCCCTTACAAACATGTCAATAGACCAATCGAACTTCAAATTAAATGTGTATATGTGCACACATTATTAGACACACGTGCTGTCTTTGATCTATGGAAGCACCCCAGTAGCTGACAGCACACCCCACACCCACACCCAGATCATGACTCCTAATGCCATTCTCAAATGATAGAACCTAAGATTTAAAATTCCAGGAGAAAACAGAAAAACTTTGTGATGTTAGGTTAGGTAAAATTCTCTTTGTTTACTTATTTTATTTTATATGTAAGTGCACTCATATCATGAAATGCCAGGAGAGGACAGAAGAGGGTGTTGGGTCCCCTGAAACTGGAGTTACACATGGTTGTTAGACACCATGTGGGTGCTGAGATTCTAACCTGGGTTTTCTGCAAGAATATCCAGTGCTCTTAAACCATGGACATCTCTCGAGTCCTATGAAGTTCTCTTAAGCACAACATCAAAAGTGTGATTCGTAAAATTGAAGAGTTGCTAAATTAAACTTCACAAAATTAAAATTACCTATTCTTTGAAAGACATCATTAAGAAAATGGAAAGGACGGGGAGGGTTGGAGAGACGGCTCGGTGGTTAACAGAACTTATTCCTCTTGCAGAAGACCTGGGTTTAATTCCCAACACTCACATGGCAGCTAACACCTGTCCTTAACTCCAGTTCCAGAGGACCCAATGCCCTCTTCTGGCCTATGTAGGCACCAGGCACTCACATGATGCACTGAACACTGCATGCAGGCAAAACATTCATATACATAAAATAAGAAAATAAATAAAATCTTTAAAAAGGGGGCTGGAAAGATGGATCAATGGTTAAGGGCACTGGCTGCTTTTGCAAAACACCCTGGTTCAGTTCCTAGCACTCACATGGTGGCTAACAACCATCCATGACTCCAGTTCCTGGGGATCCGACACTCTTTTTGTCCTCCATAGGCATCACATGACACAGGCGCACTTACAGGCATGCAGGCATAACAGTCATACACATAAAATAAAAATTAAAATTTTTTTTTAATCTTCAAAAAGAAAAATGAAAGAGAAGCCATAGCTGGGAGAAAACATTTACAGAACACATGTCTAAGATAATGCTTACATTTAGAATATGTAGAAAACTTTTAAGACAGTGATAAGAAGCCTAATTAAACATAGACCAAAGTTATGAGCAGATTCTTCACAAAAATGTCCTTAGATAGCAATTAAGTATATGAAAAGGTGTCCAATATGATTTTTCATGTTAAAACACCAATGAACTGACAAACACCTGTTAGCCTGAAAATAAATCCAAAGCAAATGCTAGAGAATGAGAAGAACTGAAAATTTCATACAATGTTGACATTATATGAATGTCAGGCAGCTTATTGTGAGATTAAACATTCCCTATCAAACAACTGAGAGAAGGAAAGGAGAGAGAAAGAGAGAGAGAGAGAGAGAGGAAGAGAGAGAGAGAGAGGAAGAGAGAGAGAGGAAGAGAGAGGAAGAGAGAGGAAGAGAAATTGTTCCCTGCCATGATTGACTGTACCCTTAAGCCATGAACCAAAATAAGCCCTTCTTCCCTTAAATGGCTTCTTGTCAAGTATTTGACTGCAACAGTGAGAAAATGACTAATACACAGTCCAGTGGAGCTGCTACCTTGTCAGTGTCAGGTTTGCTACCCTCATCCCACACAGGACTACTTGGCTTGAATTCCTCCAGGTCTGGCCTACCCTTCTGAGTGGCTCTGCCTCTGGCCATGTAATTCAGTCGTCCTTTTACTAACTAGGAAACCTGGGCTCCTGATAGCCTGACAAGTATGCTTCCTCCAGGACACCTGTCAGTCCTTCCAGTCATCTTAGCATGATCTGGAGAGAAGAGCACCACAGCATGCCTGACTCTGTGCCATGCCATCCACGGCAGGGAACAAATTGCAGAATTCATGGCAATTGGAAGTATGTGGCTGGGAATCTTCACCTCTGGGCAGACCAGCAGAGGTGGATGCTGGCTCTCAGTTGGCTTTTCTTTTTGTGCTCTTCATTCAGTTGAAGACCTCAGCCCATGAATTGGTGTTGTGGGAACACCATCTACTAGGGTTCTTTAGCTTAGACTAGTCTGGATCTACATAGACTAAAACTTCCCAGGCCTCCGAGTCTGTGAACAATGATATGAGAAATGACCCAGGACATCGAGAAGACTTCAGAACAATTTCCTCTTTCAACTGTAATGCTTTGAAGGGATTTTAAAAAATAGATTCTATAAACAAATTTGCCTTGTCTCATTAGAAGGCAACCATACCGAATGTGCCTACTTTTCTGAGGTGAAACTACTGATTGTATTTTCCTGCTCTGTGATGTCATAAAGAACCACAGAGTGCAAGTCATAAGCCATCACTTGATATAATCAGCCTCCAACTCTCCCATAGTGTCAGTCAGACTTGGACTCTGTGATCCTACCTACCACAGAACTAATCAGTTCAATCCGTCTGTAAGCTTTGCATTGTCTTCCAAACCAAGGTGACTTTTCATAGTGCCGTGGTCCTGGGTATTCCTCCTGAATATTTTGTTTCTTCAAAATAGGAGAAACAGTCTCTTTGGAAGGTTTTTAGACAGGAAAACACAGGAAGCCACCTGTGGATCTGTGGCCCCACTCTTTGGCCATAAGTAAAAATTGGGGGATTTCACTTCCTTTGTTTACAATGACATTGGCAATCCAGATCTGACTGGTCTGTGACCCCAAGCTGTGTGAAGTCCGTCCTTTCCAGTAATCTTTTTGAAGAATTAATTACAAATCCAATGAACAGTAAGAGAAAAGCCTTGGTTCTCATATTTTAGCTTCGGCAAAGCCTGGTTCCTTAGTAAACATGTATTTTCTTTGCATTTAAAGCAGAGTTCTGATTTTCCCAAAATTGGAACAAGTCATTTGTCTTTTCACTAAAACTTGGAAGTCTTTCTACATTGTGATCCAAATAGGTCAATTTTGAAATTCTCCTGTAGCAGAGAAAATGGTTATGAACTGAATAGTGAGGATGCTCCCTACATGCTTATAGTTAGTTGGGTACATGGAACTAGTTATGATTTAAAAATATATGATGGAGGTGACAACTACCCCTTCAAGCAGAAGCAGTAGGACACCCATTAGCAATATTTCCATTTCATTTCCCTAATGTTGGCAACCAAGGTGCCAAGAACCAACTGACGGAGGTGTAGGATGTTGGTGCCAACCGCAGCCTGCGTCTCCGGGCGACTGTGGAGCAAGCTCTGCTGATACTTGTACAGACCCTTAGTGAGAGCGAAGTCACCCACGGTCTTCACTATTCGCAAAGCCACTCAGCATTTGGAGCCACCTGCTATCACGGTATAATGGAACATACCCTGATTAACATAACTTCCGCTCTCCACATTTCTTCCTTTCCTGGCCGCATAATTTGCTCAAGCCATCTGTCTGCTTACAAAGCCATTCCTCCCTATTTCTGGCTTATAAAATTTCATGTCATTTGTGGTCTATTTCATGTCATCTTTTGCCCAAGGATTACCTCAGGCTCCAGTTGGCTGTGTCACCCACTCTTCTCTGGTGATAGACAGAACAGTGTGCCTCATTTGTGCCAGTTGTCTCATTTGCTTATCTGTCCCTCCCCACCCCCCCGAGACCCTTGCCCATTCGTCTAGAAACCCTGGACGTCCAGCTTGGCAGTAGGTGAAGCTACAGAAGATGATTAGTTTGTCTGAATCGAGTTTATTCTTTATGTATGAGGATAACAACACATAAGCCAGTGTAAGCAACACTATGAAATAATCGTAAGTTCTCTGCCTGATGTATATGAGTGGGACGAGATGGCAAAGGACAATAATGAAAAAAATTTCACATGAAGAAATGTAATTGTCAGAGTGCAAACAGCATTAACACATGGCACCAGAGAAGACATCAGAGGGAAAAGTGATGCTTTCTGAATATCAGAGTGAGAATCAGTAAAGGCAGCCTTAGATCTGACTCCTCTGAAAACAGAGCCGGTGGCCTCCAGGTTCTCCATCTTGTGGATGGTGCCAGTGGTTGGACTAGATATTAATTAAAGTGGTTTAATAGGCATAGAAAGTAAGGGAGCTGAGCTATTTCTCAGGGTTAAACAGGGTAAAGTCTCCATCTTGTGGCTACATTGAGATCTGCATTTACATTACTGGCTGGTTGTCAAGGGACCAAACAATCCATTTAGAGGATCAAAGATCTCTGTGAGAAATAGAAACATAGCTCTGTAGTTTAAATACAGTGAGGTAGGTTTCATCCCCAGTCATTTGGAAAGGAATTCCCACATGCACGCACTAAGTTACAAAGATGTTTATTTCGATTTTTACTCAAGAGGAGAGTTTCCCTCATCTTTCCTGCTCTAAATCTGTCTGCCTTGCCTACCCCTCTTCTTGTCATCGTCATTTTGCCATTTTCTAAACCAGCAAGGAGACGACTTGTTTCGGCCTCCATGTCACCTTTCTTATTTTTCCGTCTCAACCCCTCTCTGCTTTGCTGGTATAAGACCACCCAGATGATCTGGGAAAAGTCTCCCTTTCCCAATACCTTTCATTTAATCGCATCTAGAAAGCGACTTTTGTCTTAGAAGATAATCTCTACAAGTTCCAAGATAAGACCTAGGAATCCATGGGGAGGCAGGAAAGGCAGTGGGGACACTATGAGATTAGTGGCCTTTCACAATCTGCTCCTTCTCTGTCATCACTGGAAGGTGACATACGTGAAATGCATTGAAATTGTCCTCAGAGGGCCTCGAGCAGCCTCTGGATTAGAATAAACCCAGAATCACTCTCATCCCCCTGGCTTCAGTGTCTACCCAGCAATAGACACCTGAACTAATCCAGCCCAGCCCAGGCACCCTTACAGCAGCCCCATGGCTGTGAAAAGAGAAACTGTCTTTGTGTCAGCTATCTTGAGGGATAATTAAAAAAAGACTGTAGCCTTTTGTGTGTCTCTTTGTAAGCTTTGTACTATTTGATTTTTAAAATTATGTGTGCATTGGGTTGTGGAGATGGCTCAGTCAGTAAAGTGCTTACTGTGCAAGCACGAGGACCTGAATTCAATTCCCAGAAGCCATGTGAAAAAGTTGGATGTGGTTAGTGGCATGTTCTTATAATCTCAACACTGGAACTGGAGACAAGTTGGCGCTTAGTGTCATCTTAGTGTCATTGTGCTTCTTGGACAATGTATTTTGAGGTTGAATAAAAAAGTAATAAAATAAAAGATATTCTGACCAGTAATAATCAGTACTGAAAGTACCCTGGGTTTGCTGGCTGTCCAGCCTAGTCTACTTGGTGAACTTCAGGCCAGTTCAAGATCATATCTCAAAAACAAAGTGAATGGCAGATGGCACTCGAGGTTGACTTCTGGTCTCTACACATGCATATGAACCCACAAGCATACATGCACCTGCAGGAAGGGGCACACACACATACACATACAGATTGTGTGTATATATTATTTGGAGTATTTTTAAGTTTAAATAGAAAAAAATAATATAATTTAAAGGAGAGAACTAACAGAGTAATGCAATGTCTGCATATAATTGTTATGCTCAGAATATCTTTTGTTTTATTAAATTTTATTTAAACTCAATGTACATTGTCCAGGAAACATGTTGGCACCAAGGAGAATTTTTCTGGTGGGTTTCCTAAGACCATCACTATGGCTCCCCTTGAGCTTCTCCCTTCACTGGAGATGTTGTCTGGAGGACAGCTCATCTTTGATGTCTGCCAAGCGTCGCATGAAGTGACCAGCAGACTCCTCACAATGCTGCATTGCCCAGTTCTCTTCTGTTTCTGGGAGGATTCCCCCTGTTGGAGAGTTTCTGTGATTATTTCCAACATACTTTTGTTAACCATTTCCTGGCACTGATCATGGGCTATGAAATGGCTTCTAGTCAGTACAGTCCCCTCAGAGGAGAACCAGCACACCCTCTCTGAACATATTTTTCAGAAGTGGCCATGACTTCTTGGGTGGGAGGCCAGGCTTTCTTGCAGGCAATGTGTGGAGGTGGTTACATAGATGAGCACATTTGACAGAATTCTTTAAACTCTACACCTAAAATGAATATATATTAATACACATAGGTAATAAAAACCTTAGTGGCTGATTTCAAATTTTTACTTTAAATTTTGTTGAAATTTAAATTTTAAAAATAAAATGGTGATTTAACATAATAATTTCTAGCATATTATATAAAATAATTTTAAATATGATTAAAATTTTAATGAAAACACTTTAATTTTGAAAATCTAATAGACATAAACAATAAAACTCATAAAATGGATATGGGAAGTCTGTGCATGCCAGGATAAAGGAAGTGGCCAGAGTGACTTCACATAAGCAAGAGAGAAAGAATGAAGTTAATGACTGAATGGAAATTGGACTTCATTAATTCATGTGCTGGTCCCATTGTGCTCTGTTGTAAAGTTTTCCTAACAGTGATGAGAAATCTTTCAAATGTTTGTCAAATCTGTAGAATGAAGTATATAGCCTCTTTTTAGGTAAGCAAATGAGTGTGGTGTTTTGGGGGCTTTTTTTTTAATGAACATAATATCTTTCCAGCATAAAATTGAAATATTTTGGCATAAAAAATAAAGAGGTAATAATGCGTGGTGGAGCTTGGAAACTGGAATTCTCACTGTTAGAAGTTAAAGAGCAACAGCGGAAAGACAGTAGAAATGCTCATGAACAATTAAATTGGGAGACACCAATATGAATTCATATTTAGCTTCATATGTGTAGCTATTTATAGATATGCACATATACAATGGTTAGTACACACACAGACATTTGGCTCTGTGTATTTTGGGGCTTTTACAGTTATGTATTCAGCCAAGTACAAATCCAAAATATTTGTGTTCTACTGAGTTGTGTTCTACTGAGGTTACACAGTCTTTCTCTCATGACCATGCCTCAAACAATAGTATAGTATTTATATATCATTGACCTTGCAATCCAGAGATGATTGACAGTGTGAGGAAGGATGAATGTAGTATCCATGCAACCACTATGGTGTTTTATGTAGGGGTTTGAGAAGTGAGGGCTTTGTTAACCCTCGGGGTTTTGAAATCAACCTTCCATGGAAACTGATGAACTATTATTTCTTTGCTTTGTCCACTAAAAGGAACTAGAAATAATGGCATGGAGCAGGACATCTAGCAGGACAAGGACATCTAATATTCAAATCCTAGCTTTTAAAACATCAAGTGTGTGTGTGTGTGTGTGTGTGTGAAGTGGGTGTGCTTCTGGAGGCCAGAAGAGGGCACCAGATCCCTTGAAGCTGGAATTACAGGCGGCTACAAGTTGCCTGACATGGGTGCTGGGAATGAACTTGGGTTCCCTGGAGGAGCAGCAAACATTCTGAACTGTTGAGCCATCGCTTCTACTCCAGATCTTGGCTTTTTATATCATTGTCCAAAAGGAAGAATCAGGGTTTCTTGAAGAAATGAATGGTTTTGGAGGCTGCACGAAGAATTATAGAAGATGACCTCAGAAAATAATATTAAAAAATTGACAAGTAAGATTATATGAAATTAAAAGACTTCTGTATAGCAAAGGATACAATTACAAGGGAGAAGAGAGAATCTAGAGAACGGGAGAAGAGCCTTCGTCAGCATTCATCTGATATACTCAAAGCATGCAAAGAACTCAGCAAACTGAACAGCCTCCAATAATCCAATCAAAAAGTGGACAAATGAATTGAACAAAGAATTCCCCCAAAGAAAACCACATATGACCAAGAAATATCTAAAAAAAAATTTAACATCTTTAGTCATCAAGGAAATGCAAATTAAAAGCACACTGAAATATCGTCTCACCCCAGTCAGAATGGTCATCACCAAGAAAACAGATGACAGCAAATGCTGGTGAACACGCAGAGAGAGGGGAGCCCTTACTCACTGCTGATGGAAATAGAAACTCTTGCAGCCACTATGGAAATCACTATGGAGGTTCCTCAAAAACTAAACAATTGATCCACCATAACGATTCAGGGACACAGCTCCTGGCTACAAACCCAAGTGAATTTACGTCAGCACACTACAGAGATATTTGTATGTCCACGCTTATTGCTGTACTAGTCACAAGAGCTGAGACATGGAACCTAAGTGACCATCAGCTGGTGGGCAAACAGAGAAGACATGGCGCATCTTTCTGTTCAGGTGCAAAGGAAAATGAACTTATGTCATTTACAGGAAACTGGATGGAACTGGAGATCATTATGCTGAGCAAAACAAGCCAGACTCAGAAAGACAAATATCACAGGTTTTCCATCATGTGTGGAATCTAAAGTTTTAAAAAATAAATATGAAAGTTCTTTTGTGTATATAATGACCTTTGATCACTGCCACTTTTTAAAAATCTCTTTGATCCCTTCCTCCACACATACTTCTTCTTTTGCTCACAAAAAGTTAAAAATTAAAAATCACCCCTGGCCTCCCTAAGCAAGATAGAATTGTCCTTCAGACTGCCTTTGGACTTAATCTGGACCATGGGGTCTCTGAGTCATGAGCCCGACAGCCCACACAGTCTCCAGAACCTCAGAAACCAACTCCTTACACTAGATCGTTTCCTATGAATACATGCACATAGTTCATTTGGTTCTGTTCTTTGGAGAGCCCTTACTAATGCAAATACTCTGCCCTTGGGAAAAATGGGGAAATCTCTCCACTTTTTAAGTGCAGCTGGTCATAATGACTTCCCTCCAAAGAGCAGAATAGGAAAGGGGAGGGAAAGAGGAACTTTGCAGGGGAGAAAACTGGGAACCTCTGCCTCAGGCCATGGCTAAGGAACAGCAGCATCAGCATCTATCAGTCTTGTTGGTATGACAATGCAATGTGTGAATTTAGTCCAAACTTCCTCTCCATATCCACAATCATAAGAAAAATGTTACAGAAATTTCAGTGATGAATATTCTACAAAATACTTGACTGATCCTGCTCAAAAGAGATTAGGTCATTAAAACTGGGGTAAGTCTAAGAGTCTAACACAATCATGAGGACCCCAAGGAAACAGGACAAGTGATTGATTCAAGAATGGGATTGTGGATGAGGAACAGAACTTTAGGCAAAAAACCTAAGAAAGTTCAGACTTTGACTAACAATAATACATCAGTGTTGATTCATCCATTGTAGTGTTGAGTTCCGTGGGACTTGAACCCCCGTCACTTCAACCCGACGCCTTGCCCTGGGACTCGAACCCAATGGCACCAGGGCTTCGGGACTCGAACCCTCAATGGCCGCTTGCTCTGGGACTCGAACCCAAAGGCAGGGCCAAGAAGACCAACGCCAGATGCAAAAGCAAGAGGTTTTTAATAAAACACTTGTACAAGCGGGCGCCCTGCTTCGGGACATAGAAGCGCGCAGGCCTACAGGGGCCTGCTTCTTTTAAAGCATAAAACCGCAGGCGGGGATTTACACAAACATTCTGGGAATTGGCCAACACTGGCCAACACAATGCATTCCAGGAACTTACAAAGTTTCACAAGGAAGAGATGGTATCAGTTTTACAAGAAACAAGGTTTCAAGGACACATTTTGTACATTCTGTGGTTTGAGACACACCTTGTGGTTTACAAAACAGTTTCAAGATAAAGTACACAGTAATCTTTTCCCCAGGAGGGGGAGGGGTTATCTCAGCTTGGCTCTTTGGACTCCATTTTACTTTTCATTCCCCCCTGTTCTTATTGTCCCAGTATTAATCTTAATACTTAGCAAGTAGATTCTTCTTCTTGTTTGAGGGGTCTATAGCCCTGGGTTAGTACGAGGGCCTGGATAACTGAGAGCCTTTCTCTAAAAAACTGCAAGAGCCTGTTAATTATACAAGGTCCAAGGGTTATCAGCAGTAGAAAAATAAGGAGAGGACCCACTAGGGTGGAGACCAAGGTCGTGAGCCAGGGGGACCGGTTAAACCAGCTTTGGAACCATCCTTGTTGGTTTTCAAAATCTTTTTGTCTCTTATTGAGACGTTCCCTAAGTTTGGTCATAGAGTCTTTAATGACCCCGGAATGATTGGTATAGAAACAGCAATCTTCCCCCAAGGCAGCACAGAGACCGCCTTGCTTTAAGAGAATAAGGTCCAGTCCCCGCCTATTCTGTAAGACCACCTCAGAGAGGGAAGTTAAAGACTGCTCAAAGAGGGAGATAGATTTTTCCAGTACCTGTAGATCTTCATTCATAGCAACCTGGAGCTGATACATGTCCTGTGTTTGGACATAACTGGAAGACCCAACTGCTAGTCCTGAAATTCCAATTCCAGTGGTCAATAATAGCCCAACAGTCAGGGCGGTAATAGGTTCCCTCACCTCTCGGACTAGGGGACCCAATTTAGTCATCATGCTGCTATCATCGTAGTATCTAATCCGGGGCACCAACTGAATGAGGACGCAGTAGTCCTTACTTTGATTAAAAGCAGTGCCATGTATGCATGAGGTTAGACCAGTGCTGCATGCCCACCAAGTATTGTTAGGGGGAATCAGATAATAATTTCCTTTAGTAATGCCTTGAGTCTGATTACAAAGGGACTCATGGGTAGGGGGAATGTTTCCTACGCAAAAGCCCGAGCCTCCCACCTGAGGGAGGGTTATTTTATGGGGGGCCGTGGAGGCGCAGGTGGGGGGAGGAGCAGTGGTATTAGTAAAGTTCCCTCAGTCATGTCAACGGGTCCCGTTCCTAGGTTGGGGACGGGGCTGTTCATCTCCAATCCCTGCACATCCCAAGCGGCTCCAACTGCTAACCGGCAAAGGTCGGGGTAGAGATTAGGCCACCAGGTATTGAGTGTATGATTACCACTGATGGCCCAAGCAACCTCTCCTCGGGCAGTGAGCACCTGCCAGGTTGAATTCATAACTTGGTGGGGGGGCGTATCAGCTACGGCTAGGCTGCAAAGGGAGAGGCTAAAGCATGTAAAAATTAGTATTTGAGCAGTCTTATCTTTAGGGGATTTTGGGTGCGTTGCAGTTTCCATCGTCCTGCTGATCCCGAGGTTTCTTCCGTGCTTGCTAGCTTTACGTGGGAGGCGTGGATCCAGGTGGCAATTCCGTCTACCTTTACTGCCGTAGGGGTCGTGAGGAGTACGGTCTGAGGTCCTTTCCACCGAGGTTCCAAGGTCTCTGCTTGGTGTCTTTGTACCCACACAAGGTCCCCAGGCTGGTATGAGTGAGGGATCGCACTTGGGCTGGGAGACTGGTAAGCAACAGCCAGCGGTTTCCGTATTTCCTGTTGAATAAGCTTAAGGGCTTGTAAATGCACTAACAAAGAAGGGGGAGCTTGCATAGGAACTTCAATGTTGGGAAGGGTAATGAGAGGCGGGGGTCCCCCATATAAAATTTCAAAAGGTGTTAGTCCATGGGGCCCAGGAGTGTTGTGGGCTCTGTACAAAGCAAGGGGAAGTAGGAGGACCCAGTCCCTAGTGCCAGTCTCCAATTTTAATTTGGTTAGGGTCTCTTTAATTGTTCTATTCATTCTTTCTACCTGTCCTGAACTCTGGGGGCGATAAGCACAATGCAACTTCCAATTGATCCCCAGTGCCCTGGCCGCGACCTGACTTAGCCGGGAGGCAAACGCAGGTCCATTGTCTGATCCGATTACCTGTGGAAGTCCAAAACGGGGGAGGATTTTCTCCAGAATCTTCTTGGCAACTACCTGGGCCGTCTCCTTTTTGGTTGGATATGCTTCAGTCCATCCTGAAAAGGTGTCTACAAATACTAGGAGATATCTGTAACCATAGAGGCCTGGCTTTACCTCTGTGAAGTCTATTTCCCAGTGGGTTCCTGGGCGGCATCCCCTAGCACGTACCCCAGTAAAATTGGGGGGGTGAGAAGCATTTACTTGGGCGCAGGGGGCACAGTTGCTGGTAATCTTTCGGATAAGTTCCGATTTTGGGGGGATTGCATAATCAAGCTTATGGTCATCAAAGAGTTGAAGCATCTTCCGTGGGCCGAGGTGGGTCAGTTGGTGGACAGTTTTAAGCAATTCTTCTGCCTTATCCAGTGGAAGTAGGGGCTTGCCTTCCAATTCCCAGATACCTTGGTTACTTTTGGATTTTAATTTTTTAGCTATTTCTTCGTCTTCCTGCCTATAGACGTACTGGGGCTGGATCTGTTCCTGGATTACTAACGTGGGGATGTGGCCTGCCCCTTTCAGGGCCGTCTCCTTGGCTACCTCATCTGCCCTCCTGTTTCCCTTGGCAACTGGAGAGTCTCCCCTCTGGTGCCCGGGGCAGTGGATGATACTAAGTCTCTTCGGTAGAAAGAGGGCCTCCAGTAGCTGCAAGATCTCAGGTTTGTTTTTAATGTCTTTTCCTTCTGAGGTCAAAAGTCCTCGTCTCCTATAGATTTCACCATGGATATGGGCTGTAGCAAAGGCATACCGGCTGTCAGTGTATATGTTAGCCGTCTTTCCAGCCGCCAGCTTGAGGGCCTGGATCATAGCTATCAGCTCTGCCTTTTGGGCAGAAGTTCCGGGAGTCAATGACTTGGCCCAAACAGTCTCTCCTTCTTGGTCCACTACAGCCGCCCCAGCTATCCGTTGGCCATTCGCCACCATACTACTACCATCAGTAAACCAATATACCTCAGCCCCAGGAATGGGCCGGTCCTGCAGGTCAGGTCCGGTCCCTTGAGTTTCCACCAAAATCTGTTGACAGTCATGTTGTCCGTCCATCCTTGCTGAGGATTGTCCAGTCAGAAGGGGGCCAGGTCCCGGTGTAATGCCTCATCGAAGAGGTTTGGGCTGTTCTTAAACCCTTGTGGTAGTCTCGTCCAGGTGAGTTGACCCAACATTCCGCCCTCAGGGTCTTTCCATTCGAAAGCAAAAAGCGGCTGGCTTTGTGGGGCCAAGCGGAGGCTGAAAAAGGCATCCTTTAAATCTAGTACAGTATACCAAACATGGCTCGGGGGCAGAGTGCTCAACAAGTTGTATGGGTTTGGTACTGTAGGGTGCAGATCCTCTACTCTTCTGTTTACCTCCCGGAGGTCCTGCACCGGGCGGTAATCCCCGGTTCCAGGTTTCCGAACAGGAAGCAGAGGGGTATTCCACGGGGACTTGCAAGGTTTAAGTATTCCCAGCTGCAGTAGTCTCTGGATGTGAGGTTTAATTCCTTCCCTTGCTTCTTTAGACATAGGGTATTGTTTGATAGAGACAGGGGCTGCGCCAGGTTTCAAAGTCACTAGAATGGGGGGCTGCCCCTCGGCCATACCCATTCCTCCTGTCTCTGCCCATGCTTTGGGAACTGCCTGCAGCCATTTTTCCCCCTGCCCCTTAGGCCTCTTTGGGCAATCTCGGACCCAGTGTCCCTTTTGTTTACAATAGGCACACTGATCTTGTTCCAATTTTGCTCGTGGTCTTCCGTTGCCTCCCAATCCTTTCCTATCTCCCTGCAGCTCCTTTCCTACCACTACCGCGGCCAGGATTTTGCTAATTTCTCTACTTCTCTTCTTGTCTCGTGCTGACTTCCTGTCCTCCTGTTCCTTTCGGATTCTATTTTCTCTTTCTTCCCTCGTCTCTCTTTTATTAAATACCTTTTCTGCCTCTTTAAGGAGATCCTGTACATTAAGGTTCTGCAACCCCTCCAGCCTCTGGAGCTTGCTGCGGATGTCAGGGGCAGACTGTCCAATGAATGCCATAGCCACATTGCCCTGGTGTTCGGGACTCTCAGGGTCAAATGGGGCGTACCGGCGGTACGCTTCCATAAGTCTCTCAAGAAAACTCACAGGACTTTCCTTTCTACCCTGCGTCACTGCTCTTACCTGGGCCAAATTGGTCGGGCATCTGCCCGCAGCTTTGAGATCGGCCAGGAGAATCTGGTGATAGAGACGAAGTTGCTCCCTACCAGCATGGGTGTTGTAGTCCCAATCAGGTCGATCGAGGGGGAAAGCTGCATTAATCGCGTTGGGCAGGATGGTCGGGAATCCACCGGCTCCTGGGACATTTTTCCTGGCCTCCATAAGGACTCTCTGTCTCTCTTCAGAGGTGAGAAGAATCTGCAAGAGCTGCTGGCAATCATCCCAAGTGGGCTGGTGGGTTAGTAAGATGGACTCAATCAACCCTGTGAGAGCCACAGGATCCTGGGAAAAAGGGGGATTATGGGTCTTCCAATTGTACAGGTCCGAGGTGGAAAAGGGCCAATACTGCATGACCACATGATCAGGACCGTCTATGGCTTGTAAGGGGAAGAGGGCGGAGGTCTCAGGGCGGCTTCCTCGCAAACGGCTGGCCACGGGGCTCGAGGCAGGGACTTCCTGGTCAGCCACAGTGGAGTCTGGGGAAGCCACTGGAGGTGGAGGGGGTGCCGAAGGAGCAGGGGCCTGTTGGGGAAGGCCGGGAGGTCGGTGCGGGGGAGGATCAGCCAGAAAATCAATTAAAGGTTGTGCCTCATCCAGGACTGGCTTCGATTTCTTAGGCTCGTCTTCCCTAACAAGGACGGGGTATAGAGAACTCTGGGGAGCAGGGGAAGGTTGCAGAGAGGTGTAAATGCGGTTCCGGGCCACCCAGGCAGCCAGCATCCAAGAAGGGGGGTCCTCTGCCAGGTCCTCCCAGATGACAATGTAGGGTACCTGGTCGGGATGGACTGCCGTCCCGTGTCCAAAAATCTTGGACTTAACCTGAGAGATAATTGAGAGGTTAAAAGAACCCTCTGGCGGCCATCCAACTTGGAAAGTAGGCCAGTCGGAGCAGCAGAATATCTGCCACTTACTCTTTTTAATTTCTAAGGAGCGATTTCCCGCTCGGTGACGGACCTCCCTCCAATGATCCAAGGTTAGGGACGGGGCGTAGATGGAGAATGCCCCATGTCAAGAATTATTAAGAGAGCAGGAAACAGAAAGAAGAGACAACCAAAAGACTTCACACTTATATGAAACGGAAAGGTCGCGACCAAGGAAAAAATTCCGGAATTCTGATAGGAGGACGAAAATGTTGAGTGAGTGCTGTGGGACTCGAACCCCTGTCACTTGCCCTGGGACTCGAACCCAAAGGCACCAGGGGACTCGAACCCCCGTCACTTCTTCGCCCTCCCTCTCCTGACCAAATCCGTGGGGCGTCCCCCAGGATTTACGGGACAGCAGGCGGACTCGTCAGTCCCTACCGCTCGTCCCTTTGCTACCTATGAGGTGGCCACCAAGAAAGAGTAGGGTAAGAAAAAAGGGAAGAAGAAAAACTAAAAACAGCTGGCAAAATCTTACCTCCTGGCGTCTCCTGGTGCTGGGCAAGGCAGATGGGAATCCCGGACGAGCCCCCAAAATGTTGAGTTCCGTGGGACTTGAACCCCCCGTCACTTCAACCTGACGCCTTGCCCTGGGACTCGAACCCAATGGCACCAGGGCTTCGGGACTCGAACCCTCAATGGCCGCTTGCTCTGGGACTCGAACCCAAAGGCAGGGCCAAGAAGACCAACGCCAGATGCAAAAGCAAGAGGTTTTTAATAAAACACTTGTACAAGCGGGCGCCCTGCTTCGGGACATAGAAGCGCGCAGGCCTACAGGGGCCTGCTTCTTTTAAAGCATAAAACCGCAGGCAGGGATTTACACAAACATTCCGGGAATTGGCCAACACTGGCCAACACAATGCATTCCGGGAATGTTTCACAATGTTTCACAAGGAACAGATGGTATCAGTTTTACAAGAAACAAGGTTTCAAGGACACATTTTGTACATTCTGTGGTTTGAGACACACCTTGTGGTTTACAAAACAGTTTCAAGATAAAGTACACAGTAATCTTTTCCCCAGGAGGGGGAGGGGTTATCTCAGCTTGGCTCTTTGGACTCCATTTTACTTTTCAGTAGCAAATTTGCTCCATTAATATGATACTACTAATTGTAAGTGGGCTATTCAGGAACCTCTGTGCTTACTGCTTCTCCGACTTTTCTGTAAATCTTAATCAACTCTGAAAATAAAAAGTTTATTTTTTAAAAGATGGAAGGGCTGGAGAGATGGCCCAGTTAGTAAAGTGCTTACTGTACAAGCATGAGAACTTGGGTTTGGATTCCCAGTTCCCATGTAAAAAAGTCAGGAACATCTGTGACCACAGTGTAGCAGGAGGCAGATATAGGAGGCTCCTCAGAGGTCACTGGCCAGCTAGCCTAGGTCAGTGGAAGGTCCTGTCTCAAAAAAATATGAAGGAGAACAAAAGAGGAAGACTCCCATCATCAAACTCTGGCCTCTGCATGAACATGCATACATGTGTACAGGGACCTGTGTACAAGCATGAACACACATACACAAACATGAAGGAGTAAGAAGACACTGGAATAAAGAAAACACATTTAAAGGTATGGCCCTCATATCAGGAAGAACTACAAGGTATACATTACTTAGAAGCCCGCACAAAAGCAAGGATATATATGGTGTTTGGGAAATAAGTAGTCACTGACATTTGTAGACAAATTAAACTATTGGGCACCACATAATGGCATTGGCATCAATGTGTTAGAACAAACACTGTGTGGGGGAGGGAGAGTAGATCTTCTTTAAGAAAGTGACCCTAGATAGGCTGACTAGACTCCAGTGGATAAATTGAGTACAAATGACTGACTAGATAGGCCTATGACAGAATGCATGAAATTGAGGGGTGGCTATCAGGGGACCTAAATTTTGTTAAGACCTATTATATAAAATGCACAAAACTCAATAAAATACACATAAAAGGGAACAAATAGACAAACAAAAACCCAACAAAATATGAAAACGAAACAGATATCAACCTCTCATTCCTTTACTGTTCTGTCATAGGCGTTGGCTAACAAGTCCACTCAGGGATTATTAGATATCCTGGAAATGGACTTTGGTTTGCTTTATTATTTTCCATTGATGAAGGTCAAGATTTTGAACTCACATGTTAATTCACAGGTTTTTTTTTTTTAATGGAGATGCAAAACATGAACGAATCCTGCCCCTAACACAGCAAATTCACATTCATTTTGGTATTTATTTTCTAATAGATGCTAGAATCACTATGCTTCTAATTTTTCTTTACTAATATTACTCTGTGGCTGCTGCTGTTTTCCTTGTTGATGAACTGAATGGCTCATGGACACATTCCCCTTCATATTTGTATGACAGTCCTATGTGAAACTTCTTAAAAAATTTCACTTTGACGCCATCATGGGTGTGTTGGCTGTCACAGATGCTTTGTGCTGTGACTACCCTGTGAGTTGGCCACAGGTGCTTGATTATATGTGACATAGTTCATGGTATAAGACGTAGTTCTTTGTGACTTCTCTATCAAAGCAGAGTACTTTGTAAACTGTCTATTTTTTTTTTTTTGAGACAGTGCATCACTATAATCCAGGCTGGTCCTGAAATTACAATCTTCTTGCTTTAGCCTTCTGCAATTACCGGCATGGGCTACCATTCCCAGCCTATAAACTCTATTTTAAGCTAAAAACCTAGATATGTCATGAATGGAGCCAATTCTACTCAACTGTAATACCTGCCTGGATACTAATCCGTAGGATGCTTTTTTTCCTAAAAAGCTACACATTACCCAAGTAGAGCATCTCACCTCAGTTTGATGTCACAAAAAATGAAAAGGATTTTAAGTCAAATCAAAGCATGCCTGCAGCTAACACATATTTTTAGCAAATTGCACCAAGAAACTAGCAGTACAGTTATGTCTACGCTTTCCTGTTGGGCTGTGCTGACTGCCAAGGGAAAAGGTTTTAGAAACAAAGGAAGAGCTTTAAAAAGGGTTTATGACACCAACAATGGTAACGTGACAAAAATGTACTTAAGACTTATTCTGTCCTCTGAAAATCTAGGATGAAGGCCCTGAGCTGAGAACAGAAAGCATGGAGTGTTGTCACATTCCAAAAAGGACCGCTCAGGAGTTATTCGGAGATGTAAGCACTTTTCTGGAACGCAACAGCTTCCTGTATCCCTTGGTGTATTGAGAAGGGAGCCTGTCATGGCAGTGTCAACATGATGAGATCTAGAACCATAGGAGTATGACTTTGATTAAGCTAACTGAGGTGGAAGACATACCCACTGTGCATGGCACCATGCCCTGGGCTGGGCTCCTGGCTTAGGTTAAAAAGGAGAAAATGAGATGAGGATAAGTATACATTGCTTTCTTCCCCCTGACTGTGGACACAGTGAAACCACATTAGTTACTCTTCTGTTGCTGTGATGAAACACCATAATCAAGGGAACTTATCAAAGGAAGAGCTTATTTGAACTTACGGTTCCAGAGGAATCAGAACCCATCATGGTGGGGAGGCAAGAGGTGGCCAGAGCAGAAAGAGGAGGGCTCACATCTTCAACCAGGCACAGGAAGCAGCGTGGGACTGGATTACTGGCAAGGTTTAAGGACTCTCAAAGCCTGTTGACCAGTTTCCCCAAATAGCCCCACCAGGTAGATACAAAATGTCCAAATACTTAGAACCAATGTGGGACATTCTCATTCAAACCACCACAGTAACCAAGTCTTCAGGTTCCTGTTGCCTGGCCTTCTCTGCCATGGTGGATGGTGCTTGGAATTGGGAGTCAGAATAAACCCTTCCCCCCTTCAGTTGCTTTTGTCAGTGTTTTATCACATAGCAACGGGAAGAGTAATCAAGATGGAGCCTTTGGAATCAAAGTTGGGGCATCTTCTGCTACTTTTTTTTAGGGGATGGAGTGTAAGATTTTATACATGTTAGGCAAATAATCTCCTCTGAGGAAGACACCATCAGAGCTTATTTCTGATTCTCTATCAGTGCCCAGGCCAAATGAAAGGTGCTTTTCAAGCCACTTGCACAGAACAGATGCTCAACAATGCTTTTGAAGTGAGAGACGATGAGCATCTCAGCCCCTGCTGCCCATCTGCTGGGAAATGCACTGGCCTCCACCTGCCTTTTGAGTGTTGAAACAAGGTCAAGAGAGGAAACTGATGGCAGAGAAGATGGGGGTTGCTGCGGAGTGCATTCCTCAAAGTTGGGTGGCAGAAAGTTCAAATTTCTTGGCTTTTAAATAGACATCAAGAGAAGGATCTTGATGGTTTTTCATTCAGAGCTCTGTAGACCAGGTAGGAGGTGCTAGAGGTTGAGCAGGGAACACACAGGTGAGAGCATCTTTCTGAAGCCTGGGGCTGGGGTCAAGCTGCACTGGCTATCTATGTTAGTCAAGGTTATTTTTTGGCTCACAGTGTTAGAGGTTTCTGCCCATGGCTATTTAGCTTTGTTGATCTTGAACCAGTGAAAGAATGGCAAGAGACGCTGGGTGGAGCAAAGCTGCTCACCTCAGGACAGCCAGGAAGCACAGAGTGAGTCAGGAAGGGACTGTGGACCATGTGTAAGAATGTATCCTTCCAGGTGAGTCTCCCTGTGACCTGCTTCCTCTTGCTAAGCCCTACCTCTCAATGATGTTATATTAGAAATATATCAAGGATTGAATCCCATGATTATTAGATCAGGGCCTTCATGATCCAATTGTAGCTCAAGGACTGTATCTAGCAGCAGTGGACCAAGTCTGCAGCATGGGAGCATTTTAAAGGACACTTTCTATCCAAAGTATAACATTCTTCTAAACAAAGAAAATGTGCCTAAGAAAGCCACATGTAGATTCACATAATGTCGTTCTCTCACACACACAGACGTGACAAAATAAAACCAACATCCTACACAAAGCATAGTTGCCACAAATAGACCTACAATAAAACCAGATAATAAAAACACCTTTGTCAGTCTTTTCTAACCCTGTCTCCCTGTCCAAAGGTGGAAGCAAGAGGAAGTGCAGAGGGGCAGGAGAGAATGCAGGCTACCTTCAAGTCTCTGGTCTGACGCCTGGTTACAGGAAGCAGATGGGCAATCAAGTGGGTTTTAAATAATTACTTTAATTCTTGAAACTGACTGAAAAGCTGTGGATTCACCCAAAGTGTTGTCAAGTGCTGGGAAGGGCAGATGCAGATAATTAAATTTGAAGGGAAAACCATTCATGGGGTGACTTATGCAGTTCAGATTGATAGTTCCATAAATTTGGGTATACCCACCTAGAGATATATTTTAGAAAATAGTCACTATCTCAAGTAGTATGGTATGATGTACCTAAGGATCAATATTTTTTCTTTTTTTGAGGCAGGGTCTTCCCTGTAGTCCCAACTGTCCTGCAACTCATTATACAAACCAGCCTGCCAGAGATCTGCCTTCTTCTACCTCCCCAAGTACTGAGGTTAAAGACATGCGCCACTAGGCCCAGCAAGGGATCAATTTTATTTTTTAATATTTTATTTTATGTGTATGAGTATATTGCCTGCATGTATGTAAGTGCACCTGTGTCGTGCAATACCCAAGGGGTTCAGATGAAGGCATCAGATCCTCTGAAACTGGAGTTATGGACAGTTATGGAGTTATGGCAGCTGTTAGCTGCCATATAGGTGCTGGGAAGTACTCTTAACCATTGAGCCATCTCTCCAGCGTTTTAATATTGAGAACATGATAACTGTATGTATCAATTATGCAACAAGCAACTTGGTCATCAAGAAGTAAGTCACTTTCCCCAAAACAATCCTTCTTCATTTTCCTCAATGAAGAGAATTTCAGAGTAAATATAGTTTAAAATTCTATCCATAGATTATGTATGACTGTTCTTCTAGTTTCATTTCTGTTGCTGTGATAAAACTCCGACCATAAGCAATTTGGAGGAGGAAAGGATTTATAATGCTGACAATTCCAGATCACAGTCCATCACGGAAGGAAGACAAGTCAGGAGCTTGAAGGCAGGCCTGCTTGCTGCTCTATACAGCATTACCTCTGACCAAGGAGCTCATTTCACAGCCAAAGAAGTACAACAGGAACCATGAAGGATGCTTGCTAGCTGGCTCTCAGCTTTTTCACGCAGTACAGTCCAGTGCTCCTAAATCAGTTCATGATCAAGACCATTCCCCACAGACATGCATGCAGGCCGATCTAGCCTAGGCAATTCCTCAGCTGAGGCGCTCCTCTCAGACCACGCCAGGAAATGCCAATGTTGAGATGGTTAAAGCTAACCAGGAAAACTATAAGGAATGATTTCTGCACTCGAAGGCCTCTAGCAACGTTATTAAATATTCATAGAACACCAACTGTGTTCTAAGTGCTGCCCATGTGTAAACTCACTTGGTAAGTGTTAAAAATAAAGCCCTGTGGTCATATTCCAAATGGTCGTGTTCTCTACCAACTACATGATGATGCAGAATCATCAGAATGTGCTCCTGTGACCATGGGCGTGGCAGTCATTAGCAGTAGAGGAACGTTTCCTTGTTTCAGAAGTTAATTTGTATTAATATGTGTGAACAAACAAGTGCACCGCACTGTGGCACACTCACTATTCCTCGGCGTCAGCTTGCTGGAGACCACTCTGTCTCCCATCTCCACATCTGGGGTTTTTATATCCTCTCTCATACACAACCCTTGCCTCACCCTATGAGAGCCCAGAAATTTTACCTGTATCTATAACGACATTTTTCACAAAAGCAAGAATTATATCTGTGTTCTATAATGTCTCCAACTAGCTTGTAAGACTAGAGAGTAGCTGTCATTGTGTGAATCTGAAATGTTCCCACAGGCTCATGCACTGGGGGCTTGGAAGACAGTGGATGGACTTTAGGGGAAAAGATTGGATCCTAAGGTCTCTGACCCATAAATTAATTCCTAATATAATACATTATATGGAGGCAAATGGGGAGGAAGTAGACCACTGGTTTGTGGGGGCTGTGTCTTGCCCTGGCCTTCCTACCTTCCTTCTCTCTGCTCCTTGTCTTCCATGCGGTAAGGTGATCTGCCACATATTCCTATTCCCATGATGCTCTGCTTCATCTTGGGCCCAAAATCAACAGAGTCAAAACCTATGGAGTGGAACCTCTGAAATAAATAGATCTTTCCTTCTTTAAATTGTTTCTCTCACATACTTGGTCACAGTGACAAAATCTGATTTATTATGGTAATATTATAATTTTCCTCGAAAGCATCCAAATATGTTCAGTATTCGTTTCATTGAAGACTGCTGGATCAATCTAGAACAACTTCAGTGTGATTGCCAGGGGCATGTAGGAATGCAGAATATTTGTTTTATGAAGCAAAGACTTCCTATCTTGATGACAGCCCACAGATAGCCAATGTGGTTAAGTAGACCTTAATCTTCTTAGGAAGCACCTAGTACATCAAGGACCTTCTTCTTGTCACAGAAATAAAGACTACTCCCACAACCAGCCTGAAAACCTCTAACTCATGGATTACTGGGTAGGGTCTGACTTTAATTATCTTCCTGTGTTCTCTCTAACACTTGAACACGGGTAATGCAATGAGTCTACTCTATATATGAAGCACTTGCCGAGTGAGTTCTCTCAATACATGCAATGTGTGTTCATTCTTCCCAATCCCTTAGAGAGGTGACAAACAATACCATTGGGTATTGCATCAGGAAGCAATGTGGTCAATGTACCTAACGCATTGTCCTAGCTTGCTGCTTCATTTCACCTCTGAGTCTTAACTTGTGAATTACATGTAGGGTCCTATGTGCCACACCTAGACCTTTATGCAGAACTAAAGCATTGCATGTAAATTAATGTTAAACCTCCAGATGGCACCAGAGAACGGAGAAAAAAATAGAATCATCTTTCCAATGATCTGTCTATTGTTAGAGGCAGGCAGGCTGAGGGAAATGGCCCTTTGACACTCAGTTACCCTTCAAGGAAGAGAGGTGTCTGATGGTACACTTTGCTAATGTCCAGTTGCTGTTAGGGATACCAGATTGTGGAATTCTGTGATGTAAACATGAAGGCTCTATTTTTGCTTGACACCGAGAGTCAAGAGGGTGATCTCAGGAACAAAGTGCTTAGAAATAGATGTGTTGTTGCAGAATCTGGCATTAGAACTCTTGTTGTGCTACAGTCAGATACACAAAGATAGCAGCTATAGATAAAGAGGTTGCACAGGCTTTGGCATTCTCATTTACAATAGCAAGTCTTTATGGCTCTTATTAAGCATAAATAAACAACGAAACAATAAACCATGTTGAAAACTGATAGTAGCTGTCAAACTACCGGAAAAATACAAGGTGACATTTACTGTATCTCAATACAATCAGAGATGAATATCCCCTAAGCAAATGAATGAAAAGAGATAGTCCAGCTGACAAAGGATTGGGAAGGATAAAGGCAATACCCACCTTATCTTCCTTCGTAAGTTATTAGCTGGTATTTGAGACACAAGCTCTAAAGAAGTGCCCTTCCTTAAATATTTATTGTTGCTAGACCTCAGCAAAGCCCGGGGCATATCCCAACGTCCCCACCCACTGCAGCAGCACCACTAATCACATACATCCTGGCTTGATTCTGCAACACTGAGACACATGCTGAGCCAGAGCCCAGGGTGCATATAGGAACCTGGAATGCCTTCTTTCTTGAGCAATTTCACCTCTCTTTCCCATGCATCTCTCAGTCAGATGCTGCTCCCAGGGAGAGAGCTACCCCACCCTCCTGTGAAGTGATTTCTGCTCTCACGCACTTCCATCCCTTCCCCCTATTTCCATCTAGCACTTATCAAAATGCAATCACCTTGTTTTATATCGCTTTGTCTGCGGCAACTGCCAGCAGCTATTGTTGAAACAGGACTCTCTTTGGTCTGTCTCCTCCTGAATCTCTACCTTTCAGAGGAGTGTGCAGCACATTATTAAAGGCTCGGTATGGATGGAATAGATGACTGAATGATGACTGGAAGGCTGGCCTATTTCTCCATATCCACCTGCTTATGAAATTTGATTCAAAATATAAAATTGAAGATCAAAGTCATTACTTGTGAATATTAAATCGACATAAATAACCAAAACATGCCTTAGGAAAAGACAGTGTATAACAAGAAAAGATTATAGATGACATAAAGGAATATCTTGTCTCTGGTGTTTAAAAACAAATAATGAAAAAGAGAACTCAGAAGCACAGGAGCCCTGCTGGTGAGCACTCAGTCCTAAGGGTATATAACTTCTACAAAGATAAGGTGATCAGTGATCAGGATGAAATAGCATCTGGGTGTGTCTCCTGCACGCTCTAGAGTACACAGCCTCTGGCTGGCTAGCCCAGAACCATTCTTCCTATACTTAGAAGTGAGTATATTACAAAGTCTCTCTACCAGACCTCTAGGTGAACTAGAAAAGGTTCTCTGTCAGCATCTCTGAAAGCTCCCTTAAGACTCTTTGACTAACCCAAGTTCCTCTTCTTCCAACAGATCATACTTGTGATCAATTGCAGTTTACCTAACCTCTTTCTCTTCCTTCGGAATGTGAGCATTTTAAAGGCCTAACTAGATTCTCTGCCCCTGTCCACTGCTGTCTGCTCAGCCCTTTGTGTAGAGCCTGCTGAATATAAAAAGTACTCAATTAAATAATAGTAGTTGAATAAACAAAGATAAATTGAGTACTTATGCCCTAAGGACTCTCTTGTATCCTTATATCCATTTTCCTAATTTCATCATATATAGCTCTATCTTGTACATACTAGGTTTATCTCCACTTTACAGATGAAAAATTGAGGCTAAAAAATAGTACAGCTCCAGGGGATTCAATGCCCTCTTCTGGCCTCCCCAGGTACTCACATGCAGGGGCAGACACACAGTTAAGTACACATACACATAAAAAAATAAATCTTTAAAAACTAGTGCAGATGTGTCATTGAACAAGAGCTAATCAATCACACCTACATTAGTTACTTCTGTTGTTGTGGCCAAATATCTGACAAAAGCAACTTCAAGGGAGGGAGAGATTATTTTGCCTCCCAGTTTGCAACTAAATCCACCACAGCATGGTGGCAGAGTGTGAGGCAGCTGGCCACCCTGCACCTGCAGTCAGGAAGCAGAGAGACTTGAATGCTAGTGCTCAGCTCACTTTCTCCCTTATGGTCCCACCCAGCACCCGAGGGGATGGTGCTGCACACTTCCAGGTGGGTCTTTCTCTCTCAGTTAAACCTTTCTGGGATCATCCTCAGGGGCACACCCAGAGATGTGTCTCCCAGAGGATTCCAAATCCAGTCAGGCTGACAAAGAATCATCACAGCATCTATAACCACTTGCATATTTTTAAATGAGATTTCATTGAGTGGTATGAATTATGGAGGGAAAAAGGAAGGCTTTGGCCAAGAAAAACCTACAAGTGAAACACTATCTACTGGAGCTCAAAACTGCACAGTAAACCTGGAGGACCCGATTCAGTTTGTGCCCAACCAATTCTGAATAATGCAGAGTATACATTTTGATAAGACACAAATGACCAGTTGTAGGATATATTGTTTGGCACAATCTGGAAACAACTCTGTTCTTTTCCTGCCCTAAACTCTCTCTTAACCAGTTAGTAGTACTCCTGCCTCTTCTGTCCTTTGATAAGATCATAGGCAGATTCCCAGCTTCTGCTGATTCACTTTCAACTGTAAGAGCAGCCTTATGTCATGACGTGTAAAATGTGTTATAGTGACTTTGTATTTTGTTAACAACAACTGCATCGTGAATGACTTGAAAGGAAATACCCGTATCTATCAGAGATGTTAAATGAGGATGCTATAGTATTTGATATTTGCCTTGAAATATGCCAGAAAGTAAAGAGGAAAGATGGAGTATATTCAGAAAACACATGGGTAGTTGTTGGAGCAGAGGGATTGTGGGTGAGTTTCACTCTTCATTTTGCTTTTGTAGATATCTGGAAATGTACACACTAACATGTTTTGTGAAGGTTCCATCTGATTTAAACAGAAACAAGACTTCTTTGTCTCATCATGCCTATTCCACCATCTCCCCAGAGCTCACAGGTACTCTGACCCCAGGCCCTTCAATGCAGAGGGGCAATGCCAATCTCTTCAGTGTAAATGTGTAGCTCTTTGTTCCTTCTCCCCAGCCTCTGTTTTCTCTGTTCTTGACCCCGATGTTTATTGCTCTTCTTGGACTGGGGAGATTAGGAAGGAGGAAAGACAAAGGAGAAATTGGCCTATGCTTTATACTCTGGTCTCTTCAAATAGTACACTTCTTGACCCATGAAACTGCTTGTTACATCTGGATGGCACACACTGCTGTGGTAGACTCACCTGAGAGTCCTTTACAGGCTTCTCAGAAAGACTTCTTTAAAATATTTTATTCCTTATTTTTATTTTATGTATATGACTGTATGGCATGCAGATGGGTGTCATGCAGTGGTTGAGGAGATCACAAGAGGGTGTCATATCCACTGGAATTTGAGTTTATGGGCAGTTGTTAGTCACCATGTAGGTGCTAGGAATCAAATCTGGGTCTTCTGCAAGAACAGCCAGTGTTCTTAACCACAGAGCCATCTCTCCAGTCCCTTCTCAGAAGACTTACGTGGACAATCAATCACCACACAATTGCTTCACTCTAGTCTGATTAGTGTGGGATGTGTACTTCCTGGATGGTGCAGTCTGAGCTGGTTAGTTTCAGCTGTCACTTGACATAACCTAGAACCACCTAGGAAAGAGTCATAATGAGGGATTTTCTCGATCAGATTGGCTTGTGGACATGTCTATGGGGAATTGTTTTGACTGTTACTTCATGTAGGAAGATCTAGTCCACTGTGAGTGGCATAATTCCCTAGGCTGGGTCCTGAACAGTGGAAGAATGGCAAACAGCTCACTAGCAAGTAAGCAAGTAGGGTTGTGCTTATTCCTTCCTTGTTATTGACTATGAGTGTCATGTGACCAGCAACTTGGTTTCCTGCCTTGAGTTCCCCGAAATTACAACTTTAACTTGCAGTTGTAAGCCAAATAAACCTTTTTCTCCATTATGTTGCTTTTCTGTCAGAGTATTTGTAACAGCAGAAATGAAAGTAGAACAAAGTGTTTATGCTCCCTGAATTCATATGTTGGCAACCCAATTACAAGGTGATGCTATGATGAAATAAGACTTGTAGGGAATGATCAGGTCATGAGAGGGATGCTCTCATGAATGAGACTAATGCTCTTACCAAAGGGACCCAGAGATCTACCTTGCCCCTCTGTCCTGCAAGGATAC
Organism: Eospalax fontanierii; assembly: GCA_035773235.1. Classification (NCBI taxonomy): domain Eukaryota; kingdom Metazoa; phylum Chordata; class Mammalia; order Rodentia; family Spalacidae; genus Eospalax; species Eospalax fontanierii. The sequence goes on along the minus strand of CM069524.1, from coordinate 151,277,743 downwards.
AGCAAGATATTACAACTATCTGAAAGAGGGCTTCCTTAGACACTCAATATGACAGTGTCTTGACCTTAGATGCCACAGATCCCAGAACTGTGAGAAACAAACACTGTTTATAAATCACACAGTTTCTAGTATTTTTGTGATAGAAGCTTCAATAAATTTTTCCTTGAACATCTACTGGCTACATGAGTTTTTGACTTGGCATTGGATCTTTTTCACTCACCCTCAGTTTTTTATTACTAACTGATTTTTAATTAAGCAAAATAACATTAGAGTTGTTCAGAATGAAGAATGTCAGAAACTCTTAAAAGAACAAAAATTGTGTCCATATCTTCCAACAGTGAATAAATCATAGAATGAGTATCATCAATTTATTTTTAAAAAGGAAGAGATTAACATAGTACAAACTAATTAAAATAAGGGAAAACCAACTAATTGACACATAAGAAGGAGAAAGAGTGGAACATGCCTATACAAGGCGCAAATTGCACTGCAGATGAAAAAGAAGTCAAATCAGCTATACTCTGATAATGACAGATGAGGTGCAAGGACCCAGAAAAATAGCAACATTCAAAACAAAAGATGGGAAACGATACAACCAGACAAACACCAAATGTTGAACCTTTTACTTCACTGAGGACAGAATACTGAGCACAATTGCCCAAAGTTGTATCAAGATGTATAAAACAAAAATTAATCTAGTTGCAAGAAAAATGTGATAAATTTATCTTATTTTAGGACATTTCACTACCAATAGTAGTAATTATAGGCAAAGTTCACATACACACACACACACAAACTCACATGCCACAGACTGGAAAATTTCATCACACAATTAATAAATTATATTTATGGCTATATAAAGGACTAGCTCCTAATAACCAAGGGATATAACTTTTCTCAAACACACATGGGATAGTTACAAAACTGAGAAAAGTTTAAGCCAAAGGAAAAAAAATCTCAATACATTTGAAATGATTAAAGATAATTATTTTCTTGCAGGTACCTTAGCTCACTATCAAGCCATGAACGCTTAGAACAGACAACTCAAGAATAATGAAAAGCACACCATGTGCTTAGACATTTAAAACCTCTGACTCAAATACACGGAGAAGGAAATGTCTAAACACTCACACTGAGTGCTAAAAATGACACCACACAGTACAAAATGATTTTTCCCCCATGAGATTGTCAAGAAAGAAATAAGCAGGTTGGAGATGATTTGGGAAGTTCTTAGGGACTTCCTTAAAGTCTCAAGTCCCACCAGAACTCGAGATGATTTGTCGTGCATTGTGACATTACTGCGTTTAGGACAGTACTGTGTTTCTAATTTGGGCACCTCCACTTTTAAATTATGAGCTAAATTTTATTCTTTCCAAATACATAATGCTGAAGTGTTGTTATGGTTTGAATATGAAATGTGCTCCACAGGCTTGTGTGTTTGAACACTTGGTCTCCACCTAGAAAGATGGTTTGGAAAAGTTTTGGAGTCTAGGAGGTAGATATTTGCTGGAGGAAGTTGATCATTGGGGGCAGGCCTTCAGGTTTTCTAGCCTTGGCCTTACTTCCTGTCCACACTCTGTATCCTGACCAATTGGCCTCCTGCTCTTTGCCCCCAGCCTTGTCTTCTTTGCCATGATGAAATAGTCTCCTCCAATTATAAGCCAGAATAGGGAAAGTCACTAAAGACAACTCCTAACTCTCAATACCTGAGAATTTAAGTGTGTGTGAAGAAAGGGCCTTTAGAGTGATAAAAGGATAATATAAGGTTACTAGAAAGGACCTTAATCCAATGACTCTTGTCCTTCTAAATTAAAGGTCTGGGTACCTTACACAGGCTGAGGGGCAACCATGGGAGGAGGTAGTCATCTTAAGTTTATGTAGACTGTTTATTGCTCCTAAGATGGGGTAAATTCACAAAAGTAACAAGACGATTCCCAAGGCCCCTCCTTAAGGTCGTGAGCTGTCACTCATACTAGATTGTGTTTTTCAGTGATGCAGCTGCCTTTTGGATACCTATTCTCCTGCATTGAACTCTGGCTCTCCAAGCTAGACTGAGGGATTATTTCTTTGGTCTGCGTTGGTGTCCTATCTAGGGTAAACAGACATTTGGTCCTGTCTCCCAAGGAAAAGTAAGATAACAAGTCAAGCGTATTAGCTATTTTTGTACTTCTGTCATTAATATTATCTGACAGGAGCAACTTAGGAGAAGGTTCATTTGGGCTCATAACTTCAGAGGGCTTTGGTCCCTCGCGTTGGACAAGACATGGCAGATGAGGTCAGATGCGGTGTTAGGTGTGGCCAAGGCTGTTCATGTCATAGTAGACCAGGAAACAAAGAGCAAGACAGAAAGTAGGCAGGAAGAGTATTCCTTCAAGAATCTACCTCCAGTGGCTTATTTCCTCCAGGTAGACCTAACCTCTTACAAACTTCAAAAACTGCCCCAAATAACGTCTGCAACTGGAGAACAGTGTTTGAAACAAGAGGCTCTGGCAGACATTTCAGATCCAAACTATAACACAAGAAAGGGGGCTTCAGAAGAAGGCAATATTACTGGCACCCTGAGTTTGTACTTCTAGCCTGAACACCTGCCAGTAAATGCATCCGTGTTAGTTAATCCATGCAGTCTCTGATATTTTATCATAGCAGTCATAACAAGCAGAACCACTTGTGTTTCATGTTCAAGCAAATTTATGCTTGCTTGCTGTTAGTGGATTGTATCCTGTCCCTCCTCCCAATTCATATGTTGAAGTCCTATGCCCAAGTTACTTAGAGGACTCTTAAAAGAGCCAATTAAGATTAAGTGACACGATGCTATCACTCATTCTCTTCTCTCCTCTCTCTCCCTCTCTTTCATCTGTCCTCTCTTCTTCTTTTCCTTCTTCTTCCCCTCCAACTCCTCTCTCTCTCTGGGAAGGAAGGACCCTGTGAAGACACAGTGAGAACCGTATAAGAAGGGAATTCTAAGGCAAAGCCTACCCCGTGGAGCTGCTGGCCCTTTATTGTGAGCTTCAGCATCCCAAACTGAGAAAACACATTTGCATTTCAGCCCCTATTCTCCAGTACTTTGCTGTATAAACCCCAGTAGAGCAATGCACTTTCTAACCAAGAACACATTCTAGGTACCCAGGTGGTTTCCACATGTCATTTTACAGAAAATTAGACATTCCAAAGTCTACATCCTAAGGAATAAAGACAGTCCATCTGCAAAGGCTTCCACGGTCCTGTTTACTCTTTATTGTCTTATGTTCTTCCTTCTTTGGATGTAATTTCAAAAGTAGTTACTCTACACCCTCTGCTCAGACAGTCTGGAAAGGGGAAGAGAAAGGTCTCTCTCTGTCTTGCTAGCTTTTCAGCTCAACATTTGGCTTTAAACTGTAACCTGAGACTCCAAAATTGCTGAGGCCCTTGACCTCCCCCACTAACTTAGCAGGACCTCAGAGGGGCAGCTCCATGCTTTGTTTCCTTTCATGTTTCAGAACATGGCCAAGACCAAGAAAATGAGTTGATGATTTCTGATGCCAGAGGCTCAGAGTTCAGACAGCTCTCCCTGATCACGGAGAATGGAGACAGACTCATATTTCTTACATCTGCTCCACGACCCTCTCTGCCACTAACTCTGCAGCAAAGCATGCTGGAGCAGTTACGGTGCTTAGAAGTGAGGAGACCGAGTTTATGTCACTTTGCCAACACTGTGGTTACCAAAACTAAAGGAAGGATCATCTCCAACTGCTTTCTTAGCCTCAAAACTATGAGGTTTAGTTGGGAAAGAGAAGATAATTCTACCTTCTTGTTAGAAAGTAAAAATGTAAAAATTGATCCCGTTCTTTAAAAATGTTTATACCTGGTACAATTCTTCTCAGATATTCATTAAAATATATGATCTATTTTATGCAGATAAAATAGAAGCATTAAATTAAGACACTTAAAACTGAGGCTGGAGAGATGGCTCAGGGGTAAAGAGCACTTGCCGCTCTTGCAGAAGACCAGGGTTCAGTTCTCAGCACCCACATGAAGGCTCACAACCACCTGTTACTCTAGGTCAAGGCATCTGGTGCCCTCTTTCTCACTCCCACAGGCACTGACCCATGTGGTGCATATACATACAAGCAGGCTTTATTCACCGAGTCATCTCACCAGCTCAGAATTTCTATGTTTTTTTAAAAAAACGAATGACTCTAGGAACAAAACAATAAGAAGATCTTTCAACGCATACATACGAAATGGTTTTTGAAGTTTTAGTTATGTGGACTCTATGGCATTGTTTGAATAAGTAATAATCTATTTTTAAATCAGTTTTAATTCAGAAAATGGACAACTCTTATATGCTGGATTTCAGTAATAATTAAAAATCATAACGATAGTAGAAAACCATCTTATGTCACCACACTATATAAAATCACAGTATCTGTCACCTTATTATCTTTTCTTATAGACCTGTTGCTGTACTATTATTTTCCTGATAAAATTTAAAATAATGTATTGAAAAGTGGATGTCAGCTTCTGTGAGAGTCACTCAATTATATGATTTTGTGATAATGCCTCTTACTTCGTGATAGTGATCTGAATCTATTATAATTGCACATAATGTGTTGAAGTATTGAGTCAGTGGTCAGTTGATCTGTGTGTGAAGGGCTAGACTAGGGCATCCATTAGAACAACCTTGGCTGAACAGGCCACTCCAAATAAGTTGTCTTGAGGTCATCTATTATTTTTTTACAACTAGAAATATCCAGGTGAGAAGACAGAACACACAGCACATTTAGAGGCTGAGGGACATTGTCCCACCTGTACAGACCCAGGGTCTCCCCCTCTTTCTGCTCTCCTCTCTCTAGCATTAGCTCTACCATGAGGCTGGCTTCCCTTATGATTTTAAATGGCTTTGTGGGTTCAAAGAACATCACTAATTTAGACAAAGCCAGAGTCAGGAAAAGGTCCTCTCTTCTTGGTTGTTCTGGAGGAACTGGAAACCACCTGCAGGGCCTCCTGGCAGATACCTGTTGTCACTTTCCTAACTAGTACCTTGTAATTTCTTACCCTGTAAAGAGTGTCATCAAGTCTTAGACCTCTTGGAACTCTCTGGTGATGGAGGTTGAGGCCTGCTTCCTAGTCTCCTGGAGGAAAGATGGAGACTATTGAGACTTGAATAAAAGTGGAGCTTTGAGTACAAGAAAGACTATAGAGACGCTGGGTTTGCTGCGGACATGGAGAATTTGGAGAGCAGGGAAGCTGCAACTAAGCAGTACTAAATAGATATATTTGAATCCTGCTCCCGACCATAAGGAGCAGATGGAATGATAAAAAACAATACAGAATAATAATCGGGATAGTTTATATCTGTAGCTAATGAATGGGAAGAGCCTGCAGATAAACATGCCTGGGAAAGTTTAGGCAAGATGTGAAACCTGAGAAAGAATTCGCATTCACATAGTGGGATAAAAAGAATTCCAGCTTTCCTGCCCTTTGCTGAGGCTCTAGCTGAGTTGTCTTGTCCCAGTGCTGCCCAGCAAGAATAGACATTGCCCTTTTTTGGCTTCAATAGATTCTCTGACTCATCCCCCTACTTCAGCCTTTGTAACGGAGACCGTAATGCTTCTCTATCAACATCCACCACCGCTGACCTAACAACCCCTGGAACCCTGTCCTGGGCCAGCAAGAGCTCAAGGCCCTGGCTCAGTGCCTTCCGCTTCATCTTCTAGGTTCAGCCCAGACCTGAAGACTCTCTTTCTATGCTACTGGGAAAGGCTGAAACTCTATCATCCTGACCTGTAGTTAAGTCACTTCAATCAATCTATCCTCCACCTCCACATCTGACAGATGAGTATATCATCTTACCTACATTATAACCCATAAGGGTTATCATGAGAATTAAAGAACAAAATCCATGAGAACTATTTTGAAAAGTATCTGGGTAATAAATGATCAATAATTACTTGTCACTGAAATTATTATTGTTTTTTTTTTTTTTTACTTTCTTATCTAAAGAGCTTGGGTTTGATTACAAACATAATTATGAATATTTTAATGCAGGTGATTTATGCAATAGTAGCCATAATTTGCATGCTGAACAGACCAGGAAGTGAAAGACTGGAGACAGAGAGAGCTAGAAAGAGAGAGAGAAATAAAAGATAGAATAATAAAAGTCCAGTCTTGTCAAAGGAAAAAATCACTAACACTGGGCTGGATGGCACAGGCCTGTCATCCTAGCACTCATGAGCCTGAGGCAACGTAGGCAGAGGGATTGTGAGTTCAGGTTCAGGGGAGAATACCTAGATTTGGTAATGAATAGAACTTGAAAAATGTGTAAGCATTTCAAACAAAAAACCCGAAGGAGTCGCAAACCTTTTCAAATATAATTGGTGGATTCAGGGAGAACGTGCAAAGTTGCATACCCAGAAGAACTGCCAGGCTCAGGTATTTTAAGTATTACTGCTCAGGGTTGGAGCTAAGAGCACCAGCTGCTCTTGCAAAGGACCTGGGTTTGATTCCCAGCACCCACATGGTGGCTAATAACCATCTGTAACTATACTTCCTGGGGTTCCGAATAACCTCTGAGGGCATTGCATGACATGGGTGAACGTCACGCCCTCTTCTGAACTCTGCTCAAATTGCATGACAGGTATACTTACACACATGTAGGCAACACACTCATACACATAAAATAAAAATCGTAGATAAAATATTTAAAAATTTTTATTGCTCATATTCTTAGTGTATGATTTGAGCCCCTCTTTTTTATTACTTATTTATTTGTTTATTTAGTAGGGGATTTACGCAGGAGCCAGGATGCTTGGATGGGAGTCAGAAACTCACCAGTTCCCTTCTATCCTGTGGGTCCTAGGGATTGAACTCATGTCATCGGACTTGGTGGCAATGTCTTTACCCACTGAATTATCTCACCAGTCCATATTTGATAATTTTTTTGTTTCACTTTCCATTGTCATATCTAATCACTTTACATCAAATCTTTGCCTCAATCTATGATCAAAGTAAGTTCCTTGTGGTGCTGGCTCCTGGGCTGTAATGGGCATTCAACTGCCAGGAAAGGAAGGCAACGTCAGAAGTTTAAAAAGCTGCAATGCATCCCAAATTGCCCTCATTGTAAAATTACAAGTGCACTGAGTTTTAGCAAATGTAATTAGGCCTGGAAATCCAATTAAAATACGGAAGACACTCTTTCTGCCTGAAGACTTTTCCCTCTATGTAAATCAGAGAGAAAACATGTGTAATTTATGAGAACGCTGATTAAATTACCCTTCAGCAAAAACCGCTCACAATCTTGCCTTTCCTCCCAATGCCAGAAAACTAAAAGATGTAAAGATCATGTAAGAACAGTTTTTCATAAACGACTTTAATAAAATAAAATTAAATAAAACTGGAGAGACAATCCTATGATGTCAGGCATCAACGGCCATGGTAATCTTTGGGAAAAGCATGCTGACTGAAAAACACAGACCCTATACCCAATGGGGTGAAAACAAGCATCTGTGCTGGAGATGGCTATTGGGACCACAGGGGGCAAACAGTGTGCATTCGGTCTCATTCACGTCCCAGCTATGCACATATGTTGGGAAAATGATGCCTGGATTTAGGGACACAGAAGCAGAAAGGAAGTCAAAGCAAGTGTCTAGGATCTCTCCAGACGACCACGCTGTCCCAGAAAGTCCCAGGGAGTCCCAGTCAGCTGGCAGGCCGTTTTCCCACTACTGACTGGGAATATGGCAGACAGGATGGCCACGGGGCCCAATAAATTGATACACAAACCACCAAAGCCCATGAGGTGGGAAGCATTTATGAGCAGAGGACAGGCTTCCCAGGATCAGACATAGGCTCCACCTTCAAGAAATTCCCTCACAGTTTTGTTCACTCAGGAGCAGATGCATGCAAAGGCCAACAAGGATGTGTGAAGGACTGAATGCCCATGTTCACCAAGACTGGCGTGTGGATGTCCTAACCTTCAGGAAACGGGCTTGAGGGGGCCTCTGGGAGGTGTTTAGGTCGTACGTGAGGGTTAGGCTACATGAATGGTGACGTGAACACACTGGAGTGCAGCGTCTTCATCTCTAGAGCTGTAGGAAACAAATGCTGCTTAAGCCACCCAGTCCATGATAATGTATTACAGTAGCAAGAATCAAGACAATCCGTAAGGTAAGTCACATGGGAAAGAAGATCCAAAGCAGAGTGACCGGTAGGAACTCCCAAGAGTGCCCTGCTGGCATCCTAAGCTTACAGAAGTTGAATCAGGAAGAAAACAGTTACTGTCCTTGGTGCAGGGAGGGGATCTTTGCAAATCGATAAGCCAGGTTTGAAAGCAGTTTTTATGACATGGGGGATTGCAAACTGAAGATCTGAAATTTGCTCTGGACTTTTTAGAGTTTGCACAGACTGTAGACTTCTACTAATTGTAAAAGTAAGACATGAACTCAAGAAAGCTGTTTAATATATTTGCACACAAATTTCCTCAATAGGGATGCAATAGCTCCCACTTAATTGTGTTATTCAGAGTTAAAAGATACAAAAGGGTCTTTTGCATATTACTTATTTTATTTCTTAAAACTGAATAGTACATATTGCTTGGCTCCGGACATTTTAGAGTTTGCACAAACTGTAGACTTCTACTAATTGTAAAAGTAAGACATGTTCATTGTTCAAATTTGGGGGAAAAAGCTGTCTGATCTTCTGAGAAAATTTTTATTAATCTTTTGGCTTTCTATTTTCCATGCATTTGTGTGTTTATGCACATGGAGTTTTTCTGACATTCTTCTTAACTCGGTATTTTTTACACTATGATCAGGGATGAGTGTCAGATACATCCCTCAAGGGAAGATGGGATTCTTTTTTGCTGCAGTACTCATGGTTATTTATAATAACATAAATTCTTCAAAAATATGATTGTAATGACAGCATAAATGCCTAGGTCATCATATATTTAATCATCTCTCCATCGTTGGGTATTTATTGATGTTAATAATTATTAATTTTGTTTATACATATGAGTGTATTGTTTGCATATATATGTACACCCATACTGGGCAATGCCTACAGAGGTCAGAAGAGGGAACTGAACTTGGGTCCTCTATAAGAGCAGTAAGTGCTCTTAAAAGATGAGCCTTCTCTCCAGCACCTGGGTATTTATTTTTAATAGATTAGAAAAGTTTTTTGGTTTATTTTTATTTGTTATTTGTATGAGTGTTTCGCTTACATGTATGTAAGCACCTATATGTACATTGCCCTTGGAGACCAAAAGAGGGAATTAAGTCTCCTGGAACTGGAGTTATGGATGGTTGTTAGCTGCCATGTGGGTGCTGGGAACTGAATGCAGGTCCTCTGCAAAAGCAGCCAGTGCCCTTACCTGCTGAGCCATCTCTCCAGCCCTCATTGGGTATTTATATTGTTCCTAATTTTCTTCCATGTATCATTATATAATACTAGATATTTTTCTATGTAAATTTAGTCCAGTATTTGAGGATTTCTTAAAGATATTTGCAACCGGTGGATTTTGTAGAAATGTGTATATAACGAAGACTTGTTAAGATAAAATTTAAAATTTCCTGTTAAATGTTTTGGAATTGGGTACATTCCATTAGTGGAAGCAGAGAATCAGCCTTTTAACCATCCTTGATTGTCACTATACATGTCATTGAAAAATCTTGGTTGATTGCATAAGCCAAACAGTTCCCTTACAGAAATGTTCACTTTACTTGATTATCAAGCATCTGACCAAATCCTGCACTGAGTTGGGACATTTATTTGGCTCTAATGATGAATTTTAGACATCTTGTCAACGTTTTCACTTATGAGCAGGGCTTCTATTTTGCCTTTGTATCCTATCCATATGTGGTTAATCCCTTGAACTCAGACTCCATATTGAATTTATCAACAAATACTCCATCTCAAAATATAAACAGAGTGTGGCTCTTTCTCAACTGGCACATGAATGATTTGACTGCATGATTCTCCTTATATTAGTTACTTTTCTATTTCTGTGATCAAATACCTGACAGAAACAAAGGAGGAAGGGTTTATTCTAGATCATAGCTCAGGGCACACAGTCCATCGTGGCAGGGAAGACATAGTAAGAGGATCTTGTGGCTATGGCAGCAAGAGGAAGAAGCAACTGGTTTTGGCAGTCAAGGAAGCAGATAACATAGACTGGAACTGAGCAGGGGTTTTAATCACTTCCTCCAGCTGAGTCTCCATCTTCTAAGTGGTCCACAATTACTCAAAACAGCTTTACGAGCTAGCAAGCATGTGTTCAAAGGCATGAGCCGTTGAAGACATTTTCCACTGAAACTTTAACCTTAACTTACACCTTTAATGACCTCTTCATCACCTCCTGTTTTCCTTCTACAACACCATCCCTGGGCTTGTTTCTGGATCTTTCAAACATGCCAAGTTCTGTTCAGGCTCCATGTCTTTGAACCTGCCATTTCCTCTTCCCAGAAAGTTCTTTCCAGGTCCTTTGGGAACTCCCAAAGAGACTTTTGGCCATGTGGTCAAATCAGTCCTCCAGTCGAGCCCAATCACTTCTGTATGCCATTAACTTGTTTTCTTAAAGGTGTGCTTTAAGTAACAATTGTATATGCAAGTATGAGTGTGTAGTTGTACTTATTTCTGGGCTATGACCATTTCTTTCTTTAACATAGCACTGTGAGTGAAGAAATTTCATATTTGATATGACAAATAAATAGCACTCAGCAAATATTTGTTAATATTTATGTGTAGGCTAATTGCATAATGTTTCTCATACACAAAGTGTTTAATAAATGGCTCCCATTGTTACTTTTGTCATGCTTTTATATTTTATTTATCCATCCTTGGATTGAAGACTTGCTTTTTCTCTCCTTTATTTTTGTATCCCCTATCTTTCTGCTTCTTGTCATTTTCCCCTTGTTCAACTCAGACAGGATAATACTGGCAAAAATGCTGTCTTAGGGTATATTTTAAATACTATGACAAGCAGAGCATGATGCTGTCCGTAGCCAGGAATCCTGGTCTTTAAAATTGGATGAAATTTGTGCACTCCAAGTAACCTGTGACAGTTTGGTTCAAGACATTTGTTTTGGACTGACCAAATGACAGCATGGCTAACTGCACCCATGACAAGCTGAGAGAGAGAATGACTACCTTCAGATGTGTTTGCAAACCTTTGTTTCACAACAGATTGCATAGGAAATCTAATATATGATGCCTTAGAATAGCTTTATGCTAAACACATATCACAGAATGTAAATAATATTAGAATGTGTTTTAATCCTTCCCTTCCTCCCTCTCTCCCTTCTTTCCTTCCTTCCCTTCTTTCTTTCTCTCTCTCTCTCTTTCTTTCTTTCTTTCTTTCTTTCTTTCTGCCTGTGTGTATGAGTGTGCCAAGGCTAGGGTAGGATAATGAGTGTCTTCTTTTATCCCTCTCTTTTATTACCTCACTGAACGAGAGGCTCACTGAATGGCCAGTGCTCTGTCAGAATCTATGTGTCTGCTTTTCAGTGTTGGGGTTACAAGTGTCTATGAACTTTCCCAGAAAAACCATGCATCCTCAAACTGGACTTTTTCTGTAAAGCTGATTAACTGATTAGAGCTCTGTTATTATGGAGAGTTTAGAATGTTGTGTGTCCAGAGCCCAATTACCATTTATCTCTGGCTATCTTTAGGCCCTAAATAGCCATCTCCTTGCCCACCTCTGTTTCTGTCTTAACATCCTGTTACTAATAGATAATAAAAACCTTTTGGAAGGTGTTAACTATCTAACAGACCACCAGTTTCCACCATCCAAAAGACTAGAATGTCATCAGAAAGCATCTGAGACCTACAGTAGAATTATCCCCTCTCCCAGCTTTGCTATGACTGGCCTACTGAATGTACCCATCAATGTATTTGTAGAATATGTCAATTTATGATTTTCTTTGTTCTGTTGCTATAAGAAGTTCATGAAATTGCTACCTCATTGGAACATGGTATATGTGAAAGCCAAATCTATGTTCCTGGATCATGGTCACTCATATTTGACTTTAGAATAAACCATCTCTTTTAGTTCTTTGAGGGGAGAGCTGTTTATTTTGTCAACACAAGCATGCAAAGCAATGCCTGACTTTTTTCTGTGGGTGCTTGGAATTCAAACTCAAGTCCTCATCTTCCAGAGTAAGCACTCTTACCCACTGAACCACCTCTCTATCCCTGGGTTTGGATTCTTAATAAGGACAAGCTGCAAATAAATTTAGAGCAAGAGAAATAATGTTCAAAAGTTAACAGTGCTTCTCTCACAGCAAAGTCTTTGGGGTTTGTGTTTGCAGAATGTAACAGTCACTGTTACAGCAGCCTCAGCTCTCCCTTTGTGGCAGGGTTACTCTGGTAGGTTACTTGTCAATGCTATAGGTATCTTTTGTATCCTAAGGATACAGTTGTTCAGAAGCTGATAGGTGGGGGATGCAACCACAAAGAGGGTTTTATAAGCAATAATTCTGGAGCATGCAGTAGCGCATGTGTTAGAAGGCAGAGGCAGTCTGCATATGGCAACCAGCTCTGCAGGTGCTGGTACTCCACTGGGCAGAGCTTTTTCTTCATTCCTGCTATCACCTGGCTTGTGGTTTCATAGATGACCTTGACAAAGTTATCTGCAACTCCAATTATAAGACAATCCAGGCATGCTATCAGTGTTATCATATCTCTTTAGCATCCCTCGACCCCTGCTCAGGATAAGGGATGTAGATGTCTGCAAATATGAACGGGAAAAACAGATCTCACAACATCTTCTCTAGACGATGACTGTAGACTGCTGACAAAGTAGTGAAAAACTGTGGGGTTCGGTCCTTGACTGTCTTAACCCCATGAGTCATGGAACTTGGTTCTACTTTAAGAAAAAAATGCACCCACAGAAGTCATCTGGATGGAACTTGATTAGACAATTCGATTTCACTGGCATATGCTCTATCCCTGGGCATTTGAAGATGGGAATTTTTTTATATTTTGCAAACGTGATGGATTTAAGCAAAAGAGACCTGACTTATGAGCTTTCAGATTATGAAATAGAATTCATTTGGCTATACTTTCTGTGGTGTTTTTGTTTTGGTTGGTTGGTTGGTTGACTTTAAACAATACAACCCTAGTCCTCTGGGATTTTTAAAATGACCAGAGACACTCCCAGCGTTTTCTCAGGGCCACTAAAAGGGTGTGGTATTGGAAGAATGATCCTACACTTGGAAATAAAGCCACAGTATCAACCCATGACCTTTTGATATTGTATGGGAGCATTGCTTTATGGTCTTTTGTTCTAAGGATTAATTATATGTATCAAAAAAAGCAACTGAGTTTGACTTTGATTGTTACTACTTGATTTGAACCATGTCCCCATGGGAAGTTGAATATTAGTTTGTAAAAATAATTCCAAAATGAGAGAGACAAGGATCTTTACTTCATACTAAGAGATCTCCCGTTGCATAATGAGTGGTGGAGATCCAGAGAAGTGAAACTGAGGCAGTTTATTGCATAGACTTGCAAAGTGGGGTGTCAGCCTAGTGTGGAAGGAGTGCCCACTGAGGGCAGAGAACAGTTTGCAACCCTGAAGGTGTGACCTTTCTTCCTTCCTTTTGTTAATGAATAAGGTGCGTGAACGCCCAATCTAGGTCTTACTTTTCTTACTCCATCTCTTACATTTCTCTTTTCCTCACAAAAACTATGCACAGGTTCATTTCCATGTATTACATGCTATTTTTTTTTAATTTATCAAATACATGACCATGCAGGCAAGCTAGGCTGTTATTTCTCTCTTCTAAATTTCTAGTTCGGGTGTGGGTAGCTTAGCAGAGTCTGGGTGGGGGAGAATAGCTAGACTTGCAGATATTAGCAGGCTCTAGTGTTTTCTGCTCCTTTGCAGCTGTACCTAAGCCAGCTGAAGGCATCTTGAAAAGGAACCATCAGATTTCATTTCTAATACAAAAGTTATCATTTCATCACCCTGTTAGATTCTGTATTATTCTTTTAATTTAAAAAATTGTTTAAAATTTTATGTGTATTGCCTGCATGTATGTAAGTACACCTGTGTGCTGGAATGCCCAAGGAGGTCAGAAGAGGGTGTTGGGTACCCTGAAACTGGAGTGACTGTTAGCTGCCATGAGGATGCTGAGAACTGAACCCCCGTCCTCTGCAAGAGCACTCAGTGCTCTTATTCGCTGAGTCATCTCTCCAGCCCCAACTCAACATTATTTTATACTATTCAATTCAGTACTTTTGAGCTGACCTATTCTAACAATATTTATTCCTTAGATTATTTTTTGAACCACATTCAGCATTCTACTGGTCCCTCATTAATTAATGCAATGAAGACAATTCTTGACAGACATTCAATCTATTTTTATGGGTATAGTTTTTTTTAACTTTCAAAAATATTTTATTTGGGGGCCTGGAGAAACGACTCAATGGTTACGAGTACTGACTGCTCTCTCAAAGGACACAGGTTCAATTCCCAGCACCCACATGGATGCTAACAACAGCCTATAACTCCAGTTCCAGGGGATCCAACGTCGTCTTCTGACCTCCAAGGGCATTGCATGACACAGGTGCACTTATACACGTACAGGCAATACACTCATACACATAAAATAAAAATAATAAATGTTTTTGAAAAATTATTTTTATTATCATTACTTAAAAAATAGCACGATTACATTGCAAAGCTTTGTATAGGTTGGAGAATTTGGAAGGGAAATGACTACCAAACTCACATTATAGCAACAGTGAGAAATTTCACAGTATTGTTGAATCTTGGTAGTACAGTTTTGTCAGTAAATAATACTTAAAAATCATCCTGGGCATCCCAGCCTTGACAATAAATTTTCAAAAACATTTATTATTTTTGTTTTATGTGTATGAGTGTATTGCCTGTACGTGTGTAAGTGCACCTTTCCCATTTTCAGGCAGCAAGAGGTTTTCCATCATCTTTCTGTTACTCTTCTATAGCCCAGTGTACCCTCACATGTGCCCTACAGAAAATGTAAAACACCAAACTGAACTTCTGGAGATAAAAGTCACAGTCTGGGAAGTTAAAAAAATTAAAATTCTTTACAGATATAACTTTCAAACTAAATATATGTAATTGTATTTTAGAATGCAAATTCACAATTCTTTATGTTTTAACTTTGACAAGATGAGTAATGTATGTGCTGGTTTTAAGAATGAATCGTAGAGCAGAGGTTGTCTGACTATGGCAGGCAACAGACTCCAGACACTGGGGTTCCCTTCCTTTACAGAAGGACTCTCAGCAGGTTCCCGAAGCTCCCAAGGAACTCCTGCTGTGGGACCTCCAGGAAACTGAGAAGAAGGTGGGACTGAGTTTGAGGGACAAGAGCCAACTTGGAATTCAAGGACAGACTCAGAATTCAAAAGGGGCTTGGGAAACTTGAGCATTTGGTTGAAATAAACCCCAAGGAGCTCATAAAAGAACTATATTTGAGGCTTTGTAGTACCAGTTGCTAAGCATTTGATTCCTTGGCTCTCTATTCCCAAATATGCAAATCTATCTGAAGCTAATAAAAATCGTGGAAAGAAATTTTGCACAGAAATGTTAGTGATAATGTTGTTAAGAATAATGGAAAATTGAAAGCCATCAAAATGTTGATGATATGGGAATGATTAAGTAATTGTAGTACATGCAATCCATGGATTTCTTTTACTAGCAAATGTTAACACATGTGTATTGTGACATAGCACATCATACCAAGTATGGGTTACACATGTGTGGAAATTTTTGGATTCCTATCAAATGAACAACTGGCTTGCCATTACCCATACCTAAATATGAGCTGTTACTGGAACTGAATGAATCCCCTTCACAGATCCGTTAAAACTAAAAAGTGATCTTAGCCCCCTAAAGTAGCAATTATATGTTTTCTATGATAATTGCTTAAAAATTATTCTTGTTCTAGCTTTTACACACACACACTCACACACACACACATATATATATATATATATATATATATATATATATATCCCTGAACATGGTAGCTTTGCCATTGGAACTTTATGTAAATAGAATTCAGTATGTGTGGCTTCTTTTGCTCACCATGATGTTTTCCGGTTTTTAAAGAAAATTGAGACATAATATATGAAATTCTCCCCATTTAAAGCATACAATCAATGAGATTTTAGAATGTCTCTGCTCATAGCACAGGGGCCTTGTAGATTGTTTCCATCTTTAGACGATTAGAAATGATGTTGTTTGAATATTTGTGCATGGTTTTTTACTTATGCATGTTTATACTTCTCTTAGATATATTCTAGAATTGCTAGATCATATGTAACTCTATGTTTAACCATTTGAGAAATGTAAAAATATTTTTCAAATTAACCACATTGTTTTGTATTCTCATCAGCAATGTGTGAATAGTTCTAACCTCTCAACATCTGACTATGGCCCACTGTTCTGATTAGAACTATGCCTGTGGGTATGAAGCAGTAACTCATCACAGTTTTTGATTTGCATTTCCCTAATGATTAGTAATGAATACATCTACAATGTTTGTTGTTATTCCTCTCAGCACTTGAAAACTGTTCTGTCCTCCTGTTTTCAACCTTCCATAGTTTTTGATGAGGTACTGGCCGCTAGGTTTTTTTTTTGTTTTGTTTTTGGTTTTTGTTTTGAGATAAGGTCTCTCTCTGCAGCCCAGGCTGGCCTAGAATTTAGGACACTCTGAAGTTGCCATGATCTTCCTGCCTCAGCCTCTGAGTGCTGGGACTGCAGGCATGTCTCACCACACCCAGCCTGGGCTGCTAATCTCATTAAGGATGGCTCCTACAACATATACAAGGGCAGCATCTTTGTGCATGTTAGAAGAAAACATCTGACATTTTGGTTATAACATAAGTAGATGTAGGTTTCTTTCAAGGTATTCCATTTGCAATCTGCTAGAGGCATCTTCAATGTGAAGGTAAATGGTTTTCCATTGATTTTGTTAACTTTTCAGGTCTGCCTTCCTCTCGCTCCTCCCAGGATGCCAACAGCATTAGTTAGCACACTTACCGGTCCCCAGAGGGCTCTAAAGTTCTGCTTGTAGTTTTGTTCTCTCTTTCTGATCAATAGGCCTCTCTCACGTTTGCTAATTCTTCTTTCTGCTTGCTTAGATATGGTGCTGAGTACTTCCAATACATTTTCCATTTCAGTTATTACTCTTTCAAACTCAAAATTTTTGGTTTGGTTTCTACTTCTTTTTTTGGTGGTTTTTGAATCTCTGTTGATTGTCTTTTCTTGGCAACATATCATTTTGATTTATTAGCTCTTTAGGCATAATTCTCACCAGAGTTTGTGGATTGTTTTAATTAATGGACTTCATTATTTTTCACAGAAAAACTGGATGGAGGGTACAGAGTGTGTCACATTCACAGAGCAGACATGTCTATCTGTGTGTTTGTGTGTGTGTGTGTGTGTGTGTGTGTTTGCTCATGTGCGTGGATGTCGGTGTGCACAACTTTCAGGTATCTGTCCTTGCCTTTCGACCTTGTTTGAACCAGTCTCTTGGCCCCTGTGTTAGCCAGGCTTTAACTGGTCTTCAGGTTCCTGGCGATTCTCCTGACTCAGTCTTCCATTTTCTTATTGGCATGTGGGGATTATAGATGTTTGCACTATGGTCTTTGGCTTCATGTGTGTTCTGGGCGGTATCTGAACTCAGGCCATTAAACCTGAACAGCAAGCTTTTTTCCCAATGAACCATTTGCCCAGCCTACAACATGTATATTTTTAGTGAAGTTCAACTCATTATTTCTATCATGGACCATGTTTTTGGTGTTCTTTAGTTTTGAACATATTTTAAATAATTCACTTAAAGTCTTTGTTTTGTAAACTGAACATCTGGGCTTTCTCAGGAAATGTTTCTCCTGTGTGACTCATACTTTCTTATTTCTTTGCACAGTACATAGTGGGGTTTTGTTGTTGAAAACTGGACATTTTACATTTATAATGATATACATAATATAAGAATATACTATTCTCTCCTCTCTCATCACTACTGCTGTTGGCTGTTTTTGATGTTGATTTTTTTCAATGACTTAACTTGAATTAATTCTATAAAAGTCTCTATTTGTGCTATATAAGACCCTTGACGTCTGTTTAATTTAGTGACCAAGTAATCCAGGCAGAGATTCCATGAAGTTTATGGAATCTACAAATTTCCTTGTATTTACCATGAACTTTGTGTGGGACACTGTCACATCTAACCATATTCTTTTTCAACATCTTTTATTTATTATTTTTATTTTATATATATGAGGTTTTTGTCTGTATGTATGTAAGTACATCCATGCTGTGCAATTCCTGCAAAGGCCAGAAGCCATTTAGGTGCTGAGAACAGAACCCAGGTCCTCTGGGAGAACAGCCTGTGTTCTAGTCACTTTCTCTACAACTCTGTCTCACCTTCTTCCTACTTCTTCAGAGTCTCAGGGTTGGTCAGACATGAGAGCTTAAGACCTTCTTAGATCTTCCCAGAACTTACATGTGACCCTGAACTTATGCCTGTCTGCATACATGTGTGTGACCTTGGTTAGGAACCCAGTCATTCACTTCTATAAATATTTTGTCATGAGAACTTAAGTCACTATGGAAGACTATGGAAGCTGATAAAATGTCTACTTTGGAATCCTGTAGCTCACCCTAGGAGTCAGGTCAATGGCTTGAGTCTACTGTTGTAAAGTTCATTTGAACCTTAATCATATTTATAAAAGAGGAGGAATAAGACTCACCACACAGTAGTGATGTTTAACTGAAATATTTGTAAAAGCAGAAAAAGGTAGACTAACATAATGGCTTATAAGGATGACCTAAAAAACGCCCATGAATCTGGGGCCCAAGACAATGTAGGCACCAGGAAGCAGCTGTGTCTACTCTTCCTGGTGTCTACCTCACAAGGCCCAGGTTTAATTGGCTTCGGATGTGTCTGTGGCTGGTAGAGTTTCTGAAAAGCTCCCCAGGTGGCTCTCTCATGTAGTCGGATAGCATCACCCTGTTAAGAATAGTTAAAAGAGAAGAAAAGTTCAAAATGATGCCTTTCAGATCTCTGTTTATCTCCATGGCTGCAGCCGACAGCTTGAATTTCGCTTCCAGAAGGCTTAAAAAAAGAAACAAAATCAGTGAATGTGTGAAAATGGTTCTTGAAATAACTCTTGGAGATGCTTGAATCAACACAAGAGAGAATATAGATGAAAAGACCAGCATGATTCTCCCACTGTTCCGGTGTGCTCTGCTGAAAATGAAGTCATCACCTAACCTAGATTCAGCTTTTTGAATCCCTTTCAGGATTATATTTCCTGTAGCGATTTCTTCTGCTTTTGTTAAAAACTTCAGCAGCAACACATGTGCAGTTGTGTTTCAGTCATGTAAAGGAGGACCCTGTTTGTCAATCGCCGAACTTTTGTCATTTGCGCCCTACACACAGAAGGTCTTTTTGCTTGTGCCTCCACCCGGTGAATCCCAGATAGCTCTTTGTTCTTTTTGTCCTTTGACTCTTTCTGACTCATCCCCACAGTGTCCTGACCTTCAGTTGTAACCTCATAGCTACTGGAGTGAATTGCAGGCTCAATGATTCTTCCTCATTATTTCCTTGCTTTCTACAGTATCAAAGCACGAAGCCTGTGCATGCTACTGACCCCACACAGGGGTCTTCTTCCCTTCTGACCTTGTTATCAGTGAATGGAGAGGGAGACAGTCTTCCTCAACACTTTTTATAAACCAGTAAAAAGTCACACACAGCAGCTATAGCTAGTCCTCAGGGGACGGGTCTCAAGCTCAAAAACTAAAATCTGGAGAGACCTACAACTCTACTTAGGATGACTGAAGAACAAACAGTGTTAAGGAGAAAAGACCTTTACGTGGTCGGGGTGAATCTAGAGGCTCATAAAGGTGGTACCTTTCAGTAGCAAAGTCATCTTCCTTGATCCTGTCTTTTCTCTTAAAATAATTTTTGCTTGATCTTGACATTGTATGTTGGCATTATCTTTTATTTAGCTTATTTTATATTTTCTATTTATATTTGTTCTAATAGTTTTTCAATTCCTTTATTTTCTAAAAGCTCTACCTTTTAAAATGTTGTCTTTGGGACTGGAGAGATTGCTCAGTGGTTAACAGCACTGGCTGCTTTTTCAGAGAACTGAGATTCTGTCACTAGCACCGATATGGCAACTAACAATCATCCTAACTCTAGTTACAAGGGATCTGTTGCCTTCTTCTGACTTCCAGAGACATTGTAGGAAATAGGTGCACTTACATACATGCAGACAATACATCTAAAATAAAAAATAATAAATTTTAAAAACTTATCTTTTTGAAAACTTGTCAAAATTAATTAACTTAATTATTTTTTTGTGAAAAAATTCTCATGTATTCTAGGCTGGTCTTGAACTTGCTATGTAGTTTAAGATTACCTTGAACTTCTGGTCTTCCTGTTTCCAATCCTGAATGCTGGGATTCCAAACATATCACTATTGCAGACCTAGAGTGGAGGAGAAAGAGACCCCAAAGGCTAAAAACAAAACAGGAAGCAATTTATTGTACCAGCAGAGTGCCCCCGAGAGATGGTTCTCCAAAGCAGAGCTCTGAACAAGGAAAGCTTGATTTTTTTATACCTCAGTTCAGTGTTTTTGTCTTCTACATGCAGGAGTCACATATATCTTGATTGGGTTTGTGTTACAAACAGGTAGAACTGTGGTGCACTTGGGCACAGATCGTTTCTTTTTCGTTGTTCTGGAAATTCCTGCCACATCACCGTGATCAGTTTGTGCGGTGCTGGGGACCAAACCCAAGGCTTTGTGCGCTCTTCCATCTGAACCACATTCCTTAGTTGAATGTGTCAAAATTAACTTAAAATTTTCTTTCCTCGAAACTCCTTTTATTCTCTGTTTGTACTCTTATGTCCCCAAATATCGGGGAGTGTGATTGGAGTTACATAAAACTGATCATAGCTGGGTGCAGTAACACATACCTTTAATCCCAGCATTCGGGAGGCAGAGGCAGGTGGATCTCTGAGAGACTGAGGCCAGCCTGGTCTACAACATGAGTTCCAGGCCAGCTGGGGCTAAAGGGAGACCCTGTCTCAAGAAGACAAAAACAAACCATCAAATAAATAAATAAAACTGATAAATCCCTGTTTTAATGGGAGAATAAAATTTGATGAAGGTGTTGACTCTCATCATCTATGAATACCATGTCTTTCTATGTCTGTATCAAATCTTATGTCCATGGGAAGAGCTTAATTTTTTCTAAGTCTTTGATTACTATTTCTATGGAATTTATCCTACATTATTTTTTTTTATGTGTATAAGTGTTTTGCTTGCATGTATGTAAGTGCACCTGTGTCACACAGTACCTGCAGAGACCATACAACGGTGTCATGGTATTCTTTTGGAACTGGAGTTGTGGACAGTTGTTAGCTACCATATGGGTGCTGGGAACTGAACCCAGGTTCTCTGCAAGAGGAGCCAGTGCTCTTAACTGCTGAACTAACTCTCCAGCCCCCAATTTGTCTTTTACATATAAGATTTTGTCTTCCATTTTACTCTTTTATTTTTTGTCTCTTTTCTTTTTTCTCTTTGAGACAGTGTCAACTATATAGCACAAGATGGTGGTTTGTTAATCACTATGTAGACTGTCCTCAAAATTGCAGTGACCCTCCTTCCTCAGCCTCCTGAGTTCTGGGATCACATGACTTACATTTGGTTTTGTGAACTGGGCCCAAAGATTCTGACTGCAGTTCTGGGCTTCCAGCCAAGGCCACTGCAGAGGGTTTAAAGAAGGATTATGGAGGATGTTCTTTGTGTTGCAGTCTGAATGCAAGTGCCACAGATCCAAGACGAGGGAGGCCTAGTCCTGAACCTAGATGGAGGCAGGACCCAGAACACCTACCAAATGGAAGGGAAAATTCCCAGGAAGGACTCTAGCTGGGTTGGCCAAGACTCCAATCCCATCTCCTTCCCCAGGCTATCCAATAACATGGGGCCTGGTGATCTCAAGAAAGGGGCCAACTGTTTCAATAGTCGAGGAAGAATCCATGCAGTCTCCTGCTGAGAAAACCCTGGCACAGCTCTGAGTCAAGGCTTACTGTAGAGCAGAATATGGAGATGACAGAGGCTCTCCAGGATGTCAGTATGAGGAGAGACATGCACACAGGAAAGGTTTTGATTTAATTTCTCAGAAAGAGATATCAAATCAAGGGGGTGGGGAGGTAGTCAGGGGGGTAAAGTACTTGCATTGCAAGAATGAGAATGAGAGTTTGATTCCCAGAATCCTGACAGAAAGTTGTATGGTGATGCCTACCTGAAATGTCGGTGCTGAGGAGGCAGACGGGCTGATCTGTGGAGTTCACTGACCAGCCAGCCACCCATGGTAAATGAGCTTCAAGCCAGGAGGAGACCATGTCTCAGATAAAGGTAGGCAGTATCCGGGCCCAGCACCCAATGTTATCCTCTGGCTTCTAGGTACACCCATGCATGTGAACCTATACGCATCCGCATCCATACACACGTGAACACGCACACACACACTGGAAAGTCAAATCAAGACATTTTATTTCACTGTGAATTACTCCTTTATTTTGCAGTGCAAGGGACTGACCTTAAAAACGTATGCATGTTAAATATGTGTTCTACTACTGAACTACCCCACAGCCATGATTTAAAAAAGAACTTAAAAATTGCTTTATTTCTCTTGGGGATATGTCAAGTGTCCCCAAAAAGATTTATGACAACCGTTCCACATTTGAATTATTTCCCTTCTCAATATAAGTGAATTCACCATGTATTATTTAATATATCTTCATATTTGTTTTAAATATACATATGTTCAACCTAAATTTATTTTTGCTACTTGATTTAAAAAATTCTTTTTTTCAATAACTTAAATATAGATTTATGGTTTTGTCTCAGCTCATGGGTTTTGTCTCTTACTGAAAAGCTTCAATCCATTTATATCCATTTACAGTTGTTTCTCTGCTATTTTTTTTTAAGGGTGGCTGTGTCTGTATGTGGGTTCTAGATATCAAATTTACTCAGTTACACTAAATTTTGTAGAGAAAAAAAATCAACATTTTTGGTTTTTAATTCATTCTTCCTATGGTCCTCTACTTCCACTACGTTGTTAGAGGCAGGCAAGGGGTTTAATAAATGTGTTTTTTCATTTCTTTCAGTTAATTTTTCAGGTTCCATTTCCATTTTCTCCTTACTAAGAAGAATCTGATTGTATAAATATGAGAGCGAAAGTTTCAGGTGGAACATCTCTGACATATGGAGCATCCTCTGACAGGTGGAGGTAGACATCCTCTACAGGTGGGACATCCTTTACAGGTGGGACATCTCTGACAGGTGGGATATCCTCTGACTGAGGTTTTGGTTGCTGGGCACTAGGAGAAGGTCTCTTTAGACTGTTCTCTGTCAGGATGGAACAGTCTGCCAATCCTCGATACTAAAGCAAGTGTTTGGGTGGGTTTCAACCTCTCTTACATTCAGCTAGTTAGTGAGACAAGATGGCTGCCCTAGGACTATGATGAAGGCTGGGCATATAATTCCCTGCCCAGGACGGAGATTGACCATGATTTCTATCATATATACACCCAGATTAGTTATTGTCTAGCTGTCTCCTCTGAAAGAAACATTTCCTCCTGGAGTGGGGAGAGAAGCTTAGAAGACTGAGGAAATAAACAAAACTTGTAGCTCAGTCAGCTCCTAGACTTAGAAGATTCCCAATTACTAGGGAAAGGAGACTCTCAGAATGGCCAAGCAGCTTGCCAGGCAGCTCTGGGAGGCAGCTCTGGGGGCGGTCATTGCTCACACTTGGGCGGGTTCTTAGGTGATACAGCTGCCTTTGAATCACACACGCTCCTGTCCATAGCCCCTCCCCCCATACTTTTGCCAGTAACTCATCACTTACACTCCTGTAAGTCACCCCAATAAACTCACTGGTTCACTAGGACAGACTTGAATGGAATCATTTCATTGGTCTGTAGTTGGTACAAGATCTGGGATAAATAGATGGCTGTTCAGCCCCAGGAAATGGCTCACAGCACTAATGAAGGTGGGTACTGAATGTCCTACAGAGCTATGTGGGAACTGAGTTCTCTCGCAGAGGGATTAGCAGCACTTGCTTTGTCTGAGGAAGACTGCCTGGCAGGGGGACCTTGCCTCTGGCCACAGAGTGGGAGGAGAACTTGATAAAATACTGGAGGCTCTCCCAGCAGTGTTTGGGGGTTTGGGCTTTGTGCTAAGTTCACATAATGTTCCCTAACACCACAGCTTCTGGATCCCGGTGGCAGCATCGGGGGCTAGTTCACATGGATCCTTCTTGTTCCTTTGAGCACCACCACCTGTGGGCTCTGCTCTACTAGCCCATCAAGTTTAAGATAAACTCAAAGCAAATGAGAGTCTTCAAGGAGCTCAGCATGGTGGTGGGACATTACTCTCCACTCCTCCAAGGCACCCTTCTGTGTAAGTGAGGCCGGACTGGTCCAGCAGCCTTCTTTCCCAGAAAGATGACTCAGGGAAGATGTGGCAGGTGTCTGATGGATTTCTCCCCTGAAAGAAGAAGAGGTTTGTGTTTCCTCTTCCTACTTGGTTCAGGGGCTTATCTTTAGAATTATAACATCAGATTGATTATTAGTGACATTTAAAATTATATAAACATTAGACATTTTTAAAAGATTAAGTTGTATTTCTTGGAAAACCCAGGCTTTCTTTATTACAAATATTTCATTAACATGTACTAATGGCTCATTTCCACATGGGCATACTTACAGCACACAGACCAATCCCAGCCTTGCCTCTTCTAACCTTTATATTATTGACTCAAAAATCCTGCTCCACCAGCTGAATACGTATTCCCTTTCTTTTCCTCTACAAGAATCCTAAACCCCCATAGTAAAAGAGAAAGTCTCACAAAGAGAAACTCAATAGGAAGACAGATAGACACTCACCTATTTAAGTGCTGCTATGCAGGGTACATTCTCACCGTACGAGCCGCACAGCACATCCAGCAGGGTGCACCTAGTTCTTACTACGGCTGTGTCTGTGAAGCAGAAACAGAAAGGGACGCGGGCCACTCATTTTTAACCCGGTTTGGCATTATCTTATTGGAATATTTTTTCAAGGTCCTGCTTACCTCTTCAATAGGCATCATCATTTCAACTGTAAACATTTAGATTGAGTTGGGCTATATTTTCCGTTTTGAATGTAGTCTTGCGGCTCCCCAGCTTGCGATTGCCACTCTGCGCTTTCTTCCGGTTTGTCTTTGGATTCATGGTGTTTATTTTTGTTGTGTCTAGTCATTGCTTGCTTTACATGCACTTCACATTATTTGGGAAAACTTAGGGATGAGATGACTCTGTGTGTGTGTGTGTGTGTGTGTGTGTGTGTGTGTGTGTGTTGTTTGACATTTTCCAGAATGGACCTCGTATACTTGGAGCACAGCATAAAAAAGCTTGGCTGACAAAGGAAGAAGCCAGCAGAGTCAGCTGCCCCTCCTAACCAACCAGTGACTTGAGTTGTATGTGAGGAAGAAGCTGGGAAAGAGATGGGCAGGGCTCGCAGGGTTGCCATCTTGGGCAGCTTGGCAGCGGATTGGCGTCTGGCAGAAATGCAAAATTCTAGGCATAGTCTCAGTAGGAGGATTCTGTCCCCCCCCCCGCCCCCCCCCGCATAGTTGCTCTGTAAGTAAGACCAAATCAACTCTGGTTTCCAAAACTGTAATTTGGCGAAATCATACATCATTCATTTTGTTGTTCCGAACCTAGAGGGGTGGGTGGAGCGGAACACCGCCAGGGCCTCACTCGTTAAGACCTGCGCTCGTGCGCATATGCGCAGGTGTCCTTCCCATCACTTTCACCATACTTTTGAGACAGGGACTTTCACTGAACCTGCAGCTTGCTGATTTGGCTAGGCCCACCTGGCTTTTCAGTGGGTGCTGGAGATTTAACTTAGGTCTTCATGCTTGAGCAGCAAGCACTTTACTGATGAAGTCATCTCCTTGCTGTGGTGGGGGTTGGGCTTGAGAGTTTGGGAGTTGGGGGTGGGAGGAAGATTATATATATATATATATATATATCCATATATGTATATATCTTCAAAGGACTTTTCTTAATTGCCAGCAGGAAAAGAAATCCATCACATGAAGCACACACGTGTCATTTGGACCTAAAGGTTCCATGTTATGGTAATTTGAGGGGACATGTATTTGTTTCCTAATCACATTTGATAATATGTTTTTTGTCTTTTAACCTTTAGCACTTGATTTTCAGAATCAGGACGATCCGTTTAATCCTGCATTTCTCAGAAGTCTTTCAACAACCTATTTTTTTTTTTTTCTAATTTTTGTAGCTCAGACTGGAGTAGACTCTGTGCTAGCTCACAACGGGAGGTGCCTATTCAGGAAAGCGGGGGGGGGCATGCTGAATTCCAGGGGGCAGCAGGGCCGTGTTAGGTATGCACCAGCATCTCTGCCACTGTCTGAAGGATGCTCTGTCTTCAAGGGCAGTGATAAACAACCCCATTCACAAGTTCCCCAAGCATCCTCCTGAAAATAAGAGCCCTGCTAGCCTCTAAGACAACATCTCACACCTCCCGTCTAGCATGAAGGTGCCATTCATTACAGAGATTCATGCTTCAACTTCTAACAAGAGAAATACATTTATATAACATGTCCAATGCTCAGTTTGAGTGTCCTGAATAATGTAGGCTTGGAACCAAGCTTTCTGAATTCAGGTCTGCTTTGCATAAAAGACAAGTAGGGAAGTTAATGGTGAGGGCTGAGACTAATCTCCTGTTCCTCAAATCTAACATGCAAATGTCCTTCAGCTTCTAGCATTTGGGAAAACTGGCTGCCTGCATCTTTCAGTCAGGGTAGGCCAAAGCTGACTTGAAAACTTCTCTTCTTAGTGGCTCTAGAGAGTAGCAACATGATTTGTAATGGAAGGCATCTTGGAATGCATGAATGAAATGCATGCTGTGATATAATCCTTCTTGAATGGGTCCTTTGTGGTAAATATTATGATTATCAGGGAGACTTGTCTCATTCTTCACCGTTCCCAGATAAGTAACTAACTAAAAGCATAACCACTTAATAAAGACTTGGTTTTTCAATTAGATTTTAGTTCTGAAAGTTACAGCCTCTGGTCTATATGGGTTTACAATGTTATTTTTAAAATGAAAAATATTTTTAAAATGTTTCAAAATACGTATTTTAAAATAACATTTATCTACTTGTGTAGGGGATGTATATGCACCACAGTGTCTCTATGAAGATCAGAGGAAAACTTGTCAGAGTCAGTTCTCTCCTTCCACTTAAATGAGTCCCAGGGCTCAAGCTCAGGTGGTGATGGCAGCAAATGCTTTTGCCTCCTGAACCATCTGACTGGCCTCTAAAAATGTCCTTAAAATTCATATATATATTTGTTGCCTTAAACAAAGCAAACTGGAAAACAAAGAAATACAAAGGCAGGAAGCTCAAACCTCAGTGTTTGGCTTATTGCCTTCTATAAGTTGGATGTGGATGCATTTATTCTCTGTCTCTGATGTGATAAAAATAGTTCCAGATTGGACCTGTTATTGTACTAGAGTGATGAATGTAGCATGTTGTTTCTGCAAAAAGACAAAAATGGCAATGAACTCATATCCATTAATAAAGAGTGATTCCATTCCTAAGCTCACAGTGGAAGACTGTAGGAATCATTTAAGTGGGCACATTTAAGAGGGCCACTAGAAGGGAAGGCCAGCTCCATGTTCTCAAATGGAGCCGGTTCCTCTCTGCTGCTTTGGTTTTCAGATGAGCTCATTCACCCAGTGCTTCTTAAAGAGCTTAACCATCAGATGGAGGAGAGTGCTGTCAAGAATTCAGTGAATTTTAGTCATTGCAAGAAAGAAAAAAGTGAGGAGGAAGAAAAGGCACTCATTAACAAATGAGTAATGAAGAGCTAGAGCACATTTGCTTTAGTAAGCAGAAAGGATGTGTAGGCAGGATGTTTGTGTTTGAATCATAAGCTAATACTAATAATCCTCAGTAGTCCTGAGCACTCTGTGTTTCCCTTTAAGCTTTTCACCGGCTTCTGTTCTTACTGCAGTATCTCTAGGGACGGACAGCTCGCATCCATGTGGGCCCTTGCTTTGGCTCAAGGAGTTGAAAATTAAGAAATTAATTGCTGTTCTCCCATTTGTTTTATTTATCAAAGATTTAAAAGCATTTCAGTAAATTTAAATTTTCAAATTTTATCTTTTTAAACCGAGACATAAAACCCAAATAATTGTGCTATCATTTCTTTACCACAAAATGGTTAAAACTCTTTCTTCTAGGTCTTTGAATTACAGGGTGTATTGCTGTCACATCCTGGGCCACACCCCACTGGAAGTCCTTGCATTCACCTGACTGCAATGGAATTCCCATTGATCCCCTTTTGCAGCTGTGTGTGTCGCAATGTCCCTCCATCTGCATTTTAGAACTGGCCACTAGACACTTCACTGTTCAAGGCAGTGACTCTCCTCAGCAATCCTAGCTCCTTTGCAAAAGCAGCCAGTGCTCTTAGCAGCTGAGCAGCTGAGCCATCTCTCCAGGCCCCTAAAAGAAAAAATTTACAACGTTTAGTTGAAATATTTCTTACTCCTTTTTGTCTACTTGTTTGTTTTTGAGATGGGGTGTCTCTGTAGCTCCTGTAGTTCCAGCTGGCCTGGAGCTATGTAGAGATCATAGAGATCCACCTCCTCTGCCTCTGGAGCGCTGGGATAAAAGGACTATGTCACCACACCCAGCTGAGACATTTTATATTCTTTAAAATGTTGTGAAGTGGAGCTGATGGGAGCTCAGGGGGTAAGGTGCTTCCTGTGTAAGCATGAGGACCTGAGACCCGAGTTCAATCCCCAGAACCTACATAAAAAGGCAGATGTGCAGGTGCCTGTAATCGCAGTGCTGGGGAGGTGGAGACGGGACAGTCCTGGAGCTTGCTGCACAGTCAGCCTAGCCTGATTAGTGAACCAGTCAGAGAGAATTTGTCTCAAACACCAAGGTGTACTACTGGTTCCAAGGAAGGACAGTTGAGACTGACCTCTGGCCTCTGACATGCATGCACATGGCACACAGATGTACATGCACTGGCGTACACAAGTGCACTTGCACCGATGAGTACACATGCACACATATGCACACATCAAAGTTATGTGCGTTAAGCAGATGGACCACAGCAGCACATTTGGGTTGGGCAGTGAGTCCTGTGGTGGGGTGAGATGCTTCACTACAGCTATGGCTCTGTCACCTTTAATCTATATGCTTAAAATTCTTGACCTAGAATCCAATATCATTTTAATTTGTTCATGGCTGTCTGCTGTGATCCTGTTTCTGACTCTGCCACCACTCAGCTGTTTTTATGCAAAGTTTTTTCAGCTCTGTCTCTTTTTCTTTCAATTATTCTATGGTATTGTTTTAGAATGTCTTCCTTAAAATGCACAGAGGTCAAATGATGTTTATTTTTGCTCACTCAGAAAGTGTTCTGCTTACTGGGGGATTTTGGGTTTCTGCGTGCATTCTTAGGTTAGACGTGTGGAGTATTTCTATACTTGCTGTCCGTTGCTTTCTTGACATTCTGCCCCACTGTTAGTGGGTTGTGACTCTTTAATGTTACAAAACTTCATCTGAGGCTGTGTTTGTTGGTGTTTTGTTTGTTTATCTTTTCCTTTTTGCTAGGTAGCCTAGGCGGGTTTCAAATCAATCCTTCTCCTTGCAGTTCCCAAGTGCTGGGATGACAGGTGTGCACTGCGCCTGCCTTTGCATCTAACGCTTATTCTCCCAGTGGTTGCTAAACTCAGTCACTTGGAGAAAAAAAATTAAAATTTTTATTTCTCCAGTATCATTGATAAAAATTAAAATTTATGTTGGCTAATCCATGAGTGAAATAAGGACTTTAAAACATTTATTCCTATGATTGTGTGTGTGTGTGTGTGTGTATGTATGTGTACAGCTTCCTCCCAAGCCCAGAAGTATAAGCAGTTGTGAACCACTAACATGGTTCCCGGGAACTGAACTTAAGTCCTCTGCGAGAGCAGTACACACTCTTAACTGCTGACACATCTCTCTAGCTCCAAATAAGGAACTTCGCATTGCTGTGTGTCTTCCTATTCTCCAGTTTTATAGATTTTAGGTACAATTTGAGATTCTGCTGGGTGCTAGATAGCCTGGGTTCAAGGTGAAGTCCTCCTGCTGTTTGCGCTGGGATCTTCAGCAAGTGAGTACCCTTGCTGTCTTGTTTTCCTGTGTATGACATAGAAACAATATAGTTCTTAGGACAATCATGGGGGTGAAGGAACATGTAACTTCTCATGAAATGTTAGCTATTAGTATTTTTATTATGGCATGATTTACAGCTTTTGAGTATGATATATGTTCTTTTGAGGAACTTTAAAAGTTGCCTAGGGCTGAACATAGCTCAAGAGTAGAGCTTGTGCCTACCATGTATGAGGCCCCAGGTTCGATCCTCAGCATTGCACAACATAATGAAAAAGATAATCTTATGATAATTACTTTCACAAAACATTTATAAAAGATCTGAATACTCTCTACTTGATCACAAAAATAATTTGGAAGCACCAGGCATTATATTTGGCTTAACACTTTTTTTTTAGTTAACAATCTTTCTGTTGAAGGGGTTATGTAAGATGCGTGTCACCTACACAGGGATGCAGACGAGAGGAAGACAGCCATGAGGTGCTGAATCTTTACATTTCCTCTTAGTTATTTAGGTAAATCTGGACTTTTTCCTAAGTAAATGATAGTTTAAAGAAACCAACATGCAAAGAAATTCTGTGTAGTACTATTTATAACAGGAACACTATAGAAACAACATAAATGATTCAAAATGAATATTTGGGAGGCAGAGGCAAGTGAATTTCTGTGAGATCAAGTCCAGCCTGTTCTATGTAACAAGTTCCAGGCCAGCTGGGGCTACAGGAAGACTATCTCAAAAAAAAATATTAAGCAGAATAAAAAGTTCTTCATAAATAATACACACAAATAATAACCATATATGGGGCCATTTTGCTCACCAAATCACTGCAGAAGATGTAATGGCATGTAAAATATTTGCAATGTGGGGCTGGAGAGATGGCTCAATGATTAAGAATACTGGCTGCTTTTGCAGAAGACGTAGATTTGGTCCAGTTAACTCCAGTCCCAGGGAGATCTGATGCCTTCTTCTGAGAGCCTCTGTAGGTAATGCATGCACACAGTGCACTTACATACAGGCAAAACACTCATACACATAAAATAAAAGTTAAAATACTTACAATGCACTGTCACAGTCAAGTGTCAACAAGAGAAGAGTATATGTGGAATGGTCTCTTTTAACTTAAAATATTTTTAGGTTTCACATGTAAAACACCCCCCACAGGCTCATCTGTGGAAAGCCACCATGGTCTCCAGCAGGTAGCAACAGTTGTGGAGGTGTTGGAAACTTTGGGAGTGGATCTAGCTGGAGGAAGAAGGTCCCTTGGTACAGTAATGCCTTTGAAGCTTGTACATGGGTTCCAGTTCCTTCCTTTTTCTCTGTTTTGTGTCTGCCATTAGATGAAGAATCTCTGCCGCATACCACCACCATCTGCTTCATGACCAGCTCAGAAACATGGGGCCAAGTTACCCTGGGCTGAACCCTCTGAAACTCCGAGCCAAAATAAATACTTCCCTTTTTGTTGTTTCTGTCAGGTGTTTTAGTCACATTGGTGAAAGATAAAAGATACATGTAAATTATATGTATGCATGTTGTTGCATAAATCCCCTCCTCAGCTCTAGCGGGTGGGATCTAGTTAATCCAGCTGGATAAACGGAAAAGTGATCTTCCATTTAGAATGATTTATTTATTTACAAAGATATAGAGTCTCTGGGGACACGTGCCATGCTCTCCAGCCGGCGGCCAGCCCCCATAGTTTGGAACCGCTGCGCTCCGAGCACAGGCTTCTCACTTCATTTCACTCACGAGATTCTTGGACGGCGGGGGGCGTGGCACACTGCCTCCAGGGTTCCTGTCTGTCTGTGTGGGCCTGGGATGGGGCATTTTCTCTTCCCATGTGGATCTGAGTAATCTCCGCTTCTCTCCCCAGCTCCCAGCCATGATGGTTCCACCTACTCCCGCCTCTCTCCTCCCCTATTGGTCAGAGGGCAGGACTTGCCATAGAATGAACCAATAAGAAACAAAAATTCCAGAGAGACAGCGTCTATGACTCTACACATGTGCATAGCTTACATGCATTTATTAAACATGATTGAAAAATAGTACAATCACTGATTATTCGGGATTCTGAAATTATAGATGATTTAATAAAAAATTTACAATAAGCATTCAAATGAAGTAGCCCAAAGCACCCAGTTAATAGGCCATCACTTTAGTCACCAGCCCTTGAGTAATCTTGTTCCATGTGCACCTCCATGTTACACCCCATGTCCCATCTGCACACACCGTGACTTGTTTATTTTGGAGAAAATGTAAGCATTTCATGCTTCTCTGTGTGTGATGTGTGCTGTTGTGTGTGTATGCACACATTTGAAGGTGAATACACAGGTATGTACACACATGTGGAGGCCAGAGGGTATCATTCCTCAAATACCTTCCTTTTTTTCTTGTGACAGGGTCCCTCACTGGCTTGGAACTTGTGAAGTGGGCTATGCTGGTTGATCACGGAGCCCCAGGGATCTGCCTGTCTCCACTTCCCCAGCACCGATATCACACACAAACTCAACTAGCTTTTTTTAAATGAAGTTTAAAAAAAAATTCAGGTCTTCGTGCTTGTGAGACAAGCACTTTACCAACTGAACTGCCTCCTCAGTCCCTGTGTATTCTAATCCATAACATTTCCTTGTGCACAATGAAAAGATAATAAATGTTCTTAAGAAAAAAAAAAAACTAACCACGCTACCATTATAATCTTGTAATTTTCACTCTTCAAAATCCACATCCACCATTCAAATGTTCCCAATTGTCTTATTTCTTTATTTACACAAGGATAGTGAGAGCAACTCAAACCACAGTCTAAACGCAGTTTACAGCAGCATCTGGTTGGTGCATCACTTGATTGCACTGTAATCTTCGGATCTCTGCCTCCCAGTGCTTATCTTTCTCTTGACAGTTAGTAGAGGAGCTGGGTAGCTCATCCCGTAGTCCTCCACACTCTTCACAGCCCCGTCTGCTGGGTAGCTCACCCTGGACAGTCTCTCACACTCTTCACCATCTTGTCTGCACACCCACAGTATGAATTGTTTGCCTGCATTTCCTGAACCTTGTAGTTGAATCTACAGGTTTGATTACGTTCTGGTTTAAGTTTTCAATAAGAATACTTCCATTGGGGCTGGAGAGATGGCTCAGCAATTAAGAGTACTGGCTACTTTTACAGAGGACCCAGGCTGGGTTCCCAGCACAAACTAGGTGCCTAACAGCTGTCTTTAACTCGAGTTCCAAAGGATCCTGTGCCCTCTTCTGGCCTCTCTGGGCATTGCACACATGTGATGTACATACATACACACAGGCAAAACACTCATACACATAAAAAAAAAAGAAATTTAAAATGAATATTTTCATTGATTATCATTGCCAAACATGCATTATTTTTCAAAGGAAGCAGCAAACATGATTTTTTTTCACTTATTATTTGAAACAATTCTATAAAAACAAAACCTTTCTTCATCCTGAGGTGAAGTTTGTAGAGCAAAGATGGCATGACTGCATATTATCATCAGGCCAGATAATCTCTCACAGCATAACCAGTCAGTAGAGGTGACACTAGGTTGTCAAACTAGCAATAAAAACTAACCAGCACATGCATTCTCAGAAAAATAAATTAATTTCCTACTCCTATTGTCTTTCAAATAGGAATAATACCTTTCAAATGTAATATTACTTTAAAACTTTTTATTTGTGTGTATATATGCATAATTTATATGTGAACACATGTCACATGTATACAGGTATCTGTAGAGGCCAGAAGAGTATCATATCCCCTGGAAATGGAGCCACAGGCAGCCATGAACCACCTGACATGGATTCTAAGACCAAACTGCACTCCTTCGGAGCAGCAAGCATTCTCAACCGATGAGCCATCTCTCCAGCCCGCCACCCCCAAAGTATTATTGTGACACTAGGATTAAGTGTATTTGATGACATGTTTTGATATACTTCAGATATTGTATATATTGCTATTTGAATTTTTCCATATTTGCCTTGTAAGAACCACATACATTCAGCATCTGCCATTTTCTGACATGAACTCAGTTTCTGGGAAATTTAGCAGAGTGACGGAAGAGCTGGAGTCTGTTGGGAAATGACCTTCATCATGGTTAGTCATTTGGGCATCATCCTAATAGGCAAAAATAGCTGCACAAGGGTCAGGGATGAGTTGAAGAAGAGCCAGTGTGCAATTTCAACTATCCAGATGCAAGCAATGGTGGCAGGGAGAGGAATGGACACATTTGAAAGATGGTTTACTTGTCTTCAGTGCAGCCACCTTCATAAATTCATTAAATTAAGGCTCTTGAACAGTCTTAAAGAGATTCACTCGTATCTTCAGGTTGCTAACCCGACATGATCCAGGAGCAAATCCTAGACTGACTGGCTCCCTGGACTCAGCTAGCTCCTCAGACAGACAGGATTTATGGTACATGATTAGACCCCACAAGCTTGTGCAGTTTAAATGAAGACAGAGCACACATTTATTAACTCTCGCTGCATCTCTTATGGAAAGGAAGCTTCAAGCCTGCTCTGGCTCTTTCATTCTTCATGATCTAGGACAGGCCTACACAAAGTGCAGTCTGTGAAGCAAATGTCTCCGTGAAGTATCTGTCACTGCTGTGCACCGTGATAAATACAGGAATTGAGAGTAAGTGTTGGAATTTACGATCCAACATGGTAAGTAATTTCCTGCCTGTTAAATCTAGAATTCAAGAAGAAAACCCGCTAAAGTTTATTTCATATTTTAAATTTTTCATCCTTCTAGTAAATCACGTTTGTTTTATTTTCCAAAATAATTGGTCCGTGATTGCCTGGAGGGGCAACCCCATTTTTCCTTCCACAAAGTACGAGAAGCATTGGAGTAGAAAGCATTCAAATATTTCCAGAGTGCTCTGAAGTGGGAGTCCCTTGCCAGTTGCATGTAGTGACTTTAAATACTCATTTGGAAATCATTTGGTGAGAAACCCACTTATAAAGAAAGCCATGCTAGAAAATAACAGATGAAATGTAAAAGCAATTATCTTTGCGACGTAGTATGCATTTGTAGTCCTTGTTAAGTGTGGCTGTGTTTTCGATTACAACCTTGAAATTGCAGAAGAGAAAAATGCCACATATGGGATGCCTAGCTGTATCCATCGCACAAACCCAATTTAACCTGTGCTCAGAAAATGTATGCCATTAGCATAAATTATGTTTGCATATGAAAACACGTGCTCCTTCTCCTTAATAGTCCCTATAAATCTGACACACCCCTGCCCATGTTTCCAAGAACTACACATGGTAGAAACATTACCATTTTTGGTCATCAGGCTCCATTTTTGTCAGACTTCAGGAGTCAGAGGGAAGCAAAGCCATTGATTTTGCTGCTTTTGAGAGGCCTTTGTTTGGTCTGTCACCTTGTTAATAAAGTTGAAAGTACATATTAACTGACTGGAAGCTTAGCCAGCTCCAGGAAAATCAGGACAATTTAATGGTACTGATTTGGAGTCATCAGACTGTTAGTGGTGGAAAACTATGAAGTTCATCATAGTTTTTCCAATGGACTATGTTCAATAATATACAAATGGTGAAGGCTCAGGAAAATGTATGTCCATAGCATATTCTAACTTCCTTATCCAACACAGAAAGAAAATGCATTGGGGAGATTTTACTCTGAAAAACATCTAAATTCACACAACTATGTAAAGACTAAATTATGTTGATGGAATGAAACATGGCAATATTCTCAAGTTTTTGTAGGATCCAATAGTCTTCCCAGGGGTGACTGTATAGGACTCCTTCAGTGGGAAGTGGAGTTTTCATCCCCACACAGGACTCAGATGCATCTTTACAGGGAACAGTGGATCTTTTGTTTGTACAACACTCTCCTCTGATGGAGACAGATAGCATGATATCAAAAAATTATATCTCTCTCTATATATTCACATATACATATATATTACATCAAGACGGATCGCAAGGAAATTCATAATATATAGGTCAAATTCTCTCCTTGATTCTTTGCATTGCACTTGGCAATGCACTGGTGTATGATGTGGCTCTGCCTGTGGTTAATACATATGGGACCAAGGAGATGAGGGCACTTTCCCATGTGTATTTTAATCAGATTGGATAACTTTATTTGGCAAATATCAGATATTTATTTGATTAAAAAATCAAGGAACTTTACTGGCTTTCTTACTGTGTCAGCACCCATTTCTTTGTTCATAAAGCATAAGGTTCTTGTTTAATTCAAATCAGCAGAAACAGAGGGATGAACTTCTCACCCATCTCTAGAATGAACAGTTTTCCCAGAATGTTTTTGTACAGAATGGGGCCCACTCAATGCAGTCTTTAAGAAATCATTAGAGGGCTGATGAGATCACTCAGCACCTATCGCTGAGTCTGATGACCTGAGTTCAATCCCCAGGAAACATATGGTAGAAGGAGAGAACTGACTCCCACAAGTTGTCTTCTGCCCTCCCGATGCCTGCTGTCCTACACACACACACACACACACGAGGGTGCGGGGTGATTAAAAATAAATCACTAGAAGAAGAAATAGAATTATCACATATGTCTTTGATAACATCATTTTCAAAATCCTTTCTGGGTTAGAGAAAGAGATGGTTCTGTGGTTAAAAGCACTGGCTGCTCTTGCAGAGGACCCAGGTTCAATTCCTAGCACCCACATGGCAGCTAGCAACCATCCCTAACTCCAGTTCCAGGGGATCCAATGTCCTTGTCTGGCCTTTGCAGGCATTGAATGACACGTATGCCCTTACATACATGCAGGAAATACTTTCATTCACATAAAAAATTAAAATATTTTCAAAAATGCTTTCTTATTATTCAAAAGCTACAAGGAATAAAGTTTATGAAGAAGCACTGAGTGAAATGCATTACCACCACACATATTTTGGCTTAATAATCCCTATTTTTAATTCAAATTTTGTTTTGTTTTAACATAAGCTACTGAATATCTCTATGAATAGGCTAATAGTCTAGGGACAGATGTATATTTGAGGGTGTCACCTAATGATAACTGAAGCCACAGGACACTTCAGAAAACAGCTTGGTGATATTTTCTGATTACAACCTAAGCATATTTTTAATCATGTGATGCCTTGTATTTACCCAAAAGTGTTAGAAATATATCCACCCCAAAGCTTTTATTTGTATTTTTACAAAAGCTTTATTCAAAATTGTGAAAGCTTAACATTAACCAAGACAGCATCCAGTAAGGGAATAGTAAACTGCAGTGCACCCAGACAACAAATTATTACTCAGAGCTCAGAAGATGGGAGCCATGACAAGATATGGAAGAACATTAAATGTCCTTTGGTAAATAAAAGAAGCCAATCTGGTAAGGCTATGCATCAAATGAGATTCGCAAAAAAAGCAAGATCAGGAGAAATGGATGTTAAGAATTCAGAAGATGTGAAAGAAAAGGAATAGGCAGGGAATAAAGGATTTTTCAGGACCGTGGAAATACCCTGTATGATACTATAATGATGGATTTATTTAATTCAAATCCACAAAATATTCACTGCCAATAGCAAACTAATGCAATGCAAACTATGTGATCCTGATGCAAACTATGGCTTTATGTGATTAGCTGTGTAGCAGAGGCTTACCATCACCCACAGCAAATGCACCTTTGCTGGAGGATGTCGGTAGTGGTGAAGGTTGTGTAGTGTGGGACCTGGTGATAAAAGGGAGGTGTCTTTCTATCTTCTTCTTAATTTTTCAGCAAACTTAAAATTGCTCTGATTGTCCAAAGACAAAGGAAGAGGAGGAGGCAAAGGAAGAGGAGAATCCGAGAAGAAATAGCAAATTAAAAAAAAAAGTATTTGTAAGTGTAATGAGCTAAGTACTATTAGCATGAGATAGAAATAGATTTTTAGTTATTATATGTAACCTTGAAACAAGTTGAGCTACATATAGCCCAACATAAAAGCCAGCTATGATAAGCCTACAGCCAAGGGCACACTCACTGAAAACAAGAAAGTTTTCATCTAAGATTAAGAGTAATAAAAGAATGTCTCCTCACTCATCAAAACTAATGAAATATTTATTCACAAACTTCACTAAGGAGGTGAAATATTTGTACATTGAAAACTGATGAAAGGAATTAACATAAGTAAATGGAAAGACATACAATGTTCATGGACTGGAGACAATATAGCCCAAATGTCCATATTGCCCAAAGAAATCTACAGATTCAAGGCTATCTTCACAAAACATAGAGAAAATAATCTCGGCGTACAAAAATGGAGATGCCAGGCTTCCTGATTTCATGCTGTATTTCTAAGTTATAGTAATCAGTATGGTACTGGGATAAACACAGACCTGGAGGCTAACAGAATAGTATAAAAGCAATGCCAGTACTAATACTACTGCTAATAAAGAAACAGACATACGATTTAAAGCATATATAGAAATATACTGTACATTGGTGTGAGTTTTATTATCTAGGAAGTGACTACATTAGAACCATGTATGATAGCTATAAACATGAAAAGCAAAGCAAATGTACAAAATGTGTAGTATGACTGAGCATAAAGAATGTGAATTCAGGGCTGGACAGATGACTCAACAGTTAGGAGTGCTTACTGCTCTACCAGAGGACCCAGTTCAGTTCCCAGCACCCACATCAGGTGATTCACAGCTGCCTATTGCTTCTGTTCCAGAAGCTTCCCTCTATGGGCACCTTGCACACGTGTGGTAAAACTCACATAGGCACATACATATACATAAGTAAAAATAAATAAATAAATCTTTTTTAAAAGGAGGCTGGAGAGTTGACTCAGAGGTTAAGAGCACTGACTCTTCTTGCAGAGGACCCAGGCTCTAGCCCCAGTACCCACAAGGCAGCTAACAACTGTCCCTAGCTCCAGTTCCAGGGATCTGATGCCATCCTCTGACCTCCTCTGGTATTGCATGACACAGATGCACTTACACACATGCAGGCAATACACTCATACAAAATAGAAATAATAAATAAAATATATTTTAAAAGAATGTGAATTCAAGGAGATAGTATTGCGTATTATTCATTTCTGTAAAAGGAAACCTGAATGGGAATGGTACACACTAAGTTCAGGACAGCGTCAGGCCCTGGGAAGGTGGAGGTGGGGGGCGGGGGATGGAGTCTGGCAGGTAGTGAGCAGCCAGCAGTTGCTCTGGTTGGTTGGACCATGTTCTGGAGTCCTGTTCTATTACTGCACAGTCTTGAAGGTCATCCACGATGAGAAAGTCTATTGTCTCGGTGTCCTTTTCCTCTGTGAAAACAGGGATTAGTGGCTGGAGAGATGGCTCCGTGGTTAAGAGCACTGGCTGTTCTTGCAGAAGACCAGGGTTCAAATCCCAGCACCAACATGGCAGTTAACAATCATCTGTAACTTCAGTTCCAGGGGATCAGAGACCCTCTTCTGTCCTCCATAGACAGTGCATGACACAAGTGCCCTTACATACATGCAGGCATAGCACTCATACAAGTAAAATAAAATGAAAAGAAACAAAGAACACAGGGTTTAACAAGGTCTCCTGAGAGTGGCGATTGTCTGAGGATCAGTTAAGGCTGTGGATATGATGCACTTGACACTGTGGCTGATGTCAACACTCAGTAACACCTAACTGCCCCCAAAACAAAGCCAATTGGCTCTGAGTTTTCCAGTTACCCCATGAGAAAGGAAAGACGAAGCAGGAGCCACAGAAGGCAGTACAGGTGGGATTTTCCTGCTGCGCCAGGCTGGAGGCTGAGCCATCTTTGCCCCAGGTATGTCTGGCACTGAGGGTTACAGGTGGGGTGGGAGGGTGGAGGATGGGGGAATGGGGTGGGGGCGGGAGGGATGGCATGGTGGGGTGGAAAGGCCTGGAATTGACCTCAGAGTCATCATTTGTGAGACTATGCTCCTCCTACCTTTGACCTTTTCCAACTTGACTTCTTCAGCCAGTGTCTACCTGATTCTGGACTACTCAGGGAGGAGATGTTGGTAGTCAGTGACCTGCACCCTGGGCCTAGGGTGTCCCAGCTTCTGGACTACTGTTCACAACATAGTCATGGTCAGCTTGAAATCAGAGAAGCTGTAATTGCCTGCAGAAAACCTCACAAGACTGGACCCACAGGCTTTTTGTTGTGAACAGAAGTGGGGTCCACATGAGACTCCGCCCCCCTACCCCCATACAGAAGCAGTCAGTAATTCCAGGGAGACAAGCGCTTCAGAGATGCAGTGACATAAGTTGCCCGTTGTGTAGCAGGTAATCCCTCATTCTTCTTCCCCTAAGCAACCCCAGCTACCAACTCCCAAGCTAGACCTGTGGGATGATTCCACATTAGGGTGAACAGACATTTGTTCCCATCTTACCTGGAAAAGTAAAGCACCTGGTCCCCTACACCGCAATTTAGGCTCCCATTTAGTTCAGCCCCAACCCTTTAGGAATCTCTTTGGCTCCCTTTTGGCCTATCCTTGTAGAGTATAGCAAAGAAGATAAGAATGCCAGACTTAAAACAACCTAGTCCGCAGCTCAGGCTGTAGTGGCAAGGCAGTCATTCACACTAATGTCTGAAATTGCCCTCTAGGTTCCTGTTCAGGATGGGTCTACGAATTTCACTGTATATTCAAGGTGGCTGGTGGCCCAATAGGTCACAATATAAAAACCACTGTGTGTAATACAAAGTAATTTTAGACCAATGAAAACAATAAATCTGGGGCCTTTCTCCCACTAAATTTCATTTTCAGCTTTACAGTTGTACTAGGAAAAAAATAGAACTTTCCTTAAAGGACATGAATAACTCTGGGTGATTTGTAGCTTGGCATTTGCAGGTCACATAGAAATGTGTTGAAAGTAAAAAGAAAGGAAGAAACAGACCAAGCTGGGCAAAGGTCCCCATGAGACCACAGAGGAGGCCAATGGTCTGGGACCTGGAGGTTGCCAGCCCATCCTGGGCCATCCCACAGCCAGGACTACTGGCAGTGCAAAGACAGTTCCATTTTACCCGCTGGTGGGAACAGAATCTGCAAGCAAATTTGGCAGAGGAAAAACTCCTAAAATGTGTCTTTACTTTCTATAGTTGCTTTTATGTCAAGTGCCAGAGAAGAAAATTAAAGGCCTGAAGGAGCTGTAGAGACAGAAGAAATCCCGCTCGCAGTTTAAAGGACTTCGGAAAGAGAAGAAGGCAGAGGTGTGGGCCAGGCTATCTGAAAGAATGCTTTGCCTTGGACGGCCTTCCTCCCTTCCTTCCTGCCCCCTCCGTCCGGCCCTTTCTGGCCAATGTGGAAATTCTAGAAAGCATCAGTGAGCCACACCTAAAACAGCAAACTGAACTCTGTCAACTTGGAATTAGTTTTAAATGAAATCCAGGGAGTCTGTGGAAAACCAGGAACTCAAATGTTTGTGGCAGGAATGAGCAAGTGAGTGAGGAGAGGCACGAGTGGAGGGGCGGACATGCTCCTGAAACAAGGTAAAGATGGCGGGTGTGTCTATCACTAAAATTAAAATGGCGTTCAGAAGACACCAGCTCAGGAAAAGAAGCATATTTTCTCCCTCACTAACCTTCCTCCAACCCCACTCACCACAGTGCATTTTCAGTCAGCCTGGGTAGTCTAAGCCAGATGCACTACAGCTTGATGCTACCGTAGGGTATCAGGAATTCTTAGATGCACACTGTCCATTATAGTAGCTTCTAATCTCATGTGGCTGCTGTTTACTTGAAGAGTGATACGTGTAAGCGTGGAATTAAATTTCAAATTCTATTTCAATTTAAATAACTACCCGTTTATATTGTATTATATTGTAGCTTTCTTGTCTAAATTTTTAAAAATTATCACATTTATTTGTGTGTGCGTGTGTGTGTGTGTGTGTGCACATAGCACGGTGCACGTGTGGAGGTCGGAGGGCAATTGCAGGAGTTGGTTCTCTCCTGCTACAGTGTGGGTCCCAGGAATCAGACTCAGGTCATCAGGCTTGACAGCAGGCATTGACCTACTGAACCTCCTCTTGCCAGCTCTCCAGCCCTCGTGTCCAAAGTGTTTATACTGTGGATACAGAAGCACTTCTCTTTCCTTTCATTTTTTACACAGTATCAATTATAATGTTACATGTTCAACCTTACTTTCTGGGCCTTTCATATTCTAAAGTTTATTAAAATGGTAGCACAGGGTTGGTTGTAAAGGTAAGAAACAGAGGAATGGGGAGATGGCTCAGTGGGTAAAGGCTCCTTCTTCACAATCCTGATGAACTGCATTTGTTGCCCAGAACCCACAGTAAAAGGAGAGAACTGACTCCTGAAAGTGTCCTCCAGCCTCCACACATGCACCATGGCATGTGAGCACCAGTTTCTCTTTCTCTCGCTCTCTCTCTCTCTCTCTCTCTCTCTCAATCTCTTTCTCTCTCTCTCCCTCCCTCTCTCTCTGACACACACACACAATAATAATAATTAATTAATCAATAAACTTTTCAAATGTAAGGAACATAATAAGGTCTACTACCTAATATCACTTATATAAATAAAGCATCTCTGTATACAATAAATTTAGCTTTGAGTGAAGATGTATGATGTCTTTGAGACACACAACTCAAACATAAATGGCATCCTTGTAAAACTGGTAGTTTTCAATTAAGCAATTTATCTCCTATATCTTTGTTATCTGATTATAAGGGACTGAAATTCCAAGTCAGTGTTAAGTAATCAGAACAACAGGAAATAACTGTTTTACAGAAATATATACTAGAACAAGTGGCCCAGCACATTAGCTGAGGAGCTGGCCTGGAAGCAGAGATTCAGAGCCTTCTTGCAGGGGCCTGTGGTGGCTACATGCCCTGTGCCCACGACTGGATCTTAGATCCAGCACATTCTTGTGTCTCCCCAAATGCATGGCTCAAAATCCAGCTTGAAAGTGTCTGGAGACAGGACCTTTAGGAGCAGCTAAAAGTAAGGGAGGTCTCAATAGCACTGTGGTGCTAATCTCTCCTCACAAGTACTAACTAGGAAACGGACCAAGCACCATGTATGAGAAGCCAGGAAGGGAGTCCTCACCAGATTCCAGTCATCTGAGAAGTGAATTTCTGTTGTTTAAAGCATCTGGTCTGAAGAGTTTTGTAACAGTTATCCAAGCTGACTAAGACAATCAATTCATGTAATTCCCTGATAATGTGACATTTCCAAATGTTTGGATTATGTAATAACTGGTATATGGATAATGGGCTAAATATTTTTTATTTAAAAGCAAAGTTTAACCTGGCATGGTGGTATACACATTTAATCCCAGCACTTGGAAGGCAGAGGCAGCCTGATCTCTGTGAGTTAGAGGCCAGCCTGGGCTGAGTAATAACAGTCTGTTTCAAACAAACCAACCAACAAACAAACACCACAAACCAATTGATATAGTAAATTCCAGATGGATTAAAGATTTAAATTTTAGAAAAAACAATATAGGAATATTCTTAAAAAAAATAGAGTTCATAGTTGATTAAAAGTAATCATGCTAATAAAGTAAAAACCATGGGTGCTATTTTATGAAGTCAGTGACATTTAAGTGGGATGAAATGCCTTAATATAATGGATCAAACTGAAAGGTCTTAAATAAGTAGTAATATAGTTAGATTGATAGATGGCCTTCCCCCTCAAAAAAGAGAGACATAATAAATTCAGTCTTGGTAAAATAAGAATAAAAAGGAA
Organism: Eospalax fontanierii; assembly: GCA_035773235.1. Taxonomy (NCBI): domain Eukaryota; kingdom Metazoa; phylum Chordata; class Mammalia; order Rodentia; family Spalacidae; genus Eospalax; species Eospalax fontanierii. Next base: position 151,233,877 of record CM069524.1, on the reverse strand, counting down.
AATTCCTTACAGGCAAACAATGTCTCCCTCAGACTGAGTCACTCAGCCCTATACTGCATGGTGATCCAGAGTGCATTAAATTAAGTAGCAAGTGACAAAGTAAACCAGCTGGACAAGGCTCCCCTGTGTCAGAGCTCTCCCTAGTCAATGACTACATGAAAACACAACAGGTGAAGGCAAGTGATTGATGGAAAAGTTCCTTAAATGCTGAGAAATAAATAGATAGGTAAAATTTGACCTGAGCAAAAATCATGGCCACTAAAATATTTTCTAAATATTTTATTATTTTTATTTTATGTATATGAATATGTTGCCTGGTGTATGTAAGTACACCCACGTCATGCAATGCCCAAGGAGGTCATAAGAGGGCATCAGATCCCCTAGAACTGGAGTTACTGAAGATTGTTAGCTGCCACGTGAGTGCTGGGAACCATATCTGGGTCCTCTCCAGGAGCAGCCAGTACTCTTAACCACTGAGCCCTCTCTCCAGCCCCTAAGACATTATTAATAACATCTGCCACATCAACCCCAACACTGTAGGAATGTCTTCATGGCACTATGGGGAGCAGACAACTTTGCTGATCTCCAGGAGAAACACAAAAGCCATGCCACACAATGTTCCAAGCACCATCTTTGATCTGAAGTTCTGCTCCTGAGAGGTTTTCTCAAGAACATCATTAGATCAAGACTCCACTAAAAGACTATTCTTGTTGTTTCTCTTTTATTTTTTGAGATGGGGTCTCATTATGTAGACCACACTTGCCTGGAAGTTGTGAAAACACTTCTGTCTCAGTCTCTTGAGTTCTTGGATTAGTGTGTGTGTGTCACCGTGCCTGGCCTTAAAGCTCTCCTATAGAGAGTTGCCATACATGGTGGAGGGAACTCTATCGGTGACTTTTCTGTTGCTGTCTTAAGGAGGAAAGTTTATGTTGCCTTACAGTTCCGGTGGGGCAGGAGGGGGTGTGGTCCATAATGGTGGGGAAGGCGTGAAGGCAGAGCAGGAAGCTGAATGACCACATGTCAGTCACACACAGGAAACAGAGAGTGAACGTGAAGTGGGGAAAGGCAATAAACTCTCAAAATTCACCCCAGTGCTCTGCTTCCTCTAGCAAGGCTGCTCCTCCTACACGTCCCATAACCTCCCAAACAGCACCATCAACAGGGGCCTGAGTGTTCAAATACATGAGCCTATGAGGGACATTTCTCATTCAAACCACCACAGGGATGATAACTGAAAAGCAAAGCAAAGCAGATCATTCAATCAGCCTATTTGCTAAACATTTTTTAAGCAATCAGTAAATTTATCACAAACCATACCTTCATATACTGTTACTTTGTTCTATATAAACTATCTCTTCCTGTTTGTCAGGATTCAATGGGTGCTAGTTATTTGAGATTAATGGCTACAAATCTAGAAAATTCCACAAGTCACTATCAGCATGTAGCCTTTAGTCTGTGGTATCAGCATTATTTGCTTCAGGCACTACAAGTTAATCCTCATCTCAGGCAAAACAGATCTCAAACCCAACATGGCTAACTATAAAAATTTCTTCATGACACTCACCAATATGTGGGATTTTATTTGTTAATAAATCTTGCTACCCTCCTCGTCCCCTTTCAACCCCAGCTTCATGCTGCCATGGATCATCTGTCTGTCTTAACCTTAATGTATCCTCAGCAGCAGGGTCTAGCCAAATCGCATATTGTCAATATTATGCAATTGAGTTTGCTTTCTGACTTGTATAAGGTTTTTATATGTTAAGGATCATAAACTTCTATCGTCTGTATCAGTAGTTATATACTTTGTTCTGCAAATGCTAAATTATAAATATTTTAGGCTTTTTGAACCATGTGTGTCTGTCCTGATTGCTCAACTCTGTGACTCTGGTGTTAATCAGGGACAGTAGAAACAAGAGGGTTGGTCCATGTTCTGATAAAACTTTATGTAAATGTAAGAGGCAGGCAGGATTTGGCTCCTGGTTCTAGAGAAGAGGTTCTATTCTGCTTACATTTTAAAATGTTGTTACCTACTATTTAATTTCTTATTTTATATACAGTCACTTTTAATTTTTGTACAGTTATTAGTAGTAGTTTTATTTATTAGTAGTTTTCTTTAGGTTTGTTTTATTGACAATTTTTCTTAGGAATTCTCTCCCTACGCCAAATAATTTAACTATTCTCTGGAGCATTAAATGGAATCAAATACATCAAGTTCTCATAGTTTACCTTTTACAGTACTCTCCAAGAGCAAATTTCCTACGTAAAATGTTATGAACACAAGAACATCTGTATTTAAACATTCTCTGACAAAGTTGTTAATCAGAAGGCATACTATAATAGACACTGTTAGTAAAAATCTTGGTATTTAGTATTTGAAAATTAAGTGTATTATCAATAATAACAAATGATATAAAGAACTGAAAATGCTTTTATGTGCAATATTGACCACAACCAACCAAACAAAAACAAACACCAAGTTGTACTTGTAGCATGACCTTAATACAGCACTGGGACCTATTTGATGCTTAATTACTATTTGTTTGATATGAGCGTGAGTAAATAAATGAATGGATGGATGACTGAATGACTGAGTGGCAGAAGAGCCAAATGTGGTGAGGTCTTGCTTGTCCACTTGATCACCAATGGACTGAGAGCTGCCCTGGGTGGGTAGGGAAGGGCACACAGGCCCTGAGTGTGAGCCACAACTTCCAGTGAGAGGAAGCTTCAGGGAGCCATCTTGTGACCCATAAGCATTCTCTCCCCTTTTTTTCAGAGTCAGAGCAATCATGCTGGATACAGCCATTCCAGATTGCAGCTTCTTAAGTCTTTCAATGTGCACTCAACACTGACAGCTCTCCAGGGACCTGCTAGGCATTCCTTGCCTTAATGGGACTGCCAGGGTGTCCAGTTTCTGGTCTCAGCATCTACCAAGTTCTCTCCAGCATGCAAACAGTAATTATAAGACTACCCAGCCCTTATCATATAAGTCACTCTAATAAATCCCCTTCTATATAATCAATACATTCCTTTTCTATAATTAACACACAGTCTATTGGTTCTGTCCCTTGAGAGACAGAAGAGAAACATTCTGCTTTCTTCATGACAATCTAGCAGCCCATCTAAAATGCTGGATTAAAAATCAAACAAACAAACAAAAGAAAGCAAACATTTTTTCTTCCACAGTCAGACGACGTTGTCTGTTCCAGGGGTCACATGACAATGAATCTGTGCTGAGCTGGGCCGGAGGTGACCTCTGCCCTGGCCATGCCTGTTCACCTAGAATTTCCATAATTGAACCAAAGAAGGGGGAAACCCAATCTGAAGTAGAGTGAATAGAAGAAAATAATAAGAAGGTGAGGTCAAAGAAAACAGCAGAAATGAACAGACTGGACTAAGTTCACCAATAAAATAAATGAAGATTGCTAGTAAAAACAAAGTTATCACTAGCACATAAAATACACATCTAACTCATAGCAGGTTTAGAAAGATTCAAAGTCAAGGGTGGAAAAAAAAATACAGCAAGTAAATCCTAAATAAAACCAAGCTGAGATAATTGTATTAAATCAAGCTACACTTCAAAGCAAAAAACCTAATTAGAGACAGGGACTTGGATTCATGTGGTAAACGAAATGTAGACTCCATTTGTGCTGGGAGAGGAGGGAGGCGGCAGAGCCCGCCTCAGCCCCACTGCCCCAGCCAGAACTCTCCTGGGCAGGGGGGCTCTGGGCAAGACCCAAGGAAGTCAGAAGACCCAGCTTCCTCCACATGGAATCTGCTAAAATAAAGCAAAACAAAACAAAACAAACAACAACAAAAAAAAAGAGAGGCAGTAGCTAAAGACATGGATTGAATCCTCTGGCACTGAATTCAGTTTCTGTGAACATCCATTCCTCAGTATGTGAAGGTAAAGAGTGACTCTGTCCTTATGTTAGTCCATTCTAGATGATTATAACAAAATACCCAAAGCTGGATAACTTCATAAAAGAAAAAGGTTTATTTCAGAGTTATGGAGGAGTAAGAACACATGCCTGGTGATGGCTTTTTTGCCTGAGTCCTCAGCAAGCACAGGACACATCTTATAAGAGACAGCATTCTCCTGTCTCTCCCTCTTCTTATAAAGCCACCAGTTTTGGATCTTGAGGTCCCTGATGACCTCGTCTAATTGTGACTCAAAACCATCATCTCTAAACACCATAGTCAGATTAAATTTTCACCCTCTAAACATTTCACAGTGAGGACTGGCTTACTGTACACGAAGCCTTGGGTGACACAGTCTAATTCCATAGAACTCCTGGAGTTATCCAGAAGTGCTGTGCCATCTGAAGGCACAGATCTGAGTGTGGTGAGGCAGGAGGAAGTGAGGTCAGAGAGGCCCAGCTGGAATCCCAAGTGTCCCACATATTAGTGATGTGACTTTTGCTAACTATATCTGAGCATCAATTCTGTGCCCTGTAGGATGGGTTTGATGCCACTAATCCATAGGTAAAGGTTGGGGCTTGAGATGGCCTGAGCCACTTGATTATATCACAGTACAAAGACACAAAGGGGAGTAATGGTTGTTGGGTCACTGCTAATCAAACCCAGGGACAACAAGGGACCGTCACTCACAAAAACTGTTACCTGACCACTCACCTTGTTTCTAGGGGAACAGAGGAGCGTCATTCATGGGTCTGCTGAATCAAAGATCATTCAATCTCAACTCCACTTTTTCTTTTTAGTATTTCTAATGACTAAGCAACATGGAGCCTAGTTAGATTCAGTCATGGGTGGGATCTGAAATGAAGAGTGAGGGAGCAGGGTGGGCACTCTGAGATGACTGATAGCTCCGAAGTTTCAAATACCTTTCACGTTTGTGATTTAAGTTCTGTGGATCTGGAAGAGGAACACAAGCCAGTAAGGTCGTTCCCATGTGGGAGGGCCTGAGAAATCCACACCACAAGGCCTCAGAGGAGGAAGAGTGACTGGAGGCCATCTGAGGATGAACTCACCCTGCACTTCTCCATGGCTTTGCTGAGTTCATGCTCCACACTGACCTCCACCACAGCCGAGCATGAGCTTCTCATGACACCACAGTTTCGGCGTGGGAGAGACAACTGGGAATAAAGATTGCCATTCTGCTCACACTTAGTTTCTGTTTATCTATTTATTTATTTTTATTTTATGTGTACGAGTATTTTGCCTGTATGTGTGCAAATGTACCGTGTGTATGTGACACCTGTGGTTTCCAGAAGAGGGCGTCATATCCCAAGGGACTGGAGTTCCAAATGGTTGTTAGCCACTGTCTGAGTGCTGGGAATGGAACCAGGGCCTCTGCAAGAGGAACTGCTGCTCTTAACTGCTGAGCCATCTCTGCAGACCTCTGTTCACTTTTCAATATGATGGGAAACAAATGAAAAGGACAAAAGGCAGCAATAGAATTCCAAAGAGTTGTTTGCAGGGCATCCAGATGACTCAGTGTGTAAGGGCACCGGCTAATAAGCTTAATGACCTGAGTTCAATTCCCGAGACTCACATGGTAGAAGGAAACAACTGAGTCCTAAGAGTTGTCTTCTGATTCACACACACACACACACACACACACACACACACACACACACACACACAAAGATAGAGGAGAGAGAGAAAGAGAGAACTTTAAAGAGAACAATTGTTTTTTTTCCTTGTGAAATGTTTCAAGTGGTATACATATTTTCATTTTGAAAGTTATGCATGGTTTTTGTAGAACTAGGAATAGTTAACAATTAACAATTAACAATGATCCACTACTAGATTTTTTTTTTTTTTTGATCTTTTTGAGTAGGGTCTCCCTGAAACCCCAGCTGACCTGGAACTTGTTATGTAGATCAGGTTGGCTTTGACCTTACAGAGATCCACCTGCTTCTGCTTCCGGAGTGCCGGGATCAAAGGTGTGCGCCACCACACCTGGCTCACTAACAGAATTTTTACTTGAAGTATTTATTATTGATAAAACAATAAAAACAATAAAAAATAAAAACCCTAATGATTCAGTTTTCAGCCTCTCTTAGAGTGTTTTTTTGCCAGGAAATCAGTTTCTCAGGAGGTATTTGTTAATTATGACTAGAAGTGCCACACATTACAAGACGGTAACTAAATTTCTGCCTTACTCCTAAATCTCTTATTTTGTGTGTGACTTTGAGACAGCCACATTTTCTACCTGGCCTCAGTTTCTTCAACCTAGTTAGCCGTGAGAGAGAGGTTGGACAAGTAAGTTCCTTTCATCTGTGAAGCCGGGAGGCCTGAGGTTTGAGTGCATTATCAATAGCCCCCACTAGGGAGCAGCATTTCCATAGTCCAGACCCAAGCAAATCCTTGTGCGCCGTTAACTTGAATCTCTCACTGCATCTCTGAGAGAGGACAATAGACTGCATCAGCAGATGGAGGCCACAGCCCAGCGTAATACGCCAATATGTCCAGGCCAACCCATGGCTCCCCTAAGCTGAGAGTCCAGGTGCGGGGGAGCTCCTGATGTCAACTTAGACTTCTCCAGTGACCACTTGCCATGTGGAGTGGGAAATGACAGAAGGCTTTCTGGCTACAACTGATATCTTTGTGGGGAAAATATAGTATGTTCTGCTTCATTTACTGATGATTTTCTTTGTCTTTTTTTGTGGATAAAGACATCTGTGTGACTTTTCCCTTGGAGTCTGAGCAATTCCTCACTGGTAGAAGAATTCTAAAGATGTTAGATGTCACAGGCCCAATGTTGCTAATGGAGGGGGTTCCGGGTTCCCTGGGGGGCACTGAAGACCGAGCCCAGGGTCTCCAGATTGCAGAGATGTGGAATATTTGTGGTTAATGGAGAGTCAAGACAGTTTTGAGACTGTAGTCACTGCACTCTCCTCGACCCAGCATCCTACTTTCCCCCACTCTAAATATTACACGATCCTCAGGATCTGTTGAATGTCTGCCCTGTGAGGGTGCTGAGGGCTGTGGTATCCATCAAAACAAACCATTAACTATTACTGCTCCTCCAGCACAGGGACAAACTGCTGCAGCCTGACAGGCAGATGCAAGCATCAGGCTTCTGCTCTCAAGGGGGCTACAGGAAGAGGCTAAAGCCTGATCGAGAATACAATTGGCCCTTGGTATCTGAGGAGGATTGGCTTCACAATTCCCACAGACACCAAGACTTGTGGGTGTCTGAATTCCTTGTACTAAATGTCACAGAATTTCCGTAGAACCTATTCAATCTTCCCACATATTTTAAATCATCTCTAGATAACCTGTAATACATGACACAATGTAGCTGCTATGTAAATAGTTACTGTTCTGCATTGTTTAGGGGATAATGACAAAAAATCCTCTTTAATGCGTTCCTATGGATAGGTGTTTATGTTTCAAATATTTTCAGTCTGTGATTGGTTGGCTCTACAGGTCCAGAACCAGAGGACACATGGGGCAGGCGCCCTCCTAAATAACAAGAAAACATGGAGCACAGAACAAGCCAAGGGATGTGGGAACAGAGCAGTGGGATGAGGTGCCATACTAGATGTGGGTGACCTGAAAGGGGAAAGATAGCGACAGAGCTGAAGGCTAGAGAATGGCAGGTGAGGGGTGCAGAAGAAGGGCACATTGGAGCAGGATGAGCAGGGCATTTTTGGCCAGTGGAATGATGCAGTGAAGCTGAGGTGCCCAGCACGAAGTGGGAGCAGTGAGGGAGAGCGGTGCGCCCTGCCATGCCAGCAGGGTAGCGACAATGCTTACCCTACACTCAACTTATTGTTGCTCTGGGGTTCCAGTGTTAGGACACACATGGCTGGTGGGCATTCTCCTATAGCACTTACGAACATATAAATGATCATCATGCTCAAGATTCTTTTCCTAGACGGAGGGCACTGTGCAGCAAAGTACAAAGTACGTATATCTATCACCCAACATTCCCACTTTGAGGAATTTCCTTTGAACCCCAATGTGAGAAGCTGACCATCACAAAATTGTTGTTTATAGTTATAAACCATAGATAATCAGGGCCGGAGATACCACTGAGTCTGGAAAGTGCCTTCCACAGACTGAGTTCAGATCTCCAGTCCCTACATACATGTCAGGTGTGGTTCACATATATGAAACCATAGCACTGAAGGGGCCAACAGGTGGATCCTCAGAATTCACTGGTCAGTCAGTCTAGTCAACTGGTGAGCTCCAGGATCAGTGAGAGACCCTGTCTCAAAAGATAAAATGGAGAGCAATAGATAGCAGAAGATAAGCAATGTCAATCCGTGGGCTCCACATCCACAGGCACATGTACATATGTCACTACACACACACACACAAGAGATAGAGACAGAGACGAGGGGAGGGATTTAGAAAAAAATTTACTAGTCTTTCAAAATGAAACTTGAATAATCATCTATGTGAACCATTTAATGAAACAGTAAGGATCATCATGTGGTGAGCAGTTTTGCTTGTGTGGTAAGAAGTCATGTTGTTCAATGTGACAGACAACTTACAAACAGCAATACAAGTTGTCGCATGTATGTGTGAATGAGATATGTGCCCACCAAGAGCTGTCTGAAAGGATGCTCACCAAAATACTAACAGATGTTTGTGGTGTTCTAAAGCATGCTTGAGTGTGGCCTGTTTGATTTTATATTGTTTCAGTCCTTCACAGCAAATGTGTCATCTTTTGAGAAAGTCTTCATTAATGTATCGGTCAGGGAATTCGTTTGTGTGCACCTGGAGATGGGAAGGTTGCAAGGTGAGACAATGGCTGGATAACCAAGGAAGAATCCATCCAAGTTCAAGAGCCACCTACTGGCAGAATCTTGACTGGTGCAAAGGCCTTGTTCTGATCGGGTGAGATCCACCCACATCAAAGTCCACCTACATAAATGCAAATCTCTTTTAAAAAGTAACTCTCACAGAAACATCCAAAATAATGTTGCCATAGGAATCTCCTCAGGTGGACTTCAGGATACCATATGCTGGAATTGTGTGTTGATCCCCTGTGAGTTCCAGGAAAATCATCTAAGCAGATCCTCAGGTGGTGGCCACAGGGGACACTACCAGGTGAGTCTTAGCAGGGTTTTTATTTCCTGTGGCTGCAAATTGGAATTGCATACAATGCCACTGCCTTGAAAAAGAATCTGTAAAGAAAAATGGGGTTGAGTTCTTCTACACTAGGCAAAATTTGAACTTCTAGGCATAATGGCACACCTGACTAATTATCTACCTGAACAAAGAAAACAAAACAAAATCCACTAGAGCCTCATTCCCGTGGTCTCTCAGGGCCTCCAGTGGGGTATGTTTGTTTCTACAGCCTTAGCTATTCTGAAGTTCCCTTACCTATGACTCATACACCTTCCTGAAGCAATGGCTGGCTATTGGGTTTCGAAGGGCAATGTTGTGTATTTTCTCATTCTCCTCTGTACTTCTCCAGCTGGGACCCAGGAAAGGTAGAGTCTCACAGCAGGTTCAGATAAAGCAGATGAAGGTAATTCAGTGCAGATCACATCGGTCAAGTCCTGCTCACCCTCCATAAAGGAAAGTTTCTGTTCCTTCACCATTGTGGTCCATTCCTTAGCAACCTTCCAAGGAGGAGCAGAGAATGGCTATATAGCACCAGCGACCCAGGCAGGCTCCTGAGGATGAGGGCCAGGAGGTTTTGATGAGGCGGGCATTAGTGGGGCCATCCATCATGGTTCCCCACAGCTCCTCTTGCTCTGAGAGCCAGGAAAGCACACTGCTGGAGAATCCTCCTCTCCCCACAGCCCACCAGGCCACACTACATATGTTGGGGAAAGCTGAGCCAAGGATGGAGCTCTATCTGCTGGGTTCAGCTTAGGCCCTTCCTTCCCATCTCCCCATGAAGCCAGACTCCTTTCCTAGGAGCAATTAGTCTTAATGACAAATGACAGAGGGTCTAAAACTGGGATCCAAGCGAGGTTTGCAGAAGCGATGATAAATAAACCCAGGAGCTCGCCAGTGCTGGCAGCAGGGTCTGTTCCTGCTCCTATCAGAGCTGCAGCACAATGCAAGGGCTTGTGCTGTCTTGGCAGCCAGGTCTGGTGTAATTATTCCTTTTTCCTAAACACCCTGGGGTTTTCATACTGAGAGTTCAGAAGGAGGAGGCATCTGGAGCCTCCCCTCAGACTCTCTTTTGACTTTCTTGGGCGGTGTTTAGTCAACTGTCCCTTGAGCAAGGAAATTTCAGTCATCACAACTTCTAATGAAGATTCCTTTTCAAAACTGAGTTCAGCAAATGTAGGTTTGGCCCATCGATTTGCTTACCCTGGCCTGGCAGCCATATTCTTCTGTGTGCTCGCTTCCAAGTTCAATGTTTAGCTTGAGCGTGTGCAAAAAGCTGAGACTCTCATTTGCTTTGCCCCACCTCAAGCGAGGAGGCTTAGGAAAGGACGATTTCTGAGTCATGGACCATCCAAGGTACACAAAAGGTCCTGCGGACTGTCCTTCTCAAATATCTGCCTCACTCGGCAGACCACTGCTGACTACCGTCATCTGAATCTGAAGCCCTCTCCTTCCTTATTTTTCTTTTTGTACTCAAAGACCACCTAACACAGTATGGATGTGTCTCAGATTCATCTTGCTTATTGATTTCTCCCAACACTCACTATAAAATATCTTTGCAGGAGCAAGACTTTTGTTTGTTTTTGTCCACTATGTAATACCAGACCTCAGTACTATGGCTCTCAATAAATACCTTCTGAGTCATAAATGAGAAAGTTAATTTCAGTCCCTGGACCCTAAGTCTGCCTTTCGGACCTCACAAAATTAATCTAATCCTTGCTAATCAGAAATAATTCTCTGGCCCTGTGATATTTATGAGGTATTAAAAAAGAAAAAAGCATAAACTTCCACTGACCCAGAACAGGCTAGATTTATAAGAATGGAGAATTTATCTAGTACATGCTAAGAAAGTGCAGAGGTGATTGTTCAGATACTGTTCCAAGGGTTTTCCACATAGTGATTCATTCACTCCTCCTAACAGCACCATAAAGTAAGTACAGTTGTTGTCAGTCCATTTTACAGACAAGCAAGTGAGGCTCAGAGAAGCTGAGCAACTTGCTTGGAGGCACACAGTAGGTAAGTAGCAGAGGCAAGGCTCAGATCCAGGAAGTATGTCCAGAGAATGTACTCATGATTGCTACATTCTCTTGCTGCAATAGCAGGGACTTGGTACTTGACTGGTGAGACATTTGTGCACACAGCAGGGGCCTCCCTTTGCAAGTTCACATGGTGGTAGAGGGCATCAGTCACCTGTCCCTCCTTCAGAAGTGTGCTGTAAACACTGCGTCACCAGGGTAGAAAGTGAGGAGCAGGACCCTTCGCTGTGGTCCATCCTCCAGGTTTCCCGTGTAAACCTCCTGAGTGCTGTCGGTGTAGTGCTGCTGGGACGGGCATGGCCTCTAAGAGGTAGAGCCTACTGGAAGGAGGTTAGGTTACTGAGGGTGCTGTTCCCAGAATGGACTAATGTAATTTCCTTGGGATGCTGGTTAGCTCTTTAAAAAATTGTTATTTCATGCATGTGTGTGCGTATGTATATATGTGTGTATGCTACAGTGGGCGTGTGGAGATCAGAGTACAGCTTGTGGAAGTTGGTTCTCTCCTTCTACTACATGGGTCCTGGAGATGGAACTCACGTCATCAGACTTGGCCAGCAGCTGTGTTTAATTGCTGAGCCACTTCAGTGGTCTTGGCTAGCTCTTTTGAGGGAATTATTATAAAAGAGCAAGACTAGGCCCTCTTTAGATTCTCTCTGGCTTCTTGTCTCACTGTGAAGTCAGTCTCCTCTCTCTCTTCCATACCTCCCCTGGGATGCCTTTCACCACAGTGTGAGGTAGTCAAGGAGTTCTTGTCTGGACCAATTCAGCTGCCCAATCTTGGGTTTCTAACGTCCAAAAAAAAATGAGGTAAATAGACATCTTTTCGTCCTAAGTCACTCAGCTTCAGGTATTTAATTATGGGAACAAGAAGTTCACTTAACACAGTTAATACATAAACCAACTCTTCAGTTAGTCTTCACCCTCAACTGTGGGAGCACACTTCCAACTCAGTACTGCTGTCTAGTGTTGTCTGTTCAATGGAGACAAGCTGACCTCTTGGAACAGAGGAGGGGATGAAGACAGAGCTTCTGCTTAAGGTTCACACTGGGAATGTCAAGTGCTTGGGTCAAGCCTGCTGCCTTTGCAGTAGGAAGTACAATTCTTCCCCAGGAATGGATGAGGAGGGAGGGACAGGGAAGTTTTGATAGTCATTCATGTAGTCTGCCACAGCGGGGAGTATATGCCTGGAATAGGAGATAGCTGATTGACAGGCTTGTGACACCTTGAAAAGAGTTCCTCTGAACACAGGGAAAAGGTAATTTAGGACCAGATCAGGGATGGGATTTCACCAGAAGCCAGAAGGAGCAGGGGAGGGTCGTGAAATGATCAGAGCTGTTTCTCAAGGAGCTGGCTGAACCTTTAAAAATACTTTGTACATGGTCCACATTCCACAGGGACAATAAAATATAATTACTCTCACAAAGAATAGTTCACTTGAAGCAGCCTACTTCAGGATTCCTGGACACTTGTCTACAAAAGGGTGCCAGTCTGGCGGCCTGAGAATCACTGCAAATCATGGTGGATGTGCCTTCTAAATACATCTTACTGCCAACAAGTCTCACCACCCCCAGCCATCACGGATCCTCTAGGACCACCCAACGACTACTCTTCCTTCTATGTGGTCTCTCCCTCTCCACCAACAGGTTTATGCCTAGTCAGGTTACTGCCTCACTCAAGTCTACACACACACACACACATATGTATACATACATATACATGTATACATGTATAAACATGTACTCGCATGCACACACATACATCTGCATTTTTGTGCACATGCGTATGCATATACAGATGCATCAGTACACACATATGGCAGTAGGCAAACTTTAAAGCAATTCTGGAGACAAAATGAATCAACATTGCGGAACTCAAGCATGCTCCCAATCTTAATTAGTCCCTTTGGGGCCGGGAGGGGTCCAGTCCAGCAGCTCACACTTGTCTTCTTCTCACTCTTCCACACTCTTGTCTGTTCTGTCCTGGTGCTATCATCAGCACTATGCATGTTGATCTGCTAGCCCTCTGGCTACCCAGACTGCACTCTTGCCTTCAGAAGCTCAAATTCACCCTCAGGAGGAGTGCTGAGCCCACTGTAAGGCCACATAGACTTTCCCCTTCTCTTGGTCCCTTGGGTTGATGTGTCTGCACTCTCTCTCCTTCTCAGTCTTCCTCTCCCTCTCCCTCTCGCTTTCTCTAACTGTTTTACCCAGGAGATGCTACAGATAGTTCAGGAGAACTGTGTGTATCTTTCTAACTCTGGACTTAGTGATTCTGGGTTGGCACCTTAGTATTTGTCATTTGACTGTTTCACATCACAGAAAATGACAAAGACCACATTCACACTTTTCTTTCCAGAGAGCTGGCTTGTAAACATTGACCAGCACACCCCTGTGCCTACCCATGATTTGTTACAGGTATATGTGACAATCTCTAAGGAGACAGAATCATAATACTACATCAAACCAGTTTTTTAGATATATAATTGTTCATGTTATTTAATGTTTCCTCAAATAATTTCCAACCACCCGACATTTATTTAGTGCCAATATTTCATATGACAAACTACAGCTAAGATATTTATAGACACCTATTTGTGCAGATTTTTAATTATTTACTTAAAATTGATGATGAAATCTGGAATGGCTTGGGCTCAGGGTGTTTGTATTTTTAGTTCTTGATCTACATTGCCAAACTGAACTCTAGAAAGACTGGTTCTATGCATATGTTCCCAGGGGGGCCTCTAACCATGCCAGTTAACTTCTAACTCCCCAATTCAGTAACACAATCTCACTCAAAATTCTAAGGGAGTATTTTGGAAAAGTTTTCTAAATAAGACAAGTTCATCTGGAAAGTAAGCATGCGTGAACATCTATGATCAGGAAAGACTTACCATGTTGTATATCCAAATTCATTACCAATCTTTGAATGCTCTCAACAACTTGTCATCTGCACCGAAACCAACCACCTGGAACAGAAATTCTAAAAGTCAGACCACTGTGTATATATGTGTGTTCACACATGTATTTGTATAACATCTGCCTGTGTATGCTACGGTCAGGATCCCATGTTTATAGGGCAAAGACGAATTGTAGATTAATAATGTAAAAAGAAGACATAAGAAAATCTCTTCTCAACTGCAGGTGAAACAAAAGAGTGTAAGTTTCGACGATGCATAGTGTGTATGTAGATAAGCCATTCCAAACAGCGTACAAAAGACAGAAATCAGAAGCAAAATGATGGATGAAGTGTCGCTCAGAGAGTGTGCCTTTCCCAGCGTCCCTCACAGACCGAGCACACCTGTTCCAGGGTTCCTCAGAGAGCGAGCCCCTCCCAGGGATCTGAGAGATGAATTGCTCAGCAGCGAAGTAGAAGAAAGGGGACACATAGAGAGGAAACAGCAATCCTTTTCGCAAAGAACCCACCCCTGAAAAGAGCTCGTGTGTACAGACTGGCATGAGAGAGAAGATGGAGACCGTTCCGTGGGGACACAGTGTGACCTCCATGTCATGGCTGTGTAATATTTCGATAATGGATGTGCTTGCTGAGATCTAAGAACGAAAACCCCTTATTTCCAGCTTAGGCCTGTGAATACATGTGTTGCGCACCATTTCTCTGGTATGTCTTTGGATTATCATGAACTGAAGAAGATCTAAGGTAGACAGCGAGATTGCCGGGGCACTTTAATCCCACTAGGAATGGAATTCTGTAAGCAAAAGTAGAGAATGGAGGGGCAAGGACAGAGCGAAAGGACAGATGGGGATCAGGAGGAGGTGATGCAGGCTCTGAGCCTCTAGAATCTGTTCAGAAGCACTGCAGGGTCATACATTTTCACAATAGCCTTCTAAGATGAGCAGGGAGTGGTTGTTATCTCCTGGGCTTGACTGAGAGAAGATGTGGGTCCATGATGACCAGAAGACTAAGAGGCTGGTTGCAATAATCAGGACTGTGTAACCAGTCCATTTAATATTCCCACAGATCCTAAAGAGAGGAGCTGTTATTTAAATAAAACAGACTACCATCACTAAAATAAGACAGTACAATGTCTGAGTGGGACATAGTGGTGCATGCCTCTAATCCCTGCACTCAGGGAGCCAAGGCCGAAGGGTCATCAATTAAAGGACAGCCTGAGTTACATAGTAAGACTTTGTCTCAGTAAAAAATAAACAATGAAAAATAAAGAACACAGGTAAGACACTTTAACAATTCATTTTTTTTTATTGTTTCCACTGAATTCAGTCAGTTATTTACATGTGTTGACAGAGACCAAGAAACACACTCTAGGCTTCAGCCAGTGCAGTGCCATCTCACGATGAAAGGCAGTTCCAGCTCATGGCTTTTTGGCCAGAGGAAGATGTGAGGAGAAGGTGTGCTTCACCAGTTGCCAGAGCAACTGTTATTCAAAGCTGGGAGCATGGAACACAGTCTGGCGAAGAGATCCGTCTGTCGATGAAAGCTAATGGTCAAGTGATTGGAGATGAGGGACCGTGCCAGGCTGTGGGCTGAAGGCCTGGTGGCAGCCTTCCTGCAGAAGGTTGCCCTGTGGCTCTGTGCCCCATCAACCCTAACAATGATGGAAATTTGCCAAGGGTCTTACAGTCACTGGCGTAGTTTGGCTTGTGTGTACACATTAGAAATGTTCTTCCCAATCTCAACAGGGAGGCTTGTGTGGGGGCAGAGAAAGCCCAAGTTGAATTCCTTTATTAAGGCTGTGGACACTCCTGTAACTGAGCAACAAAACCTAACGTGGGGTCCCAAGATTCAAGTTGGCAGCTTAACCTTTCATGGTGGAGGAGTGTGTGAGGGCCCTTTTCACCACCCCAAACCTGAAGGCTGTGGCTTTCGGTCTTGGCAGCTGGCTCCGATTAGAAATTAAGGGCTAGGGAGATGGCTCCGTTTGTAGGAGCACTCGCTGCACCAGCATAAAGATATGTGTTTGGATCCCGTGCACCCACATAAAGGAACTGGGAGCGACCTGTGCACCTGTAACTCCAGGCTGGGAGTTAGAGAGGGGCCAGGAGGTTAGCTGGGGCTTGTTGACCAGTCAGCTGATGGAAAAATGGTGAGCTCCAGGTTCAGTGAGAGACTCTGTCTCAAGGAAATGAGATGGAGAGTGATAGAATAGGACACTCACTGTCCTCCTCAGGCCCCTGCAAGTACACACACACACGCACACACACACACACATACACACACACACACACACACATACACACATACCTATGAACAAATAAATAGATTTTAAAAAAAATCTCATGTCAAGCAACATGAGACAATATTTCATTAAGTCCACACATGCTCAGCTCACTTTTAATAAGATTCTTATTTTCTTTCTTTTTTTATTGTTAATATTTTGGACTCAACTATGATAGCTCACAGTAATCAAGGCTTGTTAACAATAGTTACTCCAATGCCACTCCATTTGGATCAAGATTTTTATGCTGCCAAAGTCCTTGTATTTGTAGGTGTGACTCCCTCAAGAAATAAACTAAGAAAGGGAGCGTGTTGCTCAGAATCCCTAAGTCAAGGGATGCTATGAAGGATGTGACCAACAATGTAGAAACTCTGCTTACTGAGCCCTGGGGGGCGGCAAAGCCTGTGCTACAATATGGTAGCCTGTCCTCAAACAGCCTGCCCATCAGCAATGGCCTTCATTTTGAGGATGATGTTCATCACAGCAACAGAAATGAAACTAGAATACAGGAAAATCAAAGGTTCATTGTTACTTTAGCTACATAGTGAGTTCAAGGTGAGCTGGGCTATAAGAGACCTTGCGTCTCAAAGAAAAAAAAGTTGAAAGAACAGAGTTTCAGAGCAGTTGGTCCAGTTTGTCAAGGTCACCCCAAGGTCATGTGTGCTTGAGCTTTTCCTCATAAGCCACCCCCTCTCCCCCCAAAGATGCTTTGTATCTGAGTACTGTACTGACTTCCGTTACCTGACACGATCCTTGCAATATCCCTTTAAGGGCATATCACAATCTCAAATTCCACATGAGGAAACCAAGGTCTATAAAGAGTTAAATTATTTGCAAAAAGAAGATAGCAGGCCATCCTACAGATCCTGTTTCCATCCCCTTTTTCAGGTCTCCTCTCAACTTCTAGGTCTCTAAGCGATTCCAGGAGCGGAATATAATCACTTCCAGGTGTACATTATCACACAAATGTCCGCCAGCAAAGTTCATGAAAAAAGTGTGCCATTTCCTCCTCTCCTTCCTCCGTTAGAGTGCATGATGTAGCTTTGGGTCCCTTGAGTGTCTCTGGGAATGCCTCAATCAGAACAGCTCTATGTGAACTCCAGAGATGTTAAGTGGGGACCCCATAAAACTTAAGTAGAATCAGGCATTTTTTCTGGAAACCCCACTCTGATGTGGTTGTACGTTACGTCTTGTGGTGCTGTCTCAGCCACAGCGAGAAGCAGAGCTGCAGCCCCAGACCCATGGCATGGATTTCAGGCCCAGCAATCACAGTTGAGAAAATGATTTCCATAACGTCCTCTCTAGAAACTGGAGCAAGGCTAGGCTGCATGTGAGAAGTCTATATTCCAGAAGCCACAGCTTGCCAATTTGTGAGAAGTTAGTTCTAGGTGTCAGTCACTTCTGGGGTATTGAGGAGTTCACCAGGGCCAAGGAGGGTGGCCACTGTATGGGTCAGTCTTCATCTCTCACCCGCAGCAAGCTACCCTCCTATGGCCGTGCATCTCCATTGCTTCTGCTAAAGCAACACTCCTGCTTTCAGTGCAGGAACAGAGCAACAAGACTGACGTGAAAGCAAAGCATAAATGCCAGATTCTGGAAAGCCCAGAGTAAGTAGCAATAACCAAATGAACAGTGAAGTTGCATTTGAGTTTCCAGACCCTGCAGGTGACCATGGCAAGACTGTAGGATTACCTACAAGAAAATGACAGTAGATGATAAAAATCGTTCTTCAACAGGAAGGAGCTGGCACAGTCCAGACAGGGTTTAATTAAGGGCCTGTTTACAAAGATGGAAGTAGATTACTAACCCAGCAAGGGGATAGCTAAGTGTCCTTGAGTTTTTAGCCATCTGGAAGGTTCTCTGGAACCCAAAGAGAGGGTGAGCTATAGAAGAGACTTTAGACATGACACAGCTGCTGCCAGACTTTGGGGTAAGAAGGACCAAGACCAATTCCTGGACTCATTTCACCCTCCTCCACCCTTCCTTTGGCATATTCTCCATGGTTGGAACCCAAGTAGAAAATAAAAGGCAATGGAACTTAGCGATGCCGTTTCTAAGGGTGTCTAGGGGATACAGAACAGGATGCAGCTTCAGGAGTAGAGAAGCATGCACAACACCAGACACATGAGGCCAGTCAGGAATAGCAACGAGAGGTTCCCAAAGCTGCCTCAAGCTCCACTTATCTGGGAATCACCACACATATATACACACATACATACCATATGTACAGCCTTGCCCCCAAGTTGTTAATTTAGAAGATATAGTTCAAGGTTCTCAGGCCAACAGATGCATAGGTTTAGGAGTCACGCAAAGATATTCTTAGAGAACCCATCTACTGAGGTCACATGACAGATCTGCAACGACACATGTATGGCCAGGATAGAACTCTCGAAGAGTTTGGCTGCTTCTTATTCAGATCAAAGCAGTCAGCACTGAGGCAACATGTGCAGTGCAAGGGACAAGAAAGTGGCATCATTATAGTAATGGTGGCCTGGTGACTGCTTACTGTACGCATTTCAAAGACTGGCAAGGTGAGATCAGCAGCGGCTGCATCGTGGATTTGGTGGGCCTTAGGCACTTTCATGGGCTCCTTCTGCCATTAAAATAGTTAAAATTAAACATTAGAATAATGTTAGTATACTTATGAACATCGTAATCAAAGGTGATATATATATATATATATATATGTATGTATTTTTAAAAGAAAAAGTTATAGTCCCTTAAACATACCCCAGGCATTAAGCCTCACCCCTGCCTTACCTAATGAAAAGGTTGACCTTCAGTATGGAAGGATGCACCCCTAAGTGCACATCTAATGACCCAAATTCAGCTGTCAGGCTTTAGAGCTGGAAAAGTCAGTCTTGGTGGCAAATTGGGATAAGGAAGGTGGCCCGGTAATTCCCATTCTCAGTTTGTATCCCCAGAAATTAAATCAAAAGATTCTGGGTCCAAGGAAAGTTAGCACAAGTTCCAGATAATGCCAATGAATAGACAACGATGAGGACCGAGCCCAAACCTCTGGTTTTTTCTTTGGTTCCAGCCTGCTGCACATCTCAGGGTGCACAGAGGAGCTGATCACACTGTCTCTTTTCTGACACCTCCCCTCCTGTGATCAAGTGGAGGTGCACACTTCGCCTAGACGGAGACCTCAGTGATTAGTCATGCTGTTCTCTGTTTTGACTTTCCTTCCCAGGCTCTGTTTGCAGCTGGGCAGGTTCCTCCCTGTCCAGGAGAGACTGTGCTCTAGCCTTGCCTCTGTGGTTTCTTAGTGTGGAATTCTCCCCACACACCTGGACTCCAGTCCACCCTCTTCTACCAAAGCAGCAGGCTGTCAGTGGCTTCTCTGTGCTGGGCACTCATGATGCTGGGCAATCCCTGTCTGTTCTAAGTGCCAGCCACATGGAAGACCAACTGGCAGCATCATCCGGGGCTTTCTAGAAGATGAAGCAGCCTCAGAGCGAGCGGCCCAGGAGAATGTGTACCTGTGTGCCAAGCCTGGGCTTTGTTGCATGCACTATCCTGTGGGCCACCTGTATATCCTACACGAATAACATGGCCATCTTCTGCCTTTGGGCGGCCTGTTACTGCAGTCCTTTTGTTAGTCATTCAAGCTCTGCCTTTGGATGGCTTCAAGCTCCTTTCTCCAAGATATAGATGCTTAGGGAGGGAGATGGCCAATGTGTCTGTATTTAAGAAGAGAATATATAAAAATCTCTCTTCAAGAAGATTTAAAATATTTCATCTTTTAATGGAAAGAATCGACAGAACATATCACTTGAAACCAATAGCATTTGCTTATACAATTATTATATTTTAAATCTATTTTTTTGTATGTTAAAAAGATACTGGAACAAAGTCTTAATTATCTGATCAACTATTTATGTCCCTAGGTTACAGGCCACTAGGGTAGCCTCAGCTATAGTGACAGTTCCTGTTACATGCTTTTCTGCCATTTAAAGAGATACTCTTTTGTCACCAGAAAAAAAAAAAAATCAAAGACTATTCGTTCATAAGGCTCAAAGAGCCTGGCATGAGCTCTCTTCCTCTTCTGTGATTGAACTTTTGTCTTCTTTCCCCTTTCCCCTAGTCACAGTCTGTGATTTTCTACCTCTTCTGTGCCCGGTACAGTCCTGCCTCAGGGACTTTGCATCTATGGTTTCTTTCTGTCTAGAATAATTGGCCATACCGGTGATACACTGGGCTCATTTCCTCCCTTCAGTTGGATTTTCTTTTAATTCTCACCTTCTCAGAGAGGATTTCTGTGCTTTTCTGACCACATTGTATAAAACAGCATCCTGCCCCGACACCCCACTCTCTCTCCACCCTGAATTTTTTTGTACTTCATAGTGCTGTGCAGTGAAATAAATTCTTCCCATCTTTGTTTAAATGCAGGGACTATCATGGTTAACACCAAAGTGAGAGTGAGACACATCTCCACCACTTGAACACTACAGAATTTCCAAACAGCATACAGGAAAATAGCTCCAGGACTCAATCTTAGCAAGAGTATGTAAAGGTATCAGAGAGAGCTGAGGGAAAGACTTCCTTTTTGGAAGGTTAGGAAACTGTGCTGTGAATTTCTCTACATTAGTCTCAAGGGTGGTGATGAAAGAAACTTTGAGCATCCTGGTACACAGACATCTACTCTGCTTGAGAAACCTGACGGGACTGCAGGCAGTGGAAGACACTCTGTCTCAACACTGTGTTACAGGGCAAATGATGCAGTTGGGATGTAGGTGGAGATGGCGCAGAGTAGAGTCAGTTTCCACCCATGAGCCAGGTCGGGGTACAGAAGGCCTCTGGAGCCGTGTGCAGACATGCCCAGCACGAGAACGTGTTTGTGCTCATTCCGAGTGCCAGAACCAAGTTGGGAGGCAAGGAAGACCCCAGGAGGAAGGAGAGGAGAGTCTGACCCTGTTCTCTTGCAGCTCATCTACTACAGCTGAGAGAGGTCAGAAAGGGCTGGAATCAGGCACAACTCTGTTTTCATTCTTAATTGAGAGTAGGCATTCTAACTGGGAAATTGCAACTGTGTTTGTGGCTGTAAGGAATCAAATGGCTGTTTATTGACTTTGTTTAGAAAGTTCTAGAGCTTGTTGGATTTAAACATTCCAGGAGGAAAAGGACTACTCATCTCTAAATCGATTTTACAGGGGAGAGAGAAGGAACAGAGGTTGCTAGTGTTCATGCAACAGCCATTCTACACTCCAGTCACAGCCCTTTATATACATGCATGCATGTCCTCTGTCCTCTGTGGGAGCATGAAGCTCCATTGGAGAGGAGACCTGTTCATCTTGCTCACTACTCTGTGTCTATTGCCTGGAAAAGAAGTGCCTGACATATAGCTCTTCTGAAAAACTACACATCATGAGTCTGTCTACTGCTTGCCATGGTCCCTCTGAAACGCCACTTCAGCAACTCTGTGAAAATCAAGGATTGGGAAACAAAGTTCAGTACATCACTGTGGACAAAAATCTCAGTTGAATTTAATAGATATATTGAACGCTCACAATGAAGCAAGAGTTGTGAAGGACAAAAAAAGACTAGTAAAGGAGAGAAGGGAAAACATGTTAAAATTATTGATTTTTCTTCCTGTGGTGCTGTAGATCAAACCCAGGTCTTCACACATGCTGGGCTAGCATCCTTCCACCAAGCTACACACTCTCCCCAACAAGTGTTGAGAGTTTTCAGTGAGCTCCAATTGAACACAAAGGCCAAACCACTTAACTACAACAGTGGCTATTAAGGATTTTTTGTCCTGTGGCCTTGAAAGATACGAGCACATGGTATACATCTCTCAGCTCTCTACAAAAAAGAGAGAGATGGGAAGAGGGAGAAAAAGCTACTGAGACCCAGCTGACCTTGTTTTGTAACCACATTCATATATGCCTTGCAAAAATAGCAATGAACTAGAAATCTCTGTGGAGAGGCTGTAATCAATCAGTGTATTCCTGACTAGAAAGCTGTTTCTGAAGCTCTTTCTGAGCTATGCCAAGTGGGGTAGCTAAACCAAAACTTACATAAAACATTTTTTTCTTCTGAAATATCATATTTATTTTGTGTCTCTGGAGTCATAATTGAAAATAAATGGTATAATAAATATTTTTTTCCTGATCTGTAAAATTATTTAAACAGAGCATCTTCCAAAGTATACAGTTTAAATCACAAGCAGTAATGCAGTTGATGGATTGTCTTTTTGAAAGGTTACAGAATCAGTAAATACTTTGAACTCTTTCATATTGAAAGAAATTTGGTTGGAACAAAATATGAGATTTATTTTAAAAAGTTAGGTCTCTTCGTGTAAGCAAACACAGTAAGTAAATACAGCCATTGAAGTTGCATAGATTATGGAATGATGCAGACAAGTGTCCCTTGTGTGTTGTTGAGAGAACAGAAATAGGTCCCAAGGCTGTAGCTACGCCATGACCTAGACAGTGTTTCTCACAGTCTGTTGCCTCTGCTTCACACTCAGCGACACATTAGTGACACAGTACACAGCCCCCAGTGCGTGCACACACACACACACACACACACACACAGAGTATACAGGCCTCACATTATCCTTACATTTTTACTTACTTTCTTTAATTTAACAAGAGTTTTCTGGAATCCCTGTTGTTGCATCTCATCGCTTCCCCCTGACTGCTGGCTACCGTGCCTAAGTGGATTTGATGGCATGTTACTGCAATTCACACCTGGACGGTGACCACCTACTGAGTACTCTTCCATACTATATCCTAAATAATTTTCACGAATTAAAACGGTTAATCAGCCAGAAATCTCACACACTGGTGGATCTTAGCCTATTTTGACAGGTGATAGAAGTGTGACAGAGAAACATGAAAGAGCAGGTAGAGTTACAGAAATGGAGAGATGTTTGTTTGCTTGTTTTAAAACAGATGTTTGTTCTGTAGTAGCTCAGGCTAGCCTAGAACTCACTATATAACCCAGGCTAACCTTGAACTCATGACATTTCATCTACTTCAACCTCTTGAATGCTGAGGTTACAGGTATGTCTGGTTCTAAAGATGTGTCTTTTGTCGATGATACTGGGTTATTGTGCGTGTTAAGGACCAAAACTTTTTTTTTTTTAATTGTTGTTGATAATTTTCTACTTTAAAATTTTTTTTCAAGAAAGCATCATTTATTTGTGTAGGTGTGTGTGTGTGATGTATTGTGTGATATATTTGTGTATGTACACATAAATGTGCAAGGGCATGTGGCCCCATATGCAGGCATGTAGAAGCCA
Organism: Eospalax fontanierii; assembly: GCA_035773235.1. Lineage (NCBI taxonomy): Eukaryota > Metazoa > Chordata > Mammalia > Rodentia > Spalacidae > Eospalax > Eospalax fontanierii. Next base: position 151,210,356 of record CM069524.1, on the reverse strand, counting down.
GAGAAGGACACTCAGTTTCTGCCCCTATCGTTCTCTAACTTATTTCCCAGGATAGGTCTCTCATTGAACCTGGAGTTCACCATCTTGGATAGACTGGCTGGTCACCAAGATTCTATAGTCCACCAGTCTCTGTTCCTTAGGAAGGTAGTTTATAAATGTGTGCTGGGAATCTGAACTCTGGTTCTCTGATTTGTCCAGTAAGCATTCTTACCTGCTGAGCCATCTCCCCTGGCCACAAAATCCGATACAATCAGCTCTCTTCTCTTTTGAGAAATGTTGCTTATGACATTACATTTAATCTGTCCTTAACAAATATACATGAATAAAGTCTGGAGATTCCTAAATGTAGACCGCGATTATCTCTGAGTAAAGAATAGGGAAATATTAGTTTTTTTCTTCCTAATTGTATGATTTTTCATTAAAAATTAAACCCTAACTTTGGCAATACAAAAGTTTGTCATACATACTTTGCTAGTTTCTTCACTTACATATTTCCGAATTTGATGACAACGTTTTAGAAGAATTCATCTGGTTCAATACATCTTTATTCTTCCAGGCCTTTCTAAACACCACTTTAATAGTCTTTGGGCATTTGGTTGAGTTGTTTATCGAGGTGTCATGGAATCCCTCCAGTGGTCAATGACGGCTCCTCTCGTGGGAGATCATCGCTTGTCACAGAAACCACTTGTCAAGCTCAGTGTTCCAGCTCAGTGAAGGGATATATGTATTTATCTCCTATTTTGCAGAATACCATATATGTCATCATGAAATCACAGTGGCCCTTCTGCAATCTCTAATGCTTTCTTACCTAGGACCCATTTCACTAGGAAGATTTCACTAAGGAAGGATTTAAGAAAACAGATTTCTTGTAGATACATCAACCTTGGCCCCGATGCTTACATTTGACTCTCCACTGAGTGCTTCCTCCCTGCACCAGGAAGATCAGACCCAGCACAGCTCTCACTGCGCCCCATTTCCCTTTCACTTGATACAGTCACAGTGGCATACTTAATGGCCGTCTTCCGGGCTGCTCTATGTGGAGTGTGAGGACAGGAATCGTGTCCTGCAGCTCTGGGCATTATCCCCAGTCCTGGCTGTTAGTGACCATATAATCATCGACTAACTACTCACTGAGAGAATAAAAATACAAACATCAAACGAGAATACAGATAAACACGTAAATGAAATATGAGTAGCACTTTGAAAGCATTCTTTTTCCCCTCGGGTAAAGTCCATTGAAGATGCCGCCTTCTGCTGAGTTCTAAAGAATTAACAGTGCTTTCCGCATTCCCTTCCAAGGATCACAGCATAGAACACTATCTACAAAGGCAGGTGTCAGCACCGTGGGCGAGCACTTCCAGCACTGTGGCATCAGCAGCCATTGCAAGGGGATTGGTTTCTTGGGACAGTGACTTCCTGGTCTGTCAGAGATTTGTTGTGCCAACAAGGACCCAAGAAGACTAGCATGGAACTCTTATTTACTCAATGAATCTGACTCAAGATGCAGTAAATGTTTCTATTCATAACTTTTCTCAATTGAGAACACTCAGGAAAGCTTACATTTCTTTTCTATCCTCATTCTAATGAGTGACTGGTACGAGTGTGAGGATTCACACAGGTACTGAGTTGTTTTCTTGTATTTCTGGAAAAAGCAATGTGGAAAACAACTTCAGCACTCAGAAGCAATAAACCCAGAAAGCAGATAGAGGATATTGAAAGTTTTCAAATTAATGTACTTAAGTGCTTGAAATCCTCCTTCACATTTATGACACACACACACACACACACACACACACACACACATATATATATATATATATGTCGTGTGTGTGTTCAAATGAAAGAATTCATATATTCAACAAAATAAAGCACAAGATGATTTCATCACCTTGTATTAAAATTATAAAAAATAATATTATCAAAATTATATTTACATTAATTATTTAAAGATGTTATGACCTATTAGCTGATCGTTGCCCTACCAGGACTTAAGAACTCCATATTAACTAAAAAATGATTTATTTTATTTTCAGTTCTGTGGATTTCTCTGTGTGGGTATATTCACGTGTTTCTGCCTGCAAGGTCCAAGGCATCTCTCTCTGGAGCTGGTTTTGAGCCACACGGTGTGGGGGCTGGGAACTGAACTTGGGTCCTCTGCAAGAGAAATGCACACTCTTAACTGCTGAATCATCTCTCCAGACCTCAATATTAACTTTTAAAACCAATATATTAACTTTTATAGCTAGATAGGTTTTTTGCTTTACCATCTTGCTAAACATGAAATGTCATCTAACTTCTAAAATAAAATACTTCAAACAAGGCGCCAAGATCATGCTATAGAAGAATTCTGTCTCGTGTGTAATAATGAAAACACATATTAAGGAATGTGAACTTTTACCTAGACTTGATGGTGTGCTAGAGCTGATTCACACCAGCCTATGAGAGTGGCCTCTGCACATTTCTTTCCGACAACGTCATCTGCATTGGCAGGATTTACACCATGAGCCCTGGCAGAATCTATAAATGCAGGCATGTTTTTTGGAAAGCATTTACCAGTGTAATAGTTACTGAGTAAAAGTTAAGGACGCGTGACTTCTTGATGGGGCTGCATTCTTCACAGCAAACCTCATGTTATAAGATCTTATCTCAGGAATCTATTCACGGAAGCACTAGACAGCCTACAACTAAGTGAGTTCTTGGAGTGAATGGGTTGTAAGTCATACTTCCTGCCTCAAGTCAGGCTTATCTCATGAGTCAAAAGACAAATTGTCATGTTTCTTTTTACGAAATGTGATTCTTTTGGCAAAGCTTTCTAAAAAGTCAGTCTTTTTTAAAAATCAAAATGATCATTTGTAGTCATTTTGACATGAAAGTTTAAAACATACCGATAGATTTTTCATAACTTTCTACTATCTTTGAACTCTGGCGAAGTAGTCTTGTAATAGAGTGTGTGAAAGCATCCCTGGTGGCTACTACCGTATCACCATGTATCCATGTCTGTGCTGTGCCATGGCTAAAGTCTCTCAGCTCAAAGGAGCAAAACAAGTGTGTGGGATTTGGTTATTCAAAAAGCATATCCATATCTTAGTATTGGATACATATTAATTTTGGTAATCATATAATCATCTTAACTTGTGATTTATCATAAATTAGTGATTTTCAATGTTCATTGAGTTAGGATTAGATTTATGTCATTACTGTGTTTTAAAATCCACCTGTTTCTAGGGCTTGGGGGATGCTCAGTGGATAAACTCCTTGCTTGCTGGATAAGTGTGAGAATCAGAGTTTAGATCCCCAGAATTCACATAAGAACCAGAAAGGTGTGGTAGCCACCTGTAATTCCAGCATTCAGGAAGCAAAGAAAGGGATCCCTGAGGTAAAATGGTTAGCTAGACTAAGTGAAATTAATGAGATCCAGGTTCAGTGAGAGACTCTGCCTCAAATATACAGAGTGACCAAGGAAGACACCTGACATCAACTTCAGACCTCCATGTGCAAGTGCACATATGTGCATACATACACAAACATGCATATACATACAAATGCACATTACACACTCACATACACAAAGAATGTGTGCCTACTCCTAGAAAACTCAGGACTATTTCTAGAGAATAAAAAAATATTATCTTAGAAAATCAGAATATATGATGATTGTACTTAGGAGAAGAATTATAGAGTTGGTGGTTATTCTGTTAACATAACAATCTGCCCTCCAAAGGAAGGCTGTCAAGGATCACTGGCTGCTCCACACATGGAATCTGCGGTCCTCCCAACATCCAGACCCTCCAGAGGAGGCACAGGGCACTAGCACTTCGCTTCAACTCTCCTGTGACAGTATTTGTACTTTGAAGGGTGGATAGGTCTTAGAAAACATCAGACTTCATTATGCTTGAGCTGTTTAGAATTCTTCCTGAGTAGATTTCAGTCTTTATACTTTACTAGGAAAATCATGGAAGTTCTCAAACTTACTTTCCATGAATTATATTATAAATAGTTTTTAAAGCGTTTTTCTTCATGTGCCCATCTCTTCTGTTCTTTGTGCTGTCCTTAGCTTTATTTCATTATTTCTAGCTGAACTTTTCGAACTAGATGTGTAATATCTGTTCATAAATTATGTTTATTAAAAAATATTTAAGTCAACAAATTTTCCTCTGTTAACAGCTTGTGTTAACAATTGTAAGATAAAGTTTTCACCATCATGGCTTTCCTTCTTGCTCTTTTCTGCACACCCCAGGGAAGTACTCTATCAAAAAGCTACACTCTTTGGCCCAATACTGATTTTTATGCTCTGTAAAGTGGTCTGAATTCATCTTAGAGTTTCTTAGGTGACTGACAAAAATTTCAGAAGGCAGAGATTTTACATTCTTTTGATTTTTGTTTTAAGGATCTTCAACTTTCTAAATCTTGTCCATTGTCAAAATGGTGCAGTGGCTGTCTCCTGGCAGCAGGGTTACCCATTCAGGCAAAAACCACTGAGTGTGTACCACACTCTTCCTGAAATAAATTATGGAGCAAATAAATACTTAGCCCTTCCAATCACGCATATTCATTGTCTCTCTGTCTCTGTCTCTCTGTCTCTCTCTGTCTCTCTCTGTCTCTCTCTGTCTCTCTCTCTCTCTCTCTCTCTCTCTCTCCCTTCCTCACTCAAGGTTGAACCTAGATCCTTGCATATGCTAGGCTACTTCCGAACTACAATCCCCAGCCCATTCTTGATTTCAAGTGTGAGACACAAAAATCAGTTTCCGCTAAATAAAAAAAATAGCGATTTCATAGCAGGAGTTGTGACTTCATTAAGGACATATGGAGGGAGAGTCCGCCAGGGAACCGCGCTGAAGTAAGAGCTGAAGAATGGTAGAATGGGGTAGGCAGAGGGCGGCGTGTGTTCCGAGCACAGTAACAGAACACATGAAGTCCCTGTGCAGAAGGAAGAGGAACCATCCAAAGAACCACAGAAGATGGTGTGGACGGAGGGCAAACAATGAGGTAAGATGGTGGAGGATGAGACTGGGAAGTCGGTGGAGGACCACTGGGGGCCACAGTGAGCAGTGGGTAGACCAGTTGGCAGGCCAAGGCAGCAGGGCAGGTTAGTGACATCAAGGCTTGGGTGATGGTATAGAAACAGAGTGGTGCATAGACTTACAACTTCCCCATGGGCAAAACCCAGAAATACACAGGAAATGATCAGAAATATGTGAGTGCTGCGTTGTTAGTGGATGGGGTAAGGACATGTTTCCTCTGCTGCATTTCCTCTGTGGCACTTCTTCACCCAGCTCATCTCACTCTCGAAAATTCACAGCACACACCCACTAGGAAGCCCCATTCTTTTCATGTGTCCTAATGATCTCAATCCAATGTCTTGGCTCAAGCTTTCCCTCTTGTCTAGAAAGCCGTAGCTCGTAGTCACCCATCCCAACCCTAACGGGTGAGAAGGAATCTAACATAAATGGATGTGATTTTTTTTTTTTTTTACTCACAACTTCTTTTTTGTCTTGTGACCTTTCCTCTATTTTGTTAATGTATTTGTGGCTTTGTGGAAAGAATATTCTAGCAGTGAACAGGTCACTGTACTCCAAAAGTTGAGAGCTTCTGGAAACTCAGAACACTGTGGTCTCTAAAGACAAACATACAAGCCAAGCTTCTGGAATGTGGGAAGTAAGTATGAGTTTTGCTGCTTAGAGGGATTGCTGTTGCTGCCCTAGTCAGAGCTTACCTTGGTGAGGGAGAGAAGTGTCAGCCATGCTTGTTCCTTGTTGGCATGTCTTATTTCTATGCACTTGGCTTGGGGATCTTTTTAAAATTGAATTAAACCAACCTAAAAAACAGATAGGTGGCTTTGAAAGATACTTGGAAGGATGTGTTGGTTCAAAATTGTGCCATATTATATATGAAGGAGAGGCATAAAGAAAATAATAGGCCTGATACATGCCTGTCTTATTTCCCACATAAACTGTAGGCTACGTCACAAGTATCAAGGAGCTACTCTAAACACGTCTGGGGGGAAAAATCAGCTGAACAATTTTGAAACTATTCAAACTATTGAAATCTACTACCATGAACAGGAAGCTTATCTATCTATCTATCTATCCATAATTATATATATCATATATAATATATATTATTCAGATAGCAATGAATTCACAATGATAGAGAATAAGTGAATACAAATTTGGCAGATTGTACTTTCTTAACATGTGACCCCGCATAATTTATAATTACTGGCATGAAGACTATTCGAAGGATCCCTGCATAACTCTACTCTAGAGAGACTAGAAAATATTCTCATGCTGTGTGGGAAAGTGGAGGAGAGACTGGAGAAGTTACACTTTCTAAAGGAAGCCTGCATTCTGGCTCTTCCTGGGTGAGTCCTAGTTTTAGGGAGGAGCATTACTATAACTGAGCACTGACCCTCTTGTGCTGTTTAGGGCAAGCCTAGAAGAGGCCCAGAACAATTTCATCTCTGCAGAAATGCAGAGGCTGCCTCCAGGCATTTTAGAGGAGCCATGGGAATACAAAGAGGAAAACAAGGTGTGCGGACCAGGTGATCAATGTTGTGTCTGTGGCTCTTAAACATTCATGCCCTGTATTTGTCCCTAGAAGCCTTCTGTCTCTTACCACCCAGACTAGAAGTAGCGTGGTTTCTTATAAATGCTTTGGGCTTTGGACTTTTCAGTCCACTAGATGACTGATAGGGACATGTGGATATCAGTTAAAGGCTTACTAGTTTATTGATTCCTTCACCTTTAGAAGTAATTACTGTATCATCCATCTGTTGCAATGCTATAGAAAATGTTAGTTTAGAGAAGGAACTAACTAGTGATGCCAATGGTTTGGCAGCTGAATGCACAATTAATTCATCCCATGTTTTTAGTAAGTACTTTTAGATGGGGCTGAGTCTCAGGCTTTTGATCCAGAAGAGCCTCTGGTTTATTTGAACAATGTGACTATTGGCCTTGGAGATCCAAAGTCACCCAAGGGACGTAGTGACAGAAAGAAGGTCACTATGACTTTCTTCTCTACAGTTTTCATGGGGAAATGGAGTAGGGATAGGAAGGCTGGGTTTTGTTCTTACATGCCAAGTAGTCATTCTGATTAATACTCGTAGCTCTCAAAAAAGTAAATGATGTAGTATCTTCAGTGTTCAATGCCTTGTTGAGGGAAACCTTGGAACCTTACTTTTTGTCTGATTTGTCTTTGTTATACTAATTTCTTATCATTCTACATAATCCAATAAAAGTATCATTAGCAGATGTGGCCCTACTGCAACACAATTTTAAAATGTGACTTTTCTCTCGTTTAAACAATTACACACATACCAGCTGTAAGGAAGATAGTGTTTGGAACTCAAACAGTTCACAAACTCCATCATAAAAATATCAAGTAGAAAAACTCCAAAAAAGTACCAGAAAAAGTTGGGATAAGAAAAGTGTGTGTACTAGAATTTTTTACACTCCCTACACTGAATTATTCTTGATAAAATCCTGATGGAGAATTTGTGAAACTTCAAAATGGATGTGACTACTGGGCAAACCATCAATTCTTAATAAAAACATGTCGATATAAATTCACACTATCAGTTTTCATCCACTAGCTTAGGCTGGGAAAAGACAGCCATAAACAAAGGGCACCCTGTTGGGAAAGGGGAAAGGGCCACATCTAACAGGATAGTTTCCAGGGTTCCCGGGCTGCCTGCAAATAGAAGGGGACAGATGATTCTGGCTCTTGGAGCTATAAAAGAGGGCATGACCTGGATCAGAAATGGTAACAGTCTTCACTGTGATCCTCCTGTTACATCATGAAAGGGCTACAAAAGACATTAAGCTTTGCTTGGGGTACTTGGGGTATCTTGAAATTCACTGAGGTGTCACAGACAGCTTCACTGTCACAGATTTAATCTGGCTTACATTCATCTTATTAGGAGATCTGATGTACCGGCTAATTGTTCTTCAGATACCATTAGAATGATCCTATTAAGCTGGCAAACCTGTGCAACGTCTGTTTAACACCAAGATAATTAGGATCTCTAAGCCCTTATTATCAGAGATAGTATAGTAACACTGATTTCAGGCAAGACTACAAAGTCATACTGTTGTCCCTACCAGGAGAAGATAACCTGCTTCTATAATAAGACCTTGAAAATTGGTACTGGAAGCAAAATATTTAACAGAACAATACTCACATACCAGAATCCCGTCTTTCAAGTGCTGTCTCCTATTCACACTACTACTAAGTTTGGGTTGCTTATGGTTTAGTCATGAAAATATAAATCATAATAGGTATTCTGAGATAATTTAATATAGGGAATAGAGTTACATGGGAGTTGGAGTGTTGGAAGAAGAAACACAGCAAATCCAGAAACACACATACATATACACAACGCACACATAAGAGGCAGTTATCATTCATAGGACCGAGGGAAAGGAAAGCACTTGAGGCTATCAGAGCACAGAACTGTGGATGCAGAGTCCATGTGCCTAGACCCCAGACCTCTGACAAAGGGGACTCTTACACTGTGGCGGAAAGGACTCAGCAAGTATGTGATGATGAAGCTTCTTGGAGTGCCAGAACAGAATGGAGTCTAGGATGCATTCTTGCCAAGGAGGAATAGAGTCACCACTGAGGTGACCTGGAAAGAACAGTGAACAGAAGGGGAAAGCTTGTCTCCCCTTGCTTTCCAAGCTCCACTTCATCTTCCCTATTGGCCTGAAGTTCAACATGAAGTCATCTTGAAGTCATACAGAAATGCAGGAGATCTGGATGAAGGGTAACAGTTCAATAATTGCTATAATGTAGTTAATAATTTTTTTCTTGCTATGACAAAATACCTTACAAGAACAACTTAAGGAAAGGAGAGGTTTGGGCCTACTGTTGAAAGGGACATCAATCCATCATTGCAGGGAAGGCATGACAGCTGAGATAACTTAGTTCATGGAGCATGAGGCTTGACTTGTTCATATCTAGGTGAATAAGGCAGCAGAAAGCACCGGCCAGAAGTGGTTCAGGGCTATGACCCATAATATAGTGACCCACTCTCATAGTGACCTACTCCTCCAGCTAGCTCCTCCCTCCTAAAGGCTCCATAATCCCCCCAAATTGTGCCATCAGCTGGGACCAGTATCCAAACACATGAGCCTATGGGGGACTTTTCACATTCCAATCACAATGTATAGCAAATTTACTTTCTGAGAATCTTGAAGAATTTAGTTTATTCATCCAAGAAGAAAAAGAGAAATTTATGAATGGGCTTACTATGACTAATTAGCATGGGTTCCACTTGATCTTTCTGAATTAAAATCCAAGTGAATATGATGATTTTGGGTTAACACTGAGTTGGTGCAATTAATAATATTGAATAATTTGTGATTTGAGATCACAGGCCTGCTATGAACATTTTTCATTTCTCGGGAGACAGAAAGAGCAAATGTAGAAAGAGGACTGAGAACAACAGCATCAATTGAGGATTAACAAGCAGAAATCCACACTAAATTCAAAACCAGAGTTCCAGCATATTCATTTCATTCAAGGCTCTCCAATTTCCAAATTCATTTTAGAATTACGAGGCTGTCCAGCTACATTTCAACTTTTGTTATGCCGTTCCTGGTTCCCAGCCTCTAAAAATGTAGTAATTTGGCCTGTTGTGCTTAGATAAACACCTGGAAGCTCTCCTGGGAAAGATCCCAAGTCTAGACATAGTTTTTAAAAATCCACACATGTGTTTCCTATTATAAGGAACTCTGACTCTGTGGACAAGAGAAAATTCCCATGTCTTCAGTGAGTTACCAATGATGTCACATTCTGTGATGAAGCACTCATGACTAATACATAAATAATTGCCTCCAAAGAGTAGAATAATAAAAGGGAAGATAGAAAAGAAAAGTGATTTTATCTGGGCTGCAGGAAGTCCTATTTTCTGAATGCAGGTCTTAGGTCATAGGAAAGAGAGGACTCTCAGCCATCTCCCAAGAAAGCTGTGCTGTTACCTTTTTAATTATGGCAAGGTAGAAATCTGATTATATCACGTTGGGTTTAAGGCAGCCATCTGTGCATATCCATTGGTCTGCTACTGTTTTCACATTTTTTAATTGAGATATTTTTTTCTTCTTCTTCCTCCTTCTTCTCATTTTGTTCTCTTTTTCTCCTTCATCCATGAACATAGTAGGCAAACATCTATATGTCTACTGACTTCTATAAAAGATGCAGTGTACAAATTAAAACTAAGATATTTATGAAAAACACAGTATGATCAAGAAAGGACTTGGAAAGTCAGGTGTGGTGGGACACACCCTTAATCCCAGCACTCAGGAGGCAGAGGCAGGTAGATTTCTGTGAGATTGAGGTCAATCTGGTCTACATAGTGAGTTCCAGGTCAGCTGGAGCTACAAGGAGACCCTGCCTCGAAAAGAAAAGAAAAGAAAAGAAAAGAAAAGAAAAGACATAGGGAGACATGACCAACCACACTTACACTGCAAGGTGTGGGTTAGGTGTGTCTTTCCCCCGATAGGTGCTCATCAGCATTCCTTCTCTAGGGCAGCCAGGATTGACTATAACAGCATGTGAACAGGCAGAGAAAATACCCAAGCTCAATAGCTAGCTACAAATACCACACAAATGGGTATAATGGTCACTGTTGTCACTAAGCAATGCCGAAGAGTTATAGAAGCCTGAGAAATAAGAGCAGTGCCCCGGGTGACCGGGCTGCTGTGTTAAATGCCTTAAAATAAAGACCTAGCGAAAAAAACCTAAACAACTTTTGTTTTTCCATTGGCAATAATGTTTTTTATTCTGTTGATTAATGGATCCTTAATCTCATAAACTTTCACCTAATTTTTAAGTAAACTACACTACAAACTACAATCAATATCAGATATTTAAGACAAGTCAACAACAGAAAAAAACATTTAATATCTCAGGGAAATATTTTTTGAAGATGGTAAGTTAGAGGGAAATGCTTGAAAACCTTTTGTTTCATTTTTGAATGTTCAGTTATGAAATCACAGCATAGAATCATAGAAAAAGAATGTGATACAGATAGAAATAAAAAAGTACTAAGTTTCACTCACCCGAGGCTCAGGAATCATTGCAGAAGAGGGGACAGAAAGATTGTAAGAGCTGGTGAGGAAGTGTGTGATCATGTGGAAGTAGAATCCTACAAGCTCCTAAGAGCCTGCTCATGTAAACCTACAGGAATGGTTTTGGCATGCTCAGGACCCATGCAAACTCAAGCGGATCAAGTCCCAGCATGGAACTGGAGAATGGGTAGCAGACCCCAATCTTTGCTGAAGAAATAGTGGCAATTGATTAAGGTTGGGTGAGGGTGGGCTCATCTTCCTAAAGCAAGGGCAACTTGCACTGAGAAACATTTGGGGACAATAATTTACCACAGTTGACCTTAACACAGATGAAAGAATGTATGGATTCCAGTTAGGGGGCTGTGAGGGAGATGGCCAGTGGGGAAGAGAGTATAAAGATGATTAAGATTGACTGAGATAATATGTTTCAAAATCACAATGATTCAATAAAAAGGTATTACATGACAGCGGGAGGCAACAAGTAGTAATGACATATTGGGGGCAGGAGACAGTATTTTTCCTTACATGGGACACAACAGAGAAACCTGAAGAAGTTATTGGCTCATATAAATGGGTATTTCTGGGGACTAAATTTGGCTTTAGGCATGGCTTGAACCTGGAGCTCAACTGCTGCCATTAGCTTTAATGATTTTGTAACTTCATTTGCATCTTCTTTGACTTTTATCTTTCTTAGGGTACACAGATTTTTTAAGTACCTGACAAGATGTTGCCTTGAAGCCCTGGGCCTACATGATTTTAGCTCATGATCTCAAAGGAAAAGAACAACTTTAAATTCCCCTTAAACCGAGGAAAATTTTGATTGGCTTGGGAAATTCACAAGCTCATATCTGATAGTATCACTGTGTCCACTGGGATGTCTCAATAAAACTGTCATGCTCGGTTCTAAGCCCAAGATTGGAGCTTGGCACTATGATTAACAGGCATACCAGTGCTTTGTGGGACCAAGAGGTCCTAAGAGAATCTGAATAAACACAGCTTGTTCTAATGTTTGCCGTAACGAATTTTAAAGACAACCTCTCAGTCTGTAAAAATTTTAAAAAGAGTTAGAAAACATTATCATTAATTTTTCCAAAAACTCAATGGAAAATATCAAAAGATGACAGTAATAAAACAGACAAAAATATACAGAAAGGAAATGAGAATATATATATATATATATATGCATATATATTTCAGGTGTGTGGTTGTGGTAGCACATGATTATAATCCCAGGGTTGCAGAGGCTGAAATAGGCAGATCCCTAGGGTTTTTTGGCTAGCCAGTCTAGGTTATTAGCAAGCTTCAGGTCAATGAGAGGGGAGATAATTCAGAGGACAAAGAGCTTGTCATGAAAGTAAGAGGACCTGAGTTTGGATCCCTAGAAGTCAGACTCTGTAGTGTGCATCTAGAATCCTCTTGTACAGAAACTGTCTTCCTCAGGGTCAATGTCCAACTTCCCAGAGAGCAGTCAGGGATGAGGCCTGGAATGCTGGAAGCTCTTCGAATGCTGGAAGTCTGTTTCTTTCAAAGATAGTGTCATTGGAGAGATTTGACAATGGGAAATTAGGAACAGATGCTCCCATTAAGAATCCTGGCATTTTATGGTTGCAAAGATTCCCAGCCACTTTCCCAGCTGACCCTCATCCCTGGCAGTAGAGCCATGGATGGTCTCCTAGAAATTAGGAATTGGAACACTGTAAACCAGAAAGAATAGTGTGTCCAAGTGGTGGATGAGGAATAACTGGAAACCTAACACAGTCTCTGAACAGACATGGAGTCCAAGTCTGAAAGCAAAATTATTTGAATCATCTGTGGATAAAAGGGAGGATGGACCTATCAAGGGGCTGGTGAGACTAGACATCAGAAAGAAATAACAAAGCATGCCTCAAGTTGTGAAGGAAGAGGCTGCTCTGAAAATATCCAAAAGATGAAGTCTAGAAACTCTGGGCATGTGTAAGGAAGTTTAGCAGGCATAGAATTATAACAGGCATAGATGAAAAGATAATGAGACATGAAAGAGGGATGTGAATCGATACCTGAATAGATGAAACGGAAGGAAGGCACGAAGAGGTAGAAGAGATGTTTTATTTGAAACTGAAGGAAACCAGAAAGAATTCAACTCAAGGAAATAGTAAGAAAAATAATAGTAATTCTTAGTGAAAGCAGAAAGGAAGCATGTAATTGTCACTTCCTTACTGACCAAGTCAGGTGGCCTACAGCTAGTGATCATTTCGGACAGAAATGATTCCCATTGCGTGCAGGTCTCCTGGAGCGGAAAGAAAAGGTGGTGACATTTCAACATATCCATCCCATATCTGTCGTATGTTTGCTTCTGATAAGAGTAAAGAAATTCTAAGTATTCAGCGGAAGCTCACATGAACAATTGTCTCTGCAACTTGAAAATATTTGTTGGACATCATGGAAGACTAATAAAGATAGAGGTAATTAAATGAACAAGTAGGAAAAATCCTTTACCACTGTTAGATTTCGGAGAACCCAGTTCAAATGGAAAGTGATGATAAGAAGGTTTTAAATATGCACACGCCGCAGACAAAGGGTCCTCAATGAGATATTAGTGGGCGAAGAAGGAGGGATGCACCAGGAAGGGGACAATTTCCAGTCTAAGGAAAACGATATGAACTCTACTTTAAAAAATAGAAAAATCTAACAGAAACAATACCCAACAAAAGCAGAAAGCCAGAAATAACCAGTATAAAAAGAAAATGATTGGGCTCAGATGACTCCATAGGTAACAGTGTGTGCCATGCAAGGCTGACAACCCAAGGCCAATCCCCAGGACCTGCAGCAGAGAGAATGGGTTCCCAGAAAGCTGTCCTCTGACTTCCCAGTGTGCATTGTGGCACCTATATCCACACACACACTGTACACAATAGTCATAAAAATAAAGAGCAAAACTCTTTAAAAGATTATTAAAATGAGAAATAAAAGATAACATTGATCATTGCTTTTATGACATTCAAGTAGTTAAAACTGTGGCTTGGAATGAAAAATGCACAATTAGCAATTATGAGTAAAAAAAGGGATGTAATCAAAGCTACAATAGAAACTTCAGAAAGAACATTCATTACAAATTTCTAAATTACAATTTATTCATTTACTTATGTGTGTGTGGAGGGGGTGCATGTGCCATGACACACGTGTGAAAGGTGGAGGACAACTAGGGGAAGTTGGTTTCTCTACCATGTGGGTCTGAGGGATGGAACTCAGGTCATCAGGCTTGGCACTGAATGCTCCAACCCACTGAGTCATCTTGCCACACTTTTTTCAAGAAAGATTCTATTCTTTCTGTATGTTGGGGAGTAACAATGCCATTGGGTGTAGAGATCAGAAGAGAGTGTCAGCTCCCTCAAAAGCTGAAGCTATAGATCCATTACAGGACGTCTGACTTGTTATATGGTGCTAGGATCAGAACTCTGTTCCTCATGATTGAGCCGCAAGCATGCCTAACCTCTTAGCCCTCTCTCCATAATCCCACCCCATTTTCTATACAATTTGAATGAGGACAAGACTTGCTTGAGTTTAGGTGAGATAATTTTCATGGTACAAATATATACTTTAGGGTGCTAAGTAGAATTCCAATAAGCATATAGGCAGAAATAAAGCAGTCATTTATGCAGTAATGTAAGTTGGTTGCCCAGCACTGCTAGCGTGTAAAATAGAGGGAAAAAATAGGCCATTCAGCGTCCTGGAGGAGAAAGAAAGGGTTGAGACACATTTCAACATATCCATCTAACATCTTTCAGATGCTTATTTCTGATGAGAGTAGAGAGATAAAGGTTCAAAACACAAATCACAGTTTTCAGTTACTTTATTCAGTGACCACTTGAGAATGGCATTCCAAACCATATGCTTCTCTATGTAGGATTAAGACTAACTGTCAAATACTGATAATCACCTTCATCTAGCTGGAGCTGAATTGAGACCAGAACCAAGAAATGTCACTCCATTCATTCAATGAACATCAGCAAAGAGAGTCACTTATGTTTATATTATGTACTTGCTCATGTGGTAAGACTTACCAAAAGCAACTTAAGAAAGGAAGCGTTTATTCTAGTTCACAGTTATGTAGGACAACTTGATGATGGGAGGGTGACGCTGCTGCATACACTGAACCCACAATCAAAGAATCAGATAGAGAGGAATGCTGGCTCTTACCTCTGTCATACTCAGCCCATGGAGCAGTGCCCCTCCCACATTTAGGCTGGGTTTTCCCACCTTAATCTACCCAAGCTAGAAAATCCTCACATACATGCCAGAGACTTGTCTTTTAGATGATTCTCGTTTCTACCAGGTTAATAATATTAACTACCCTACGTGAAAAATCTTTTGTTGAACACTAGGAACTCAAAAACTAACAAGCCACTGAAACTAACTTGTGTTTACCATGGGAAGAGATATATGATTTCAAAATTGCTTAATGTGCAACATGATTAATAAAAAAAGAAAATCCCTCGTGACCAGTGTAAGGGGACAAAGACATAGGAGGCAGCCAGGCAGAGTTCATTGGTAAGAGATCACAGCCATGTTTAGAACTGCAGACAGCAAATATTTCAGTGATTTATCGGGGAAGAAGGACACTTCAGTTTTTAGGCTCAAAGAAGAGCAGCTTTTCTCAGAGGGCCTGGAAAGGGTCTGAAGAGTAGGAAACATGCTCCTTAGATGTCTGGGAATTAGAAGCTGTGGTCTCTGAGGCTCGTCCTAAGCCAAGGTAGCCTTCGGGCTGTCAGGGTTGAAGATCACAAAACAGTAGCTGGGGTGCTGTGGCAGGGATACGTGGTGCACCGGAAAGTGGCTGAGCCTTGCAGAGAAACAAGGCATCTGCCTTGCAAAGCTTCACAGAGACAGGTACTGTCAAGGTCACATGAGGGAAGAGTCAGCGTCAGTACAACTCCTGAGGAACAAATTCCTCTTCACAACTTCTGTTTTGCAAAAGCACCCTGCCCTTCAAGGTGCCTTACTCAGGGCTCTCCAATACAAGCCCAGAAGAGACAGGGGATTCCTAACAGGTCTGTCTACCTTGGGCTTGACACTCTCATTTGCCCTCTGTGTTGCCTAGGCTGACCCACCTGCTTTTGGACAGAAAGAGAGGGGATGGGGCTGAGGACTGGCATGGATGGAAACAATTTGGTGGGAATTTAGGAGGCTCCCAACCGGTTCCTGTCTGAAGACCTCCACTTTCTCTGTGAAGTGAGAACAAAATCACAACCATGAATGGATCGAGGCTGTCGGGGCTGCCACAGCAGAAACCTACAGCCTCGGTGCCTTGGGAAACAGACATTCATTTTCTCATCAAAGTTAGAAATTCAAGTGCAATGGGTTGGTTTCTCTGGGCACTCTCTCTGGCTTGAAGGTGGCCACCTCGTCCCTGTGTCCATACATTGACCCACATGACCCACCTTGTGCCTGTGTCCTCACAAGACCCACCTTGTGCTCACGTGCCCTTCCTTGTCTCTTGGTCCTCACATGGCCTTCTTCTCCAGGCTCCCAACTTTGCTGTCTCTTCCTCTAATAAAGGACAAGAGTCCTTATAATCTCTCTTTACTGTCTTTATAGGACTCCATATAGGGTCTTATTGAGGATTAAGGATTTAACAAACATATTTATGGGGAACAAATTTAGCATTTCACATTGAAGTGAGGTGCAGTAGGAGTTTTAGAAAGATAATAAACTGTAAGAGCAGCAGAGGAGAAACTGGCCAAGGTAGACAAACAGTGCAGAGGTAGAGGCATGACAGCAGACCACATGACTGTGTACAGGTCTCAAGAGGCGGTGTTTGGTTCTCTTAGCTGCCCACATGTATGAGTATAGAAGGAGCTGGGAGGCCGGCTGCACCCAATGGGGACATCTTAGACAAACAACCGATAGACACAGATCAACGGATGAGCTACAGAGACAGCAGAGACTGTAGCACCAGTGAAGGAGGTGAGAGCAGGATGGGGAATGGAGCCAGTGAAGCCCAGATACGGCAGGACACTGGAGTGAGGGCTCAGGAGGGCTGAGCGCCAGAAGGTGAGGATTTAGGCATGGAATGTTGGAATGTAGGATTTCAGAGATGGACTAAGTTTAGGATTAGTTAGGTTTGGAAGTAAATGAGCAAGATGATGGTTAGTAAGTCTTCTTTCACTATAACAAACCCCTGAAATAATCAGCTTATGAAAAGAAAAGGGTCATTTTGGCTCAGGGTTTCTTGTCATGCACATTCAGTGAGTCATCAGAGTGGAGCAGGTATGCATGGCAGAGCAAACCTGCCCATCTCACAGCTAGAAAGTGACAAAGAGACTAAGTCCCACTGTCTTCTTCAAGAGTACATCCCCAAGGACTCAGGAACCTCTCCCAAGGCCTCATCTCTGAAATTTCCAGTACCAAATTGTAGGCTAACCCTTTACCCCATGAGCCTTGGAGGACACTTCAGATTTGAATCACAGCTATCTGTTCTTGAATGCAGGGACATAATCAGGAAGCGCATAAAAATGCTTTTCTAAATACTAATTAAAATGGATGGATGTGGGACCACTTGATTGGAAAAAAAGGTTATTAACTAAAATAGCAATTTACAATAAAGGTAAATTCTTATAGTTGTTTCTGTGACCCTCCCAAAGGTGACTCTTTGGGAAATGCAGAGGGGAACGGGTCAGGTTCCACGATGAATGTAGACAATTTTCCACAAGCTGCTGTTAGAAGTGCACGCCTTCAGCCAAGAGAAGCTATATGTAAACCCAGTGTGTGGGCTAGAGACTCTCTGAGCACATTTTCATGGAATCTATTACAAGTCACAAAACTGAATATTTTCCTTTTCACTGCCAAGAGTACTGATTTACATTCAACTTTATTGCTAGATCTTTATTCACCTGGATAGATGTAGGGGAAAATAGGTCCCAAGGACAATTCCTTCTGATAAGCTTCTCATGCAGGCCTGGGTTCCTCTCTCATGCATGGAAGAGCAGCAGTAAGCATTCTGGACTTGGTGAAGGACAGACAGGGAGAATTTGCACATCTTTTCTTTTCAGACAATACACTGATATCCAATTCAGGCTCTTCCTCTTTGCCTGGCTGGCCTTGGCATGGAGCAGTGGAATCATTTCCGATGGAACCCTTTTCCAATTTTACCCAAGCCCCAGATAAAGGCACCTATTAAACCAGCTGCCCACCCTCAACTCAGGAGGGCAGGAAATGGGCATTATCATTTTTAAGGTTCTCCTTTATGGTTATTTGTTGAAATAAACATTATATATCTTAAAAAAATTCTTTCAGTGTATCTGGTAGATACAAAGATCAGAATAGCCAAAACCTTCAAACAGGTTAATAACATATGGATTAAGTAATTAACCCCCAATTTTTGTTATTGCTGTTGATTTGTTTTTCTGAGATAGAATATCATTCTCTAGCCCAAGTTGGCTTGAAACTCACTATGTAGCCCAGGCGGGTCTTGAACTCACAACAATCATCCTGTCACTGCTACCTGAGTGCTGATATTACAGGTGTGACCCACCATGCCAGACTGCTTTCTATTACACACACACACACACACACACACACACACACACAAATTAGTTAATTCTTTTACTGGTTGTTTCAAATTTGGAATCAGGTTCTCAATATGTAGCCCCACGGGCGTCAAACTCATGGCAATCCTGCTGCCTCAGCCTCCTAAGTGCTGCCTTTATAGATGTGAGTTACTGCACCTGCCTAGCCATTGTCTACCTGAAACTTTACCATCTCTAGGTAAAAGGGAATGTAAACAACCCAAAAATTATCTTCTGTGGGCTGAAGAGGTGGCTCAGCAGTTAAGCACACTGGCTGCTCTTGCAGAAGACTCAGGTTCAGTTCCCAACACTTACATTGCAGCTAACAACCATCAATAACTCCCATTCCAAGGGATCTGACAACCTCTTTGGACATCCACAGCCATTGTATAACACAGGTGCATTTACATACATGCAGGCAATACACTTATACACATGAAATAAAAATAATAAATTTTAAAAATTATCTTCTGAAGGATGGGGTAAGAATCATATAGTGTTTAAATTTTGATGAGTTTGTCTAATTCCCAAGGTAAAAAAAAGTATACATATTTTTCATGGATAGTACTCAGTCCTCCATATGACGTAAAAATCGTTAATACTTTAATCAATTTCTCTCCACTTTTCTCTTTTCAAAATTCATTTATTTCTTATTAGAAATTGAGTGGAAATCCCCTCTTGTCTTAGTTTACCTTATTATGTTGTCCTTTGATAGAACTTTAGATAATTTTAAAAATAATTTGTTGTCATTTTCAACTACTTGATATTAAAGTGATCTGAACCATGATTTTTTTTCTTTGAGTAGCATGACCTTATTGTTAGGTCAAAGCTTTCTATTTGTAGTGTTTCCACTGAAAGCCAAAGTTCTGCTTGTTTTTATTTCACATTATTTAGAAAATAATGTGTATTTAATCTTTTGCAAACTTCACATCTAAATTTTCAGGTAGTTTAAATGTGTAGTATAATTTTGCTTCCTGTTTCCATTAAACATATTTGTGTATCACACTATGGTCACAGAATGTAGTTAGCGCAGTTTCTATTTATTGAGATTTTCTGCCCTAACAAGCAATTGATTATGTACCTATCTATGGAAATTTAAAGCCTGTGTTTTCTACTAGTTATAGAATATGAAGCCTACATATATGTGTCAATTTATTAATTACATTTTGAAATTCCTACATTTTCTTACAATAGAGAAATTTTTTATGTCTCTGCTTTTCAGCATTGTCATTTTCTAAGTGACTTTACAAAACCCTTTTAACTGAGATATAATTAATATGCAAGAAAATCCCTGGCTCTTAAACGTGCAATTTAATAAATTTTTCCACCTGTCTATGTCCATATAACAGCAACAGCCTCCTAAAAATCCATCTCTCCTAAAGCTCTGTATGATTCTAATTTAACCTGTAACTATTAGTGCCCAGAAATGGGATTTAACTTTGGAATTTGCAGTATTCTCCCCCTTGTAACTTACTAGAACAGAAACAAACTAATTACTGTGACTCCAATGACAGAGGTATGATTAGCACAGTTAAAGAAGCCTGAAGGCCTGCATTCCAGAACCTTCTCTCTGCTGTGTTATGTTAGCCCATTCTCCACCTTCAAGGTAACTTCCCACTTCACCATGGGCTCTGTGGCTAAAATCAACAGTCTAGAAAACAAGAAAGAAGGGCACTGGCAAATGTGAACCTCCCAGCGGAGTCAGGCAGCTTTATGACAGTTTATCCCAGAAGGCTCACCCCCAAACTCCCACATAGTTAATAGACCATACTTCTTGTGAGGAAGGCTGAGAAATGCCCAAGTTTTTGTGTGTGTGTTTTTTCAAGAAGGGTCAATGATACATGGCTCTTGCTCTTCAGGAGTAAGAAGTCAGGGAAGAAAGGCTATTGCTTATGGCCTTGGTTCCTGTCTTCTTACCTTGTCTATAACCCTCCAGACAAAGGTGTTCTCTTCCCCACCTCTCAGCCTGGAGCACATGACCTCCCACTGAGCCAGTGAGTGTTACCATTCCACTGGCTATAAAGATGTTTTTTTTTTTTTTTTTCTGGGTGGATCAATTAGAAACAGCAAGTCACAATACCTGGGGGTTTGCTGATCAGAGGAACCTCTCCTTTTATAGGTGGATGGCCTGTCCACCCCGAGACACTACTGGAAGATACTGTCTGGGAAAGAGTGTCCAAGAGAGTCAGGAGCAAAGGCTTTGTTGACCATCTCCAGCTCATCCTTGAGTACTCTTTAGATAATCCAATATCTCCCTTTGTTTTAAACCCATTTATTTGGATTGCATTTTTTTGATCACTTGTGGAAGAAAATCTTAAAATGTTGGCTTTCAGTAATATTTTATGTACTTGATAGATAGCAAGATCAACAGAAGTGTTGTATTTTTAATGATCTATTGTCTCTATGAATTTTCTTAGTGTGCTTCATGTCTATTTCACTTGTAAAACTGTGATTATTTACATGTAACAACTAATTTACTCTAAAAATATTTTATTTATTTTACTTTTATTTTTTATGTGTGTGAGTGTATTGCCTATATGTATGTGTACTGTAGATACATGTTTCTCTCTGAGTTTGTTTTACTACTGGTTCTTTCAGTGGCAAGTCCCGCCCTCTGACCAATAAGGGGGCAGGAAGGTCACTGAGAATACTCAAAGCCATGAGGGAGGAAAGTGCCATGGCACCAGGCTCACAGAAGGTCAAGACTCAGATGTCCGCATTCCAGGCCCCCACAGTCCTGAGCATTGCATGAATGGAAACGGAATTCAGGCCAGGGATGAGACAGGAGCCACGCACTGCCATGGTGCCGCACCAGACTTTGCAAAAGAAATGGCAGCCAGTGGTGGGCTGGATCTTTGAACAATAACTTTGTGAGTTGCCTTAAATAAATCAAGCTCTCTAAATGGAAGACCAATTTCCATTTTACTCTGCCCGAATGGCCAGACTCCACCTGCTATGGCATGGAAAAATAAATTTCATGAGACAACTGGTACTGTGAGCAGGAGCTGGTTGACAAAAAACAGAAAAATAGCTCAGCAGTTAAGAGCGCTAGCTGCTCTTGCAGCAGACCTGCAAAGGGAATGCAGACAAATGGAGTTCTAGCATGGTTGATACGGTGGATCCTCAAGTGGCTATTTGAGATAATGTCACCAAAGCCAGCAATGTCTGGGGGAGAAATCCCAGGATGGGAGCCCACTTGTGGCTGGCACAGGGTGGCCCATTTACTGAGCCACTGGGCATCGCCCCAGGATTATGGCGATACTCTGAAAACAACAGAGGGTCTGAGGCAGACTTTAAAAACTCTGCTGGATGGGAAAAAGGAAAAAAGCCAAGACTCCAGCAGGCGATGGCTGAGGCAGCATAGCCTCTGCTATGTGTGATAAAGAACTTATCCCAAACAGAGATTATAGCCCAGAGAGAGACCAAAGAGTTAAGAGAAAGATTAAAATGAGAGAGGGAAATAAGACTGGCTTTTCCTGCATCAGCCACTGACCTCACTGATAAATTAAATAAAAAGGAAAAAAAAGCCTAGAGTATATCAGCTGAGAATCCACAAAAGAAAACAGACAATGAACAGGAAGGAAGCAACCCAGAAGAAGCTAAAAATGCCTCTCAGGTTTGACCTGTAATACAAAAAAAACAAAACAACAACAACAACAAAAACAAAAAACGAACAACGAACATAAGGATTTAGTGAACAGAGGGTTTTCAGCCCTAGAACTGCTAAAAATAGGGAGGACATTCAAACAAGCTGCAAAAAAGCCTGTCATCACCTGGATCCTGAGAATATGGGACAGATGAACAGGTGATACTAACTTGAATGCTGGAGAGACAGGACAGCTGAGCAACATAACTACTCATCCCTCTTTGAGATTTAAGCTGCATAACCTGGGACAATACAAGAGAAAGCAGTCTCTGATGACCTGACTTGTGCATGCCACTGGAGACACTTGGTCATCACCAGCAGAGATTCCCATGGATTTCAGGAGCTGGAGCACAATATGAGAAGACCAGGGGCTGTTAAGAGAACTGGGTATGAGGAAAGCAATATACAGTACCTCATTCACTGGACCAGATAGGACTGTGTTCACTAGAGATTTAATGAGGGACTTCATTAAACAGGGACCTCAAAATTGGTATAGAGATTTAAAGTCTGTACTAGACCTCTAGTAGGACAAGATCTTTACAAGGTAGGAGAGGCCTTGACAAATTTAAGCAACCTAGATCAGCATGTAAATTATGTCTGTAGAAAAACAGAACAACCTAAAGGATGTATAAGAGAGGCAAAACACAAAAGGAGGTCTGCTTGGGTCACTCGTAGGCAAATGTGGCAAGACTTGTGTTTAGCCCAAGTTCCTAAAGGAAAGATTGATAAAAAGCCAAATTCTGTTCTAAAGCACCTCTAGGAGACTTTAAGCCCTAAGAAATGGTTCACAAAAGGTACACAGAAGATAAAGATTATCCCAGGGGTGGATACTAATCTCCCCAAATAAACAGGGTACATTTCTCCCCTGTGACTGGCTGTTCGAGGGGTGGAGACCGTTTGCCCAGCCAGGGCCTCTCCCAACAGCCAGATGTGGTCAATGGAGAGACCACAGGTGTGGCTGAGGCCAGGTATCAGACTCAGAGTCTCCTGGCCCTGGGAAACCACAGGGGTAAGAGAAGCCCTATTCCTCCTTGGTCCTATGCAGGACCAAGTAGTTTGTGCCAGCCCCAATGAGGTTACCAAGTACAAAGGAATGCATGGAGGCTTCCCATGTGAGAACTCTGGGACATGAAATGCATTCTTGCCAATAACTATA
Organism: Eospalax fontanierii; assembly: GCA_035773235.1. Taxonomy (NCBI): domain Eukaryota; kingdom Metazoa; phylum Chordata; class Mammalia; order Rodentia; family Spalacidae; genus Eospalax; species Eospalax fontanierii. The sequence continues at coordinate 151,186,941 of CM069524.1, read as the reverse complement.
GATAGTAAAGGACTGGCCAATTTTCCATGGTCTAAGAGAGCTCTCTTAGACCTTATGTGTATATAATGTAATGTTAACTTCTGACTGATTTATAGATATGAAACCCAATTGAGAGATGTCAAGTACACCTGAAGAAGCAAGAATGGAATGTAACTCATACAGGGTACAAGGGTGAATTATAGCTGTGAAATTTCGGAGGTGGGGGCCTCTATGGACCTAAGCCTATAGATGCCAAAAAGTAAAAGAATACTTCATATAATTGTTAACTAGCAATTCCAGTACCAGGCATGGTTGATCATCCCTATGAACTGTTGGCCAAGGGAGCCTTGAAATCCCCCTTCTACAAAACAAAAGGTAATTGCCACATTATAATACTGGTTGCACACTGGAAGTGGATGGTAAGGCCCTGTTACTGAAGATGTGGCATGGCTCAAGCATGGAAAGAGAGATCTAGCTGGGACTGAGCTGAAAACTCCCCACAAATGGATGGCTGGGCTTCATAGTGCTAGAAGGCTCTATGCAGACCGCTATGGGATCTTGCGTGCTTCACTGTCAGATGTCTCTGTAGGTGTAATAGAGGCTTGTCTAGTATGTGCACCCTCAGCATATTTATAATTGGATTTAGGACCTGCTCTTCAGGTAGAAAACACATGTCTGATATTAGAAAAAAAACAAAGCTTGACTCCCTATTGCAGTGGAAGAAGTTACAGGCCCCAGTAGAGACACTACTATGATTGTTTGTGAGGTGAATATGGTACATCCACTTAGGTACTGTCTAAACATTTGTGTTTGTGATGGTTTAGGTGGATGTTACTGCTCTCCTTTGTGGCTGCTGTTGTGTTGTTCTGTTTTGTTTGTTTTCCAGAGAGAAAGGGGTGGAGTGTACTGTAGATACGTGGTTCTCTCTGTGGTCTTTTTTACTACTGGTTCTTTCAGTGGCAAGTCCCGCCCTCTGACCAATAAGGGGGCAGGAAGGTGGAGAGGAAAGAAAAAACATGGTGGCCAGTCACGGGGAGGGGCGCTGAAAGGTCACTGAGAATACTCAGAGCCACGTGGCAGGAAAGTGCCATGGCACCAGGCTCACAGAAGGCCAACACTCAGACCACAGTGTCCAGATCCCCCACCCCCATCCTGAGAATCACGTGAGTGGAAACGGAATTCAGGCCAGGGTCGGGACAGGAGCCTCGCACTGCCATGGTGCTGCGCCAGACTTTGCCAAAGAAATGGGAGCCGGTGATGGGCCAGATGTTTGAACAATAACTTTGTGAGTCTCCCTAAATAAATCAATCTCTCTAAATGGAAGACCAGTTTTTGTTTTATTCTACTGGATCCACCAGACTCCGCCTGCTAAGGTGTGGAAAATAAATTTCATGAGACAGTGTGTAATTACACCCATGTCATGCAGTGCTCAGGGAGGTCATGAGAAGGCGTTGGATCCCTGAGAACTGGGGTTATGGGCAGTTGTTAGCTGCCAAGTAGATGCTGGGATTCTAACCCAGGTCTTCTGTGAAAGCAGCCAATGCTCTTAACCACTGAATCATCTCTCCAGCCCCCACTATTGTATGTTTTAAACAAGAACACCTCACTTGGTTCTGTTCCCTCATTTTTGCCTCAGTTGGTACTTTGTTTCTGATACTGTCTGGCTGCTCCTATATGATTAACATCATTCTTCTCATTCCACCATTTGAACTCATCACTATCACTCACTACTGTATCTCTGAGGTCTCCAACAGTGCCTAGCACACAGGGGTGCCCAAAAAGTATCTTTGGAATCATGGCATGGTTTTATTGTTTTGAAAGACAAACACAGCTTAGGATAATGCTCCACCTGAGACATTCCTTAGCAGACTTGGGTTGACTGACTGCATTTTCCTTCCTTATTTCTTGACACATTTTTTATTTCTAGTCACTTTGTTTCATTATTTGGGAGTAGGTAGCATAATTAACAATGCATTTTCAGTTCTCCTGTTTTCTCATCTTATTCCATACTCTTTGACAATTTCACACATGGATATACTGAATTTTGGTCATTTTCATTTTCTATCGCCCTCTCTCATCCCCTTCTCTTTCTAACTGACTCACTTCTTCCCAACACACAGTCTCCCAACTTTTACTAAAAAAGCTTCTTACAGCAGATGACCCACAAGGGAGAGACTGCAGAGTGCTCAGCCCTAACTAGAACACCTATTATTCCATCCTTCTCTTCCATGGCTTCGGAAGCCTTGCTGAAGAGGGAATGGAAAGAATGCAAGGGCCACCACCCATTTGTTGGTTGGGTTGTTTGCTTTCTGCATGTTTAATTATTTTTTGAGTTCCAAGTCTATTCTAGATATTAATTCTCTGTCAGATGTATAGTTGGTAAATCTGGATTCTCATTTTATGAGATGCTTCTTCACTCAATTAATAGTTTCCTTTGGTTTACAGAAGGTTTTTAAATTTTCAAAGTCCCATTTGTCAATTGTTAGCCGTATTTTCTTAGGTACTGGCATCCTATTCAGAAAGTCCTTGCTTGAGCTGGGCTTGGTAGCATATGCCTTTAATCCCAGAAGAGGCAGGCAGATCTCTGTGAGATAAAGGGCAGCCTGACCAACATAGTGAGTTCCAGGCTAGATGGAACTACAGGGAAACCCTGTCTCAAAAAACAAAAGAAAAAAAAAAAAACACAGAAAGCTTTATGTATGCTTACACCTTGAAGAGAAGTTAAGGACCATATTTTTTCTTCTTCTTTTTTTTTTTTCTGAAACCAGTCATAATCTCTTAGTTACCAGATGTCTTCATTTGTTCTTATGCTACCAAGAAAATACTGGGGAAATTAATAAAGGCCTAAAAACTTATCACAGTTGTCACAGAATGCACTTGAAAATATTGAATTTGGCCTATTCCTCTACTAATTATTAATTTAGTTAAACATTCTGACATTCTTTTGAGGTGTGTATTTTTGGGGGGATAGTTCTGAACTAGTAAGTATCTATAGGAATTCAAGTGCTTCTAAAAAGAAGAAATTCAGTCCTAATGCTACTTCCAATAAAGAAACTGTCAATTATATTAATTTAGAAAAATGAGATGAGACCAGGTTCAAATGGTGGGGATAAAATGGAGAAAAGAAATTTTTCTTTGAAATAAAGAGATGTGGGAGGGTTTCCGCATCTGTGAGTGCCCTCTCTAGGTTTTAGTCTCCACGAAGCATCAGATTTTTAATTTTTGGTCACTGTGGGATCATGTTTGTGTTTCCCTTCCCCCGTCTGCGGAGCCAGTGCTGTGCAGATGTACTATTTAGTGTATCATTTAGAAGGAATTTAATTTGTACTCAGGCAGTTGGAACAAAGTCTTGGACACTTGTGCCAAGAACTGAAGATAAAAACAAAACAAAATACAAAGAAGAAATTTAAAAAGAGAGCAATGTACATGAGCACAGTTCTGTGTTGAGGGTGCTGTGGGGGGACTCGCCTGAGGATTCTGATAATGGAAGATGATGCTCTTTTCCTAGAAAGCCCATCCCTTGATTTACGGGCAACCAATAACTATAGGTAAGGTCTGTTATGATACTCTTCAACCATCTCAGCCCATCTGTCAGTCTGCTGATGTGACAATGGTCACATTTCTCCTTGGGTGCAGACCTTGACAAGGAGTGACAGCGTTAGGGGATGTCCTTATGCTCCCTCTCTCTTTCTCAGGGGTTAGGAGCCAGTGGATGAAGTGCCTGTATTCTGGGGTGCCAAACTTCTCAACAGTCATTCAAAAATTTAAAAGCCCTCAGTCTTATCTGTTCTCAGAGATAATGAGACATTATTTCTTCCAAATATATTGCAATCCTGGAATCGCTTTGTTTGCCACTTATTTTCAAACCATTTGGAGATATTTATTACTCATTTAGATGGTGTGTAGTAAACAGTAAAATGGAATTCTGTAATCATTGCCCATTCTTCCCATGATTGACTGGGAACTCTGTGAGCCTCCTCTGCACTTCATGGCTGTGTGACCTTGGCTATGTTACTTTGATTCTTTCTTTTGCTCACTGTCAAAACAAGGGTATGAGCTTTGGAGATGACTGGGTAGGCAAAGCATTTGCTGCACAAGTGTGAGGCCTGGAGTTCAGATCCCTAGTATCCAAGGAGGTACTGAGCATGGCAGCCTGCCTGTGATCCTGGTGCTTAGGAGGCAGAGAGGGATGGCTGGAGAAGCTGTCTAGCAAGCCTAGTTGAATCCGGAGCTCTGGGTTCAAGAAAGAGACTCTCAGTATTTAAGGGGAATACTTATGTCAATCTCTGACTTCTATATGCCTATAAACATACATGCACTTACATGCACATGTGCCCACACACATGTGAACATCTATACATATTCATAAACACATCACATACATATATATGCAAAAAATTTAAAAGACAGGGACATGGTAGCTACTACTGGACTGGTTCTTTGCATTTTTTCACAGTGTATTTTTAATTTTTTATTATAAGATTTTTATTCTTTGACCATTTCATACATGCAAACACTATATTTTGATCATATTCACCCCACACTCCTCTCTTAATCCCTCCTAGGTGGCCCTTCCACTCCAATCCCCCTCCCAACTTCAATGACAAGTGTTTTACAAGGATTAAAAATGACAGTTCACATAGAGTGAATACTTAGTAAATGGGAGAGAATAAATCTTTAATGAATTCTGGTTATTATCATAAACATTAGTTTACATTTGTCCCATTATCTTCATAAGTGAAATCATCTGTGTGTAATATTCAGTTTTTTTCCTTTGGTTTTCATGACAAAGTTGGGGGATCTTTCCACATCTGTACTTGTGTCCTAGTCACTATGGCCAAGTTCTCCATTACAGAAGAGTGTCACGATGGGTCTGACCCCCCTTACATCACACAAGTTCTTTCCAAATTTTCAGTGTTACAAATAATGATATCTTTCTGCATAAATCCTTATATGCACACTGTTAAGAATGTTTTCTTTTTTTAGATGTAAAACTACCATGTCGAAGGATATATGCATTTTCAACTTTGATAGATGCTGCTGAATTAATCTCCCCATGAATTAACCAACTTGTACCTCAAACTGATCAGTCATGACAGTTGCTTTACTTTTGTTTCATAATTGATTAGAACTTTTCCTTTGCTCCTAAGTTCCACAGAAATTTCTCAGTTTTGTCTGTATTTCCATTGCCTTTGTAGTACTTAAGGTTGAGTAATGAAAATGCAAATCATATACTCTTTCAAACTATTTACAGAGCATTATTATCATTCAGAAATATAGAAACTCTTTTCCTAAATAAAGCTTTGGACAATCAGTCCTTCAGCTTTGGGGTCAGGTGGGAGTGGTGGTAGTTTTGACCTTTACTCTTATTTTGTTGTTGCTGTTAATTTGTTCTTATTTATGTCTTTTAAAAATATATTTCTTTTATATTTTTTCTCTCTGTGTATATGTTTGTATGTATGTATGTATGTGTACAAAGGTGTGTAAGTGTCTGTGGAGAGTAGTAGAGGTATCAGATATCCTGGAGCTGGAGTTAGAGGTTGTTTACATATACCTGACTTGGGAAACCAAACTCTGGTCTTTAGCAAGAGCTTTTTGTTTATTTATTATTTATTTATTTATTTATTGGACTGTGTTTTATTAAATTTTTAAAAAAGAATCGCTCTATATTTCATACAGAACATCTCCATCAATCCTAATCGCTTTTATACCCCCTTTCTCACTGACAAACTCCTACAGTCTTCCCCCTATCCCTGAATTCATACACTCTGTCATTTGTATTAAGGCCTACTGCGTCAAGTTAGTGTCCCTGGACATTCCTCAGTGCAAGTTCATCCACTGACGTCTAGTCAGTCTTTCCAGAGATCCTCACTTTAAGAAGAATAGTTCTTCCTCACCCAACAGTAGTCATCCACCAATATTTCTTCAGCAAAAATTCTGATTTATTGCTGAAAAAAGAAACTTCTTTGGTAAGTGGTGACTGGGATTCTTATAAGGGTACATATTTTGCACTTAGAAATAAATTACATTAGTCTGGGAATGTGACAACCTGGGAGATTTCTCTAATATCTATGACCTCTACAGCCATGTGTATCTGGCTAGGAATACAATACCAAACATGAGTTTCCTCCAGTTGAGTGGGCTTTAACACCAATTAGGTAGCCATTGATTGCTTCCAAGATAAAAGTGAAATTACTGTACTAGTGTCAAATGCTATGCCAGTCATTGATGTGGTTATTTGGTCATGAAGCTGGTGTTGGGCCATTAAGTGATGTTCTCCCTTAGCAGCTTGCACAGTGCTCTCCAGAGCGATGAGAACTAGCCTTCAGGGGAAGTGGCTTCCAGGTCAGTTCCAGCTCCACTGCTCCATATCCTGGGTCTGAAGTATGTCCTGTCTTCAGCAATAGGTCTTACCTTCAAGTTCTAGGAGTCAGTCAAGGGCTATGACAAGAGCCTGTGTAATTTTGAGAGTCAACTGGACTATATTGGTCAACAATTCAAAGGGAAATTTCTCCTGTCTGGCACTGTTTCCTGTTATGTATGTACAGGGACTCATGTAGAGATATTGTATGTAGAATTTGACAATAGGTTGTTAGACTAATATGATTCCCTCTGGTGTTTTACACTAGCTAGGTATTATTTATATCTCTCTCTCTCCTCTCTCTCCCTGTCTAACCCGCTCTCCATGCCTTCCTCATTTAAAGTGACCCATTTTCCCCATTTCTTTCTTGAAAATACCTATTTCCTATGACTCTACCTCTCTTAGAACCAGGGAGGCAAAGGGAAAGAAGGAGCTTGAAAGAGAATAGTAAGAGACAGGTGTTACTAAAGAAGAACTAGATAAAATGGGGTATTTAGATGGGAGTGGAAAGGAAAAGTTATATAAGGAACTATGGGGATAAAGAGGACGGAACTAAGAGCTCTTAACCACTGAACCATCTCTCCAGCCCCTTGTTGTTTTTTATCTTGAAAACCCATGGTCATAAGCAATAACATACAATAACACCACAGAAGCAGAATATGAGACAGGGGTGCAGAACCAGCCTGAAATAGCTCATTTCTGTTTGTTGACCTGGTATGTATTGGGTGAATAGCCTACCATCTCAGAGGAGGCCCCTACCAAGTTGGTCTCCTCCAAGGACTTCAAGCTTTAGTGGACACCATTTAAATTAGTGATCACAGTTCAAGTGAATCATCCATGCACAGCAATATGTGTGACTAAAATCACAATCAATATAATATGTGGCATGTTTAAATGAATTCAGAAGCTGGTGAGTCCCAAATGCAGGTGGAGAAATAAATTTAGATAGTGCAAACAACTGGTAGAGTGATGGCTCAACGGTTCAGAGCACTGACTTCTGTGGAAGACCTGGGTTCAAATTCCAGCACCCATATGGCAGCTAACAACTTGGGCTCCAGAGAATCCAATGTCATGTAATCCCCATGGAAATTGCATGACACAGCTGCACTCACATACATGCAGGCAAGACACTCATACCTATAAAAAATAAAAAAAGAAAGCAACTCTCTCATACTATAATAAAATCAACTTGTCACAACAATGACAAACCACCAACAGCACTGAATCTGAGAAAAGTGAGGGAGAGGAGATGGTTAGTCCAGAGCCCTCAACTTGTCAAAATGGTGATGAGCTAAAGGAACAAAGGATCCTTTTTGTAGCTAGGAGTTGCTGTGCAGGGGTCACTTTAAGAATCACAGGTTTAAACTAAAGCTGTTGACTGACACTCTCTGGAGTGTCAGATGTGACTATCAGCCTTCACTAAGATCCTCTACCCTTCTGAGACCTTTTCAGCTTCTCATAGTGCTGATTTTTATTTTCTTTTTCCATGTTTTCCAGTCAAGTTTATTATTTTTGCTATTTAAGGAGAACAATGCAGTATTTTACATATTTATTTTTAGTGTATGGTCCTTGTGCAAACTGAGGGGTTTCACATGACATTTTTGTTTAAGTATCCCAGTGTACTGTGACCATATTCACTGTCCCCCACTGCCAATTTTTCTCCATCTACATGTGCAGATGGAGAGATGTCTGGGATAATGTTTTAAAACTAGGAAATGCTTTCCTAAAATAAGTGCTCAAGAGAATCCTGCTTCTTGGGGATAGTCTGTGGTTTGTGGATGGGATAGTTCCCATTCCCACGATGTCTCCAGAGCCCCCAATACATGCATTTCGGACTTATACTTTCTTACCTCCACTGACTTAAGACCTCAAACCATTCTTAGAGAAGACCTCCCCATCAGAATAGGCACCCAAGGAGCTTGGGTGAGAAGGAGGGTGCACACTCTCACTGTGACTGAATTAGGAAGACAGTTTGAGTTACTTACAGCACATGTTGACAACAGACCACAGATACCACCAAATCCAGCTCTGCATGAACTCCCAAACCATTCTCCCAGTGAAACTGGCAAAATTCCTATCCAGATGTGGCTGAGAGAAAATTTTCCTCTGGCCCAGACCGAGTTCCATCTTTCTTGGGGCCTCCTGACTCTGTATCATCTGTAGAATGCTTGCTGTTTCTCCACAGTTCTTTGTGGTTACTGGAATGGTCATTTTCTGGTGTTCCAAAACAACACATTAGCAGAAAAGACTCAGTTTCTCTGTGGTCACTATGCCCAAATTTATTTTGCAAACTGCTTATATTTCTAAGCACCCACATTGTTGCCAGACACTTGAAGTCTAAGACATGTGCACAGTTTACAATGAAAGCCAGATCTGCTCTGGCCAGCATGCTTTGCTCCCTCTCTGTTGTGTTCTGGTGATAGCAAGGATTTAATGTGGCCATAAAACCACTCTGTCTTTTGTAAGAAGACAGCAGGTTCTGGTAGAGTTCAATATGAAACCTACGCTCTGAGAGGAAGCCGTTCATTTTACAACATGCCTCCACTCCTCCGCTCCTCCACTCCTCCACTCCTCCACCTATGTCTTCTAAGCATTTCCCTGCCATCAATACATTTCACATTCACAGTTTCACTTTGGATTTTTTGAGTTAACCTGCCCTCTAAACTGCCTGCCTGCTTAACAAACCTAAAAGAAAGACAGTTTGAGTGAGGGTGGATAGCTTCTTTTCAGTACTGTCACAGAACTTGATTCTACTAGAAATTTTTGCCCGCAGTTTCAAGCATTATTTATAACCCCCAAATGATGACCCTTCCACTTTCTAATCTTATCAGATAGTATGCACTCAAGTTCGAGGAAGGTCAGAGTCTGTAGGAGGGAAGAGAGCATGTGCCAGGCACTAGACTTAACTGCTCCCATTTAATTCTTTTAACAAACATGCAAGTATTTTTCTAATAAAGAAACAGAGGCCAGGAGAGTTTACATAACTTGTTTCAAGTCTCCATCCAATAATCGAAGGAATGGTCCAAAACGGTCTGAGTCTAAACTTACACCTTTCACACTAAGCTAATGCACTTTCCAGAACTGGGAGATGTGATGGAGGCCCGGGACCAGTTTTTAAAAGACTTCCAAATGTTTAGAACATTCCTTATTGCTGACAGCCCAAGGTTGTTTTTCAAGGCTGTCGGGGCTGCTTTATAGCTAGGGTTAGTTAAGACAGGTCAGGGTCTCAGCACCATAAGGAAATTCTTAGGAAGATCTCGGGGGTTTCGAGGACCCACGTGGTACTTATTAGGAGAGTTTCGCTAATGAATCGCTTTGAGGATTTCGGTGGAGGAAATCAGTCTGGGAGACCCTCCTGCCCATATGGGGCTGCATTTCACTCAATGGGGTCTTTGTTGCAGCACAGCTATGGAAGGAGGTCAGCCGGTGGTCAGCAGAGGAAACCACCGCTGAGAAGCCTGGCCCTGAGGAGTTATTCCCCCACTTGCCTTTGGACAAGGTACAAGAAATCTTTTTATGGGCTGGTGCGGCGAAAACCGATGGGAGCCAGCTTTGTTCTATTTTTGTAATATATTTCTAATCCAGTTAATTCTATGGAAAAAAACCGTCAGTGGAGCTGTGTGTTTATGTAGGCCCTTTCGTCTTGCTTCGTGGTGCCAAGTTCCCTGAGTCTGCAAGGAAGTGCATCCAGACAGGCTCAGCATCCCAGGTCCTCACCTCATGACCTCTTAATCTTTCCAAGTTTACCCAGCTCTCTCCCAGCAGAGTCCGATGGAAACCAATCCCTCAGCTCCTGACTTTTGGCAGGAGGACACTTCCTTCATATGGAGAAGTGTTTAATACCAATTTAATGGTCTGTCTAGCCACTGTATGCCCTGAGCCCGCCCTCCTCCCTCAGTGCCCATTGGCGCAAGGCACGGAAAGCTAACTTTTAATCACCCTTTTAAAATGCCCCGAATTTGCTGTCCAGCATGTCCACTGTTTTCCTAAACGAGGGGTCTCTCCTGTTCCTTTTCAATTCTGTAAAGCACAACTACCACTATCAATGAAAATGACGCCCTTAATTTATTTTCATTAAACATAGTTGAGACAGGGAGGAGGTAGCTTTGAGGTGTTTTTTTCTCCAGTTTCTTTCTCTTTTTTTTTCTCTTTATTTTTATTTTCCTCTCTCTCTTGTTTAATGTTTTTTAAACATTCAACCAAACAAGTATAAATCGTTTTGTTATTAGACCCCGGAAAAGATGCTTAATGCTTGAATCTAAAGAGTAAAATTGGGCCTACGATGTAACCCAGTGCCTACATCCAGCACAAGTCCAGGTCAGTCACAATAAAATTAGTAAGTAACAAAATCAAAAAAGGCCCACATGAAGACAAAGACTACACATTGTAAACATTTGGGGGAATTGAAGAACCAGTTACTATGTTATATATTGGAGCAAATCACAGTATTATTTTGACAAAGGCCTTTTAAACAGCATGCAGCTGTATACATAGTGAGAAATGATGAAAAATGCCAAGAATCCAGGAAGTGTTCCTATAAGCCCAGTACAGCCAGTTGTGCAACAAGTGTAGTGTGCTCTGCACTTCTTTATTACTGTAAGATGAATCAAGTTCATGTTGTATTCCTGACCAAGACTTCCTTTTGTTGATAGTTTGGCTTTATTTTTATTAAGTATTGTTACTGTTTAAACTGTCCAATTAAAAAGTTTTAATTTATTAGTGTCGGGGTGTGGCATGAATGGGGAGGTCAGAGGACAACTTTGTGGAATTGCTGTTCTCCTTCTTCATGTGTACCAAGGCTCAAATTCAGGACTCCAGATTTTTGCAGCCAGAGCCCTTTCATCCACTGAGCCATCTTGTCATCCCCAAACTCTCCAATTTTTAAATCCATTTAGTTGCAATCAAAATATCAGTGTGTCCCTGTTCCGTAGGAATCTAGCAAGAAGTCTTGGAGAAGCGACGTGCTCTTCCTTATTCTCCAAAGATTCTTTTATTTTCTAGGATGTTTCTGATGCCGCTATCTTTAATATACCACTGTTAAGTTAAAAGGCTTGAAAACAATTGCTTGAGCCTGATGACTTGAGCTACTCACTGTGGATGACCACGTGTGTTCTTTTTATGTTAGTATCCTGCACAGACATCACCTTAGGAGCACACATGACAATGAGAAAATGTTAAGAAACATTTGCTTGAATCCTCACTTCCTCCCTCACGCTGTCCCCTGATGTCACCTTTCTTCATTTCTGGGAAGTTCTATATTATATTTCACATATTCACATGTAACTTTTAAATAGTTACAATTTCAAAGGTTTTTTTTTTTTTTTGTCTTTTACTTGACATTATATTCTAAACATATACTGTATTGTTGGAAAATTCACTCATTCAATAATTTCTCTTCTATGGGCTTCTATGAGCCAACTAGTATAAATTATATTTTAGTGGGCTACATCATATTTGCATAATATATTATCAAGGCATTTCATTTGTTGAAGCATATGCTTTTATTAGAAGGGCGTATTTTCAGTCTTCTCATGATAAATAAAGCAATAGCACACATGGCACACCTTGCTTCTTTCCCATAGGGAGAGTTCCAATTCTCATACCCTCTTTCGGTCAAAGTTTGATGAGTGTTTTTTCCCAATCAACATTATCTCCATGGTTAGCAGTTGTGGGTGAGAATTTTGGATCTCTTGCTTGCCAATCTTGTAACATTTGAACACTCAGGCTGAAGAGATAGCTCAGGGGTTAAGAGCACTCACTAGCTGCTATTGCAGAGGACCTGGGTTCAAATCTCAGTGCTCACATGGTGGCTAACAATGATCTATAACTCCAGTTTCAGGGGCTTCAGTGTCCTCTTCTGGCTTCCATGGGCACTGCATGACACGGGTGCACTTACATACATGCAAACAAAACACTCACATACATAAAAAAATAAAAATAAATAAAAATTAAAAAATAGTACCTACTTTCTATACTTGTTGTGAGTCTTAAATATGAAATCCTACAACCTTATAATTAGAGGCAGTGGAACATGACTAGAACTTGACCTTCCTTTAGTAAAAATCAAATTTCAAAGTCACAGAAATTTATACTGCTACTCTTAATGCATGAAAGTATGTGACCAACAGCTCACAAATGTTATTTCTGTCTCTCACATTTGACCTAGTGACAAGGTATCAACTGGTACCTGGTTGTACTAGTTACTTTTCTGTTGCTGTGATAACACACCATGAGCAAGGCAGTTTATAGAAGGACGAGTTTATTTTGGCTTTTGGTTCCAGAGGGAGAGTCCAGAGCAGCGGGGCAGGCATCGCAGCAGGAGCGCTCACATCTTCAAGCCTGTGCAGGAAGCAAAATGAGCTAACTGAAAGGAAGATGAAGCCATGAAACCCTCAAAGCCCTCCTCCAGTGACGTACTTCCTCCAGTAAGGCCACATCTCCTAAATCTCCGCAAATAGTGCCATCATCTGGGGATCAATCATGTGTTCAGATATGTGAGCCTATGGGGGACATTTCTCGTTCAAACTACCACACTCCGTTCCCTGACCTCCATAGGCTCATGACCCTATCTCAATGCAAAATGTATTTAGTTCAAACTTTAAAAGTCCTCATAGTCTTTAGGAAACTCAACATTATTCAAAAATCTAAAGTTTCTTTTGATACTTGAGGCAAGTTATTAATTAATTAATCCCCAAATCCTGTAGCTCCATATGTGATGTCTTGAACTTTAGTTCCAAATGGCTTACATGGCTCTGCTCCATAGCTTTGTTGCCTGCAACACACATCTCTCTTGGGACCAGTTTCACCCCAGCCTGTGCAGCTCTCCTTGGTAGATATCTCACAGCTCTGACATCTCAGCATGTTGGGCTCTCCACTGCAAACCAGGCTTCATTTTCACAGCTTCCTGCAATGGCCTCCCAGGGCCTTCTAGCCTAACAGGCCTTTCTTTGGGTCTCCTCAGGGACTCCAGTATTGTGAGGATTTAGTATTTTTATTGAACTATAACTTCTACACAGAAATGCAAAAATCAAAATATAAACCCCAGTGAATTTTTATAATGAACATATCATGAAACTTAAAATAATTCTATCATATTCTCCATATACCATGAACCCCTTACATCTTTTTTTTGTCTTCCTACTGCCCCAAGGTAGCTGACATGTTAATTTAGATCACTACAGATTAAATCTGTCAGTTTTTGAAATTTTTATGAATGGCATGAGCAATAAGCCCTTTATTTGAAAATCACTCACTGCGTTCTTAAAACCCACATTTCACATAGCAGTAGTCAATTGTCCAGTGTAAACATACTACATATAATTTATCCATTATGTCATTCATAAGTCCTGAGTTGTTCGCAGTTCTTTGGCTATTCTAAATAATGCTTCTGTGAACATTTTTATGCATGTTTTAGGCTTAAGGATAGCATGATTTTCTGTGGCATTTATTCCTAGGAGGTGGATTTCTGGGTCACAGAGAATGCAGTTGCTCAGTTTTACTAGTTACTGCTAAATGGCTGTGATTTACAATCTCTTCAGAGGCACTAGAATTCCCACTGCTCCACCTCATCCCCAGCACTAAGGAGTTTCTACCTTTTTCATTATTTTTTCTGGCACTTTAACAGGTCTGCCAGATGTGTGTTTATGTCTTGCAGTGATTTCACCTTAGTTTCCCTGATGCCTGGTGGTCTGTATTTTTTTTTCATGTTCTTATTGACCATTCTTTAATCTCTGAAAAGTGTCTCTTAAACATTTACCCACTTTTTTTGGCTTGTTTGCCCTTTTTCTGTACTGATTTTTGTATATCCATCATATGCAGAATGTAACTTCTTTCCAAATATATGTACTGTAAAAAATCTCTCCCAATCACATTTTCCTTCCTAGTTTCTTAATAAATAAATAAATAAATAAAATGTTAATAAATTAATAAAATGTTCTTACATCTTATTTATTGTGTGGTGTGTGTGTGCATTAGAGTGTGTGTGTGTGTGTGTGTGTGTGTGTGTGTAAAACGGCATGCATGTGGAGCTCAGTTTTCTCTTTCTACCAGGTAGTTATTGATTATTAAACAGGTCCTCAGGCTTGGCAGCAGATGCCTTTACCTATGGAGGCATTCTGCCTACAACTGATGATGTTTTATAACAAATGAAAATTCTTAAACTTCATGCAGTGTGTTTTATTATTTTAGTACTTTTTGGTGTCCTATTTAAGAAATATTTGCTTATTATTGCTATCTGATTAAAAGGTTTATTGGTTTGTTTACAGTTCATCTGAATTAAATAGTATGAAGGAAAACAGAGTTAAGTTTTGATGCTTTCCCATATGGGTATCTGATCAAATAAGCCCACTTTATTGAATATCAACGTTATTATGGCGTCTTTGTCATAAATCGAGTGATCATATTTGCACTTGACTGTATCAGGAATCTCCACATGCTTCACTGATCTGTGTTTCTGCCTATGCCTCTGTTCCCTGATGACTGTAGTTCGTAAGCCTTGACCGGTCCTGTCGGTGTGTATTTTCTGTTTGAATTATCCTTGTTATTTTCAGTTCCCTATATATTTCTATATATTTAAATAATTTCTGTATAAATTTACAAAGAAGAAAATGACATCTTGTTCATCAACTACAGTTAACTGCCAACAGTCCCTCAGGGAGCAGTGGGACCTCACCAGCTTCTCCTGCATTTTTTGAGACAGTTTTGATTTCTCTTTTTAGTGTGGTAAATTCCATTCACTGATGCAGAGGCCAAGTCAAACTTATATTTTCATATTAAGTTAACTGGTTATAATGTAGTGTCTGTTTATCAAAATGTTGATTAAATTAGATAATGTTTTTACAATGTACATGAAATGATTGGCTTGCAATTTGGGATAATGTACTGCTTTTTATAACAGATTGTGTCAACCACTGTAAAAATAAACAACATACACATACACAAACTCTCTTCCTGTGCTCACATTTAGTAAGACTGGAGAGGCTAAAAATATCATATGCATATCAAAATCATAATTTAAATTCACAATAGCAAGAAAAGTCAGCAAATTAAACATGGAAAGGAACTTTCTTTACCTGATAAAGGGAATCTAACAGAAGCTCACACTCAGTACCCTACCTTAGAATCAATATGAAAAGCTCTCCAATGAGACTGAGAAACAGAGATGTTCCCTAGCTTGACCTTTATTCAGCAATCTACCAGTGCAACAGGCAAGAAAACGAACAAAGAAAAAGGGCCAAATGCAAGTCATAGATGTTTGGAAGGGCAAACAAAACTGTCCTCCACAGACAGCACAGTTATGCGGAAGAAAATCCATAATAAAGACCCCTTGTTAGTAAATTTAACAAGTTTATGCTTATAAGGTCAATATAAAATCAGTAATACCTCTGTACGGTCCCTTATCAGAGCTTGAAAGTGTTGTTGGTTTAGCTAAAATTTATCTAAATTTAATTATTGGGAAGAAAAGCTGAGTGAAGTTTATACATATAATTGAAATTGTTATACATACAATTGAAAAAATAAATGGAGATGTTTGCAATAAAATAAAAAGAACAATCTCTAATACGTGATATAAAAGACACATTGCCACATGGAAATTCAGATGTTTAGCAATGAAAAAATAGCCATGACAAATATTAAGTGATTATACATGTGTGCAGACACCCACAGAAAGCAGAGAGAGCTTTGGATTCTCTGAAGCTGGAGTTACAGGCATTTGTGAGCAACCCAGACATGAGTGCTCTTCTGCAAGAGCAGCAAGTGCTCTTAACCAATGAGTCATCTCGCCAGCCTCTAGTTTCCTTCCCTTACTTAAATCATTTAAAAGTCAGTTGACTGTTTAAATAAAAAATAAAAGCAACATATTTTGTTTAATAGGGGAAATACTTCAGATAATAGCTTCAAATTCAAGACAGAATATAAATGGAATTAAATGATTATAGGTTCTTACAGTGTGCATAAGTGTAACAGTAATTCAAGGTAGGCTTTCAAAGTATTAGCTTTCTGTTGCTAAGACAAAATACTTGAGAAAATCAACTTAAAGGGAAAATAAGATTTATTTTAGTAGAAGATTTCAGAAGTTCAACCACCTAAAGTTTCCACTACTGCTCAATAATCCTATTCAATTATAATGATTTTACCAATGAGTTTGTCCATTGATGAAGTCAGAGCCCACTGCTACACTGGAGACCACAACTCAGTACATGAGCCAACAAGAAATTCCAGATCCAGTCTGTAGCATTGACTATGATCCTGATAGCAACTATTAAAACTACAGAAATCCAGAGAGAAATGACTAGTAAAGCAGACAGACAAAACTTGGAAAAATAAAACTATTTGTGACATAAAGCATAAGGAACACAAAAAACAAATAGGAAATGAGTAACAAGATGGCAGACTTAAGTCTTCCTGTAGTGACAATTACATTAACTATAAATGAATTTATATGCCCCCCGACTAACAGAGACTTGTTTTTCAATGCTAAATGGAGAGCTCAGTGACTAAGATCACTTGTTGCTCTTGCAAACGTCTTGAGTTCAGTTCCCAGTACCCATTTCCAGTTGCTCACAATCACCTTAAAACTCAGGCTCCAGGGGATCTGACATGCTTTTCTGGACGTCAAGGGTACCTGCATTCATATGTACATACTCACACACAAATACACATAAATATTAAAAATATCTTTAGAAAGACACATGTTTTCAGAAGGAATGAAAGACCAAAAATGGTTTCACACTGTTTAGAGAGACACTTCAAGTTTGGAAGTCAAAGGATAGAAACAGTCATACTATGTACAGAGTAAGCATCATAAAGTTTATGCAGCTACAATAATAATAATATACAAATAGGTTTCCAGACAGGAAATGCTGTCCTGTTAACAAAGGGGAGAACTGTAAAGAAGACATTATGATCATACAGTTATATTCTCTAATAATAGAACTTCAGATGACTCAAAGCATCATCCAGAGAAGTAAATTACTGACTCACTTGCAATAGGCTTGTTGGTCTGTTCTGGTTGTCTGGGGTAATGCTTGTTGAGCCACTTCATCAAGAACAACCCTAGACAATCAGAAAGGACTATCAACAGGCCCTGCTATAGACAATCCATTTTAATTGTTTATCTGGGGAAGAGCCTGCTCAGCCACTCTGGTTCCATGGGCAGCATATGCTGATCCTTCTGGATGCCCAGGGAGCCTGTGTGGCTGGGATTGACTTCAAAGGTGCACAGAGGATTTTCCTGGATAGAAAAGGTGTTCTCTATGTTCAATGTGAGACTATACCGGTATGTACATTTTTCAAAGTTCTTTAACGGTGCGTGTGAGGCCCATGCCTTTCAATTTATACCATCTCAACGTCAATACAATTAAATTTTAGGAAAGTAAAAAGGTAGTAAGAAGGTGTTTATCCCTCGATGTGCTGTCCTCTTTGCTTCTGAGACCCTGAAGCTTCTGCAAGTTTTCATTGTTTTCTAGTGCCTTCAATCAGCTATCTTGTTTCTTTTTGATTTCTGACATTCCATTCCTTTGCCAGTGAGGGAACAGATCTCATCTTAGCTCTTCCCACACAACTATAAGCATAAGGTCTGTCTATTATCTTCTTTTAGATAAATGACATGCCTCACATTTGGAGAGTGAGATAAGGAACAGCGAAGTGGCTTATCACAAGGTCACACTGCTTCTAAGCTCAGCGCCAGGAGCAGAATCAGCTGGACTTTTGCTGAGCCCACAGCTGTGCTGATTGTGTTGGGGAGAGGAAGGTCCTGATGGATAGACATGAGGTTGGATCATCCGTTTCTTCCAGATGTTTTCTTTGCCGCTGCCACATGAATTATGGGAAGGAGTGAGGCCAGGGTTTCAAAAGGTAAGATCATTTCTCTTGTTGCTGCTCCTGAAAAATGCTTTCTTTTGCAGCGACCTTCCCTTATTCCCGAGGGAAGGAGTGTCCTGGCACTGCCGCTATCTTCTGTAAGCTAATTGAAACCTTACTCAAGGCCAAGTATAATTACGAAGAAAAATCTGCTGCACCAAATGGAAAATACATTCCATGTAAAAGATGTTGGGGTTATCTGAGAATAGATAATGGAGTGCTGAGTGTATTATGTCATTTTTGGTTCTAAACTTTGATTCAGTTTAGCGAACTTAACATTAAAAATAACTGCCAGACACTTTCCTCTTGCTTAAAAAATGCTGCAGTTAAACAAGAAGTCAGGATGCTCCTCTGCTGGGATGCTTCCCTTCTTAGCTCTGGCTCAGCCAAGACAAGTGCACCACCCTGGCCTGAGTTTTTAATGAACTGTTAGTTTTATTTTCCTGCACTAACCAATGGCTCCCAAAAGTAATGTAGGGAAAATACTCTTCTTGTAAAAGTAGTCTGCTTTCTGTTACAGGTACACCAAAAGATACTGTAACACAGAGGAAAGGAATCATCAAAGATGGCTTACGGTCTACTTAATTTCCTCTACTGTTGACATTTTATATAAATATGGTACGTTCATGAATAAATGAACCAGTTTGTTATATTAACTAAAGTCCATGCGTTAGATGCCCTCCACTATTTTAATAGTCTTTTGTCTTATTTATTTTTTATATTTTAATGTGTACACGTATTTTGCCTGCATATATGTAAGTGCACCACATGTCATGCAATGCCTGTGAAGCCAGACGATGGCACGGATCCCCTGAAATCCAGTTACAGACAGTTAGCTGTCATGTGAGTGCTGGGAGCTAAACCCAGGTCCTCTGCAAGACCATTCAGTGCTCTTAATCTCTGAGCCATTGCTCCAGTCCTGGATGCCCTCCATTTTTACCCATTTTTTTCTCTCCCATACAGAAGAATCAAAATAATTTTGGTCGATGCTCTGCCCCTCCAAGATATGGAGCCCAGGGCCCCTTTCTAAGGTGTGTGCTGCACCCAGAGACTTCATCTAAAAGGGAGGAAAGAAGCAGCAAACAAGCCCAGGCAGGTGATCAACGTCATCACAGTGATTCTGTTGACAGTATATACCCTCGGGGCGACGTGATGCTGCGATGCCCCGACGCCATGCTGCTGCTTGGATATATTACCTCTTGCTCTGATATCTCTCTTGAACATCAAACCTGAGTATCTAGTTTTATATACCACTTACTTCTTTTCGGATTCGCCCTTCTGATTTCTCTGGATATGCTTGTCACGGTCTATCATTTGGTTTATCTCTTCACTCTGTTCTTGTCTGCTTCCCTCACTATGGCAGTCTCTCTTCTCTGGCTTACCACATCGTCTTTAGAATTCAGAATAATATCTGGTTCAAGTAGATGACAAAAACATTTACGGGGAGTGATCCACGGGCATCTGAATCCTGACAGGTCATGCATGAAATCCTTTCAGACTCTCTTTCGCTCATGATTTCTCTGAATTAGAAAACTGAATGACCCTTACACATCTTCCACACTCAATCAATTTTCAAATCCCTACCTCATCACAAGTACCTGAAAAATGACTCCCCCAATCAGCCCCATGCTTAACTGGAGCCACCTCTGCTCGAGTCTTGCTTCTCATGTTTCTTGCCAACCCTGAGCAGTTTCATCGAAGCTAGTTTTCACACTCCAGTGGTTCTAACCCCCGGTTCTGGATTTATTACCCTGGAAAGCAGCCCTGGCAGCATCCACGCTGTGCTTACAGACCTCTCTTGGCTTCAGTCACTGATGGATTAAGTCCAAATTCTTCGCATGGAATTTGAAGCCATTCAGAATTTAGTCCTCTCTGGTCTCCAGCCCTGTTCTCTGTCATCCCCTGATGACCTCCCCTAGGACTGGAGTCCGTAATCTCTCCAACTTCAAGAACTCTCCCTTGCCCCCCGCCTCCTCATCTGCTAGTTATTTTCCCCTCCCTTTAATTATACTTCTTCTCAATCTAGATCCAAATCCAGGCCACTTTTTTTGTGACCCCATCAGACACACTAATTCATACCACCTTTGAGGCTGCTGGCTCAGTCTTCTAAGTGGGTGATTTGAGGGTAACAGAGCACAGTCACATGCTTATGACAAGAAGGAAGCCTGCTTCATGAAACTGGGCAAATATTATGTCTCTATTTTGCAATACACAGGCCCAACATGAATGAGGATTTCTGTTATCTAGACTAAGATTTCACAGAGTGAATCTTTATAGATGCAGACATTTCATGAAGATTGAACACATGTCAGACATTAAATGTTTTGCACATATTGTGATAGTTAACCTCTGCAAAGCTCTGCTGGAGATGCTAGTTTATCTTTATTTTACCATGGAGGACAGAAGGCACACAAACTAACCTGCGATCCAGAGTCAGCTCTCTGATACTATGCTCTCATGGGGAGTGGGGCTGGCAGCAACTTCCTGGTGGTGGAGTTGAGAGTTGGAGGTGGGCCCTTCCTTCCAAGTTGAGTATTGTTTGCAGTACTATGAACAGATCTGGAGGGAAGATTGTGCATATCCAAGAATACCAAACTAATTAAGAACCCAGGATGGAAATCATTAGGGAAGTCAACTGTCTGGCCTAGGAATGAAAACCAGGATATTTGAGTCAGGAGAACATGTCGGGGCCACACTTCCCATTACCTACAAGCCCTACTGGAGGACAGCTGATCTGTAAGGATGCATGTCATCATCTGTGGTAACTCAGGTACACATGTTTTCATCCTTAGACTAGAATCATTTAGGTTTCAAAATTGAAAAAGTTCACGTAGACAGGATATGTCACATGGCTTATCTCAGGGATAACAGCATACAGTGAGAGAGGCTTGTTGTTGCAGAAAAGGAATTGTGTGAAGTTAGGAGGACCTTTCTCATAGAAGTCTACAAAAATAGTCAGGGCTGCCATGCTCTAGTTCCACTAGTTGATCTGTTCACAGGACTAGAGTCATGTAAGGCGCAGATGAGCTGGTAAGAACAATAGCTGTTTCTGCTTAGCAGATGAAAATAATGAAATATATTATTTCATCTGAAAATTTTAGAGTTAATTATAACTTCATTGTATTTTGTTTTGCAGACAGGGAAATCTCATGTAGCCTAGGCTGGCCTTGCACTCAATGTGCACCTGAAGATGACCTTGGATTTCTGGGCCTCCTACCTCCGTACTTTGCCATCTCTCCAACCCAGAACCAATTTGCTTAAAGCTGGCTGAAATTTCTGGAGTTTATCCAGAGCCATCTTTGTGACTATAGGTTCTGGGACCTCAACTTGAGTCCTTTGCAAGACCAGTAAGTGCTCTTAACCACTGAGCCATCTCTCCAGTCTCATTAACATATTCCTTCCTCATATATAATGAGATTGGCAGCACCTAGTGATTCTAATAGAAGGAAGTATACAACAAGGTCTGAGTGTTCTTCAGCACTGCTAATGTGGGACTTGCTGGGGAGGTATTAGAGGGCATATTTAAATTAAAAATGCATATGCCTTTCACCCCATTAGTCTTCAATCTCTCTATTGAGAACATCTGAAATATGTATGGGAAGCACACTCATTGCCAATTTCTTTACAGCAACGAAAGTTGGCACCCATTGTAGAATGCCTAAAGTAAAAAAAAAAAAAATTGCATCTCCCATTATTCTTCATTCACATCTCTGTACTTATACCAAATAAAAAATACACAATGGATAGTCAAAGGAAGTTCCCAAGAAATGATATTGAGTGGACAGTGTAGAGATTAATATACCATTAGGAGCACATGAACTGAATATTATAAAGTTATATAGAAACAGATATGTGTCAAATTATAGGGAAAATTCGGATTTTCCCATGAGCTACAGTAATGGCAAATTTGCATTTGCCATGCATAATCAAGACTGGAGACAATGACTGGGGCTAAAAAAAAGAAGAACTTTGCTTTAGTTAGAATAGCCCAAGTTTTTACAAAGAGGTGATGTTTGTGTTTATTAATATATATGTGTAGATAGATAGATAGATAGATTATACAGCTACACATTCACATACTTAAAAGTAGATCTGGAAATCCTGTGGTTGTCAGAGCCCAGGGACATTCAAGGTAGAATGTTCTAGAAATCCCCTGAGAGCTCCCATTAGCTTCAAATCCAGAACAATGCTCTACCTCTTCTGGCTGGACCTCCAAACCCTCTCTGGATTAGTTTGAGATTATTGCTGTCTAATTTCCCTCTACAAAATAGAATGGGTTCAGTACAGAGCACTTGGGAAACGAAAAGAACACACAAAGTCTCCATAGAACTACAGCACAACAGAAACTCAGGAAATTGCATTGGCTCTCAACATTTTTTTAAATTAATTAATTATTTTTTGGTAAAGTTTTAATTGAATTTTTGTATATTTCATACATAACATCTTAATCAATCATAATCATCTTTATATCACCTTCACTGGCACTCTCCCATAACCCCCCCCACACACACACATACACACTGGCATTCACGGATTCTGTCATCTGTTTCAAGGCCTATCATGTCAAGTTAGTATCCCCAGATGTCCCTCAGTGGAAGTTCATCCACTGGGGTCTAGTCAACCTATCTAGAGTCCCTCCCTTTAAGAAGATCAACTCTTCTTCACCCAGCAGTATTCAGTTGTCAATGACACTTCAACTATATTACCCATTTCCACAGTTCTGTGCTGGGTTTTTGTCTGCTTACGTTTGCATGGATCTTGATATTCTGACAACATTGCTGTAGATTCATATGAACAAGGTCCCAGGAGCCTGTAGGACTCTATTTCCATATGATCATGCACCTCCTCCCCGGTTCTTACAATCTTTCTGCACCTCTTCTACAATGGTCCCTGATTCCTGGGTGAGTAGAGTTTAATGTAAAAGTCCTGTCCAGAGACCCACACTCTAGAGACTCTTACTGTCTATGTTTTGCCATTTGTGACTTTTGTGTTCCTGGCCCTCTATTGCATGAGAGACCCTCACTGATGACAACTGAGAGATGCATTAGTGTTCTCGTTAAACCTTGTTCTGTGTTCCATGAGCCTGAGGTGTAGAGGTTGCATTGCAGATGTGCCATTTAGTCTTGGGCAATTCACAGACAATATCTGTGTTCTCACAATTATTTTTAGTATATACTACACATGTTTCTAATCATATGACATGCGTCAAACCACATAGATTGATTTTAATACTGTTATTACTTGTAGTATCCATCTTCTATAATATTCATTAGTTGTGGACAGAAAACTTGGAGGGAAATGAACTCATAAAAGAAAAATAGCAAATCACACAGGTTACCTCATCGCACATCAAATATTTTCTTACATTGTTTCTGTTGTTTTTATGTAATTTTAGAGCTGAAAACAAAATTCATGCTTTTGTGTGCCCACTATAACTAGATGGCAAGACCCTGTTGGGGAAGACACACCACACTTGGGTCAGAAACATCAGGCTAAAACTGACCTGACAGCTCCTCCCTGGTGGCTAGCTTTCAGTGTTCCAGGAGGCTGCTGGGAGAGAAAAGTCATCATTAGTCTTACCCAGCAGTGAACATTGAATGCCACAATACTGACCTGCTGTGAGGCAAGATCTGTCCACTGGTGCAATAGTTACATGAAGGTTATGGGAGTAACCAACCACCTTCTGGTTAGTTTTGAGGCTTGCTCCACAGGAGAGACTTCTTGCCAGTACCATAAACCTGATCAAAAGTTCATGGCTCAAGCAGGCTAGGTCCTAGTGTGGAATCTACTGATATTAATTTACTAAATGCACATATTGTCAAACTGTGTTCTAAATATTTATGTTTGTAACTGTAGATCCATGCTGCCTTCAACTTTGACCAAAGAAACCTCTTTCAGTAGTGACAGCGGTTAAAGTGCTGAGATTGGTCAAAGTGCAGAGAATAAGGGATTGTTGAATGCTCAGCCCTGAATATGACATCTATATCAACCTCCTCAATTCTCAGGGAATATTATGGAAGAAGAGGCATAAAGAATATAAAAGCCAGAGGATGGGGGAATGCTGTGAAATGCTGTCTTCTGGACATGACATGGCTGTCGCATGCATGAACTCTCTATAGCTATGGTCACCTGCACAAGACTTGCACAAGATCAAGCCAACAAGATTAGTCAGCATTCCAGCAGTCAGCACTGATTGGACTCAGTGGTTTATAATAAAAGAAGAAGACATGATGTTGGTGGGATAGTTTGTGAGGCATCTGTAGGGGAATGAGAGGAGAATTAGGAGTGGATTTGGTCGAGATTCATTAGATACACATTTCAAGTTGTCAAAGTACAAAATACATTTAAAAAGAAAAAAAAATCGTGCACTCTTTTTGAAGCATAATCACAAGGAACATTACTAAGCACCAGGTGAAAGAAGAGAGAAGACACGACTTGTGTAGGTTAATATTTGCTCCAGTTCTTTAGTTCCTGGTTTTTTGAAATGATCCAGGTTGATGAAAGTGGGCTTTCTTTGTCTATGACCCCAAGGATTCCAGTAAGCTCTGTGCAACACTGTTTTTTTATTGTTAAAAAACAATCTTCCTGGAATATCATTTTACCAATGTTTGTTCTGTGGGCCAGTATTGTTCTTAGGAAAATTTAGTCTTCAAACAAACAAACAAGGAAACCTGGTATTCATTAACAAAGAAAGCTTGCAGGTCAGTGCGGCCTGTCACATTCCTGTCTTGGTTTTTATCTACCATATGATTTGACTGCCTTGTGTCTTCAAGTAAATTTTTTATGCATGGAATGGGGACGTTGAATGTTCCAAACTCTCCTCAATGTGTTCACAGTGCTTTCTTTGACAAGAGTGTGTTGGACTAGTGAAAGGCATAAAAGCCTGCTTTATTTCTCTATGGCCTCCTTGTTCTATGACAACAGTTTCATGGATGTTAATCCTAATTTTTGTTCTTTTCTTTGTAACTGATAAAAAAATTTCCTGATTAAGAAACTTGCCAAATTTTCTCATAGCTATTCAAGTTCAATTTTTTGAGACATGATCTTATGTAGCCCAGGTTGGCTTTGAATTTCTGGTTTTCATGCTTCTGCTTTCCAAGTGCTAGGCTTACAGGCATGTGACACCATGCTCTGTTTCTGTGGTATTAGGGATCAAACCCAGGGGCTTACGCCTAGTAGGCAAGCACTCTATCACATGAGCTGTACTACAGGCACATTCTTATATCATGTTCTGAGGATGTGGATCCTCCAACCCCAATATAGATTCTTTCATCTCAAGGCTGTGAAACCAGGACTCTCTCCTTCAGTTTCACAGCTATGTATTCTATTTATTGTGCTTTGTGCTCTCCAGCCCCAGACTGAAGCCTCTCTGCTTACATTATTTATAAACACTGTGTGCATGGAGTCCTATGTTCTCTCAACCCAGTTTGGCTTCCATTTTCTGGTTTAGCCTTGGGGTGCATTGCTCGGGGCAATCCCCAGCCCAAGTCCCAGTAGCAAATAATTCTGTGATACTGAGGCTTCCAGCCTACAAACAGCTCTTCCTCCAACCCTACTGATATTCGGCTAATGTTCTAAAAAAATCTATGGAATAGGCTTTGGGAAGCATCTCTCATCCCGTTGTTCTAAAGGTCAGGCTTTCTCTGCTAGCTGGGAGGAACCAGCCTATCCTGTTTGACTAGCTGGGGTGAGTTGCCCAAATGTCTCTCTGCCATTTCCTGCTTTGGGGCCATCTCCAGTTCCTTCCACTGCTCCAGAACTCAGGCCTTCTCTGCTACTTAGTAAGAAGCAGCCCATTCTGTTCCCATTGTTTCTCCTTGAGCCTTGTCACTGTGCTACTGAGGCCACCAGAGTGTCCCTGACAAGCTGGAAGAGATAGCCAGATCCACGGGGTCTCCATTCCCTTGCTCTGGGATCTGCCCCTGTTGCTGGACTACAGAGCTCACATCTTTTAGGCTTAGCTATTTAGAACAGGCCCAGTTGATACCTACCGCATGGACCTAGGCTCCAATGCCCTCCTGGTAAGCCCCTGACTGGCCTGCCTGGATCCACCCAGTCACTTCAATAAAAATATCAAAATCGAGAACCTTAAGTACAAACCAAATAACTGTTCATACCGAATCAGTATGATTATTATCAACAATAATAACAGAATCAAGCTTCAACAGAGGCAGTCCTGAGTTTCATATTAGACACTAAAGCAATGAAAGACCACAGCGAAACATTGCAAATAGTATAAAAAAATTAAGAGAATATGCGCCACCAAACCCCATTAGTACTATGAACATGTTCTATAATGAAAATTACCTAGAGGAACCCCAGGACAGACACAGAATGTAAAATAGCAACCATAAACAGGAACAAAGAGATCAACGAATTTAAAGAATGTAGGGCTCTGGCTCCCCGGCATGCCCTTCTCTCTTAGTGCTAGGCTCTTGGCCATGAGCTAGCAGGCTTGTCAGTTGCAGTCTTGAGGTAAACAACTTGACCTTTCGGAAGACTTCACATGACTGCTTGAGGTAAACAACTTGACCTTTCTGAAGACTTCACATGACTGCTTGAGGTAAACAACCTGACCATTCTGAAGACTTCACATGACTCCTTGTTTACATTATATCCCAGCTGCGTCCTGTTAAGTGGTTGATCATGAGGTGAGGATTTGAACATCCTTGTTCCTGTTTACTGAGGTTACCTTCCTGTTTTGATAATGAGAATGTGAACTTTCAACCCTTGAGCCTTGTTTCCTGTCTTGGTTGGGGCTATATAAGCTTCCAGCAACTGTACAATAAACGTCATTCAGCATTCTCTCTCAGCGTGAGTGGGTCGTTCTGTTCAATCCTCAGGCCGTCGCCAGTCAGTGGTGCACAGTGACGGTGCAGGCGCTGTCAAAAGAATGTACAAACAACTCAGACAACTCAAAGAGGATAGGGAGAGCCTCCTGACTGAAGCTCAAGAAAATGCAAATGCACAGACAAAATGACAAAGAAAATTCAGGATTTGAAATTTGAATTTATTAAAGAAATAGAAATATTGAAGAAAACTCAGGCTGAAATGAAGATAAAATTGCAAAGCTCAGTTTGACACGATAGGCAAAAGGCTCACCAACAGAATGAAGGGAATGGAAAACAATATGAAACGCGGTGACAAAGCTGAAGAACTTCACTGCTCATGCAAAGAATCCAAAAAAATTTATAAAGACACAGGAATGGAATATGCAAGTAATATGGGACACCATGAAAAGACCAAATTTACACACCCCAGGCATAGCAGAAGGAAAAGAATCGAAGGTCAGTGGCTCATAGACGAAAATTTCCCTAAATGAAGGAAAGACATACTCATACAGATACAAGAAAACACAGAATACCAAATAAACAGGACCAGATCAGAAACTCCACACAACACACTGTAGTAAAAATACTAAATGTGCAGAACAAAGAGAGGGAACCAAAAGCTTCTACAGAAAAAACAGGTTACAAATAAGGAAAATTCATCAGAATTACAGTTGACTTTTCACTGTAAATTATGAAAGCCAGAAGAGCACAAAGCAGAGCATTCCAAGTTCTAAACGATAATAGATGCCAACCCCAGACCACTTCACCCAGAAAAAACTATCATAGATGAAGGGAAAAGAAAATTTTTTCATGACAAGAATAAGCTGAAAGAATTCATTTCCATAAAACCAGCCATACGGTGAACACTCAAAGAACTGAAGATAGGAATGAACAGTCCTACAAAAAGAAAACAAATGAAAGTATAATTACAGAAACACAAAACAGGACCAAGAACACACACAGAAAATAAAATGACAATAACCAATATATAACTTTCTATAATAACTTTAAATATTAATGACTTCAACTCCCCAGTCAAAAGACACAAACTAGTTGAATGAATTAGGAAACAAAATCCACCCTTTTTGTTGTCTACAAGAAACTCATTTTACATTCAAGAATAAGTACTACCTTAGAATGAAAGGATAGAAAAGAACATTCCAAACAAATGACACTAAGAAATTAGCACGGATTGCAATTCTAAGATCTGACAAGATAGACCTCAAAACCAAAAATGATCAGAAGAGATAAAGAGGGCCACTTCATTCTGATCATGGGAATAATTGACCAAGAAGACATTACAATCATAGGCATATATGCACCAAACTCTGGTGTACCCAATCATAAAACAATACTAAGAAATTTTAAGACACAGAATAACCCTAACGCAACCCAACAAGTGTGGGTAACTTCAATACCCCACTATTTTTGTCCAGGCTAATTGAACAAAAATAAACAGAGAGATATCTGGATTAAATGATGTTATACATCAAATAGACCTAACAAACACCTACTCAATATTTCACCCAAGCACCAAAGAATACACATTCTATTCAGAAATCCATGGAAGTTTCTCAAAAACTGATCACACACTGGGTCACAAAGCAAACCTCAACAAATACAAAAAATGGAAATGATTCCATGCATTCTATAAGAACACAACACAGTGCAGCTTAAAATCAACAGCAAAAGAAGCTCTAATAACTACATGACTCATGGAGATTAAACAGCACAATCTTGAATGATGAATGGGTTAAAGGACACATCCAGAAAGAAATAAAAATGTTTCCTGGAACTAACTGAAAATGGCAATGCAATGCAATAAACATAAAACAACACAATCCTGAATGATGAATGGGTTAAAGGGCACATCCAGAAAGAAATAAAAATATTCCTGGAACTAAATGAAAATGATAATACAATGCAATAAACCTCTGTGACACATTAAAAGCAGTCACAAGAGGGAAGTTTATAGCTCTAAGCATCTACATTAAAAAAATCAGAAAGAGTACAAATAAATGACTTAATGATACAACTCAAGAATCTAGAAAGGCAAGAACAAACTGAACCCAGCAGATAAAAACAAAACAAAACAAAATCAGAGCAGAGATTAATGAAATGGAAATAAAGAAAACAATATGAAGAATCAATGAATCGAAGAGTTAGTTCTTTGGGAAGATGAATAAGATAGATGGATCCCTAGCCCAGTTAACTGACAGAAAGAAAGAACAATTCAAATCAACAAAAGGGAAACATCACAACAGACACCAAAAGACCCAGAACATTAAAAGGAATACTTTAAAAACCTATACTACATTAAGTTTAAAAATTTAAAACAATGAGAAAACACCAAAGCTAAAACAAGAAGAGAATAACAACTTAAACAGACATATGACAAACAAAGAATACAAAACAGTAGTACAAAACCTCTTGGGGAAAAACAGCCCAGGATCAGATGGATTCAAAGCAGAATTTTACCAGACCTTCAGAGAGATCTATGGTCAATATTACTTAAATTATTAAAGATACAGAAACAGAGGGAGAAGTCCCAAACTCCTTCTATGATGTCAGCATTACTGTAATATCAAAACCAGGAAATGACACAACAAAAAAGGAATATTCATAGTGAACATAGATATACAAATTCTTACCAAAATACTCAAAAATTCACATATAAACACATTTTAAAAAGATCATTCACAGTAATCAATTATGTTTTATTCCAGAGATACAGGAATGGTTCAGTATGTATAAGTCAATAAACATGATAAATCATACTAATGGGCTAAGGACAAAAAGCATGTGTCTAGCTCATGTCGAGTAAATTTATAGAGTTTCTCTCTGCCTTAAGGGACATGCCTCCAAGAATGTGATTGACACAGATGAAGCCAATAGCGTCAATTACTTTCCAACCAACCAGTGACTTAAAGGGAAGGGTCTATCAGGAAAGCAGAAAAAGCTGGGTAGGAGACGTGGGTGGGAACCACAGGTCTCCATCTTCAGTGTATGTGCTGGAGGTCCACTGGAGTTCTGATCAAAATGCTGGCTCTCTCATATGAAATTTCTGTCTCTCTCCCCAGGGATGAATCCTTTATAAGCAACCCCAAATTAACTGGTTTCTGTAAATGGAGAGCATTCTCCATTTGCTCAATCAGTTCAAAGTAGCAGGGTGGGGCTGAACGCAGGGCCTCACTATGAGAGGAGAATTCGTAAGACAGCTCAATAGACAGAGGAAAGGCCTTGACAAAATTCAACATGCATTCATGACAAAAAGTCCTAGAGGGTATTGAACTGGATAGAGCGTATTTCAACTTAATTAAGGCTGTATTCAACAAACCCACAGCCAACACCATTCCATATGGAGAAAAACTTGAAGCATTCCCTTTAAAATAAGGAACTAGAAAAGTCTGCCTGCTATCCTCAATCCTTTTCAATATAGTGCTTGAACCTCCAGCTAGAGCACCAAGACAAGAGAAGGAAATTAATGGGGCACTTATTGGAAGAGAAGTCAAACTGTCTTTATTTGCAGATGATATGATATTATACATAAAAATCCCAAAAATCTCACCAGAAAACCTGCAGAAATCATGCAAACTTTTCAGCAGAGTGGTAGGTTACAAATCAATCTACAAAAATCAGTAGAAAGAGAGCAAATCAGAGAAAAAGTCCAGCAAAGCACTTACATTCACAATAACCTCAAAAAGTATCTAGGAATAAACCTAACCAAATACATTAAAGACCTACTTAATGAAAACTTTAAATCTTTGAGAAAAACAGGTTGAGAAAGACACAAGGAAATTGAAAGACCTCCCATGCTCATGGATTGACAGAATCAATATAGAGAAAATGACCATCCTACCAAAAGCAATTTATGGAGTCAATGCAATCCCAATCAAATCCCCATGATATTTTTCACAGAAACAGAAAAATTCATCCTCAAATTCATATGAAAACACAAAAGACCCTGGTTAGCCAAAGCAATCCTGAACACAAAGAGCAATGCCAGGTGGGTACCAAACCTCAATCTATAGGGTGATAGTCATAAAAATAAAACCAGCATAGAAGACTCAAACACGAGTGCACATAATTGTAGCCACCTGATATTTGACAAATGTGAGAAGAATGCACAATGGAACAAAGATAACACAAGCTATTGCCACACCCCTTGATTACTTCCAAGAACGTGAAAGTCAGACCCTGTTGCTGAAGACAGGCCACACTTCAGACACAGGATTTGGAGCAATCAGGCTGGAACTGACCTGGAAGACTTCTCTTTGAAGAGTAGCTTTCATGGCATCAGGGGATACTATTCATCCTGCCAAGGGAAAAAAACCAATAAGTAATAAGTAACAATGACTGGTCCAACAGACTATTAAAAAAATGAAGAGGAATCTGAGAGACAGGAAGTGGAGGCAGAGAGGGAAGGCAAGGCAGGCTGCATCTGTGCTTTCCAATAGAATTATAAGCTAAACTTGAAAAAACATTCAACTTTCACATTAAAACAGGAAAAAGAAAGCAGTGTAATTAATCTTTATTTTGTGTTTCATTTAGCTCAGTATTCAAGTATCACCCCGATGTAAAATCACCCTGAAAATATGAATGGCAGACTTTGCCCTTATTTATCACCATGTCTTCAAGTTGCAGTGATGCAGTATGTAGAATCCATAGCAGACTGCATTTCAAGTTCACAGGGGCCACATATGTGTAGCTAGTGGTCACCATATTGAATCATGGCAGGTGTCAGTGAAGTAGAGGCAATGCCAAACTACATGGAAAACTGCAGTGCTGAGGGATGTTTAGGTGGTTTACTGATTACAAAACTTTAACAGTTCTGAGGTCAGTGGGTAGGGATGATGAGTCTAACATTCACAGATCAGGTTCTGGACTATCTTCTCTGATAGTCTGAGTGGTAACTGTCTTGTGGTGACAAGAGCCCAACCGATGTTCTCAGTAAAGCATGATATACTCAGGTAAGACAGACTGCTGGAGGCATTGTGTGAGTGTGTGTGTGTGTGTGTGTTGGGAGCGGATGTGAGGCATAGCCCTAAAGGTGGACAGATGACACATAGGGGCTACTGGATGACAAATGATAAACAACAAAAAGAGTTCATCAACCAGCAGCATTTGAGGGCTGCACTCAGTAGGAGCTGAGCGTTGGCTGGCTGTTGAGTCATTGGCCTGATAAAAAGATAGAAACTTCAGTTTTATTTTTTATATTAAAAATATATACATTAAAATATATATTTATTTATTTGAGCCAAGTTCCTGACTATCCTGGAACTCTGTATATGGACCAGGCTTCCCTTGAACTCTTTAATTTTAAAAGTGTGGTATCCCTTCAGAGTGAATAGCACAGAAGTCCAACGGAAGGGAATGGCAGTTTTTGGATCTGCAGCATGTGGGATGGAGTTAGAACCATGGGAACAGGTCAGATATCCATTTAAAAATTCCTTTTTTTCATTTGTATTTGTGTGTGGTATGTATGCTCACTCCAACCCTCTCCGAGACAGGTAGCCCAGAAATGGGGCCTTACAATTGAAGCACATTAAGATTCTCAAATTTTTAGCAAAGCACCAAAAACAAATGTGGGTACACATGTGTGGGGAATGTGTATGCAGATGTGTGTCTGCTGGTGTGGAGACTCGAGGCTGACGTTGGGAGTCTTTCTTGATCTCTCTCCATCCTATTCTTTGAGGCCAGGTCTCTCAAGCCTAGAGCTTGCTCCAAGAATCCCTTGTCTCATAAGTAGAGTAGAGGGTGTACCTTTAAAAGGTGGGGAAGCCTCTTTACCATTACACAGTGGAGACTTGGGAGGGGCCATCCACTTTCAGACATCTAACTGTCAGACCAGATGAAACAGAAAACTGGCATTTTCATAAGCTGTCTGAGCAGAGAGGGCAGCACACTCAGGCTGGGGCAGAACTGGGCTAGAGTGGCTGGCTATGGCCCCTAGTGAAGACGAGTGACAGTCCTGAGCCTCTTCCTTGCTCCCTTCTGCTTCCTCTAATGGTGCTTCAGAGAAAGATCAAAGTGTCTCAGATAAGTGTTCTTTTACACAATGTTCCTGACCCTCCACCTGGTTGAGACTATTAAGGTTGTACAGACAATTGGAGGCCATGGACCAAATCCCCTATTGCCCCGTTTGCCAGCATAGAGATGGGCTTTGTCCCTTCTAACCCTGGCCAGATTAGAAGACCCCCACCCGACAGAGGAAAGCCACTCAAGCCTTGGGGATGCTGCTTTGCCCTTGCTGACCTATGGGAGCTCAGAGCTAATGGAGGGCTTCAACATACTTGGGTAAGCACAGTCGGGGAGCAACGTTCAGTGTTCCTTAAAGCCTGGCTGGCCAGGGCCCCCCTTTCTCCCGTACTCCCTCCCTTCTCTCTCTCTTTTCTTCCTTTCCTCCCTCCTTTGGCTCTACACAGTCTAACACACTGCACAGAAGGAAGCACAGCTTGTGTGGTCCTGTGCAAGGATGGTTTTAACTGTAGATGGGGGCTCTCCACCTCTCAGAGCCCTTTGTCCTCTTGACTTAGGACCTGGACGCTAGAAGCAGCTGCAACACCCCCACTGACCCAGTTATTTGATGGCCTGGCTGGGAGGGGCTTCCCATCAGCCTTAAGGGAGGGGAGGTTTTGTGGTTTTTATGTCTCTGTTCTCTCCAAGGACTAACTGCTGGAAGATCTTGAAAACTGTCATCTTCATTTCTTGGCCTCCAGAGTCTACAAGAGAAAGTTAAGAGTCTTATGTTAAAGGTCCCGTGGGTTCTTCAGGCTTAAATCCAGGTCCTGTTTCCCCTACGCATCCTCCCAAGCTTCTGTGACAGCAGAGGCCCAGGCCAGACTGGAAGCTTCTGCTGTGCACTGCCAATGCCAGACAGTGATGGACGGACTTCACGGCACATCTGGTCCCTTTATTTAGTTTCACAGGGGCTCCCAGGAGGCAGTCTGGATATTGGCTAAATTTGCACTCAGTGCCCATCAGCCATCTCTCAGCCTGTATTTCTGCTCCACAAAAACCCAAGCACACCATAAGCAGGCTGCCTCGCTCAGGCAGCACCATCACAGGCTTGCTTTCTTTAAACTGCAGGACATTATGGCTGCAATAGAATGCTCTTCTATGAGTTTTATGCCCTTTATGCATGGGCCAGGGTGACTAAAAAAGAGGGAACAAAGTGGATTCTGAAGCCATGGTTGATCAGAAGGGAAGCCATCTCGCCAAACCCTCAAAGATTTGTTCTTGTGCTGGCTCAAGGCACGCTTGCAACAGATGTGTTCATTGACGGACAGCACGAGGGGTATGTGCTAAGCAAGGATGGCATAAAACGTTTTCCCCTGTGGTTTAGTACAGTGTTATCTATAGGACTTACTGACAGTACAAATACACTGGTGATGAGCTGAGAGGGTATGTGCATGCTACACAGAGCAGGCTGGGCGCAGGGTCCCTTCTAGCATTGGTTCTGTGGATGGGGAGAATCTCCTTAACCTACTTTTAAGGGCTGTCACATGTGCAGATAAAATGATAACTTGCAAGTTAGTGCCAACGGGTGACAGACGCATTTCCTTGTTTGCAGGCCAGACCAGGCTTCAAAAGAAAAACAGAATAAAGTGGTCCTTAAAAATTTCCAAAAAAAAAAAACTTTCAAAAATCTACTGAGTAGACAGACAGCACACCGGGCAGTGGAGAGTGGCTAGGAAGAAGTGGTCATCCATGAGAGGCAAAATGAAAGTGGTCATAGGTGTTAAAGGACAGCCAGATACCACCAGAACAAAAAAACTGGCAGAATGCAGCTGAGAGCTTCCTCCAGGGCATTGATGCCATCCCTCCTCCTGCCTCTAAGAGTAATGCCTGCTGGCATGGGCCAGCTCTGTCTCCACTAACCCTTTTATCAAAGGCTCATTCATGCCCCGCAGTGATCCCGTGGCATGGACATACCATAACCACTCCCAGTTTTACAGGCAAAGGGACTAAGGCAGGAACTGAACTGTTTTGCTCAACAGGTCAAGGTAGAGGCAGAACAAGGATTGAAATGCGGGTGATTGGGTCTGGTGCCAGGCTCTAACCCAGTGCTCCACAAAGCAAACCTGGAAGAGACTGAACTTCTGGTTAACTGAGGCGATGCGCAGACCACTGACTGCAC
Organism: Eospalax fontanierii; assembly: GCA_035773235.1. Lineage (NCBI taxonomy): Eukaryota > Metazoa > Chordata > Mammalia > Rodentia > Spalacidae > Eospalax > Eospalax fontanierii. The sequence continues at coordinate 151,151,768 of CM069524.1, read as the reverse complement.
CTTATTCTGCTTCTTGTCTGATTGTCCTCTGGAATGTGCTGTTGTGGGATGAATATAGAAGGATAGAGATGGTAAGAATGAGAGACAGCAGGTCTGAGGAGATGGCTTGGTTGGTGAAGTGTCTGCTGTACACGTGTGAGGAGATGAATTCAGATCCCTAGCACCTACATAAAAAGCCAAGCATGGCAGTGAGTCTATAACTCCAGTGCCAGTAGGATGACAAGGGTCAGGGGAGTGGAGGCCCTGACACTTTCTGGCCAGCTAATGTGACCAATTGGTGAGCTGTGGATTCAGTGAGAAACCTATTTCAAAAACAGAAGGTGGAAAGTGATAGAAGAAAACACTTGACATCAGCTTCTGGCCTGCATACTGCATTGCACACCCGTGTATACACCACATACAAAAGTATATCTAGCGCGCATGCACACACACACACACACACACACAAAGGACAGGGCACCACTCAGAAATGGTGGCCGCACAGCAGAGCCCTTGCTGCCGATTTTCCTGGTGAATGTGAGAACTGTTTTGGGGAGGAAGGAACAAATTAACAATGGGGGAATGGAGTTCAAATTGCTTTTAAAGACAGATATGTGCATTCTGTTCAAATTAAAGTAACTGGAAAATACCGATTAAATGGATGGGTGAGTGAACGAGATGAAAACAATCTAATCAGATTGGAGAGTGCACACACACACTTTTTTCAGTCAATGTAATTATTTTTCTTCTACAGTGGTTAACTTCTATCCATGAAATTCCACACTCAGGGCTGGAGAGATGGCTCAGTGCTTAAAAGCACTGGCTGCTCCTGCAGAGGATCCATGTTGGATCTCCAGCACCCACATTGTAGCTAACAACCATCAGTAACTCCAGTTCCAGGGGATTTGAGGCTGTCTTCTGACCTCCACAGGTACTGCACAACACGGGTTCACATACACACATGCAAGCGATACACTCATACAAATGAAATATATAAAGAAATTCCACACTCAAAAGTCCCCCCTGAGTTTTTCAGCTCTTTGTCTCTATTCTGTGTAGTCATTGCTTGTTAGTCAGGTGGAAAATAACTGTGTCTTTGTAGCTTCCACTGGTGTGTGTGTGTGTGTGTGTGTGCCTCATATACAATGATAGATTGCTAAGAGATTACAATGTATTCTTCTTACTCCTACCTTTTTAGTACAATACTGAGTTTACATAAAGTTACCAGGTGTTGAGTGCCTTCTAAGGTTCAACACTTTCCATGAGGCACTTTTGTAGCAATCCGGTGAGAACTATTTATATTGGAGATTAACAGAAGAAGAAAGTAAGATGTGGAGATCTTCAGCAATTTACCCAAGTTGAAACATAACTCAGTCTACTGAGCACTAAAGTTCAAATTCTTAAGACCATATCACAAAGGGATGGTACTCAAAAGATAAAAGCAAAGACATTAAATGATAAACTTTTTATTTCAAAATGGTCCTTAAAAAAACCCTTAAAGAACAACTTTGCCAATGACAGTTTTATGTATGGCTATATGATCCTTTCCTTCACATTTGAGGATGGGCTGGCCGAGCCTCTGTTTCTCTGCTTTAGTGAGGCCGCTGGGAAATGGGTACACAGTGCTGAGTGATTTTCCAGAAAAAGGTCAGTTAACTATTTACAGTTTGAAAGGGAGAAAGAACTGAATGCGGGAAAATTGAAATGGACACCGAGAAGAAGAACTAAGCTGGTTACTTAGTCCAGGAGAATTCTGTCCTGAGTCAGACCTGAGAGTGAGACAGAATCTCATTCCAGGCTAACCTCAAATTTACAATGTAGCTGAACTCCCGATCCTTCCTACTCCAGCTCCCAAGAGCTGGGGCTACAGGTGTGAACGCTTACGCTTACTTCTCCTATACAGTGTAGCACTCCAGTATGGGATATCATGTACCTCAAAGCATACATATGTGTGCATAAGGCTACCTGTACAACTACAGACCTGGCATGATGCTGGTACTTTTGGAATCTCTTAATGTGTCCTTACCATCATCCCCGCTCTCTCACGTTAATGCCTATCCTGGAAACTGTGTTTATAATTCCTTTGCCTTTCTTTCAGTTTTAGCTTAAGTTTTGGTACTGATAAACTACAGATTTTGGCTTTGTATTATTTCTAAACTCTTTACCAATGTTTTCAGACAACTATTTATGGGAGAGATAGTTTTAAGATTACATGATAGGAGCTGGTGAAAGGACCCAAGTTCTGTTCCCGGCATCCACATGGTGGCACACAATCATCTCTAACTCTAGTTTCAGGTGGATTTTACACCCTCTTCTGATCTCCACAGGCATTGCGCAGCACAGGCACACTTAAGTATCTGCAGACAAAACACTTGTACACATCAAAAATAATTAATTAATTTTAAATGCATTATTTCTTTGACATTGATTTATCATTTTATTTTGAGCCTTAGTCATTTCCTGGGTATATATTTGTCTGTGATTTCCTGTTTCCACTTGGAAAATGTAATTAATCCATTTTATAGCAGAAGTTTCTCTGTATTTCTTGCTGTTGACCAAATTTTATAGATCTATTTTCCTGCCAAACATTAAAATGATGTTCAATTATTTTTACTGCCATAAGATCACTCAGTTGTTTACTCTAAATGATGATTTGTAGTACTTGATTTTGTCCTCCTCGAAGGGAAAGCATGTACAAGGTGCATGACACAGTTGGGCACATTGCTACTTCATTCAAGAAGCGAAGAGTGGACCCTCCCATGACCCACTTCCTGGACAAGACTCCACCTCCTCAGAACAGATCAACTTGCTGGGGACGAACTGTCTGAGCCTGTGGGGGACACTTCACATTCAAATGACAGCAATATCATTGAATGTCTTTTTCTCTTTGTATCAGTTGAAATGTTATGTTTTTTCTCCTTTCCTCTAAGGATTGAATTATATTTGTAAGCTAGTGAGTCACATCACTTTCTTAAAATAGATTATGTTTATGTTAATCCAACATTGCATTTCTGAAATAAACCAAAGTGGCAATGTTCTTTTTATTTTAACATATTGGTGGATCTAGTTTGTTAATACAATGATTGCGGGTTTTATATGAATGCTTATGACCTGCTCCAGTCATCTCTTCCTCCTAATAACTCGGCAAATTATGGATTATTGTTTCCACTTTATAGACCAGGAAAGCAAAGTCACGCATGTGTAGTCACCAGATCTGGACTCAATGTTCATTGCTCATTGCCTCATTTCTCAAAATCCCCCTGTCATTCTTCAGGGCCACACAGTTTCGTGACAACTGATATCACCAAGACTAAAAATCTGTCCTTTGCCTACCAATACCACAGCCTTTTATCACATAACACGCATTTTACATCAATATGTTTTATTAGAAAGATTAGTGTGTTTATGCTGGAGACTCCAAGGTGTCCCCTATTCCATCTCCCCTTCTTCAAGAGCAATGAAGGGCCAGTATATTATCTGAGTTGAGGCCATGTGAATAAGTTCAAGATTTCCCAGTTTCTCTTGCTACCATGAGGGGCCTCGTGAGTGAGTTCTACTTATGGGATGGAAGCGGAGGTAGTGTGCCTAACTCTGGAAGTGTTCTGAAGCAGGGAACTTCCAAGCCCCTCTGGGCCTCCTCTTTGTGGGCTACAATAACCACTGAGTGGCTGGAATTACAGTAGGCATTTCTGGTCACAAGAACAAGCTGCCAAATGAGAAAATCAATCAATGGTCCCACCCAGCTGTAAAACCCAATAAACAACAAGCACTGTCCCAGGAAATTATCACTATTGGTGCAGTAGTGGCACCTTTATCTTAGGAGTAATCAACAGTTGTTTAAGGCCTGCTCAATGGGAGGTAACTCATATGCAGAACTGTAAACATAGCCAAATACATACGACTGGTGAAACCAGAGAACCCAGGGAAAATCTACTATTGCCATATTCCTAGACCAATGTAATTTCTTACTTTATTCTAAATATGCACCCTTATACTAACAGACAAGTATACCTTTCATCCCTCACCAAAGAAGCTTCTTTTTACAACAGATGGAGACCATTGCAGAGTTCCAACACTGGTCTAACACAGAGAATAAGTGTCTGTGAGATGCTTAACACTAAGCGACACATTTTCAATGCAAATTTTACACTTAAGATGAATGCATCTCTTAACTTTCACCAGAGTAGTTTCCCTATGTAGCAGATGATGATTAACACAGAAACCCACAACTCGTCGATATGCAGAAGAACAAGAGGCCAAGGAGTGCGCATCCATGAATAGGACACCTATCTCAACCATCTGCCTCCCAAGGTTCAGGGATCATTGCAGAAGAGGAGGTGAAAAGATTGTTAAGAGTCACAGGAGAAGGACGACCAAAAGGAAGTAGAGTCTTCAAGACAGCTGGCCAGTTATTCATACGAACTCACAGCAATGGTTTCAGCGTGCACAAACCCCGTTCAAGGTCAAATCAGACAAAGTCCCAGTATAGACATGGGGAAGTGGGTAAGAAATTCTAATCCAACCTCAAGAACTTTTGGCAATTGATAGCTGCTGGGAGGGGAAAGACAGTGTCTTACAGGGCTGGGACTCTTGGTGGGCCTAGTAGATGGACCCACGCTGAGGGGCATTTGTGGACATCAATAGGACTCTGTAGGCCATATTTTCTATCTATCTATCTATCTATCTATCTATCTATCTATGTATCTATCTATCATCTGCACACTGAACTGGGTGGGGGCAGTGGGAAAGGTGCAGAGAGGGCCAGGGATCTAAATACCATCAAACTGTATTGTATGAAAATTGAAAAAATCAGTGAAAAGGACATGAAAATATTCATTTCATATCAGTAACTGGAGCACACATATTCCTGCCTTCTAATTTAGAGAAAGCATTCTCTCTTTGGCTTCTACTTGCTTCTTTGTCACTAGAAGGTTAATATTAAAGCAATCTTTGTTTTTCTCCTTGAAATCTGAGTCTTTCTACAGCTGTTATTTAAATTTCCTATATGGATTTTATTAAAATATTTGAAAATGGAAAAACCCTCTGGGAATGGAGACCGTGGCTGGCAAGAGGAGAGTAACCTGGGACAGATCTTGTGTTATCTGAGAAACAAATGAATTGTTATCTTATATGAGATTTGAGGGAGTTCGGGTATGTCAATGTGTACCCTATAATCCCAGTATTTGGAAGGCTCAATCAGGAGCACTGAAATTTGAGGCCAGTTTGTGCTTCATGGTGAGATCTTGTCACAGAAAAAAGTAAAAAAGGAAAATGAATATTCTGTTTTTGCTCGTTATTTTCTTTGCCCCAGCCAAACTTAATCACAACTAAAGTAAAGCCTTACAAAAGAAAAAAAAAAAAAACCTGAAGAACTTATTCCAAATCTCTTACTTTCTGGGAGTGAAAAGCAAACATTTGCTAAAACTAAAACTATTTCTTCATTATTATTTTCTTTGGAACTGGGGAAGTTGGAACGGGACCTAGAAATGATGTCTTGGGGTTTTAATATTTTTATGGTTTATGTAATAAAAAGCAGAGCTTCTGGATAATTTTTGGAAGACCAAGATGAATGGACTACAAAACTGAAGCTTGATGCTGAATCCGAATTACAAAAGGCCTGTCCTCCATCCCTTCCCACAGTGGGAATGAGGAAGTGCTGGCCACGTTGTAAAAACCCACTTCACAGCTAAGGTTGCTGTGCTGAGGCTCTGCAGTGGTCGGACTGACTAGCACCATGCCAGTGAACACAGACGACAGAAAAGGCTTTTAAAAGTCGTGTCTGCCTTTTATCCTATTGCCTTTTCAGCTTGTCAGCTATACCCACCCTGTTTAGCAAAGGAGCATTTATGCACTGCTGACGGGGGAGGGGGTGAATTCAGTAACCTATCACACAGTGATCTGATAAGCTCGATCTCATGCCAGTGATTTCATGAACTATGCAATTAACCATTTTCAACGACTTAGCTCTTCTGTAAAGATAATAGATCCAGGAGAATATATCATTGCTTCAACTGGATCATTCAGCAGTTTCAAACCAGGAATGATATAGAATCCTTTAAGAGTGCAAATATTGGGGATGAGGAGATGGCTCGATGGCTAAGAGCACTTGTTGTGTAGGCATGGGGACCTATGTTCAGATCTCCTGTAAAGAGTCAGGCGTGGCTGATTTTGCACCTGTAATGCCTGCGTATGTGGAATAAAAGACAGGAGCATCCCTGGGCTTTGTTGGCAGTCAGCCTAGGTCCAGGTTCAGTAAGAGGCTCTGCCAAGGGAACAAAGCAGAGATTGAACAGGATTCCCAAGGTCTTCCTCTGACCTCTGTGTGTGCATAGGTGTACATACTTATACACCTAGGTGTGTACACACTACACAATTTCTATCACATACACATGAAAAATAAATAACAGAATGGTGAATGCTTTGTGAATAATTTATATTCAATGCAAAACCCACAATGCCTCATGTTTGGGGAGCAAAGAGACAAAATTAAAAATGTTCAACATTCCGAGAGATGATTGAATAATACTTAGAAACACGGTTTTTAAATTTAAGCCTGCATCAGAATCATCTATCAAATTATTGAAACATAGACAGCTGAGCCTCTCAGAGGTTCTGATGCAGTAATCTGGACTGAACCTAAAATTACGCATTTTTAACAAAGTGCCCAGTGAGACTGATGTCGTTGGTCTTGGAACCAAGCTGTGAGCACCTCAGAGCTTTTGTCACTGTTTTAAACCTGCTCTAAAAACGCCCACCAACAACTCCTCAAGTCTTAGCAAAGTCACTGATGTCTTTCTTGTGACTACATGAAAAGGACCACTCTTATCTTTTGACTTACTAGAAATGGATAGAATGAGTCACTTCCTGCTTTTGAGGCCCTGTCATGGCCTCCATTCAACTTGGGTGTTCTAATTCATTCTTCATTACTTGACCTCAGTCTTCACGAGCCTGTTTCCATTTTATTCCATCTATGCTCCTCATTCTCCTGATGACCTCTCCCAATTGTGTGCCTTTGAATATGAACATTGTGCTGCAAAGGCTCACATTTACACCCTCAGGTTAGGTATAGTCCCCAGATGCACAGCAGACTCACCGTGCCCTCCTTCCTCTCAGTATCTCTTCTGAGATGTTCAAAAGACATCCAAAACTTGGCACACTCAGTGCCGAACACCTCACTGCATCCATCTCCATAGGCTTCCCTTGCTAGTACGTGATGGCAGCACTAGTCTTCCGTGGTACCAAACTGGAATGTATTCTAAGATTTCCGAGCAAATGATGTCAGGTATTCCTTCAGCAGAGTCTCAGAACTCCAGCCTCTTTTAGCTGGTGATCATCCTAGCTCATGTGTCCTCTCCAGAAATAGTCTGACCTGCTCTGTGGTCCTCTTACTTTCATCTAGATCTTCCTTGGTCCGGGTAAGAGGCATCCTTCAAACACGTGTGTCAAGTCACTTACTTTCTCAAGATCTTATTTATCTCAAAGGAGAAGGAAATCAAAGCCTTTACAATGGTCTATAGGATCCCAGTGTTTGAATTTCTATTGCCTATAGACACATTTCCTTCTCCCTCCTTTTTCCTCTCCTCCTCTTCCTCCTCCTCCTCGTCCTTCTTCTCCCCATTTCCTCTTCCTCTTCTTTCTCTTCCTCCTCATTCTCCTCATCCCTCCTTTCAGCTCCAATCTCACATGGCCCTTGCTGCTATTACAAAGTACTGGCCACATTTGCCTTTATGTGTCTCTTGGATACCTTTGGGGTTTGCTGCACCAATATAGTCAGCTTTTAAATTTCTTTTCCTTGCAACTCTAGGCCTCAAATATAGGGCCTTGCTCTAAAAAAAAAATTAAGTGTATCGTCCACATAAAATAAAAATATCTTCCCTTAGGCCCTTACTCTGCTTTATTTATCTCCATAGTTTCTTTCTTACAAACAATACCAAATTCATGACTTGTGACTGAACTCTCTCACAACTCTGAAAGTCTTTGAAGATGGAAATTTCTGTTCTCTGTCGTATTCTCAATGCTTGGAAAGCTCTGAAAATATAAGAACGAGTGACTTTTATTAAATGAGCACTTTGTCCTGTATTCTATTTGGCCTCTTAAAACTGCTAAGGATAATGAGAATAAAACAAAAATAGAGCGTCCTGGGCTCCAGTGAGCTTACACATGGCACGCATTTCATCCCCTGGCCTTCCAGCCCAGGCCCTGTTGTTTTACTGATTATTGCTGGAGAAGGTAAGTTTAGAGACACTGAGCAAGGTCATCATCATTCTAACCCTGTGAGTGCATTACCCCAAGGTGCATTCTGTGTGGACAATCATAAATATTTTCCTAAATTTTAAAAGCATATCTGGCTGGGTGTAGTGGTGATATGTTTAATTCCAGCATTCAGAGGGTCAAGGCAGGAAGATTACTGTGAGTCCAATCCCAGGCTGTGTGGTATATAATGGATTCTAGGCTAGCCTGGGCAATGTAAAAAGAATCTATCTCAGTCCTTTCTTCCCAAAATGTAACCAATGTATTTAAACGTATGAAAACTTCTAGGAAATTTGTAACCAAAATCTATGGGTATGTATGTATAGATTTGAATATTACTAAGTTAGTCAAGAGCAATATTGATTTTGAATGACTGTCAACTTGATTAGTAATAAATCATTGTATTATATTGATTGTGTATTTTAGTGGTTTATAGTAAATATTTGTCCAGATGTGTCTTCGCATTGATTTATCCCTGTCCGATTTCTTGTCTAGGACTCTTCCAAAGGACAACGATGCTTTCCAAACTTTATTCTATGTTGAAGAAACTAGTCATTTATTACTTATATTTCTAAAAATACTCTTAGCTTCTATTTGCCTTCCAATTCTGCATGCTATATATGTTTTTAATGTGTGGGAATGTTTGGCTTTCAGATACTGACATTAGCTGATTTTCTGTAAAGTTTCCTGAGAGTGGCCTCTGACAGCCTTTCACAAAAGTCCTGAACCTTATTCTGACAGTGGCCTAGCTAGACGAAGAAGATGCAGTGCAGTCACAGCACTGGGTGGTGGCCAGGGAGAAAGGCAAGTTCACTCACAGGGCACCATTTCATGGAGCCAGGCTGAGATAAAGTGCACAAAAGCAGGAGATCATCAGGACCCCAGCACTGAAAATCGCCTCCCAGTGATGTGGACTGCCTCATTGACAGTATTCTGGCCACGCACAGCAAGGAAGGCAGGAGGCCGTCTCTTGGAGAGCAGCAGATAGGCTTGCTAATAAGCAGGACTGAAGGACAGTGAGGGAGACACTCAACCCCCTGTCAGGTGGGCATCTAAGTTACCAAGTTTGCAGTATGAAAAAGTAGCAGATCCAGTTCAAAAAGCGAAATTTATTTATTTGGAATTCAGAAATTTCAAGTTGAATCACACCAGCTATTCAATCAATGCGACCCTCGCTCCCGCATCTCTTGTTCCACACATAAACCTAAGTTTGCTGTTCCTTCACACTTGCCCACCATTCCATTTTAATGTTCACTTCTTTTCCTCATTCGAGATTTATTTTACTCTGTGAGTTAAAACCCAGATTTAACTTCTGCAAATGTGATTACCCAGCTGTATACAAACTATTTATTAAAAAATCTAGAGATCAAGTTCATCTTGTGATATGGGATGGAGGGACTGAGATGTGCTTATAAGTCGTACCACAGATGATTTTCTCTTTCTCCAGAGCTAATTTAGCTCGCTTCACAGTGTAATGACTTTTTATTTTTAATTTCATTTGGATGACTAACATATTTGCAAGTTAATCTTTTCTGTTCGCCATCATGTAGTGTCTCCTCATTTAATTTTATGTTCCTCTGTAAACTTGGAAGTTTCCTTTGGATAGACCAATGACATTTCTGGTTGATTACTAGTTATTTCATGATTACTGTTGCTATCAAGAACTGATTTTTTCTCTCAATCTTGTTTCAATGGATATTGCTTGTGTCAAGGGAAACAATTGATTTGAAATATCTCTCTGGTAACTTGCTTCTTTTCTGAACTTTCTTGTAGGAATGTTTGCATGTTTCTGAGTCAGTCGTTTTGGCATTTTTCATATACAAACTCTAGTGACTAAAAAAAAAAATCTTTGTTTGTAACCTTGGCTAGTAAATCCAGAAAAATGTTGGGTGTTTGTGGTCACAGCAGAAGAAATAAGAAAAAAAAAATACCTCTAGGGTTTGTTACAGGAACAAAAGGTTAATTCAACAATGTCACAAAACATATTAACAAATATGTTGATCGCACAAGCAGGTCATGGAAATGTATCAGTTGGCAAATACGTTTAATCAAATCATATTCCAAATTTGAAACCAGGATTAGAAATGTCTTTCTTTTTTATATTTTGTTATATGCATAATATGTAAATCTATATATGTATGTGTGTGTGCATGTGTGTCATGTCATGTGTTTGTGAAGGTCAGAGGAAAACTTGCAGGTCCATGTTCCTTCCTTCCACCATGTGGGGTCTGGAAATTGAACTCAGGTCGTCACGCTTGGGGGCAGGTGTCTTCACATGCTGAGTCATCTTGGTGGTCTTAGAAATATATTTCTATTCTATTCAATTTTAAAGCATCGTACTAAGGAATGTATTTAGGTAAAAATGTATCTTTGAGTGTGCTCTTTTTTAAAGTCAGGAAGAGAATATTATGGTGGCTTTGTATTTGTTTTTATAACATTTTATCCATTAATTTCTCTTTTGCTTCCTCTAATTGAAAGTTACACATTTTATTTCTATTGTAAAGTATACATGATTCATAACAGTTTAAATATTTTAATTAATGTAAAAATCAACCAGTATTATGACTCCCCTTTTGAAAGCACATCCTCAAGTAGAATTTTATTTTTTTACTGACCTGTTTAACACAGCAGTTTTCACGGTCATGATAAGTCAAGCTAGATCTCTGTGGTTAATACTAATTTCTTTACTATAAGTATCGTGTGTGTGTGTGTGTGTGTGTGTGCGCGCGTGTGTGTCTATGAATGCACATTTGCCAGGATGACCATGGGGAGGACAGATAACAATTTTCAGGAGTCAGTTTCCTCCTTCCACCATGGAATCTAGTGATGACATGCAGGTTTCACTGGCCTGATTATCAGGAACTTCATCTGGCTCCTCGGCTTTTTGTTTCTAGGTCTCCCGTCCCAGGCCTACCTCTGCTTCTCTTCTGCACTCCTTGTCCCAGCACTCCGTCTCCAGCTGCCAGCCCAGCACACCGAGCCTTGCAACAGTGGAGCTCAGCCTCACAATCCTTCCCGCCTCAGGTTTTCATCCCCCGTCTCTCAATTGATTCCCACTCATTTTCCATAAGTCAGGCATCAGTTCTGTCCCATACTCTGATCATGTTTTGGTTCTTTTCACTTGTCTCTTACTATAATTTATAATTCTGCATCACTTTGCATGTGCTAGGCTTTTATCCACTCATCTCTAAGTTCATGTAGGTAGGGACCTCCAAAATTTTGCCTCCAAAATTATTTTTAACTGAAATAAGTGAATGAAGTATAGCTACAATATTAACTAGCATATCATACTTACCTTAGTTGGATCTCGTGTCTGTATCATGCCAATTTCGTTCATCAGCTGGAAGAACTTCTTTTGAATGGGTTTTTGTGAGGTGATGAGACTCAGAGGAGCGGTAGGGCAACACCTCATTATGGATCTCTTTTCTCCCTAGTCCTGCAGAGAACCTCCACAGAGAGGCAGGTGCACTCCCACAAGGCACAAGGTTGTCATCCCCCAAACAAGGAGTGCTGGTGACATACATTTATACAATATAGGGCAGATCAGAGAATTTGTATGGAATTTCTCTAGCCCTTGATTCTGGTCAGGAACTTTCAATGCTATTCCCAAGTGTCAGTTGGCTTCTATAGAAAACTGCTTCCTGCATTTTCCGATTTTTATAATAAGAATGTTATAGCTTTTATGACTAAAAATACTAGAGCTAGTCAAAATACAATGACTCTTTGCAACCTTTGGGACTTTTGTAGCATCCAGTTTAAAGAAAGTTTGTTTAAATGTGCTTCTCACTCAAAGAGGACGTTTATTTATTTATTTTTATTTTGTGTATGAGTGTATTCCCTGAATGTATGTAAGTACACCCATGTCATGCAGTGGCCATGAAGGCCAGAAGAGGGCATTGGATCCCCCTGGAATTGGAGATACAGTGCTGGGAACCAACCCTCAGTCCTCTGCAAGAACAGCCAGTGCTCTTACTGCTTGGCCGCCTTTCTCGCCCTGGATGTTTATTTCTTACTGTGTTGATTAGTTTGCCTGCAATTAAAATATACTGCTGTGCATTCATCAGTCACTTGAAAATTTATTTGCAGCAGTGTACTGGAGCTCGCTCATACCAGTCAGAATGTCTAATTTTCAGAAATTTTATAAGCCATGTGTGAAACCCTCAGTAGCTTGGAATCAGCCATGGTGGAAGTTTTACACCATGGAAATTGGCAAATGCTAAACCCAGAGCATTTTCCTTCTGGGGCAGGGGTGGAGTTGGCTATTAAGCAGTTACCAGCACACCACTGGAGCAGGCTTGAATTACGCAGTATTCCTTTGGGAATCTGAAGGCATGGCTTTAGACTCTGAGCAGCCTAATCCTTCACATGTGTGGCTAACCAAGAGAGACTCTGGAATGATGCCCCACTCTATGAAAGCTTCTTATATTAAGTGCTTGACAGAAGGGACTTTCCTCTGTAGGCTACACAGATTTGAATGTTTTAATGAATAATGAGGCTGAATTACAAAATTAAGCTTAGAGGGCAGTCAAATAATATACAACTGCTTATCTGTTTTACACACAAACACAACACACATACACACAGACTTCACAGAATAGTCAGATACTCTGCCTGGGTATTCAACCCTTTGTTTATGAGGTTAATTCTTCCTATATTTGAAAAGAGCAAAAACTCCCTTTTTTCAAGTTATTTTTAATTGAATTTTTGTGGATTTTGTATAATATATTTTGATCATATCTAGAACCCCCCAGAGTCATATCCATAAAGAAGACTGACTCTCTCTCTCTCCTCCCAGCAGCTATTATTGTCAATAGCTCTCAGATAGTCTTGGGTTTCTTACTTACTTCCCCACATACAGACAGTGATAACAGGCCTAGGAACCTGGGGCTAGACAAGGTCACAGATCACAAGGGAGATCCTAATATTATTCCACCAAATAGACATAGCATTAAAACCACCCCCAGTGATTTGTTATTCTCATAGATTAAGGCATCTTTCAACTTTCCCCAGAGAAGTTTCCTCAAAGGAGATGGTGACTGGGAGGGTTTCCTTGAATGCTTTTTCTGATTGTTTGTTATTGGTATGCAGAAAGGCTACTCATTTTTGTTAAGTTGACTTTGTAAACTGTCACTGCGCTGAAGGCGTTAATGATTTCTAACAGTGTTCTGGCAGTGACGTCATCCAGTCAGAACACCATCTAATGACTGGCAGTGATGCCATTTTGTCAGAGAATGACTCCATATTCCCTTGGTAGGTGAGTTTAATGGACAGAGCCTGACCTTTCCTTCAGTAGCAGGCATACAGAGCAAGTTGGGAGACATTTTGAACAGAGTTCCTCCCAGAAACTTGTTAGCTGTTTCATGTGTCTTTGTTCTTAAGGGTAAAATTGATTTTTCTGAGAACAGAATGTACAGATCGCATGAGATTGCTGAAGTAATAGTGAACATCAGTTTGATTTCTTCTTTTTTCCCCAGGAGAGAAAAACAAAAACAAAACCAAGCGAGGATATACGGAAGTCAGCGAGGCTCCAAGCCTGCAGAGAGGATGAATGCAGGTACCCTGACATATCTGCTGTGCAAAAACCTTGCTAAGTCTTCCCAGGCCTTAGTCATGGAAACAACTGGATACAGCCCCCATTCAGACAGCTCAGGCTGCGCCCATCTATGCTCAGTTCTCATCTGGGTTTCTGGTGCACAGTCACCCAAACTGCCACTGTTGAGTATCTCCCCCTCCTTCCTTTGCAAAGACAGCACCTCTCATCCCTCATCACTTAGGTAGCCCCATCCTATCTGTTTCAGAATCGCTTGCTCACAGTGAATTCTCCACCTATAGTCCCAGGTCTAAGCCCAGCAGCCTTCTGTGGACTACCTTTGGTGTTCGTGTGACCTCTGACAACATATCCGGCTGCAAGTCTCTCATCCGGCAGCCAGCGTTCCTTTCCCCTCATCTTCTCCAGCCTGACCCTCTTTTCAACCCCCGACCCCATTTTGCTAAATTCTATCTTTGTCTCTGTGGGAGCTCAATCTGGTAGCCATTGTCTGTAGCCTCTTTCCTTCCTTATCAATAGCATTCACTTTGTCGCTAAATCTTCTTCATCCACTCTTGGAATCACTGTACTTTCCTCTACACCCATGCACGACCCCTGACCTATCAACCCTGCTGTCCCAACAGCATCCTAGAGCGCCTTCCTTCCTTCACTCACAGCTCTCCTGAAATCTCATACAAAACCAGGAACATCTTATTGAAATAAAGTCAGTCTTTCTCAAAATACTTAGACTCTGCTTCAGACTGCAAAACCTTAGCTCTTCCCATAGCCAAAGCCCTCAACGGATGTGTCATCCTTCACGGTACTTCATGCTCATCAGCTTTTTTTTTTTTTTTTTTTTTTTTTTGTCTTTTTGAGACAGAGACTACTGTAAGCCCACCTGGTGTGGAACTCACTATGTAGATCAGGCTGACCTCGATTTCACAGAGATTGGCCCTCCTCTGCTTCCTGGGTGCTGGGATTAAGGCATGCTCCATCACACCTGGCTATAATCAGCTATTTTGACTCTCCTAAATTAAACTAAGCTACTCTCTGGTTCCCATCTTTAAGCCAGGCATTTCATTGAACTGGATCATTCCTTTCCTTACTCTTTACTTGACTGACTTTGTGGTACCATGCAGCCCTCAGGCCAAATTACTTCTTCACTGGATCCTGTCTACTTAGAATCACACCATTGTTTCTCTCACTATTTCTTGATCTTTCTCTTTGAAGAAGTTACTTTCTGGTTCTAATTAGGTTCATTTGTATGTTTGTGTTGAAGAGTTTCCACCTCTGGACAGTAGATTCCATGAGAGTTGCAAGTGTCTAGCCCACAGTACTTGGTTAGTAATGGCTGACTGTGGTGATTTGAATAAGAATGTCCCTCATAAGCTTCAAGTATCTGAACCCTTGGGGTCCCCCATTTGTGGTGCTGTTTGGGGAGGGTCATGGAACCTTTAGGCGGGGTAGCCATGCTGGAGGAAGCACGTCACTGGGGGTGGCTTTGAGAGTTCTTAAGCCTTGTATGGTTTTCCAGTCTCTCTGTTTCCTGTGCCTGCTTAAATATGTCTTAATTCATCTTTCTGCTAGAGTCACCTCCTACAATGCTTCCCCTGCCATTGTGGACTGTCACCCCTGGACTTATGAGCCCAAATAAACTCTTTCTTCTACTAGTTGCCTTCGTCATGGTGTCTTCACAGCACAGGAACAGAAAAGTACTGACACACTTACCTGATGGGTCCATGTATGTTTTCATAACTTTTCTTACAATCTGAGAAAAGTGGGTTTCCCCTTTTCATTTCTAGGACAGCCCTTCAGCCTCTATCAGGCAGAATCATTTTTTTGGTCTGTCATTTTAGAGCGCATAGATATTTGTTCATGTCTCCCCAGGAAAAAACTGCACAACACCCTCCTAGAGAGGAAGATGAGAAACAGCTCATGGCCACTCTGACAGAAACAGTCCACAGATAGCCTTGCCCCGTGGCTATTTTAATTACCTCACTCTCTGTCAGAATACAGTTTGAAGGCTCCTGGACTGCCTGGGGACATTTCACAGGCCGCCACATTCACCTACTCGCGGAATGGATGACCTTGTGTTAATAGGAGCTGTGTGAGAATGGAGAACACTCTAGTGCACTGGCAGACGCGTGATCCAGACAAAAGAGGCATCCCCTCTGCAGTCAGGAGCGGCCACAGCAGGGAGGGTTTGAGGAGCTTGGTCATGTGTCCAGGCATCGTGGCCTCATGAGGCTCTGGCCAGCAGTCGTTTTCCCCTGTCTCCAAGCTCTCCCCAGGTACAGGAAGCACGGCATCTATCACATCTTTTCCGGAAGGGAAGCAGCATGCTCCAAACACGGGGCGGTGCTTCCAAGCTCCAGGGAGGGCTTCCAGCTCTATCTGTCAGGCGGCGAGGCTGCAGTGCAGGCAGGCCTACACTTAGCAGGGAAACCTCTTAACAGAGGGGCGGAGTCTGTGATCTCTGCATAGAAACCATGGGATGTTTATGGTGAGCTCTTTCAGGAGTCTCACAGTGAGAGTCTTAGAGACTGGAATTAAGGTAAGCATCTGCTAGAGATCATACTCCATGCAGGAAGCTCCTGGGGCTCTCCTGCATGACCCTGGTAAAGGAGAAGTGCCCAGCCCTGAACTATCAAGACTTAGGCTGCTCTCGCCCAGCTAAGGTACCTGAGGATCCCACATTACTGTTCCCTGGTGCCCTTCAAATCAAGTCACACTGTGACCATAGGTGGAGGCCTCTTGCAATCATTTAAAGAAGGAAAACAAAGTTCATGATTGTTCATAGACAGGTGGCTCTATTTGTTTCTTCGTTTAGTGTGTAGTATGTGTGTGTATGAATGTGCATGAGTGTGGGTGTATGAGTTCCACAGCACACATGTGGAAATCAGAGGACAACTTTTCAGAAACGGATTCTCTTCCCGCACCGTGCTTTGAGGTCAGGTCTCTTGTTCTGCTGCTACACAGCATACTCCAAGCCAGTTTTCCCATCTCCATTTTTCATCTCACTGCAGGAGAGCTGGCTTTCTAAGTGAGTTCTGAGGATCGTACTCAGGTTAGCGGGTTTGCTGGAGTTTTTATCTTGCTGAGCCATCTCTCTGGCCCTGGAGCATGAACTTTTAAAATTCGGCTTTATCAAGGCACATTTTCTATGCAATTTAAGTTGCCAGTGTTCACATAAAACTGGAAGAGCTCTGAGAAATGTTCGCACAGCCCAGTAACCATCGCCACAGTGAAGACGTGACACACTTCCACACTAGTCTCACCTTCTTGGGCTCTGGAACGATCACCAGATCAGAGCTACTGGGCTCATAGGCAAAAGCCAGGCACTGAATTTCTCTACTGTGCTTTTTGAGAGCTGACAATCGGAGAAGACGCTGAACTGGCATTTAAAACTCTGTCTTCCATCTCATCTCCAGCTGACTGACTATGCCGGGAGGTGACAGAGGTGGTCAGTCATTCTGGAGTTTGGTCTTTCCCCTCTGGTCAGGTGGTCAACCTGATTTTGAGATCTGTAATGTCTGTTCTCTCATTATTGCCCATTGCACTCTCCCCCCATTCTGTGGCTGTCTGGGCTCAGACACTTGTTGAAATATGAAGTTGCTGGTTTCTCCTGGCACCAACCTGTACTCCTCCAGGGGCGTGTGGGCCAGGAGAAACATTAACTCCTAAGAAACAAACACAATGTGTATGGGCTAATCCAGTAGGGAAAGTATGTATGTGCTGGTTCCTTTTTGCTATGTAGAGGATGAATGTGTCCTTATAAATACAGAATATGAAGGCATTCCTCTCATGACTATCAGTCCTTTCCCCAGCCCTGACCTCTAACAACTACCTCCAGATTCCTTTTACTAGATTATCATATGCTTGAGAATGTTGTATAAATGAAACCAAACATGTAAACACCAGTCTTTCCTGCCTGTCTTTTCTACTGAGCTCCGTGTTCCTTAACTTTTCCTTGTTGCATATGGATCTCTCACAACTCACACATGGATTTTTGGTTGATTCGTTTTCCTCAAAAGAAAAGTGATTCATCTAGAAACAGAGCAACCTTATCTGGTCTCAAACGTCAATCTCCTCATCCCTATTGTAAAAAATTTCCAGTTCAGTCCTCAGTATTCCTTCACTGAGATTGGAGAGTTCCCTGAGCGCATCTTTCATTGACTCTCTAGCAGGACGTAGTAAAGTAAGAGAGTGTCAAGCAGCTCAGCAGCTGCTTGATCTTAAGTTAATTTCCCAGAGTACAAAATGCAAAATACATGAACACCCTGAGTTCTCTGTGGGCTTGAAGTCTAAGGAGGAGGAGTTCCAGCACTGGTGCACATTAGCCGTTATTATGCAAACTGTAGATGTTATCTAAAGTGAAAATCAGAAAACAGGACAGAACATGAATAAAGAAAATAGCTTTCTTCTTCGGGAAGGGACTGGATGAAACAGTACCATCGATACCGAGATTACAGTGTGGGTAATCTCCTACTCTCGTTCTGTGTTTGTCTTTCACATTTCTTGAAGTTTTTTATTTATTTAATTGAGCAGTGGCATTTATACGATGATTCCCATAAAAGGTTAATGACACGGATTTATTATTTAGTTTGACTTCATTTGAGATGAAGACCAGTGCACACCTTGCTTCGCAGAATCTTCAACACTGATGTGTGTGATGCATATTCTGTAGACATGGAGCCTCACACCCATTTCCTGTGAGATGTGATTGTCTGGCACAATCTGTCCCCGTGCAAAGGTTGTATCATTGTTCTTTCCTGCATCCCATTCCAATGCACGTCTCCAATTGGCTTCTAGCCAATCTACAACATCTCCACGGAAACCTGGGGCTAGTTGCCATGGACACTCCCTTTGCTGATAAGTCACATAGCACCTCTCCACTTCTAAGTGCCGGGGAAGCAAGTCCTCTGGGCGATCAGACAATTGTATTCATTGACATTTCCAAGCTCCACACACTCAGATCCCTTCCACGTATGTGGAATAGACATACAAAGGGGCCTTTCAAATATTTGTATCTGTCCAAACTTGGATGGTGTGAAACTATCCTATCCTTCTTTAATTTGGTTTTGAGCCATAGGGGAATAAGTGAGCTTCAGCAAATATCAAGCCTGAATCAGAGTGATTGCTCTGGAACGACCAGAGAAGCAGGAGGGAGGAGTGTCCGCTTAAACTTGTCTGTGAAACATTATACTTGGCTCCTCTTAACTCAAGGCCATACCCTTCTATGTTTCCCCAGAGACTCTGCAGAGATGAGCACCTGCATGGATCATTCCCAGGTGTGGTACAGATGTTCAAAGAGTGGCCACTGTTTCTTATGTTTTGATTTCAATGTATTAATTAGAAACAACATATTACCTTCTTAGTATATTATAGCAAGTTCTTATTAACTTTAATATCTTAATATTTTTTCTTGGTCTTTCTTGAAAAATGTATTTTCTTTTGTATCTCTTACTGGTCAAAAGGTTTCCCCAGAACCTTCCAACACAACTTTCCCTTACCTATTACGATTTAAATCTGAACTGTCCTCCACAGGTTTTATGTTTTCAGTTCCTGTTGCCAAGCTATGGTGCTTTTAGGACACAGGGCTGGGCTGATGGAAGTGAGTCACTAGGGCCCACCTGGCTCTGCTTTTGCTTCTTGGCTGATGTCAAGTAAACAGGCCACAAGTCTCATTTCCTGACTCTATGCACAGAACCACTAATCTGCCCTCTCAGACATGATAGACTGAACTCCCCAGAGACCACGAGTTAAAAAAAAAAACAAACAACCTTCCTTCCCCTGAGCTGTTTCTGTCAGGTATCCTAGGACACAGCAGAACAAAAGTAATTAATACACTAGCAGCAAATATTTTACCATCAGCCTATTCATCATTCTTGGCAATTATAAAAACTACCTAGAAGCTGGAGACAGCTCCTTGCAGCTGAGTGACTTGTTTGGCATCTCTTCTTTTGGGGTCTTTATTCATTGCCCCCAAATTAACTGAAACAAAGGAGCTCCAGACAGGAAGCTGGTTTATACTCAACATATAAATATGAAGAATAATGTTTTTAAATGTTTAACATAAACCATGGGAACAGAAAGGGAACTCTAAAACATCCATTTCAGAATGTTAGCTTGAGTCCGCATATGAAGGAGTTGAGTAAAACCAGAGTGCGAATGAAGGAAGGTTATCAATTATCCTCTTTAAAAATGTCTCTTGTCGATTTTTAAAAATGAAAATGTATTATTTTAAGTGAAACAGGCAAACATTATTTTTAAGGAAATAAAAAGCAATGGTTCTTTTTCGTCTTTCACATTCAGTTACAAGGCATGAAACAAGCATATGATACCAATGATATAGAAAGAAGATGTCTATTCGGGGCTTAGCTAGGATGATGGGCTCAAGAATGAATTCTATAAAAGAGAGAAGGTGACTCAATCTGATGACCTTCCCAGCGTGGGTGGGAATGACCAAGATAGGGCCTAAGTAGAAGGAAGCCTGCATGGCACCTCAAACCAAAGAAGGCTGTCACTTACACGCAAGCAGATGAGGAAGCTCCACTAAGAATACATATGACCCAGGCTCACACTGCTTTCTGTGCAAGCAGGCTCTGTCACAGGTAGTGACAGAGAATGTCCTGGCAGGGCAGCACTCCCAGCCTAGCTGATGTAGAGATTGAACTTGTGGGTCACCAAAAGCAATGGACTCTGAAGCAAAAGCTTGCAGAGAACTACAATAGAAGGTCCAGAAAACCACAAATACAACTTGGATATGTCAGAGCTATCTTCCCCTGGGGCAGGAAATCTAAATCTAGGACCTCACCTGAGAGGCAGCTGACACAGGGATCCTGCTTATGCGATGTTGAGCTCAGGAGTACAACCAAAGGAATCATTTCCCACATAGACTGATTTCCCATGTGGACTCTGGTGAACCTGGATGGCCCATGATGCCCAGCCTGCTGTGTTGTATGGGGAAGAAAGCTTTCCATCTCAACCCTCCTGCTTGCGGAAAGAAGGGGCTTTAGGCCTCCAAAGGGGCAGCTCAAACAAATATTTTCTATTCCTGTTATTGCTGACTGAGTCTGCTATTCTGTTTTATTTTATTTTTTAATTTTTAAAGATCTGGTTCTTTCTTTTGGTTTTGGATGCTTTAACATTGAATTCCTTGACTTAGCTTCCTCTCTCTTGCTTTCCTTGGATTTATTTTGAAGTTATTTTACCAACGTTTCAAGATGAATGCTTAGATCATATATTTATATTCTTTCTTGTTTAATAGCATAGGCAGTAGAGGTCTTATGAATTTTATATTGAATAAAACTCTGAGAACATCTAATAACTTTTTGATGCAAAATTGCCACTGTAGTCTGATTGCTTTTATTTTCCTTGCTGGCAAGGAACAGCTTGAGTGGCTTTAATTTAAAGCCAGAGGGATTTCAGTTTAACCTATATTAAAATTCTTAATGTTCATGAATGCAGTTTATATAAGTTCTGGTTTTTAAAAAATGTATACAGGTATTCTTCCTAATATATCACCAAATGTTTTGTAACGTTAAACAATCATTTAAAAAATAATATTCTCAATAGAGCAAGAGACTCAGTAAAATATATGTTGGACAGGGGCTGGAGAGATTGCTCAGTGGTTAAGAACACTGGTTGCTCTTGCAGAGGGCAGGGTTTGGTTCCCAGCACCCACATGGCAGCTAACAACTAGTTCCAGGGGATTCAATGCCCTCTTCTGACTTCTGTGGGTACTACATGACACAGCATACATGCAGGCAATACACTCATACATATAAAATAAAAATAGTAAAAAAATTTAAATGTGTTATTTATTTGTTTGCTACCTCAGCACCAAGGAGCCAAGTTAATAATATCTCCACTCCTGAGACAATATTGTTACTAGTTCAAGCCAGACTCTCTTCTTTTTCAGGTTAGTCTGAGTTAATCTATTTCATTTTTATACACGCCCCTTCATTCTTCTCTTCCTTTGAAATAATATACCCTTGTGAAATAATGTATTTGTTAAACTTAATGCTTGCTTGATTTATAGATTAATTCCATTTCTTAGCTGTTCTGAGTCAAAAGTCTTTTAATATGAATCTGAATTTTATTTATTTAATTACTTAGTCTTTTAGAGACAGTTTCTTCCTGTAGTTCCTTCTGGCTTGGAACTCACTACGTAGACCAGGTTGGCCTCCATGTCACAGAGATCTGCCTGCCTCTGCCTTCCAAGTGCTAGGATTAAAGGCAAGCCCCACCACATCTAGCTTATTTATGTTTTTGATTATGTGTTTATGTGTGTGTCTGTGTATGAATATGTGCACAAATGTGTGCAAATGCCCACAGGGACAAGAAGAATGCTGTGTCTCTGTTGTGTAAAACTAAACCTTGGGAGATGTGAACAAACACCTACCCACCCCAAATAGGGAACCAGTAAGGACAGCACCAAAATCCAACTTGGCGAATGAATGGCTTTTACCACAGAAGTACAGGTGAGGGGATAGCAGCAGAAATGACTCACAGGCAGCAGCATCACTCAAAGCCCGCCACAGCAGGTGACAGTTCAGGAACACAGGAAACCTGGAGTGCACTGCATAGCCTGCAGGTGGGGTGCACTGCATAGCCTGCAGGCAGCTCAACAGGCTGGAGAGTGTTCTTTCCAGATGACAGCATCAGTATGAACCTCACTAGGCAGCTCAGCTGGTGTCGACTCCCTCCTTCCAGGCAGTTTGGTTAGTCTGAGAGCATCTCTCCGCTTCTCTTAGGGCTTATACATGCTCTAAGAGGAAGAGGTCTCAGAAACCTGGTCAACTTCAGGGGCTTCTTAAAGCTCTTGAGTTATTCACTTCCTGAGCTTAATGGTCTCCCCACAGGATGGACTGTTTCACCCCAGCCTCAAAACATCATCTTGTTTGCCTTTCTTTAGAATATCCTCTTGCTTAACTTTCTAAGTTTAGAACAGTCTGTTGTTTACCTCCTTGAGCCATTCTGATGTTTACCTTTGTCAAGTTAGAGTATCTGGTTGTTTACCTCCCTTCAGGCATCTGGTTGTTTACTCAGTTTCCCCCCCAAGATGGAAGGTTTTATTTTGAAGGAAATTGCTTACACAACAGTCTCTGGAATAAGGGGCACTTGCGAGTCGCCCACCCTGGGTGTGGGAACCAGGCTAGAGGCTGTGCAACTGTTGAGTCATTTTGCCAACACTTGTACTTTTAAGCAAGATCTCATGGATCCCAGACTGGCTTCCAACTCACTGTATAGCTGATCTTAAACTTCTGATCTTCCTGCTCTACCTCACAAATTCCGGGATCACTGACATTCATCATTGCAGGGACAAAGCAAACTCAGACCTCTTAAATTTTAATCACTCCGCCCCCACATTCCGGGTGCTAACAGTTCAGAATGCATTCTGGCACCAAGTCAAGACCCCATGGATGAGGAGGTCTAAGTTGTCCAATACAAATATCCCCAGAGGGACAGACAGGTGCTGGACCAACCAATTCCAAGGTTAAACTAGTCAGCACAGCGGTGCAGCCACGGTACCTTTAAAAGTGGACTGTACCTTGTGGAGTGCGCAGTTCCCCGATCTGGCTTTAGGGACTGCAGCCCGGCTTGCTGCTTGATTCACTTTGTTTGCCAAATTATGTAAATAAATTTTCCTTTTTTGCATCAAAGTGGAGTTCTGGGGTTTGTTCCCACTTTTTGGACCCTAACAGTCATCACATCTGGTTTAATATGTCTGTATTATTCTGTGTTCTTTTTCCATTACTTCTGTCACTACAGGAATTTGTGTGCTTCCATCCCATGCCACATATCGCTTGGTTCATATTAGACCCTATGTGTTCCAACTCTTCACTTCCACAAACAATATTGTGATAAAGTACCTCGGTAAAGTTCCTTTCCACATCTGTATTAAGAGTTTTCTAAAGATGGAATTCTGAAGCTCCATGTGACAGAAAGTTATGTTTGAACAGTTCCTGCTTGCTGGGGACTCTTGGACATTGCAGATGCTTAACAGCATCCTTGACCTTTACCAGTACAATCCAGTAACATCCCATTTTTGTGACAACCAAACAATGTCTCCAAATATGGCTAAACATCCCTTATAAGGGCAAAATTGTCATACTTGAGAATCAGTCAATCATAGTTACCCTCAGGAAAGAGACTGATAGGTCCCCGTGCGTCTGCGATTTCACTATGTGTGACCAAATTTCTGCTACCCTCAGGTTGTTTCCAGTGTCTTTGCCAACAAAACATGTCATTCAACTTTAGCCAATTTGATGGGTTTAAAGTGTGTGCCTACACCTGGATAAGGCGTTGCAGAGAAGGAAGCTAAAAGGAAAGTTAGTGGGGGCAGCATGCAGTTTTCTGACTTTGTAAAAAGTTTAAGGAGGACTTGACAACCCAGTCATCAAGATATCACTCTCTAGAGGTTAAACCAATACTGGCCAAAGAACAAACACACAGCCCACTGACATACATTTACAATTATGCCAAGATAACACTACAAGTCTTGAGGATAAGATATATATATAATGTTTACCAAATGGCATCTTGAGACTTTATCTGTGGTACAAGGAAAACTTGTTTTTGCTCTTAAATTATAAACCAAAGTATTGTCTTGGTAGATAGGATTTATATTTGAAAAGTTTAATTTGATACTGAAAAAGCTAGAAAGAAAGAAATATAATTGGAAACATACAAGTTTTCAAGGGGCGGGGGGGCCTATCTTTGAAATTTTTGTTGCCAATCGTAACTATGTACAAAGTAACATTTTAGGAAAAGGGAGACTAACAGTGAATGGAGTTGGTGAGCCCTGCCCTGGCACAGCTGACATTTTCTACATACCACTGAAATATCTAAGAATAATCAAATAGGAAAAAAAATCCAATATGTTTAATGAAAATGTTCAGTGGTTAAGAAAAGAGAAAGAGGATTTAAGTATGATGTAAAGAAGGTCCATAATAAAGATTTGTTGTATGAAGCGTAAAAAATACTTTTTCCAAACTGCAATGAAATTCAAAATGCATCCATCAGGAGGGTAGATCTGAAATCTTGAAATCTATGCTCATATAACTACTTAAATACAAACAGTGGACTGAATAAAAGTAGAAAATAAACCAATTAGAGAAACACTTTAAGCATACTCCCAAAATTCAAAAGAGAAAGTTAAAAAGATATAAGACCCCACAGGGCTCTTGATTGACCAACAGCCCCCACACCAGTCTGTGTCCTCCCTGGACTCTGTCCTCTTCCAGGCCCAGAAGGCTTTGACCTGTTCTCAACCTGACCAAGCATTTGGCATCAACACGTCTCCACCATCTACAATGCTCTTATTCTCTTTAAAAATTATTTTATTTATTATTTCTATTTTTATTTATATGTATGAGTGTATTGCCTTCATGTATGCAAGTGCACCTGTGCTGTGCAAAGCCCACAGAGGTCAGAAGAGGGTGTTGGATCCCTGGAACTGGAGTTATGGAGTTAACTCACTTGTTAGCTGCCAAGTGAGTGTTGGGAACCAAAATCGGGTCCTCTACAAGAGCAACCAGTGTTCTTAACTGCTGGACCATTTCTCTGGCCCTTTGTTTCCTTTTTTAAGCTCCAACTACTGAAAAGTTTCACATTAGCTCAGACCATATGTTTAATCTCATTTAAATTTACTTGGAACCGCCTCATCAAAAATATAATAAAATTATAAAGAGAAGAAAATAGAGCAAATGGAGAAGAAATGATTTTTTAAAGTTGTTATGGTTTGAGTGTAAAATGTCCCCTATAGGCTCCTCTGTGTGAACACGTGGTCCCTGTTCTCCAGCTAGTGGTGCTGTTTCCGGGGCTTGGAGAACATTTAGGAGGCAGGATCTAGCTAATTGGAGAAAGTGGATCACTTGTCTACTTCCTGAAATGTATCTCTTTCTGCCTCTTGGTCCACCAAGATGTGAGCAAGCAGTCCTGTGCCCTGTCACCACAATCGAGACCAGCCTCAAGAGTCAACCAGAAACCAAAATAAATCCTTCCTCCCACAAGTTGTTTTTATATAGGGTAGGGTATTTTGTTTGCTTTGAGCTTTCATACATTCTTACTACAATTCTTAATTTTAGACCCTCTCCCCAATCCATGTCCCCCTTGTCTCATGAAATTTATTTTCCATGCCTTAGCGGGGGTCTGGTTTATCCGGCTGGGTAAATTGGAAACTGATCTTCCATTTAGAGAGACTGATTTATTTGGGGTGACTCACAAAGTCAGTGTTTACCCGCTGCCCACAGGTCTGGAGCAGCCACTCGGTGTAGGGCTCTTTGTCCATTCGGGGACTGAATTTCGCTTCCACTCACAAGATTCTTAGGACAGCGGGGACTTGGAACACTGACTCCTGGGTCTTGGCCTTCTGTGTGGGCCCAGGCAGGCACTTTTCCCCTCCTGTGGCTTTGAGCACTCTCCTTGCCCTTCGCAGGGGCTAGCCACCATGTTTTTTTTTCTTCTCTCCCTGCCTTCCTGCCCACTTATTGGTCAGAGGGCGGGACTTGCCACTGAATGGATTGATAGTAAAAAAAAAAAAAAAAAAAAAAAAAAAAAACTCAGAGAGAACCATGTATCTACAATACATCCCTATATCCCCCTGTTCATGCTGGAGCACATGCATTCTGCTGTACATGTTAAGTCTTACCTAGTCAAGCGTTGGTACTCAGATGTCCTTTGGTGCAAGTTCATCCACTGGAGTATATCCAGCCTATCTACAGATCGTAAATAAGTATGGTTAACTCTACTCTCCCTCACCCAGTAGTAATCAGACTCCAACAGTTCCCAGGCTAAGGTCAGCCCACCCATTTCCCACTGGGCCCTTGTCTGACTGAGTCAGCATGGATTTTGTGCTCAACATTGCCACAAGTTCAGCGAGGCAAGCTTCCAGTGGCCTGAAAGCCTCTGTGTCCCTATGTTCATGGACCAACCCTCGCTCTTACAATCTTTCTTCCCCCTCCTCAGCAATGGTCCCTGAGCTGTAGGTGGGTGAGATTTAATATAGGAGTCCCATCCAGGCACACACACTCTGCCGTCTCTTATTCTCTAAAACTCGGCTGGCTGTGGTCTTCTGTGTGCATCTCACTATGAAGGAAGCTTCACTGGTGAGAGTTAAGGGATGCACTAGTTTTCTCTCTACCTTCTGTTCCACTGTGTTTCAAGAGCCTTAGGTATAGAGGTTTCACTGTAAATATGTCACCTGGGAC
The DNA here is from genome assembly GCA_035773235.1 of Eospalax fontanierii. Classification (NCBI taxonomy): domain Eukaryota; kingdom Metazoa; phylum Chordata; class Mammalia; order Rodentia; family Spalacidae; genus Eospalax; species Eospalax fontanierii. Next base: position 151,124,795 of record CM069524.1, on the reverse strand, counting down.
TGGGCATCTCTCAGATGTATATTCTCTTTTTGTGACCAGTTGCGGAATTCTCCAGTAGCCTCAATCTGTTGTAAAAAGAAGCTTTTTTGATGAGCGGTGTACAGTATATTTGTCTGTAAATATAAGGATCCATATTTAGCATCTGATATGAAATTTCTTTTATTTTCTGGAGATATGACAGAGATAGAGATTTTTCTAGGATCTGTGACCTCTCCAGTCATGTGAATTTGGGTGTGTTTACAGAGCCACCCATGAGTTCACTCCCATAGAGGGCTGTAAGTTCAACTAGACAGCTGTTGATCAACACCCCTGCTCCCCCAATAACAGTTCCACTACTGCCTCAACTGAAGTGTCTTGCTGTGCCAGTTGTGTGGTTATAGGCTTTAGGGCTGGGTTGAACCACTGATTTTTTTTTTCTTTAGCAACTTGCATAGTATCCTCTAGAACTATGAAAGTTAAACTTCAGGCAGAAGATTTTCATGTCTGTTCCTGCTCCATTGCTCCAAGTCCTGTGTCACAAAAGAATCTGTGTCAAGCAATAGAATCTTACCTTTGAGTTACAGGAAATAACCAAGAGCTCCTGCAAAAGCCCCTGTTTCTTTGCGAGCCTCTTTGACCAACAACTCAAAGGGAGGTGTCTGCTGCCTGACACTATTCCCCTTGCCATACATCCCCCAGGTATGCACATGCACTAATGTTTTGTCAGATGTTAACAGCAACAAGTAGCTAATATAGAAGGAAAAAAGGAATGTTTCAAATCCTGAATTCCTGAAATTTTCATAATGCGAAAGGGCTATTAACAGAGGAACTGTATAGGGTCTCAGAAGTCAAGAGTAAGATAGATATCTTCTAACATCTAAGTACTCAGATATTGTCCCCTCATGGACTCTTCATGACCCTGTCCCTCCTTGAAGCATTTTAACCTAATGAGCAGTAAACAAAACTGAAGAACTGAGATATAGGATGAATATGATTGAAAACAGTGGTTCCAAATCATAGAACTGGAAGATATGTTAGTTTAAATATTTGTTATTGATATGATGAGATTTATTAGAACTATTCAAATGTTAATAAAATAGTATTATTGGTATACCTGTTAGATTGTCTAGAGAAACAACAATCAAGTGTGTGTGTGTTTGTGTTTGTTGATGTGTATGTGTGTGTGTGTGTTTGCACATAAAGAGATTTTAAGGAAATTGGTTCCTGCAGCTGCGGGACTAGTAAGACTGCAGTCCCTAGGGCAAGCTAGCAAGCTAATAGGTTGCAAATGAGAGCAGGGTTTGTTGGCACATCCTTGAAGCAGAATTCCTCTATCCCTGGGAGACTTCAGTTTTTGCTCTCAAGGCATTCAATTGATTGGATTCACTTATCAAGATCATTATCCTCTAAAATCCACACACGCACAATTTCTTCACGGCAACACTTCTACTAGAGTCTGGCTGCTCCGGCCCAGCCACACCGATGTCAGCGTGCTGGTGATGCTGTTGCGTGGGTGCTTCCCAGCTGCTCTGCATTGTTCAAAGCCTGCATCAAGTTCTGCATCCAGAAAACTTCTGATGAAGATACTGATATTACTTTTATTTTTACAGACAGAGAAACTGAGGCAAGGAAAGATTACATGGGTCCCAGACTCCTTAGTTAGACAAAACTATTATTCAAACCTGGGATATCAGGCTCTAGAGCTTTCACCTAAGCACTGTACTACACTACCAAGAGTAGTCCAGCCTTCAATTCCAAGATTTAACCAAGGAAGAGAGAGAGAGAGAGAGAGAGAGAAATGGGAGGGAAGGCAGGGAAAGACAAGAGGTATGTGAAAGCCTGCTTGATATCTTGTAAAAAATATGGATGTTAATAGAAATATATATTCTATTTCATTGTTATAATGTTAAAAATGAAATATTAACTACTAACTGAAATTAGAATATTCAGGCACTAATGTATTAGAAGAAAAATACAGATATAGAAAGTGAGAATTAAAACCAAACATGTTAGTGATCACAAAAAATGTGGATGAGTTTAGCTTCCCTATTAAACATTAAAGACTCTGAAAAAGTCAAATGTAGATATGCTAGTATATTATTTTATATATTTAAAGTGATGTATTAGAATTTAGTGATTATAATGGAATACATAACAAAATAATATAGCATGTATTTTGCAGATTAAACTTTCACATATAAAGAAAGTACTAAAGATTAGTGAAATATTTCCTTCATTTCTCCATTTTGGAGAATTAAGAATGTATAAATTTAAGTAAAATATATTTTCATAACTTAAAGATCTAAAAACATTTAAATTTTAATGTTATACTTTAAAATACCTCTCATAATATGACAAAGCATTAATGCTATATAATGATGTTATGAATCAGTAAGAAAAATATGGGATTATAAAAGGCTAAGAAGGTAATCAGGAAAAAATTAACAAAGAATAAAAACAATAAAACATACAACCTGTCTAATCCATTAATATTAACTGGAGTCATTTTATCAGAAAATAGAATACAAATTTAGCATTCTAGTGAGTATCTTTAAACAAAATGTGGTTTATAGCCAGCAAGAATGTGATGAAACCCATTCTGCTAAACTTCCTTTGACACTGCAACCTGATATTTGCTAAAGGGTTCATCTGTATCAACAGACTTGAAAATGCCCATGTTCTCAGGATGGGAATAAAGCTAAGAGGTAAAGCAGTTGCCTAGCATACATAAAGGTCTGAGTCTGATCTGTAGCATCACAAAAATAAAGAACAAAAAAAATTTCCATGTTCTCTAAGCCAGCATTTCTATGCCTAGGATTTTCCCTCAAAGAAATAAAATACATAGATTTTTCAAGATGTTCAGCCGAGCACCACTAGACATTTCCACACACAGCACAAATTCATATACATCAAAGTGCTACCTCTGAATGTGATTTAATAACAGAGAAAAATCATATAAATTGGAGAGGAAAAGTTATAAAAAATGCATGTGTATTTTGTGGAAAATTTACGGTGGATCATACACAAAGCTTACAAAGCTTTGAAATACATTGTTTCGTGTGCATGGACCTGTGGGGAGTGGGGTTAAGGAGGAGGACCTGTTTCTTGTTAATGCTCTATTTTCTAAATAGTCTCCTGTAGACACATTCTATCTAATAACCATTACAAAATGTTATTTTTATAAAGGAAATCATTTGGTTTGGTGACATCGCAGACAGATGGCATGCCAGCCTGCACATGTCCACCGTGCAGGGCTCTCGGCGTTCCCCACATCACCCATTCCACCATGTGACAGTTGGAATGATTAGAAAATGTCCCTGTGATTGAGCCAAAATCTGTCGCCTTGTTAATTCTATCCACTGGTCAAAAGTACATCTCCTTTTCCATATGGCAGGTCTTCAGACTCAAGAAGACAGCTGTCCTGTTGGCTCTGAATTTTCCTACTTCAATCTTCTTAGCCTCCTTACTGATTCCCAGTCTGAACCATGTCTAGTTTATTGGCTCTCAAGTCTCAGGTCTACATGGTAGGCAAGTAAAAGCTTAATGTTTGGAGTTAGCTCTGCCTTGCTTATCAGAAAATTCTGCTTTCCAAGGGTTCCTTGGTCAGTTCTCCATGATCCAGCCTGATCTTCATAAGAACCTTTCCTCGGGGCACACCAGGAGGTAACAATTTCTTGCTCAGGCTTCATCCCTTCTCTCCTCCCAACAGAACTCACTTTCCTCTCCACTCCACAGTGGAATGTATTCCCTTTGTCTTGTTCAAGGCTAACTATAAGGTATCCACTGGAAGAACATTATGTAGCTACAAAAAGTCACCAATAACTGGCACTGAAAACTGTTGATGAAATGAGAATCCTTAAGTAAAAGCAGATCATAAATTTATATATTCACAAAGGTAGCCCACAGCAAAAAAGAGATGGACTACTATCAATGGAGATCGAGGGTGATAGAGTGTGAATCAAAAGTTCCTGAAATTCATAACAAGAGGATGTGTTTCCAAGTGTCATACATTTAGGTGTATTTCTCAAGCATATGCTTGTCTCTTTGAAAAGTACCCAAGGGCTGGCTTTTACTACAACAGAATGCCTTCCTCTAAATTGGTAGGGATTGTTTCATGCCTTCAACTTTTCTTCTTTCTCATATCAAAGATATTACATGGATTTCAAAGTATATGTACATTATAAGGGTTTTAATGGTCTCAGGAATTAAAAGCCAGAGGTATTCCCAGAGCTAGCTGCCTGCTGGTAGGAAAATCCCAAACCTGAGCATCACAGAGAACTCAAAAATATCTCCTGAAATTTGCTTCTCCTTTTAGCTTCACACCCTTTCATGAGCCTTTCTAGTTAGAGAAAGTGGCAAGGTCCGTTTGCAAGTACAAGAAGTAACGGATTCCAAACTATCTGACAAGGATAGAAATTCTATTCATAGAGAGCAGGGTGCTGTCTGTCTTTTTCCTGTCCACAATGTTAAGATCTGGGTGTTTCTGCCTCCCCCATTCACATGTGGAAATCGTTTTTTTATTACCTCTCTCTCTCTCTCTCTCTCTCTCTCTCGTGTGTGTGTGTGTGTGTGTGTGTGTTTGTGTGTGTGTGTGTGTGTGTGTGTGTGTGTGTGTGTGTGTGTGTGTGTGTATAGACCTTCACTGGCCATAGCATGTGAATGAAGATCAGAGGGCAACCTTTGAGAATGGGATCTGTCTTCCCACCATATGGAGCTTGGGGACTGAACTCAGATTGTCAGACTTGAAGGCAAGCACCTTAACCCACAAGCCATTTCACTGGCTCCTAAAAAGCCACTTCTGCCACTGAGTTATTCTGCCGCCATCCCCATTTCTAGCCATTAGTTCAGTCACAGCATGGGAAGATCTTTTTCTTTGTGGCAGTCATTTGCTAACCTTTTTCTGTATTTAGAAGTCCTACATCACATAGTAAAAATCTACTTATTGGCCATAGCCTTAGTCAGGGGTGAAACCCAGATCTAACATTTACTGCTGTCTGTGAGTACTGCGGGCTCCCACCTCTGGCCCTGCTTTCAAGCTACAGGCAATTTGCCAATTGCCTTGGATATTTTTTTATGGAGAAGAGACAAAGAGAGAGAAAGAGAGAGAGAGAATGCTCAGAACTTAATTTTCTATCACATGAGCTTGTAGTACATAACAAGAAGACACCCCACAATTAACTGGAAAGCAGAACCTCCCAGACACCAACTCCATCAGACACCAACTCCATCAGCACTCTGCTCTGGTCTCTGAGAAGTCAATGCTTTGCTGGAAGCTACTTGGCTCTTGTGTTTTTGATGTAGTGATGTGGATAGGCGAAGACAATAGTGGTAGTGACTTGGGTGAGTCAAGGCTGTACCAAGACTAGGCAGCTTGATCTTAATAAAAAGAGTGTGGGAAGAAAACCAACAGTGAATGTTGGAGCATCCAGGAAGTAGCAAAAGCAGGCAAGTGTTCTCAGCTCAGGCTCATTGGAAACCAGAGATTAGCAAGAGGAGTAATGGCAGGAGCTTCAGGGACCGAAGGATGTTGCTATATCCGGTCTCTGTGCTTACAAAGAAGGCACATGGAGAAGAAACACTGTCTCTTCTCTGCTCCAGCTCCAGTCTCTTGAATGCATCCTCCCTGGTCCAATTGATGAGGCCATCAGATCCAGTAGGTCAGTGTTCTGAGTCAAGGGTAAGGCAAGGAACAGCAGAGCGCAGTGAGTGAGAGAAAGAAGCTTTCAGCAAAGTGGGAAGGGAAGAGGCTGATTAACAATCAGAATGGATGTTCTTTGTCAGGACACTGACAGGAGTCAAGCTGTGGCTCTAGGGAGAATAATGGCGCCCTATACAGAAAATCTACTTTGAGCACCAATCAAAAGCCTGTAGCTTCAATGGTGAGAAGGACAACTAGAGTTTAGCAGTGAGTATGCTCATCATGAAGTCCACAGGACAGGACATCATACTGGACACCGAACATGGTCAAGAAAAGATAGGCCTCATTCACTCATTGAGAGAGGAGCGTGCACCTGCAGTGGGTCATGCTGTGTGCAAAGGTAAAGCCTTCTAAGTTTTCTTTCTTAGCAAGAACAACTTTCATGTTCCCCTGTCTTGGAAATTTTCATGAGAAATGGAAAAGTTGACACACTTTTCTTCAAACCTGTGGTGAAGGAAGATGCTTGTGACTTGAAAAGTCTATCTATGTCACAGACAACACATATGACTAAGCGAAGAAGTGCATCTCTTGGTAATGTGTCCAAACCCAAAGACATCATAGGTACAGGTACTGAAATGAGCTTTTGTCACCTGATGCCTTTATGGGGTTAGTGATAGTCACTATCCTCCCCTGGCACAGGGTTTCTAACAGTTTCCACTCGTGACACCTCTTATCCAAGAAATTTTTACAATACCCCAGGAATGTAAGAATTAAAAAAGACATACAAATAAAATATTCACTAACAAAATAATAAATTTGTCTTAAAACAATTCTTTGGTGTACACATGATTTTGGCATTTATCAAAGACAAAAACAAATTTGCATGCTAATGAGTATGCTTAATTACTTTTATATACAGAATTAAATCTTGGATGAATATTTGGTACTCGAGGAATTACCGTTCTCAGTGTTGTGAAGAATTGATCGATATTTTGATTTTATAATTGTCAATCCTACAAATATTGATTCACCAAATAGCTGAGATATGTTTAGGACTATTTCAGAAATTGTTGAAAATTCTTTCCTAATCCCAAGCCAAAATTCATGTAATGATATTTTTATGACACTCAAGTCAACAATTCAAATAGCAATTTTTATTTTATGTCACATTTTATTTATTTTAATGTGCACACACATGTACCTGAGAGTGAGTGCTGGTCAGAGGGTGACTTGTGGGAGTCAGTTTCCTTACATCATGTCCTTCCCTGGGATTGAACTCAGGTCCTTAGGTTTGGCAGCAAGTGTCTTTATCTGTTGAGCTATCTCCCTGTCCCACACGGTAATTTTAAACCAAACATTCTAATGCAGTGCAATCCAAAGATAGACTACTTTGATACTTATCTGGTAAGGAACTGGTAGTGAGAAACTATGAAAATCTTTGTTTGTTTCATTTCTAATTGCGATCCACCTCAGACTGCCCTCCTGTGACAGTGTAGCAGACCTCCCATGCTGAGAATGGAGACAGACTGGGACTGGTTCTGGGAGACCCCCCTCTCCCTCGCGTGGGGTGTAAGTACTAGAAGATCCGCCTCACACTTAGTTACTAACTCATCTTATAGCTAGACTTATGTATACTCGTTTCCTGAAGAAAAATTAGTTTTTCTCTCCTCACTTTTGGCCCAATTGAAAACAAGTCTTTCTCCCTTTACTAAGCCCTTTCCCCAGATTTCCCTTCAATAAAGCCACGAACCAAGGACATTGGACATTACCTTTTGGTGACACTCCTGTCACCCTGAGACTCACTTTCAGTATTTGTCCAGATGCTTGTAGTCATCCTGGCAGGAATGAAGCTATTCAGCAGAGATGCTTCTGCCCCCTCCTTCGGCGAGCAGAACATTGAAGCAATGCATCAAGGAAATGGACTTTCTCTAGGAGTCTTATGCCGGGAAAAGGAAAAGGCTGGGGCCCTGTTGCCAGCCAGAGGGGAAGATGGTCTCTGGGAAGGAGATTCCAGATGGCTCTGACAAGATGACTGGTGGATCACATCCTGCCCAGGACCACTCAGTGACACCTTCTTCTTGCCATCCATTTATTGAACCTCTTTATTCGTTCCTCTTCCCAGTGTGGCCATATTGAATACATCTCCCACTGCTTTCCACGTTTACTTGTTTCTTTAATTGGCCTATTGAGGACAGATGGCTGAGGCTGGCTTGTGTGGACTTACAGAGCACAGGCTCTGACCTAACAACTCTCTAACATGTGTCTTCTTTTACAGTTCCTTCTGAGCTTTCATTTTCAACGTTGTTAGCTGTATTAGACCTAACTAATACCGGCCCCTTCATCACTCTGCATTACTATGCTCTTCATGTTTCTGCTTGTTCTTATTCTGTATCTGTTTTAAGAAATGTTTAACCGGTAATTTTTATTGTTGGAAAAATTTCATATATGCACATAACAAGTTCTGATCAAATTCGCCCACCGTTCCTTTCCTCCAGTTCCTCCTCTGTCACTGTTCACTTTCCTCTCAACTGCACATACTCTTAAAAAAAAAAAAAAACACCTAGCCCACTTAGTGCTGCCTGCATGTACAGGGTATAGAGCTATCTGATGGAGCATGAGTAACCTCTCAAGGGCCATATCCCTGAAGAAAACCCACAGCCATCAATTGGCAATAACTACTCTGCTAGTGGTGGAACGTCATGAGCCTCTTCCCCATATGCACTGGGATTTGGGCTAGCTTGATCCTGTGCAGGAATTGTGCAAGTAAGCATAGCTGCTGTGAGTTCATGTATGTCACAGCCCTGTCATTTAGAGCAAATGATGTGTCACAGGTATCCACTGTCTTTCTGCACCCTCCCCTTTCACGATGATCCCTGAGCCCTGGAATCAGGGAGTGTAGTAATTTCTGATGAATGAACTGTTTGTGGCCTACATCTCTATTGCCTCCTTCTCTAAATTACTCCGTCCTCTCAACTAGAGGCTTGCATCTTTTCTTGGTTTTGGATTTGATAAAATGCTTTCTGTATTAGTTACTTCTCTCCCTGCTTCAACAAACCTGACCAAAGGAACTTAAGGAAAAGGAAGAGTTTACTTTGGCTTCCAGGATGCAGTCTATCATGGTGGGGAGCCACTGTGGTAGGAATAGCAGACAGACTTTATGTCCACAGTCAGAAAGCAGAGAGTGGTGAATGCTCATACTCGACTTGCCCTCTCCTTTTTCATTCAGTCCAAGACCTCAGCCCATGGAATGGTGCCACCCACACTTAAGGTGAGTCTTACCTAGTAAACCTACTCTGGGTAGTCCCCCAAAGGCCTGCTCAGAGGCTAGTAGCCTAGATGATTCTAGATCCTGTCAAGCTGGCCATCAGTATTAACCATCACACAAAGTTACTTGACTTGTTCTGTCACCCTTTCCCACTTCAGTCATGATTCCAGTCATCTCCAGTCACAGCAGATGTGTCCATTGCTAACATCTTCTGTACATATAATAAAAGGTCATTGTCTCAGCCAGGAGGAAGTTCTTGTTTTGTATTTAGTGCAATTTTTAAACAGCACTCCGGGCCTGCTCTCAGTGCTACAGCCTGTTTGCTGGGTTTTTCTCAGATGGAGAAGTTTGAAGAGCACTTGGAGGGGGTGAGAGGATTGCATCTCTCGTGAACTTTTACCAAGCCTTTCTTTGCTTTGCTCATTGATGCCCTTCGGTGTTTCCTAATCTCCCTTCCCTCTTCCATGCTTTGAAACACCCGAGTGTCAGCAACAGTTGCAACTCCTACACTTCAAAGACAAGCCACTTGCCTGCTCTAGCTCACATAGATCGTATCTAAAGATATTCTGTAGTGCAAACAAAGAGCAGTCTCCTGTCTTGTGTGCATTTGGGCGAACACAAACAAAGCGCAGGAAGGCAGTGGGCCTGCTGTATTACCATCCCAGCTCTAGAGGCATGCAGAAGGAAATAGGTTTCAATTCATTGCCCTCCAGCCCACCCTCTGCAGCTGCCTCTGCCTGATCTCTCAGAGGAGTGGGTCTGACAATGTCTGGCTCCCTGCCCTCAGGTTCTCTAGCTCTCTGCTCACCGACCTGGTGACAGCTGTGTCTCTTGAAATCCAGTCTTGCTGGCATTTGAGTTCAGGCAGCCTTCCTCTTGAGGCTTACCATGTGTTTTGTGCCCTATATTGGCACATTAGGGAAAGAGGTGAGTTTGCACTTCATTGGTGGGTTCAGTGCCTTTGGGAGGAGGTTTCAGTGTGCCTCACCTGTCACATACAACTCTACCAGTGGTGTTTGCTTGGATGGAGATAAGCCAGGTACATTTTTTCAGAGTTCTTTTTTAAGACACATCTTATGCCCCGACTTATGGAAGCCTACGTAGTAGGTTCCCACATGCAGAGTGATGAAACGCATATATATGCTATCTAGTTAGCTCTAGGCATTGAACACTAATTGATATTTCAACTCTCAAGCCCTAAGTATTACTGGTTCCTGAGAAGCTGAACATGTTCATTCAAAGGAAGCAGAGACAACTCTAGCTGAGATTCTGTCCCTTAGGTACCCATTAATATCCATAGGTAATCATATGGATGAAAATTTTCAGCCCTATTATACAAACATCAAGAAATGTAATTGCTAAAAAAATGCTTAGCGATTGTTTAGCTCTGTAAGAAACTTTCAAATTGTCTTTTAAAGTGGCTGTCTTGGAGCTAGAGAGATGGCTTAGTGGTTAAGAACACCAGCTTCTCTTGCAGAGGACCAGGGTTTGATTTCCAGCACCCACATGGTAGCTAACAAGCACCTGTCACTCCAGTCCCAGGGGAATCCAACACCCTCTTCAGACTCCACTGGCACTGCATGACACAGGTGCACTTACACGCATGCAGGCAACACACTCATACACATAAAAATGAGAGATAAAATATATTTTTTAAGTGACTGTCTCATTTTCGATTCCCACTAGCCACAAAGAGTCCCCCATAACATCACCAACATTTGGGGTTGGACTATTCTCATAAACAAATATATCATTGTTGTTTTAGTTTATGATGCCTAATGAAATATGTCATTGAACCTTTCCACATTGCTATTTGTGATTTGGATTATCTTCTTTGATGAGATATCTGTTCTATGTTTTGACTCATTTATTTTTAGATTATCTTGTATTGTTAACTTTTTAGCCTTTCTTTATATATTTGGGATAATAGTATTTTATCAGATGATGTCCTCTGCAAATATTCTTCCCCAGCCTGTCTTACTGTCTCATTCTCCTGACATTGCCTTTCACAGAGCAGAGGTTCTTAATTTTAATGAAGTTCTGCTTATTAATTCTTTCTGTCATGGGCTATGCCTTTGGTCTCTTATCTAAAACCTCACTGTCAAAGTCAAAGTCATCTGGGTGTTCTTATTTTTTGGAAGGGCTGGGGATTGAACTTAGGACTTCACGTATATGAAGCAAGGACCCCACCACCGGGCTGTGGTTCCAGGCCTTCCACATTTTCTTTTAGAAGTTTTGTAATTTTGTAGTTTATATTTCCCATATAATTCATTTTGAGATAATTTTTAAGATTCAAAAAAATTTTTAAGGGTGTGTGATGTGTTCCTGCCACATGTGTGCAGACGCCAACAGAGGCCAGAGAGTGTCAGCTCCTCTGGAGTTGGAGTTACAGGCATTATAAGGCAGCTGAAATGGGAGCTGGGAACCAAACTCACGTCCTGTGGTAGAGCAGCAACTGCTCTTAACCCCGGAGCCATTTCTTCAGCCTTGAGATCATTTTTATGAAAGACAGAAGGTCAGCGTGTAGCTTCATCTTTTCCCACGTGGAAGTCCAGTTATTCCAGTACCATTTGCCGAGAACCACTTTCTTTTCTTTGTACTGCTTCTGCTCCTCTGTTAAAGATCAGTTGACTACAAGCACGTGGGTCTGCTTTTGAGCTCCCTGCCCTGTGGTGTTCATCTATTTGCAGCATTCACTGTGATCTCCATCACTCTGCTGTGTACTCTGGCACTGCTAGGCACATGGTGCCTCCTTGCTCTACCCATGCCATCCTTGAGAGCTGTGGTTCAGTCCTGGAAGCTCAGAACCCTAGAGGTATCTCTGCCCTCTGCTGTGAGCGCCTCATCCAGTCTCGGTCACTCTATTTCTCTAGTTTGATGAGGGGTGTTCAGCCTCAAGGAGAAGCTCAGAGATGTCACTTCAAAAAGCAAGGCTCTGCTTGTAAGGTTTTCCTGCAACTCTGCGGACTGTGTTGCCAGACTCTTCTGTGAGGCATCTGTGCCTTTCTCCTGCCTGAGTCTTGAATTTTTATTTCCTCCTGGGCAGGAACTAGATCTTCTAACAGCATGCATTCTCCTTCTAATCTATTGTTTTAAGTAGAAAATTTAACCTTTCCTCCTTTAGAACTCTTAGTTTGTTTATTCTCAAAAGATTCTCTTTCTTAAAAACAAATATTCAAAAACCCAAAAAGATTTATATTTTGCAAATGGAAATTTTTACTTTAAAGACTACTATTTGGAATGTAGCACATCCATTCAAGAACTCCATGTTTGTTTTGTTACTCCAGGGAGGAGGCTCAGTTCTCCTCAATGACAGTTCATCCAGCAAGTTTTCCTGTCTCTCTGTCACTGAGTATCAAATATCATAAGATATGAATGTGTGCACATTATGAACGTGCACATTGCCATATGCATGGGTTTGAACAAGGAAAATAGATAACTTTGAGGTTTAAAAAAATAGAACACTATGTACACATTGTTATTCTGGCGCATGTCTCATTAACTTTAATATACAGTGAAGACAAAACTAGGATCATGGCTTACATCACTAACTAATTGTCCAACCAAAAGGGAGTTACCATTTCAATCTCTTTATCAATTAACAGAGTTCTGAAAAATATTTACTGAAATGTTCAGCAGATATTATTGACTAGAAAGGACATCTGTGGTTTTATTTTTTGTTTCCAGTGCTGGGGCTTGAATCTGGGGCCTTCCTCTTTAGGCGAACACTCTACCACTGAACAATACACCTGGTCCTGTCATTCGGAATTTTCTTTTTCATTTCTTATCTGTTTTCCAAAATAATCTTAATGGAAATGAGCTATTTGATCATATTTACTCCTAATTTTTAAATATATTTTAATATTTTATTTTTTATGTGTGTGAATGTCTTACCTGCATATGTATAAGTGTGCCTGTGTTGTGCAGTGCGCCTGAGGAGGTCAGAAGAGGCTGTTAAATTCCCTGGAATTGGAGTTAGGGATGATTGTTAGCCATCATGTGGGTGCTGGGAACTGAACCCTCTGCAAGAGCAGTCAGTGCTCTTAAGTGTGGAGCCATCTCTTCAGCCCCATAATTTTAAAACATGTAAAATGCAGTAGTTGTGTAAGATCTCACTGTTCTCACTGAACATATTGCTGTTTGTGATTATCCCACTCATCCAGTGTCCCAAAGCACCTGGAAAAAGCAAATAAAAATTCTTTCCAGATGAACATCACAGAACTTTAAACCTCAAATAGTTTGTAAAGGTAGCTTTTCTAATACAGCATCCATGAAAAATTGGCATAACCAGGAGCACAGTACAAGGAGATATTACAATGTAAATGAGTCTCGTAGAGGAATACTGTAATGGAATAGACTGGCACATTCCAGAGATGGAATTATCATATGTTCAGTAAACTAATCAGGATTATCATGATAAAAGAGACTAAAGCCAAATTTGAAACTCTCTGCATAGAATTAAAAGCTAACAGCAATCAGAAACATAATTGCTGAGGGTCTGTGTGTGTGTGTGTGTGTGTGTGTGTGTGTGTGTGTGTGTGTATGAGTGTATTGTCTGCATGTTGTAGTGTACCCGTGTCATGCAATGCCCACAGAGGTCAGCAGAGGATGTTGAAAGTACTGGAACCAAAGTTACTAAGGATTATTAGCTGCCATGTGGGTGTTAAGCATTGAACCCCGGTCCTCTGAAAGAGCAGCCCACGCTCTTAACTACTGAGCCATCGTTCCAGCCCTTGCTGAGAGTTTTTAAAACAAATATTGAAAGATTTTAACTTGTAGATTCTAGAAGTCAAACAATTCTAAAGCAGGAAGAGTGGAAAAAAATGCAAGTTTTTGGTAGCAAGCAGAAGAATACCCACAAAGACACATGTTTTCAAACTTCAAACCTATACTGACAGACTACTTCTAAGGTTTAATAATGGAAGCCAGAAGAGATAGAAAGGAATTTTTAACATAGTAAAGGAAAAAAACACCCTGCCAAATTCTGTTTATCCCTTGAACACATCTCTTGAGATTGAAAGTAAAAGTAAGTAAGTCTTGAAAAACATTAAACATGGAGACCACATTCCACCAATAATATTCAGTCTAAGAAAGTCTGGGGCCTGGAGAGATGGCTCATCAGTTAAGCCCACTGGTTGCTCTTACAGAGGACTCGAGTTTGGTCACCAGCACCCACATGGCAGCTAACAACCATCGATAACTCCAGTTCTAGGGGATTTGACACCCTCTTCTGGTCTCCACAGGCATTATACACACAGGTGCACTTACATACATGCATACACGTAGGCAAAACACTCATACACATAAAATAGAAAGAAATAAGTATAAATAAATAAACTTTTTTTAAAATCTAAAGGGTATAATTAGGAGTATAATTAGGTCCTCAAAAATGGAAGGAATGTTAGAGATGTGGAGATAAAACAAAGCTCAATGAAATTAGCGGCAAAACCAAATCAAATTTATTTTAAACAGTCCAAGAATAACATTGTTTGGCAAGAGTGAAGTTATACAAAGAACAAAAATAGACAGCTGTATAAAAATAGGAGTGGGGAAAGTGGAGCTAAAATAGACTAAGGAATTTGCCTTATTAGGAAGGGGAATGTGAAAATAGTAAACACTGAGTTTGTAATTTCTAAAGTAACCACTGTCAGGATAGAAAAAACGTGCACCTTCCAAAACAAGTGAGTGAAAATAAGACTGTAAGAGTGCATTCCCCTCAGAAGGATTAAAGGAAGCATGAGACAAGGGAGACAAGCAACGAGCAGCTGGTAAGATGGAAGTTTTAATTTCAAAATTCAAATACCTGGAAGGAGAGAAAAACACCTCAGGAGTTTCATCAGTGTGCCATTTTAGGACAGCCTGTTTGGGTGTCATTCTCAGAAACACCTCCCACTTCCTTTGAGACAGGGCTTCTCATCTGCCTGGAGTTTACCATTAGGCTAGACCGGCTGACCAGTGAGCCTGAGGGATCCTCGTGTCTCCAGTCTCCAGCACTAGCATTTCAAGTGTTACAAGGGCATGTCACCACTCGAGGCATTTTTATAGAGGTCCTGGGACACAAACTCGGGTCCTTGTGATTGTGAGACAAGCATTTTACCAACTGAGCTATTTCCCCTGTCCCCTAATCAGATATCTTTAAAAGATGTTTTTATTTTTATTTATGTATGTGTGTTAGTATGTGTATGTGTACCTGTTTATATCCCACATGTGTGTGAATATCCACAGAGGCAAGAAGATAGATAGCATCAGATCCTCTGGAGCCAGAGTTACAGACAGTTACTGTCTGATATGGGTGCTGGGACTCAAAGTCAGAGCAAGTGCTCTTAATAACTGAGCCATCTTTCCACTCCCTTAATGAGATATCTTAACAGGAAGTTATATGTTAAATTCAGACAACAAAAAATAGTGAATATTGGTAGACAGCATGACTTCGGAGGACAGTGGGACTCACTGAGCACTCACCTGAAGTCCTGAAAAATGAGTGGAGACAGAGCATATGGTGTGCTGTGACAGAATGTGTTCTTGCGCTCAGAACAAAAACATCTGAGGAACGTGGAGTAAGGCTAGGCATGGTTTTCAATATAGATATTTAAAGTTACCCTTAGAAAAGAAATGTTCACTCATTAACCTGTGAAGAGAGGACTCGGTTCTCATCAATATTCAGCCAAAAGAGAATTTTGACTAGATAATTTGCCATGAGCAATTGCAAAGACACCAACCATGTTATTTTATTTTGTTAGCAGCTCTTGGGGTCAAATTAACCTGTATTCCTGTTTGTAAGACATAGTCATGTCATACCACAACATACAACTGGTGTCAAGATTAACTGTATTTGCAGCATCTTATAGCTCTCACTAGGAAGCTGGCCCATCCTGCTCTCACTAGAGTCTAGTGGGTTCATGAAGGATCCATCAAAATGACCAACTGCATGGTAGAATACCCTGAAGAGACATGTCTCGTAATGAGCTGCATATACATGGTCACCCTTAAGTCTGTGTGCAGTTTATTTATGCACTTGTGCATCCCACTGGAATGCCACCATTTACCAGTTCATTGACCTCCCAGTGTATCATCAAGTTTAAGTTTTTTTCTGGTGTCTTTAAAAAGTAGATCAAAATTCAAATATAATGAGAAGAAAGTATTCTATGGCAAATAATAAAAATGACTTTGCAGAAGCTTCAGACTGTCGGAAGGTTATCTCATCTCACAAGGAAAAATAAAAATCCTAAGGCTGATGATTAAAATCATGATGACAAGAGTTTGAACAGCGAAACAAATAAGGAAAATAGCAATCAAGGAGATCATGAAGAATAGACTAGTTCTCAAACACAGTTAAAAACCAGAAAGCGGATAAAAGCAGTAGCAAATAAAGAAATGATTTATGTGGTCAACAGACTCCACATGAGGAACAAAAGAGCATTAATTTTCATTAATTATTAGGAAGTGCTATCATTTGTCGTTGTGATGTGATATGATAATCTGTAATACCATTAAATAACTCTGTTTAATTAAAGAGTCTCCTTTTCAAAGTTATGATCTAATTAATAACAACAGAAAAATCACAATATGAAAAGGATAAAACTCTTTTAAAAGATTTTTAAAAATTTTAGGTGTATGAATGTTTTGTCTGCATTATTAGTATTATATGTACTACACGTGCGTCTAGTGCCTGCATAGGACAGAAGAGGGCATCAGTTCACCAGGCACATGAGCCACCACGTGGGTGCCAGGAATCAAACTATCTGGATCCTCTAATGGAGCATCAAGTGCTTTTACCTCACTGAACCATCTCTCCAGCCTCAAAAGACCAAACTCTTAACAATTCACTGGAGCCACTATTATCTTTCTGCCGGAAGTTTGCCTACATTGTTTCATTTTGTATCAGTTTTGAATCTTGCAGGCATTGCTGATAGTCTTGATGAAGTCACAGAGAATGAGATAGTGATATTTAGTTGGACTGCAACTAGATCAAATGAAAATGAAGTAGACCAATATCCTTAAGAACATACAAATGTTACTTTGAGTAGCTAAAATAATGCCCGTGGCCATTAACGTTTTGCACAGAAGAGGCTTACTTCTCAAGGGCTTATGATGTGCAGTCTGTTTAAATAATGGCTATTTAATAAGCAGTATCAAACCAGTGACTGGATTAGGACACAAGGGAATGCAAACACTCAGAGAAATGTGGAAATGAAAGCAAAAGTGGTCTTAATGAAAATTAAGTAATCAATGAATTAAAAAGTAATGAATTTACTGAAATTGTTCTTAATTAAATCATCTGAAAGAATCATCAATGAAACTGTTAATTTAAAAAGAAAACCTACTCCATGATCATAGATCTCTTTTTTTTTTTTCATGCCAGATGTGCCTAGTAACTATCTGTGTGGTGTAATTAGTCAGCTTTCTCTTCCACCCAGTATGTGCTCCTCACCTTTAAAAGTTCCATCCACCCTCAATCACAGCCCTCAGGAAGCAAATCTTTTAACACACAGGCATTTAGAGAACATTGACATCCTGTTAGAGTGGGAAATTCTTCAATCAACTGCATTTTTTTTTTCATCATCTACAAACATCTGTTAGAAAATTGATTCAGCAAAACTGAAACACGTTTTGTGTGAGTCTAACCTGGTGTTAAAGAAAATCTACAGAAGATCATAGAAAATTCCATTGTTACTATAAAGTGGGATAAACCTCGAAAGCCCCTTTAACACGCTGACAGGTGTGCGGAACACAGTGAGTTAACGGTTCCTGCCTTGCCCTCGATTGCATGACAGTTAACGCATACTGAAGTTCTCCTGGTAGATGGGATACTCTGCCAACTAGGATTTTCTCTGTAAGAGATCCACTGTGATAAAAAGATCTTCCCACCCGGTAGAAGCTGTTCAGACCTTGTGATGTGGCACAGTGACATCTTCCAAAGTCCAGAATAAAAACACAAAGAACTGTGAGAGAAGCCAATGGTAGCTCGAGGCAAAGCCTTAATTAAAAGTTAACACATGTCAGGTATGTCTCACCCAGCAACGCACTTCCACCCACTGCCTGATAGAAAAGAAAATAAGATGTGGAGAATTAACATAGTTAACACCAAGGAGACGCATGATCCTAGTTTTCTTTCTGCTTCTTTTCTTCTTCCATTAGGCTTTGCTTTGCCCACTTTCAAACACCGCAAAGCCTTTCATTCTCTCTTCTCACACCTCGAGTCTTTTTGTCTGAAAACCTTACGTAACCACAACTGCAAATATGATCTCCGTTATGTTGACACACTCTTTTCTCTCCTGAATGTTGTTTTGAATTTCCACCTGCCTGCTGGACCTGCCCGTTGTCCCTACTTCAAATGAAACACCCCAAACCAAATGCACTACAAGTCACCCAGTCAATACCTACTGTTGGGACACCTACTATGTGACAGGCTTTTTTCATTACAGAGAACAAAAATAAAGCTGCTTAACACCTGCCTTCAAAATGCTCATAAGGAAAGAAAAATCTGTAAATAACTAGGTGAAGTGGCCACAATGAAAAGGAATGTACTGCAGCTCCCTTGCCTTTGGTCCAGGGTGCTTCGCTCCTGCCAGTTCTCCGGAGAGCCATTGTTTTGGCCTTTTATTCCTGCCCCATGTATATAGGCAAACCAAGGCTTATTAACTACAGTTTCATAATCTCTTTTCAGTTTGCCATTCACTACTGATACCCTTATTTACAGCCTAATTAGGAATTCATATCAGCCTTTAAAATGGGCCTTTTTTGGTCTCATCTCTTTGCATCCAGTCTGTTTTATACAAAGAACAAGCGTTAACATCTGGGACACATAGCCCCTGGCTGTCAGTCCAGGATAAAATGATTCTGCAACTGCCAATATCAATCATAGCATGAGCACCATCTCCACTTCTCTACTTGATATTGAAGGATGATGCCTTGCATGTGGCTTTCCACAGACTCCTACACACATTCACATCTATGCACACACATGCCCTTTTTCATGTAACATTGAGCTCAGGGTCACAGGGCACAGACCAATCCCAAGTTGCACCTGGGCAAGTGTGCCGCCCTCTGGAGCATGCATGTGGATACCACAGGGCACAGCAGAATCCAAGTTGTAAATTCTCCCTCCTTTCCCTGACGCACAGGGCAATGTGCTGAGCAGACTCCACAGCACATGCAGAAATCAACAAATGCTTTCTGAATGGGCAGATGTACTTTACAAGTTCTAGGGGCTGAAATCAATGAGGGGAAATCAACACAGCCTTGGGTCACAGTCAATGCTATGTGTTCTACAAAGATCAGCCCGGCAAGGGATGTCCGCCAACACAGGAGCACAAACAACTGGTGATGCTACTCCTGAAAAATGAGTCAACCGAGGCTTGGAGACAGCAGAGATGGAACTAGTCCAGATGACGGAGTGTATGCCGCAGCAGATTGGGCCTTATGACTCTGAGGGTCTAGCCCCACAGTCTCTCCAGCACAACATGAGGTTCTAACTTTCTCTTTCATCAACAGATTATTTCACAATTCTAACATTTTGAGTCTAATTTGGCTGCCATACATAGTCAAGAAAACAAGAAATCTTAGTTCTCATGTATACAATTTTTATAAAATCCCAGAACCATTATCCAAAGGACATGCAAACAGAGGCAATTTGATGAAGAATTTAACTTTGGGGGTCAGTGAGACTAGAAAGGCTCTCCATTGATTAAGATTTGCCTGCTTTTGTTTGAAGGATTTCTAGCGGGTGAGATACTGAGGGCCTTCTTTTTAGTACCACCAACTACTGCTATGTGGCCTTCAGCATTTGCCTTTATTCAACCTCAGTTTTCTTATCTGTGGAATGGGGCCGAGACTAAACATTTGAGCATTGTCCATACCACTCTGTTTTTCACTTTGAGAGCCCAGCATTACCCTGTGTCTGAGACAAAGATACCATGGGAACCCACCTGAATGCTGAGTAGTTTTGGTTGGATTTGAGAGCCTGTCTGTACTTTGGACAGGAAACAGCTTCACACAATGTGGTGGGACTCAGAGGCCAGGAAGGCAGACTCTGATGACTGACCTGCCTGTCAGCCCTGGGCACAATGCAGTCTGTTCATCCATGGCTGCGCTTGAGGAAATGAACACCATAACCTACTTCCGCTTCCCTGTGTTTGAGGCTGGTGAGTCTTTAATTACATCTTGTCACAAACTCTGCCCAGGTTAGAGAGACGGCACCATTGAACCTCTCAGACCCTGGTGGTAGCAAAGAGGAGTCATTCTTCAGGCTGATTTCTTGTTTTGCAAAAGCCTGTCTTCTACACCAACAATGGCGAATTCATGCGCCCTTCACCTGGGAGCCTGTGAGGGCAGCCTTTGTGACCCACACTCGGAGAGGGCATGGGAAGCAAGGACCTTTGAACTTTGATCTCTCTGGGGCAGGCGGCTAAAAGCCCTCTTGCCTGATTGAGTTTCTTGATTCCTGTGATAAAAGTTGCACAGAGGGGACTGGGCCCTCAGTTTGACCTCGAGTGAGCTAGTGTGCAGATGGCAGTGCCTCTACCATCTACTGAGAATGGGTAATGGAAGTGTAACTCTGGACTTCACTCCTAAATGAAAGTCACCTTTCAGGCCACATTACCCCTATAATGAAAACGCCACCTCTCAGAAAGGGCCATTTCCCTTGAAAATTATCCTCCATCAGTGCTGAACGGGCACCTAGAGCTCACCAAGATTAAGCATTATTGGCCCTTGGTCTCAGAACTGACATTCATTGAGAGCAAAGTGTACAGTCACTATGAAACAAGACTTGCAACAATCTCCACTTTATAAGTAAAGGGACGGAAGCTTGAAAAGCTGAACTACTTGTTTCTGAACATATAGGCAGGACGTTGTAGGACTTGTAAGACCCAGAGCCTAGATCTGAAATTAAAGCTCTGTGTTCCATATCAGCCCAGCATCTCCACATGTGCTTGACTCAGTTTCTTGCCAACCACAGTGAGGTTTTTTATTCTTCTTTTTGGGGTGTTGGGAATCGAACTTTGGGATTCATGAATTTGAGTCAAGTCTCTTCCAACTGAACTACATCCTAGCTCCTGCTGTACATTTTGATCAGTGTGTAAAGTGAATATTTGTAAAACTCAAACTGCTCCTTACTACAGAGAAACGCTCTGCAGAGACTATTAACCTAGATGGGTTGAATAAGATGAGGAGCTCCGTGGAGAGCAAGAAGGCGCTCCTGAAGTTTGGGACTAATTATATTCCCTTCTCTTCTCTGAAGTATGGTTTGGATTGAATAACATGATCCAGAGTCAGGAAGTGGGAGAAAAAATGATCCAGTTTGTGACTGTCAGATTGGAGAACTGAGTCTTGCATTCGCCATGCAATTGAGCTTGGAAGCCACCTCCATCCCAGGGCATCTGGGATTCCCTCCCAGCTCACCTCCCATTCTGAGGAGAGCACTTTTTTAGTTAGTGAATGTTAAGAGACAGAGAACTGGCTGGGATCCCACAATAATGATCCTAAATGAGAACCAGATAAAGAGAAGGGGGAACACCTCACCAGACATTCTACGCCACACACACATACCACACACTATACATCACACATACAATACGCCAAACACACCACACACCAAACACATCACACATCACACACCAGACATACTACACATTGCACATACCAAATACACCCAACACCACATATACATCAAACATGCCACACATTATATGCACCATTTACGACACACCACAACACTACACACCAAATGTCCTATATACCACACATTTCACAATCACACATTGCGCATACCTCAACATACCCACCACACACTCACCATGCATACCATACACACACCATATACACCACACATGCACACATTCACAATATATGCACCACACTACACATTACATATAGACCACACACATCACATACAGAGAAATATTCCAAATATACACCAAATATGAGTAAATACACCACATACACACACCATGTAAAAAACACGCAGCCCCTCCAACATCCCACAGACCATTGGCACACACAGAGACATACACATGTTCATAATACACAACTTCCCACATACAACACACAGCTCATACATTCCCCATTCACAACACATACATATCACACAGTCCCACCAACACCACATATACACACCACACACAGACACATAGACACCCACCCCATCATCTTACAGCATATAACACCTCCCACATGCAGCACACACAACATGACACACTCCCCACACGTATCAGATGCACCATACATGTTACACATGCCAGACACGTAGACACACAAAAACACACTGATGTATACCACATACTCCCTCTCTGCACCCCCAAAACACACACTAGTTTCTTCTCTTTCCATCACTCAAATGCATTCTTGTGGAGGTGGCCATGACAGAGGCAGAAAGGAGAATTAAGTACTACTTCAAACAGCTTCATCCTGGACCCAAGTTCTCTCTTAGAGGCTTGAAGATGGGACTAGAGACTCTCATCTCCATAGAGCATAGAGTGACACCAAATGCTTCCACTGAGGGCCCATGGGTGGGAGTGGTCCAGGAAATGGGTTCTGGTAATGACTTTTACAATATGAACATACTCTCAACAAGTGACTTTAACTTGACCTTGCAACCAAACAATGAATCTTGTCTTAGTTTTTTATAATGCAGACAAGCTCACTGAGTCTTGAGCTCCTTTTGCAACCTGAAGTGTATAGCCTTAATCCCTCATGACCCTTCTCTGCCATTGACCAAAAGCAGTGTATGAATGTTCTGTGTATCTGCTTCACATATTCCTTGGAAGCAACGACAGTTATCCTATTTGTGTTACAAACAGAGATTAAATTGATGACATTTGCTTATGGTTTTGTGTGTGGTATTCTAGGTCAGCAGGGGTCAGAAGGGACACTTTTCTGATAAGACAAATCCTTTCACTTTCCCCTCCCCATTTAATAAATGGAATACTATTCCGATAAAAACTTGAGGGAGCCTTTGTTCAAGAGTACAGTTCCAAGAGAATTCTGGAGGAACAGGCCCTCAGCAGTTCAGGCCAGCTCTTGGCTTTAAAATAGATTCTTAGAGTCAGGTGGTTTTTATTTAAGCCTCACCATGATGTGGCACCTCTTAGTACATGCCACAGTGGATGACTGGGGACAAAGTATGATGAGATATAAGCAGTAAGGAAATGCGGTACACTGCAGCCATTTGGAGGTACTCTGAAACACAGCTGCCAGTGGTGGTTAATAATCCCAACTAGATAGTTCAGTGCTGTTTTAACTCTCAGCTCTTCATCAGCAGCACTGAAAAGTCTTTGGCTTGTCTTGCAGTTAAGATATCCAGGGAGGAGTGGATAGAATATGCATTTTCATTTATGTCCGGATCAGTCCTCAGAAAGAGAAGCCAATAGATGATATAAAACCGAAGTCTGAAGATTTTTCTCATTCTAATCCAACAAGCTTAGAGGGACAAGAGCAGCTGCTGGCAACAGAGGCCTTTTGAGCAAAGGACCTTTGATGACCAGCTCCCTAGGAAGAAGAGCTTATTTCTGACGTGATCTGCATATACCAAAGAAGCCTCAGAGAAACTAGCCAAAAAGTACAGCTCATTTATAACACACAACAGACAAAGCAAAAAACCCCTTAGAGAGGATGAAGGTGAGAGTTCCTGTTATCACACCTCTTTTCTAGCCCCCAAATATGCCATTTGCTTTGTGCAGGTCTTGCCGTTTAATCCTTTGGGCACCTTGGCAGTCACTAAGATGATTCGCAGTCATACAGATGGGGAAACTGTGCCTAGGAGCTTCTGACCATCCCTCAGTACCTGACACTTGTTCTCACCTCCCAGCCTCTGGGACTCCCAGGTCTTCAGAACAGCTTTCCAGTTTGCTCCAGGTGGGAGCTTGCTCCACTATCACTAATTTATAGAAGACGTCCTGACATTCAACCTAAAAGAACCTCTCAATTGTCTCTCCAGTTCCTAAGTCTATTGTAGGATTATCTTCATAGTTTTTATTTTTATTTGAAATTATATCACACATTCATTTCTCTACTATGTGGTTATTCTTACTAGAATGTAAACTCTACTAGAAGAAGAAACAGGTCTGATTTACCGCCACACTCATTGCTGAAAGCTGAGCTTGGCACATGGTAGATCTTAAGTAAACACGCGCTACAGAGCCACTCTCAGCAAGCCATACAACATGGGCACCGACTTCCAGTCTGTTTCAGAATCAAGCTCTGCTAACTACTACCCTACGCTGTCCTTCAGGTTGACCCTCAATTCCTTGAAGAAGTCCTTTAGGCTTCAAAGCTCCTGCTTCAGGCAAATCAGTTTTTCAGGCTGATTTAACCTAAAATCAGAGAACAGAAAAGCATAAAATCTGCCCTACAGATACAATTCTGCCTGCTACTATTTCATAGCGTTGCTTCCTGTTCTTTCTTTCAGGAACTTTCCATAGTACAGATATCAAAACACCAGAATGGATTGTTCATCCACTTTATGCATCATCCCTTCATCTCACATTTGACCTTTTGTATTGTTTGGGGAACTTCATTTGGATTAAACATTCACCTTAATACTTGGTCTCTGTCTATCTCAAGCACTGGATTTTCTAATTGATGCTCATACATAGAGTGCATATATTTAAGTCTTGGAGGATATCAACATATCCATTGTGAAGCCTCCTGATCATCCTCCAGCCCGCTGTAGTTATTCCCATTGTCAACATGTCTGTCTATCCCTCCCCACAGTACCCCATTGTGCTCTGAGCATTCTGTAGTTCTGTCTGCACCTAGCTGGCTGTTAGGGCCAGCCTTGTTTGTCATAGTCTGTCTCAGCCACAGCATGGGGCGGATACTGCTCACATACAATTCATCAGCTGCCTGCCATTGTGGCCCTTGTCTCTACTCAGTGTGCCTGTCTCAAAGCAACTGTGACTGCTGCCCATCCTAAGGCAACAAAACATTCCCCATTTCCGGTGTATACCATGAATTCCCAAACTGCGACTCTCCTGGTGTGGAGTCCTGCGGTGCTCTACCACTCTGTATCTCCCTTCCATCTCTCCTCTGATGGGCACTGGCCTGTTCTTTGCGTATAACTCTCCTCCAACACTGAGGGTGAATTTGCTTTGAGCACATGCTCTTGAAACTCTCTCATAGCTCCTTAACATGGGGATGTTCTCAAGACTTAGAAGCCTCAAGCAAAGTAAGGCATGTAATCTCAGAACTGAGAAGGTGGGGAGGGGTGATACAGGGATCTGCTCTCTGTCTTAGTTAGGGCAAAGCCCATGGTGAGAACTGAAAGTTACTCATATATATCGCCATGAGGACAGAAGCTGGAGTTAAAAGGAAGATTGGGGGTTTAAACAGCAGAGTCTAGAGCACTAAGGAAGGTGTATAAGAGGACCTATAGTTGAGTACGAGGTAGTCAAGCTAGAGGGATGGCAGGAAGGGTAGGCTCTGGGCCCATGATGGCAAGCTGGCTCTCCCACTCCTCGAAGTCCTTGAGGAAGAGATATAAGGTACAATGGTCCCTTCCTATGTTCTTACCTCTAATGCAGCTAATTGTAATAGACTAAATTACAAGAAAGGATGACTTAAAATGAGAAGTTTCCATGTAGGAGACTATCTCAGACCACCCATAGACGAGGAGCTAAGCATGAGATAAATACGGAAGGCCACAGCTAAATCTTGGTGGTTGTGACACAGTTTAACTTTGAGTCATGCTAAAGCTACAAGCTGCTCATGCACATGTGAGAACAAAGGGAGTTTAGTAATAAACAGCTCAGAGACACCTGTAAGGCTGAAGGGAACTAACTGACCAAGTGACCAACAGTCCGCACACAGTCAAGGTCAATAACTAGGAGAGCTGGAGTCAGAGACCCAGGGAGCCTTCAGCCAACCCTAACTGGCTGTCATGAACGACACATGATCATCTCCCATAGGGACAGACATAGGCTTGTGAATTCTCTATTGGCTTGGCCCATGATAGCCCAGAGAATTAGCTGACCTCAAGAGAGATTACCTCAGGCTCTCTCATTTCTACCTTGGCCCTATAAAAACTCTACACATGAAGTTTTAACAGCATCTTCCTGACTTGGAAATCCCTCCCACTCTTGGAATTTTCTCTGAGTTTTCCTTAATTTCTCACTTTTTCTCAATCTCTTACTTGTCTGCAGTAATTTTTCCTAAAGTTTGCTTTATGTTTGATGAGCCTGAGTGTCCACTATCTTATGTCCTCAGGTCATTTCAACGAGGCTGTGAAAGGTCCTACCACTCTTAAAAATGCTGCATCAGGAGGATTGGAAATTCAAGGCCAGCCTGGGCTACAGGAGAGAGACCTTACTCCAAAAGAAAAAAACGGAGGAGGAAAAGGAACAGAGAGGCAGGAGAGAAAGGAGAGGAGGAGGAGGAAGAGGAAGAACAATCAAAGAAAAGAGGAGGAAGGAAAGAGGAGACAAAAGACTCCTTTAGTGTAGAATGGGGGGAGGTCTCAGTAACTGAAAAACAAGTGATGTGAATTCAGGTGTCTCTGAAGTATTAACTATCAGATGCCAAAGTCCAGGCTCTCTTCTTGTGAAGCAGGAGCCCTAATGTAGTGACCCTTAGCAATAACTCAGTTTGCCATACTACTCAGAGACAGACAGCTGTACCCTGTTGGTGGCCATTGTCTATCTGAACAGTTACAAAGAGTCTGGGAAGAGAGCACCTAAGTGCACCCCATCCCTGCGATGACCTCTGCTTGGTCACCCTATGGGACACTGCTGCAGAATCCTATTGACTGGACTGTGGGCCACCCTACCGAGGGTCCTCTACCACTCTTTTGACTTATAAGGCCCTAAGGCAGGGCCAGACTGCACTTAGAGTGTTCCTAAGGCCTTTATGTGGGTTGATATTATTTTCTAAAATTTAATAATTCATCAATTATTTTTCAAAGCTCAGAGTCAAATGCTGTTTACTAGATTTTATTTGATTCAATGCATTATCTTTCCTCTGGAGGCTGATTGTAAACCAAGAGAAACAGAAAATAATTCATTTGACTTTTTGTTAAAGTTTTAAAGTATGTATTTGTTTTCCATAAAGAAACTGATGTGCCCTTTGATAAAGTAAAAAATCAATTCATGAATATTCAGCAAGGCAGTTGACAAACCCCTCAGAGCCCATCAGTCACACAAACCCAATAGTGACACCTCCTGACTGTGCAAGAAAGTAGAAAGAAACATTCTGGGTGGGCCAAGAGTAACAAAGTCACTCAAAGCAAAAAGGAAGATGGGGTTCTGTCAGGTGAAGAACTAGATTCCAGACTGAATCTATAGAGAACAGTGAACAGCAGAGAGTGGACATTACAGACACAGTGCTGAACAATGATGACCATTATTTCCAACAGTGCATGCCGTGTGGGTAGGAACTGATTTAGTCTTTATAACAACCCAAATGAATATGCAGTTAGGACCTCCACTGTACAAACAAGTTTCAAGGAGATAAAGTAACTTGTTTCGAGTCACAAAATTGGTATGTGACGAAGCCAGTGCCAATCCACATGTGGTTCTAAGCCACTAAACCTCAGTCTCTTTAGTACTGAATCTGCTGCTCAAAGCTCCTGTTCGCAGCCTGCTAGGTCACGCTGTCACACGAGCTCTGCTGCACTGTATTGTACTGTGTTGCCCTAGTCTGTGTCCTGTTCAGTCCTAACCTGTCCTGTCCTATATGCCACAGTCCACGTCCCAGAATGACAGCTTCATCTCTTTCTAGTCAATTCATATTCCGATTTAATTATTTTTCTTTCCATCCGGACTGATTCATACTTCATTTCAGTGTTGAATAGAATTGGCAATAACGGACCTCTTCATCCTTGGCTATTCCCATAGATGAAGGGAATATGTTTGCTACCTCACCGTGAAGAAAAATTATTTTGTACCCTGAAGTATAAAGTCTTTAACTAAGCTAACACAGCTTACTTATAAGATTTTGCATTGTTCTATTAATGTGTTGAATTTATTCAAATGATATCCTGTGTATATTGAAGGGAACATATTTTCCACTCTTTTTGTATGGATATGTATATGTTTCTGCCTGTGGTATGTACATATACTGGTATTTGTGTGGGTATGTGCATGTTAACAGGTGTGTTTGTGTGTACATGTGCGTTAGACCAGAGGTCAACTTTAGGTGTCAATCACCTCCACCTTGTTTGGACACAAGGTCTCTCACTGAACTGGAGCTCAAGGGCTAGGCTCACTCCAGTGTGTCCCAGGGATCTGCCCATCTCTGCCCACCCAGTGTTGGGGTTACAAATGCACTCTGCTGAACATGGATTTACAAAGCTGCTGGAAAGTCTCACTGCTTGCAACGTAGGTACTTAACCGATTAAGCCATTTCCCCAGGCCCTGTTCTTTAACTCTTTAATGTATAAAACAAGATTTATCTACTTGTGATTGTGAAAACTGACCTTCAAACATACCTTGTATCTTATTAAAACATAATAGAAATATGGAAAATTTCCCAGTCATTTCCACGATATCTGTGAATGTATACAAAGGTTCTCAGCAGTCATCCAGAGAAGTGGGAACATTACCAGAAAAGTCCCTCCATACATTCCAGGACCTGTCTCTCCCTCCAAAGAGAGCCACTGTTCTCACTGTTATACCCAATGAGGGTCACGGAGGGACGCCACACAGAGATAGTGGAATTAAGTCTTTTGTTCACTGTTGGTCAAGAGCAAGCTGAGGCCAGGAAGAACTCTTGGCCCTGAGGAGAGGCAGGGTAGGGTTTATAAAGCCAAAGCCACAATTATATTATACCAGGGGCACACCAGATAATAAAACGTTTCAGTTAGACAGAAGCAAGTTTTCTCAAAAATAAATTTCTCAGTACTACAGAAACAGTGAACTTCCTGGAACTTCAGGTGCAGCTGGATAAGAGGGTTCTGCCCTGTAGGTTGTGGTTGGTGAGGGTGAGGGAGTGGCTGGGCAAAGCACTGGGTGAAGCAAAAATAGAGTCAGCGAGAACAAAATAGAATCACTTTGGACAGTTCACTCACCTCAAATAGCATGGCTGAGCTTATCTGCTCCTTTCACAGAAAGTGGAGGCCGCAGATTACTGCTGTGTCTGCCTTCTGCGAGGCACCATGTTTGAGAAGCGCACATGATTGCCATGCCGTGGCTCATTTGTTCTCCTGCTGTACAGACTTTGTGTAACACTACAGTTTGTCCTTCTATGCTTCCTTTCATGGACTGCAGAAGTGCTTCCAAGACTGCATTTCTAGAATATGAAGTCTTTTTCATTGAAGAATGAGTCGTATAGGGAAATAACCTTAAGTTGAGCACAGATTAAAAATTTTAATTTCTGTTAAGTTGTTCTATTTTATTTTTACACAAAATTTGCTAGCATAGATAGATAGATGATAGATAGATAGATAGATATCTCAAATGATCTTTTATCTGAGCATTCAGGTATTTTGGAATGAAGTTATTCATGGCATTTGCACATAATTTAAAATTTAATACATCTGTAATTAAACTATTACTTTATTATTTATTTATTTTTTTGATAGGGTCACACTTTGAAGCCCTGGCTAACTTGGAACTCACTATATAGACCAGGGTGGACTTGAATTCACAGAGATCCATTTGCCTCCACTTGAGGAGGAGGGAAGGAGCTGGTCACAGAAGTCCAAGTTCTCAGAAATAAAGGAGAGAACGTGGATCTCTGCGATGAGACTAAAGATGAACCCCACTTCATCCAGCAGTAACTACATTTGTAACTATATTTAAAGTAGTATAAAATGTAGGCTCTGGGCCGGCCAAGTGACTCAGCTGCCGTGCCTGACAACCTGAGTTCAGCCTTCCGGGAGAGACCAGCTCCTGCAAGTTGTCCTCTGACCTCCACATGCTCATTCCTTATGTTCACCCAGCCCACCAAATAAAATAGAAGAATTTAATGCAGACTCTTTTATTCTTTCTGCATCTAATCTATTGCTTGTTATTTTCTTTTCCTTTTTTTTTTTTTTTACTTCCAGCTTCATAATTTCTTCCTCTTCCCTTTGGTTTGTAGTACGTCTCTGCACTTTGGTTAAATGCTTGGCTCATTGATTTCCAGCCTGTGTGCTAATTCCGGTCTATGGCTAATAAATAAGTTGATGCTCGACATCTCAAACAGGGTTTTAGCTGCAATGCCGTACACTCTGGCATGCCGACATGTGGCTCACAGTCCCCGTGTCTGTCTGCAGTAACTCCCTCACTGACTAGGGAGCACTGTGGTGTGGGCTGGAGAGCGACCTATGAAGCTTCCACTGCATCTCACTGGAAGCACTTTGACGTCACCTCCAATTGCAGGCATGATTAGCTTTTTGAGTATGCTGTGGCCAAGGACAGGTGACTAGATGGGATTTGTGCTACAACCTGGCCTGCTCCCTGAAAACTCTCCCATCTTTGACTCTCTAGGCTCAGCCCTTCTGCTGGCTTGATGCAGGAGAATCAACCACTGGTGAGAAGAAGAAATACAGGAGAGAAAGTGTGCTGTTAACCAATCACAAGCACTGCATTGAGCAAGGAGATGTGTGGGCTTGTGAACTGTAGTAGTTAGGACACCTTTACTAGCAGTTACATACGCTTGAGCTGTGTTAGTCTGAAAACAACTCATTTATTGGATATGTTAGATATGAACTCTGGCCATGAAACTTTTTTTTGTTGTTGCCTGAATGGTCAGGAAGTTTTATAAATCATTTGTATGTTTCCTTGATTATAGGTCTCTGATCAAGTCCATCATTTGTTACTTGCAGCTTTGCTCTGGACTCACCAACTGTTGGCTGCTTGATTACAGAGGTTTTCTTAAAAGTCTTTTCAACTTTAATTATAAAGTTGTTTATTTCTCTTTGCAAAAGTCAAACTCAGGATGCAGTAGGATGGAGATTGCCAGGGACTGAGGTGAGAACGGGCAAGAGGACAGAGTCCAAGTTCTCAGTAATGAAGGAGAGCCAGTAATGAGGAGCTGGTGAGTGATGTGAGCAGTCACGGGTGCGGTACTGTCGTCATGATGATCAGGGTGAATGGGTCACACACACAGACACCGATCATCACATTGCACACCTGAATGTAGTCAGTGGCTCCCAATTTTAAAGCAAAGACATTACCAGCAAAACTGATAATTTGAGTACTGTCAATTCACAGCTTCTGAGGCTGTGTTGTTAGAAGCATTTATCTTGTGACTGTTTCATTGTCCCGTCTCTCTGACTGTTTCCTTCCCTGGACCAGTCCTGCTGTCCTGGAATCTCTTTCACCTGACATCCTTATTCCATGTTAGCATGTCCCTCTCCGTTCCCTTACTGCAAAACTTTGTGATTTTGTTCCAGATTCTATTTTGTTATTGTTGTTGTTGTTTATTTTGCATTTTTTTTGGATAGGGTCTCTTTGCAGCACCAGTTGGCCTATTACTAGCTAGGTAGATCAGGTTGGCCTTGATCTCAGAGATCCACCTGCCTCTGCCTCTTGAGTGCTGGGATTAAAGACATGTGCCAACCTGAGTCAGACTGTGTATTTTTAAAGATTATATATCTGAATTGTGTTTCTTTTTCATCTAATCTGAGGAACTGACCCTTTAAATTAAATCTGTTTATTCTGTTTGTGGACATAATTGAATTTATTTTTATCATCATCATTTGTTCATAATTATTATGTTTTTCTTATATTATTTGTAGACCTTCATTTCGTATATTATTCTCATGGATTAAAAACACACACAAGGGCTGAGAAGATGACTCAGCAGTTAAGAGCACTTACAGCTCTTACAGAGGACCCAGGTTCGATTCCCAGTACCTGTATGGCAGCTAACAATCATCAATAACTCCATTTTCAGGGGATCTAACGCCTTCTTCTGACCTCTGTGAGCATTGCATGACACGGGTGTACTTAATACACATGCAGACAACACACTCATACCCATAAAAATTAAAAATAAATTTTTTTTAAAAAACCATATACAACGTACATAGTAGATGTTAGAACAATATTTGTCATGTAGTTTGTTTTATATATCATTATATATGTAATTATAATATATATTATAATTGAATTTTTTCATTTTACTTTCATTCCTGTATGGCTTGATAGTTATTCACTCTATTTATCAGAAGACACACTTAATTTTTAACATAATAAGCTCTAAAATTATTCAGTTCATCTCTCCTCCTGCCCAATTAATATACAGGCAAGCTTCAAATGTAATTTCTTCTATTTTATATGTTATTCTGTTATATTTTTCTAAAATAAATTCTTTTAAAAATTAGCCCTATGCTGGAGAGATGTCTCAGCACTTAAGAGCACTGACTGTTCTTGCAAAGGACTTGGGTTTGAATCCCAGCACCCACATGTCAGCTAAGAACCATCCATAACTCTAGTTCCAGAGATATGATGCCTTCTTCTGTCCTCTGTGGGTATTACACAGCATGGGTACACTTATACACATGCAGGAATAACCCTCATACACATAAAATAAAAATAAATAAATAAATAAAACTTTCAGAAACATTAGCCCTATTCACAACATTTTATTTCAGACAATTTAGATTTAGCAAATGGAAACCTTCATCTTGAAAACATGGCTGCTCCCATCTCATTCTCTCCTGTGGCATACCATTTCCATTTTGCTGAAGAGCATCCGATAGTGTTTCTTTCAATAATTGTTTATAGAGCGACACAGTATATAGCTTGTTCATAAAATGACCCCCAAAATCTCTGTGTTGACATCTTGGCCTCAGTTGGTGTCACTATTGAAAGGTGATGGAAGCACAAGGTTACTGACGTCATTGTGAATCCAACACTGAATGCATTGTTAGGAGGTCGGCCCTGGATGAAGGAAGTAGGTCTTGACCGAGGGGCATGGCTTTGGGGTGCATGTCTTATCTGCGGTCGGTACCTCTCCACTGCTCTGAGGTGGGGAGCAGGCTCCACCATTCCCTTCACCATGACATTCCAGCCGTGCCACGGGCCCAAAGGCAATGGAAATAGCCTGCCATGGACCAAAACCTTTGAAATCAAGAGACGAAATAACTCTTTCCTCCTCTAAGTTGATTTGCTCAGTGATTTTGGCACAGTAATGAAGTGACTAACACACAAAGTATCTCGATCAAGTAATTGATCTTGTGAATGAGAAACTAGCTTCATATCAATCCTAATTTTTTAAGGAAATTACATGTGGAGTGCAAAAGATAGCTCAGCTAATAAAGTGGTGGCTTTGCAAGCAGGGAGACCTGAGTTTGGGTCCCCAGGACCCATATAAAAAGCCAGGCATGATGCTATATGCTTGTAAACTAGTGCTGGGAATCCCTCGAACTTGATGGCCAGATAGTTTTGCACAGCCAGTGAGCTTTGGGTCAGAGAGAGACCCTGCCCAAGAAGAATGTTTTAGAAAAAGATTTGGACTGGAGAGACGGCACAGTGGTTAAGAATGCATACCACTCTTCCAGAGGACACAAGCTAGGCCTCCAGAACCCATGTGGAACAGTACACAATTGCCTGTAACTACAGCTCAGAAGGTCCAATGCCTCTGGTCTCTGCTGACACCTGCACGCACACACACACACCTGCACATACTACCCCTCACACACTGAGATCTCCAAGCCTGAGGTGTAAAGTTAAAGCAATTCTGACTCCATTTTGTTAGAAAAAGCCTCAGCCACATAAGCTTGGCCTCCTGGCTTCAGAAACTCTTTCCCACCCCGCTAGTTAAATGATTGCAAGGACGTGGCCTTCAGATGGTTTAGTTGTGGCTTAGAGGGAAAGCATAGAGTCTGGTCAGGATGACCAAGACATAAATTAAAAACCCAAATAAGGCCAAGACCTTGAAGCATACTCTGGTAAGCACGTCCCAGGACAGACCCACCAATAAGAAGCTATACTTCTTTGTCACCTGCCTTTTGATGTGTAACCAATCATTGTAAGCTGTTTTCGCGCCAGTAGGCTCCATTAGCCAATCCCAACCCTTGTCCCTCCTCCCTTTATTTTAACCCTATAAAAGATCATTTCACCTTCCACTCGGGGCCACTGTCCTATCACCCGCTGCGTCGGTGTGTTGGATTGTGGACCGGGCTCGAGCTTGTAAATAAAGATCCTTTTTGTACTTGCATCGGATCTGGCCTCCGTGGTGGTCCCTGAGGGGGGGGCTGTAACCTGGGCATAACAACACTCACATATAATTATAAATAAAATATTTTAAAATTCTTTGCTTCCCAAGACTTTGACCCTGGTTTCCACCTTACAGGGAGATGGGGCCAAGAAGATAAGGAGATTGAGGCAGCCCCAGCTACAAAGTGAGTTCCCAGGCTAAGATATATGAGCCCTTGTCTCACTGTGTGTGTGTGTGTATGTGTGAACAGATGGCTCATTGGCGAAGAACACTTACTGCTTTTACAGAAGAGCCAGGCTTGATTCCCAGCACCCACACTGGATGACTCACAACTGCCTGTAACTTTAGCTCCTGGGGGTCGGATGCCGTCTTCTAGCCTCTGAGAGCATCTGAATGCAGGTGGTGCACATACAGACAGACAGGCACATTCATATACACATAAACAGAAACCTGGTGTTGACTTCTGGCCTCTCTGCATGCATGTAAACATGTGCCTATACACGTGAGCACACACATACACTACACACATACTCATTAAATAAATAAATGCTGTCTCACCTATGTTTCTATAAACAATCCTAATGAAATGCACTGGGTCACACACATACAAAGAGAAATTGCACACATATCTTTCGTGTATTTTTGGAGCTCCAGTATACATGCTAATGAGATTATATTCATAAATTCAAGACTATAAATAAACAGGTTGAACCGAGTGCAAGGCTGGCATACTTTAGCTCACTTTTAGAAAAAAGAAACTTTTCTTTATCGATGATCTTAAGGGTTGGGGTTTTTGCCTTTTAATTTGTCATGATAGTGCAAACTGAACCTAGGCCCTCAGGCATGCTGGGTGATCTGCCACTGAGCTGTGTCCCTAGTCTTGGTTTTATCTTTTGTACAAAATATTTGAAGATTGCATAGGTAGCTGGATGTCTCGTCACCCCGTTTCCAAGAGCATTAACATCTTTTGTGGGTATGGAGCATTCTTCTACATAATTAACCAATGTTCACACATCATAATTAACTGAAGTACATGCTCTCATGAGATTTCCTTTTTCTTATCCAATGTTCTTTTTCTGCTCCAGCATCCCCTGGGGCCAGTGCTCTAATGGAGCTGTTCCTCCTCTTCAGACTCCTCAGGGCCACAATTCTTGAGATTTCAAAATTAGCAATGACCTTGACACTTGTAGACTGTTCTGGCCAAGAATTTTGTAGATGTCCTGCCCTGGGAGTGGTTCAGCTCTTTGTGCAGACTGGTGCTATAGATCTGGAGGAGAAAGAACACAGAGCAAGGAGCCATCCATCACTTCTATGGGGGCTCTCCCTAGCTCCTCACAACTGACATCTGTCTGACTCTCCTAGATGAGGGACTTCTTGCCAGGACTCTGCACAGAGCTACTCGTTTCTCCCTCTCTTTGCATATCTTCTCTTCAGAAGGAAGTTATGACAAGAAGCTCACAGGAAGTCTGAGGGACTTTATGATCCTTTTCCTTCAGGTTTGAGCATATACGTAATAATTACTTAGCAGTCTTCTGCATGGAAATTTGTCTTTTCACATAAGTTTATTTATTTTTTCAGGCCCTTATTTACATCAAATAAATTCCTTAAAATAAATATTTATGTATTTTTCTATGTATTTAACATTTTGCTTATTTTTTATTCATGTGTATGTACATGTCATAGCATGTGTGTGGAGGTGAGAGGAGAACTTCTGGAATTTGATTCTTTCTCTCACTCTGTGGGACCTGGAGATCTAGCTTAGGTCATTGTTAGGTTGGCAACAAGTGCCTGTGCCCACTGAGCCACCTTGCTGGCCTCTGTACTTAAATATTTTATAAAATATTTATTTTAAAGTTTGAGTTCTAATTCAATGTTATTGGAATAATTTGTTGCTGAGTTTGCTCAGGAGCTCTTGCAGTGGGCTCCTGCCTCATTGAGTCTTTATTTGTGCTTAGGACTCTCTCTCTCTTTCTCACTCTCTCTCTCTCATCCTATCTTGTATACTTCTTGTCCCAGATCCACACCATCTTTTCCTCTATGAAGCCCTGTTTCCTCTGATTGGAGACTGTAACTGGAAATGAAGATTGGGATGCTAAGTAAACTTATTCCTATTTTGGTGTTATTTCTTTTGTATCAGTTCAGTTGACAGAACAAAGAGATATATGTGTGTCCTTTCAGCCTACAGTCACATGTATCTTCATAAATTCTCGCCTTTATTTTTTATTCTATTTATTATTTTTTTTATGTGTATGGGTATAGTGCCTGCATGTATATAAGTGCATTCATGTTGTGTAATGTCCATGGAGGTCAGAAGAGGGCGTTGGATCTCCTGGAATTGGAGTTACAGATGGTTGTTAGTCACCGAGTAGATGCTGGGAATTGAAACTTTCATTTGTTGAAGTGGTTTTCTATTAACATTCTTCTAGTTTGATTTCCTAGTTATTTGCTCTTACATTTGTGTGAAAAGTCTTGTGGAAACTTATTTGTAAAAATTGCTTTGACAGATTTACCAAATTAGATCAGGAATTTAGGGGAGTGCATTTTCTTAACATACCCTCCCTCGAGTAGTATTATCAAATATTCTGATAGCTGCCAGTTTTATAGATAAGATATCTCTAGGAATAGTTCTGATCTTCATTTTTATTACTAATGGGAGTAATCTCTTTCCTATGTGCCTCACAATTATACTTGTTATTAATAGGCAATTTATTTCTATGCCTTGAGCTAGTTAATTTTATATTAATATAACAATACTAGAGGTAAATGACTTAAAAAGGAAGAAAAAAATGTCTTAGTTCACAGTTTCAGGGATTTCATCCTATCTTTTTTGGGCACCATTGCTTTGAGCCTGTGATGAGGCAGAGCATTGCGGACAGGAGTGCATGTGGGGCAGAGATGCTGCCTCTGTGTCCAGGAGGGGTGCAGGGAGAGTATGGGGCAAGGATCCCATCACCACCTCAGCAGGCAACTCCTTACCAGTGACCTGACCTCATTCCACTAGACCCTACATTGTAAAGATTCCAGAACATCCCAAGACTGCCTTTAACGCACGAACCAATGGGACATATTTAAGACCCATCACTTGTTTTTAAATTGAGATTTCTGTTCACATGTTGTGGATTTTCAGAAACTCTTTATATGTTGCAGAAATGCTTCATTTAATCTGCCTTTTGATTTTGCTACTAGTAGCTCTTACTAGGCAGAAGTTTTGTATTTGTATGTAGTAAAATTGTCAGTAATTTACAGTGTTCCACTGTCGTAGTGCATGATTAAAATGGTTCTCATTCTGAATATTTAAACTTACTCTTGCTTCTTCCTTATTGAATAGTATTTTTTAAATGATTTTAGATTCCCCTATA
Source organism: Eospalax fontanierii (assembly GCA_035773235.1). NCBI lineage: Eukaryota > Metazoa > Chordata > Mammalia > Rodentia > Spalacidae > Eospalax > Eospalax fontanierii. Next base: position 151,087,474 of record CM069524.1, on the reverse strand, counting down.
CGGAATACTAAATTTTGTCTTATCTTTTGTTCTGTTTCTGGACTTTCTCCTCTATTTCACAGATTCCTTTTTTTTTTAATTTTCACATGCCAATATCACATTGTTTGATGAATGGTTAAATAGCGTATTTTCAGAGTAAAAAATATGAGTGCTACATATAGCATGTCTGGTTCCAAATCCCATGAACATAGTAACAACTGATGGTAGTGAACTAGACACCATTTACACGGGGCTGGGCTAGTGCTCTTCTCTATTGGTGGATCAAAGACTAGTGTCACCGACACAGTCAATGCTAGAGGAGTAGCTCCATGGCTTGGTTTAGTAACTGGGCTCCAGATACATATTCAGAGACACAATTCAAACCAATGACATTGGCACATTTGGAAACATTTCCCACCATGTTAACTATTGCAGAAAAAATTTGATGAGATTCCCAATGGCTAATAATAAATAAGCCAGTAGTTAATTTTTGGAAATGATATAAATAGAATAAAATCTATATATCAAAATAATAATAATCATGAAACCATGCAAAATCCTATAAAAATCATGAGTGTAATAAGTTGTTAGAAGAAAAGTAAAACTCTACAATATTATGTATGGAAGTCATGTCTACACATGGGTGTTTAGCAGTGATTAATTTTAGCTCTTTTTAAAAGATTGAATTAGGAGACTTTTCATAGAATTGAACAATGGATGTTAAATATTTTCATGACCCTAAATGATTTGCATTTGGAAACTTTCCAAGAGTCATTATTTTATAACATATTTAGCCATTATATTTTATTATGTTATTTTTCTTAAGCCATCAATCAGTTGAAAGTGCTTCAAAGGAGCGCTTTAGTAATGTACTAATTATTTTGCTAAGAAGTGGCTAATTCATAGTTTGCCGTGGCAGAACAGCATTAAAATCCGAGTCATTAAAAAATCCACCTTTTCAGAATTGTCTTATTGTTAAGCTCAGTTATAAAAATGGCATAACTTTTACACAAATGCGAAGGAGAATGGAGAGAGGGGGAAGGAAAAGGAACAAGAGAAAGAAGGCGCACTATGCAAGGTTTTCATTCTCTATACTGGGTAAAAATCATGATATTCTTTCCCTACTGTTCTGACAGAATTCAAAGACTCAAAGAAAACAGGAGCTTAAGTGCAAGTTATGGTTCATAATTATAAACTTATTAATACTCACTAATGCCATCCTGCTTCTAAACCTGCAGGGCTCTGCTTCTGAGAGGGAGAGAAGCCACCAGTCCCATTCATACACCAGGAGGTTGCTAACACATTGCAGAGAACTGGGTTAAAGACAAGCCAATTATATCTAGCTCCACACTTTCCAGGGCACTGGAGTCCCCCCACTTTTTTTTTTCTTTTCCGAAGAGCATTGCTTCAAAAATCGTGACCTCAGTAAAGACTAAATAAGAAAATGCACAGGCTGGCACTGACTTTGAAATATCTGACAGGACACAGAACTGAAAGCATCTATCAATAATTCATTTCAGGTTACCAGGCAGAACAAGATCCCTGCTGGTTTTAAAGCCATTAATTGGTTGTTAGGCTCCATTAAGTCACTGTGGATGTGGAAGCATGTCCGAAGTTTAAAAAGATACAGATAATAAAAGCAGCACTTTTCTTTCCATAACTGCTGTGACTTTTTTTCCAATGAGGAAAAAAAAAAAAAAAGCCTGGGTCAAAAGGGGCTGAAAATTGAGATTTGACATTACATATCTTTGGGGTTTGTATCTAGAAACCAAAAAAAAAAAAGATAGCCTGTTGTTCTCAAACCATTGCTCATTCCCCCATACAGAACAAAATCTTTATGTTAAGCTCATTCTCTTATCTCATAATTTTTTGATGAATGCTGTTTGCAGATAGTTTACTATATAATGTATATTTAAAACAGAATATATATTCAGTGTATATACTGAAGGTAGAAAAGTAACTTGTAGGCTCAAAGTCAATTTGCAAACTATATTATTGACTTTCTTCAAATCTCCTGTTCATCAAACACTAAGACAGATTCCTTAAGCATGATTCAGACAGTTTGCATAGCCATTTGTCACTTAAATCCTACATAAGAGCAGAGTCTGGAGCACCTCTGTGGACAGGGGTGCAGATCAATACCCAAACCAAATGGGCCAGGGATTGTTGCAAATGTTAGGTCTAATGAAATAATAATGAAGTAAACTGATTATTCTAGACATTTGTTTAGGGTCAATTTAGGGTTTCTGAAATGAGTGCTTTGTGCTTCAAGTAGAGTCTATCAGCAAGTGGCTTCTTCCCTCTAGGCTACAGGGCACCTTATATCATGATGAAAGAGTTCCATGAGAAGGCTTAAAAGTCCTCAACAGTTTAAACTCTTTCTTTATCCCATCACTTGTCTTCCAGAATAACCAAGAGTACATCAAGAAAACCTTGAGGGGCTGGAGAGATGAATCAGTGATTAAAAGCACTGGCTGCTTTTGCAGAGGACCTGGGTTCGATTCCCAGCAACCACATGACAGCTAACAATCACCTGTAACTCTAGTACCGGCAGATCTGACACCCTCTTCTGACCTCCATGGGCACTGCACAACACTGGTACACTTACATACATGCAGGCAATACACTCATATACATAAAATAAAAGGATTTAAAAGAAAGAAAGCAGCATGAGACAATGCTGTTCGCCATTCCTCCAAGCTTTGTGCTTCTGTGATGCTGACTTTATCCTTGTTTTACACACAGAACTTTTTATTGAGCCTTCAACTGTCATGAAAACTCATGCAGAAAGGTGGAACAATCATTTGTGTTTCAATTTTCAGATGATAATAAAACTCAGACCAGAAAGTTTAAGTGAAACTTAAGATGCCAGAGATAGAAACAGAGTTTTGTGGGGCTGGAGAGATGTCTCAGTGGTTAAGAGCACTGGCTGCTCTTGCAGAGGACCCGGGTTCGATTCCCAGCACACATATGCCAGATACCAACTGTCTGTAACTCCAGTTCAGGGGTTCAATTCCCTCTTCTGACCTCCATGGGCATTGCACAACACAGGTGCACTTACACACATGCAGGCAGTACACTCATACACATAAAATAAAAATAATAAAATATTTATTTAAAGAGTCCCTCAGAAATATTTAATCTATTTTAAATCTGTGTGTGCCTGTGTGTGTGCGTGTGTGTGTGCGCGTGCGTGCATGCACACCTGTGTGCACGCTCTCATGAAGGCATATGTGCATATGTGTGTGAAGGCAAGAGGTCAGCTTTGGATGTCTGTCCTCACCTGCCACCTTGCTATCTTGTTTAGACAGGATCTCTTGTCTTCGACTGTGCAGGCTTAGCTAGCTGGCCTCTGGGCTTTGTGGACCGTCCTGTCTCTGTGACTCTTGAGGGGGGAGCCTCAGGAGCTCTGGGATTACAGATATCTGTTATCACATCTGGCTTTGCATGGCTTCTGGGGATCCTAACTCAAGTCTCCACACTTGCACAGCAATTATTTTGCTGACTGAGCCATCTCCCAAGCCTGATTTCTTATCTCAATAGCATTTGAACATCTTGCAACTCCTCACCTGATTCATGTGTTGGGGACATTAAGAGGGACATGAAATATTCACCAAGTCCATGCAATGCTTTCCTAGATGAAAATAATTAGAAAACATGAAGAGGTGATTCACTCTTTTTGATAAAAATGAAATAATCGTTCCAGCCTTTTCCTCTCCCCCATCAGTTTTGGGAGTCCCTGCCTTTTTCAACTTTGTTTTCCAGCTGTAATGCCTGCACGCTTCCAGCAAATCAGTGCAGAGAGACTGATATTAATATTGTTTTGTTTTGTTCTAAGACAGAGTTTCATACGTAGCTCTTCGTATTCAAGGGGCCAGTGTGGTAGTGCAGGGCTTTAATCCCAGCACTCAGGAGGCAGAGGCAGGTGGATCTTTGTGAGATCAAGGCCAGCCTGACCTACACAGCTAGGTTAGGTTCAGCTTGGGCTACAAGGAAACCCTGTCTCAAAAAGACCAAGCTCCACCTGGCTTAGAAATCACTATGTAGTCTAGGCTGGCCTCAAACTCATGGCAATGCTCATGTTTCAGCGTCCCGGGTGTTAGGATTACCATTATGTATCACTATACCTGCCTAATGTGTTAGTTTCTTGAGTGGACATATATAAAGTTTTTAATGTCATTATACATTTCCAGTGCAAATGTATTGCACTGCATGAAGTCAGCAGAGTCATTTAACATGAATGACCAGTCTACAAAATATAACTATGCACCTGCTGCTTTCTGCCTTATGAGAGCTACCCTGGAACAGGATGGAAAGTGGGAACGCTGTGCATGGTTATGGATGCAGTTGCCAGGATTCTGCTCACCATATGATTCTGGCTTTGTCACTTCACACTCCAAACCCTTTGATCCAAAGACTACAGATGAGGCGTCAAGCCTTTGGCAATCCACATTCATTTTATTTCTCCAAAACCATGCGTTTGAGGGGTAGGAAGGCTCTCAAAACCATCTTCAAAGAATTATACTAAGTGTATAGCTCTGCTTCGGTCAGTTTATGTCCGGTTCTATCCATATGAGTCGTCCCAAGAGAGACTTTACTTCTGAGTCCAATAGTTTTCAAAACACACTTTGCATGACCTGTTTTTTTTTATTTGTTTGTTTAATTTTTATTTTATGTGTATGAGTGTTATGCCTGCATGTATGTAAGTACACCTGTGTCCTGCAGTGCCTGAGGAGGACAGAAGAGGGCGCTGGATCCCCTAGAACTGTAGTTACAGATGGTTGTTGACTTCCATGTTGGTGCTGGGGTTTGAATCCTGGTCTTTTGTAAGAACAGTCAGTACTCTTAACCAGTAAGCCATCTCCAGCCCCATGCATTACCTATTTTCTTAAAAATTTGTGTAAGTATTTGATGTGTGTATGTGTGTGTTTGCACAGGTGGAGGTGCCTATGTGTGCACTCATGTGTATGGATGTGGGTATGCACCTGGCATGTGTGGAGATCAGAGTCAGTCCTCACCTCCCACCTTGTTTGAGACAGGGTTTCTTTGCGGTTTTCCTGCTGTGTACACCAGGCTAGGTGGCCCATGGGCTTCTGAGAACTCCCCAGTCCCTGCCCCCCATTTCTCACATGAAGACGCTGAGATTGCAGATCTGGTGTTTCTATGGGGATCTGAACTCAGGTCTTCACACTTGCATGGCAAATATTTTCACCCACTGAGTCATCTTCCCAGCCCTGGATTACATATTTTTTCTTGTCTGCTAACTCCCAAATTATCATTATGTCTCATCATGAATATAGAAGTGAGTGCCCAAGCATGCAATTTAAACAGAGAGCCTTGACACAACTAACTTCAGTTACAGAGACAGAGGCCCACGGAACTTTAATGGATCATTCAAAGTTTCAAATCACAGGTGACAAAATCTCAAGAGTTCTCATTTCTATTCTTTGTGTAACTTGGCCCCTCGAGTTTTCTTGAACTTTCCTTATCATACAAGACACACCAACTGCTTTCAGAGTAGTAATCCAAATCTTTGTGGGAATAGAGTATCTTTAAATAATCTCTTGGCTACGTGGATGTGTGTGTTGTATAAACTCAGTCTTCAAAATTATTATGACACTATAGAATCTTTGATCTTTACAGAATCTGAAGTCACATTATTATTATCATTATTGTTTGATATATGGTCTAGTTATGTTTCAGAGACTGAGTTAAAGTGCTCTTCCTGCCTCAGTCTCCCTAGCAGCTGAGTCCACCATTGCACACAGATGGGCAGTTTCAGCAAAGCCAGTTTACCCACTCACTATTCTTTTTATACATAAAAATTATCTTTCGTCAAAAAGAACAAGGCATAACTATTAAGTACGCCAAGAATGAAATTATGTTTAGAAAAGTTGCCAAGTAAAATACAAGAACATGAACAAACTTTCCTCTTATATGAAGGGATTGGAAGAAACCCATGGGGTGAGGTACATGTCTAATATATAAGGAAGTTCAGAACCTGCTGGAAGCTGGTTCCCCACCATGACGAATCTGTCAGTCTCCTTTTAAAAGTCTCGAACCCTAGCTCTGGGTTCTGATATGACAGAACTGGGAAAGAGAAACAAGTCAGGCAAAATGAAAACTTTCATGATTACAGAAATTATGCATCATTTTCCCAGGGTCAGGAGATCTCATGCAGCACAAGTGTTTGTAATTTTCTTTTTCTCAGCTTAAAAAATGAGAAGAAGAGAATCCCTCGGGGGAACAAGAAAGTATTTTTCTTCATGTCAAAATGCACAGGAAGGTTAAGGAGCCCGGTGATCAGTACTGAATGTGCAGAAATCATTGTCATGTCAACAATGGCAAAAGGCAGACCCTGACCAAAGAAACCCTCTGCATACATTAGAAAGCCTCACAGAGAATCAAGAAATCTCGAAGAAAGCTTTGCAGAGTAGCTGTACCAGTCAAAATTATAAAACTGTTTCCTGCAATATTTTTCCACTGAGAACTATAGTTTTAAAAGTGATAATTTGGGCTTATGTGTATGTCCGTCCTGTCCTACGCTTAAAGTTTAGTACAAACAATTTTCAATACCCTGCTGTGGATTTTTCACAGTTTCTTTAGGAAGAACTTTTAGAATCAAATTAATCTAAAGAATCTGAAACAGACTAAGAATTGAGATTTAAAATACTTTGTTTTTACTGACATCTGGTTTGGGGTTCTTTAAAGTTTATTTTCCATAGAAGAAATTTTTAAAATTATGAGCCACAGTTTTATCAAGTACAACAGATTTTACTTTCAAAACTTCAATGAATTAGTTACAATGAATTAGTAAATATACTAATGCCATTTGTGAAATGCTGTAATATTAGTAGAATTTCAGCATCACAACACATAACTATACATGTGGTTTCAACTAAAACTTCCTGGGTGTTGTGTTAAAGCCTGTCCTTGTTGAAGTACATTTTGACCTTCTGTGTTACTAAACATCCACTATGTTATTCTATGGATATCTCATAGTTTGGAAAGCAGTTCCCCATTCTAAGACAATGGGTTTTCCTTCTAAAAAATAACTTGACTATGGTGGCTTTTGTTTATACGTGACTATCATTGATAATTTTTTAGAATAAATGCATGTGTTTGGGTTAGTGTCCCACCATGCCTTCCAGGATGACTTCTGCCAACAGTATAATCGTACTTCTTTCCCAGATCACCCTACTTTGGGATATATAATTAAAAACAAAAGCTTTGGTGATTGTAAAAACTGAAGAAAACGTCCACATTTTAACAATGTGTTTGTGAGACTGAACACTGCAGGGTGCAGGGTGTCCCTCACCACTCAGCTCTTAATGTCATTTCCCCACAGTGTCTATGTTTCTTTTGGTATTTGATGCTGCTTTAAATGTTAACATTTTATTATGTGAATGTGATGGAATGAATAGAGACCCCTAATATATGTCTATAAATCTGTTAGGATTTTCTTATTGATAAAAGTAAATATTGCCTTGTATGGCAAAAAGAAGTGATCAGCTTAGGCATTTCAAGAGGAGGAATTTATCATAAATTATTTGAGTGGGCCAGGAATCTAGCCAAAATTGTCTTTGTAGAGTGGGGAGAAGGAGGTAGAGACATACAGAGGAGACAGCTATGTGAGGTAGAGGCCGAGAATGGAGAAGTGGTCGTGAAGCTAGGAATGTCATCAGGGTAGGAAAAGCCAAGGAGGCCTAGCCCTGAGGGAAGATGCCACTTGCTGATGGATGCTACTTGAATACAAGACAAAATAAAATGCCTGTTCTGGAAAGCTTTAGTGTCAACTTGACACACCTGGGTTAAGAGAGGTTCAAGAGGGGAATTGCCTCTATTGGACTGGTCTGTGGCCATGTCTGTGGGGTATTTTCTTGATTGTTGAGTGCTGCAGGAGGGCCCAGCCAACTGTGGGTGGTGCCATCACTGGGGCAGGTGGTTGTCAATTGTATAAGAAAGCAGGCTGAGCATGGGCCAAGGGAGGAAGCCAGTGAGCAGCTCCAGATCCCGCCTCCAGGTTTCTGTCCTGAGTTCCTGCCTTGTCTCCCTTAGTGATGGACTGTATGACCCGGTAGATGAAAGCTGAATATACCCTTTCCTCCCCAAGTTGGTATTGGTCAGAGTGTTTTGTGGAGAAGCAAACTAAAGCGATACCCATTTCTGAAATTCCCAATTTTTTAAAATGTTACAGTATGACCAATTAGCTTTGCCACTGTTTTGTCAAATAATGAAAACTTGACAGAACACAGCCCTGCTATATTTTGAACTTGCATTTTAAAGGTTTATTTTGAATTATGTGTATGAATGTCTGTCTATGTGGGTATATGTACTTCTGTGTGGGTACCCACAGAGACCAGAAGGTGTCAATCAGATGCTGTGGGACTGGAAATGCTGGCTGTTGTGAGCAGCCAGACATGGTTGGTGGGAACCAAACTTGGGTCCTCCACAGAAACACCAAGCACTCTTAACTGCTGAGCCATCTGTCTCGCCCCAACTTTGAACTTCTAGAATGGAGATGGAATGAATATCTACTTTTAAGACATGAAGTTTGTCAAATTTGTTCCAGCTACATTAAAAGATGAATAATTTAATATTGCTATATAAAAAATTCTTCAATTCTTCACTGTCAATATTTTCATTATTCCACAATAAATTAAGTTTCATTTTTTTCAAAAGTCTAATGAAAACAAAATCCTGTCCTGATGCTATGTAAAATAATGTTGAACATACAAAGCTGACTCTTTACCACTCGTATCCCCCCAACACATCCCCCAGGGATAATGGTTTAGCTACTCTTGTTTTGTTTTATGTAATAGCATTTTGACTTTTCTTCCTCTGGGCTTTATATTTGCATTGTAATTGAGTATGATTTGTGTTTGCTATTGGAACCTACTGTGGTGTTGGGACTGTTCCATCACTGCATTGACCAATATGGTTGCCACTAGCTACAAGTGGTTATTGAATGCCTGGAATGGGCTGAAAGCCATTAAAAAACTGAATTTTTATTTCCCTTGAATTAATGTAAATTTAAATGGCCATTGGCTATTTAAACGCAATGGCTACAATAAACAATGACAAAGTAGAAGTAATTATTTCCACTTTGTCAGAAGATTTAAGTCAGTATACTAAAATGGCTAAGAGCCTGGGCTTTGGGCACACTATGGCTCCCATGGTTACCAGCTTAGAGCACTTATGATAGGAAATAACCCTAATCATTTCTCTGCAGCGTAGGAGGTAGAGAGACTCAAAGGGGGATCTGTGTCTAAGCTTCATCGCAGTCCTGTGATAAACATATAGGGAGCTGATGTTCGTCTCCAAAGAGTTTGGATCTAGATTCTAAGATTCTTTTATGCACCTGTCCATGTATCACCATCACCATTCTTTGAGCCTGGACTTTAGTTCTGGGAATTCCCAGGACTGGCAATTCGTTGTTGATGAATTTTGTTAACTTTATAGTTTAGTCATGAACATATTCCTCAAGTGAACTACAGTCTCTCCACCCCAACTACAGAAAAAGAATTGCTCTGAAGGTGCCACAGAGGGTGCAAAGGAAAGTGCAGAGGCTTTCCATTTGTTTTTGAATTAGTGACTGCACCAAGCTTCCTGGCTTCCCTCTGGAAAGCATCATTTGTACATGTGATGGTGACCTCCAAACGGGTCTTCTGTTTTCTATTTCTCTTTTATCTCTCAAATAACACGAAAAAAATGTTCAAGCTAGGAACTTGAGTTCTTGTAATATACACAGAAAGTCCTGAGAAAGGACAGAGAATGGGAGTAAAAAAAAGTATGTGGTATCAGCTGGAGGAAAGCTCAAGCATGTCTTGCTTAGGATCAGCATCCCATTGATGTGAGAATGACAACCTTATGTGGCTCTGTGCCAGTGACTAACTGCATGCTGTTGATAGGCAAAGTAAAGCCCAGGATGAGTTATCTCTGCTCTGTCCACTGTAATAGCTCAGAAAAGTTGTAGTTGGGGATGAGGCTCACCAATTAATATAGTAATAGAAGAAGTTTTGACTGTCCTTATAGAGAAAATCTTGACAAGGCACCAAGTATGTCCATTACCCTTACTGAAAAGAAAAGGTATTGGACATATTGAAAAGGTATTAGACGTGTGGAAATGGCAACATTCATCACTAGCAGAAGTGCTAACTGGCGCAGCTGCTTGGCAATCATTGTGAAGTTTCCACAGAAAGCTAGGAATACTCTACCACATGTTCCAGCTATACCACTCTCGGGAAAATACTCAAAGGACTCTGTATCCTACCACAGAAATACTTGCTCAGCAATATTCATTGCCACTCTATGCACAACAGCTAGGAAATGAAACCAATCCAAATGTCCTTCAACTGATGATTTGGTAATGCAAATGTGGTACATTTACACAACAGAATTCTATTCTGCTCTAAAAAAAACTGAAATCATGAAATTTGAAGGTAAATGGAAGGAACTGGAAAATATTTTACTGAGGTAACCCAGACCCAGAAAGACAATGAATGTTCTCTCTTATTAATGGATCCTAAGTTTGCATCTTTGTATTTAAGTATATAACCTGAAGTAACTTCAGAAGCCAGGAAAGTAGATAGAAACTGTGGGTGTGGGTGGAGAGAAGGAGCTTGAGAGAAGAGAACTGTAGGACACAGGTGGACAAATGAGAAAAAATGGGGGAGCACTTTAAGTATAAAGGGGGTTATGTAGACGTATAGGGAGAAAGGAGAGACAAATAACATATATAATATGCATGTGTGTATAAATGCATGTGTACATATATGTGTGTGCATATACATATTTTAGTGGAGTTATACCACACAGTATGATAATGTTTCCCACCAAGACTCATAGACTAACAAAAAACCCAATGCCAGGCATGGGAAATCTCTCTTCAAGATGTTGGTCAAGGGAGTCCAAGAGACTTCCCAAACAATATAGGCAGTTGACGTTGCCCTTGGTTGCCTCTAGAACTTGAAGGAAGACCCTGTGGCTGAAAGAACCACATACTTTGGACACAGAACTTGGAAGAATCAAGCTGGAACAGATCTAGAGGACTCCTTGCTGAAGACCAGCTCTCATAATATCAGAAGGTGCTATGCAAACTGCCAAGGGAAAAAAGCAATTAGTAGTCCTTACCCAGCTATAAAGCTTGCAAACCACAACAAACTGGTACGGCAAGGTATTACCAATGATACAATAGGACACTGTTATCTTGGTGGTAACCAACAGATGACTGTTTACTGTATCTTGTCTGGCACTGTAAAACTAGCCAACTACCCATGCCTGGAGAGGTCATAGACCCTAGAAAAGAACCCACTACTACCACTTTCTTAAATAAATAAGTTCTAACTGTATTCCAAATACTTACCCTGAAAACCAAAGAGGAGTGTAGCTCTTACCCCTCATCAAAGAAGCTTCATTTTGCAATAGACAGAGGCTATTTCAGAGATCCAAAAATGGTCAAAATGCAGAGAATAAATGATGTAGGAACATCTACAACACAACCCCTAGACCTAATGCATGTCAGAAAATCATGGAAAAGGGGTAGAAGATTGTAACCCAGAGCACCAGGACATCTGTGGCAAGACAGTGTCTTCTAGACATGACAGGGAAGCTGCACTCCTGAAAACAAAATGGCAACCTAAAGAGGACCTGCAAAATGACAGCACCAGTTGACATGTCAACATGAAAGGGAGAAATTTCACAAGGTTCCACCCTCAGACGAAGAGCTGCAAGTAATCAATGCTGAGCGAGAGAGAATCATTGTTCTCCCAGGATGAGATCCCTGGTATGTTATCCTGTCCCAAGTGATCAGTCCTAAGCAGATGTGCAAATAAGCACCGCTAAACGAATTCAGTATGTTGTGTGTGTGTGTGTGTGTGTGTGTGTGTGTGTGTGTGTGTAAAAAAATATTTAAGAAAAAAGAGGTCATAAACTTGAAAAGGAGTGAAGGGGGCATGGGAGAAGTTGGAGGAGGAGGTAAAAACTATATAAATACAGAATTTATGTATGAAGTTCTTAAAAAATTTAAAAAAAATGTAAAAGCCACTCCTTTTGCAGGACTCTCTTCTTTTTAGGTATTTCTGAACTACTTGATTTCACTCATCCAGTCACTAAGTCTAAGAGTTTATTCCAAGATGGTACATGTCCATCCATTTCAACAGCCTTCTGTGTTCTTGGCTAGAGTCTCCTGTAGGCAAAGAGCAGTACAAGATGAAACTCCTAGAACTGTTCTTGTCTCCAAATAACCATTCTCCCACAGTTGCCCCTGTATGGAATCTCTTTACCATGCCCTCTGAAGTCGTACTGTAAACTTTTATCGCAGAGTTTGCAGTGGTTTCTACAGGAAACTTTGTCCAATATATGCTACTCTCCCATTTCTGGGGATAGAATCTGTTTCTTGAATGGGAAATGTAATTTATATCAAAAACTTCTCCAGTTTCAAAATATAGGTCAGGAATAAGGTCAAAGGGAAAGGAGAGATGGTAGAGATGAGGATAATGTTGGAACAAGTGTTTGATGCTTCCTAATTAATAGATATATCTGTTGTACCTTAAGGTTTGGTGAGTTAAATCTTTTCTACCATAGGTCTTGACCTAGATCCTTTTCCTTGTAATGTAGCCTAACACCTTTGAGCTCCACATTCATCATCTGTTATATGGTGGTTGATCACATCCCTGCAATAATGGGCAACTAGTTTCTATAAATGTTCTTTGTGCTTTGGGCACTTATTAGAGCATGAGTTATTCAAGGTTAAGGTTGTGCTTTATTCACTTTTGAACCCATGATTCGAGGTCATTTTAATTGTAACACAAAGGTATGTAGAATAAAATTATAAATAAATAGCTATGATTATAAATGTGGAGAATATTGAGATAAAACTTACAAATATGTTGTTATTGTTTTATGTAGTTGTATAATTTTAACTCCATACACAAACTGAAATATATCATATTGATTCCTATTTTAATGAACACGGAGTGGAATCTGCTCAGTTCTCATAGTGAACTATTTAGAAACCTAACTTCTATTTTATGATCTTTATGTACTTGTTATTACTACATAAATGAGCATAATTTTATGTGCCTATTGAAAAGTAGTCATATGAAAATGTTCTGTATTAAAATTCCTTGTCTTAAAATCAGGTTCCTTTGCTAGGTCATAAGAATATATTCCCTGAAGCCAATTCTAGGAAATTAGTGTAATATTCTAAAGTCATACATTGGTGGAGTATAATATTATAACTAATAAAAGATTTTATAATTGCAACTCCTTATGCAGTAAGTGGATTATATTCAATATTGTCGAGAACATTTTCCTTAGGTTATAAAAAGCATTTTATCTAACTAGGTTCTCAAAAAGTAAGAAGGATACACAGCTCTCTCCTTATACAAACTGGTCTTAGCTACATCTCGTTCTTTGGCTGTTAGTGTGTGAGATTGTGAGTGTGATTTCTTTGTTTATATAAATAATTAAAATATGAATCTGAGTCCCCATCAGCTTGAAGGATCATAAATAATTATTGTTAATCAGAATTGAGGCTTCTTTCCTAATTCCATTTCAGTGTGAAGATAGTCCCGACTTGAAGATGGAGAGACAGCTCAGCATTTGAGAGCATTGACTGCTCTTGCAGAGGACACCAGGTTCCTTTCCCAGTACTACATGGAAGCTAACAACTGTTCATAACTCCAGTTCCCAGGGATTCAACATCCTCTTCAGTATTCCATGGGCATTGCATGGCATGGGTACATTTACACATGTGTATAGCATAACACTCATACACATAAAACAAGAGTAATAAATAAAATATTTTTGAAAAGATAGCCCAGGCTGGGCCTCACTTACATTCCCCTTTCTCAACCACCCATCTCTGCGCTGTCACCCGGGATATCTTGCTTCTATGAGACCTGCCATAGTACTGAGAATAAAGTGTCTACTACATGCTGTGCTTTGCACTGAATACTGTGCAGATTCGGGGGCGGGGTAGTTATACAAGAGTATAAACCCTTGTCTTCATCTTGGAGTCAAGAAAATGTAAATTTCCCTGCTTTGGGCATAGGTGCTACTTTCTGTGTAGCACATCAGTGTCATATGACAGGCTGGCTTTAAGAAAACAGAACCCTGGAATGCTTACAAATGAGGAGTGGAGAAAGCAGGCCTCAGCAGAGCTAGGTTGACAGAAGGAGCTGTGCTTCACAGGTTCCTGAGTGAGGACGGCTTGCAGCGTGTCTCCCGGGCCGTCTATAAAATATGAACCTGAAGCCAGAACGGATGAATTAAGGTTTCTAGTTGCTTTCTGATTTAGCCTCTACTTGTGGTTTATGTAAAAGAACAGAAAATGTGGACTAAGCTCTTCTTGGGCGATTACAGGGCCATGGAGCTATGTGCTTGTGCTCACATTGTTTATTTCAGAACATCTGTGCCATAATCTTTGGTCATGCCTGTGGAATATATGAGGTCATCTCTTTGGATGTTTATATAGCTGAGGAATAATCAAAACCAATCACCAGAGCTGGAGCCTTTTTTCCAGCTTTTGAAGCACTTTTGTACTTTTGATGTCACCCAGTGCTGTTCAGCCCAGCACTTTGAACAGAGCATGCGCTTGCCAAAATGGTTGTTGAATTAATTCATGAATATAATGTCTCAACTTTACTAGTATTATCCTTCCTACAAAGCACACTGACACAGAGAGATACAGAGACACAGAGAGAGAGACAGACAGAGAGAGACAGACACAGAGAAAGAGACAGAGAGAGACAAAAAGAGAAAGAACAGCAAAGGCTAAGCATAGATAAGCATCATGGAATTACAATGAGCTGAGCAGTCATTAGCATCCTCTATAACCTGAGGCAAGTCTAGCCCTCCATCTGTCAGCAGGGTAAGCTCACTTTGTTCCTCTTCTTCAAAACCCTCTTTGACTAATAAGTCACATACAGGGCTCAGTCTACCAGACCCATCCTCTTCCAGGCACTGCTTACCTTTCTAGAAACGTATTTCACAATTACTTAGAAATGGGTTGTGTTCAGAGCCACCCTGTTCCACTTGTAAACCTCTGAGATCTGTTTGCAGCTGTTGAATGATGTCACTGCTCCCTCACACTTCCCCTCAGCTCCTCAAACGCTCCCTGAGTGGAGCAACTGAACAGGAGGTGAGTGACTCCAAAGCAACTCAGGGTCAAGAAGAGAAGAAAAGCTGCTGCTACAGGAGGTGACTCAGTGTGGGACAGGTCGGGCTGTCTTAAACTTTTCCTACTCATAAACTCTTTTCGCCTAACAATTTTTAACAGGATTCCAGATGTCTAGGTATACAGAATAGGTAAGCAAATCAAACATTTACTAATATTAAATCATAAGGAAACTTATTTTATAACAATTCTTTGGCCTATAAATAATTTTGTAGTGCATAAAGAATTAAATTTGGATTGAATATTTGTTTCAGTCAAATGAAAGATGCAGCGTCAAAGGTATATTGAATCTCTGATATTTTTACACATACTTGTTATATATATATATCATATGATATATATTATGTGCATGTATGTGTGGGGTGGAGGTTGGAGGGTTGGAGGCAATATGTTTATGTGAGTGCAGGTGCCTGAGGAGGCCAGATGAGGGCACTGGATCCCTTGAAGCTGGAGTTAGAGGAGGCTGGAAACTGAACTCTAGTCCTCTGAAAGAGCAGTTCTTGCTCTTAACTGCTGAGTGACCTCTCTAGTTCATGTAACACAACTTTGTCATCCATGAAGGTGAGAGTAGAGAACAACCTGGTTGATGTCTAAGAAAAAATATAATGTTTTAAGAATGTTTACTGCTCTGTTGGACAAGTTGGACAGTTGTCAGGCAAGTTGGACAAGCCTGATAAAACATCTTCAGTATTTTCTGAGTTGATTGATGGTTGGATTTTATAGACAGCAATGCAGAGAATGCTGCTTTGCATAAACTGAAGTAAGATGGTAGAAGTATATTTAGAGCATTTCAAAAGCTATTGAAATTCTGTACTAACCCCAAGCCAACATTCATTTAATAGCATTTTTAAATTAAACGCAAGTCAGCAGTTCAAACAGCAATTTTATTTTTTATTTTATGTGCATGAGTGTTTTGCCTGCCTGTATATAAGTACATCTGTGTCATGCAATGCCCGTGGAAGCCAGAAGAGGAGGTTGGATCTCCTGGGTCTGGAATTAGTAACTGTTGTTAACTACCATGTGGGTGCTGGGAACTCAACCTGGGTCTTCTCCAAGAGCAGCCAGTGACTCTAAACCACTGAGCCACTTATCCAGGCACCAAACAGCAATTTTAAAGTCAAATATTCTAACACAGTACAATCCAAAGATATACTAATGTGATACTTAAATTCTGAGGAATGATGATAGAAAAATATTAAAAGTCTTTTTTCCCATAATTGAGTCACTATGTTTCTATAAGAATGTGAGACTCGTAGATGCAGTAAAACACTGCAGTTCATAGCACACAGTAGTCTGGAGTCTAAGCTGAGGTGGTTCAGGTGGCATTCACTGGTGTTCCATGGAGTGGTGGCAAAGAGTGAATGTAGTATTCAGATCCAAGACTGTAATAAAGTCACATGATGTCACACAGGCAAGCTCTGCCAGACATGCCTCAAGTTCACTGCACGTTTGAATGTAAATTAAATGGTGGTTATAGAGCATTAAAAATCTTTTACTGTTGCCAAATTTTTCATCAGATCCATTAAGTTACATGACCCCGTATTGGGTGGTTACCCACAGTTTGAAAGGCTGATGAGTGGATGTAGTTGCAGGGGTCAGGTCCGTGCATCACTCAACAGCAGGACTTGGAAGGGTTTCCCTTGGCATCTACCTGCTTTCACACTATTACCATCCTCTACTTTCAGTTTGTTCATTTTATGTTTCCAGTCCTGTTGCCAAGGATGAACACAGGCAGGACTGTCTCCTGGTGTCAGAGGGGTAGCCTAGGGCTTGTGATGTGCCTGAGTGCTTTCTGTCTTATTACTAGCATGTCCAGCTGTCTCTTTGGAAAAGCACAAGTCTGAAGACAAATTCATCCTAAACGCCCCTGTCTGCCTCCGTTCTCCTGTCTACCCCAACTCCTAGGAAAGAAACTAGAAGAAATAATCAATGGAAATTCCAAATGCTGAGAGGCATGGCGTTGGTGAGAATTTTGAACTGTTCCCAAAGCCCTGACTCATGACTTTCTTCCAGCCCCATGAGAAAGGGATGCAGAGCAGAGAACTATGTTGCTAGCAGCTCTACTTAGAAAGAAACAAGCATTCCGGGAGGAGACGGCAGCACAGCCAGTGGGACCGACAGTGACTTCTGAGGAAACGCACAGATGCTCAGGAGTCAGAAAGTCAGTGGGTGGAGGACTGCTGACCAACCCAGCGCCTCAGTGATAGCAGAATGGTTTCCTAAAGTGTTTGGACACTCTTCCAAATCTTTGGAGGGAAGGAATCTGGACAGAGCCAGGACACATATTTGTAGCAGAATACTGAATTCAGGGGAGGAAGATGAGCATAAGTCCAGTAGGTTCAAAAACCCAAAAGTAGAGCACTGAAAAATGGCACTTGCCACCTAGCCTGGCCGCATTTCAACCTCTGCTGTAGTTATGCATGCATGCACTAGCAATGTGGTTTTGGCCTTAGGACCAAAAGAAGATTCCAAATGGAAGCAGGTGAATCATGAGGGTGCCTGCCCAGGTTATTTCACAGGGCAGCAAGCTAGTACAAGACCATGTGTGGGTCGGGAAGCTGTGGCATTGTAGGTAGAAGCAACTCCACACCATTCATCCAGCTTAACAGGAAAGTCAGATGTTAAGTTCCATCCCCACTCACTCTGCAGGCTGCACAAAACCTTTGCACATGGCAGATCTGGCTTGGAAGACCTTCTTTCTGAGATGAGTAAATGGAAGAGAAAAGGTAGGGTCTGCCAAGAATTGACTAGTATATGGGGCTATAGAGATGGCTCCGTGGTTAAAAACACCGACTGTTCTTGCAGAAGACCTTGGTTCGGTTCCCAGCACCCATATGGTGACTAACACAGGTCTTTAACTCCAGTTCCAGGGAATCTGATGCCCTCTTCTGCCTTCCATAGGCATCAGGCACATATGTGGTGTGCTCTTATACACACAGGTAAAACACACATTCACATACATTCTTTAAAAGAATTGATTAGCATACATGCTGGAGGTAATACTTTCCTTGAGGCCTAGAAAACGAACTTATCTTCAAGATTCCCACAGGTGAATGTTCATGGTTTTATCAAAGAAACAGTTATTTGAAAATAACATTTAGGTGTGATAAGAAATAAATCATGGCTTTTTCTGATAGACCAACCACTGCAATGTTTTCCTGTCATCATTTTGAATTTATCTGGTGAAAGCTTTCTGTTAAAAAAAAAGAAAAAGAGCTTTCCATGGGGCTGGAGAGATGGCTCAGTGGTTAAGAGCACTGGCTGCTCGTACAGAGGACCCAGGTTCGATTCCCAGCACCCACATAACAGCTAATAACTATCCATAACTCCAGTTCCAGAGGGTCCAACGCCCTCTTTTGACCTCTGCAGAGCATTGCACAGCACAGGTGCACTTACATACATGCAGGCAATACACTGCATAAAATAAAATAAAATCACACACATAAAATAAAAATAATAAATAAAATAGTTTAATAAAAAGGGAGCTTTCCATCTTCTCGCATTCACTTAGGCTTATTAATCTATCTACTGGTTTATTTGGATTTTTTATCACCATCAACTCCTGATTTTATGTTCTCCTTACATGTTATAAAATGACTACTGTTATTTTGGCTATGCATAAGTGACCTAGGTAGGGGTGGGGGCTTTTATCCAGCCCGATCCAGCTTTTTTGAGCAGTTCCTGATATCAGGGCATGGTGAGATGCTTTGGCTTCCTCGCTTTCCCAGGTCTATCCCTGGGATGAACCATCTGTGCAAGGAGTGCTCTCTCTCTCTCCTGAACTTTTCCTGTATTCTTCCCAGCCATCATTTTATTTACTCTCCCAGAGCAAGGGCTATGAACTCCAGGCTTGAATATATTTCTTAGCATGTTGGGGATCCAAGGGCAGGCATCCCTGGGAAAATTCTACATGGAGAGGACATTCTCATTAGTGATGAAACAGACCTTCCTTCAACACAGAGAACAGGGAACAATCTGGAGCTCAGCACAAACCTGTAACTCTTCCAGTTCAGACTCTTTTGGTCTCTAGCGAGCAAGAGATTGTGAGTCAAGCTGGAAGAGCTTTACCCTCAAACCATCAAAGGGCAGTGGGACACACTAGTATAAGCAGCATAGAGAGAGGCCCCTGCCAGGAGCCTGGGGCAGCATCAGAGAAGGACTCTAAATCCATGTCATCACAAACCACCATGGAGCTTGGAGACCTGAGACATCACTGATGCAGTTGCAATGGAGTGTGACTGACAGCTGCATTGTAAAGGACCACTGTGTTCTATGGACATGCTGACCTTGGAGCCAGGGATGGACCACAAATGAGGGTGCCCACGCAACAGCAGAGATGGCTAACACAGCCTAGCTAGATGCACCTGTGACTCACTGCTTGAGAATGTCCCATAATGCTAGGAAGATGGTGCAGAGAATACAGCCCTTGTGTGTGAACAGGAGGGGGCAAGACCTGGGCAAGTCTTGGTGATTAACATTAACGTAGCCTCATCAACACCCACGAACTGGGAAAGTTGAAAGACAAGAAAGGGATCCATTTTACTCCCCCTGCCAATCCCACTTCCGAGAAAATCATCATGAAAATTTCATTCTAGACAAGAGGCTCTCAACTAGGAGTGATTTCTGTCTACCAGGGAATATTTGACAATATCTGCAGACAATTTTGCTTGTCACAACAGATAACAAGGATGTTGCTATTAAACCCAAGACAGTTCCCCTCTACAAAGAATTACCTGGCTTAAAGTGTCTGTCATGGCAGTGGAAAATGATAAGCTTTGAAGTGCATGGCTCTCATTGATTTGGAAAATCAGCCGTAAACACACTGGCATATCTTTATCTGTTGTATATGTTGTAAATTCTTTGCAGTTTATTTTTTGTAAAATACTTTCATACTTATGGAATGAACATCTTTTGAGAATTTTTCTATTGAATTTCTGTGTATTTCACACAGAACACCTTAATCAATCTTAATCATCGTTACATCCCCTTCTCTGCTAGCACCATCCCATGTCGCCCCTCCCCCACTGGCCAACCACTCAAAGGAAGTTTCTCCTGTCAGGGAGGGTTTCTTGTTATGTAGCCCTAAGCTATGCATGTAGACTCATATAGATGTTGTATGTGTAATTTATAAGTAGGTTGTTGGACTGATAAGATTCCCTCTGTTTTTTTTATAATAGCTTGTCATTATTTATCTGTCCTCTCTCTCTTTCCCTGTCTAAACTTCCCTCGATGTCCTCCCCAATTAAAGTGTCCCCATTTTCCTACTTCTCCCTTGATAATACTGGTCTCCTGTGTTCCTACCTATCTTGAGCTCCTTCTGCCCTTTATCCCTAAAGTTCTTTGTATAACTCTCCTTCCTCCCTCCCATCTAAACACACGCATTTTACCTATGTCTCCCTTAGTAACACCTGTCTCTTATTCTTCTTCTCTCTTAGGTCATGTCCCTGGTTCCTTTCTATTTTCCTGGTTCCTGCAGTTACATTGGGATACATGTTCACATAGATAAGGATTTGGGGCTAGAATCCACAAAGGAGGGAGAACATATATCGTTGTTTGTTTTGTTTTTGTTTTTTGTTTTCTACTCAATAGTAAAGAAAGACGAAATCATGAAATTTGTAGGTAAATGGATGGAACTAGACACTGTTATACTAAGTGAAGTAACAAGACTCGGGAACTAAAAATTTATATATTCAAATCTGTCAATATTCAGATAATGTCAGAAAACACTGCTTCTGATGTGGTTATTATAGATTTTGCTGCAGTAAATTTATATATACTTCTCCTGACAGTCTTATCTTTTACCTGTCTGGAATTTGTTTTATGACCAGTCAGATGTAGGGATCTCAATTTATTATTTTCTTCTTCAGCAGACGGTTGTTGAACAACATACACTGCAATAACTCTGCTCTTTTTCTACTTCCTACTTGTTGAAAAAGTGAATTTATCATAGTCTAAACCTAAAAACCTAGATAGAACTGTTCTAGAGCTTCCTTTGCTCTTTTGGCCAGTGTACATAGGAAACAACAGTTTCTTACTCTGTGTGTGTATGTGTGTGTGTGTGTGTGTGTGTGTGTGTGTGTATTGATATGATATTTAAAAGGGAAAAGACAAATAGATGTAGGAAGGACAAAGAGAAATTGAAATTTTCATTAACGTCTCATGTTAATTTAGGAGAATTGGTGATTTGTGTGAATCGTGACTTTTGTCATTCAGAAGCAGGCACATTTCTTTACTTGTCCTCTTATTGATTTTTAAGATTTGTTTTATATTTAGTTACATGTGCATGTGTGTCTGTGGATGACTATGTGCATGAGTGCAGCTGCTGAAGAGGCCAGAAGAGGGTGTTGGATCCCCTGAAGCTGGAGTTACAGGCTACTGTGAGTTGCCTGATATGGGCATCAAGAGCTGAATTTGGAACCTCTGCCAGCAGAAAGGACTCTCGATGGTCGAGCCATCTCTCTGGCCCCTAGGCTTTGCTTTGTTTTTCCAAATGCATTCTATGTTTCCTTTAAATCCCCCGCTGCATTAAATTTTGGACATTATTAAATTCCATCCCTCTCCTTAGGCAGCTTCTGTCTTTTGGGGAAGCTGTTGCTTTCGTAAAGTGTCATTGTATAACTGGCCTCCTCAGTTGTCATGGTGCACAGCTATTCAATGAATTCTTTGTTTCTGTCTCAGATTGCAGTAGCCAGGCTTTGTTCGCTCCTGGTTGTGCTCTGGAAAGCATCCTCAGCCTGGAAATTAGCAGCCCTTTAAAATCCCAACATAAGTCAGCAAATTCAGAAACAAGGCTTGTCTGGTAAACAGATGTTACCAAGGGGAAAATGGGAAAAATGGGGATATTCAATTGGGAAGGGAGGAGGGAAGGACATACAAGGAACCCTGCGGATAAAGGGGAAGAAGGAGCTCGAGAAAGGAGGGGTGATAGGGAACCAGTATTACTAAGGAGGAAATAATGGCACTTAAACTGGGGAGGGAGGAGGGAGGTTAGAGAGAACACAGGTAAATAAAGCTTAGGTGTCGGTGGCATAAAAAGCCAGAGGGAACTGTATTAACTCATCCCCCCAACCACACTGAAAAACACATATACAGTATCTGAACATGAGTGCGTGAAAATACATAAAGGCTATATTATAACAAGGAACACAGTGCCAGGCAGGAGAAACCTCCCTTCCAGCTGCTGGCCAGGGTAGTCCAAGAGACTCCCAAAATAACACAAACTACTGCCACAGATTACCTCGCAGAACCTGAAGGTAAGATCCTATTGTTAAAGACAGGACATGCATACTTTGGACACCGCACTTGGAGCAAGGGGCTGGAACTGACCTGGAAGCTTCCTCCCTGAAGACTAGCTCTCAGTTCTAGAGGATACTATGCAAGTTTCTAAGGGAGAAAATCAATCAATGGTCCAGTGCAGTTCTTAAGACTAATGACCACAATGACTGGCACAGCAAGCTATCTTTATTGGTACAATAGTGGCACTTTTATCTAGGGGATCATCAACAACTATCTTATTAGACTTAAAGCCCTCCCAATGGAATCGAGCTCATGGGAGGCACTGTAAATACTGCCACATACACAAGGCTGAAGAGGTCATCTCTAGACAAAAAAATTTCTTTCCGTATGATAAACATGGATCCTTATATTTACAGACAAGTATAACATACACCATTCACCAAAGAAACTTCTTTTTTTAACAAATCGAGCTTATTTCAGAATTCCACAATTGGTCACACACAGAGAATATACATCTGAGACGCACTCATCTACAGTGGAACCTCTATACCTAAGCCTCATGGAACTTAGAGGGACAGGGGATAGAGAGAAAACTAGCACATCCCTGAGCTCTCACCAGATAAGCTTCTTCATACAACAGAGTGTGATGCACACAGAAGGCCACAACTGGCCAAGTTTTAGAGAAAAAGAGACTGCAGAGTGCGATTCCTGGATAGAGCTCTTATATTAAACTTCACCCACACATGGCTCAAGGACCATTGTGGAAGAGGAGGCAGAGGATTGTAAGAGCCAGGTTTGTTGCATGAACACAAGGCAACAGAGGCTTTCAGGCTACTGGGAATATGCTCATATGAACTTGCACCAATGGTGACAGCATGCATATGACTCATGCCAACTCAACCATACAAAAACTCAGCATAGAACAAGGCAGCAGGCCCCAAACTTAATCAAGGAACTATTGGCACCTGATTAGGTGAGGGAGAGTGGATCTTCTTTAAGGGGGTGACTCTAGATCGGCTGACTACACTCCAGAGAATGAACTTGCACCAAGGAACACTTGGGTACAAATGCTTGACCAGAAGGACTTAACATATATGCATGAATTCCAGTGGGGGGTGTACAGGGGACACAGATGGGAAAGGGGATCTAAATTTGATTAATATCTATTATATGAAATGTACAAAACCGCAATGAGATTTTTTAATAAAAATATGAATTGATATATTAAAAAAGAATACAGACTATTGTTAAAATCCCATTGTCATTATTTGCTGTAGTTCCAGAGTCCTTTAGAATTGAAGCAGAATTTCTACCTGTTGAAATGCACAAGGTTAATTATATGATTCTATTAACTTCAGAGAACTCACGGAACCACATAATCAAGCAAGGTAAAGTACATTCCAGAAAGTTCTCCACGCTTCCCCCTCCACTCCAGACAGCCACTGTTCTGTTGCCTCAGACTGATTTTTTCTATGTAGAATTTCAAACAAAGAGAATCATAGTATTTCATCCTTAGTTTTAGACTGCTTTTCAAAACCATGCTGGTTTTTAAATGCAGCCCCATAGTCCCACAGACCAGCAATTCATTCTCTTCTGTTGCCAGGTAGCATTCTATTGTATGAAAACACTAGCGTGTAGATTCATTCTTCTGCTGGTGAGCACTCGAAGGCTTTTCAGTTTGTATTGTTATAAATACCACTTCAGTGAATGCTGCTATTCAAGTATTTGGAGAATGTCTTCACTTCACTTGGATAAATATCTCAGAATGGGATTTCTAGCTTAGAGAATGGGTATGTATTTTACTTTAATTATTTATATTTGTACGTATCTGTGAAGGCATGTGCATGTGCATGTGCTCATAGAATCCAGAAAAGGCAGGTCAGAACCCCTGGAGCTGAAGTTACAGTGGTTGTGAGCTGTCTAACTTGAGTGCTGAGAGCTGAATTTGGGTTCACTGCAAGAGCTTCCCATGCCTTTAACTGCTGAGTCATATCTCCAGTCCCTTGGTGTCATTTTAAACATAAAAAGTTCTATAAAAACAATGTGAAGAATTCGTCTAACTGTGCTCAGATTCATTGTTTTTCATTTTACCTATTATTGCAATATGCAGATTAGTATAGGCATATTATTTTTATAAAACATTAGTTAATTGATGAAATGTTGAATCTTCTTTTAAAAGGTTTATTTTTATTATATGTATATGTGTGTGGGAATGTGTACATGCATTCAGGTGCCACAGAGTCCAGAAAAGAGCATTGGATCCCCTACATCTGGAGTTACAGGCAGCTGTGAGCTACCCAGTGTGGGTGCTGAGAACTGAATTCTGTTCCTCACAAGAGTGATATGTACTCTTAACTGCTGAGCCATCTCTACAGCTCAAAACTTACCCAAAAATAGTTTAACAGGGGATGCTAAAGGGCAATGTGTACCTTTTGAAAATAAATTTTATCAAAACCAAGAAATTTTTAAACGATGCCATTATTCAATACAAAATCAGTGTGGGGATTCTGTCCATCTTTGACATAATGTCCTCCATAGATTTCTTCATTTTCAAATGCATGATCCAGTCCAGCTGACTCTATCATTCCAAGAGCTCTATGGGTTCCTATGTACAAATCCCTGTTGCATCAAAAAAGAAGGTTCTGCGTATTTATCCATGACCTCTGGTCCTTACAATCTTTCCACTCCCTCTTCTTCAACGAACCCTGAGTCTTGGAAGGAAAGGGTGTAAGCTCTGGCTTAGGAACTATTGGCAGCTGATAGCTCCTGGGAGAGGGAGAATCCGTTTTCCTCATGGGTTTGCCATGAGCAAGCTCATCAGGCTTCAATGGGTAGACTCACACCCAAGAGCATTTATTTAGGAAAAACAACTCAGACTTGGTAGACCTTTTTAAAAAGTAGTAATAGAGGACATGAAGTCAGGTACTGTAGTAAGATGGAGGAGGCGATCTGAATGTAATCAAAATACATCTTATGAAATTCTAAAGGAAAAAAGAGTTCTATGACAGATTTTTCAACTTGTCAGGGCCATTGATCTATTCAGATTTCCAATATCCTCATAAACAACTCAGTCCAATAAGTCCCTTGAAAATCACAGGCCTCACCAAGATGATGGAATCCACTGGTCTGAGTTTACACAGGGCAGCCTCTCCTCCTTTTGGGATCTCATTAGCCTCTGGGTCCATAAGAATCTTATTCCTGTTGTCTATTGATATTTAGTTTTTGTTAAAACGCACAGTATATAGCAGCTGTGTTCTCTGATTTTTCAATTCATTTTGATTTGATTCTTTTTTATGTTTGCTTTTCCCAAAGTCAGCTCTTAAATGCCTACACTGTAATTAGTTTTCCGGTATTTTAAAATTTGTGATATTATTAATTCCTTGCTTTGTCCCATAAATTTATTTGATTATGCATCCTCTGGTTTCTGATACATAGAACTAAGTTCAATTATTTTAATTCTTCCTTATTTTACAATAAATGGAGTTAATGCTCTAAATTTCCAGTGAATTCATTGCCACCGGGTTTTGATTTAATCACACTTCTTTGCTGTTTCCAGAATCACTCTAATTGTACTTTATATATTTTATTAAATCATTATTGAACTGTTGTGAGGAAAAACAATAAGCATGAATAAATGCTGATGACATTTTGTATTATATGAAATAATAGGTAACAATATGACATCTACAGAATCATTTGAATTTGATTCATTTGCCCACTCATCTAGTATTTGCAATTATCTTCTAAGTAGGAAACTTGTTGAAAATTTTTGTGGATATATTTAAATATACTTTATACTATATTGAATGTATTTATTATAGCTAAGTAGATACATATACAGAAGGTATGGGAAAAAGTAAGCCCACATATGGTTAAGAACATATGGTAGAATAATTACTACTTTTTGGCTATTTCTATTTGTTAAGTTTATATAACTAATAGATATTGGATTTTTAAATATTCTTGAAAATTTTTAATGTAGCTCTTTTACAGGGTATTTATATTTCAAGGAGTTTTTCCTAAGAAAGTAATTCAAGATATAGCAAAAATTAGCAGGGCATGATGGTGCATACCTTTAATCCCAGCACTTGGGAGACAAAGGCATGTGGATATTTATCTGTGAGATTGCGGCCAACCTGATCTACATATTGAGTTTCAGGCCAGCTGTGGCTACAGGGAGATGCTGTCTCTAAAAACATATATTTAGGAAAAGGTTATTTAATACAAGGTTAAACTAGGTTTAAAATGTGCAGTCAACAATAGGCATCAGATAAAATGAGTCACAATTTGTACATTGTGTTATGAATCCAAGAACATTATGTTAGAAACATACTAAAGGGAAGAAATGTAAAATATCTTATAAAATATTTGGAATTTATACATCCTTCTAACTGTTTATTTCTGAATTACATTATGGGTTGCTTTTCTTCTTTTATGAATAGTTATCTTCAGTTTTCACTCTTTGTATTATTACCTGTCATTTCAGCATCATCATTATTACTATTATATTTGCAGAGCTGAAGATTGAACCTAGGGCTTCATGCATGCTAGACAAGTATACTACCGCAGAGCTATGTAATGTTTTGTTTAAGATGTATTTTATTTACTTATTTATGTGAGTATATTTATCTGTGTGAGTTTATGTGCCTTGTAGACATGTGTGTCCATATATATATATACATAAAACTCAGAAAAGTGTGTGAGGTCCCCAGAACTGAAGTTTCATCTTTTGCATGGCAGCTGGCTTGCTATGTAGGTGCTAGAATCTGACCTCCAGCCTTCATGATTGTTCAGCAAGCACTCTGGTGAGCCATCTCTCCAGCCCTTTAATTTTGCTTTGTTTTGATGATTTTTTGTTTGTTTGTTTGTTTGGGTTTGGGGGAGTTTTTTTTTTTTTTTTGAAACAGGGTCTCCCTGTAGCCCCAGCTGGCCTGGAACTTACTATGTAGATCAGGCTGGGTTCAACCTCACAGGGATCCACCTGCCTCTGCCTCCCAAGTACTGGGATTAGAGGTATGCACCACCATAACAAGTTCTGTAATGTATTTTTAAAATAATAAATGTATCCTTCAAAAAATAAGTATGTGGAGACAAACATCTAGATACTATTAGTCATAGCCTATAATTTTTAATTAGTTGTATACATTTGTGGCGATAAGGGGGTATGTACCCCAGTGCACAGGGAGACCAGAGGCCTTGGATCCTCTGGAGCTGGAGTTACAGGCAGATGTGAGCCAGCAGACATGGGTGCTAGGAACCAAACTCAGATCTTTCAAAAGAGCAGTATACACTCTTAACCACTGAACCATCCATCTAACCCTTGTTACTGACTTTTGAAAGCACATTTCTCATTTAATCCCAATTTGAGGGACGTTTTAAATTGTTTTTTTCTTCTGGGAACTTTCATAAAATTTAGATAAAATAGCAATATACAAAATAGGAGCCTCTACAGAATTTTTATTGCAAGTTTCTAAAATAGAGCATGTATAAATGTATGTGTGAAGCTTTTCCTATTAATGGATTAGGAAAGTTTGAACTTATAAAACCAGAGATTTTATTACCACGGAAGCAGAAGAGATGCCTCTGATTATTATTCAGGACCAAACACCTTGCTATTAACTAATGCACAGACACAAACCCCACCGGCTTCCTGGGGACGGACCTGCTTCATAGAGAGCTGGACTTCGGGTACACTGAAGGAAGAGTAGTAAGGAATGGATCTACACATAGATTTGTCTGGGAAAAACTGTGCTTTGGGTAAAGTTATCGTGGAGCTATGGTGACAGTAAAATGCCCGAAGCTTCCACGCTGCTAATCAATCATTTTAGAGATTTGTTTAGTGAACCACATAAAAGAATTGTATCATTTGAAGCAATTTCTATCTACTTCTCTTGTCTGTTGGCTGTGTATTGTAAGATGAGTCTGAATAGTATAAGAAGGTGAGCACAGTCCTAGGGGCAAGGGCACACTGGACTTCAGTCCAACTCTGCAGCTTGCCAGTTCCATAACTGTGAGCTAGTTCTTTTCTTATTTGCTAAAACAGTGTTGATGACAATTGATGTTACTATTTATTCACAGAGTCACCGTAGGGATTAAGTGAAGCAATAAGTGCCATATTAAATGTTTACGTAACCATACTGGTTAGTTTTAACTGTCAGTTTGACATAACATAGACTCGCCTGGGAAGAGAGTCTTAATGAAAAATTATCTGGATCAGGTTGGCCTCTCTGCTGGGGACAGTTAATACAAGAAGACCCAGCTGGTTGAGGGAGGCGCCATTCCCTAGGCAAGGGGTCCAGGTAACTGAGAGCAGGCAAGCAAGGGACATTTGTTCTCTCTGTGTTTGGACTGTGGATGTGATGTTTTGAGTTCCTACCTCCTCTTTGCCATGACACTGGGCTGTAACTTGGAAATATAAACCAAATAAACTCCGGTTTCCCTAACTTGCTTTTTCTCAAAGTATTTGCCACAGCAACAGAAATTAAAGTAGGATAAAAACGAACATAAAAATCATACACCTTTGAGCCCAAAAGCTCAGTGTTTATATTAAAAGAGTTTAGAGACTATTTACAAAGGGGAAAACTTTTAGAACAACCTCAAAAATTCATCACTGGATAAGAATTGGTTAAGTTACTATATATGAGTTCAGCGGAGTGTAAACTAGCTTATCAGTGAGCTGCAAAGCAGGGATTACAGTAAAAGACAAACTCCAAAAATATAAAGTTAAAAAGGCTTTGTGTATAATATGAATAAAACAAAAGTAGCAAAAATAAAACTAAATAGACATCAACCAAGAAAATATATAACAATATATCACTGGTTTCTGTTGGTTGTATGGATATAATTTTCTGCATAATTTTCTTTTCTATTCATTTTCCATAATGAGGTAATAACATGTTAGTTTATATCTTAAAGTGGAGATAAAAATTGAATTTATGTATTTTGTTTGATTATTTATTGCTTTTTCTTTTTGAGACAGGGTCTCCCAGCAGCCCCACTGGCCTGGAACTCACTAAATAGACCAGGTTGTTCTTGAATTCACGGAGATCTGCCTTCCTCTGCCTCCTGAGTGCTGGGATTAAAGGCATGCACCACCATGCCTGGCCTAATAAATTTATGTTTTAAAGAGATCCTGAATGTCTGGAAGTTTCCTTATCAATTTCAGAGTACTATTGTCCCTGCATGAATCTGAGACATTAAGGAATTAGAGGTCCTCTTTTTAGTTTTTTTTCTCTCTCATTCATCTCTTACTCCCCTTAATTTTTAAATATCTACCTTAAATTTTGTGGGTTCAAAATAGATTTAAAGAAGTACGTAGTATCTTAAGGACTGATCAGAGCAGTTCCCGAGTATTTGTCACCTATAACTAACAGTACAGTGAAGGGCCAGAGACCACCACAGCAGCTTCAGAAACCACTGGATCTTCTGTCCCCTGCTTTGTCACATGCCCCGGCTCATTGCAATGTAGGGGTTAATGAACAGTCACTTGCTTTCTGAACTTACTCCCCCCCACAACCTTTTATTGTATTTTTGAGCATTACATATAACAGATCTTAATCAAATTTAGACCCCCCTCCCATCTGTGTCCCCCCCACAGGATTTCAAGTATCCTATCATATATGTTAAGTCCTATTCAGTCAAGCATTTGTACCCAGACGTCTCTCAGTGCAAGTTCTTCTATTGTAGTCTAGTCAGCATGTCTACAGAGTCACTTCATTGAAGAAGCCCCATTCTCCCTCACCCCATAGTAGTCAATAGTTCCTTGGCTAGGGGTGGTACCTGCTGCCCATTTCCATGGTAGAGTGCTGCTTCAGCAGCATGTGTGAGACCCTGCATTCAGTCGTCAGCATGGCAAAGAGAAAAGGTGCTGGCACTGCCTGTTAAAGTCTCTTCTGCAGCTTTGTGACCTTTGTGTTTTTGTCATGTCATCATGAGCTTCTTATTAACTTGGCTTATTTTGGAAACTCTACCAATTTTTTGAAAAAATTGATTTGAGGTTCTGAAATAATGAGTTTTGATATTTTACACCTTCTCAAATTAATGTTTAATTGCCCTGAAAGCCATTGTGATCTCTTGGGTGTATCTCCTCATCTATAAAATGATACAGTTAATTTAGGTTGGTGTATGAGTGTCTTTTATAACAACAGTTCCTAAATTTTAAAATGCATATTCTAATTCAGTAGGACCAAGACTTGTCCTGTGATACTGTGGTGCTGTGTTCCTCACAAGTCCCCGATGATGTGGGGTGCTGGCCTGGGGACCACACTTTAAGGGAGACACCTAAAAGATATGTTCAGTTTTTCATGTTGTTAGTTACAGTGTTTCTCCGCATGGTACAAATATTACAGCAAGCAAGAATCTTAACTGTTCTCTGCTTCATTTTACTTAAATGAAAAGTAAGATAATGCCTACGTTCTAAGAACAAAGAAGTTAGATGATGTACTTGAAGTTTCTGGAGATAATAGAAGTCACAGTGTGGGTGATGAGCAGATGTTCCTTCTTGTTGCTTCTCTATAGATTAAAGGAAGTGTATGACTTGGGCACAGACCCTCTGAACCTCACCTTCCCAGTACTTGAGATGAAGATCATTGAATACATGAGATACATAGAGATACACAGAAGATATGTAGGACACAGAGTCCGATATGATAATACAGAAGCCACCATTCATCTATGGTTTTAGTCTCTATTGCTTAATTTACCCAGGATCATCAGAGATCCAAAAATATGAAGTAAAGTTTTTCAGAAATAGTTCATATGCTTTGAATAAAAATTTTTATAGTATGATGTTATGATTACTTTATGTAGTTATTAGTTACTGAAGGCAATCTTATTACAGAAGCTTTTAGAGGGAAGACTTGGGATCCAGCAACCACAATAGGCTAGGCTTAGCCATCCATCTGGCTCTTAAAGAGACAGGTAATGGTATAAAGCAGAGAAAGGGGATTCATTCAGTATAGCCACACACAGAGGAGCAAATAAAGATGGAAGTGTCCATCTTCAAGGTACTGACAAGAGAATTAGGTTTAATACTCTAGAAAGAACTAGGGAGTGAACTGGATGCATGCAAATTGAGCGGTCTTAACCATTGTGTGTATAGTAGATCATTGTCTCAGTTTGGGTTCTCCAGCGTGGTCCAAAGAAGTCATTATAATTGCAGGCACTTCAAGGAAGTAATCTGGTTCTCAGGAGATGGATACTTCTGCTCCAGGGTTCGATCTTCCAGGCTCTTCTGCTTCCATAATCTAAGATGATTTCAGTTTAGAGCAATGACTTATCCCTGTTCCTTCAGTCTCAAAGGGAGGTAAGATGGGTTAGACAGGTACTCCTTGAATGATTAACTTGTCTACATGAGGAAGTAAGGTGTCCAAAGGAGATGGAAATGAAATGAAGGCAAAGATGCAGGATCTGCCCTGCAGTTAGCTATTCTGTGGGCCCAAGTGAAGAGTCAGTGCTTTTAGGCAAAACAGATTCTAGGTGCCTGTTATTGTACTCACTGTGTGTATTAAACCTTACTGTAGCTGTGCACATTTAGGACAAAGGTATGTGGAGGGTTTGATAGTATTTGTGGCCTTGGTCATATACTGGGAGTCCTGGAGCTTACACTCCACAGACATGGTTGCTAGCCTATCATAGCTTACACTTCTTGAATAATGACGTTGAGCTAGCTATTTATGATTCATTGTTTCTCTTGTTTCATTTTTCAAAAAATAAAAAGTACCTTTCCCAAACTTTTATGATCACATCACCATCATTTGAAGAGAGGCCTTTTTCACGTTTGGGTTTCATCCCATATCTGAATTTTAGCCCTCAACACATTAAAGAAGGCCTATAAGATTTCAGCATGAAAAGATTTTCCTTTTAGGCCCACCCAGAGAGATGGCTCAGTTGGGGAAATGTTTACTTTCAAGCACAAGGACCTGAGTTCAATGGCCAGAACCCATATTAAGAAGGCAAGTGTGCTGGTGTGCTGTTGTAACTCAGTGATGGGAAGGCCCAGACCAGCAAATCCTTGGGGCTCACTTGACCGCCAGCCTAGCCTACTGGAGCTCCAGGACAATGAGAAACCCTGTCTCAAAAAA
The DNA here is from genome assembly GCA_035773235.1 of Eospalax fontanierii. Taxonomy (NCBI): domain Eukaryota; kingdom Metazoa; phylum Chordata; class Mammalia; order Rodentia; family Spalacidae; genus Eospalax; species Eospalax fontanierii. The sequence continues at coordinate 151,054,996 of CM069524.1, read as the reverse complement.
CAAGATGGATGCCTCCTGGGAAATGACAGGCAAGGTTGTCCTGTGACCTATACAGAGGGAGAGGGAGAAGGAGATGGGAGAGAGAGAGAGAGAGAGAGAGAGAGAGAGAGAGAGAGAGAGAGATTTACTTTTATAGCCATTTTTATTTTCTTTGAGCATTTCATACAGTGTATTTTGATCATATTCACCCCCAACTGGTCCCCTTGGCTCCTCCTCCTCCAAGATTCACACCCACCTCTTTACTCCTTCCAAATTCTGTCACTTTTAAAAACACTTTAATAACCCATTGATTGCAGTTTGTGCTGTCTATATACATCTGGGTATGGAGTGTACTGAGGGGCCAGGAGCCACACCCTTAAAGAAGACTGACTCTCCTCCTCCAGAAGCCATCAACTGTCCGCAGCTGCTCGGTTAGGGGTAGGGGCTCATGTGTTCCTCCTTTCACGTTAGAACACTGGCTAGCTTAATTTTGTACAGGTCTTATCTTATGCAGGCAAAAACAGCTCTGTGAGCTCATGAGTACAGCTGTCCTGTCATGTCCAGGAGACATAGTTTTCCTTCGATTTTCCCCACTCTCTGGTTCTTGCATTCTTTCTGTCCCTCGCAACTTGGGACACAAGGGGTGACATAGGTGTCCCATTTGTGCCTGAGCCCTCCACAGCCACTTATTCTCTACACTTTGGTCAGTTGTGAGTTTCTGTGTTTGCCACCTTTCACTGTACAAAGAAACTTCTCTGATGAGGTCTGAGAGATGCACTAATCTATGGCCAGACAGGAACAAATTTAGAGGGTAGTTTGATACTATGTTCATTTATCAAAATAATAGTAGTAGGTTCACCCCTGGGGTCTATGAGAACCCTAACTATGGGGTTTGGGCCAGATTTACAGTACCAGACACGTGTTTCCTACTGTAAAGCAGTTGATTACGCTTGTAACTTCTGTGCCCCTATTGTGCTTGTAGTCCTGTCTTGTCCTGATGATTATTTCTGAAGTTCACAGCATTCATAGTTGGGTAAGACTGTTCCGTTTCCCCCAAGTAGCCTGCAAAACACCTTCCAGTACTACAAGAGCTAACCAAGAAAGAAAATCTTCCCAGTCAGTACCAACTTGATTTCTCCATGTCCTATGACCAACGTATGCGGTGTCTTCTGCAATAGTCTTACCATCAAGTCTGAAGTGCAAAAGAAATGGTCCGCATTGCTGTGGGGGTTTCTGTCTGAAGTGTTGGACACTTCAGACCAACAACTTAATGGGAAGTATCCCACACCCAACACTGAGCTTTTCATTGGGCAATTTATGGCTTCTGGGATGAGCATACTCTCCTGTGTAAAGTCCTCTAATTAACTCTTTTTTTATAGATATATTATATACAACATATTTATGATATGTAAGCTTATAAAATAGTAGGTTGACACGCAGCTTTTTCAAACATCCTTGGAGGAAGTTATTCCTTCCCCAGTCCCAGTCCCCTCTACCTACTCCCCTTAGCCTCTCCACACTCAGTGCGGATATTGGTGATTTATAACTGACCTTCTAGGCATGGTCAATGGTTTGCAGCTACAATAAGAAAGGAAACAAAACGTCTAATAAGTCAAATGAATGCAGTTCTGTGAGGCTGTGGTATCTAGGGAAAACTGAAGTGCAGTTTTTCTTGTAAAGATGACGTTACCCACTTCATATTGTTGTTATGAGGCTTAGATGAGATCATGGTAGGTACCCTCATTACTGACAAAACACTCTTTCCATCAGATTGGCTGAAGTAGATCTTGTTTCTCAGTTAAACTATATTTAATATAGTCTGGCTTTGAAACGCTATGAACAAGGGGAGATGTGATGGAATTAGAGAGAGATTTGCCTGTGGGCTTCTCTCTTTCTGTTGCATAAGGAAAAGTTGGATTTCACGTTCCCAGTCATGTAGTAATAACTTTAACATGAAGGGCTCACCAGGTGAGGCAGCATTCTCAAGGAAAATGAAAAACAAAGGCTTATTTTTAGCCGTGGACACGCAATCATTCCAGCGCTTGAATATGCTTTACATTACCTGGAAGAGAGTTTATTGGCTCTGGGTCTGTTGTGTCACCAGGGAAACCATGGAGTGCTGTTAAAACACATTAATGAGAAAAGCAGCCCAGCCGGCCAGGGCCACAGGCAATGGGAGCTGCAGGTAGCCTGGCAGGGGAAGCTTCCCAGGAGGGTGTGCAGGAAGCTGGAGTGGGGGCAGGGACTGTTAGAGTAAAGGTGTAGTTGAGTCGCTTGGGAAAAGGAATTCAAAGTTAGAAAAAATGATCACATTAACAGTCCGTGAATTTTTTTTTCTTTTTCTTTCTTTGTATTTTTTTGTTTGGATGCAAATTTTTCTTTCCTATTTGAAATGCCTGCATGCTTCTTCAGTTTCATAGTTTGATATTTACAATCCTTCTTGAGGGAGAGTTCTAAAACAGAGAGAGTGGAGGAAATACATATTTCTGCAAGAATAGAATCTGGCATTTTTGCAGGCAGAATAACCGTGGCTAACCCGGGATCATCAGGACCAGAAGGAAAACAAGTTGGCTTGACTGAGCCTGGGTCTCCTGACATTCAAAATGACCAACTTGATCTGGTTCTCTGGAGCTCAGATCCGCTATTTATGAGAGATTTTTCTCTAACTGCAAAAGCATGGCTAGCATCTTAATAATTAAGTTGGGCTAATCAATACGAAGACCCTTCTGGATAGTGGAAATCAGCCTCAACTTATGCGCTGCCGCGATACTTTCCTGGTGGAAGGTAGGTTACAGTGAGGTGCCTTAGCTGGCACAATTGTGAGCAGCAGAGCAGGAGACTCAGGACAAGCCCTGCCCTCAGTCAAACAGCACCTCTAAAACAAGAAGGCGTCCCATGTCTCTCTGACCTCCTTCTTGAGTCTAGAAAGTCTGGAGCTGTTTCTCCCCTTCTAGGAGTCTAGTCCTCTCATCCATCCCCGGAATGTTTTTGTTTTGTTTTGTTGTCGTTATTTGTGTTCCAGGCAGTGAACAGGCAAGGCAGAGAAGAGGAATGCTAATGTAAATACATAAACCCCCAGAACATGAACAAGGAAATACTGAGATCAAAATTGAAATGAGTGAAAAAGATTCCCCATGTCCAAAGAACAATTTGAGGGACTGGAGAGATAGTTCAGCAGTTAAGAACACTACCTATTCTTGTAGAAGACCTGAGTTTGATTCCCAGCATCCACATGGTGGCTAACAACTGTCTGTAACTCCAGTTCTAGGGAATTCAACGCCCTCTGACCTCCATGGGCATTATATGACACAAGTGCACTTAACATACATGCAGGCAATACACTTGTACAAGTAAAATTAAAATAATAAAAAAGAAGAAAAAGAAACAATTGATCAACAAAGCCGGAAGTCTGTTCTTTGAAACAGCTAATCAGACAGCTGAAGTCCTAGCAACATTTTGTGTTGCATTAAAGAATTTTTTGTTTGTTAATTTTTGTTTTATTTTGTTTGAGACGGGGTTTCCTTGTTGCCTCTTCTGACCTGACATAATAGAACAGACCTAAAGGCCAGTGTGGGGAGGACTACAAAACAAAGGACAAAAATGATTCATAGAACAAAAACTATAGTAGAAAATTTTGATAGAGAATCAATGTTGCATGAAAGAGAGACATCCTGTTAGTACTGCAGTCTGCATATCCCATGATGGGTTTATTCCAGTTTCTGTCAGTGTTTAGTTCTGTCCATTCCTAACACTGTGAACATACTTATACTGTCATACTGATCTCAGAAAAGTAAGTCTCCAAGGCACAGAGCCATGCAGTCGCTGAGTCACAAAGCCCCTACACTTTCCATTCTAATGGACTTCATCGGAGTCGCACTGTGGAATACTGAAGTAGTGATTGGGAACAGTGTTTTGGTTACATAATCAGTATGGGCTGTAATAAAAGCTTTTGACTCTGATGAATGAAAATTTGTATTTCTTTATAGTCTAACTTATATCCCATTGTTATTAGTGATATCAGCTATCCTTTCAAGCAGTTATTAATTAGTTGTGTTTTGTTTGTGTTTGCTTATATATACACACATATATTTATATATATTTGAGATAGGATCTAATGTAGTCCAGGCTGGCCTCAAATATCCTATGTAGCTGAGGATGATCTTAAAGAGAAATCCCTCCTCTTGCCTCTACTCAGGATTATAGGCATGTGCCACCACATCCAGCCTTGTATTATATCGTTCATGAAAAAAACTGCTGTTCATGAATTTTGTTCACTTTTCCATTAGGATATTTGGTTCTTTTTGAAGTAAGTATCTTTATTTGTTATGAGTATTAATACTGATTTGCTGAAGTGTATTCTTATGTAATTCATTCGGAGAAGATATATGACTGGGCACCTTTCTAATTACGTAATGTTTGCTGTATTCTTTCCTTGTGTCTTATATGTGTGGGATGTAATTTCTAACCATGACTCCTTTGGGTACAAGGGCCTGCCATTCCTCCTAGGGCAGCACAATTATCTCTTAGTGTCATGGGGAATTGATTCTAGGATCTTCTGCAGATACTGAAATCTGCAGAAGTTCAAGTCCTTTGTAAGATGGCACAGTGTTTACATATAACAAGTCCTTTGTAAGATGGCACAGAGTTTACATATAACATGCCCATTATCTCTAGGTTACTTTTTAATCCTAATACCATATACATACCATGTAAGTAGATGTTATGTTATCTTTCAGATGCCTGCACCCTGATCTGTGTTGTTTGGTCTAAGATGGTGCAACAACAAGGAGACATCACCTATCTTGCTCCTCTGTGGTTTCCCAAATAGACAATGGTTGATTGCCCTGGTCTGTCTTTCTCTGTTTATTCTTTTGTCTGTGTCCTGGCTTGGCACTGAAGAGCTTCTTTGGTGTTTCTCTATATCTCCTACCACATACACACACACACACACACACACACACACACACACACACACACGCACGGGAGCATGCATTTGGGCTCATGGTTTCCTTCTTCAGTTTGCTCTCCCATTCCTTCCTCCTTTCCAGAATCCTTACAGACTCTGTCCCACCAAGGAAGCCTGTTTTGTCTCCTGATCTATGCACTGCTGATTTAAATTGCTTACGTGAATTCTCTCTTTTATCATCAGGCATATTGGATGTTCAGCATGTGTTTATTCTGACAGCCATCTTGAATTGGAATTCCTTTATGATTTAAAAATGTCATTCTAAAAAAGAAAGCCCAACCAAACATTTAATTCCAATTTTTTTATGTTACCCTTTTAAAAACAAAACTATTTCATCTAAAAATATACATTTACCCAACTACAGCTATGTGCTTCTTCCCAGGCTCAGTGCTGAGGCTGGAGAAGCAAATCACACGGGGTCTTAGTCTGTGAAAATGTGGAGCGTGAGTGAGACCCGGAAGAAATGTGTATCAAGAAAGCAAGCTTAAAATACACTACATCAGGACTATTACCCCAGGAAAGGTTCTGCCTAAACCTCTTTTTTAATTAGTCATTTTAATCAGGTGTCTTCCACCATAATAACTAGAGCTATATTTCATAATGAGCAAATTCATATTCATCATTCTATTTATGCTGCAAAACAACGAGGAGATGGGAGCTATTTTTATCTCACTTTGCATATGAGAACTATTTTCATGCTCTAAGCACAGTTGTTATCCCTCCCCCAGGACAATATCAATCAGCAAAGCACAGTGGACTGAAGGTTTACAGTGGCCATTTCTACAGGGACTGACTTGAAGGTTCTGAGTAACTCTGGACAAAACAAAGCAGGCCGGACTCCCCACCCAACCTGCTGGGAGGGCTAGGCCTGTGTTCTGCTGCTGCATCATCACTGCCCTGAATATTTCATGTGTGTTACATCAGTGAATGCTCACAGGATTTTGGGGAAAAGGTGCTGTTATGACCCCCTATTTTCCTGAAGCACAAAAATGTTCAGCACCTTGCCAAAGGTGTCAAGGCTTGAAGTACCAGAATTGAGTTTCTTGGGGTTGGTTGCAGTCTCCACTCCAAACCACAAGCAGGCAAATTATGGTTGTTTTTGTACAGCCACAAGCAGAGAGTGAATTTTATATTTTCAAAGCTTATAAAAACAAAGAATAACACATGACATATATGATATATGGCCTAAAACATTTATTACTTGGCTTTTTATAGAGAAAAACTTGGCCCCTTGCATTAACCCATTCTCCTGTGTAGACCATCATTGGGGGTTGGTGAGCTTCCAGTAACGTTCTGTGGCAAGCACACCCTCCCAGGCAGGCTTGACTGAAATACTGACTGGAGGTGATAAATATTTTTGCATAAAAATTCAAGTAGAAGATGAAATCTGTGTTAAAGATTATGAGTTCGACTATCCACCTTCATGTATGCCTTTGCATCTTAAGTTCAAAGGCATGCTTTTATTAATATTTGTTTGGAATTTATAAAGGCACAGATGATCTGTTTGATATCCAGGAAGTAGTGCCTAGAATTATCTGGAATTTTTGTTCTAAATGGAAGACAGAAGGGTCCAACATTCATAAAGTTTGTAACTAAGGGTTTATCATAAGGGAAATGTTGTGACAGAGAGAGTTAGCATGTTGATGATTTGGGGATGTTGTCATCCATGAGAATGACCCTAACTCAACTGATCTAGTGACTGGGGTAGGAGGAGGAGAGAGAGACTTTGCAAGTCACCCTCTTGCCAACCTCTAAATCTCTCCTCTCCTTTTTCCTAGCCTGGGTCATGTCTCTAACACTCCACAAACCAAGGCCCATGGAAATTTCACAACACTTGCAAGTCTCCAGATGTGCAAAATTTGCAATGTAAGTGATCGTGTATGACAATGGGATAGTTTTGACAGCTTCTTAAATACCCTCTTCTATCTACACACAAACAGATTCCTAAGATGACTAAGGATCACGAGCATGTTAGTGGACTCACAGCCTTCGTAAGTGATGCTTGAGTAAGAAGATGGTCCAAAAGTTCAACTCCCATGTTTGGATTTTTAAAATTCTGTGAGGAAAAATTCTAACCCAGATCTCTGAGAGGAGAATCCTATCCCCACATGGCTGAGAAGGAAATAGTGTAGCAATCCGAATTTCCCTCTGCACTTGAATTCTGATCTTTCTGTCTCTAGACCCGTGAACTTTTTCTTAAACTATTATATTTTTCTCAAATTACTGCATTTGTTATCCAGCAAACTGAAACTAAGCTAACACAAATTACTCTGTTATCAGCACAGAGTACCTCTTTCCAGTGTATATATTTATGGGTATGTGTGCATAAATATATTTTTCAATGTTATCACTATATTATGTATACTTTTCTATTCTCCTCTACCTCACTTAATACAACATAACTATGTAACATTTATTCTACATGTTCTTTAGTAATTATATTATATTATATGGCAAAAGAAAATCAAGCATCATTCACCAACCTACTTAGTTGGCATTGCAAGAGAAAGTTAGGTTTCCATGAGTTTTTGTCAGGATAAAATTCACAAAATTATTTTCACATGCTACAGTTCTGAAGATAGATATACAGTTTGGAATTTTTGAGGCTTTTGTTTGATATGATTAAAACTTTTCCCAGAAAAGTTAAGCTGAAGTAAGCCATCATCCACAGGAGCTAATCTATAAGATCTGTTTCATGCATTTCTGTCAATATTATTGACGAACAAATTTGTAAGTTGTACTAATTTGATTTTTCAACGCATTTTTGCTAAAATATTAATGTAATGGAGTATAAAGAGATTTTGCTTTGGAACCAAGATCAGAGGGTGAAGCTGTTTCTGATGCTTTGCAGGTGTGCAGTCCTTTTAAATCATGGAACCCCACGCCAGTCTCCTCAACAAGGACACCGGAACTGCAGCTCTTGCTTGCAGGGCTATTGTGAGAAGCAGAGGCATCCTGCGCAGAGGAGCAGTAAGGACAGACCTCACAGGTCAGTCCAGCAGCTCATCCTCATCTTGCCATTGGCTCCCATGTCTACTCTGATTTGAATTCCTTGCTTACATCCTTCTCCCCACTGGACCACAGGTTCTTTGGGCTGCTGTTAATCAGCTTCATATTTTAAATATTGAAAAGGTTGCTTTGGTAGGACAATTATGATGAGTCCATGAGGGAGATAAGGAGTAAGGACAATTGGCTCCCTGGCTGCTGTTCTGGAAAGTGTGGGGCTAGCAGGCACTAGGACAGAAGCTTGCTTTTCAGAGATGCCAGAGCCGCTTGGTAGAGTTAGTCAAGAGAACACACCAGACACACAATAAGACATTGGAGTGTAAGAAGAAAAAATAGTATAACTTCAGTTTGCATTATTTCTTCAATGTAAAGAAACAAAAACTTAAGCTAGATTAGCATTGAAATACAGGGTCTGGCACCTTAAGTTTGTCACATGATTTCAAGAAACTCTGCTGGAAGAGATGAGCTCCAACAAAGGATAGCCCAGTAGGGCACTTGTCCTTCCCTTGGGGTGTGATATGTGGGTTATGTTCACATTTGCTAAGCACATTAATGCTAATAGTATTTAAGTGGTGCTTGTGTACACAGGCAGAGTGAATGCTCAAGTTAGTCACAAGATTATATTATGTACATGATTATGCAAATGTATGCATATCTGTAATGTCATGTAAAGGACTAGATGTGGGAAAAGGAATATATGCATACAGTATTAAGAATACTTAAATAAAATAGTGATCAAATTTTTGTGTGATATACATATTTACTTTTGATTAAAAGATTATATGTGTAGAATTGGGTTTTTTGTTACATAAATAGTTTAGAAAGTGTGTGTGCTGAGTGTTCATAAAACATACATGCCTCTGTACATATAGATAGAGACCTTGTATATGTGATGAAAGGATGTTTTATAAGAAAAATCATAATGGATAAAGTAACTTACACATATATTGAAAGACCTGTATCTGTATGTGTATGTGTATTCCATGCATGTTGTATGTTTTGGGGAGAGGGTCTTTGATTGCCTGGTGGCAATGTACTTAGAAAATTTTCAGTAATAAAGATGCATAGACATTTTTATTTTTAAATAGGTGAATGTTCTACAATTGCCTAATTCTGTGGCAATCAACAACTCTCAGAACATTTCCAGGCAGGTATTAGAAGACACCGGCTCCTTTTGTCTGCTCCCTTCAAGTAGAATGAGGCTTCACAGCAGGTGGAGAGGCAAGCACTTGTGGGAAAAACTTACATGACTGAGGGAAAATTTCAAGATCTGACATTTGGAAACATTTTTTGTGTAATTTTGTTCATAAATACTACATAAGAATGTCGCCCATTGGGTTGGAGAGAAATCAGAGGTTAAGTACTGGCTGCTCTTGCCAAGGACCTGGGTTTGTTTCCCAGAACCCACATGGTGGCTAACAACCATCTGTAACTCCAGCTCCAGGGAATCCAACACCCTCTTGTGCCCTCTGAGGGCATTATATGACATGAGTGCATGTACATACATGTAGGCAATACAGTCTTACACATAAGATAAAAATAAAATATTTTTAAAAAAGAATGTTGCCCATAAAAACATTCAGATCTGCAGACATGGAAATGCTGTTTCCACAGTTTTTAGATATCAAATGTATCACTGGGCTCTGTACCCTATAGGTTTAGAGGAAATACTGTAACATGCAGCTACTTTAAAGGACACCAGTGAGGATGCACTTGCCAGAGTTTAAAAAATAAAGGTACTTACTTAGCTAATAAGATTGAAAAGAAAAGGCCTAATTTTATAAGCTGAGTCAAAAATAAGTATGGTGCTTCCCTTAAGATCTATCAGTCTCTTGGAGTTTGGAGATGACTAAGTGAGTGTGCTTGCTGTATAAGCATGAAGACCTGAGTTCAAATCACTAGAACGGGGTTGGAGAGATGGCTCAGAGGTTAAGAACACTGGCTGCCTGTGCAGAGGACCCAAGTTCTGGTCCCAGCAGCCTCATGGCAGCTAACAACCATCTGTATCTCCAGTTCCAGAGGATCTGACACCCTCTTCTGACCTCCATGGGCACTGCATGACACAGGTGTACATACTCAATGCAGACAAAACACTCATACACATAAAATAAAAAATAATAAATACAATATTTTAAAAAAACAATCACCAGGACCCACATAAAAAGGTGTGGCCTATGTGCCTAGAACTGCGGTTCTGCTGAGGGTTGGAAAGAGTTGCATATTTGGAATTTTCAGACAGCCAGTCTGACTGAGAACTGAGAGCCCCACATCCAGTGAGAGACTCTGTCCTGAGAGAATAAGGCAGAGAGCCTTTGCACATGTGCATAGATGTGTAAAACTGTACACACGTGTCACATGCATATGCCACATGCACATCGATGCACCACACATTCACACACACACACACACACACACACACACACACACACAGACCCACCAGTTTTGAGCATCATTATACTGAAGTGTTGTGATAAACTGAAACCATTATCTTTGAACACAGCATTAAAAATACTGTTTTTAAATGACACATTTTCAAAAACCGTTAGTAATGATACATATTTAGTAAAAGAGACCCAAATGATTTTAATTCTTTGTTTAATTCACCTTTTCTCATCCTTTAAAATTTTTCTCTGTGTGTAGTTTAGAAATACATATCGAGACATGAAATTATATACATACACACACACACACACACACATTGATCACTGGAATGTAAATTGCACATCCAACCAGGAAACCAGAATGACAGATATTCAAAAATGTAAATAAAGAATTACCATATGGTCCTGGAATTCAAATGCTGTGTACAGGAAGTAGTTAGAAGCAGTAACTCAGCTAAATATTTGCACATAAGTGTTCATACTGATATTATTCACAACAGCCACAAAGTGGAGAGTATCAAACATGCCCACTGGCAAATAACTAGATAAACAGAATGTGCGCCATCCTGGAAGGAAATACTTCTCAGCCTTTATAAAGAAATTTCTGGTATATGGGTGAATCTTGAGGATATTTTATTAAATGAAATAAATAAAACACAAAATGACTTATTTTGTGTAATTCCTCCTCCAAGAGTCAAATTCATAGAACATAATGGAAAACTGTGGTTACCATGAACTGGCAGCTACCATCATGGGAAGTTACTAGTTTATAGGTATAAAGTCAAATTTTGCCATGAAGTATGTATTTGGATAGGGATAGAGATGGTGGTTGAAGAATACTAACAGATTTAATATTAAACTGTATACTTAAAAGGTCCAAGTAATGCATTTTAATTTATGTATACTTTACCACAATAAAAGAAAGTCTTTTGGGAAATTATGATCAAAAGAAATTACCAAACATGCAATCCCACATGCACCTGTGTAAAATGATGCATACTCTGTATATGCATATATCTGTAAGTTTACACACATGTTATATTTTCAACCCTATGATTCCTCAGGTTCCATCTTCATAGTATCAGTCAACCATGGATTAAAGCATTGAATAAAAATAGTTACATCCCTACTGAATGCATTCAGACTTTCGTCCTTGTCATTATCCTCTAAACAAGATAATATAATGACTATTTATATAGTATTATAAAGCACTAGGTATTAAAGTACTCTACAGATGATTTAAAGTACACAAGAGGATATTTTATAGAGAAGGTATTTTGCATAGATTATATGCAAATGCGCCATTTTGTACAAGGCACCTGTGTATCCACAAATATTAGTATTCACAAGGTCCTGACACAATCTTCTGTGGATTCTAAGAGATGTTATATACTTAAATATTTGTATTGTTTAGGGGACAAGGTCAAGGAGGTCTGGAAACCGTTGCTTTGCATAAAGTGAGGCATTTCCCAAGTATTTCTCAGTAACTGCTTCTCATACAGCTCAGTCCACTGAACCTTTACATGTCATGTGACAGTCTTGAGAAGCTACTGTTCTCACTTTTATCCAGGCCTTGACAAGACAGTGACTTTACCCTCTGAATTTTTAACACAAGTACAGAGCTTAAGGAGTTCAATAATAATTCACATTAACATCTTACTTTTTGAATTTCATACATATTGTATTTACATTTCCATCTTCCAACTCTTTGCAAATCACCCAACTTCCTTGACCTCTTTGATTTTTTTTTTCTTTATCTTTTTGATACAGGGTCTCTCTGTAGCCCCAGTTGGCCTGGAACTCGCCATGTAGACCAGACTGACCTTGAATTCCCAGAGATCCATCTGCTTCTGTCCCAAATGCTAGGATTAAAGGCGTACAACTTTTTTGATTATTGTTATATATACGTGTGTGTGTGCGTGCATGTGTGTGTGTGTGTGTGTGTGTGTGTGTGTAAAATCTATTGAGTCCATTTAGTGGTCCCAGTGTGTATATGTGGTTGGGAGTGAACGCTTGGAATTGGGTAGCTATCAGGAGCTTGATCCTGGAGAAGACTGACCCTCCCTCCCTCTGCACTCATTCATTGTTTGTAACTCTTCATCTTGGGATGGAACCTTGTGTAATTTCCACATCGCCATGTCAACTGTGTTGTCATTATGGAAGTCTTGTTTAGGCAACCATATTGTTGATTGCCAGTTACTGCAATGTAAATCCTTCTACCATGGCCAATGTTGAGGGCCCAGCATGACATCACTGAACAATAAAGGCACAGTGTGATCGAGCTCTGGATTTATCACCTGAGAAAATGGGAACAATTAAAATAAATGGAAATTTAAGGCAGAGGACACTAGTGGGTGATGGAACCCTATCATTTGCTTTCATTTCCTAACCGTTGCTACTGTATCAAAGAATAGAATGGAATGTAGACTTGGAACCAAAAGAGTTATGATTGTGTCCCCAAGTCAGCTTTATACTTTCAAGGCCTCCAGCCAGCCCCTGGCCCATGCTAGATCTCAGCTTCCTCATCTGTGAATGAACATTACAGTTGACATTCCCTCTACTTTCCAGGACAGCATGAAGATGAAGTGCACTCAAGTACATGCAAGAGGGAGCTCCCATATTGGCCCTAGCCAACAAGCAAACATTTCTTAAAGTTACACTTGATGGCATTGTCAGAAAGGTGAACATTCAAGTGCTTGATCTGTAAGCAGGCATCTAGGAGAGCCTAAGTTATGAGCCACTGGGCCCAGGAAGGCCACACTTACCATTTCCTGGAACTGGAGATCCAGTACATTTTATTCTCCCGATTTCTCTTATCATATGTGGTCATATGCTTAACTATTTACTGCTTTTGAGTGAGTGGAAAAAACTTCGTTGAAAGAAAAAATTTGATAATATTTGCACAAATATGTATGTCTCTCTGACACATGCTGTTCTTAAAACCAGCTGCTATTTTCATATCCATCCTGTATACCAATCCCCTGCAGGAATATTACAGAGTCGCCTACTCAGTGTCTGTTGACTACCTTGTAGAACGTGTATTATTAATACCAGCGATTGCTTTCTGATCTCCTTGCTGTGATTCATTTCCATCCATTAAGGAACTACATTATCTGCTTTAGCAAAACATGAATCATAAATGAAATATTGATTTTGAAAAATCATAGACTGTTTTACATTCAAAAACAGTTCCTACAAAGGGAATTTTCTAAACTCCGAGAAGAATGCATTTGATTTCAGAGGTGTGATGCTCTTCTAAGATTTGTTGATTCGGTTAAAGCGTCCCTGCTTTGTTCCCTTATATGATAAACTTGTTTTTAAGATCTTAATTTTATGTGCTATTTGAATCTACAATCACTTTATTGAGTGTGCTTTAATGGATTTATGTTCTATTAAAATAAGCACATTTTAAAAACCACAAGCCTCCTTCCTTTGTGCTTAGCAGAAAATTAAGATCCCAGTTTCAGAGGAAAGAGAAACTCAGTAAGGGATGATTGTGGGATAGTATTGTCAAATATGATATAGCATCTTTCAGTAACCTTAGGTCTCTTACAGTATGAGAAGAGAAATATGATCTTCAGTAACAAGTGAGTCACTAAGTAATTAGAGAAGTATATCGATGTCTGTCTACGTGGGATTGTATGAGGCACGTTGGTCAGTCCATCATGATAGATGATCTCTTTTGGACAAGACTTCACCCTTATGATGGGGCAGGATTATGGTTTGTGCAGGGAAGAGTTCACTTTGTCTTTATAAAAATAAAGTCCAGTGCTGGGAAGTCACCTCTCTGAAACCACAATCAGGGTGAAAGGAAACTGACTGAAAGGACAGAGCACTGAGCTTTTAGTGAGCTTTGCTCACTTTTAGAGCAAAGGGAGGTCAGTCTTCACAGGTGTGAGACAAGATGTTTCCTCAAGGTGTAGCATGACAAGGCAAGCAGGTCTACGCCTATGTAGGCTTCTGCCTCCTGCCACACCCAGAGGAAGCACATCTCATACCACATGAGCTTCTTTACCTGATGGAATAGCAACGTAAGTGAATCATGGGTATAGAAGACAGCAAATGTGAACTAAACGAATGTGCTGACTCGGGCCATAATCCGGGAAGGGCCTTGATGCTTTGTTCAATCATTGGCACTTGTTTTCTAAGCATCTTCTTTCCTACATAAAAGGTAAATTCGATATGTGCGTATTGACACAGCACAGGCAGTGTGCAAGGTATCTGTGCATGCTGTGCCACTGGGAAAGCTGGAGGTCATACTTGCTACTTTCAGTGTTTCTTGACTTCAAGTTTCTGACACTTTTCACTTCTTCTCAGTCAGCTGTATCCTACTAAGAAATATCTCTATGGGCAAATGACAAAGACAAAGACATCAAGATGCTGAGGAAAGACGAGGACTTGGAAAAGAAAAAGAGACAATGACAAGAACTGAAAGGTACAGAAATGAAAAAAGGAAGAGGGCTGGGAAGATGGTTCCACCAGTGAACAGCCTGCTGTGCAAGCACAAAAGCCTGAGCTCTATCACGAAGGACCCAGGTGTGCATGCCTGATATCCCAGCACTAGGGAAGTGCAGACAGGACCTCAGGGCTGCTGGGCAGCCAGCCAGTCTGGGTGAATGGGTGAGTTAGTGAGACACCTTGCTTCAAAGAACAAGGTGGAGGGAGACGGAGAGAGAAAGTCATCCAGCACTGACTCTGGCTTCCCTGTCTATATGCACATATGTATACACATACTGACAAATGTGCACACACACACAAAAGAAAAGAAAAAAGAAGATAAATAACAATACAATAAAACTCTTCACCTATTAGAATGACCAAAATCCACCATTCAGACAACACTAAAGGCGGGCTGGTGATACATATCACTTTACACTTATCCAAACCCATAGAGTACACACCAAGTGTGAACCCCAATGCAAACTATTGACTTTGGGTGATGGCAATATTGATGTAAGTTCATCAGTCACACAGCACTGCAGCATCTGAATGAGAGTCTATAAAGAAGCAGGTTGAACACATGTGGGAACCAGGAGTATATTAGAAGTATCTGCCATTCCTTGAATTTTTCTGTGAATCTGAAATTGCTCCAAATGTATAAAGCTCTTGAGAACAAATAAGCATTGGCTAAAAAGACTATTGATCTCCCAGAGGACCTGAGTTTGTTTTCCAGCACCCACATTAGGCTGCTCACAAGTACTTGCAAATCCAGATCCAGGGATCCAACATCTTGTAGACCCCTCAGGTATCCGAACACATTTGGCATACACATGCAAATATACACACATTAATAAAAATAAAATTTTTTGAAATAAATAGGACAGGGATACAGCTCAGTGGTATTTGCCTGACATGTGTGAAGCTCCAAGTTCCACCCACAGCAACACACACACACACACACACACACACACACACAATTTAAAAATAGTTAAATGAAAGAGAAATAAATGTTCTGAGTGGGGGCCAGAAAAACCATTTGAAAACTAGGTTAGAAGGAAACAGAAGAGAATGGAGGCAAAACAAGAAAATTCAAAGAAGAGATGGTGCAAGTTCCTCACACTAGGAAGTGATAGTCGTGCAAAGACATATTTGTGGACTGCAGACAGAAAGGGCTGAGGATGGGATTCTCATAGTCATGTAGAAGGGTGTTAGAAGGACTATCACAGTCCCAGCAGTCCCCTCTGCTCCTAGAACCTTCACTCTGCAGAACAACCAAGGCTGGTCCACATTTAAACAAGTCTCAATGAAGAGAATGCAGACAGTCACAGCACTACACAGTCTTTGAATTAAAATAATATCCTTGTCATAAACTGCTTGATTTTGTCCTCAAAAACTTCATATGTTAAAATCCGTATTTCCAAAGAGTTAGAATTAGAAGACAGGGCTTTCAAGGTAATGTGATCATGAAGGCGGAGTTCTCATGAATGGGGTTAGCACCCTTGTAAAGGAGACACTCTTGCTCCCTCCCCACAGAAAGATACAATCAGAATGAGACTCTCTGCAGCCAAGAAGTAGCCGCTCACTAGTGTACTGGTCTCAGAGTTTCAGCCTCGAGAGCTGTAAAATATATTCTTGTCATTTATGAAGCTACTGGGTTTATGACATTTTGTTATAATGGTCTAAACTGAGTCTGCTCCCCTAGTTCATAATCTGACCTAACTTGTCCCATCTCACTAGATGTGAGCTCCAGACACTGTCTTTAATGTATGCATGGCCCATTCTCCAAATAGTCAGTTATAAACTTGCCATCCTGATGGAAAAAAACAATGCAAGAAGAAAGAACCAGAGAAGTCTTAGATTAAATCAACCTGTGATGAGGAGGTGTTTCACTCCCCCACACACGCTCTTTATTATTAACCACAGACTCTTTCTCAAGAGCTATCTTCACCTTATAAGTTTCCAGGTCTTGGGCTGGGAGATGGCTCAGCAGATAAAGTGCTCGCTGTGCAAGATGGAGAAGGACTTGATTTGGGATCCCCAGAACCCACTTAAAACTGGACACGGTAACATGTGTCTGTCATCCCAATACTCCTGTGGTGAGATGAAGGTGGAGAGAGGAGAATCCCTGGAAGCCAGTAGGCAACTAGCCTGGCATATGCAGGAATGAACAATGAGTTGCTCTCAAACAAGAGGGAAGGTGTGGGCCCAGACTTGAGCTTGTCCTCTGACTACCACACATGCACTGCAGCACACATGTGCACACCTTTCTTTCCAAATGTACATACCCATATAAACATCACACACACACACACACACACACACACACGGAATAAAAATTAAAAATGAAGTTTCCAGGCCTTTGGTGAGCTCCAATTCAGATGTGAAAGTCGGGGTCTGAGACTGCCAGTTACCACTCTGTCTTCCTATCTGGTTTCACATTGTCTTAATAATAATAACAAAAATGGAAACCCTTCCCTCTTATTCTGCACCTCCCAGCTCTAAAGAGCTGCAAACTCCACATCCTTCACCTCTTAGTCAGATGAAAAGTTCTGAGGGTGGGGCCATAGACACACTGAGTTTCAAATGCAGGTAGGGTATGTTTCTCCCAGCACTCCTTCCTCACTGTGTACACATCACCCTGTCATGAAGGTTGCTTCCCTGAGTCCATATCAGCAGCAAGCCTCATGACTTCTCACCTCTGGTCAAATGCAATTAATGGGAACTCAATGCCACTGGGACATCAAAGAAGAGAGTGCATAATCCTTGTTTATATCTTCGGCTCTTCTGTCAAAGATAAGCAAAGCCAGTGGCAGGGGGTGGTTTATTCAATAGTAACTGTTGCAGCAGAGAAGGGAGTGTGCTGTGTGCAGGAATTTGTCCAGAAAAAGATGAAGATCCTTTTGAAAAACTGAGATGTGCTGAAGAAAGGTGCCAAAGGGGCAAATGAGGTTTAGGTCTGTGTGACTAAGGCTCTCTGGGTTTGCTCATTGGATCATGGGGGCCTATCTTCAGTTACTGGAGTTTGGAAGCTGTCAGCATCCTTGGAAGAACCTGGTCTTCATCCCAGGAGCATGGTCTTGTGCTGAGAAGCATGCTGGCTCCTGAGTCTCTTCTGCAGCTCTCCTTGGCTTCACAGGTCCCTTGCAGGCAGCTTCCTCCCTTGAGTAAATGTTTCAGCTTCTGCCATGTAGCCATCCCCATAAAGTCCTCTCTGATGGGTTCTGGTAGTGCTTCCACCCCCAGTCCCTCTTCTTGTCTCTACAAGATGATGCTTTCTATGGGGAAGCCACAATGAATACTCTCCAGCCACCAAAGCTTCCCTTCACCATGACCTCACCTTTGTAAATAACTGGTTAGTGTTATTCTCAGTGTTCAGCTTATGTCCTTTACAAACTTTAGATATGTTCTGGTTGGTTGTCACCTTCAGGACCTGAATCCCTATGACTGCGAATTTCTTTCTAGGACCTTGGAAAGCTGTTCTGCAGAGCTGGGGGATTAACATCAGGAATAGATCTCCACCAATGGTCCTCCGGAGTTGGTAAGTCAATATCCCACTTCCATTGTCCTTGGAGGGGCCATTTTAAGGTACATACTTTCTATTGTTGTATAGTTTTTCTGGGAAGAAAATCCGGGCCATCTTCTATCAGCTATTCTGGCATCTCTACTTTATTTGCCTGTATTCTGTGGATTAGCAATTTTGGCTAAGCTTAACCCAGCATTTCTCCTGGTTCCAACTGGGCTTAGTCATTTGGCTACAATCTCTTGGAAGATCACGGGGCAGCAGATTTCCATGGGCACCTCCAGCTACAATGACTCATTTCTACTCTGCATAGTCTCATCACTCTTCAAGAGGCTGGTGTTGGCTTCTTCATACATTGCTCTTGGAGTACCTGCAGGAGGACAGGGGGATAAATAGCAAGGACTCTGGAGAGCTAGTCCCAGCATCACTGCCTGTTGGATTTAAATGTGAAATGTCTCCCATAGGCTCATGTGTTTGAACACTTTGTCTCCAGCTAGCAGTGCTGTTTGGGAAGGTTGTAGAAACTTTAGGAAGTAGAGACTTGCAGGAGGAAGTGGGTCACTAGGGGAGGGCTTTGCAGCTTTATACCCCAGCTCTGAGTCCTGTTCACTCTCTACTTCCTGACTGTTGATGCGATGTGACCAGTTGCCTCCCACTCCTGCCACCATGTCTTTCCTGCCTGCTGCCATGTCTTGCCATCATGGTGGACTGCAGCCCTCTGGAACTATAAGACAAAATAAATTGTTTCTCCCTGAAGATGCTTTTGTTAGAGTGTCAAATTCCAGAAATAGGAAAAGAAACTGAGATGCTGTCTTAGTTCAGTGGCTAAAAACAAGCCATAAAAGCAGCTGTATTCAAATGGAGAAATGGACTTGCTCCCAGTAATCAGTGGTCATTTTCAATCTGCTATGTCCAGTAGGATGACCTACTTCCCTTCTGTCTTGCACACCCACATGCCTCTATTGGTGTCCTTAAATCCCAGAGAAGTGCTTACACTAAAACTTCTGTCTCAGCATCTGAGTGAACACAAACGAAGGCAAAACTCCAGTAAAAGTATCCCAATTTCAGTGTTGTCTTTGTTTATTGCCAATTCAGAATGGCATCAGGAACCGTTATGTAACTTAGCCCAAGGCTCAGAAAAGGCGTGGGGTTTTCATACTCCACAGATAATACCTCCTCTAAGAGGTGAGGGTGTTTGGCTGTAGGAAACGTTGCTACTGTGTACCCCTGCTTCTGATTATCCTTCCTTCTCATTTACAGGAGAAGACTGTGCATCCCACAGATGGCCCGATGACTTTCTTTGGCCTTTGGAAGTGGGACAGATTATGTGTGCTTGCTTGGAGAAAGAACATGTAAAAATTTAAAGCACAGTACTCCAGGTCTGTCCATAATCTTCTGAGGAGTCTAGAAATGTAAGTAGTTGAGTAGAAAGTTCTGAGACAACACACGTCTTACAAAAGGTTGAATGAGTTAGGTGTGGCAGATATTTCCCTCAAAGCTGTTCTTAGGGAAGAATGTATTTGAAAGCAAAGTGAGTTAATAGTCAAAACCCAAGTGCTCTTGGGAGTTTATCAAGGAGCCAACACTTGATAGAACAACTACACACTTTAACAAACATGTAGTGCCTTCTGGGGATAATCAATTTATATAAGAAAGTAGAGGGTTCCAAGACGTTTCTTGATGAAACCCATCTAGATTAAATATATTTTTGTCCACATTTTTATGATGCTTTGGATTTACTCCTTGAAATCCCCATAACTGGAAAATTAGATTCTACAAGTATCCCATTCCATCTACAGTGATCGTTAAAAGATGGATTGATGATCCTGTTCTCCTTCTAGCCTTCGGCACAGGCCTACTTTTGCTCTTAGCACCTCAGGTCTCTGGACTACACTCTTAGTCCAGACATGCCCACTGCTCCCTGATCCTCTATACTCAGACCAGCTCAGTTTTGCAGTCTAGGTTGTCCAAGCCTTCACAGGCTGTCCCCACCCTCAACTTGCCTTCGTTTCATGAGATCAGTCTTCTTCCCTGGTAAATCTGGTCCTCCCCACTGTGTCTCCACACCCCTAATGACATAGCCACTCCAATCTCCCTCACCCCACAACCTTTTCTCCTTCAACCCTTGGGTACAGGTCCACTTTTGCTCTTAGCCCCCCAGATCTCTGGAATAGCCTCTTTACTCTCCCTGACTATGAGGTCTCCTAATTTAACTATAGAAGAAAAGTTCCAAAAATTAAGGAAAGACATGCCTATACAAGTACAAGAAGCAAATAGAACACCAAACAGACAGGGCCAGAAAAAGAAACTCCCACAGTATATGATAGTAAAACCACTAAACAAACAGAACAAAGAGGTTACTGAAAGCTGCAAGAGAAAAACAACAAGTCACATATGAAGGAAACCCCATAATAATTAGAGCTGAATTTCAATGCAAACTATGAAAGCCAGAAGAGCCTGGACCAAAGTATTCCCAGTTTTAAATGACCATAGATATCAATCCAGAGTATTTACCCAGAAAAATGTTTTATTATAATTGAAGGAGAAAGAAAAATCTTCCATGACATGAATAGACTGAAACAATTCATGTCCACAAAACTAGCCCCTCAGAGAGTTCTTGAAGCAATAGGAAGACCTGAAGAAAGAAATGACTATACCCGAGGGGCAACAGAAAGAAGTTAAATGAAGATATAACAGAGGAAGCACAAAGTTAGACCAAGAACACAAACAGAAATTAAAATGATGGGAACCAATACGCATCTTTCAATAATAACTTTAAATATCAATGGACTGAACTCCCCAGTCAAAAGACACAGGCTAGTTGAATGGATCAAGAGAAAAAAATACTATTTAAATTATTTTAAAAGATAGAAACAGGGAGAAACTCCCAAATTAGATCCATGAAGCCAGTATCATGCTAATACCAAAACCAGGTAAAGATACAACCAAGAAAGAAAACTATAGATTCGTATCCTTAATGGACGTTGACTCAAAATTCTTAACAAAATACTTGCAAACCATATACAGACACACATCAAAAAGATTATCCACCATGATCAAGTTGGCTTTATTCCAAAGATACAGGGATGGGTCATTATATGTAACTCAATAAATGTCATAAAACATATAAATGGACTTAAAGACAAAAACCACATTGTTTTCTCAAGAGATGCAGTAAAGGCCTTTGACAAAATCCAACATGCATTTACATTAAAAGTGCTGGAATTAGTCTGGAAGGAACATTCCTCAGCATAGTTAAAGCTATATACAAAAAGCCCACAGTCAACATCATTCTAAATGGAGAAAAACTGGAGGCATTCCCATTAAAATCAGAAACCAGACAGTTCTGGTTTTTAATATAGTTCATGAAACTCCTGCTAGAGTAATAAGACAAGAGAAGGAAGTTAAATGAGTACTCATTGGAAAAGAAGAGGTGAAATTATCCCCTTTTTGCAGATGACATGATATTATATGGAAGAAATGTCAAATATTCCACCACTTTCAGTAAAGAGAAATGATTAACACTTTCAGTAAAGTGGCAGGTTATAAAATTAATCTACAAAAATCAGTAGCTTTTCTATATATCAATAACAAGGAATTGGAGAACAAGTACACAGAAACCCTCCCATTCACAATAGCCTGAAAAACATATCTTGGAATAAATCTGACAAAAGACATAAAGATCTCTACAATGTAAATTTAAAATCTTTAAAGAAAGAGACTTAGGAGAACATCAGAAGCTGGCTGAAAGAATTAATATTGTGAAAATGATCATCATACCAAAAGCAATATATAGATTCAATGCTATCCCAATCAAAATCCACATAACGCTATTCACAGAAGTAGAAAAAAAAACTTAAAACTAATATGAAAGCACAGAAGACCCCAAAGCCAAAATAGTCCTGAGCACAAAGAGCAACGGATGGCGGCATACTATAGCAGCTTTCAAAATATATTACAAAACTAAAGTCATAAAAACACACGATACAGGCACAAAAACAGACATGTTGATCAATGGAATGTAACCGAAGATCAAAACATGAGTACCTGAAATTTCAGCCACCTGATATTTGACAAAGAGGAGAAGAACATTTAGTAGAGGAAAGACAGCATCTTCAGCAAATGGTGTTTGCAAAACTGTATCTCCAACTGTAGAAGAATGAAACTAGACTCTTATCTTTCAGCTTGCACAAAAGTCAAATCAAAGATCTCAATGTGAAACCTGAAATTCTGAAACTGTTAGAAGAAAACATTGGCAGTAACCTCCAACATATAAGTTTAGAAAAGGATTTTCTAAATCAGACATCAGTTGCTCATGAATTAAGATCAACAATCAACAAATGGGACCTCATTAAACTAAAAAGCTTCTGTACAGCAAAAGAAACAACCAAGGAAGTGAATTGAAAAGCCAGAGAAAATCACCACTAGCAACACACCTGACAGAGGTTTAACATCCAGGACACATAAAGAACTTAGAAAACAAGGAATGAAGAAAAAAATTCACCCAGTTAAAAGCTGGGTGAGGGATCTGAGCAGAGTTCCAAAAGAAGAAATAAAGACAGCTAAGAAACATCTTAAAACGTGTTCAACATCATTAGTAATTAGGGAAATGCAAATTAAAACCACTTTAAGATTTCATCTTACCCCAATCAGACTGGCTAAGATTAAGAGGACAAATGATACCAAATGCTGGAGAGGATGTGGGGAAAGAGGAATAGTCCTTCACTGCTGGTGGGATTGTAAATTCATGCAACCCCTATGGAAAACAGTGTGGAGAACTTTTTAAAAACTAAAACTGAATCTACCATTTGACCTGGTTATACCACTCCTTGGTGTATATCCAAAGGATTCATCCTATTGCAGAGATACTTACACAGTCATGTTTGTTGAGACTCTCTTCACATAACTCAGGGATAAGTGCACCTAAGTGTGCCTCAACTGATAAGTAGATATTGAAAATGTGGTACATTTACACAATGTTGTTCTACTCAGCAGTAAAGAAAGATGAAATCATGACATTAGCAGGTAGAAGGAGAGAACTGGAAACTGTTATGCTAAGTGAAGTACCACAGAGTCAGAAAAACACAGGATACATGGTCTCCCTCATTTATGGATTCAAGCACCAAAACCTCTTGCATGCATACTAATGTGACTGCAGAAACTAGGAAAAGATACCGAGGAGGTAAAAGGGAAAGAAGGAACTTGAAAGAAAAGAATAGAAGGAGACAGGTGTTACTAACGGAGACATAGATAAACCGGGGTATTTAAATAGGAAGGCGAGGGGAGTTATACAAGGAATTATGGGGATGAAGGGAAAGAATTAACTCAAGAGGGGTGGCAATAGGAGACTGGTATTATCAGAGGAGAAATGGGGAAAATGGGAACACTTTAAATGGGGAAGGCATGGAGGGAGAGTTAGACAGGGAGGGAGAGATAGGAGAGACAAATAATGCCTAGCTAGTGTAAGACACCAGAGGGAATCATATTAGCCTAACAACTTAATGACAAATTACACATACAATATCACTACATGAGCCCATGTGTATAGCTGAAGGCTACATAACAAAAAACAGTGCCAGACAGGAGGAACCTTCCTTTGAGTTGTTGGCCAGGGTAGTCCAAAAGGGTCCCAAAATTACACAGACTATTGCCACAGCCCTTGATTGCCTCCCAGAACTTGAAGGTAAGACCCTATTGCTGAAGACAGGACATACTTCAGAGACCAAATTTGGAGCAATGAAGTTAGAATTGATCTGGAAGCCACTTCCCCTGACGGCTAGCTCTCATAGCTCTGGAGAGAACTGTGCAAGCTGCTAAGGGAGAACATCATTGATGGTCCAACACCAGCTTCATGACCAAATAACCACATCAATAACCAGCACAGCACTTGACACTAGTGTACTAGTTGCACTTTTACCTTGAGGACAACCAGTGCCTACTTAATAGGTCTTAAAGCCCACTCAATGGGAGAAAACTCATGTGCGGTACTGTAATCACAGCCAAATACACATGGCTGAAGAAGTCATGGATCTTAGAGAAATCCCCAAGGCTGTCACATTCCTAGACCAATGTAACTTCTTACTAAGTGAGAAATACATATCCTTATATTAACAGTCAAGCATCCTAGTCATCATTCATCAAAGAAGCTTCTTTACACCAGTCAGAGACAGCTACGGAGCATCACCATTGCTGTACGTTTATACGAGCAGGGTCCCAAGAGCCTGTAGGATTCTATTTCCATATGGACACACACTTCCTCCCTGGCTTTACAATCTTTCTGCCTCTCTTCCGCAATGGATCCTAAGCCCTGTGTGAGTGAAGCTTAATATAGGAGTATTGTCCAGTGACCCACACTCTGCAGACTCCCAATCTCCACTCTGGCCATTTATGATCTTTCGTGTTCATGGCCCTCTGATGCATGAAGGAACTTCATTAATGAGAACTGAGAGATTCATTTGTGTCTGCTTTATCCATTGTTCTATGTTACAGGAGACTTAGGCATAGAGGTTGCAATATAGATGTGCCACTTAGTCATGGGCAACTCATGGACACAAAAGGACACAAGCTCTTGGCATCCTACAGCAATGGTGTTGGTATGCTCAAAACCCAAGCAAACTCATGTAGACAAAAACTCAGCATTGAAATGGGGAAATGGGCAGCAGACCCCAATCTTTGTTGAAGAAGTTTGGGCAGCTGATTACTATTGGGTGAGGAAGAGCCAATCTTATACTGATGGACTCCAGATAGGCTGACTAGACCCCAGTGGATGAACTTACACTGAGGAACATCTGGGGACAGTAACTTGATGCAATTGTCCTTAACACAGATGAAAGAGTGTATGAATTACAGTTGGGGTGCTATGGAGAGTGTTGGTTAGGAAGGGAGTATAATGACTATTAAAATTTATTGAGTTGCTCTGTATGAAATACACAAATATTCAATTAAAAGAAAGATGAATTGATGGTTCTTATGATAGTGGTGATCACGAGCACTCCAATCATTCCCTGTTCTCTCTATGTCACCTCACACTTCTCCTTGCCTTTATACATTCATTGCGGCCATTTGTGACAAACTGGGTAGCTTATTCCAATCTAGGCAATAAAATAAAATATAATTTTTATAGAATCGTTGTGTATTTCATACAGACTGTTTCAATCAGTCTTAATCATCTTCATAACCCCTTCCCCATGAGCAACCCCCTCCCCATAGCCCCACAACTGGAATCATTCTTTTATTTGTGTTAAGGTCTATTGTGTCAAGTTAATGTCTCCAAATGTTCCTCAGTGAAGATTCATCCACTGAAGTCTGGTCAGCCTATCCAGAGTCACTCACTTTAGGAAGATACGCTCATCCTCACCCAATAGCAATCATTTGCCAATATTTGTTGAGCAAAGATTGGAGTCTGCTGCCCATTTCTCTCCTTCCACACTTGGTTTTTGTCTGCTTGAGTCTGCATGGGTCTTGAGCATGCCAACATCATTACTGTAGGGTCTCATGAGCTAGGTCCCAGGAGCTTGTAGGATTCTACTTCCATATGGTCATGCACTTCCTCATTGGCTCTTACAATCTTTCTGCCTTCTCTTCTGCAATGGCCTCTAAGCCTTGGCTGAGTGAAACTTAATACAGGAGTCCTGTGCAGGGACCACACTCTGCAGATTCCTAATCTCCACTCTTAGGCCATTTGTGGCCTTTTGTGTTTCTGGTTCTCTGTTGCATGAGGGAGCTTCGTTAATGAGAGCTGAGAGATTCACTAGTGTTCTCTTTACTTCTTGTACCATGTTGCATGAGCCTTGGGTGTAGAGGCTGCATTGTAGATGTTTCACTTAGGCATGGGAAATTCACTGGACAATGTCTGTGCCTGACCAGTTATGGTAGTCTGTAATAGTCTCCATCTGGCGCAACAGCAGTTTCTTTGATGAATGGTGACTGGGATACTTGACTATAAATATAAGAATATGTATATGTATTTTGCACTTAGTAAGAGGTTACATTAGCCTACGGATGTGACAGCCTTGGGAATTTCTCTAAGATCCATGACCTCTTCAGCCATGTATATTTGGCTATAATTACAGTACCACACATGAGTTTCTTCCCATTGAGTGGGCTCTAAGACCAATTAGGTAACCATTGATCAGCCCCAAGATAAAAGTGTGACTACTACAGCAGTGTCAAGTGCTGTGTTGGTCATTGATGTGGTTATTTGGTCATGAAGCCAGTGTTGGACCATTGATTGATGTTCTTCCTTGACTGCTTGCATAGTGCTCTCCTGAGTCATGAGAACTAGTTTTTAGGGGAAGTGGTTTCCAGGTCACTTCCAGCTCCATTGCTCCAAATTTGGTCTCAGAATCATATTAGTCTAACAATATAATGACAAATTCCACATACAATATCTCTGCATGGGTCTATGTGTATAGCTAAAGGCTATTTTAACTAGAAAGAGTGACAGACAAGAAACCTTCTTTTGAGTTGTTGTCCAGGGTGGTTCAAGAGACTCCCACGATTACACAAGTTATTGGCACAGCCAATTGTTTGCCTCCTAGATAAGACCTTATTGGGGAAAATAGGACATAAAATCTATTTTTTACTACAGTTAAACAATAGAGCCATATCTAGAATCAAATGCTCACAGCCCCTTTGATTGCCCTCCACCCCAGCTTCCTTGTTTCTCTTCAGAGGTAAAAAAATGTTTTAGGAGCTTGCTGCATACTCTCCCAGATCCTATTCCACTTCAAATTTTTATATGTGTGTTGGACCACATTATGCTGTGATCCATTCTTATTTTTATACAAAGGGAATTAGATTACAGGTATCTATACTTCCATTGCATTCTATCTACTACTGGAGCAAGTTTTAGAGATGCTGCTTTGCAGATCATCCAGAGATCCTCTATCCTATTTAATGCTTTTGAAAATATTCTACTGTATGATTGAATCATAAATTAACACCTCCTTGCAATGGCTATTTAAGTGACATCCAATTTCTTAGCACTGTTAATGATGCTAAATTAAACATTTTGCATATACACCTTTGTGAATATGTTCAAATATTTCTTATAGGATAGACTCTCACTGGTAAAATCATTTCATAAAATGGCACAGACATTAAACGTTCTCAAAGACTCTAGCATAGTGCCACGTTATTGTTACTGAAGTCTTTGGGTGGTGCTAATTTTAAAATATGTAAATAACATATCCATAGACCTTATTCACCTAAGGTACAGGATGCAGGTGGAATCTACGTGCCACCTCTACAGTGAAGCCTAAGATATATGGCATCAGCTTCAGGGTCACACAGTGGTGTGCAAAAGGTTGAAACTGAAAATCAGTCTGCCCATTAAGCAGCAATGAAGCATCTGGTCAAACTGTTTCCCTAGTAACCTGGAAAACAGATGAACCAGCAAGTGAAGTAACAGCTTTAGACAAAGATAATGGGTAGCAGGTGCGTGGAACAAGTCTTACTTATTACTGGCTACCTTTGACAAGGCATTAGAATAAAGAGGTGTATTCATAAAAGAAAGGCATTAGAATAAAGAGGTGTATTCATAAAAGAATCACCAGCTTGCAGAAATAAAAGGAATCAGAGTCCAGAAATTCCAGGACTATGAATTAAGAGCTGTGTCTGCTACTCATTGACAATTTTTGAATAACAAAGCCTAATTAATATTGAGCTCTGCTCAGTAGTGATAAACAAGCTTAATACCCTGCCATGAGACATTGGAAGGACCCAACCTCATTCAGGAAGCATTGCTATAAAAACCAAGCCATCAGACAAATACTAATTGATAGACATTCATCAAAAGAAGTGACCTGTGTGCTGAAAATCTCAAAGATCTGAAAGACAAGGGCACTGAAGATATATGACAATTAAATGAAATCTATGATCCTGGATTAGGATAATAAACAGCAATAGTGAAATAATTGAATGCATTTGAATATGAATTACATAATAGATAAGAATATTATGTTAAACTATCTGAATTTAATTATTATGACATGGTTATATAAAAGGGTCTTCATTACATGTATAGTGTCTAGGATTTAATATCATTATAATTACTCTTGAATGATTACAATAACAGTGATATGTATGTACATATCATATTTGTGTGCATGTACTTGAAGCAAGCCAGAGATTAAAAATTAAAGATATATATATATATATATATATATAGAGAGAGAGAGAGAGAGAGAGAGAGAGAGAGAGAGATAATATGCCAAAAATCAATAACCAGAGAGAATGAAAAGAATTTGTTGGGTTGTTGGTTGGCTTATAGTGCAAGCTGGTATCAAAGTTGTGGCAATCCTCCCTCAGCATTCTCAGTGCTAAGATTATAAGCATCTACCACTATGCCTAGCCAAGGATATAGTCTTCAATAATGTTGTCAAAGGAAACCAAGAAGAATCATGGTTAAAAAAAGACCTTTAAAGGCTGGAGAAGATGCTTAAAGGACAAAGGACCTGGGACCAAAGAAGAAATAGTCTCCACCCCCAGAAAAGGAGCTCTTTGCTATCTGCAGAATATAGTTTTAGAATTGTTATGGAAGACCCATTGCTATGAGCTTCGTTCTTCTGAATGTAAGTGTTATACTGCCATTCCTGTTGGAGAGAAAAATATATGGCAGGAGGTCTTGAGCTCTGAGTCTCTTGGAGTGGCACTGTGAAGTCTGGAAGAAGAGTGATGAGTGGGGCCTGTTTAGGCAGGAGAGGGTAGCAAGTCTGTTGAGAATATCTGCAGAGCCTTACAGTGGGACACCATATTTCATTGAACTTCCTCTGGCAAGTGATGTGTGGGCATCTACTGCTTCTGAACACAAATCTTAGTCTCCCTATCCATGTTAAAAAGGATCCTCTATTCTGTGAGACCAGAGTATCCCCTATCAGGCTCCATTAAAGTAACTGAAGGGACATGGGGGAGACCCCCACCGAATCATGTATGATGTAAGATCAAAAACTTGGGCTGGAGAGATGGTTCAGTGGTTAAGAACAGGTTGTTCTTGTAGAAGCTCTGGGCGCAATTCCCAGCATCTGCATGGCAGCTAACAACCATCAGGAACTCCAGGTCCAGGGGATCTGATGCCCTCTTCTGTTCTCCGCGGGCGCTGCACAACAGGCACAGGTGCAAGAAGAACACTCACACATAGAAAAGAAAGAAAGAAAGAAAGAAAAAAATTTTTGAAATTTTTCAGAAAGACCATTTTGAGGTTATTTAGTATTTTACAATGGCTTAGGGCTGGATTCAGGAATGATAAACTGTTGTCAAATTGAGAATTTTGTATTTAGATGAGTTTTAGTCTTCATTAATTATTTATAGTATATTCTTAAAGATGACTAAAATGGAAGTAAAATACATAACAGTGTATTTGAGATGGGGAAAATTGAATGAGAAATGAAATCTCAATCAAACGTAAAATAAGAGCCAAACAAATTGGGGAAATCATAAAATAGAGCACTAAAAATGAAGCAAAGGAGAAGGAAACATCTAAACATATCAATATACAATGATAATGATAAACGTAAATGGACTAGGCTCATTTAGAAGGAAAAGACATATTAGATTAAATAAAATACAATTCTACTATAAACTGTTTACAAACAGCACACTCCAGAGAAAGACAGGAAATGTGAGAATAAAAGGATTAAAAAATAGCCTGCCAGACCATAGTAAACCAAAAGAATGTAGAGATAACTGCATGGAAATGCAGATATTAGTCAGATAGCAGAGAATTTTTTTAAGACAAAAAGCATTCCTGGGAATAGAGAGAGATTCCCTACATTACCATAAGGATCTTAATTCACAAGAAGACAGTTCTTAGTGTGTGGGTGCCATATAAGCTCAGAAAGAGAAATCAAGTGGAAGGAGGAAGGAGAAGCTGACAAGCTCTACATGTTAATGGATAGCCAAGCACCTTCCCTGACTACTCATAGAATCGTAGAAAAATTGAAGATACAGAAGAAAAAAAATAAATTTTGACTAACAATGAGAACACGCATAAAAATTGCATTGCATGTGGGGCTGCAAAGGATGTTTCAGCAAATACAGCTGTTTCTGCACACCCGGCACTCAGATGTGGTACACTTCAGCCGTTGACTCCCAATGAAGAAACGCCTTCCTTGTATCTGGAAACTTAAAACAGACTCCTTAAGTACTCTTGGGACACAGAAGAGAAGAAGATGGAAACTAGAAAATTACTAGAACTAAATGATGACTTTTAAAAGTACATAGCAACAAGGGGATCGAGTCAAAACTGTATTTTGATGCAAATTCGAGACCTAAAGTGTTCATTTTTGAAAAGAAGAAAGTATGAAAATTAATGAAATTAGGCAAAAATAATTGAATAGATCTAAAGTTAATTTATTTGTTTATTGACATTTAATCATTCATTTTTGTTTTATGTGTGCGTGAATGCTGCATAAATATATGTTTATGTCATGCTTGGTTGAAACTCACAAAGGTCAGAAGAGGGCATCAGATCCCCTAGAACTGCAGTTACAGACAATTGTTAGCCACCATTTGGGTGCTGGAAACAGAATCCAACTTCTCTGGAGAGCAGCCAGTGTGGTTAACCGCTGAGCCATCTCTCCAGCCCCAATGAACAATTTTAAATAAAAGAATCTGGGAAGAAACAAACTATTAAACATTTAGAAATCATATCTGTCTACCTACAAAGCACCAAAGAATCAATCAATAAATTACTGAAATTGATAATTATAGTTGATTAAAATGTCAGATAAAACAAATATTTAAAAATTCATAACGATTATATAGACCACAATTTTTAGATATGCCTCCCAAGAATGAATTTAACAGGACATGTACAAGACTTGTATGAAAACATTTACTAAATTCCACTAAAAAATATAAATGACCACTTTCTTATTTTATACTCATGGATACAAAACTTCAGCATGATAATTCTCCTCAGACAAAGCTATGCTTTTCATGTAATTGGATGTAATACTAAGTATCAGTAGCATTCTTAAAGAAACTTCTAAAAATAGTCTTGTTTCCAAAATGGGTGTGACTGTTGGGTGTGGCTTTATCTCTTGGAGTCTAGGCAACCTACCAGGTGACACAACAGTAAGAAAACGGACTCTTCATCTCCCAGCAGCTATCAAATAGCAACAGATCCTCAGCTACAGCTGGGGCTTCTGCTCCGCCTTCCCCATTCATGCTGGGTTTTTGTCTGGCTTGGGCTCTCCAGTACCTTTGTGCTGCTACAAACATGGTGGGTTCATAGGAGCAATTACCCTGTGGTATCTGGACAACACTGTTTCCTTGTAGTCATCTATCACCTCTGACAGCTTTTACAGTCTTTGCACCCCCCTTCAGTAATGACTCCTGAGGCTTGGGAGGAGAGGGTGTGATATAGGTGTCCCATTTAGAGCTAAGCACTCCACAGTCTCTTATTCTCTGTACATTGATCAACTGTGCATCTCTGCGTTAATCACCATCTGCTGCAAGAAGAAGCTTCTCTGAGAGATGAGAGATGAGAGAAGCACTAATCTACAGGTATAGCGGTGAGTCATTAGGAGTCAGTTTAACATTATGTGTACTTAGCAGAATAACAGCAGTAGGTTCTCTCCTGTGGCCAGATTAGACTCCATAGGCCTTTTTAAAAAGAGACAACCAGTAATAGAGGATATTATGGGGGTGAGACAGTGGGGGGAAGTGGAGAAGAGAGAGATTACAATATGGTCCAAATACACTGTATGAAATTCACACATCAATCAAAATATTTTTAAAACCTTGAAATGAAAATCCACCAAAGAGAGAGAAGATATGTATATAAAAATTGAAAACATTCAATAAAAAGAGAAAAACATTTTCAAAAATTTCATCACAAAAATATATCCTGAACTAAGGAGACTGAAGTGAGGGAAACTATCATATCAGAGGCTTTTCATGAGATGAAGTCTCTTGTATGTCAAAGTTGGCCTTGAATTTCCAAGATCAAGTGATTCTCTTGCTTCAGTCTCTCAAAGAGAGTCCAAGTATGCATATTTATGCCTGGCTTTAGAAGATTTATTTTTGCAGGTGGATGTGTGCATGTGTGGTGTACATGAGGGTGTGTATGCTCGTTCACATGTGTGTGGATTCACATGTACATATGCAAATTCCCATGGAGGCACAAAACTGGCATTGAGCGTCTTCCTTGATCATTCTTCAGTTTATTTGTTAAGGCAGAGTCTCTTGCTGAATTTAAAGCTCACCATTTTCTTGCTGGTCTACCTGTCTAGCTTGTCCAGAGATCCACTGTCTCTGTTTCCTAAATACTCGGATTACAGGCAGTTCCCATGCCTGCCTGGCTTTTATGTAGATTCTGGGGATCTGAATTCCAGTCCTCACACTTACAGGACAATCAGTTTTTGCCCTGAGCCATCTCTCTAGTCCCTAGAAGATTTATTTTAATAGTTTAACAGTTTGCCTAGCTACCTAAAGGTATAAGCATACTTTTTCCTCTGGCTGTACTAGCAATAATTACACTTTATTTACTTTTACTAGGCATGAGTGTGTGTAGTGCTATTCTATTATTATTCATTTATACGGATCTTTTATCTGAGGAAGCAGTTTAGAGAGAGTAAACAGAAAGAGCACACGGTTCTAGTAATCTCTGTATCCTACATCATGATTTTTCAGATATTTATGTAATGACTGTATTTCATTCTATAAGTATCAATACAGTCTTAATAGAAGTGATACCCACAGACTCAGGTGCTTGAACATTTGGTCCCCAGATTGTGAGGTACTACTGAGGAATCTTTAGGAGGTAAGTTGTGACTGGAGAAAGTAGGTTACTAGGGACAGTCTTTGAAGAGTATAACCTGGGTCTGCCTCTGATCTCAGCTCCACTTCCTGAACCACCAAGATTTGAACAAGCCATGCTGCATACTCCCACTGCCACAGACCAGGCCATTTCAACCAACAGGCCTCCCCTGCTGTTATGGACTTGAGCTACACCATGGAACCAATGAACTTCTATTAGGTATCTTGTCACAGCAATGAGGTAGGTAACAGATGTATGTTAACCATATAATTTTCTATTCATCTGATATTTATAATAGCAAAATAAATATTATAAAATTTCCATTATAGATACATTTACATCATTGTGTGTTGGTATGCTTACCAAGCATGAGTAGCTAAAATGCATTTAAACAAAAAGAATTTTTAAAGCAAACTTAATTTTATAGAAATTAAGATTAAATACTTTAACAAACTTGTAGGTAGATATAAGACTATATAGATTTAAAACATAGGTATAACTTTCATAGACTTTTACCGGAGACCTCTATCAGATCCTCAAAGACATACATGATCCTACATAGTGTACAAAGATACTCACATGCTTATATTCTGCAGACAAAAGATCTTATATATGTGCAAATGTATCTATATATATATATATATACACATATATACAAATACATTTACTTAATTCTGTACTAGATACAAAAATCTAATCGCACAATTTAAACAAGATATAAAAGAAAATTTACTAAAGTTCTATACCTCAGCTCCTATTTTATAAACTTACATAAAGTCATGTGTGTGTAGCTAAACATAATCCCAGGTACAGATCGAAGCTCCCTTTACATCATTTCATGTCAATAGTGTCACACAGATATGTTCATATTCTCACAAAGGAAGAGGAGCTTGTACTTTACATAGTAAATGAGGCAGGTAATGACATAGTCCTAAACAAAGAGTTGAGGATATTACTTGATGTACATAATCTCATCAATATAGTATGTACTTGTGTACAACCACTTATAATTACTGACACAGCCATGTCACATAACACTAAATAGACAGCTGTGCACTTATAGCATACTATGCAGAGACTCTTCTTTCGTTCATGTATGAAAAGCCAGATCAATCTACATAACTTCGTGCAGATATAGAAATCCTTACATAAACTGATATAAAATCAGACAAGGAAGCATTTGCATTATTATCTAAAGTTATGGACATATTTACATAATCTTAACGAACTGCAAGTTAACATAATCCATTCTGCAAATATGCCTTTGGAAGATATATTTAAATAATCCACCAAAAGATTATGAGTTAGACAGGCAAAGATGGATAGATAGATGGGTAGATAGATGGGTGTTAGATAGATATTCGGGTATAGAGATACATCTTATATAATTTTACAATGTAAAACAGATACATTTATAGTCTTACACACATAAATTAACATAGTCAAATATACTCAATTTACAACTTTAGATGTGGAATCAAAATCCTGATCAGATATAGATTTTTAAAAATCCAGTTAATAATCTATGAGCGGCAAAAATGTATTCAAAACAGTTTAAAATCCTTGTGTAATTGTGTAGAGAAATATATCACAATATCATCTTGATCCTGATTTGGATACAGATTTATACCTTTAATCCTGTCCAAATCGACTCTGACTTCCTGAAGTCATGTCTCCTTACCTCCACTGCCAACTGCACCCACACAGACAACCCTAACCCAGCTCCTCCCCAATTCCATTAGCAGCTATTACATAGCTCTATCCATAGGCAGACCATGCACTAAACAATACACCCATTATCTAATCATGTTCATTTCTCCTAATAAGTCTTATTCTTAAATACACATAAACATAGATTTACATCTAATCATAGGAAAGACACATACATGTGTCCTTAATCACACATACATGCACACATCCTTCATATCTGGGCTCCAAACACATACATCTACTTAGTACTATGAATGCTTAAATTGCTGTAATGATGCTTTCACTCTACACTTGCTTAATTCTACACATAAATGTGGTTTAATACAAGCATTACTTTGTTTGCACATACAGTTTATCATGTGGAGGAAGCTTTGTGGTTTTTTAAAATAAGAATTGAATATAGAATACGTAGTTTCTTCATTCTTTCCATACTCAAAAATATCTTGTTGACGGTTTTCCAGATCAATTGAAAAGCATCTAATTCACTCTCTGGGTAGGCATTACATCTCTTTCCTATTTTTGTGATGTCTAACAGTGCTATCTGTTACCTCCCTGTATGTCAAGTTACATGTATTGTGGCTTTTGTTTCTTGAAACAATTTTCCAGGAGGAATTTCTGGGTCAAGAGCTACACATTATTTTAATAAATGTTGTCAGATTGGTTTCCAATAATGATTGAGTTTACCTTGCCATGGGTTCCTTTTCATCTGGTTTCTACAGCAACAGTTACAGATCTTTTATGTTTGTTTTTACCAGACGATGATGATGATGATGATGGGCAGTGGGACTGAACCACTGTGTGCACTAAGCGTGCACTAAGCACACATTACCACTGAGTTATACTCTTGTCCCCTATTTTAAGATACAACTTTCATTTCCTGATCATTACTGATTTCAGTCTTTGCTTTTTTGCAGTTTGGAGTGGTTGCATCATGAATTGCCAATGTTTATCCTCACCTCAATTTTTCTATATAATACTATTTATATATCTCATATTTTCTAGTTAAAATTGTGCCAATATTAAGAAATAACTTTAAATGCTTCTACAAAACAAAAGAAACTATCAGTAAAGTGAAAGACCGCCTACAGAAGGAAAAATATTCTTTACCAACTATGCATCAGACAGGGTATTAATGCCCATAATGTCTAAAGAACTTCAAAAATCATACAATCAATAAATGGGTTAATATAATGAATAGGCACTTCTCAAAAGAAGAAATACAGATACTTGCAAAGGTGTTCATCTTTAGCCAGTGCAAATTGAAAATGTTTTGAGATGCAGTCTCGCCCCACTCAGAATGGCTATCACAAAGATATTAGGTAACAACGAATGCTGGTGAGGATGTGGGGAATGACAAATTTGTATTCAGAGCTGGTATGAATGTAAACTTTTGGAGCCACTATGGAAGTCAATGTGGAGGTGACTCGGTACCTGAACTACCATATGATCCAGCTGTACCCCTCCTGGGTGTGTACACAAGGCTGTAAGTCAGAACACTTACACATCGTGTTTATTGCTGGAATATTCATAACTAAGAAACAGAACTTGCCTATATGTTTAACACAGATGGGTAGGTAAATAAATGTACATATTCGCTATAGAAATTTTGTTCACTGGCTCCTGAAACTGGGTCTCATTTAGCCCAGGCTGGCCTTGAGCTCACTATGTAGCCCAGATGATCTTTGACCGCCGATCCTCCTGCCTCAATCTCCCAAGTGGTTGGATTACAGGTATGCATTAGCATACTCAACTACACACTGGAATTTTATTCAGCTATAAAGGAAAATGAAATCAGGACATCTGCAGGAAATCATTATGTTAATACAAGAAACCAGACATAAAAAGGCAAAAACCATATGTATATGTTTTCTTTCATATGCAGACTCTACATTTGTGTGTGTGTCTGTGTGTGTATAGATCATAAAAATAGAAAGGGCCCGTGCCAGGTAGGCTGACCAGGCTCCAGGGAATGGATTCATATGCAAGAGCACTTAGGGAACACAAATCAAATTTAATACGCCTTAAAAAAACAACAGAGAACATGAAGCGGGTAGTGACGGGGTGCGGATCTGCAAGGAGATGGGAGAGGTCTGAATATGATCAAAACACATTCTATTATATTTTCAAAGAATCCATAAAATATTTTTTAAACATTAGAATACCAAAATTAAAAATAAATTTTAAAAATCAGGCTTGAATAAATAAATGACTGGAGTTTTTGAGTGTTGGTCTTTAACATTCTTAGATTAGATTCTTAGTTAACTTTATAGGAAATATTCATACTTAAACAACACTCCCAACCTCTGTAGGTGGGGTCAGAAGCTGTACAGGGAACTCTAATTCCCAGCTGTAGGTAGGAAGCACTGGCCTGTGGTCTGGGACAGTAATAACGTGGAACAGTTTGTTCAAGGGAATGCAAGAAAAGAGGCAGCTGTGGACCTGAGCAGTGTGCTCTCCTCTTTGGGTTAAGTACTTACTGCTTCATTCTCCAGTGAGCTATTCAGTGTTTCATACTTCTTACAGAACTGGCCTGTGTTGATTTATTTTTCTGAGAATCAATCTATTTCCTTTAAGTTTTCAACTTTTTACTGAGTTGAATATACTACCCCCTTAAAATTCCTGCTTCTGGGTTCTTATCACTCCAAATTTTTTCAACCCTATTAAAATATGCATAACATATTTACCTTTTAAACCATTTTAAGTACAGAGTAAGTTGTATTAAGTATGGGTACCTTGTTATATAGCTATCATCTTCATCCCAAACTAGAACCCATCTTACAAACAGAAACTCATTCAATGCAAGTCACCATTCCTTCCTCCCCACAGCCTCTGTCCACCTCCACTCTGTCGCCTGTCTCTGTGAAGTTGAAGTTCTAGGCACGTCATATAAGTGGAGTTGGTTGGTTGTGTCTGGCTTATTTCACTCAGCACACTGGCCTCAAGAATCACCCGTACTGCAGCATGTCAAAAACTCCTTTCCTTTTAAGGCTGAGTTTTGTTCCACTGGATTATTTGCTCCTCAATAATCATCCATCAAGAGATATTTGGATTGCTTCTGCCTTTTAGCTATTGTAAATAAAGCTAAGAACGTTCATCTTTTTTTTTATAATTACTCTTCATCTTTTTATATTTTTCTCTGTCTTTTACCCTAAATCCAGATATTTCAAGAATACTTCTTAAAATCTGTTTATCTTGGGGTTTTATTTTTTAAAGTACCAGATTCTATCTTTATTAATCCCCACTTTTCATTTTCTTTTGACTTACTTAGTTCTTAGACATTGCATATGAACCATTTTTTCCTGCACTAAGCTTTTTAGTTTAATACAAATCTCTAGAGCAATTTCTTCCCCCTCTAGAACACCTATGACACAACTCTTACATTACACAGTGAAAGATAGTTTACATCTTCCCTTTTAATTTTTCTTTGATTTACATAGTACTTTACAATTTATTTCTTATCTTGTGCAATTCCAGTCAATGAACACATTTTCACTCGTACTTACTGGACAGAATTAGTCAGGTGGTGACAAGAAAGCATCAGTAACTTACTAGAAGTTATAGTCTGGTTTCTGTTGCTGTGGTAAAACATTGACCAAAACCAACTTGGGGAGAAAATGGCCTATTTTATCTCACACCTCCCAGGTCATAGCTTATCACTGAGGGATGTCAGGAACCAAGAAGCCAGAGCTGAAGCACAGACCATGGAGGATCACTGCTTATGTCTTGTGCTCCACTGGCCCGTGCTCAATCTGCCTTCTTATTCAACCTAGGATCAGCTTCCCAGGGGTGGCACCATCTGTAGTGGGCTGGATCCTCCCACATCACTCAACAATCAGGAAACTGCTTCACAGAATTTCTCATAGGCCAGTCTGATAAAGGAAATTCCCTGATTGAGGATCCTTCTTCCCAGGTATGTCAAGTAGACAGCTAGATGACAATTAAAGCTGTCCAGAACGCCAGAATAAGGCTCTGCTCTCCCTGTACTGGGAGATGGCAAGATGCTCAAATCATTATGTTTGGGTAGAGTGCTCTCTTCACTCAAACTTACCTACTATTTCATGTTAAATCATTTGCCTGCATTGGGGGCATGAAGGGTAATTCAGTTAATAAACTGTGCCTCTTCTAGTGCATATTCCCACTATCATATGTTGTGTACTTTACAAACGTCGTCTTGCTTATTTTCTTGGTTTCAGTCTCTATTTTTGTTTGTATTTGCTCTTGTATCTTGTTTTCCACTCCTTTGATTTCAAGCTTTCCTTATAATTAAACAGGTTTCTTAAAAACAGGATGCAGCAGCAGTTTGAAAAATTATGATCTATATTTATTTGTAATGAAAGAGTTCAACCTGTTTATATTTAGTGCAAAACTGAACCACTCAGTTGAATTCCTTCCATCCTTCTGTTTGTTACTCATTGAGCATGGGTTCCTTCTGTTTAATCTTTTTGGCTTATTACAATCCTAGGCTTAATCAAACAACTACTGATTCCATTCTTCATGCTTTTTTCACTGGGATGCAGTCTAGTTTCCATTCTACCTCTGACCACCTTTTCTTTCCAAGTTTTCATAATCATATGCATGTGATTGTACTATCGATGCAGATCTTTGAGGACAATGGGCCTTTCTCAATCCAGATGGACTTGCTTCATGGATTCAGATGCTAGACACTCATCAGTCACCAAAAGTCAACCTGAGACAGTGGCTTCCTCTGGGTATATCATGCATAGAGCCAATTTGGGGGGAAGACACACTCCTGGCATGTCACAACTAGATGCTCATGCACTGTTTGTGTGCTGTTCACATGACTGGGGGCGTGGTCACATGCTTCATCTTAGACTTCTGTTGTGTTAACTGCTAATATTGGCTGGTCTGTTGAGCACTAGCCCCGAGCAGCATTGCTAGTCACCAACAGCAAGTGTTGCTGGTGGTCTCCAACCTTCACTGATATCTTGCTGCCTGTTAGTTAACCTATGCTGTCTTTGTTCTCATGTTTATGTAGCCAGCTTGTAGTCTTTGAACCTTTTATCCTTTATTGCCAATGGAAAGCTAACTCCTGCCTTGATATTTAAAAAAAAAAAAAAACTTCAGATAGCACTGCGTTCATGGGTAACAGACAACATGCTCTTCGTAAATTGTTATAAGCTCAGTAGGTGCTGAACACCTACTATGTACCATAGAATACCAAGATACTACAGAGACTTCAGTGTGCAAAGATCTGGGTTACAATCAGGGAAGAGTAAAAGAACCTGCTAGAGAGGCTGGAAAGGCTGAGCAGAGAAACCTGGTAGGGAGAAGAAAAGTCAGAAGACTAGAGAATGTTAAAGTAGCGGAAGTTAACGGGAGAAAGGCGAGGCCTGGAACAAGCCTGCCCTCCCATCCCCACACAGAACTGCCTGCTGACTTCCAGTGTATAAAACTGTAACAGTATGACTTTTGGGGGGTGAGGAGTGTTGGTTGGTTTGGTATGGTTTGTTTTTCAAGACAGGGTCTCTCATTCTATAGCCGAGACTGTCTGGTACTTACTATGTAGCCAAGACTGGCCTTGGGCTCACAGTAATCCCCCTGCCTTGGTTTTCCAAGTGCTGGGATCACACGTTTCATCACCACTCCTGGTTTCATTTTCTGAGCTTGGTTTTTGGTTTGGGGACTTGTGTTGTTTGTTTAATGTTTGTTCATTTTAAGCCACTGGTGTGTGGTGCTGTGTTATAGAAGTCCTGGGAACCCAAAAGACGGCCAGATCAAGATGGAGCAACAAACTTGTTGACTCAGCAGCCAAATCCAAAAGGCTTTCAGTAGACATGGATGTAGTGCGGATTATCAGTGCAGCAATTTAGAGAAATAAGAGCTATAAATAGAAAGAGACCTGTGAGGTAAATATTCCTAAGGTCAGTTGCTGTAATCTTGGCATTTGGACTTCTTTTAGTCACCTCATTTAATGTTTTGGCTTTACAAATAGGGGATCCCTGCCAAACATCAGAGATGTTTTAAAGACCCAAGGAGATGTCCTGTCAATTAAGAACCCACCCTATTCTACAGGTTTCAAAATGTAAACAGGGTGAACAAGATAGCTCCATAGGATAAAGATGCCTGCCACCAAGTCTAGCGACCTGCATTCCATCTCCAGGCCCCGTATAGTGGAAGGAAGAACCAATCAACCCCTGCAAGTTGTCCTCTGACTTACACACACACACACACACACACACACACGCACGCACAGACACACGGCATTGGTATATCCATGCGCATACATATAGGCACACTGAATAAATAAGTTAATAAATAAATACATGTAAAAAACGCAAAAAAAGGAAATGAAAATAACAAGAAGATTGAAACAACAGATAACATT
Source organism: Eospalax fontanierii (assembly GCA_035773235.1). Lineage (NCBI taxonomy): Eukaryota > Metazoa > Chordata > Mammalia > Rodentia > Spalacidae > Eospalax > Eospalax fontanierii. Next base: position 151,013,884 of record CM069524.1, on the reverse strand, counting down.
GCAGCAAGAAAGCTCCCAACAGGAGGGGTTCTCTAATACGACCCCTGCCCCTGGGAGAGAAGAGTTGATGTTGCCTTTGAAAAGGAGACAATCCCTCATTGGAAGGAGCCTCAGCTGACCTCAGGTCCCTTGCAGATCTTCCATGGTTCAAGAAAAATGCCCTACATTGTTACTGTAACTTGATAGTTTATTTGATGCTGGTGCGTGTGTGTGTGTGTGTGTATGTGTGCGTGTGTGTGTGTGTATGTGTGGTGTGTACGTGTGTTTGAAATGCTGATACAGGAAATCTCTTCCCACCCCCCGCCTGGCTATATGACTGTGTGATGGCAGCTTATGGAAGCCCTCACGACCTGAACTTCTAAACACAGCCTCATGCTGTGGTCCCTGCCTATGCTAGGCCTTGATCCACGTCTACCATCACCTCTCCTTACTCTGAGGCAGTCACTAGAGAAGCTTCACTGGGTCAGAATTCTTATTAACATTGATCTGATGTTCAGTTTCTTTTCAGAAACTTCTCGCACATATGTTTCCATTTTCTATTTAGACTCAGATTACTCTATGGCTGTTTTGTTCCCAGGTCTCAGGGCAGAACAAAGTAGTCCCAGAGATCATGAGAAACTGCTCTATACCTAGCCTTCTGCAAAGGTTTGGTCTGGGCTGTGGTTCATGAGCTAGTCCACATTTGTAAAACCTTTCCAGACTTGTCTTGCTGTATTTCTTGCCAGGAAATTGCTTGATGACTAGATACCTTATGTTTGTGATTAGCAAGAATAAGCCTTCTTTGAGTGGTGTGTGTGTGTATATGTGTGTGTGTGTGTGTGTGTGTATCAGATGGATTTATTTTTTAGTTTCAAGATATTTACAAAGCGTTCTTTATGTTGCCCATAAAATGCAAAATAAAAATGTCCTGACATTCTCTTCAAGGTTGTAAAAGACAAGTTGCAGCCACATGCACAACCTGTGACTCCATTCTGCAATTACGCTTTGCAGTAACTCTGGGATTCGTGGGCCAAGAAAGGATTAGGATCTGATCTCAATGCTCTGACACTTCAGCAGTGGAGAAGCAGTCACCCAAGTGCCAATTTGCAAAATCCCAGCCCAGATCAAGCCAGACAGTGAGCACTTTGAAGGGAAAACAGATTTCAGTGACCATATGTGCAATTATTATTCACCGGCACGATGACTAAAAAAAAGAGACTTGTTGGCCTGTCTGGGGCCCAATGTGCTGAACCAGGCCAGGCTGGGTACACCGAACCCCCACCCAGATGCTTTTCCCACCTGCCCCAGAATACAGTTCAAAACAGTGCATGAAAGAGGAACACTGGTAGGAGGCCAGAGACCAGGCCACAAGGCAAACACAGTGCCATCCAAGCATGTGTGTCCCAAAAGGGGATTCAGGACTATTTCTTTTAACAGCTCACGGCCTCGCTGCCCTTCCCACCCAAGCTCTTACTTTAATCTGACCACAAGATCTCTAACCCAGCATCCTTACTCCTCTACAGCAAAACTACACTGCCTTTGTTTCCTAGTTTTCCGTCAATATGGGAACCAAAAGGAATAGTCTTGGTGGGCTTATACCAGGTGTTCATAACAGCAACACAAATCAATGAACCAAATTCAGAGTTATAGCTATGAGTTACAATTACAGTTGCTTACCAAATCTGGCTGAACATCAGGCTTCCCCTGCCTTTCTCTTTGTTTCATCTCAGTAAAAAATGATTAATGAAGCCTAGAATAGTAGTATGCTTATGATCTAAGAGTTTGGGCAGCTGGGGCAGGAGGATTACAGTGAGTTCCAGGCCAGTCTCTGCTACAGAGAAAGAATCCGTCTCAGACAAACACAAAGGAGAATGCACTGTAACTTCTGCTACCATGGCTCTGCATTCCAAACAAATACCACATTTCCAGGTCATCTCAGATCTTTAGGCTAGAAAACCACATCCCTGATTTTGGCCCAGTCCATCCACATTTCAAAGTGATCACTCAAAAATGCACAACATGAGCAGAAGCCACCTTCCCCAAGAGCCACAGCTACATACTCCAGTGTGTGATGGTTGGTCTTAACTGTCAACTTGACACAATCCAAAATCACGTGGGAAAAGAGTCTCAGTGAAAGATTGCCTAGACTAGGTTAGCCTGTAGGCATGTCTGGGGGAATTATCTTGATCATGTTAACTGAGGTGGGAAGACCTGCCTACTGTGGGTGGTGCCATCCTTAAGCAGGGTATCCCGAACTGTGTAAGAACTGAGAAGTGAGCTGAGCGTAAGTTGCATGCATTCATTCTTTCCCTGCTGTGAACTATGGACTAGCTATTTCAAATCCACACTGCCTTGGCGCCCCACAGTGATGGACTATAACCAAGAATACTGAGCTAAAATAAACCGTTTCTCCTCTTTGTTGCTTTTGTTAGGGCTTTTTATCACAGCAGCAGGAAATGATGCTAGGACAAAAGACAAATGACACTATTTAAATCTTTCAAATTCAGAAATCTATGATTTGAAGGAAATACCCAAGCCACAATTTCTCTATAATTACTTTTAATTCTGTAAGCATAGATGCCTATAGCTCAACCACATCCATTTATTTCCCACTGACTGACATGACCTAACTGCTCATTTGTTCACTCTTGTCAGCCTGTGAACATTGACCGAACCTGTGCTGTACCTCTAGCATTGTCCAATGCAATGAAGATGCCACAATGGTAAGAGGACAGATGTTGTCCTGATGCACCAGGCTGGCTTCCGTGAAGCTCCTGTGTTAATCATCATCAGGAATCACTTTCAATCAAATTGAGTTACCATAGGGCCTCACTGGAATAAGACATGCAAATTCCCACAGCGGACAGTTGAAAATGTGCTCCTTGGAAGGTGGCTGTGACAAGGCTGGAGCAAAGCCTTCACTGTAACACATGCTGGCCCTAAAGAAGGAACTAGGACTCTAAACCAAGTCATCCTGCCTTGTTGACCTAATGCCACCAGGTGGCAAGCTCTCTTAATCTGTTTTCTATTGTTATAATTGAATACAGACTGGGAAGTTTATTTTGAAGGAGAATTAATTTGATTCATGGTTCTGGAAATCTGAAGCCCTGGATCATGGTGCTGGCACCTGCCTGGCACATAGTGAGAGCCTTGTGTTGAATCACCACATGGCAGAGGGCAAGCAACAGTGTCCAACGTTGTAATATGATGCTGTCATCTACGAAGCTGTTGGGCCTCATTCATAGTTCTGTAATACACATGGCCCAGTGACCACGGGCTCAACAAGCCTCAAAAGTGTGCTTTCTCTTTCAATAGACCCACTTAAATGACCCTCCCTCTTGACTTCATCTAACACCAACTGCTCCAAAACCCCACCTCCAAATAGTATTAAGATAAGAATTTGAGGACTAAGTTTCCACTATATACATTTCTCTGGAACACAGTCAAACCAGAGTCTAATCCCAAATCAGTCATGGTAACTATAAAGATGGCACAACCTGATAATTGCATCTTTTCCTAGGTATCAAAAAACTAAAGAAGTACAGTCACAAAAGTAGTTTGCATCTAGCATGATTCTTTTAGAACATAAATAAAATGCTTGCATTCTAATTTATGCTTATGAAACTGAGAGAGAGAGATTTCTGCTTAAAGATAAAACAAGGGCAACCAGCTGGCCCAGCAAGTAAATCACTTGCTGTACAGACCTAATGACCTGAGTGAGCCTTAGAAACCATGTAAAGGTAGAAGGAAGGAACTGAGTCCACAAAGCTGTCCTCTGCCTTCCATACATCTTTTGTGGCACACGTGTGCACACATAAAGCATTCACACAAACAAGAATAGTAAGTAAAAGTTATTTTTTAAATGCAAAATTGCTATAAGTATTCCAGCCACTAAGATTAATTAATTACAATCCAAATCTGACACAGTACATGTGTCTACCTCTGTCTGGGCCTGGAAAAGAAAATCTCTTGAGATATGGGATGGGTGACTCCCCTAGAGTGTTAGAAACCTTAAGACTTGGGACTAGAGAGCGAGATCAGTGGTTAATAACACTGGGTACTCTTTTAGAGGACCTGGGTTTTGTTCCACATATCCAAATGGCAGTTAACAATCATCTGCAACTCTAGCTTACAAAGATCCAACACTCTTTCCTTGCCTGTATGAACCTTGCACACATAGTTACACTTATATACATGCAGGCAAAGCACTCATACACATAAAATGAAAATAAATAATCTTTTAAAGAAATGTCAGAACTTGCCTTCAGACTTTCTGCTTGCTCCCTCTTCTACCCACCTCTGTTCTTATTTGTTTACTGCAAGAATTAGTAAAGGATGACTCTGGCCACTGCCTAGGTTTGTGCAGCCAATGAACTATGAATGGGTTTGTATTTTTAAATAACTGAGGAAAACAAAGTTTATTTTGTGACATATGAAAATTATGTGACATTTAAATCTCCGTTCCCTAGCTAAAATCTGCCGTGGCCTGTGGCCAGTTTCAGGTCACAAAGATAGGGCTGAATACATGTGATAGAGAACTTACACTCCTCCACACATGAGCATTTAATGTCTGACTCCTCACAGAAGACATGTGACGACTCCTGGTTTAGGTTAATCTGTGTTTTCTTGTCCTGGGTCTCTAGTCCAGTCTCCAGTCAGGTTTGCTCCACTTGTATAAAGTGCCTTCATTCTTCCTTTTTCTGTGTCCCCTGAGCAGAGGACATTTCTATGTTCTTCTCCTCAGCCTAAGCAACCAATGGCCTGACCCTTTGACACTATAGTCCTGCCCCTCCTCACTGGCCCCTCACTGGGCTTTTTCTGAGTTGGTGATACTCAATCATCAAACCTCTAACCCAGTCCTCTATCATCTTCCGGGAGCCTCACCTCATGGAGTTGCCTTACCTTGGACAGTGTGACTAAATCGCTTCCTCACTGGTCCTCTGCCAGAGACATTTGACTTCCACCCCAAATGTCAGTGACTCTCAGTCTGTTTCATGTTGCTTAACTTAATACCACAGGCTGGATAATTTATAACGAATGAAGGTTTATTCAGCTTCTGAAGGCTGGAAAGTTCAGGATGAGGCAGCTACACCTGGTAAAATTCTTCTTGCTGGTAGGGGACTCTGCAGTGCGGATGGCTCAGGAATCATACAGTGAGACAGAACATCCTAGAAAGGGTCTCCCTTCCTCTTCTTGTAAATCAGCAGCCCCCACTGTTATGGCCACATTTAACCTTGCTCACTCAAGGTCCCACCTCCACTACAGTCATTCCCACCTCAATACCCAAGTTGGGACTGAATTTCCATATGAACTTTGGTGAGGACCTGCAAACCACAGCAGGCTCCAACACACTGAATCAAAACAAAACTGGTTTTAGTTGGTTCAGGGATGTTTTTTTCCCCTATCATAAAGTATGTGGAGACTTTTGTCACAGTAGTTCTATTAGAACCACATGGGTAAAATACAGCTATGACTCACATTGTCAGCATTCCTCCTGTCCTTCAAATTTGTTTTTCGTAAACAATTTTTAATTCTCCATAGAAATGGAAGAGCTGAGGGATGCAGAAGACTATGAATCAGAGCTATTTACTAATAATACTTCCTGTGAATCCTTATCAAGCCTACACTCCTCAGGGGACTGGACTTTTGAGGTGGACTTTTGGGGTCGCCTTCTCTTCTTTTAGTCTTTGTACAGGCAGGGTTGACGTCAGGTCATGAAGGTTTAAACTAGAATGAAGGAGTAAGGAAAAAAAAAAGGCCTCAGTTTCCTCCGGGAGAGGCTGAGTTTGAGGTACTTGAGGGAGGAGGGTTAGAGAGGATGTGGGTGGGACTCTCAGGAAGCTTTGCTGAGTTACAATGATTTCTGTTACTTTGGCCATTTGAAATGATAACCCTTTAGAGTTAGAAATGCTAATTACCCTGATTTGATCATTGCACATGGTGTATATGCATCAAATTATCACATTTTACCCCATAAATACATACAATGGTTGCATCAAAGTTGTTTTGTTTTTAGTAAAATGAAGAAATCATTAGGAAGCAAGAAACAGGGCTGGAGAGCTGGCTCAGCAGTTAAGAGCACTGGCTGCTCTTGCAGAAGATCTGGGTTCAGTTCCCAGAACCCACATGGCAGCTAACAACTGTCATAACTCCAATTCCAGGGGATCCAATGTCCTTTTCTAACCTCCGAGAGCAGTGTACAGCACAGGTGTGCTTCATATGTGCAGTCAATGCAGTCATGCACATAAAATAAAGCAGTTTTAAGAAAGAAGAAGCAAGAAACAAATGAACACACATAATGAAGAATGTGAACAGAAATGTGGTCTTAAATGATCAACATGCACTTGCATCATGGTTTCTAGTCCCAGCTACATCAATAAAGAATTGTTGGGCTCTCTGTATTAGGAGCGCTATTCCTGGACAATGTGCTCCATCCCTTGTCAGGAAACTAAAAATTCACATTGATAGAGGACATAAACCTTTACCTTGTTTACAGAACTCTGGTGTCACTTTATCGGCTTATGCTCTGAAAATCACAAATACATTGCTATGGTTTGATGTGAAGTGTCTGCCACAGGCTCCTGTGTTTAAAAAGCTGGTCCCCAGCAGATAATGCTGTATGAAGCTTAAGGGGTTGTGAAGCTTAAGAAAGTGGCTAACAGATTGCATTGGAATGGGCTTTGAAGGTTGGTTCCAGCATTGGTTCTAATCTAGATCTTTCTACTTTCTCCTACTTGGATGTGACCAGCCATCTTGCTCTCTAACACCATGCCTTCCCTGCCATGATATATTAAAATCCTCTGAAACTGTGAACCAGAATAAATCCTTCTTCCATTAAGTTGCTTCTGTCAAGCATTTTGTCCCAGTGAAGTAATATGCTCATCACCCTCCAACCTGTACTTGACATTTGACCCTGCTGTGGTGTCCCTCTTCTGAGAGGGGGAAGAAGATGGATCCCAGGACCTTCATTCCCTGGGCTGTATCCTGCCTTTCCATTGAATATGAAGACCTTCTTTATGCCAAATGGCCTGGCACATAGATGGTGGTTGTTAGCTCTGAAAGAAGCCCTGAGCACCTACTTTTTCTCAAAAAGAGATTGAAATGGGGAGGTAAGCACTAAAATTTGAAAAAAAAATTAAAGTGTCTATGAAATGTTAATCCAAGTTCTGTTTGACTAGGGATAACATCACTCTGACTAAACTAGCATGACTAACCCTACACAGACAGTCAATGGCCCGACATCATCTCCTCACAATACACCAGCTATAGCATGTGCCTCTTTTTGCTTTCTGTATGTTGGTTCATAGTACAAAGAGGAAGGCTCAACTCCAGCCTCACTGCCTGTGTTCCAGGCAGGAAAATAAAACAAAATGGAATCAAGGGTGCAAAGCAAAAACAAAATGAAAAGAAAACTAGAATATTTCTCAGGGGCCTTTCATCTGTGCAGTCTGGAATTCCACCCTGGTACTGTCTCCGGCCTCCATATCTGCTGTACTCCCTCTAAAAGATGTGATTCCAGTGGCCGTCCACGGGTCATGTGCTTATCAATAGCTGTTACTCAGAGATTCTGATCCCAGAACATGCTTCCGCCTAACTCTAATAAATGTCTCTGAAATGCGTTCACATGCAGCAGCAAATGTTTGACATGGTGGAATCTGCCCATTCTGATTTTAATCCAACCATCATGAAAACAAAACTTCTCCGAACTATTGGTTTAAAGTGAATGCTAAAGATTACCATACATGAGAACCAGTTACTTGTGCCCAAACATGGAAAAAAATGTACAGAATGATCTGGGAATGTAAAACAAATACCTTTATATTTTGTGTGTGATAGAATGCGAACTGTCTGAACCCAGGGCCAGCCCTGAAATGCTTGCTGCTAGCAGACAGTTGGTTCTTTCATTCGTTGTTTTTGAAACTCTTGGATTAGGCAAACTTACCCACCTCTAACATTGAGATTCTAAGTTGCCAAATGTGAAGGAAAGAGTTCCAGATCCTTATGGAAGCTGACAGGAAACTCCAGCCATCTCAAAGGATGAGGTTTGGCAAACTGGACTTGCTGTGTCTTTACAGAATTATTTTATTTTATTTACATCCAGACTTAGTGAGACCATAGGATTCTGATTGCAATTGAAGTTCACGCAGCTGGCATTCATTCCAGCTATTAAGTTAAATAAAGCCACCATCTACCAGCTCTCCCTCTAGTAAGAGGTAAATGCATTTAGATGAAATGAAAAAATATTATAGTCTGGGAGAAAGAAATTGAGTTTTATTGAATCAGCGCTCATGTTAAACAATGTAAACTGATACCTTAGTTCACTAATCTCCTTAGAAGATGACTTTTGCATGACAAGGGCAGGGTGCCATGTCTTCAGATCCTACTTCAACCCTAAGTAGTGCACTGCCTAACACAGCAGAACAGAACGTCCTTGATTTCTTAGCAACTGTAAAAATCTACCATCTCCAGGCTCTGCGGCCGCCCCGTTCAGATGCTTCTTTTTGAGTCTTTCTCTTCTCATCCTCATCTTCTCCAGTTCCAAACACTGACATGAACAGGAAGGATGCTGTATGTCATTTGTGGATGGCTCATAGTCCATGTGTGGGATGCATGTTGGGATGTCTGAAAGGTGTCAAATATGTCAATTTAATTTCCTAGCTTTCACTATCTTTATCCATAATTAGAGGATAAAGAAAGACTTTGTCCTTATTTTAAATGTTCTGCCCTGAAGGCACATAGATCCAAAAATTTAACCAACAAGTTCTAAAACATTTTTCTACGATCAGAAAATTCTCATATTGTATAATGTGCTTCAGAGAATAAAAAAGAAAAAAAAAACTTTGCTTTATTTTACTGGCCTCACAAAACCAGACAAAACAGCTTTAAAAGGTTATAAAGCATTTCACTTATTTTTATAATAAGTAAAAGATTGTCTAATGAAATCCAGTACCAAATAAAAAGATTATTGCAACCAAACTTCATCCCCCATAATTTAAAAATGACTCAGGATTAGAAAATCTAGTAAAAATAATTTAAATGTAAATTTACCCATGAAAATGGTATAAAATCCTTTCTATTTGGAATAGTGAGAGGAGAAATTGAAAGCTCATCACTTGGTTGAAAAGTTCAAGAAAGGAAGGCTGAAGATGAAGACTTGCTGATTTCATCTTTTTGCTCATGTTGCCAAAATTGGAAAATGACTGATTGTGCCCAGAGTGGTCAGGCCTATGGGGAGCTGGTCTCTCACATGAGTGCCAAGGACAATTTGGTAGCTATTTGGCAACATTTAAAATGTGCATGCACTGTTGACCCAAAAATTCAAATAGGGACTTTATCCTTAAATATTTGAAGGCCTGCAGAGATGGCTCAGGGTAAGAGCACTGGGTACTCTTGCAGAGAACCCAGGTTCAGTTCCCAGCAGTCACATGGCAGCTCACAACCATCTATAACTTCATCTCCAGAGGATCCAATACCCTCTTCTGGCTTCTATGGGCATTGCACACCCATGGGCACTTACAGACATGTAGACAAGTCATTTGTGATAGAAAATAAATGAGCCAGACGTGGAGGCTCATGCCTTTAATCCCAGCACTCAGGAGGCAGAGTAGGGCAGATCTTTGTGATATCAAGACCAGCCTGTTCTCTATAATGAGTTCCAGGTCAACTGTGGTTTTGGGGCAACCCTGTCTCAAAAAAAACCAAAAAGAAATATATTTTTTTAATTTAAAGAAATATTTGAATATGTGCATTTAGATTGTATAGTCTCTATTTCTGTATTAAGAAAAATAGAAGAAAGGAACTCTATGTCTAATAAAAAAGAAATTGTTGCATAAATATCAATACTGTCTTAAGGTGGATATTTAGCTGCTTTTCTAGTTGCTGTGACAAAACTTATGACAAAAGCAACTTGAGAATGGTTCACTTTTGCCTCATGGTTTAAGGAAACACAGTCCATCACGGCAGGGAAGCCATAGGGACAGGAGAGTGTGGCAGCTTGTCACACTGTCAGCAGTCAGGGAGCAGAGAAGTGAATGGCAGTGCTCAGCGCTGTTCTCTTTTCTCCCTGTTGATTCAGTCTGTGACCCCAGGCTATCACTATATGTGCCGCCCGCTTTCAGGGTGGGTCTTTGTCAACTAGGCTGGTCTAGATACCTGAGTGTCTAGAGGTAAGTCTCCTGGTTGATTCCAAATCCAATTAAGTCAATGATGAAATTTAGTCATCCCTGCGGAATACTTTACAACTCCTAAGAGGAAGGGGGTGGATTTATACAAACTGGCACCAGCAAGGAGGTGCTTTGCTTAGTGGTTAAGAGTCAAGAAGTGCTAAAATCAAAATCTGTATATAGAACCTTTCCTTGAGTAAGAGCTAAGTTAAGTGTGTGACATATGTGTGTCCTTCCCTACGCTGCACTTCCACACTGTGGCCTCCAGATGAAGTAATAGAACCCAGGGCAAGTACATGCTTTTCCTTCCACTTCCTGAATCTGTCCTCATTGAATTATCTTGCCCAAACTGCACCTAGCTGCTGCAACTTAAACCAAAACAATGAAAAAGCATGAGAATTTCAAGAGCTCCTATCCTGAAATGTTACATTTGTCTGCCTCACCCTAGATGCATGCTGTCGGTCTGCATCAGGTTACTGCAGTGAAATGTCTGGATGATAACTTATCATTTCATTTCATGATAATGTGGATGAAACCCAGGGCCTTGTACATGATCAGCAAGCATGCCATTGAGCTACAACCTTAGACTTTTTAATTTCATTTAGAGACAGAGTATCATTGTTGTCCAGACTGACCTTGAATTCCTGTTGCCTCTAGAGTGCTGGAATTACATCATATGTCTCATACCCAGCAAGTAATCAAGTTATCAAGAGCACAGATGTTAGTTCTCACTTTTGGAGATTCCAAAACATGGTGCCTGGATCTGCTCGGTTGTGGTGGGGTACCAAGCTGATGGTGGGAAACATACCAGAGCCAGACTCATACCTCCAAATGGGCAGCAATATGAAGGGTCTGGGTCTCCTTTCACATTCAAGGGTTTTCCCATTAGGCTCCTTTCTTAAAGGTCCACAGTACCCCCTTATGCTGCCACCCTGGGGACCCCAAACCTTAACATATGGCCCTTCAGGGGACATTCATCCAGACTGGAGCAGTCTAAGAGAAGAAGGTGGTTGCTCAAAGGATATACTTGCACTTCAGGAAACCCAATCAATCCAAATACCTTGCAGTCAAATTCTCTCTCCTTTCTCTCTCTCTCTCTCTCTCTCTCTCTCTCTCTCTCTCTCTCTGTGTGTGTGTGTGTGTGTTAAAAATTGCTCAGCACTTTTTCAAACATCCCAATAGAAAAAGGCACTGCCTAGGCAAAGCTCCCTGTTAGAGAAACATCACAGGTTATAATGTTCCTGGCCATCTAATTTGAAATAGACTGGATGTCTTCACTTGGATTCCAGCTTCCCCCATCTACCCCAGCCCATCGGTGAGTAGAATCCCAGCATGAGTTTCCAGGTTCTTTCTTGCCAACCTCAGGTATCCTTGAGTACATGGCTTCAGTGGTAGTTATAAAACCAGACCAATATATGCATGCAGATACCTCGGGCCACTAATAAAATGACACTCCTCAGAAATAAAATAATAACATTTTTATGTTTTTAATGTACATGCATCTGAGTATTGTACTGAAGAGGGAGCGAAGTCTGTGGATGTGTGGCACCAAGCAAGCTCTTCCTTTTTGTTGAGTAGTAGTTCAATGCTGACTCCAAAATCACACACATCACTCAGTAAAACAAAAGTCTCCCAGTCTGTAAGGCTGCTATCCAGAAGACACGATAAAGAACTTGTCAGCCCCCAAAATCTAAGTAACTCATGACAGTGTTGATTGCAAGCACACTGTGGTTTTCCTTGAATGAACTTTAGCAAGCACAATTTTCTCTGTCTCATATTCCACAATTACATTCATTTTTCCATTGCAACATAACCTCAACACAGAAGTTTGAACTCAGTGTGAACTCATTATCTTACACTTTTCTATAGGTTAGAAACTCAGACATAGCCAAATAGGGTTCCCTGTATTTCAAGATGTCTTCAGGTGGCAAGTCAGGTGTCATCAGTCTGAGATGATGTCTTACCTGAGGCTCAAGCAGAGAAAGACCCTCTTTCAAGCCTCCAGACCCACTCCTGTTGTCAGCCCCAGAGGCCCTTTATAGGTACTGGACTGAAGGCTTTGTTCTCTTGTCTGTTTTCGGCCCTGGGTCTCTCTCCAGATCTCAAAGCTGCTTAAACTCCTTCCTGCTTGACCTCTTCTTCAGTTCCTAACCATAGCATGGAAGCTCACTTTGTTCATATTATGATTATTCAGGCCTCATAATTGTGCAAATTAATGGGCGTTACTGTGACAATTCCACAAAGTGTATATCGTGCTCTGATCATGTCCATCCTCCCTCTCTGTGGTCTTCTCTCACTGTCACCATCCCTTCCTTCCTACCCTTACCTTTTTATCCTTCCTTAGGAGTGCATCTTCTATTTTTCAGTCCACCCTTTTCCTAATTTTTCATATAAGAGAAAGAGCATGTGATAATTTTCTTTCTGTGTCTTCCTGTTTAACATGGTAGCTTTCAGTGTTATCAGTTTTCTTGGCTTCATTCTTTATAGCTCAAAAAAATTTTTCATATATGTTCTGTGTTTTTATGCATTCATCTCTTGATTGGCAGCTGGGATAATTCCATAGTTTTGCTGTTGTGAATAGTATCCTAATAAACATTAGTATGCAGGTGTGTCTTTCATGTTATGACATCATTTCCTCTGGGTACATACCCAGGAGAAGTATAACCATATCATATAGTTGACTTTATGTTCCTAGTTTTTTTGAAGAATCTCCATGCAGTTTCCCATAGTAGGAGTATTAATGTACATTCCAACCAATGGTGTATAAGGGTTTCTTTTCCTCAAGGCCTCATCAGTGTTGTTATTGTGGCTGCTTTATTATTTTTCTATACTATTGCAGTTCTGACTGGGGCAAAACAGAATCTCAAAGTTTACATTTGCATTTCCCTGATAGCTAAAGATGCAAGCATTTTTCATATATTTGATGGTTACTTCTGTTTTTCTTTTTGAGAGGTGTCCAGTCAGATCATTTGCCAACTTAATAACTGGATTGCTTATTTATTAATACTAACTTCGGTTCTTTACGCCTTATGCATATTCATCCTTTGTTGGATGAATACCTGGCAAAGACTTCCTGTTATTCTGTTGGTGCTCCCTCACTCTGTAGATGGTTTCCTCTGCTGTGCAGCAGCTTTTTAATATGATATTGTCATGGTTAATTTTAACTATCAATCTAATTGGACTAAGAAACACAATGCAATAATGCCTGTGAAGATATACCCAGAGAGGTTTAGCTGAGGATGGAAGACCTCACTGAGCACCAGCATTCCCCTTCTCTACTTCCTGGTTCACTAACCACACCCCTCCCACTCCATGCCTTCCCCACCATGTCAGATTGTAGTCCCTCAGCCGTGAGCCCAAGTAAACCCTTCTTCAAGTCATGTTTTCTTAAATAAAGCTTGGTTTTTAGCATCAAGAAAAGCAACTAATGTAGATTTAATCCCACATGTCATTTGCTTATTTCCTGAGCTACTGCAGTCTTTTCAGAAAGCTCTTACCTATGCCTTGAAGTATTTTCCCTCTGGTCGTTTCTAAGTTTGGGGTCTTAAAGTCTTTGATCTATACTGTATTGCATTTTCTCCAAAGTGTGAAATTGGGATCTAGTTTCAGTGTTGAAGTAGATTTTTTTTTTTTTTTTTTTAGTCATCAAAACTTCTCGTCACCTCTATTGAGAATCAAATACTTGTTGCTAAGTGGATTTATTTCTAGGTCACCCACTCCGTTCCGCTGGTCTGCATGTGTACTTTTGTGCCAGTACTGTGGTGGTTTTAATACTATGGCTCTGTTGCAAATTTTGAAATCACATATTATGATACTTCTGGCACCTCTTTATCTATTTAGCATTGATTTGGCTGTTCAGGGTCTTCTGTACTTCCATATGAATTTCAAGACTTTTTTTTTCTATTTCTATGAAAAATATCTTCAGAATTTTGATGTGACTTGCATTTAATTTGTAGATAGCTATTGTGTGACCTTTCACACAAATGGTTGTTCATCCCAGATAGGGCACAGATGACAGACCAAAGAAATTATTCCACCCAAGTCTAGCTTGGTAAACCACTGGTTTTATTGTGGTTACTTACATCACTTCTGTAACATCACTGAAAAGCCCACCCCTCGCATGGATGGCAGCTCAGGAAAGCTGCATCCCTGGAGTTCCCTGGCCAACTTGCAGGCAGGTCAGCCAGTTAGAAAGTCTCCTCTCTCCACGACTGTTACTGTTTTCATCACCTTGACAGGGACCTAATGAATGTCCTGTTTCAGGAGATTCTGGAGTCTGTGTACTTCATTTATGCTTGAGCCTTGCAAGTTTCATTTACTTCCTGAGTTTTATTAGCCCCCTGACCCCCTACCCTCCCAGAGAGAATGTTCAATTCAGAGGCAACATCTACATGTAAAACAGCCATTTTCAAAACATTAATTCTGTCAATCCATGAACAAGGAAAGAATTTTCCAGTTTTTTCATGTCTTCAATTTCTTCCTTCAATGTCATGTTTTTAATTTTAGAGACATTTACCTCCTTAGTAAGGTTGATGTCTAGGTATTTTTAGATTATTATGACTAGGATTGTCTTCCTGATTCTTCCTCAGGAGTTCATGATTAGTGTACAGAAATGCTGCTGATTTCTGTATGTCCATTAAAAGCGTTGTATTTAATATTCATAATACATTTGATTCCATTTCCCCTCCTCCGGTTCCTTTCTTATTCCTTCACCCCATACTTTGCTGAAAATGTTTGTCAGATCTCGAAGCTGTAGGCAGTAGGATTTCCTGCAAACAGAGATAAATTGGCTTTCTTCTTTCCTATTTATACCCCATCCTTGTCTTGTTTCCTCTGGGTAGAATTTTAAGTACTATATTTAATAAAAGTGTTGAAAGCATACTCACTTGCCTTGTTCCTGGTTTTAGAGGAAATCATTATTTTTTGATAGCACAGATATTTTATTCTTGAAAAATCTAAAAAGATACTATTTCTGTAATATATAGAATATTTTAAGCATCAGCTCTATGACAATCTTTTCTCCTCACAATTATGATCAAGTTTTAAAAATTCTGCCAAGATCTACCTTGGACAAGCAATGAGCAAACAATAAAAATTACTTTAAGGGAATGACAGGTAATCTTGAGAAAAATCATCAAAAATTCAAAGGTATAACAGAGTATTTCCCATGTAGTGAATTCTGTATATCAGAAACTCTCAGAGTTGAAAGAAGATGATCACAACTCCTTCAATACAACTAAGCCAAGATTTCTGGAAAGTTGGGTCTGTGGCGGCCTTTTGGGAAATTTGTAGATCTTTATGGTGTCCCATGTTCTGTTATCAGTCATTAGGTTGAGACTAATCTTTCAACATTCCCTACATTTCTTTATATTTTACACATTTAGAAAATGCAGCAAGAGAAATCCTTTTGATATGTGTAGAAAGTCATTGACTATCTTTATTGAGATGAACTAGAAATCTGCCTCTTTGACTAGACTGAAGTTTGAAGTCATTTTCATTTATAAAATTGACATGCACATCCTGCAAGGCTTCTCATTCTTTGTTTCTGAGTTGACTGTTTTTTCTGTGTATTAATACTCCCTATGCTTTAGGAAATTCTTATTTTTGACATTCAGAATGACATTGGCTATGAGGTAGGGATATTTAACCTTTATTATATTGAGATATAATCCCTCTCACACCTAATTTATTAAAGGTTTTTAATCATGAAAGCAATATTGAAGTTTATCAAAGGATTTTTCTTCATCTATTGAGATGATTATGGTTTTTATTCTTGATTATGATTATGTTCTCTATTACATTTATTGATTTACATATGTCAAGCCATCCTTGCATCCCAGGAATGATTCCAACTTCATCATAATCTGTTGACAAATTCTATTTGCAAGTACTTTATTAAGTCTTTTGCATCAGGGGCATCAGCATATATATATATATGTAGCCTTATGTGTTATCTTTCTCTATATCATAATCAGGTTTGGATATCATGGTAAGCAGACTTTGAAGAATGAGTTTGATGGGGTTGGAGAAATGGCTCAGCAGTTAAGAGTAATGATTGTTCTTGCAGAGGTTCCAAGTTCAGTTCCCAGCACCCACCTGGTGGTTAACAACCATTGATAACTCCAGATCCAGAGGATCAGACCTCCTCTTCTGGTTTTTGTGGGTATTGCACAACACAGATGCCCTTACATATATACAGGCAAAACACTCATACGCTTACAAGTAAAAATAAATTTAAAATTTTTTTAGAAAGAGTTTGGTGGCAGCTTACTTCTTCAAAGACAACAATGGAGAAGTAGCTTTTCTGTGTACAATCATTCTTCAGTGTCTAGGAGAGATTGGTTCCAAGACATCCCAAAGATATGAAAACCTGTGAATGTCAAGTCCCTTATATAAAATGGAATACATTGACTTATAACCTGTGCAGTGTCCTGTATGCTCTTCAAAATATTATTACAAATACATTTTCACCAAACATTTTCAGTGGTTGTTGAACTCATGGATACATAACACTGAGTGCTTGTGTGTGTCCACACATGTGGTATGCTGACAAGAATACTATTTCATGATTTTTTTTTACCAGATCCACCTGTACTTACTGGGAAGTGGCTTGTCCCTCTGCCACAGTGGGGATGTCTTAGTATCCCTTTCAGAGCAGTACCTCAGGAATCTACTGACTGCTCTTCTTCTTACTCTAGCTCTTGAGAAGTGGAGAAATCAGAACTAAATATTCCTCTCTCCCTAACTTCATGACCACTTCTCTTTTCATTCTTTGGGAGATTAATGTGTTTACTTATAAATGAGGATGGATTTTCCACTTGAATGCAATCAAGTGTGTTAGTAAAAACAAGTATTTGAGTATTATTTCTTGACCTTTGCTTTGGAACAGTTACAGTTAATATTTATCTAAGAGTGAACTTGGCTCTGCTTTCCCCAGTTTTCATTGAAGGGTGAAACTCATTCATCTCAGGGCATTCGATACTATTGAGAGTGAAATGGTTGGAAATTCAGCCTGATCTGCGAAGCCATCCATTAGACCTTCATTTTACTCACAGTCACAGGCTGCAAAGTATCATGCTTCAACTTAAAGAAGCGATGGCTGCAGACACAATCCTCAGAGCGATCCCCAGAGGAATGGATAAGCGTGAACCCTTGATTCTGGCACTTTCTCAAGAGAAGAAAGTTTTTAAATGAAGAGGCAGGATGACTAATGTTTCCATGGGTAAAATGATCACTTATTTCCATAGAAATAAAAAGCCACTTGGCTCTCAACAAAGATCAGGAGATTGAAATTGAAGAAAACAAAATGAATAAACATGGAAAGGGTGTCTGGGGTCAGAAGAGAACAAATCAATTCCCCAAGCTGCAAAGACAAACAGGCTCAAAAATAAGAACATGAGACCTTAAAGTACATATCATATATAGCCAAAGGAGGCAAAGGCTCAGCAGGCATGCTAACTGGGGACCTATTAGCATAGCAAAGCAGAGGCCTCACTGCTGGGCCAATTCTTATTTTTTAAAGCACTCTAAAATGAGAGGTGGCATTGTCCCTTTCCTCACATTGACTTCACTCTCTCTATTTTACACACCCCATCACCTTCTTGGAGGATGAAAATATGGTTTTCAGTAACTGTTTGCTAACCTGGGTCTATTCCCTAAGGCTAAGTTCAGCATTGACCCTCCTGGTCTCTGCCTACCACAGGAAACCCTTGCCTCTCCAAGTTCTGAAAGGATGTGTATCTCTCTCTGTGTGTTTGTGTGTCTGTGCCCCTGTGTGGGTCTGTGTGTCTCTGTGTATATCCCTGTGTCTGTGTGTCTATGTCTGTGTCTGTGTGTCTATATCTGTGTCTATGGGTATTTCTGTGTGTATATGTATCTCTCTGTGTGTGCGCCTGTGTGCATCTGTGTCTGTTTATGTATGTGTGTCTGTGTCTGTGTATGTATGTGTGTCTGAGCATATGTGTGTCTCTGTGTGTATGTGTCTCTGAGTGTCTTTGTGTGTACATCAGTGATCGTGGTTCTGATGGTAATGTCTTCTACTTCACATTTTTTGCAACACACAGTATTCTTTAAAGTGTTCACACAGTGGACATGGCACTGTCTTAGTTACTTTTCTCATTGCTATGACAAAACATCAAACAAAAATACCCTAGAGAAGGAAGGATTTACTTTGACTTGTGGTTTAAGAAGGGATACAGTCCATTATGGAGGAGCAGGCACAGAGGCAGGAGCATAAGGTAGCTGGACTGGAAGCAGATAATGCTGAGAGATGATGTTTCACTCACTTTCTCCTTTTCCTCTTGTTTCCTGAGCTTTGCAAGTCCAGGACTCCAGCCTATGGCAGGATGCTGATCTCTTCAGCATGAGTCTTCCTTCCTTAGTTAAATCTCTCTAGAAACATCCTCACACACACCCAAAGGTGAATCTCCTAAGTGATTCCAAATCCAATCAAATTGACAGTGAAGATTAACCATCAGAGACACTGCTTCTATTTTCCAATTCTGTACATATTGTTACCGCCCCACACATGCATTACTTCACACAGTGGACATGGCAATATCAAACAAAAACACCCTAGAGAAGGAAGGTTTAGGAAGTAGGAAGAAGACAGGATCTCCAAACACCATCCTGAACTGGGTGCTGGTGACTCCATTCATACACACATTTTGTTTCAAATACCTATTCTTGAATGACAAAAGGGACAACCATTGACTGCTCTTCACCCAGAAATTGTATAGAAGATACTTACTGGGTCACACCACAGTCTTCAAGGTCTGCTGTTTATGATCTCCACATTGGATGGTAAGACCAGCAACACTGCAGTCTGAAATAGGCAGAAGAAAAGTGTGTGCTAAAAGATAGCTTCCATGTGGGAGCGTCAACTGGCTATCACTGTCCCTCCAGTATGTGGCAAAGCCTTATTGATTCAGCTTCTGGGGCCAGGTGGAGGCCTCTGCTTAGCACAGAAACCTGGTTCAGGGACATGAATCTGTGCAGGATGCATTCTGTCAAAATAATACAAAGGGAAATTATAACGAATTCCTTAAGCATGCCAATTTCAGTTTATGAGAACAAGCTGGCAAAGCAGGCAAAATAGACAAGAAGGAGACAGGCAGAATTTAAACCGTAACTACCAAAGAGGAGCGAATACAAAGAATGAAAAGGTCATTTTGGACAGCAGGTGGTGCATACTGTGTTCCCAGACCTAAGGTGTGCTTAAAGACTTCTGAGTTTCATTTGGAAAATTATTTTTAGTATAGTAAGAGACAAAAATAACAGAAATCCCATCCTTTGATAAAATTAATAAATACATACTGTTTGTAAAAATAATCTCAGACAAAAAAAT
Source organism: Eospalax fontanierii (assembly GCA_035773235.1). Taxonomy (NCBI): domain Eukaryota; kingdom Metazoa; phylum Chordata; class Mammalia; order Rodentia; family Spalacidae; genus Eospalax; species Eospalax fontanierii. Next base: position 150,994,396 of record CM069524.1, on the reverse strand, counting down.
ATCCTTGTATGGTTAGAAATAGAAAACTGCTGCAAAGATATCGCTATGTTTCTCTTTATTGTTGAGGATGTTTGTTTTGTTTCCGGTTTCTGGGAAACCACTAACTATAAGACAAAACACTGGTGCAATAGCAAGTTTACTGAAACAACCGATTAGTTGCTTATCCTTGTATTTTACATAGTTCTGGATCAGATATTGATGCCAGAGACATATTTTCAACTTACTTAAAAATGACATTCTAATTTATTCTGTTTTGGGAAGCTCATGGCAAAATACATTCACTACCTGACTCTGCTTGCACAGTTTAGTAGTACTAGGTACACTCACAGTATTGTACAACCCATCTCCAGAACTTCCTGTTTGCAGAAGTGAGGCTCATCCATTAATCTCTTCTACCTAGCCCCTGACAGCTATTGTTCAGCTTTCTGTCTCTATGAACTGGCCTAAGCTAAATACTTCATGCAGGTGGAATCATACTTGCCTTTGGAGTACCAGCTTATTTCTTTTAGTATTTTAGGTTTTTTAATAATCCAGTTTTCATTGTAGATTAATCTCCATTTGTTCACAATATTTTCTTTTCCCTTTTTCATCTTTCATTTCTTCATTTTTGAGAATTTCATGTATGAGTGTTGTGTTTACATTATTCCTATGCCTCCAAGTGCTCCACCAATTCCTCAAATGTTCCCCGACTCCCTCTCAATGTCTTGTCCTCTCCTTCAATTATCATTACATATTCATACATTTAAATACATATATAATCATATGTACATATAAATATGCACACTTATACATATATAATGCACTGAGTCCATTCAATGGTGCTTGTATGTATCTGCGTTTAGGGCTGTCCATTCAGAATTTAGTAAACTCACAATGAGCTAGTCCCTGCGGAGAACCGATTCTCCCTCCCTTAGTGTCTGTCGATGCTGTGGCTCTTCATGGGACCCCATGACATTGACTCCACTGTCCTTGGTGTGTCAACTGGTTTTTTCATCATACAGATCTTGTTAAACTATATACTGTGGAGATTTCATTGGTGCTATTTCCCCATTGTGTCTAGAATGCATTGGCCAGCAGCCATCTCTCCAGCCCCTCATTTGTTTTCTTGATCTTAGACAGTCTGAATGTTGTAAGATTAAAGTTTAAAGTGATTTTAATTGGCATTTCCCTGATTGCTAAGGATGTTCAACACCTTAAAAAAATATTTCTTAACCATTTCAATTTCTTTTTTTGAGGGTGTTCTGTTTAGGTCTATAGCCCTTTTTTTAACTTGTGTTGTGAGTTTTATGATTCTTTGGGTCTTTTTAGTTTGCTGTATATTCTAGAAATTAATCCTCCATTAGATGTATAGCCGACACTTTCTTTCTCATTCTGTGGGCTTCCTCTTCACTCAGTTGATTATTTGCTGTACTGATGCCTTTTCATTGAATGAGGTCCCATTTAGCAATTGTTGGCTAATTAATTTCTGAGGGAACAAACTGTGATTTAGAAAGTCTCTTCCTTTACCTGTGTTTTATAGGGCACTACCTCTGTTTTCAGAATTTCAGGTTTCATATTGAGGTCTTTGATCCATTTGGAGTTTATTTTTGTGCAAGGTGATAGATATGGATCTAATTTCATTCTCCTACATGTGGAGATCAAGTTTCCCCAGCATCATTTGTGAAGGAGGCTCTCTTTCCTAAAGTGTGTGTTCTTGGCATCTTTGTCAAATATCAAGTGTCTGTAATTGTGTGCACTCAAGTTTGGGCCTTCTACTTTGTTCCATTGATGTAGATGTCTGTTTTTCTGCCAGTACTATGATGCTTTAATATGATGCTTATAACTCTGTAATATAGTTTGAAATCTGGTGTGGTCATCCCCCTCAGCATTACTCTTTTTGCTCAGCATTGCTCTGGCTATCTGGGGTCTTTATTTGTTTCCATATGAATTTTAGGACCTTTTTGTCTATTTCTGTAAAATATGGCATGGTATTTGATTGGTATTTTAATGAATTTGTAACTGCTTTTGGTGGGCTAGTCATTTTCACAGTATTATTGCTACCAATCCATGAGCATGGGAGGTCTTTCCATCTTCTAGCATCTTCTTCAATCTCTTTCTTTAAAGATTTTAAATTTTCTTGTACAGATTTAACGTGTCTTATTAGTTTATCATATGTATTTTTGAGGTTATTGTGCATGACAGTGTCTCTATGGTCTCTTTCTCTGACAGTTTATTGTTAGTATAGAAAAAAGGCTACTGATTTATGCAAATTGATTTTGTATCCTGCCACTTTGCCAAAAATGTTGATCATCTCTGGAAGTTATCTGGGATCTCTTAAATATAATATTATATCATCTGTAAATACAGATAATTTAACATATTCTTTTCCAGTTAGTACTCCTTTCATTTCTTTCTCTTGTCTTATTGCTCTAGCAAGAGTTTCAATCATTACACTGAAAAAGAGTGGGAATAGTGGACAACCTTGTTTCATTCATGATTATAATGGTAATTCTTCAAGTTATTTTTATTTAGAATGATATTCCTGAGGATTTGTCATATATAGCCTTAATTATGTTGAGTTATAGTTTCTTCTCTCCCAGTCCAATTCCCTTTGGGATTTTATCATGAAGCCATGTTGGATTTTTGTCAATGGCCTTTTCTTCATCTATCAAGATGATCATGTGATTTTTGTCTTTGAGTCCATTTAAATGATTTACATTTATTGAATTAAGTATATTAAAACATCCTTACCTCTCTGAATTAAAACCAAATTGATCATCGTGGATTATTTTTTTGATATGTGTCTATGAGTTTGCTAGTATTCATTGAGAATTTTTGCATCTGTGTTCATTAGGGATATGGGCCTATAATTTTCTTTTTGTTGTGTCTTTATCTAGTTTTGATAATACTGGCTTTGTAGAAGGAATTTGGGAGTTCTTTCTCTGTTTTATCTTTTTAAATGATTTAAGTAGTATTGGTTATAGATCTTTGAAGTTCTCGTAAAATTCTGCTATGAAAGCATCTTGGACTGGACTTTTTTTACTTGGAAGACTTTATTACTGTTTCAGTTTCCTCATTTGTTATGGTTCTACTAACACTGGTTTAACTTTGGTTATTTCTTCTTCATTCTTGTATTACCTTGAGTATTCTCTGTAGGGCTGGTTTGGTGGACATGAATTCTTACAACTTGTTTATATCATGGAACATTTGTCATTCTCCTTTGAGTGTGATAGACAGTTTTTCTGGTTGTCATCCTCAGTCATTTAGAACTTGGAAAACATTGCTCCAGAGTCTTCTGGCTATTAAAGTTTACATTGAGAAGTCAGCTGTTATTCTGATGGGTTTTTCTTTATATGTAAATTGTTGTTTTTCTCTTGTAGTTTTCTGTAGCCTCTCTTTGTTCTTTATATTGAGTGTTTTTACTATAATATGCCATGGGGAGTTTCCTTTCTGGTCCTGCTTGGTGTTCTGCATGCTTCTTGAGTCTGTATGGATATGTCTTTCCTTAATTTAGGAAGATTTTCTCCTATAATCCTGTTGAAGATCTGGTCAATGTCATTGACCTGAGATTCTTCTTCCTCTTCTTCTCTTTCTTCTATGCCTATAATGCATAGATTTTGTCTTTTCATGGTGTCCCACAACTCCTGCATATTCCATTTCTGTGTCTTAAAAAACTCATATTCTTTGCTTGAACAACCCAATCCTCCAATTTTATCATCAAGTCTTAATATTGTTCTCCACTTGATTCTTTCTGTTGGTCATGTGGGCAGTCACAACTAAAACTGTGAGTGTGGAGATTTCAAAGGAGTGGGCGGATTCTAAGTAGCTCACCAGGATTCATGAGCCATGCTTCCAGTCCTGGTACCAGGGAGAGAAGATGACAAAGGAGTTGATAGATTCTAAGCCACAATATTTTCCTAATGTGTTCTCTAATCAAATAAAGTTCTGTTGAATATATATCACTTATCCCTAATTTTCCTTGAGTTGTTCTCTTTGTTAGGAATTGATATCAAAGCCAGGTTGGTGTCACAACTGGGAAGATGTCCATATTTGTGAATACTCCAGAGGAGTGAATTCTATTTCATAAAATCTCTTTCTAGGACATATGTTAACCTTTTCCTGATTGGTTTTTTCCTAATCTTGTTTCCATTAATTAGTTTATTATCTTCCCTGAAGGCTGATTTGGCTTTTTGCTGGTGCAGGATATGTTTTCTTTCTCTTGATAAATACTTGAATGCATTTAGGGTTGGTTGTTTTTCGTGCTTGTAGAATTAGCACTCTCCCATTAATTTTCATATGTAATATTCCCACTTCCGTAATTGCTTATTAATGTATACTTTATTTCCCCCTTATGTATCATAACTCTGATTTTAAGAGACCCACTTTTTCCTATTTTAAAATTTTGTTCTATGAATTAAACACAGAAAACTCAGAGCAAATGTGAATAAATCAATTACAAACTGTACAAACTAGCTGGTGGATACCTAGAATCTATTTAGTAATTCTTGGCATTGCATCAGTGCATGTGTGTATTGTGTGGGTTCAAAGTGTCACAATTAAAATATGGTTTAAAAAGAATAAACTGAAGTAAAATAGGGATGGAAATAAAGAAGGAAAAAATAAATGTCCAAGGAGTTCTTTTCACTGATGAAGAGGCTGATCTCACTTGAGAGGAAATTGTTGGACACAAAGTTTACGCAATTACATTAACCATGCTGTATGTGGAGCAGTTCCTGAAAAGTGAATGGCTTCCTCAGGCTGGACAGATGGCTTAGCACGCAAAAGCACTTTCAGATAAGCATGATGACCCTAGTTCAATCTCAGGAACCCACATGGTAGAAGAAGTTGTCAGCAAGGTGTGTGCATGTGTCTATAAATAAAATATGCAAAAAAGAAAGAAAAAGAAATGAATGACTTTCCCAAAGCAAAGGGCAGAAACAGGGGCTGACAGGAGCCACCAGGCCCTGTGCCCTTCACAGTGGAGCGGGCCGCACTCCCGCTGTGATCTTTAAATTGGTATGGAAGCATAAAAATAGCTCCTTAGTAGGATCCCCTGTGTGTCTGGAACTCCCACTGTTATTCACTTCTTTGAAATAAGGCATTAGAGAAATCTAAGAGAGGAAATTCTTAGGAAAGTTGACACCTTAACCCCTCTTCAACCAGACCACCTTGGCCTGAATTTATTCATGAGCTGTGGGTTGCTGCTTACAATGCAGGCATGGGTGAAATTGCAAGGAAGTAGAAGGCAGGAAGGGAGATGGAAAACTGACCTTCTACAAAGCAAACAGATCTATCAGAGAATAAACCTGAGAGGGCACTGGTTCCCAGGCCCTTGGGCCAGAGGCGTTTAGCACCTCCTGACAGTTCGGGATCCAGAGGAGGGCGCACTCTCCCTACAGACTCAGGGTTTTTATATTTTGGTCCCTTTGGGAAGGGGAAGGGGCTGGAGACTGAGGTTATGTCAACTCCAGCAGGTGCAGGGTGGGTTTCTTCATTATGAGGCGGGTCAGTCATGAAGGACTCTGGTCCGGGGACTAACATACAAGTGGAATTTAATTATATCAGAGGAGCCAGCGCAGGGTGTAAGGAGATGCTGCTTTCTAAGAAGGTAGCCAGAGGGTACTAAGCATGCAAGAAGCATCCAGGACTAACATTTCTTCTTCAGCCATAGGATTCAGAAATATTTGAACTTCAGAGGACTGATAGAGATAGTCCACTGTGTCTTACTGTGCCATGCACAGGATTGGAGCTCTGAAGGATGGTACGGGCGGGAAATACAAGCAAGGTCTTAAAGGTGAGCTTTAGCCCAGTCCCAGGACTGAGAAGTCCAGGTATTTGAAAGTGTGCTCCCTTCATCACAGCCCACTGTGCATGGGACTGATGTAAGCCCTTGTTCTAGTCTCTAAAACTACAAACGACTGGCACAGTGTTCCCTGGGCAAAGAGTTGGCAAAACTGTGTTCCTTGTAATGCTAAAGGCTTGACCTTTAGCAATCCCTGACCTCACTCTACACATCAAAGAATGGGAGTTATATTTGATGACCAGTGTTCACATTCTACTTAAGACCTTGGAGTTATATGGCAGTCTCTAAGACCCCCAAGATAGGTAGAGAGTAAGGATGGGCAGTGATGGTCTGTCATGTCTGAGCACAGACTTGAAGAGATATGCCTCATATGTTAGCTAGCCTCATGCTCTTCTGCCCCAAGAAGAGCAAGTTCTACGTAGGAGACATCCCTTCAGCCTGGTCCTACAGTTACATGGGTGTGGAGCAGATGTAAACCCATGCCTGGAACAGGGCTATGGGGCCATCCCATAGAACCGTGAACAGAATGTAAAATTTTGTGATTGTAATATCTTTGGGATTGTTACTGCAAAAGCTGGTGACACAGGGGTCACATGGAGTCCCTCTTGGCCCTCAAGTGTACCTTCAAGTAGTAAGGCTGTACTCTCCATTGTTTTCCACATACTGGCTTCTCCATTACGTTTTGTCTGAATAAAAGAATCTGCTGCTAAATCCTCAAGCCAAACACCACTTGCATTATATTACTGTTTTCTAAAGTTTTTGTAAACTTATGATTTCAATAGTTTGTTGTTTTCAGCACATACAAGTCTGATTAGACTATTTTTCATTTCTACAGCTAAAAATAAGCAATGAAATATAATCAGGACATAGGCAAATTAAAGCTATTAGAATTTTAAATAAAAGCAACTGTCTCTTTTATATTCTTACCTTATTACTGATCTTTGGAAAGTAAATTGGCAAAGCCAGTAAGATATCGTTTACAGGGAGGCACTCCACTACAGATTACTTTTTGTTGTTGTTTTGAGTCAGTGTCTCATGTGGTTCAAGCTGAACTTGAACACCTGATCCTCCTGCATTCACCTCTCACATTCTGGGGTTTCGAGGTGTGCCACTATACCTAGTTATAAATTGCTTTTCAACTTCTTTTAGCTCTGGTATTTAGAAGTCAGTAAGTTGTACATAGTTCCTGTCTTCTAAATGATGACACTCCAACTGATTAAGTATAACTTTTATGGACTTAAATTTTGTGACTTGGTACAAAATTTTAAATTATAAGGAATACTGTGAAACTCTGCCAGGAATCAGTACAATCTATTTATAGATATCCTCTGACTTCTTCCATATCCACAGAATTTTGTCAGTTACTAGACTTTTCTAAGGCCCCTGTCAAAATAAAAAACATGGGACAAGAATTTGAGAGGGTGTTGAGGGTTTTGTGGTTATATAGTCATTTGATTTGTGGGCTTCGTTTCCAAGTTCATTTGTGTCTACACTTTTTACTGCTGTGATAAAATACTACCATAAGCAATTTACAGGAGGAAGGATTTATCTTGGCTCACTGTTTCAGTCCACAATCCGTTGATTCACATCATGGTGCTGGGAGCATGTAGCAGGTGTTGCTCCCTCCTGGTAGAAGGAGAAAGAGAGGAAAGAAGCCTATACCAGGTAGAACCCTCAAGGCATGCCCTTAGGGACTCAGTACTTCGGCACCACCTCCCTAAATAGCAGCACCAGATGAAGACCAGACATTGAACACATGAGCTGTGGGACTCATTTCATGTTCAAATGATGATAATTAGTTTGTTTTATCAGTCTGAGATATTTTTTTCTAATCAGCACAAAAGACCTCACCATTTGTTTTATCCTTTAAAATGACTTGAAATAGTCACTTTCATATTTCTAAGATTCTCAAAAAGGTGTTTTTGCTTATGAAGTTAGCATTTCTCAAATGTTTCCCAAGGGTTTTTTTTTCCTACCATTAAAGTTCTTCATGTCAGACTGGAGATTTTAGAGCAAAAACTTCCTAAATCCTTAGCACTTCCTTTTAAACCAGAGTACTGAAAGATGAATGCTCTTTTCAAATTGGCCAAAGATGTAAGCAAGGCTACCACGTCTTCTGCTGCTAAACAACAGGCAACAGAAATCCTGGGCTTGTTTAGGTCTTAAGAAATGAGTTTCTGTGTTTCAGGGAGAAATGTGGCTGTTAGGAGTTGGCTTGTTCTTTAGTGCAGGTTAGCCCTTTATCCTAGAAAAAAGTCATGTTTCTGAGGATCCCAGCATGGGCGTGCACTTTCCTTTCTAGAGGCAGATGGTACCACCTCTATCGTCCTGCTGGGGTGATCCCCTAACCTGGATATCTTACTTCACCAACACTCAAAAGAAAAGGCTTCATCAGAGTGGAAATGTGTCTCTCCTTGTGGGTATCCAAGGAGAGAGAAGGACAGGGAGAAGACCGACAGCAAAGACCTCTGTGCACCTCCAGGTAAACAGTAGAGTGTCAACATTCTAACAGTATCCTGAGAGCCTTTCACTGACATTAGATTGACATGACACCAACAGTGTTTCAGCCTGTGACTTAGCCTCATGTCTGTTTGTGAGAAACTAAAACTTAATGGGGTCTGGATGAGTATAACCCAGAATGTTCTAGTACCTGAGTATTTATGAATTTCATCTTTCCCATAACTAAATAAGATTTATATTATTGAAAAGAGCTGGCTTTGTTACAGAATTAACTTGAAACACACACACACACTACACACACACACACACACACACACACACACACACACACACACAGCACATGTCTTTGTGGCTCTTCTAATAAGTAGATGATTCATGATAGTTGCAACACTCTTTGAGGTCAACCTTCTTTGGTCTAAAATGATGGAAGAAATTCCCTAGGTTAGGATTCCTGTAATGAATAACTACAAATAAGTGAGAAAATTTTTTCTTAAAAATATTTTATTTATTATTTTTATTTTACGTTGTATGAGCATTTTGCTTCTAAGGGTACCATGTGCATGCAATGCCCAAAGAGGCCAGAAGAGGGTGTCAGATCCCCTGGAACTGGAGTTGCAGATTGTTGTTAGCCATTTGGTACTGGGAATCGAACCCAGGTCCTCTGGAAGAACAGCAAGTGTTCTTAACCATTGAACTATCTCTCTAGCCCTGAAAAGGAGCTTTTCTTAGTAAGGTAACAGAATTCTAAGTTGACCTTCCAGATTCCCACCCTTGGCACATATGTTCCTTGAATGTGATTGGGAATATGAACATGGTGCCTTTCTCTCTCTCGGGGTTAGGTTCCCTTGTATGGAAATGTCAGAGCCATTAAGGATCCTAATCAATTGACTTTAAGTTAAATCGGGTGAGATTATGCTGTGTGGGACTAATCTAATCAGCTGAGTCCTTGAAGGAAGTGGGGTTCAGAGTGAAAGTGCTTCTCCTGTTCCCTTAAAGGAACTCTGTGACATACTTCCAACAGATCCATAGGACAGAGGAAACATACTTTTAGACCAAATGTTGAACCCTGACCTAGAATAGTCTCTGTATTTAAAATTTAGCTCTTTTTGGCTATTATGTTGAGATGTTCCAGACCTCTCCCAACAAGGACCTAGATCAAATTAGAACCCCCCCCCCAAAAAAAAATAGAGCTCAGAATCATTGATCATTCATTTGTGCGTGTGCTGGTGATCAAACCCAAGGAAGCAAGCACCATACTGCTGAATTATGTCCCCAGTCCGGGCTCAGAGCTTGGAGTGGCTTCACCGTCACAGGTTTAGGCCAGAAGTCACCCATAGCCAACCCTTGTCCTCTCCTAGGGCCTTCGCCTTCAGCCTTGGCTTCCTATCCGGGTTGATGTCAGCTAGGGCTACAAGAGACTGTTTCTAACAAAAAGAAAAAGAAATCAAAGAACGTTGCAAGATGTGAAAATTCGAGATTCTATACTAAATTTAAAATTTTGAGTTGTTATTGAAGATTTAAGACACAACAGTATTAGGCCTGGAACAGTGACACTCTTTCAAAATGAGGCAGCCATCATAGTCCCTAGATGCCAGCCATGCCCCTGGACTGTTTCTCACCTCATTTTTAAATTGCAGATGCAAAGTGATTGCTAGTTTGGCATGCAGGTGACTTCAGTGTCCCCTGCAGGGAATTAGCCGGTTGTTAAACAGCAAGGGGTCTGGAGCAAAGCTGTGGTGGCCTGACCCCAGCCTCTTCCTGATGGAGCAAGGAGAGAGAAGATGCACTGGCTGCCGGCTAGGCAGCTTCTTGAGGCAGGTAAGAACCCTCAGGGAGATGAGACTGCAGCTAAGCTGGGCCAGCACTGAACAAAGGAGCTTGTGGGTGACAGCGCCCGCCTATGGCTCTCAGGCTGCCAGAACCAAGGAAAAAGCAGGCTGCGCGACCCCCACACCTGCTTGGCTCGGCTCGCTGTGCCTTTTGAACCAAGCTGCCTCTTAGCAACCGCTCTGAGCTGAGCGTCAGCTGGAAACGCCAAGGAGCAGAGGCCGCAGAGCATAGTGGCAGAGCAGAAGAGATGTTGCCCTGAGCTGACTGTGTCCGCAGCACACAGGACGGTAGCTGTGCGCAGCAGAGGAACCCTAGCAGCCCTAGCCGCCTTCCGGCATCTTTGCCCGGCCTAGGGAGCCTTCTTGGCATGTTAGCTGTACTGATAAAGCAGCAAGCGTTGCTCTTGACTCCCTGATGCTCACAGGCTTTGTCTCCAGTCTCACAGCCTTCAGAGACTGGGATGCACCAGCGAAGGCCCAAGCAGAAGCAGAGCCTCTGGCTGGCGCGGGCAGCAGAAACCACACTGCTCAGCTTTCTGGAGGGAAGGTAAGGAGGACATGGGCCTAGATGCTGCATTCGTCTGCCGTCCTGAAAGCCCTTTGCCAAAGCTCACAAAGGCTGGAGAGACAAAGCTAACCCTGGCCCAGTTCCGAAGCCAGCCGGCCTTTGTCTGTCCACTCACTCTACCTACAACAAATATGCTCCCTGGGAGTTCAGCCCTATTCGGGTGGTAGAGCTATTCAGAGGCAAGGGATGGAAAGGTGTGAGTGGGGGAGGTTGCAGTCTTGCCTGGCAGTGATACCCAGCCATGCCCTTTGGAAACAGCCCTGAGGGGGGCAGGTGCATTTGTCAGTCACCACCTTCTGTTCACTGCGCTCCACCTCACTCTCAGGCGCCCAGTGGGCCTCACACAGGGCACTCTCCTCTTGAAGCTGCCTTTGTCCTAAGCCCAGGTCCTCGTCTATCAAGTAAAGAAGCACACCACCTGCCTCGGGGCGTCATCTTGGACTCCCTTATTACCTCTCATCAACACCCCAGATGAGCAGCACTGGCCACACTTTTCAGTCTTTTGTCACAGCCTCATTTGCTGTGAGACTCTTTATCAGCCACTTTCATAATGTGAAGCACCAGAATGAATGGTCTAGCCTGGACACCAGCCAGGTGGAAAATGAGGATGGCAGAAATGTTAGCATTGTTGTAGTGCACAATGTAGATGCCAGAAGTGGTGATTCCTAGTACCACTCACAGTTTAGGGCTGCAGTGAAAAATGTCAGTCCTACAGTCTTCAGTTCACCATCAGACTAATTCATCTGCATCGGGCTTTCACTGTCTCCTTTCTGCTTGCTGCCATCTCATTAGGAGTCAGTGACATTTGTCTTAGCGCGCAGTACAGGGAGATGTCCCACCCAGGAGAGCAGTTCCTGGGATCTGCTTGACCTGCTTCACTCTGGATCTCTGGCTGTAGGAAGAGGCCTCTGGTGCCTCTGAGGGGCCAAGCTGTTTCCTGGATGGCTTTGAGCAGTTCTCTTTTTGGTATATTCTCTGATTTCTGAGGAGAGACTTGGCTTTTTCAATGGATACAGGAGGGAATAATCAAGAGAAACACGTACCACCTTCCCCCTAACCCAGGGACTGTGAATACCCCCTACGAGGGCCCTGGTTTTCCCCACCCCTCTTGGGGCCAATGATTTCCCTTTCACTGGGCCAGTGTGGCAAAATCTCTCCCACCCTGTTTTTCTCTCCTGATTCAAGGCTCTCTTTGTTAGGGCTGATTGAACAAAAGCACAGCTTACACCAACCAATGACTGAGGACCTTACACCTAAGGTATCCTTGGATAAAGCTGCTTTTGCAGAGGGACCATCAACTTAGAATGGCTTGTCAGTTCATCCATGAAAAACCCAGAGAGAAGTTGCTATTCATTTCCAAAAAGTTATCCTTCTTTTCCTATTTTCTCCTTTCAAAAATAGAGCTCTAGCCCGATTCCTCTCTCAAGGGCAGGTTTGCATTGTCTAGTCAGTGCATCTCACCTTGCAGTTCATTCTTTCACTAAACAGTATGACTGAGTTCCAGTGATTACAGAGAACAGCTCAGTATGAGTGAGGTATTATTATCCGTAGAGGGAAAACACTTCCCACTCCTTTGTTTTTGTGAGATGTCCAATTAAAAGGTGTCTTCCGATGCCAGGAAGATCCTAAGGGAAGTGAATGGTGGCAAATGTTCAAATCTACATAACCTGTGTAGTTTGGGATTTGGCTCCTCAAATAGCTGTGTGGTTTGGAATGATTTTTTTTTCAGTGTTGAACAATAAGCTGATTAGTTCACATTTTTAAAAGTAAGTAGGTTTCAAACACTTTTTTCTACAAACAGAGAACCTGGAAGGGAATCCAAATTCCTTCCTGGAAAACACACGTCCCTTCCTGCCCTCCCTGCACCCTCTGATAAATAACATGAGCATGCAGCGCTTTGCCAACAGCAGCTCCAGGCATGAGGCACAACATCTGTTAGCGAGACGCTGGAGAGACAGTAGAAGGCCTGCTGGCTGCCTGCCCACCCTCAGACTCCAGATTTTTGCTGACAAGGCTGTCAATAAATGGGCAGATGGCATTGGCTCTGCTGGCAGGAGAGTTCAGTTAACCCAATGCAGGACATTATCTCCAATTCACAATGCACTGAGCCCTTCGCTCAGCCATTAAAGCCATTCCTTGATGGAACAGGGAGAGTAGGACTAGGAAGGAGGAGGAGCTCACTTTGTATAATTACATTAGCTGAGCCTCCTGCAGTCCCCAGGCAATGAGCAAGCTTAGCCCTTGTGACCACAAAAGTGGGGGAGCGTTCACATATTGCATTTATGCATTTATACATAAGCATCTGGTCTTCAAGAGCTGTGCACCTCCCTGAGAATAGAGTTTGAACTAAAATAAACACTCACTGCAATGGATCAAGGTGCATCTCCTTTGCAAGCAAGCACGCTCCTGCACTGTCTTATGGGAACCGTACGCAAACATGCAGGCAGCCAGTGTGGGTTCTTCAACTGATCAGCCTGGAAACAGCTCACAGAAACGTCCTCTGGTGGCGGCTTGGGGACAATATCCTCTGCCATCTGAGGATGGTTAAAGCTTGTGGTGACTGCAGTGTCATTTCAAGCTCATCCCACTAAGGCAAATGAGTGCTGTGGTTCATGTACAGGATTCAGCTGTTGGAAGTGATACATGAGTTACTGCCAGACATCTGCACTGCGTTGCAGAGTTTCAAAGTGTCTGTGTATTCAAATGTCTTCAAGACAGCGTTTTTCAACTGGGGGTGACTTTGCCCTCTGGAGGACATTTGACAATGCCTGGAAACACATTAATGTCTCCTGGGCAGAGGCCAGTGATGCTGCCAAATATCTCCATTGCACAGGACAGACCCACAACAAAGAACTATTCAGCCCAGAGGGTCGGCAGAGCCAGGCTTGAGAAACCTGCATTGGGACCATGGAAGTGAATGTTTTCCACAGCCCTTGAAAAGAAAAGTGAAGAAAGAGCAGCTCGTGAGGCCTGCAAAGAGGACACTGGGGATTTGTTTCTAGTGTCTCGGGTAGGCTCACTGCGGTACCATTATTCGCAATGCTATTTGCTGCTTTTAACCCTCAACTAAATAAGCAGCTCCCCCAAGTTCTTGGAACTGTCGCTGTAAATCAGATTTGAACAGCAAAATATCACATCCACAAAAGCCATTTATCTAATTCCTGATTATCAAATGAGCATATCCACAGGCCACCAAACCTGGACTCTGAAGGCCTGGAAAGAAGGATGGTTTAAAACTGACAGCTGGGGTGTGGAGTTCGTGCCTCTGATTCAAACACCTTGGTGTCTGAGGTAAGGAAATTGCCATGAGTTCCAGTCTGGGATGCAGAGTGAGAACTTGTCTCACAAGAACCATACATACATACATACATACGTACGTACATACATACACACACCTGCAGTTAGAGTCTGAGATATAAATTGGATTGAAAGGTTTAAAGAGAAATTAAGATAAGTACAGAATTTATGAGTTAGGGGTTTAGGATTTAAAACAGATGCAGCCAATTTTTCATTTGTCTTTTTTTATTTGAAAGGCTTTAGACAGACAGACAAAACACAGGATTTAAATGTGTAGCACCCTTTTCTAGGTATCAGTCAAACTAAACTCTGTTCTGTTGCTCTTTAGTGTTATGGGATCAAGTGTGTTATCAACTCCAACCCCCCCCCAAAAAAGAGAACACAATTTACATATTCATGTTGAAGTTAATTCTCAATATGTATAGTTAGGGTCAGTGATATGTCCTTAGTTAACAATGAAGTCACAATGAAGTAGGTAGAGCCTCTAACCCAGTAAGGTTGCTGCCCTTACACTAAGAGAAACTTGGACGACACATGAAGGCAAGGGGTCTACAAGCCCAAGAACACTAAAGACCGCCATCGGGGTCCCTGGGTCTGGGGGAGGGCACCAAACAGATAACTTCGTACAGTCTTGCAAAGGCACCAACCTTATTTCTGGTTTTTAGTCTCCAGAACTGAGTCTTTAAGTTCTGTCATGGAAGTCACCAAGGATTTGGTTCTCGGACAGGGTGAGAGCAACTCTATCAAACCAGTAAAGATCAGGTAGACAGAAACTAAGGCAAGAGAAAGGCTGACAGAGCATTCTGAATGGAGCTATCCTCCCCAAACCGCTCCCTTCAAACAACTGCTTCCACAAAGCAGATGACTTGCCCGCTCAACCTGGAGCACAGAGCCTGCCTTCTCTCCTCTTTAACAGGCAGAAGGAGAGAGCTGGAGAGCTAGGCAGTGCGCCAAGAGACCTCCTTTCATTATACCTCTAGAACAAGCTTTCCAAGAATCCCTGTTCCACAGCTGGAGGACGCCCTCCTTCCTAAAACCAGCATGAGAGGTGGGAAATGTGGGAAATGGGGCTGACACTGTGGTCCATTCTAACAGATTTCTTGGAAGCCCGGTATTTGAATATTACTCACAAGAAAGGCTGGATTCAGTGTGTTCACGACTGTGTGCATATTAGCAAAATCTAGGATCATTAAAACAAACCAATGCAGAGGTGTCCGTTCTAGACCATAATTTGAGAGGTGTCTCAGGATGAAGCTTAGCAAGGATTGAGACCTTGGGACCCCAAGAAAGAGCTCACCGTAAGGACAAACCTACCTGTGGGACTCCATGATCGTGTTATTCAGACTACAATGAGAAAGGTCCTCGCAGGCTTTGACCTGGGGAGCACTACAGTCAGATTTCCACTGTAGAAAGCATCAAGACCAACACACAGTCCTCTGCCTATGAAATGAGAATTTTTATTGTAATCCATGTTTTACAGCCCAAGAAAATCTAACCTTACAGATAGATTTTCCCAATATCAGTCAGCCAAGAAGTGGTAGACCTAGTGACCTAGTGTATTAGTTACTTATTTTTCTTGTTATGACTAAATATCTGACAAGAAACAACTTAAGGGAGGAGTACACAGTCCATCATGGCAGGAAGGAATGACAACGGGAGCTTGACATGACTGACTAGTCACATTTTTAAGTCAGGAAGCACATAGTGGAGAGGAAGTGGAGCTGGGCTATAAAACCAAACCACCTATTCAGCGGTGACCCATTTCCTCCAGCACAGCTAATCCCCCAAAGGATCCACACCTTTCTAAACAGCATCACTGCTGCAGACCTGGTATTCAAACACGTGCACCTGTGTTGAGCGTCGTGTTCAAATCACAGCACCTAGTTATTTTAAAAATATTTTTATTAATTTGTGAGAACTTCATACAATTTGTGTTGATTATATTCACCCCAAACTCCTCCTCCTAAATCCTTCCAGATCTGCTCTACCTTCCCACTCCACTGCCATCTTTGCATCTCCTTTTTGTCCAGTTTGTACTGCTCATAGTGTGCTGCTGTGGGGCCATCCACTAGTGGCCACACCCTTAAAATATGATTCTCCTCTCCCTCCTCCAGATGCGCCAACTGCCCATAGCCTTTCAGTTATGGGTGGGAGCTCACGAACCACTTCCAACTCCACGCTAGAATGTTGATTGGCGTGATCTTGGCCGGGTCTTGTGCAGGTAACCACAGCTGCTGTGAGCGCATGAGTGCAGCCCTCCTAGTAAGTCGAGAAGACACTCTTTCCCTCCTGTGTTCCCCAACCTGTGGCTCTTACACTCTTTCTCTGCTTCTTCCTCTGTGGTCCCTGAGCCTGGGGTGAGGGGAATGATTCGGATGTCCCATTTATAGCTGAGCATGCCACAGACACTCGTTCTCTGCACCTTGACCAGTTATGAGCTTCTTCATTAACTACTACCATCCCCAGCACCCAGTCACTAAACACAGATGTTCTAACGCACCGCTGTGTATTTCCTTGCATTCACAATACTCCTAGAATCTGCTCCTTTGTTGCTATGCTCACAAGTGGCACCATTTTGAAATTCTCTTAACTCAGCATCCAGATCCTGGCTCTGGGAAGTTTTCTTGCTTTCAGTCTCATTGCTCTCCAGGCTAATCTCTGTGCTAATTCCCTGGCTGTTTTTAATGCTCACATCTGATCATGTGCTTTAAAATATTTCTCTGAAAAATTCCTTTCATGGGTTTCTCTCTACTCTTTTGAAATAAAGCCTAATCCCCTGGTATGCCTGGCAAGAATCCTTCCCTTCCCCTTGCTGCTATATTCCAAACTTACCAGTGACTCCCCTCACTATCCACCATGCCCCTTGCCCTCAGCCTGGTGAGACTGCTCTCTGTCTCTCTGTCCCTCAAATGTCCCTCAGTCATTCAGTTGTTCCTCACTTTCTCGGTCTTACTTTTCTCTGTCTAAATCCCCTGAGTCCTCTCTCTTATCTCTCCTAGAACTTCTCCCTTCCAGATACAGCCTCTCTGATTTTCAAGTCCAAATCCAGCACTCACCAACAACTTTCCTCCAAAGCGAATAAGCATTTGACACTGTGCTATGATTGGTTAGCTGGTTTTTTTGAACTGTGAATTCCTTGAGGACCAGAACTAAGTCAAATCCATGTCTCCTTTCCGGTGCTTCCCACAGCTCTTGGCACACAGAAGTTGCTTAATCAATGTTTACATTTACAGTGGGCAGGATTAAATGGATAAAAGCCTATTTCAAATCAGAGCCTTCTTCCTGGTGGGCAGAGTGTGCTGTTACTTACCTGAGCCTGGTGCTGGAAGTCAGTGTACTTAAACTGCTGAAAAGTGGGTGGCCTCAGTAAAAGTGAAGAGGGATTAGATGACCCACCTTCTTCCCAAGTCCCTGTGCAGTGTCCTTGAGCCCAGCACTGGCTGCTTGGAATATGTAAATGAAGAAAGTACTTTTCTTCAATCATTCATGGCAAACTTAAAAATTTTTTAAATGTCAATTTCCCTAACGTTTCTTTAATTGCTATCTAAAGTAGTGTACGGACACAGATATCTGATTCCCAGTCTTCTCATATTAAAAAAAAAAAGACGCCCCAAACATGCAAATGTCAGAAGAGGTAAAGCCTCTGTGCTGTTTGACCTATGGAAAGGAAATCTAAACAGAAAGAAGTTCTGTTAACTTCACATCAAAGTGAACTGGGGTTCCTCCTTTTCAACAGCAATTACCATGACCATTTCATAATTGATTGTTTGAGTGGAGTAGATCCAACTCTCTGTTTAAAGAAAAGGGGAAAAAAAAGAGAAATTTAATCTTAAAGAAAATTCTGGCAACAGGAGTACTGACCTCCTCTCCTTTTCCTTTGTGCAACCAGAATCTCTCCACAAAGTCCAGTCCACAGCTGCCCGGTTGGATGGTGGCTGCACAGCTGCCCGGTTGGATGGTGGCTGCACAGAAGCAAGCCGCATGCTCGGACAAGGATGAGGCTGTACATTTGGGGAGCAGGCCATAATGCAGTCTTGTGAGAGTAAGCAGTCAGAGTTGCATTGGGCTAGATGAAGAGCTTCCTTCTCGTTATAGAAGCTCAGAAGATGAGAAGCTCAGAGACTGCGCAGTCAGCACCAATGCACGGAAAGAGACAGCCAGAAAGAAGAAGCAGAGTCCCATCTGAACTTCAGGCACCCCAGTCCTGCATGCCCACCCCAGCCTCTGAACACAGGTTCTTCCCCATGAGTTGCACCAAGCAAAGAGCAAGACTGGCAAACAGAGGCCTGCCCTGACTCACTTCAAATACCTCTGGGCCTAAGAAAGCAGAAATCCACAGTGCCAGTTCTCAGGAAAGCCAGAGGAAGTGTCTTCAAGATGTTGTCCATGATGGGTCCAGGTTACATTAGCCTCTCTTCTCCCTTGAAGCTGAAGTGTTTGACCCCCCAGATATCCATTTTCTTTACCCTCAAAAAAATTTACTTACATCAACCTATTGGATTTCCTTCGGTCTGGGCAAGTACTCAGTGAGAATTAAACTACAGGGCCATGAAGCCCTTCATACATTTGGAGAGTCCCCAGTCCCTCCTTAAGACAAAAGGTGGAGCCCTTGTAGGTGAGTTTTTAATATGGGAGCAGTGGCCCATTCACCAGACCCTAGTTTCTCCTGCAGCTCATCTTCCCTTGAGGGGCTCTGCTCCCCATTCTTCTACCACTTCAGATGGGACTTGGGGAAACACAGTTTCTCAGACTGGACCCATAACTAGGAGAGGGGGTGCATCTCAGAAGGACTTCTGGCCCTGAGCAACGCTGTGGGCAACTCCCGCTCGGCTAAGAAGAACACAACCCAAGGGCTACCAAGGGAACCCAATCTCTACTGTGGTGATCCAATGAGAAATTCACTCTCTAAGACAGGTGGGGAAACTGAGACCTTACCACCACGGATTCTGATGTTGTGTCCTGCTTGGTTTCATCCCCCAAGAGACCCCTGCCATTTCTTTGCCACTGGGTATCTTACCTGTTTTGTTCTACCTTGCCTAAACTCCT
The DNA here is from genome assembly GCA_035773235.1 of Eospalax fontanierii. Taxonomy (NCBI): domain Eukaryota; kingdom Metazoa; phylum Chordata; class Mammalia; order Rodentia; family Spalacidae; genus Eospalax; species Eospalax fontanierii. Next base: position 150,975,414 of record CM069524.1, on the reverse strand, counting down.
AAGTTGTATGCTGTGCTCATGCTGGCCCAGGCTGCAGATCCCAGGTATTCTTGTCTATGCCTAGGTATGGTTTCTAATCTCTTCCCTAGCCCTGGCTCCTAAGACCCATTGTGGCTGGGTTCCCAAACCTGGCCCATTTCGTTGCTAAGGAAGGGAGATAAAACATCTACAGCACGTTCAAAAGAAAAAAAAAAAGACCTGAAAATTTCAAGTATTAAAGTACACAATTCCCTCAAGACATCACTAACTATTTTGTGGGGTCCTATTTAATTCTGTTTATATGCAAACAGAGCTTGCATGCTTATTAAGGTATAAATATAATTGCATGTCCCATTTTTTTCAAAGTTAATATAAGATCTTAAGAGCTTTCCATTTTGCCTTAAAAATATTTTAATGACCACCTATGCTTCCATTAAAGTGGTTATGATATTCTTTACTTAACAATTCATAAGATCTGGTCTCCAGACTGGGGAGATGGCTCATCTGGCTAAAATCTTGTACCATTCTTGAAGACGACCTGAGTTTGGCTCCCAGCATCTAAGTTCAGTGGCTTACAACTACCTACAGCTCCAGGTCCAAGGGTCTGACACTTTTCCCTGGCCTCTACATGCACTTGCGCTCCCATGCACTTACACAGAGACCCACACATATACATAAAATTAAAAGTAAAATAAAATCTTTAAAAAAATAAGTGCTTTTGCATTATTAAAGTTTATTCTTCAAGCAACATTCAACATCCTCTAGAATTTAGAGCTTTTTTCTCCTTAATTATTTCCTTGGGATGAATTCCCGTAGGTAGGATTAGAATTCAAGAATATATGCAGTTTATGAGTTTGATACAGATTATCAGCTGAATGTCTGAAGAGTCGCTCCAGATGATCTGGATATAAGCAATGTTGTTGTGATCCTTTTATTATAACCTTACTGATGATTTATTTTTAAAGTAACATATGTTTGATCATTAGTTTCGTTTGTATCTCTTCATTTGCCTCTGAAGAAAAATAGATTTTACTCTGTGTTCATAAGAGGGACAAAGGAAGGGATTTCTATGCCACATCTGCCTAGAAGCCACCCAGAATCTCACATGTTCTGTCAGAACTCCTTGCTGGCCTTAAGACTGTGCTCTGTGGCATTGTTTCACTTTTCTCTCTTGGTTCACCTTGGCACCAGCTTGCCAGCATCTCCCTGTGGTTCATAGAACCTCAAATTCCTCAGGCTTTTCTTATCCAGGACAACTCAGCTCAGCCCAAGATGTATCCACCAAACCCATAAAGGCCAGAGGGCCCCAAAGTCCAAAAGTAGGAGACCCTGAAAATGCAGGGCAGTTGGCCACAGTTTTGTGACATGGGCCTATTGACTCAACCTTTCATAAACAGAAGTTACCCATGGCATGTCTACAATTAGAAGCTAGCCAGAGAATTTGGGTGAAAACAATATCCTCTACATTATCATAAAGTTCTTTCCCCTTTTTTGGAAACAGGGTCTCACTATGTAAAGTAAGCTGGACTCAATCTCACAGAGATTTGTCTGCCTCTGTCTCCTGAGTGCTGGGACTAAAGGTGTGAGCCACCATGCCCAGATCGTTATCATAAAGTTCTATCACTGCAGATAGTCTGTGTAAGTCTCTTTCTCAGGCAGAGCTGCAAAGGCAACATCTCTATTGCTCATCTAGGAGATCTGGTAACGACAACAATAACTACAGCTACCACTTCTGTAGCTCCTGTCATGTGCCAGGTACCACTCCGTGTATTTCTCATGTATTAACTAATTTAATCCTCCAGGGACATTCTGAGTGAGGTATGATAATTATCCCCATTTCATGGTTGAGGAAGTGAACATACAAGAGCACCTAGGGTGGGTTCTTTCATAAGATGCTGCATGGTCCTGTGTGAGCCACTGATAACTCTACAGCTGGCTTAGCACCAGGCCGAGGGATTAGGAGCATGTGGAGGCCAGCAGCTCCTCAGACTCTGCACTGTGTCCACGCAGGCTGACTCTGTGACTGGCTCCCCATGCCAGCCTACTCAAGAGAGCCTCATGCGCATCACCAAGTGGACACAGGGCTTCTCTCTCTCTCTCCCTCTCCCTCTCTCTCTTCTCTCTCTCTCTCTCTCTCTCTCTCTCTCTCATCTCTCTGTCTCTCTCTCTTGATTTACAAACACACCCATCTCCTCCTCCTCTCTGTTGGCTAATGTTAAGGTCAGGACTAGTGTGCCAAGATAATGGGTCTCAGTCGATACTGCACACAGAGTCAGGTTTGCTGCTTCTAATGCTTCCTTAAAAATCAATCCCATTGGCATCAATAGAACATTCTCATTAACAATATATGAGACACATGCTGAGTGGCGTATGAATGGAAAATAAACATGAAATGAGCTCTGAAATGATGACGAGTCTACTCCTTAATGGCCTCTGTCTTTCTCTAAACTATCAGGCTGCACTCTGATTATTGCTAATTAATGACTAGTTATCAGTGCAGAACTGACAATATTGTGATCTGAATGGCAGCCCCATGGAGAAAATGGACACTTAGCAGGGAGTTTTGCTATGCCAGCTGGGGCAGGTCCCTTAGCATCTCAGAACCCCATGTTCTGTGAAATGTGAAATGTGAGAGTCTGGAGAAGCTCCGTGGTTAAGAGAACTCACTGCTAGTTCTCCTTTACTTTATGTTGATGTGACAAACACCATGACCAAAAGTAACTTAGAAGAGGAAGGGGTTTGTCTGAGCTTAGCCCTCCAGGTCTCAGTTCATCACTGAGGGAAGTCAGGGCAGGAGCTGAAGCAGAAACAATGAAGGAGTGCTATTTACTGGCTCACTCTGTCTGCTCAGCTACCTTTCTTATACAGCCCAGACTTACCTATCTAGGGAAGGTGCCACCCACACTGGGCTAGGCCCTCCCATGTCAGTCATCAGTCAAGACAATCTCACACAAGGCCACAGGCCAGTCTGATCTGGGAAATTCCTCAGTTGAGGTTTCCTCTTCCTAGGTTGTGCTAAATTGGCAATGAAAACTAACCAGCACATTGCTCTTACAGAGGACCTGACTTCAGATCCCAGCACCCATGCCACATGGCTCATAACTGTCTGTAACTTAGGCTCCACACTCTCCTGGCTTCTGTATGTGGGCACCCACCTACATATGCACTCAACACAAACATACATATGCATAAATAAACATAAAATTAACATATTTTAAAGAAATGTGAATGAATGCTGTCCTTCCAGGTTCCCCAAGAAGCAGACATTTCCTGGAAAGTTGAGGGAAGACTAGGACCAGAGAAGATGGGGAACGGGGAGCATCCAATTGCCTTGCAGTTCTTACAGAACCTCTGTTTTGGCTTGAAACAGACAATGGCAGATTTCAGATGGCTAGAAGGAAATTGCATCCAGCAAAAATGGCTAGATCTGAGCATCTATGACTCTTTCTTGGGTTTAGAGGCTGCCCAGGATGAGTGTGGCCTCACTGGATCAGAAGCAGCATAGCCACTGTGGATGGAACAGCATAACACATCAAGAAAGAAGCTGAGAGGATGTCTGAGAGGCCAGAGCCTGAGGGGCTTTGGAGACATTGTACAGATGGCTTTCGTTGTGGTGAATATTAAACATATGTGTACAACATTAATACTACCCCTGACTGAGGCCATGATGGAAGAGGGCAGCACAGGAAAGCCCAAACAGAAGGCAATTCCAGTCTTCTAAATAAGAATTAATAGCTACCTGGACCAGACCCCTAGCTGGGCAGGCAGTAAGAGACAAAAGCTCTAGATTTAGTTTAGAGATGACCTGAAAGAAATTCTTTGCTTTGAGCTATTTATTTCTTTTGTTTTTAAAATATTGTATTTATTATTTGTTTTTATGTATATGAGTATTTTGCCTACATCTGTATAAGTGCACCACATGTGTGCAATGCCCTGTAGAGACCAGAAGAGGGTGTTGGATCCCTTGGAACTGGAGTTACCAATGGTTGTTGGCTACCATATGGGTGCTGGGAATCAAACCCAGATCCTCTGAAAGAGCAGGAAATACTCTTCACAACTGAATCATCTTTATGATGAGCTACTTATTTCTAAATTGTAAATTTTATTTTATTTTGTGTGGCTTTTTCTCTAAAATTAGATACTTTTCCTTAGGAAAACATGTCCACATATTCTTTCTATTTTTATTTGTTTCTTATATTGAAAAGACTCTTCTCTAGTCTCCTTTTTCAAGGCATTTTTCTAAACTTGCTTAAATACTGATTTGGAAAAAAAAAATTCTGCTACTGTCCTGGGATTCCTTTTCTTTGGAGTCCTGGGTTAGTTTATATTCTTACAACTCTTTTTTTCCTTGATATTTTATGCATTTTTCTAGAACATAACCTTTGGTGATTTCTTCAGAAATGGTGCACAAGAGATAGAATTTTCCCCTATTTGAATACTTGAAATTTCTTGTATGTACCTACTAGATTGAGTGATAATTTGGCTAGGTATAAAATTCAAAGTAGAAAATCAGTTTTACTCAGAACTCCCACAGTTTGGTTTTATTACCTTACAACATTTGTTTTTGCTTATGGAGAATGACCCAATTCTTGTTCTTATGTGTGGTTCTAGCCCATTCTTGAAATTTTTTGAATCACTTCTTTGTACGCAGTAATTGAAATTTCACAGCCTTGTTTCTATGTACAGATTTAGTTGTTGTTGTTCTTAATGAAGGTAAACTGAATCTTCTTGAAAAGGGGTCATTTTTGCTTATCTCCAGCTCAGAAAAATATGTAAATTCATTTTCTCAGTTTTGTATTACAGATGAGTAATAAATTATATAACACTTTTTCTTCTTCTATTTACTCTCTTCTAACTCATTTTGATCTTTCATTATATATATCAACATACTTTTGATTTATACCATTATTATTAATATTTAAATTTTACACATCTGCCCTTTCTTCCTACATTGGTTACAGGTTCTTAAAAAACAGTAATGAGTCAAGTGAATATGTCATCTTCACAGAATCACATTGAGTAGATGGTGATAAACTTCCAAAATCTTTGGGTCAGTTACTTCTAGTTCCAATTTACAGGCATGAGAAAAATCTAACTGACATTGCAGACAAGGTGCTGTGTAGTGATTTCCTTTAAATGGAAGCATCCCTCCTTAAAGTTGGAAAGGGAAAGCTGGTTAAGATCAAGAAGTAAATGAAACTTACATTTTATGTTGAATAAAATATTTAATTCTAAAAATAAATTTTAAGGAAACAAAAGTTTCGAGTCTCAGGGTACTCCTGAAACTTCCAAGATTCACAGTGCCCCTCCCTAAGGTTATTTAAGCAGTAACAATTGCTACAGAGAGGAGACTCTGACCCAGCAGTTGCTGGCAAGCTGCAGCAGGCCTCAGTGGTACAGCTCTCATGAGTCACCACCAGTCCTGTGATGCAGATAGCTTTGGGTCATTCCTGTTCCTGTTAAGTAACCCCAATAAATTCATTGATTTACTATTCTACATTTGGGTGGAATCAGAGCATTTGCTGACTCAAAAAAGGGAAGAATCTATGCATTAGAGGCTAGGGAAAATTATGAGAAAAACATGGCGTTCTTGTTTTCTTGGATTTACCTTACTGAGTCTTTTACAACAAATCATTTAAAAATAGTATTGCTGTCCTTGGTAAGTTTCTGTATCATTTCAAAACTCGATCAGCTAATGTTTTAAAAGGGGGGCGGGGATTGAATATTTGAGCACAGCAGGAAGAGCTCTCTGAGAGTTAGAGGTTGTGCTTTCATAATAAGAATGACAAAGCCACTGAAGCATGTTGCACAGAAACTGTCACATCCCACCGATTAGAGACATACACCCAAGCAATGGAGCAATTACTACACCCACTGCTGAGTGCTGCTGAACCATACTGAAATCAGCAACATAATCATGGCATCATGACTTCCTAATGAGACCCATGATGACACAACCAATGTGATCTTAAAATTCTATGTAATAAAGTAGCATTTGCAAGCTGTCAGCATTTGCAAGATGTCCGTAACAGAGTGATCCAATATTTTCCAAGTTGCCAGCACACAGTCTTACAAAGCTATGAACTGAAGATTAATTCAAAGACAGAATAGACTAATGGATTTTTAGTTATTTATTTATATTTTGGTCTTTTTGAGACAGCATCTCCCTGCAGCCCAGCTGGCTTCGAACTCGCTATGTAGAACAGACTGGCTTTGAACTCACAGAGACCCGCCTTGTCTCTGCCTCCTGAGTGCAATTTTAATTTCCATTAGGTAAGTATCAAAGGTATCACACACACACACACACACACACACACACACACACAAACTGCTTGACAGCCTCACTCATGTTTAAAAGTAGAATCCTGAAACTAGAACTTCTGAGGATTGTTGATCTGAAAGAACAAATGCATGATAGTTCAAAATAATTTTAGAAGGAAGAAGAATTTTCCTTTCTCAACTTTAAGCCTCTTAATAATACCACCCAACTGTAATGTGGCAATAGAAAATGAAAACAGACATCACTGTTGACAAAACATACAGAGGCATCTGGTGACTGATCAAAGGAACATTTCAAATGGGAACATTTCCTAAATATAAGATAGAAGCTCATAACTCTACCTGATTCCATTTCAAAAATATCTTTCTTTTTCTCTTCTCCCTTTACACTAAAATAATATGCAGATGTTCTAGGGTTAAAATTAAAATGATGAAAAACTTTTAAGTAATTTTGATAAGACTTGTCATAGACTTGCCAAGATACATATAATTAAAATAATAAGTAAGATAATTTGGAAATGAACATTTTTAAATATAAAAATTAGAAGACAAAATACTGGGGAAACATTTGTAATATTTTGTGATGCGCTAAGGTACTTAAATTCTAAGGACTTCTCACTAATATTCTCACAAGGATAAAATGGTAAAGTCATAATTTACAAAGTAAGATATTCACCGGTCTAATAAACATACTACATTTCTTTTCACTATAATTAGAGGCAGCAGAACAATTTTTTAAAGTAACATTTGTATTAATTTTGTTAGCAGACAATTTTAATATCTAGTCGTGGGAGTAGTTCCAGAAATTAGCATTTTAACCACTGTTCTCAGGACCACAAAAGCTCATCTTTTCTGAAGGTTTTCTTTTTTTCTTTGCAAATGTGACAAAAAGCATTTTTCAAACGTGTACTTTCTTCTACCTGAAATGTTTATTGTAGAATAAAAGGACACTAGGATAATAATCCAGAAAATATGCAAAGACTGTGCTTATGTATATTTCTCATAAAATTAAACCAGCCTAATAACTAAATACGAATAGTAAATTATTCCAAGATGATAAGGCCGATGCAGCTGCTATGCTGAAACAATAGCAAGACCCACCAAAGGGCACCATGACATGTTGTTAGCAGGTAACAGCAAATTATAAATTGATACCTAAGTACAAGCAACTTTGCTGGTACTTACCAATGTGCATTCTTTCCTTTTTTTCTGGCCATGCAGCAGGCCGTCTTTTCGGTTTCATTGGAGTTGGGTGGGATCACGCAGGTAGTTTCAGCCAATGCAAGGTGCACAGAAGTGACATGTCATTTCTGACTGAGGACATAAAAAGTTGTTCCTGATTCTCTCATTTCTCCTTCTCTTCTGCAGCAACAGAGGTCACATGGTCCAGAAGGTATGGTCACAGGACAATGGAGTATGTGCCAGTCTGCCTGGCTGAGCAGAAGTGGGGAGCAGATTCTGTCAACCTGTGCTGGAAAAGTATCATGAACTAGGAGTAAATCTTGGCTTTATTAAGCCAGTGAGAATCCAGAGTTAATTTATTGCTGCAGTAAAAAAGCTAGTGTAAATAATGACCTATTTTTAAATATAAACTCACAACAAATACGTTGTGTAAATGTACACAAGTGTGCAAATGCATGTGTGTTTGCTTAGCAAAATATATTGAAAATATTTTGAAATGTAAACTGACTTTCTCTAGCTGATGAATATTCATAATCTTAATTTTCATTAGCTACTCTTTTTCCTGAATTTTCTATAATAAACATGTATTGTTCTCACATCCAGAAATACTGACTCTGTTTCTATTCTGAAAAGTAAGAAAGTGCATTGGCACAATCTCAGGGGAGTGATCTTGGTTGCTGAAGAGCTGATGTTTACACTCATTCAGCTGCTATTCAGGGACGATAATCATCTTCTAAGAATGCTTTTCTGGATAAACAAGCATATCATGTTTGGGTAGGAATGTGCTCTCCCTTTGGTCTAGTACTGAGAAGGGCTATCGTTGAAATGAAATATAAGATTGCCAAAGTGGCTGGGTGTCAAATTAGTCAGGCTTTGAATGTCAGACTACAAGAAGAAAAACCTTAAAGAAGGTAAGGGAGAAGAGACTGGATGAAATCCAGGGGCCAATGGACATAGTGCATTCTGCTACTATTCCATTATGTCCTGGGGGTCAGTGGAAAAGCAATAGGATGCAATCCCATAAGTTAGGGTGCTGTTGGTGTTTGTCCAGAGAGTATGATTCATTCTGTGACAGAGTTTTAAAAACCCCTAAAACTAAAAGACCTATCTTTGAAGACAGAAATGAAAGAAGGGACTTGGGTGCTCTGGTGGAAAGGACCAGCACTCACGTCCTGCATCTGTGCTGCGGGTGCTCCATCACTGGCGTGGCCCAGTGTGGCCATTTAACACTTTGCTCAGTACTTCTCCATTCGAGAAAAGGTGAGGGATGCGATGTCCTGAACAACTGGAGGAAACCGAGCCTGTGAAGAGGACTCTGTAATGAGGGTACTCTCTCTACCACTGGGTAATTTCTGGAGATTTCTAGATGCTTTAGAATTTTCCAATGTTAGCTCTCTGCACTAGCTTCCCTTTTGATATGGGTAGAGCAATCAAATAAATATCTGTCAGTAGTGGCTAAAGAGATGGCTCATCAGTTAAGAGAACGTAATGTCCTTGCAATAAACCAGAGTTCAGTTCCCAGCCCCCACATCAAGCAGCTCACAATTGCCTGTAACTCCAGCTCCAAGGCAGTCTGACTTCCTTTTCTGGTCTCTGAGGGCATCTGCACTCACATCTACAGACGCACCTAAACATAATTAAAAATGAAATAAATCTTAGCTGGGTGTGGTGGCACACACGTTTAGTTCCAACACTTCGGAAGTGGAGACAGGAGAATCTCTGTGAGAATCCGATGCCCTCTTCTGACCTCCACGGGCATTACACAACACAGATGCACTTACATACATGCAGACAATATAATGAAGTGGAGGCTGAAGTGACAATACTTACTTTGCCAGTTGCTTAGATGTTTCTCAGCTCTAACTCCATGTGCCTGGCGCTCAGAATGCTGGAGGTAGAGCTCTGAGAATCACATTTTTACTCTGCCAAATGTTGCTGGTAGGTCTGGCAAGGAGGAAGAATGGGAGGAGAGTTGCCAGATAAAACACAGGATATCCAAGAAATTGTGAACTTTTAGATCAATAACACATAAAACCTTTTAGTCTCAGTATACCCCAAGCACTGCATAGGGCAAATTTATATTTTAAAATAGGACCTGACCTGAAGTTTAATTCTAACTGGGCACCCTATGTTTTTATTTGCTAAATCTCTCAACCCTAAGAGAGGATCTGACAGTGGCTTCCAGAGCCCCTTTTTACCTCAGCAGTCACAGCTCCTGTACAGAAGCCACTGTATCCACACTGCAGGTTGCCGGCCTGCCCCAGTTCCCATCCTCAGGGAAACCAGACTTAGCTAGCTGAGCCCAAGCCCCAGACCCAGAAGTCTGCCCCTGCATTCTGCAGTCAGTGTTTCTTGATAAACTGAAACCACAAATATTTTCTTATACCTTTTAGTTCCTTAACAAGTAATGAACAATTATTCATATTAAATTTTCTCTGTGTGGTTTTTATGTTAGGATTTGGCTTGCCTATTGAACGCATCTGTAGCTAATCCTGAGGGCAAGCATAGGGAACACCACAGGAAAAATAAATGGTATTACAAAGAGAAATCCAGCAAACTGGTGGGTGACTTTATAAGGGGGTAGGAAAAGAGTCAGACGGGAAGCAGCCTCGGCAAGTGTGTGAGTTCTCCTGTAGGTGGAGGCCAGAAGCCTTCTAAAGGTGCTATACGCCTTGCCTCTCACTGCTATAGCAAATTCCTTAGTGGTTTAAACAACATTTACCATTGTATAGCTCTAGAAGTCAGAAGTCAGAGTGGATCTCGCTGGGCTTAAATCCAAGTGTTGGTAGAGCTGCCTTTCTAGAGGATCCTGGAAAATCTGCTTTCTGTTTTCCTTGACATCTGCAGGTGGCCCGAACTCCCCAGCTCTGGTCCTCCATTGTTCCAACGTCAGCTTCCCTCAGCACAGTCAAGAAGCCTCTTTACACTGCAGACTCTCCTATTTCCCACTTTGCTTTTATGGACTTTTGTAATCTGGTCACTCTCAACAAAACCTACATCCATCTTCTTAGCATCTGTAACCACACCATTCTTTAAGGTAGAATAGTCATATCAGCTTCCTGGTGACATCCAGGAATCAGGACACCAACCGTCTTTGGGGGACACTATACTACCTGTCATAGGGACTACAACACAAAACCATATGTGTCAGTCCCTTTGACCATCAGAGTGTATAGGTCATCTTGAGCTTCAACAAGGGTGACAATGGATGTGGAGAAACTGGGTTAAATGTCCCCTTTTCTCCACACTCACATGAACAGAAAGGTAAGGACACATTCAGTCAAATGTGACAAGTGTCCATTACCCATGGCCCTGGGGAATTCCTTCATTAACCATTAACGTTGGGGATGTGGGTAAGTGGGAAAAGATATGTCAAGATGGCAACAGGAAGCTGGGGGCAGGAGGATGCTGCAGAAAGAATCCTCCTGTTCTGTGGCTGGGGTGTTCCTAATGCTAGAGCCCTTCCCAGATCTCTTGCGGGAGGAGAGACATCCCTCCATAGAGAACCAGTCAGACTAGACGCCAACTGGCAGGATGGCACCTTAGACAGCCTGCTCTTTGTTATTTGGCAGGCAGGATTTCTCTTCTAGAACACCTGCCAAGTTGGCCAGCAGGAAGGGTTTTCCAAATACACTAAGCCAGAAAAATCCATGTCCACTGGCTCACGTGACCTTCTACCTAACAGACTATGAAGCCTCAAAAGTCAATTTCTGAGTCCTAACTTTCCAACTGGAGGAATCTGGGGACAGAGAGAGCAGGCAGCAACTCCCGGGGAACATCTGGGACAGAGGCCTGAACAAGCTGCCACCCAAACAGGCATGTCCCAGGTTCCATTCGCTTCTTCCTGGACCGAGCTCCTTTTGTCTATGGTGAGCCTTCCAGGCATGGGGCTCAAGGGTTTCCAAATGTCTGAGTAAGCAAGAAAATAGATCTAAAATGGAAAACTTGTCATCCTTTATCCTAACACATCTCACTTTCTGGTGAATATCATTTTCACACATGGAAACATCTCCAAATGTTTCTGTTATTCTTTTCTGCCATCACACCATGCCCTTATTTGTCCTATGATGAAGCAATCTCAAGAGATTAAGTGACTCAATAACACTGATTAAACTCTGCAAGCTGCATGCTGTGGTTCTTTGGGACACGGTGAAGATAGACAGCCTCTGTCCTCACAGGACTCAAAGCCAGAGAGGGCTCTGGCTGTGAATAGTTAGGATGTGAAAATGAAAGCATCACATGCCACAGATGGTGAAGAAATAACATTCAGAGGGTTTGGAAGAAATGAAGCACTTGGACAGGGGAACAGGCTTGGTTTCTACAGAATGTCATCTGTGCTGAGCTCGGAAGGAAGCAAGAGAGGAAGGGAAGGGAAAATAAATATGGAAGAGCCAAGGTTCTACTGGGGAAAAATGATCCTACAAAAAGGATTGTGATGGTTGGTCTTGGTTGTCAACCTGACTGAATGAGGCAAGATCTAGGTCTGGTAAAACACCCCATGTGTTTGTAGGGGCCTCACCACAGAGGAATGAAATGAAAAACAGGAACTGGAAAGGCGGGTGGAGACTAGCCCTGAGTGTGTTGTGTATGGCACCTTCCGATGGTAAGAAGAAGTCCGCAGAAGGCAGTGCATGCACTTCTGAGCCCCTCGCTGTCTGAGTAAGGTTGTCTATCATGACTGCCTTTGTCTGTTGACATCAGATTCCAGTCACTTGACCTTTCAACATGGTTCAATCCCAGTGACTCTTCTGGACTCTCATGACCTTCAACACCAGGTTGGGACTGCTGAGGCATCCATCTAGCTTTCTGTATCACACAGTGTATTCTTTACCTTTTCTTCTCACTCTGACAAAATATCTGATAGAGGTAACATAGGGATAGAGAGGTTTATTTTGTCAAACAGTTTCAGAGAGTGCAGTCTGTCAAGGCAGGAAAGGCAAAGCAGCTGGAGTGGGTCCATCTGTGACCTCCGAAGCTTCGATCAGCTTCTCATAGGGCAATAATCGGGAAGGAAGCAGAGAACTCAGCTGCAACTAGAAGTAAACAGAAACTTCACAAGGCTACCACTGAAGACCCACTTCTGCAAGGTAAGCCATACATTTCAAAGGTTCCACAGCTTCCCCAAACAATGCCACCAGCTGGGAACCAAGTGCTTAAACATATGAGCTGGTAAGGAGACATCTCAAATCCAAATCTTAACAGATAGCTACTGGGTTCTCTGCTTCTCCAGCATCTGGTTGAATTTTACAGCCCCTATAATGTGATCCAAGCCACTAAGTTTGCACATATAACATATATTCTATTATCTCTGTTCCTCTAGAGCACAGCTTCTTAAAGTTATAGGATAAGACCCTGTATAGGACCATGTAACTCATTGTGGGAATAGGACCCTATATTGGGCCATGTAACTGAATGTAGAGGGATCACAAAAGTTTGGCAACAGAAAAAAGGCTTCTTCATCATACAACTTGACTTGGTTCTGAGCACATAACCCACACACTTTACACCATACATGCCATCATGCCACAAAAAAAAAATCAGCAAATGCTGTCCAAAACACTTCAGTTGAGATTCAAATCTACAGTGTAACTATGATTTACATGGTTTTGATATGCATACCATATCTTTCTGCTTTTATAGAAATATAACGATCTGATTATGGCCACTTTAGGCTGGACATGCCCTTGAGTCAAGAGGCTAAGAAAAGAGTAACAATATTATCAGGGTGACTGATCTAGACTAACAAGGGAAAACTGGACCCCTGCTCCATGTGGGAGGTAAGGAAGAGAATATCTGAAGTACAAGAAATCCCTCAGGGCATCTCCTAGTATTACCACGTCCTGTGATTAACATCCAAGGGAAACTACAGTCTAGGCAGGGCGAGGAGAGGCCCAGGTCCATCAAAGACAGAGGTATGAGTCATTCCTACAGGTAAAGAATGGAGGCTTGCTGAAGTTCCCCCTGAAGGTGGTGGCGATATGGAACAGACAGAAGAAAGCCCCTGTAAATAGCAGCTACAGGATCAGGGTTGTAATTGCATGAACATTTCTTCCCTCTATTGTTAAAAATGTTTGTATACATTAAATATTCCTGTTTTCCTTCCCATTCCTCTACTATGTAATATGACAACAATACCTAAGTGTTGTTAACTCTATATTGTTATTTTTAAGTTACATAACTTCAAAAATGTGAAACATCCTCGGTGGCTTTGCTGTCTGTTCTGGAGAAAGGATCAACATAGTTTGTTTATACATGGAATAGTTAGACCTTTGTAGTTGGAGTTACGGCTTTTTTATTGTCTTTACGTGGAAATTAGGCCTTTTATAAAGGCTGCTGTGACACACATGGGGGAATGGGTGGGGAAAAGAGAAGCTTAAAACAACTCAGATATATTCTGGGGGACAGAAGTCTAAAACACAAGTATATTCAGAGCCACAAGTATATTCTCGCCTTTGGAGAGAGAGAGAGGAAGATGTGTTCACTGGTTCTCCAGCTTCTAGTAGCCCTTCATGTTCCTTGGTTTGTGGTCACATCACTCCAGTAATATCTGCTTCCATGGTGACATCGCATCCTCTGGTCCATGTGTCCATCTAAGAATTCAACCTTCCCCCCATACACAGGACACCTTACAGAAATTCATGGAACTGCACTTAGGGCCCACATGGGGAATTCAAGATAAGCTTCTTCTGCCAAGATCATCGAGGGAGACAGAGTCCCTCTTAGAGCTCCTATCAGACCAGCTTGGCTTTCCCAAATCACCAGGAGATTTTAAAGTAAGCTAACTGGAGAGTAGGTCTGAGGAATACCTGAGGTGATGGAACGAGTTAGGCTGCTTATGGGACCCTAAACTTGCCTGAATAGAAAGCATAAGTAGAACTTAATTTGAGCCATTTCTTACAAATGGCTACAGTGGAGAGAACTAGAATTTAAGTGCTACCAATTGGAACTAGCTCACAAATTTATAATTCTACAACTGGGGACTTCCCAATGGGAAAGAATAGATATAGCAAGTATAATCGCAGCCAATTTCTTTTTTTATTATTCTTTGAGAATTTCATACACATACATGATGAGATATAATCACATACACCCTCTGTTTCCCTCTCCAGTTCTGCCATATTTCCCAGTACCTTCCCCACAGCCTCCCAACATCCCCTCCTGCCCCCCACCAACTTCATGACAAGTTCTTCTTACTTTTGGTAACCCAATAAGTCTAACAGATGCATAGGTGTGGGGCCATCCACACCCACGGTGAGAAACTACTGGTAGCCACATCTTCAAAGAAGAAATTTTTTTTCTTCCCTAGAAGCTCTCTACTGCCAATAGCCCCTCAGGAGTTGAGCCTGGAAATCATCTCCTCCTACTATGCAGGAATTTGGCTGACTTGATCTTACGTAGATCTGTATTAGCTACTTTTTTATTGTTGTTTTAAAACTCCATGACCAAGGCAACATATAGAAAGAAGAGATGATTTGCCTTACAGTCCAGAAGGGTAAGAGTCCACTGTAGTCGAGAAGTCATGGCAGAAGGCAGCCAGAACAGAAAGCGAAAGTACACAGGAAACAGGAAGTGAGGCAAGACTATGAACTCTCAAAGTCTGTCCCCAGTGACATACTTCCTCCAGCAAGTCCTTCTGAAAGGTTCCATGACCTTCCCCAAATAGTGTCATGAGCTGACCAAGTGTTCAAACACTTGGAGTCTATGGGGATGCTTTTCATTCAAACCACAAGGTCTTATACGGGGAGTCACCATGATTTCTCTAGCCAGGCTGTGTTCAGAAGGCACCACTTCACAGTGCTTTTCCCATCCTCTACTTCTTATATTTTTTATGCTTCCTTTTTATTTGCATTCAATTTCTTTCATGGGCTTTCTCTTTTCCCAGTAAGCACCTGCTCTGCCATTTGGTCACTGGAGCTTGAATCTTGTTTCAGATCAGAATACATTCTCTTGTTCAAATAAACTTTTACATTGTACTGTGCGTAAGCTTGCTTTTTAACAAACTCTGCTCCTGCCCTGGTCAGAAAGAACAGCAGAATGGATGAAAAGAGTGAATGGAAGAGAAAATGGGGTCTTTAGACAAGGGTGAGATGGAAAGCTCTGCTGTGCTCATGCTTAAAACCCAAGGAATAGCTTGCCATCCAGGGATCCTTGACAATCCAGCAAAGACTGAGCTTGTGGTACCCAGCAATTCCTTAGACTGAACTGGCAAAGCTCTAAAGAAAGTGGATGGGTGATTCGTGATATTTTTCTCTTTGGAAAAAAAAAAAAGTCTAGGTGCAATAAAAACCCTAACAGTTTATCAGATGCCAGGAATAGAATGGAGGGGAGAATGGCCATGACTCTCAGTAAGCAGAGACCTGTGAGGAGGATGAACTGTTCTGGAACTAGATCGTGAGGATGGTTGCAGTGCTCATGAATATATTAAATATATACACTTTAGAACAGTTTAAGTGGTAAATTTTGAGACTATGTATTTCATCACAATAGAAGAAAAGAAAAGAAGATAGCCAAACATGGCTGGAAGGGAACAATAAAGTGCTCTGGACACAGTGTCTTTCTCCACACAGCCTGCTCTTCCCACCAAGAGCTGCAGTTAGCCTGAGTGAGCCTGAGGCTCTGTGCTGAAAGATGGAGCTGATCAGAGTGGGGTTTTAGCCCTGCTGAGGCCGCTCAAACCAGCCACCAGCAAGCAGTAGCTGTTGCTGCCAGTCCCAGACCTGCAGGGACCTACACTCTTCTCCTGGCAGAAATGCTTAATCCAAAAAGGTCTTGAATTCTTCATTTTCATAATCCTTGCCCAGTGCTGCTCACAGTCAGGTGGTTAGCATAAGTCAGAAAACATGGAACTGGATGACAGAATCTGTAGAGTTTGCTGTGGACAAAAGATGGAAAATTGTGGCTCATGACACGATCTCTCTACAGACATCACTGGAGGTTAGACACTCTGACCAAGCTGTTCTGATATTGTTGTTCAAAGCTCAGAGGTGTTTCCCAGGAAGATGACTACACTCTGTAGGTACACAATGGTCTTCCAGACAGCCTGCACTGACAATCGCTGCTGAACCTGGACACATCTAATCTGCCAGGCTTCTTGCTCAGACCTTTCAGTAAGCTTTCCAACCACCTGGGAAGGTCCATTCCAGCATCCTTGTGTTGTAGAGAAAGAAAAGAAGCTTCCAGTCATGAAGAACTGTGTCCTGTGTGTTATATATACACATTACAGACATAGATAGTCCTGACTCCTGAGACTGCACAATGGACTGATTCAGGAGAATGGTGGGTGGGGTCAGACAACTTCTGCAGGAAGATAACATCTGTACACATTGTTCTCTTGAGGAGAATGACAGCTTTTGTTCTTGTGGCCTTTAAGTGAATTTACAGCTGTTCTCCGTTAGAGGTAGGGGAAGGTGGGTTTGAGGAGCAGGTTTCCACTTTGCATCTGGAGGATGACATACCAAAACAGAGAGACTTAGAAAGCAAAAGCCTAGCCTAGACAATGAACAATGACCCCAACTGGGTGTTCTAGAATCTAGAATGGAAGTTCTCCAACTCTGGGCAGTGTTGGGCTGGGAATTGTCCCTCAGTTCTGGTGGAGAAGAAAGGCTGACAATGCTGGCAGACAGTGCCAGGGAAGATGTGGAGGCTAGAGACAAAGACGCAAAGCTAGGCCCTGAGGGATATTGTGTTCATTTCTTTTCTCATTGCTATGGCCAAAATGCTAGACAGAAGCAACTTAAAGGAAGAAAGATTTAGCTTGGCTCATGGTTTCAGAGGGTTTCAGCCCATCGTGGTGGGGGAGGTGTGGTAACCATCTCAGTTCATAGTAATGGGAGTTTGTGGTAGAGTTTTTTCACATTGTGGCAGACCAGGAAGCAGACAAAGAGATGGGAACCAGGGGCTGGGTGTAGCCATCAAAAGCATTCCCCCAATGTCTTACTTCTTCCACCTAGTCCCCACCACTTAAAGGTTCCACATTCTCCAAAACTAGCACCGCCAGGTAAGAATCAAGTGTTCAAAACATGAGTTTGGGGGACACTTCAGATTCAGGTCATTACACTGAGCCACTAGCCCCCAAATACTCATGATCATCTCATAATGCAAAACCTATTTATTCTGACTTCAAGAGTCCCACACATTCTTAGTAATTCCAACATTTTTTATATGCCAAAGTTTAGTGTTTCATTAGAGACTCAAACCAAAGTCATCTGTGAGCCCCTCCCTGTAAAATGAAAAACATAGTTATATAATTCAACATACAGTAGTACAAAGCAATCTTCTCCACTGCAAAGGGGAAGAATGGGACATAGAAAGAAGGAATGGGGGCTATTTCCTCCAAATTGGACATACTCATCACTGTCTTGAAGCAGCACAGCTGTTGTGATTTGTCTAAGAGCCTCATGAGTTCAAGCCTATTAATATTCAGTCATGAAGGGAATAAGGAGATTGTAACAAGACTCATGAGGCTCCTGAGACATTCATAAGGCCTCATGGGGCTCTTGTGAAGCAGGACAACAATGAGGACTTATATTCCTTCATGAAGATTGTGGAGAGAGACACAAGACTCCGGGGATTTCCTTGACCCCATAACTCATGAAGCTCATGAGACTCTGATTGGATCTTCACACTCCTCATGAGGCTTCCATCTCCGGGGTGGGATTTCTCAGTGGTGTAACTGCCTGTAAACTGCCCAGGGAACTTTCCAGTGGAATAGCTGCGTTTAAGTCACCTTTGCTGACCCTTCCCTGGGACCATCAAGGCCATGTTCACACACCATTAAGGCTGTAGTCCTCTCACAAAGCTAGGCAGCTGCCAGTGGAAGTCTCTGTTGGGTAAAGAGACAGTTTCCCAACAAGTACAATCAGAAATCGAGGATTGGGGTCAGATCATGCACAGTGAACCCCACACTGCTCACAGCTCAGCTGTCTGCATTCTTCCTTTCTTTCACTCAAATGCTATGTTTTCATAAGGCAATTTCCTATTTTGATGCAAGCCATTGTTCATGCTGCTGAGGAAATGCTCTCTGAGATAAACAAGCACCAATTTTCAGTAGAGTTAGATTGAAATTGACAGGAGAAAACTTGAGAGAATGTGTCCAAGGCTGGAGGCATAGAGTAGTCAATAAAGTGTTTGCTGTGGACATGCGTTCAATCATGAACTCATGGAAAAAAAAAGCCAGGCATGGTGGTACACAACTTGTAATATCCATGCTGGGGAGGTGGACACCGGAAGATCCCTGGAACTTGCTGGCCAGACATGCTTGTTGAATCTAAAGACCACAGGCTAATGAGAGACCAAGGTTGGGGATGGAAAAATGGCCCAGCAGTTAAGAGCACTGGCTGCTCTTGCAGAGTTTGGGGGTTAGAAGTCCAGCATCCACGCAACAGCTAACAACTGTCCATAACTCCAGTTCCAGGGGATCTGACACCGCCTTCTGTCCTCTCTGGGCATTGCATAATATGGGTGCACTTTCATACATGCAGACAATACATTCATACACATAAAGTAAAAATAAATAAAATATTTTTTACAACATACAGGATTGTCCTCTGGCCCACACTTGCCTACATGCACACAGGCACATGCACACACACACTATATATATGTATATATATATATATATATATATATATATATATATATATATATACACACACACAAATTAATAGATTAATTAAATAAAATTAAAAACAATGTATGCATATGAATAGGAAGGGGCAAAACAGAGGAACAGAAAGATGTAAAGAGAAAGAAACAGAGAGACTGATTCAACCAAATAGAGGAATCATACCCTAAAAATGGGTTTTGAATAGCTCATTGTCTGGATAGCTGTAAATTCATACACAACGTGGTTGGCATGCTGGTAAGGGTAAGTCAAAGCCTATAACCCACTGGTCCATAGATGAGAAAGGGTCTAGGAGGGACATTCCTGGTTCGCATTTAACTAACTGCTTCTCATTTAACTTTTTCTATTAAAGAAACCGTGAGGCTTACAACATAGTTTTGCAATGTAAATGAGAATTTTGTTTCCAAATCAAAAGCTGGGAGAGGAAGTCTATAAGGTTTGAAAAACAAAAGTCTCTGAAGTCTCCAAGCTCTGAGAAAACACACATTAATATTGATGGCTTTTCAATAAATGCTTGTGAAAGAAATATCTCTCCCCAAAGGAAGTAAGTCACATTGCTTTATTTCAGATAATTTTCCACATTTCCTCCAAACTTTCCGTAACTCACTTGCATCCATCTTTGGGAAGAAAATAAATAAAGTCTTTTTCCAGAAATGAGTCTCAACACCTCCGCTTTGAAAAGCTACTGGGGGCTGTACACACAGCCACCATGGTGAGATTTCCTGGGGTTCCGTCGCAGACCAAGTTCACCTGAGAGTGAGCACACAGCCCCTGAGAAACACGTTACACACTGGCCTGAGTGCTCCTTTTCCTTGAAAGACAAATGATTAACTACTAAAAAATAATAAATAAATAAATAAATAAATAAATAAATAAATAATAAAAACCTTCCTCTTTTTGGCTGAGTAGGAAGTTTCCAAAGTCATCCTTTATAAACTGATTGATCATCTTCCAATTTAACTGGTGTGTGTTCGTGTTTGTTTTTCATCTGTTCTCGAGACACCTTGCTGTAGATCTCCCAGTGCATTCCATTTACGGAGTGCTAATGGTGACTGGGGCACAGATAGATTTGGCTCCACGGTGGGGACTGCAGAACAACGGAGCTGGACTGTGGGGGTTGCCCGATCCCCGATGCTTGCAGGTATGAAGGGCAAACCTACATACCAATGAAGACCAGCTTAAGCAACGAAATAGCTAAGCATACACCACACCGAGGTGTTTGAACCGTACCGCCGGGCCGTTGAGGCTTCAGGACTCATTCTCAGCTAGGATCCTGTGTCAGCTTCCACTGAGAAGGAAACTGGTAGAAAATAAATGCCAGCATAGCAGAGTAGAAAGCAGATTGTGTGTGTTTACAGGCGCTTCAGCAGGACTGTGCTGAGGGCCAGCCCCAGCTGCCACTGCAGGAAGGATGGAACACTCAGGGAAGGAAAAGGAGGGCCAGGCCTGTGCTGCCTCGTGGAGCCCGCAGGATGGACAGGAGACAGATAAAAGGTGTGCTGAGAAGCCACCGAGGCAAATGTAAACGGGGACAGCCTACAAAGATCTCTCCAAGGAAATGGCATTCATAGAAATTCTGAACAACGCACTGAGGGAGCGAGCGCACTAGAGGACGGTCGTGTGGGCATGACGAACTCGACCAGAGCCGGACAGCCTCAGTTTGGAGCGCATGTCTGAGTTGTTGAAGACGCAAAATCCAGAGTGTAAAAGACACTCTGTGCAGATCATAGTATACAAATCATTATTCTAGCACCTTTGAGTGGATATTTTCATCAGTTTTTGTTGGTAGGAATGAGGAATGCTAACCAGAAACAGACTCGTCCATGGAAGACGAAGGTAATGTTGGAAAGAACAGAGATGTGCTGGGATTAAAGGGACCGGACTCTCCTGACCGCAGGCGTAACAAAGGCCTGATTGGGGCAGTCCTGATTGTAAATGACGGCACATGATATACATGTATGAAAATGTCCTAATGAAATCCATCATTTTGTATAATATATGCTAATACAATTTACATAATTACTAATCTAAAAGTACCTTATCCTAGGAAACCTCTCATTCCTGCCCTACTGAAGGATGAGTAGTAAAAAGAAAAAAAGCATCATGGGATATATGATAAAGTAGTCCATATAAGGGATAGACAAGACCAAGGTCAAAAAGAAGGGAGGGTTGGCAAGATGGCCAGGGAGGTAAAGGCACTTGTTTCCAAACCTGTGTGTGTGTGCCTCCCCCCAAAAATAAATAAACATTTTTTAAAAGAAGGGGAGACTTTGGAAAACATCCATAAGAAGAAACAGAACTCTTGAAAATGGCATTTTGTTGTTCATAATGAATGTTCTCAAAAGAGTCAAATGTGTGTGTGTGTGTGTGTCTGAAAACAGAACAAAAAATATAGTATTATTCCTCAGTGTGTCTGAGGGATTAGTGCCAAGGCCCTCATAGGGAAGCTTGGCCCCTTTACATAAAATGGTGTGGTGTTTGCATATAACCTACATACATCGAGCCTGCTCTGACCCTTTACGTCATCTCCGGGTTAATGGCAATGCCTGATGCAATATAAATGGGAATAGTTGGAATACTGTATTGTTTAGGAAATAATGACAAGAAAAATCTGGACATGTTGAGCAAAGACAAAGTTTTTGTTTGTTTGTTTGTTTGTTAGTATTTTTGGGCACACAGATGCATAGTCTATGGGTACACAATGGAGAAGGTCACAACCAAGTCTACCATGAGACAAGCGTCCTTCGCTCCACACCAGCACCATGATGGCTTGTGACGCTGCAGGCCCAAAATGTGAGCATGGGCTGGAATCTCTGAAAATGTGAGCTGAACTTATAAACCTCTCTTTCTTTCAAGGTGTTCATCTCAGGTATTTTGTCACAGCAAATAGAAAACTGACACACACAGAGTTTCATTTACTCCCGTTTGATAAGGGGTGTTTAGTGAAAAAAATTACTAACACGGTCTCAGAAAGCTAGTGTAGAATGGGGAGGCGTAACAGTTCTGGGAGACCAAGGGGGAAGAAGGGCGTGACCAGGTTTGTACACAAGACTTATAAAACAGGTATCTGTGGTTTCCAGGGATCTTCCTTATCGATGCATGATTACCCTTTGTAAGTTTAAAAGGTAATTGATAAGAATACTTTAAGACTGGGTCAAACAGGATAGAGGTGAAGGCTCCAAAGGGTTAAGGGGTAGCCAGGACTTATTAAAAGGAAAGTGTCACTCATGCAGCCAACACTGATGTACATAGCTGATGTCAGGATCTATAGATAATACTTGGAACATATAGTAAGACACTCAACTACATATAAACCACAGAAGAGTCTATAAGACATCCCAAGGTGTAGAACAGACAGGTCTAGAGGGGTCACTGAGAACATATTGTATCACTGAGCAACAAGCCGCTAATCAGGGAAACAAATGGGGTAAGAAATGAAGAAAAATTTGCTGAGATAAGTTTGAAATATCCATGACACTTTATGCTGAACACAGCACAGTCCAGTTTTATTTGAGTACTTCCCTATGTAGATCTTAGAGGTAGAGTCATTATGGATGTCTGCAGGATCCAAAGCAGTTTGGGTACTGAGTCATTAGGTCAGTAGGCCAAGGTAGGGCACAGAACTCTGAAATGGATGTATCAGATGGATTTTTACAGAGATGAGCTTTCCCAGGACTATGGTGGAGTTTGGGGCATATGCTGGAGTCATCACTTCATTTTATGGTAAATAAATATAGTTAGTAAATAATAGCATCAAGGAATAGCAAAAGCTTCATGTGAAAACAGGTTTTGTTCATAATTGAGAGCAATTCCTCCCCTTCCAGCTCCACTTATGCCACTGACACCAGAGCAGCCACCACTAATGAGAGCGGAGAAAGTCACACCTGCAATGCGGGTCTAAAACTGCAGGATGGAGTAGCATTCGGTAAGGAGGCTGGAATTCAAGAACATGTCCTCAAAACGGTGGGTGTTCAAGAGAGCATAACAAGGATCGGAGGGGTCATTAGTGCAGGGTCAAAAAAGGAAGACTGGAAAATCAGGACCATAATATGGAGCAGGCGACAAAATGACCTCAAATTTTAGATAGTGACTAGGAATGGAAATCAGCAAGCCTAATGATTACACAAAGGTAAGTGATTCAAGTGCTATTTTGGAAAGACCTGAGATTCTGTAAACGCTCTGTAGGTGCACAGCAGGAGTTGGCCAGACTAAACTGTCTCACATGGATGTTTGGAGTAGTTCCTCAACTGTCTCTCTAAATCTCCAGTTGCACCTCCCACCCAATATAATTCCTATATGCCTACCAGAATTTTCTTCCCAAAATACTGATTTAGGACTCATGACTCTCCTGTTTGGGATGCTTTGTTATCATAGCAAGGACAAGTATGAACATCAAAGGCATCACTAAGGCCCCAACATGTCCTGGAGCCATGCTACCTTCCAGCTTGGCATCTCCCTGCATCTCATTCAGGACAATCACCTTAGATAGTCCTGTGAGGAGACTGCTGAGAACATATCTAAAGACAGTTTCCATGGGTTAGATCCTTAATCTAGTTACTCAACCACTCCAAGTCCTTTCCACATGCTGAAGATGACATGTATTTCAGAAAGTTGCTATGAGATTAAATGCATTAATACAAGCAAAGTGCTTATTGATTGTTACTGATTACAGAACAAGTGTTCACATTCCCATGAGACTGACCCAATTAGAGCAATAATAAATAATACCATTGTGCTTGGATCAATTCCATACTGCAGCTTTCTGAGCATAAAAGAGTAGTGGGCTTGTCCTTCCACTAAGAGCTGTGGGCAAATTCAAGTTTTGCAGTCTTTGATATACAAATAATGAAAAGAAATGATACATTCTTTTTTCTTTCCAGCCAGCATCTCTCTGTAGCCTCAGACAGTTTGGAACTTGCCATGTAGACCAGGCTGGCCTGACCTACATCTCAAAGAGATCCACCTGCCTCTTCCTCCCTGAGGGCAGGGATTAAAGGCATGGGCCACCACAGCCAGTTGAGAAGAAACATTTCTAAACAGAAATAACATCACTTGATATGATTCAAGAAAAAAAAATGCTTTCCTAACTGACAATAAGAAGTCCAATTACTGTCTTATTTAAAACATCTATCCCAAGGGTCTAAAAAGTACTTAGGACTTGGTAGATGCTCAGTAAAGATCTTCCTAATCAGTTGGGATGGAACAGAGTAATTCTGAATGGAGCTAAGTGTAGTTAAGTTTCAGGGGGGATAGAACTATCCACCACCCAGGTCTTATTATCACAAAGTACATCTATTTTGAAGAAAAATTTTAAACCAAACTTCTCATAATATGAACAGCTAAGATGCATTTTAATGAGCAACAGAAAGCTTATAATATCCAACAGCACTAGCCAGCAATATGTCCTTTTTCTTGCCAGTAATATTTTCAATGGGAAAAGTGTCTACAAGTATTTCTAGCTCTCTTCATGTTATTAAAAGTACCCATGTATCCTAGCAACCGCCAAGATACAGATATTAAAACAGACACTTCATAATATATTCCAGTACTTTGTCATCCACTTAGCATAAGTCTACATTCTAATAATTACCCACTCCCTATTTGTGAGAGTAATTCGGTATCATTTCCCCCTGATGTCTTTTCCAAAGACCCTTGTCCTTCCCTCTATAGTCTGTCCATTCTCCTCAGAGGGGAAGTGAGAGGAAAACAAAAGAAGTATCAAAGACTGAGCTTGGTGAAGGCAGCAACAAAGTGGCACAGAAGCACGCAGGGCTGCCTGACAGTGTCCTCAGATCTTCTCTTTCACACCTGATCTGGCTGTTTTCTTAGCAATGGAATGGTGGTCCTCTTTAGGTGAAAACTTCACATCATTATGTAAAACACCAAGGCCTTTGTGATAAATGCCTTTAGTCAATTTATATTCTCTCTCTCTCTCTCTCTCTCTCTCTCTCTCTCTCTCTCTCTTGTCTTTTTTTGGTCTCCCTGTAGTCCTAGCTGGCCTGGAACTTGCTATGTAGACCAGTCTGGTCTCGATCTCATAGAGATCCACCTGCCTCTGCCTCCCCAGTGCTGGGATTAAAGGTATGGACTACCATGCCTGGCCCCAATTTATATCCTTACCATCTCTTGGTTTAGGTATCAGAAATTGTCTAAAACTAGTATTTATCCAAACCATATAATAATGCATAAAATAATCTGTGCACTTTTATGGGTGAAGACGAAAAGATTGGTGATCCTGGCCTTGAGTAGGCAGAAGGGAGTACTGTCAGTAAAGTTCACATAAGTTGAAGATAATAAGAAAATAATGGAGATGAATAATAATTGGTGATGAAGATATGTTTCTAAAAAATCTTTTTCAGGATGGGGAGATGGCTCACTGGGAAAGGTGCCTGCTCCTCAAGTACCTGATTTTGGTTCTTCAGGACCTTTGTGGAAAGCTGGGTTCAACAGGAGTAGCAGGAGCCTGTAATATCAGCTCAGGGGAGGCAGAGGCTGGGGAATCCTTGGAGCTCACTAGTCAGGGAACCTAGCTGAGCTACAGGCTCAGTAAGAAATCCTGTCTCAAAAAATAAGGTAGCCAGAGATTGAGGCAGTCACTCAGTGCTGCCCTCTGGCTTCTCTATGTCCTCATACACATGCACACACCCTAATGAACACATACAACCACCACACATGCACACACAACACCACACAGACAAACATTTTATTTTCATTTATGTGACTTGGATTAAGTTCTTTCTGCCACACATTGTCTTGGGAACCGATTCCCACAAGCTGTCCTCTGCCCTCCACCTGCCCACTACAGCCAGGTGACCTACCCCCCAGCATACTTTAAATAAGTAATGTAATAAAATTTTAAGTATAAAATCACAGTTGCAATAAGATTGACGAAAAAAAAAAAAAAGAGTAATGGAGGAAAGGAAGAGGCGGAATCCCTGCCTCAGCCAAAAAGACATCTAAGGGTGGGCTCCATGTGATGGTGATAAGGAAGAAAGATGGCTGATGTTGTCAGCAAATAAACTGTTTTCTGGTCATCACTTTTCTGTGAAAGTGAGAAAGAAAAAATTAAGGAACCACGTAGAATCTTAAATAAGCACTTTATGGATCAGAATCTAGTGTCTTGCTTCAGACAGAGTGTGCACACAATCGCTTTCCACAAACCGTCATGACACATTGGTTGGGACATGATATCAGCTTCCCATGTCCTTGGCACTGGTTTTCTGGTGACTTCCAAATTAATTGATATGATTGTGGGAAACCACCTCCGCATACCCTTGCAGGAACCTCAGACCCTGGAGAATGCGCCGGGTGCGGGTCTTGGCTCCTGAATTCACTGAAGATTTTGATATTGCCTACTCCCTGAGACCTCCTTGTCTGTGCCTCCTTCTTTACTTTCTACACTCTTCCCTCCAAGGCAAGCTGCCTGGGATCCTTGAGCTGAAGAAGATGGACAAAGGGCAGGAACAAGCAGCTGGGCTGAGAGTGAGAGGACAATGGCACCAGACAGTAGCACCATAACTCTTCCTAGATCCCCTCCCTCCCTTAGCTGGGAAGAGCAAATGGGACCCTGGCTGCGTCTGAAAAGATTCTCCCTGCCAGACCAGCACCATCTGCCACACGCACAGGATCAAATCCACTGTGCTGACAACACTGGCGCACACCCTGAAGAGCAGGTGCTGTGGGAAGACCCAGGTGACAGGGGAGGGGGTCACAGGAAGCAAGGTTTCAACAGTGCCAAAGGTGAGTGGATATTTCATGATGAAAGCTGCATAAGAGATGATGAACCCATGAGGTTGCTTATAGGAAGATTTCGAATCTGCTAAGGAAAAGCAGAGGTCAACAGAGAGCTAGAGAAGAGACAGATGGAGCTTAGAACTTGCCAGTAACGGTATCACAATGGATACTGTTGGCACTGAGTTAAGATGCTTGTTGCAAAAGCCTGGTAGTGTTGGGCTGCCTTTCATATACCTAAGATGCATCTGCTCCACTGAAAGATCCAGAGGCAGGGCAGGATATTAGTATGCACCTAGAAGCCAGGCATTCTCCTCGACACCAGGCCATCATCCCTATTTAGCCTCTCCTAACAATGTCTTACAGACACAACAGGTACAACATGTACAAATTATGAGTCTCGCTGCCTCACACACTTACTGTAGTGGCTGTCACCAGCTGCTACAGACAGCTCAAGGAAATACATTCTAGAAGGATTTTTGGAAAAATCCTGAAAGAGCTTCATTTTCAGTTTTAGTGTTTACCATGACTTGTAGGGATATCAGTAATGAGGGATCTGTTGTGAATGATGTTTGAGGGTTAAGATATAGCCCCAAGTGGACGGCACCAAGGTGGGGTCCATCGCAGGCTCTTTAAATGTGGACATAACCTTCCTTCAACTGGAATTCTCTAAAGCAGAGGTTCTCAGACTCACTGAACCTCAATTACCTAGAAGGTTTGTTAAACCAGAGTACCAGCCATGTCTGGAGTTTCTGATTGGCTGGTGTGAGAAGCAGGCTTGAAAATTTGCATTTCCAAGGAATTACCCAGTGGTGCTGGCATGGCTTCTAGCAAAACAGACTGGTTCCAAATATCTCTTGAAGCATATTATCCCTAGACAGCAGAGCTGTGGTTAATAGAATATATTACTTTGGGCTCTTCTGAGGCAAGGACAGGGCTAAAGTGCAAACAAAATAGGAGAAGATCCCAGAAAACCATGCCGGATGAGTAGAGAAGGTGGGGCAAGGAATTAGAGCTAAAAGGACACCATGAAGCTGGTTACTGCTGTGCATATCTAAAGCTTCATGGTTAACGCTGGGTGAGAGTGAGAAACAGGTACCTCCCAGTTCCTTTGGAAGTGGTCTAGAGAGAAGGTTATACAGCTTCACCGGCCATTCATTCAGGACTTCTCCAGGCATGGGTTGTGGCTTCCCTAAGCATGTCCATCCTGCTCTAGTGGGTAGCAGGCAAACAAGGTTTATTGAGGTACTAAGACCCCTAGCATCGAACACAGCACAGAAGAGGAAATTATATGCACATGAACACAAGGACTTTGACAATGACTTACCCAAGGGTCTAAATGTTTAAGCAGAAGCTGATTGACTTGTATGTCCATGAGTCACTGTGATCTTGAAGATCTCAAGTGAACAGTCTTGCATGACAGATGCATATTAAAGGGTGAAAAGGATGCTTTTAGGGAGAGAGGCATCTACAATCAACCTTCTATCAATGCCTCCATCCAGGAGAAGTTCCTGCCCGGCCCCTTCCCCAAGCTCCCCTTTACCAACTGTGTGAGTATGCTGGCTCATCTCCAGTCTTCTCACTGATAACTCTAGCATCAGCACCCCAACCTGAAGATCAGCCCACTTTCTTCTTAAACAGCCTTCCAGTCTCTCCTTATAAAACCCAGACTCTCTTAATTACATCTCTTTCCCTTTCCAACTTCACACCCTTCTCTATTCCCGTTGAAAGCTGAAGCCTTAGCAAGTTGAATTTCATAGGTTGAACAAGTGAGGCACTATCATCTAGCAGTCTTTGCAAATTCTGTCCTCTGTCTAGAATACCTATGCTCCCTGTGACACATTACTCTCTAAAATTCAGAAGTTCAGCCCAGCTTGCATGGTACTGTTCTATTTTAAGTCATTCATTTTTATAAGCATACATAGTATCCTAACTGCTTAATTGATTTTTTTCAAGTCTAACAGCAAGGAATTTTTTTTTTAATCCTTCTTTATTGAGAGTGCCACCTAGTGACTATGCTATATAAAAATCCTCCCTGACTGCCTGGCACCCTCGGACTTGTCCCATGAACAAGTCCAGTTGGGCTGAATAACTGGTATGACAACAGCCATGTTGGCCTCCTACAGGGAGCTCAGCTTCACTTGTCTGCTTCTATTTTTATTAGGGGAGGAGGGTGTGTTATAATTGGAAACATGACCTATATATTCCTGGCTGCCCCAACCTTTCCTAGAAGGGGAGAAAAGGGAAACGTAATTTCAGAAACAACAGCTTTTCTAATCTGTATACTCAGCACTAATACCCCAGGTTAATTAAGGACAATGAAATGTGGTTGACAGGGAAACAATGTGGGTTGGAGGCAGAGAAGTTGAATTCCAGAAGTATAAGGCTTCCATGAGGAAACAGAAGAATAGACAGCGTGCCTGCATCAGTCACTGGCGTTTTAAATAGCTGGATCTGCTTGCAGAGTTAGCCTTCTGAAGCCAGCACTGGGAGAGAGCAGTTTCCATGAGGCTATGGACGCCAACCCAGCAGTTTTAATCCAGCCTTGTGTAAAGATCCAGCACCACCTGCTCAGGTAACTGTAAGCAGGTAGCTTAGTGGCAAAGCAGAAGAACACAGTCTCCTGCATCTAAATGACACTGGGTTAGGGACAGGGCGTAGACACAGCTCGCAGACAGGTGACGCTTTGTTCTTCCCTTTCCCTACCTTGAAGTCACTGTCTGCAACTCTACACACATCTCCATCTCTTCCTGTTTTCTCTGATATTGAGGTTCAGCCCCAGTCAACCCCTGAGCCAATGAAAATATGATTGGACACTCAAAAGTAAATGTGACCCAGCCTGGTCCCAGGGTTCTAGGCATGAGCTTACATTGCCAAGAATTCACTGAACTGAAATTTTCTTCTGGGACTTCCAGGTGCTGGTTGAGATTCTGCCTGCTTCCTGACACTTCCCCAGACAGACTGAAGCCAGTACACAACCATGAAGGAAAATCCACGCAGAGTACCAGCCAGTCCCTGTGATAGACAGACATGGAGGTACTCAGAGTCAGACCTGCTGCAGGAGCAGCTGGCTAGGAAGCCTCTCCCGGGCAGACCATCCTCTGACCTCTCTTGGCAACAGCTGCTTCCTAGTGCTTCTTTCTGTAAGATTCTTACAGGCTCTTTTTCCAACTCAGACTGACTCATTCTGTAGCCTTAGAAATGTCACTTTCTGAGTTTGCTTTCACTTCAGGAATGTGAACACAGTGATGTTCTGGATCTGTCTCTGCCATTCTTCACTCTCTGCTGTTGTCCCAGAGCCTATTCGTGGCTTTCTTTAGCCCAGGGCAAAAAATAAACCTGCCAAGAAAGTAGATCATTGGCCCCAGCTGGAAGGTGACTGAGAAAGGAAGTTGACAAAAGATGACCCTCGCCTCATCTGTTGCAATCTTCTCATACCTGTGAACCACTCTCGACAGATTTCTCCTTAAAGGACACCCCTGTGACTTCCACAAATACTGGGCTGCCAGTCAAGGGTCTTGTTCGGTGCTCGCTAGCACAGAGTGGGTGCATAACCAAGGGACTTGTGCACACACGCTCCACAGCATGGTCTATGGTGAGCCAAGCCGGGAAGACACAGAGATGACCTTTTGGTTTTTCTTTTCAGGTGGATTTAGAATCCTGAGATTGGAGACACATGCCTACTGACCATTCCTCGGCAGCATGGAAGAAGCTGGTGGAAAATGAACACAAGTTCAGACGAAGCAGAGAACTGGAAGAGTGCCACCTGTTTTCTGTTTGCCTTAACCTCTGTACCTCCCAGGCCCTTCCCAACAAGCCTCCCTTGCACCACAAGCCCACCTTGGGCTTTTTTTCTAAGTGAGTATAAAGTAACTGTTTGTTGCTTGCATCCAAGAGTACCGTGAGTCATGCAAAGGGCTTGCTCATTCTTGTTCTTTCAAATATGCCATCAACTCTCAGTGGTTTTTCTGGAGCTTGATTTTCTTCCTGGCACAAAATCTCCACTACTGGGTCTTTCTGCCAGGACTCAAATACCTTAGGGTCTTCAAAGTCTTTTAGGTTCTTTTGATCCTCTTTTAAAAATAATTTCAGGGAGCTGTGCATGGTGTCGCCCGCCTTTAGTCCAAGCACTCGGGAGTCGGAGGCAGGTGGATCTCCGAGTTCAAGGTCAGCCTGGTCTATATAGTAAGTTCTTAGCCAGACCCTGTCTCAAAAACATCAAATAACAACAACAATAATAATAAATTCAGGTGTGTGTATATTACATGCGTGTGTATGTGTTTGTATGTGTGAGTACTTACATATGTGGGTGTGGAAGTGGAGAGTTGATGTTGGGTATCTTCCTTCATTGCTCTCCACATTACTTTTTAGAAAGTCTCTCACTGACTCAGAACTCACCGATGTAGCAACACTAGCTGACCAGCAGGCCCCAGGAATCCTCCTGTCTCTGCCGCCCTCCTGGGGTTACAGACAGGCACCACAACCTGGCTTTTTAGTTGAGATCCAAACACAGGTTACAGGCACACATCACAATACCTGGCGCTGTATCTGAGTGCTCTGGGAAGCCAAACGGAGGTCCTGATTCCTGCACAGCAATCACTTCACCAAACCATATCCTCAATCCCAGTTTTAGGGTTTGGGGAGTTGTTTTTATTTTCTCTGTTGTTGTCTTGCTTGCCTGTTTATTTATCTATTTCCGTTTGTAATAATATTTTATTAACTCTTCCAGAATTTCATATAATATCTTTTGATCATGTTTAGCTCCCCCATCTCTCAGATCTGTCCCCACCTCCCTAACCCCCAATTTCATGTCTCCTTTTTTAAAAGCCTGTTGAGACTAACCTGTGAGCCCCAAATACTCTTGGGTGTGAGTTCATCCCCTGGAGCATGGTCAGTTTACACGGTCAGTTTCCCCAAGACCACACCTTTAAAGAAAACTGACTGCCCCTCTCCCAGCAGTTATCAGTTGCCAGTAGCTGCTCAGCTAGGGGTGGGGTTTCATGCCCACCTCCCCGCTCCATGCTGAGGTTTACTCTGGCTTATGCTTGTGTAGGTCTTGTTCGTGTTTGTCACAATCACTGTGTATTCACACAACAACTGCCGTGTTGTGTCTAGAAAACACTAATTTGATGTAGTCATCTACTCCTCTGGCTCACAATCTTTCTGACCCTTCTTCCATGACAAGACCTGGGTTTTGGGTAGAGGACTGTGACATAGATGTGTCATTTAGGGCCTTCTGCAGTCTATCATACTCTGCATATTGACCAGTTGTGGGTCTCTATGTTAATCTTTGGTGAGGGTTGAGAGATGCATCAGGAGTTGGTTTAATACTTTGCCCATTTGGCAGAATAATAGTATTCAAATCAACTCTACAGTCTATGACCTGCCTAGCCACAGATTCTTGGCTCTGATCACAGTGCCAGGTTTGAGTTCTATCTTGTGGTATGGACCTTAAATCCATTCAGAAAATGTTTAGTTATTCTCAAAACATTTGTGCCACTATCACACAAGGAGCCTGTATTGCAAGGCCAGTCATAATTACAGCTCTCGGGGTTTAAAACTGGATAAAGATGATGATTACTTTCCTCTTTCAGTGCATGCAGAATATCTTCAAGCACTATGAAAGCTAGCTAGTGGAATGATGCTCTGAGGTCAGTACCAGCTTGATTCTCCAGGTTCTACTATTCAAGTATGTAGTGTCTTCAGCAATAGGGCCTTACCATCAAGCTCCAGAAGCTAACCAAGAGCAGTGGCAATAGCTATTAATATTTGGGGGTCTAAGGAAGCCCCCCTACCCAACAACTCCAAAAAAGATAACCTATTCCTGGCACAGGGATTTTTGTTTGTTAACCTATGATGTTTAGTAGGGACATTGTCCCCCTGCTATAGAATAACTCTAATTAAACTCTTTTTCTATATGTATATATTTTAAGAAGCATCTATAGCAGTAAATTACCATATGCTTTTTCCAAAAGGCCCTTAGTGTTAGTTATCCCGCTCTGTACTCTCTTCCACCCTGCCCTTTGACCCATTTAAACATTACTGTTCCATTATTCCCATTTCCCTCTCTATATCACTGCATTCTGTCTCCCTTCCCTTGAAAGCACCCCATGATCTCTTACTAGTTTCCTTACTAGTTTCATTGGTTCTCCAAATGAAACACATGCATCTAAAGATTCAAAGCTACCATCCACATGTGAGAGAAAACATGTGACATTTGGGTTGCTTCACTAAGGATAAATTGTTTCCAGCTCCATCCGTTTACCTGTGAATTTCTTAATTTTGTTTTCCTTAACAGCTGAATACTATTCCAATGTGTGAATGTATCACATTTCCATTATCTATTTATTAGTAGATATCTAGGGTTCCATTTCCTTGTTGTTGTGACTAGAATAGCCATGAGCATGGATGAGCAGGTGTCTGTAGTAGGATACCAAGTCCTTTGGGTATACACACTCAGGAGTGCTATAGATGGATAATGTGGTAGATCTATTTCTAGCCTTTAAGGGACCTCCACACTGGCTTCCGTAGTGGCTGTACCAGTTTGCACAACACCAGCAGTGAATACGTGCTCCCTGTCCCCATCCATGCCAGCATTTGTTGTCATTGGTATTTTATCTCAGCCATTCTGCCTGTGGAGAACTGCCATTTCCCTAATGGCTAAGGATGTTGAACTTTTTTAAGAGTTTCTCAACCATTTGCATTTCATCTTTTGAGAATTCTGTTTGGTTCCGTGCCCCACATTCTAATTGGATTGTTTGTTTTCTTGGTTCTGTTTACTTTTGTTTCAGTTTAGTTCTCTGTGTATTCTGGATACTAACCTCTATCAGACGTACAGCTGGTAAAGACTTTTTTCCCATTCTGTTGCTGCCTCTTCCCTCAAACAATAGTGTCATTTACTGCTCGGAGGCTTTTTAGTTTCATGTGATCTTATTTGCCAACGATTTATCTTAATTCCAGTTCCAAGGGGTTCTTTTGTTGCTGCTGTTTTGTTTCCTTTAGACAAGGTCTTACTATGTAGCACTGGCTGGCCTGGAACTTATTATGTACACCAGGATGGTCTCAGATTCACAGAGATCCACCTGTCTCTGCCTCTTGAGTGCTGGGATTAAAGGTGTATGCCACCATGTGCACCCAATTTTAGTTTTTGAGATAGGATTCAACTATGTAACTCAGGCTGGCCTCAAGCTTGCCACACATATACTGCCTACGCCTCCAAGTGCTGGAGTTATAGGCATGTACCACCACACTGACGTGCTTTTGGTCCTTTGATAAACATCCCAAGAAATATAGCCATAGGCCATATACAATTGCCCTATCTGTATTTGGGGGCACAGTTATGAAGCACACAAAAGAATAAAGCTGCACCTTTCCTTCCTTGTCAAACAAAGTCAGATTCCATCATTGTCAGAACTGAAACCCAAACTTTCAACGTGTGCCTCCATTCAACGTGTGCCTCCATTCAACGTAGACCTCAAGAAGCTAAATTCCACTCCCTGACCAGAAAGACTAACCCAAGCTACCAATCACAAACTAATCTCTGCAAGTCCCTCTCTTCTGTCCAGTCACAAGGAAAATATCAGAGACATATTTTACATGTTCATTGTTCATACTGACAATCTCAATCCATTCAATTGAATCTGATTTTGTAAAGCTACTGCTCCTGTAGATTGTGAGAGAATCCTGAAGTTCTAAAATCCTAAACTAAAACGTCAAATACAGTAATCTTACACTTAAACATTCCAAAATAACCACATCTAGTTTAATTGTGTCGTTTGGCAAAGTCACAAAAACCAAGAAAAAGACCCTTTAATGACTAATTTTCGTGAAAACAGCCTTGGAAAAATCTGGTTTTTTGGAGCACAAATATAAATACAATGTTATTTTTCTGTCTTTCCCAGGTTCTGGGTGGCAGAGGCAATCTGATGGACGTGGGGCTCCCTTTGTCCATCATGGGCACATTTGCATGTCTGCCTAAGAATCATTTTCCATGGGATTTTTATCCAGGAAGTGAACATATCTAAAATTTAAGCTCTCTGTGTAAAGGCCAGTATTCAAGTGGGGAAACACAGACATTTGTCTTTCAAGCTGTGTTAGCAACATTGGTTCCATTTCAGCATTCAACCTGATGAAAATTACAGAGATGACCACCAAAGTTCCCAGAGCATCACCAGTCAGAAACTATACTGGGCAGGGAACAAATCATGTTTCCATGTGCAATTCCCATGTCCCCTTTCTAGGTTTGTGCCCAGGGCCATCTTGTCATTTATTGCTCTGTTGATGCTTCTTAGAGATGGTTCTTTTCTGTAATTATTTCCACGCCTTTTCACAGATGCTTCCTGCTCAGAGATGCCCATGAAGAAGAGAATGATAAGAAGCTGCAGAGCCAGAGCACAGTGGAATCTGAGTTCTCAACATGAGAAGTGGAGAAAAGCAAGACGGGATGGGCTGATGCTTCCAGCTCTGTCTTCAGAGATATATTCACTCCCAGAGTTTCTGAGGCCAGGGTGGAAGCAACTTTTGTATTTACTTTTATTCTTCTCTCTGCTGTCATCTAAAGATGATTAATTAAACCAACTTCACTCCATGTCTTCTAAATGAACAAGTCACCTTAACACACTCTATGGCTGGGGGAGGTTGAGATACCCTGACATGTCTTTAGTCAAGTTATGAATAACTGCCTATACCTGAAAGAAAGTAACATTCAACCCCAGGTCACAGTAGCAACAGCAGCTAACCTTTGACCTTGCCCCTTCCCTATGAAACAAAAGCATCAGGGACCAAGGCCTCTGTTGTTTGCAGACACCGATAGTAGGCAAAACCAAGAATTAAATGATACTATGACCACTCCTACCTGCAGCCTGGCACCATCTTTGAATGGAGTTCGTGTTCCCATTGCTGTCTCTCTGTAGGAATGCACTCTGACTCCATAACTAGGATTCTGATGGACCCCAGAGACACAGCATCCTGGCGGGGTGGATGAACTCACTTTTGCTTTCCTTTGGGTTCCTCCTCCAGCCTTTGATGGCTGAGATGGGTGGGGCACTGGATACTCCCAAAGGAAACTTGTTCCTAATCTAGGCCAAGTACAGGAGGTCATGTGGCTCCCCTGGGCTTCAACGCAGTTCACCCTGAAGAGTTAGGGCATGTCACCTTCAGAGGCCGGCTGGTCTGCTGGTGCTGAGATCTATGGACAGGTACACTCAGCCTGCCTCCCTCCATTCTCCTCAGTCGTGTTTACAGAGCATCTGGCACAGCTGCCCAACCCTGGCCAGACTCTGTGCATTTTCATAACACAGCAACAATATCACCTCAGCACCTATCCTCCGACCTCGGCGAGCCCCCTGCCCACTCACACTAAGCAAACAGTGCAGTAAAATTGCTATGGTTTGACTATGAGAGGTGCCCAAAAAGCTTGTGTTTTGAATGTTTGGTCGCTAGCTACTGGCTCTGTTTTGGAAGGTTGTGAAAACTGAGAGGTAGAGGCCAGCTGGAGAAGTCACTTGGGCCAAGTCTTTGAAGGTCTTATCTGGTCTCCAGCTCCACCCTCCCGCTTCCTGTGCACCGTAATTGCAAGCTGCTCCACCATGCTGTTCTCCCCATGATGAATTACACCCTACGAAACGGTCAGCCCAAACCAGGAATTTGGTCACAGTGACCATAAAAGCAGCCAATACAATGATATTCCGCTTTAACATTCCACATTAACATATTATGAAATATGACTTCTAGATATTAGATATTTTACACCAGAAACCAAACTTTCAGCTTCCTCACCAGAACATCCCCCTCCCACCCACACACACTGATTTTTTTTTTTTTTTTTTTTACAATCAGTTTGGAATCTCCTTTAATTTCTTGTTGGTTTTCCAAAGCTTTTATCATTTAATATTTTTTATTCTTCTTTCAAACTTTCTTACAGTTAGTAGACATGAAATCTGCAGTACAAGCATACAATCTATGTTTTCTTTTCAAAACAGTGTTTCCTTTGAGAATTATTCTTTTTCCCCTGATTTAAACGGCTTTAGGGTTCTTTTTATCTAATTTTTCTGCAAATTCCTTGTGCACTTAAACAAACTGTTTCTTATTAGACATGAAAAAGCCAACGTTTCAGCCGCATGTTTTCAGTTACTTCTGATTTCTTTAGCATTTTGTTTACATTTTAGTTTCCTTTTAAAAACTTAATTGGTAGAAATGTCTGGAAGAGTGGTGTGAGGGCTAGCAAAATTACATGAAATTCTACAAAGCTCCACCCTGAAAATATGCATTTGAGACATCTGAAAGAAATCAGAAGTAACAAAGGTCTTATCACACTTCAAAGTTGGAAGTTTGAGTTACAAAAAAAATTAATACAGAAAAATATTAAGCTTGCTTTCCGGTCTTTCTGGTGGCAGAACAATTTTAGATTAGTTCATAATTAGAAAATCTTATGTAATCACTAGCCCAAAATGAACTCTTATGGCAAAGCAATTAAAATAGTCACAATGCAGCTTTCAAATTATAAAACAATTGATCTAAGTTTGAGTTGGTCATTTAATGAGCTAAATTTTGGCAGACTGAGTTTGGAGAATCAACGTCTGTCACATTGCCTGACTTTGAAACTGCTTTGACTCTTACTCTGTTTCATGGTGTCTGTTCCCACATCCAGCTCCCCATGGCTGTTGAATCCTCAGATCAGTCACCTTCTCTCTGTCCACTCTTACTGGTATTCCCAACCAGATTATAAAATCTTTTAATATATATTTAAATAAACATTAAAATATATTTAAATAAATAAATGTTATTTATTTATATTTTGTGTATGAGTGTTTTGTCTGCATGTAGGTGTGCAATGTGTGCAATGCCTGTGGAAGCCAGAAGAGAGTGTTGGATGCCCTGGACCTGGAGTTGAGGACAGTTATTAACTACCTACCACATGTGTGCTGGGAATCAGGTCCAGATACCCTGTGAGAACAGCAAGTGTTCTTAACTGCTGAGTCACTTCTCTACTCCCCCAGATCACAAATCTTGACCATAGCCATCTTTGGATTGGTCAGGTTAGCTTCCTTGGTCACTAGATGCCTCTGGGATCATGGTTGTACACCTTAGCTAAAATTGAGTTCATGTCTATTAATCCTTCTGCACATCACTCCATTAGGGTCATGATCTTTGTTGTCAGCTTATAATGCAGAAAGGATTTCTGTTGAAACATTAGCTTTTATTTCAAAGTGAATTCGGGGTATGAGGTCACCCCAAACTGATTAAGTACTTCAACTCTAAATCCCAG
Source organism: Eospalax fontanierii (assembly GCA_035773235.1). NCBI lineage: Eukaryota > Metazoa > Chordata > Mammalia > Rodentia > Spalacidae > Eospalax > Eospalax fontanierii. The sequence goes on along the minus strand of CM069524.1, from coordinate 150,937,354 downwards.
CTTGTAGCTTTTTTTTTTTTTTTACCGTGAGAGTGTCATCCCAAGTTCATAAAAGGAAAACCTGAGGATTTTTCTGAAATTACAAGATCTCTCTCTCTCCTGTTAGCCTAGCACAGAGGATGACAAGACAGGACAGAGAAAAAGACATGGATGGAAATTCATACCATCAAATCTCTGTCTGGATGGCACAGCTGTGTGTCCACAGCACACAGCCTATGTCTCAGACCTTAGTTCCTCAAACTGTGCCATTACGGGTGAGATGGAGAGCTGGTGGCCAGTGAGACCTCTCTCAGCTTTAGCTCTTAGTCTCTTATTAGAAGTAACAGCTCTTCCTTTATTCAGAAAATCATGGCCCTCTCCATAAATGAGTCTGTCTTAAGTCACAAACATTAACCCTTCTTTCTACTTTTTCTGATGCCTGTGTTTGGATTTCAGACTAATTAAGTCTGTATCCCAAACTGCTATACTGTTAGAACTGTGATAGCCAAAGCAGAGAAGAAGGTGACTGACACTCTGAGTCCAGTAAGGCTGCAGGACAAATGCTCTTCCCTGTCTCATGCAAATCATTCTCTGTGCTTCCTCGTCTTTTTAAATATAGACCTAATTTTATCCATTCTTGTGGAGACCTGGGCGTTGAGCAAGGCAAGCAACTCCGGATATCCTAAAGGGATGGCAGGTGTCTGACCTGCTCTGCCTGATGTGATATGAATCACATAGCAGAACTACCCACCGATGTAGTCTCCCAGGAGGGAACTCCTCCCGCCACACTCTGAGCCACCTGAGGTCCCATTCAATCGTCCTCCATTCTCTGGCATGGCTGGAGCACAACAGCTGTGCTGGAGATGGAGACCCACCCACATATTCTCTGATTGGAAAAGTAAAATATGCTTACCAAGAGAAATTCTGGCCATCTTTGTATCCTTGCATAGTGCACAGCTCAGCCTCAGGAAGGTTCATGTTTAGGGCTGGGTAAGTCTGCCTTATGTGGAGGGTACTTAGTGGCACCCCTGACCTCTATGAGGAAGGGGAAATACACCCCTTCTCCAATTGTGACAACCGAAACTGTCTCTAGGTATTGTCAGATATCACCTGGGTGTGAAGCTGCCTCCATTTTTGAACTACTATTATACAGCAAACCTAAGACAGGATTCTAAAGTTTGAGAAAGTGATTTTAAGATCATAGAAGAGATTTCTGCATGATAACTTCACTTGCTTTCTGGGAGTTAATCATTTTGAGGCCAGAACACAGCACATGAATAGATACTAAGTGTACAGACTTGGGAACTGGAAAATCTGAACTGACTACTGCTTCCCTACCTTAAAGCAGTAATGAGTAATCAGCCTACCTTCTCCAAACCGCCATTTACTCAGTAATTAATAAAGGGTTGTTGGGAGGATTAAATGTGACAATGTGGTTGCTGAACAGTGCTTATTGGTTGTCACAGAGCCACCTTTGGGCAAACTTTAACATGACCACTCATCTCTACTAGAACAGGGATCAAATATATTAATCAAAGAGGGGATATGTGAAGGTAATATAGACTTTGACAAAATGCTACTTAGAGACCATGAAGTTGCTCTTCAGATTTCTTGGAAATGTGGATAAAAATGAACAAAAATGTCCATAATGATTCAGTTTTATTACTAGGACATGGGGCTATTTTATTATACCCTATCACAGCACAAATAGCTGTTAAATGTATCTGAGTTTGGTGCCCACATTGGCATCATAAAGAACTGATGGTATACTACAGCACTCTGAGAATAATGGTTAAAGTCAAAGTGGTTGACCCTTCGTAGTTCACAGAGTATGTAGACACTCCCAGAAAATGAGGTCGCTTGCCCAGGACTGTCAGTTTCCAGTGTATAGTAAGAATCCTATGGGTCAAAGTGGATTGCAAGTGACTTCAAAAGTGTTTGGCCTCTCTTCTGGCATGCATACAGTCTTTATACCCTGATCCCTGGTATGCCCATCTGTGGCCAGTCTGGCTGGGCTGGTTTCCATCAACACATATGGCACAGCCATGTTTACAAATGGAAAAAATATGCATTTCAGGTTAGTAGTAGGTACTTTGAAGTATAATGCTCTAAATAGTCTGTAAACCTACAGCTTTGTGCTATTATATAGCACAAAGAAATTATAACAAATTACCACAAACTGAGTGAATTAGAACAATAGAAATTTATTCTATGAAAATACAGAAGTCCAAACTCAAGATGTTCACAGGGCCATTTTCATGGCTCTAGAGAAGAATCTTTCCTTGACTCTTCCTAGTGTCCACTGCCTTCTGCTAGTCCTTGGCATTCCTTGTTTTACAGATACATTACTTCGGTTTCAGCCTCCATCCCCACATGACTCACTTCTCACTGTCTGTGTCCTCCCCTCTTCTTGTAAGGGCATGTTTCATTGGAAATAGGTCTATCTTAGTCCAGTCTGTCCTTATCTTTATCCTAAGCCAATTACCTCTGCAAAGACTTGTTTGCAAATAAGACCATATTCTGAAGCTCAGGGTAGACATGAATTTTTATAGGACATGATGGAACCCACTGCAAGCTGCAACATTTATACAAACTATTTCCCAAATTATGTGTTCAGCCATTGATAAAAGTGTGAATTTGTTTTTGACAATTGACTGGTATATTTCAGAAGAAAAAAATTAAATTCCTTGAAAGAGTCAGGAAAAGAGGTCTTGAAAGCCACTCATGGGAAACTAGAAAAGCCACAGTTAATCTGGGCTTTAGGCATTAGGTAAACATCTCTAAATGGACATGTTGGTAAGCGGGACTTAATCAGTTGTGCAAGAAAGATACATCAGTCAGTGAGTAAAAACATGTTTAGTCATCCAGGAAGGAAGAGGTGAGCAAGAAAACTGCCTAAGCCTTTGGGGAGGCAGGAAAGAAAGCTTTGGGGATGTAATGATTCTTTTAAAGCTATCGTTCTTTTCAGACCTTGGATACTGCAGATATACACAAATCCTCCCCCAGCTTCTGAATGATATCTTCACTCTCAGTGTCTTTCAGTAAAGTGCAGTGGCGAATGTTAATACTGTAGACATTTCAGTCCTTCCCTACGCTGGGTGTCACATCCTATAACTTACTTATGAAATCTTAACTCCAATATCAGAAACACATTTTAATGCATTTTACTTTTGATGCTTTTCCTTACTTAGGTCTTTAATTTACCCTATAATTGATTTTAAAAGTGAGAAATAGGGTTTTGATTCTATTAATTTTGAAAAATGAACATTAAATACCTGAATGTAGCATAGCTCTCCCTTTTAATCAATTTATCTTTTCTGATTTGTAAAAGGAGTTTTGTAACAGTTTCTTTGTTACATGCAGACAAGGAGATATGCAAGAATATTTATTGCAATATATTTCATAATAGTAAACAGAACATCCCTCAAGAATATAATGAATAAATAGCTTTCAGCATATTTTTACAGCAATGAAAATAACTCAGTGAGGCCACAAGGGAACTCTTGAGTGAGAACGTTGAAAGAAAATTAAAAGTTTAGAATCTTGTTCTTTGGAGCCATATCATAGGAGCAACAGCACATAGCACACAAAGCAACATCATATACTTAGAATTAATAGTTAATAGCAGCATACAGAACAAATTATGAAGTGAGCTCTAGGTAGCAAGAGCGTGAGTGGCCTGAAGGAAGGACACACTAGGTGGCTATTGACAATGCTCTACTTTCAAAACAATGGAAAACAAAACAAAAACCTGGGGTTGGAGACATGGTTCAGCCATTAAGAACACTGGCTGCTCTTGCAGAGGACCCAGGATGGGTTCCCAGGCCCCACCTGGCAGCTAACAACCATCCATAACTCTAGCTCCAGGGGATCGGATGCCATCTTCCGATGGCATAGGCGCACTTACACACAGGCAGATAGACAATATACTCATACATATAAAAATAATGAAGTATAAACAAAACAAAAACATAAGTACTACAGCTCCTTATGGAACCAAGTGGTGAGAAAGTGAGCAGAACTGAGGCACAGCACTGAATGTGCGATGTTCAGGGTTACACCATTGTCTATGCAGTGGTTGTCAAACCTTGAGACTTGGCTCCACAGTGAGCAGTTATCTCAGGAGAAAGAGGAAGAGAGAGACAGAGACAAAGCAGACAGAATAAAGCAAATAGAGAATGTTGAAATATGTTCCATAAAAATATGCTAGTAAGAAGAAACCTGTTCTTCCTTGATATGGTCAAAAGGTAAGAGTTGGTATCAAAGCACCAGCAGTAAGCTCTGGCAAGATTCTCAGTGAATAGACACTTCACAAGAAGCTTGAAGACCTGAGTTTAAGTCCCAGGATCCAAATAGTGGAAACAAACAACCAAATCCTTCAGGTTGTACCAGGGCTCGAGGAGGACAGACAGGCACACATACATACACACACACACACACACACACACACACATACACACACACAACACTATGTAACTAAAACTTTTTTGAATTATCGATAATGTGGTGATACAATTTGTAAAAAGAATGTGTAGTGCCTTCCTAATGTGTAGTGGCTTTCTAAATATCTTTACCTGTGAACCCTTTTTTGACACATGAAATGCTAATCATAAACAAAGAAGGAAGAACAATGACAGTCTAGGCCACACCAGACCCTTTCTTAAGGACAGAACTTTCTTCTCTGAAAATGTTCATCTGACGCCTGCTTAGAGGGGAGGCTGAGCTTCCCCGGGCTGACCTCCACACCTGCAGAGTCAGAAGGGTTGGCCTGCCAACCTGGAGGAGACGAATCCAGACCTTCCTGGGAATCTTGCAGGAAGATTATGAGGAGCAGAGTGGGTTAGGAAGAAGTCTACAATTGAAAAGATGGCAATAGCCTGAGTAGCAGAATGTGCCTCTCCCCAGAACCATCACCCCAGGAAGAGTCTATTAGGCTCATGGATGTATGGGAATCTGATGTTGTAGAAAACCAAAGTGTCTGTTTCATAACAGAGTCAAATTCATGTGGCAGAGAAGAGCACTAAAACCCAACAGGCACTGGAGACTGTATTAGTTACTTCTTTCACTGCTGTGACTGAATATCTGACAAAGCCAGCTTAAGGAAGGATGGGTTTATTCTGGCTCACAGTTTGAGAGATGCATTTCATCATGGTGAGGAAGACACCACAGCAGGCAGTGGGACTTCTCACCTCCTCCTCACATCATGACATCATGACAGGAGACCAAGCAGAGAGGATGCAGTAATTGGAGCCAGGATGTGAAACCTCAAGGCCCACTTTGGTAAGCCTACTTTCTCCACTGAGGCTCTACTTCCTAAAGGTTTCGCAAACATTCAAAATGGTACCATCTGCTGGGGACAAGTCTTCAAACACTTGAGCCTATGGGAGACATTCAAAACACAGTGAAGGTCAAAAGGATGCTGGCCTCCTCTGGACTGAACACAAATCAGGAGGAAGAAGTCACTGTTTATGGAAGATCTGGAAGGGAAGCATCCCTGACTGAACACTGAGTGGTCATATCTCAACACCTAGCACAGGTAAACCTGGTCTCCAGTTAGGCATGGGCGGGGGAAGGGATGTGATAGAACAAGCCGAATGGAGCTTTTGCCCCTCCTCCATTCCAGGTTCCTTGACAACCAGAGACCTCTGTGAAAACACAAGCTTAGGAAACTATGTACCACGCATGTTACAGATTCACATCCAGGTCCAGAGCAGAGAAGCTACCAATCCAAAGTAAGGTCAGTAAACACAATCTGCTGTCCTGGCTCTCAGCAGTTACCCTGATGGAAAGCATGCATTGCCTGTTGTCGTGAATGGTGTCACCACAGTAATCGGGTAAAACTGGTAGGACTGGAGACACGAATCATTTGCTTTGGGCATGGGTATGAGGAAGCTAACACTGAATGGGAGCAAGGAGCAGGACAGCTTATAGGAAACAACTGAAAGCAATGGCAAACAATAAGAGTCTCGGCATCTTCCAGTTTTGCATAGAGCTGACCTACCACCCGCATAAAGATGGCAGTCACCTGCCAGGCCCACGCCTGAGTGTCCTGGAAAGCTTTTGGCCAATGAGCCTCTTTCCCAGCCTTGCTGAATTCCCAGAGGAAGACTTATGGCTGCAAACAAACTGCTGAGAAAGGTCAGAAGATAGAGTTGGTGTCAAGACACCAGCAATTTGCTCCAGTTTCATTTCCCCTGTCCCTTCCAGCCTATTTTGTCAGGGCTCATGATAATGCCTCTCAGGAGTGAGAGCAAGCCCGGAGACAGCTGCTTCAGCGCTCTCTCTGGACTTCCTTTCTCTTGACCGAGTTGTGAGTCCACGCAGAATAGACGGTTCCCATCACCACATGTCTCATTTTGTTCTCATTAATTTTGTCTTTTTCCAAACGCTGCAGCTTAATGTGAGCTTCTCTCATCCAGGCTTCAACAGCAGGGCTGGATAAACTGACAGAGGAGATAATGATGCTTGCATGACCATATTCATTCTGGGCTCCTCAAGGAATAGCTGGTCTCTTGCTTACTGTTACAGGCAGTAAAAGTTTACAATGACCCATGCTAAGGCCTTGTTTCTCTTAGAACAGAAAGCATGCTTTCAGACTCAGGACCTTAAATCAAGTTCATGGCCAGGGGCTGAAGGGATGGCTCAGTGGTATAACATGTGCTTACCATGTATAAGACCCAGTCTCTGAAAACAAAAACAAACCTCCAAACCAAATTCATGGTCATGCAACAATATGAGACATCTCTAGATACCATCTAAACATCTGTCTGCTGCATCATCTCCACAGGCAATAATTTCTAGTTGTCTTAAGTACTCATGAGAGTGTTTTGTCAATCTTGCATTTTGATAGCCAGACTAACTCCAAACAGTCCTAAATGATCTGGAAGATGTCATTGTATTCAGAATCTAAGTGGTCCTCCACCCTTGGAAACAACCAAAGCAAGTCACAAATGTCTACGAAAGTCAGCTATCCTTTGGTTTCTTAGTGGAGTGTACTCCAAAGACCATCTGCCTCCAGTATCCCAAACCCAAACTTTATACAGAAGGCTCCCAATCAGGCAGACAGGCCTATGGAAGTATATTTTCTTAGAAAATACTGGTTTCCAACAAAACCTCTGTCTTGATCAGCTTTCTGTTGCCATGGGGGACAAAATTACCCAAGGTAACCAAATTCTAAGGAGAGATGTTTTGTGACTCAGTTTGCAAAGTTGCAGTCTATGGCCAGTTGGCCACATTACTTCTGAGCCTGTGTTGAGGCCTACTGTGGCAGACAATATGTGGCAAAGCAAAGCTGTCCACTTCACAGCTTCTGAGAAGCAAAAAGAAGAGCAACAGGAAGGCCCCAGCATCCTGATATCTCTGTGAAAGGCACATCTCCAATGGTCTAGCTTCTTCCTACTATACTCCACCTCCTCAACGCCCCACCACCTCCCAGGAGCTGGTGACCAAGCCTTTACCACATTGGCCTTTGGGAGAATGTGACCATAACAAGCTCTGTGTCCTCCATGTATTCCACGTGTCCAAGGAAGGTGAAATACTATGCTTAAACTGAAGGGACAAATCATTATTGCTGCTAATGCCACTTTTGGTCCATACTGCCAATCCAATAACAGTCACCATAATCACCGTCCTTTATACTGCTTCATATTCCATAGCTTTATGTTTATTTTACATCTAAAAGTAAATGGGTATCTGGCAGCAGGAAGCTCTTTGACTGAGGTCTAGAAACCTTGTCATCTCTGCCCAGAGGCCAACTATGCAGTGACCATAGGCGTATTGTTAAGTCTCTACATGACTCTGTAACTGATTATAGGAAGATCTTACAACCCCTTCACATACCAACATCAAGCAAAAGGAAAAAACAAAATGCTCGCACATTTCACAGGTTGCTGAAATCTGTAAGTATCACCAGGTATACTTACAATCCCAGAAATTCTCCTTTGACCAAAAGCCAGAAAGGACTGTGGCTAGGAGCACTGGCTTCAAGGTCCAAGTGCCTGGCCCCAAAGACAACTCCTGAACTTCTCAACTGAGAGACTTTGAACAGGAATCCTCTACTTCCAGCCCCTCGTTTCCTCCACATTAAAATGCAGGTAATAGAAAATTACTGTGGATGTTGAGTGAGAACATCTGACATCCAACAAATGTTTCCTTTGACTATCATACAGATTTACACTAAGGCTCAGAGAGAATTTACCATCTATGTATTTATATGTTTCTAGATTACTTGTGGTTCTCAAAAGAGATAAAACTATAGATCGGTAGGTAAATAGAAGATAGATAGATAGATAGATAGATAGATGATAGATAGATAAATAGATGGATAGATAGGAGAATGGGTGCATTAGGTCATGTCATTCACATAATTATAGAGTTCAAGTACCATGAGAGGCTGACTGCAAGCTGGAGACCCTGGGATGCCCAAAACCTGGCTCACTTCAACAGTCTGACAACCTGGGTGCTATGGACTGATAAAATTCCTGGTATTTGGAGACCAGATAGTCTAGAGCTCTAACATCCAAGGTCAGGGAAGAGGGTATTCCAAATCAGGACAGAGATACCAATTTGCCATTCCTCTTGGTTTTCTGTGGTACCTAAGTTGTGGTACTCTACACTAAGTTGTGGTTCCTTCCACACTAAAGATGGATCGTCCCATCCAGTCCACCTAGACTCTCACACCAAAATCCTCTAGAAACACCCTCACATGCCTGAAACTACTTCTGGATTTGTTCAGAAATGTGACCATGGGTAGGAAGAATTAAACCCTGCAAAGCAAGTATGTTATTTACCCTTTAAAATAACTTTATGAGGTTGTACAAACATGGTAGTACACACCTATAATCCCAGCCTACAAGAGAGTGAGGCAGGATGATCCACCAGTTTGAGGCCAGCCTACTTAGTAAGACCCTGTCCCCACCCCGAAAAAAGGTAAAAATAAGAAAAATAACTACGAAGCTTTTCATAGCTTCAGTTTCTGTTATAGTTTGGAACCTAAGCATGCCCTTAAAAGCCTGTGTTACAAATTTAGTCTCCAGCTTGGCACTCCTGGGAGATGGTAAAAATGTAGAGATGGGGCTTAATAAGAGGTCATTGGATCACTGAGTCACAGCCCTCAAAGTCTGTAAGACCCCAACCCCTGCTTCTTTCTGTCTTCTCTCTTTCCCTTCTCAGTCGTGAGGTAAGCAATTTTGTTCTGCCACAGGCTTCCACTGTAATATGCTGCTTCACTACACACCAGAGCAACGGGTACTGTGCACTGAAACCTCCAAAGCTGTGAGACACAAGTACCCCCTTTCTCTTTATGAGTCGATGGTGTCAGAGATATGAAGTGATGGAAAACTAGCATCATAACCCTCCTGAAAAAGGAGAACACTGACAACCCAATACCACTGTGTTGTGATAAAGATTAAATACCTATAAAACACAGTATCTAGCACAACCAGTTTCCATTGTGATAGTTATCTTATGCTATGACAAATATTAATTTATCAGTGTTTAACAAATAGAAAAAATAAAACCTATATAATTCATTAATGCTGACATAGACTTGAGCTCATATCTATTTAACTCCCAAATTTATGATTTTTCTACTTCTAAATTTTTAAACTTTAAAATTGGAATTGTCTACTATTTCAGTGTTAAGTATGACACTCCAACTACCTTTCAACTCCTAGATAATGAAAAGTTTTCACAGTTGGTGATGGTGGCACATGTTTTTAGTTCCAGCACTTGAGAAGCAGAGGCAGGCAGATCTCTGTGAGTTTGTGGTCAGCCTGGTCTATAGAGAGCGTTCCAGGCCAGCTGTAACTACAGGGAAACCCTGTCTCTAGGCTACACAGTGAAACCTTGTCTCAAAGAAAAAGTATTTTGTAAGGAATGGTTGTCTAATTTTATCAACTGCATTCAAGAATATTAAGATGGCCACCATCTACTAATCTTATAATTTACTAATGTAATTATTTTATTAATAGTTGTTCTAAAGTTGAACCATCCTTGCATGTCTGAAATGAATTGTAATTAAAATTCTTAGGTGTTTTTCAGTATATGCAATTTGTTCAATTTAAATCATTCCTTTTAACTTATTTTCCTATGTATGTATGTATGCATGTATGACAAATCTCTAGTTTTTATATTTAGTTTTTGACATTTGGGGGAGGGATGTCTCATTTAGAAACAATAGAATGCTGAATTCCACTTTGGATCAATTTTAAAATACTTTATATTTTAATGGGCGCATTCACCTCAATTACATTGTTTCATCCCCGACGTAGGCGGCCCCATGTCTGTCATCCACGTTATATTTTCTTATTTTGATGCTTATTCGTGGTTTCCTTTGCCACATTGTCACTGATTGTCATTCACTTGGCAGTTCCTAAAAAGAGATGCTGAAGGAGCTGAAGAGATGGGGTTACAGTTAGGAGCATGGGCTGTTCTTGCAGAGACCTGGACCTACATGACAGCCATCAACCATCTGTAACTCCAGTTCCCTGGGGATCCGACGCCCTCTTCTGTCCTCCACAGACACTGTATGATACAGGTGCACTTAGAGGTGCACTTGTATATATGCAGGCAAGACACTCATACACATAAAACAATAAAAATAATAGATAACATTTTTAAAAATAGTTCTGAGAACTACTGTATTTTTCTTTGAATGTACTTGCCGTGGAATAGCATGCGTTGACCCTAACCACAGCACTTTCTTGGCTTCTCATCCAACCTCTCCAGCTTCGAACTAGAACTGGGAGTTTCTTTTCACCCAGCTTCTTAATGACAAATATTTTCTGCTATGTCATGAATCTCATCTTTGAACAACAAGAAGCATTTAAATTATCCTTTGCAACCATACCTAGAGCAATTATTTAGAATGAGCTCATCTCTTAAATATTTCAGAGCTTTCCAGTGTTCCTTTTGTGCCATGAATTCTCCATGCTCAAATTCCTTGTGGATTTGTCTCACAGTTGCCTGCTGTGTAACTTAGTAAAGTTTTTGAGAAAGAATATGGGCCTTTATTTTTTAAGAGCTTACACATTTAACAATATCTTCCTTTTGCTTCCTCTGCTGCTCATGAACCATAAATTTGGCTGTAGAGAGAATCTTTGGATCATGGCACTTTGAACTCAAAAGCCTGTCAGCCTCGCTTCACTGCCTTCTGCCACTGAGCTATGTCCCTCCTCCTTTATTTACGTATCTGCTATTGCATCTCTTACACGACAGTGATGTATCAGGCTATGTGGCATCCCGCTACCAGAAAATGAAACAGGAAGCACCATGACCGTATCTTAGTGGTTCCAGCACCACACCAAGCAATTCAATAAAGGCTTCCTAAGTAAGGAAATTATGAGTTCCACAAATTAAAATGTTCTGCATAAATATAAATCCACCACACTCATGAAAGTCTCCTCGATGCATCTGAAATCACATGAAATTGCTTAGATGCTTTTCTGTTAAAATTAATATTATTCCAGTTCTATCTATTGATGAATTGATTTTACTGAAGAGACAGGGCTGAAGCTAAAAGTATAACGTATGAGAAACTGTCCCCCTTCCTTAGGGTTACATCAGTGAAGACTGTGAGTGGAAAATAGCAATTGATCAGTTAATGAAGATAAGCCAAGTTAGAGTTAAAAGTAGCTTCAGAGAGAAGCAAGTAGGGAAAGCTGACAGACGACAATAACTATCTCAATAACCCAGCAAACATCAAGCGGTGTGTCTTTCCCAGGGCATGAAGAGTATGTATCAGAAAGAGTCAAGAATCTCCTACAAAATAGCATCAGAGAGTACACTGGCAAGTTTGAGAAGCTGACAGTCCTGGGCATGAGTACTACCTGAGTATCTGAGATTGCAGCATGCCTCAGAAATGAACACACATTGTCAACAAGCATACAAATGCAACAGGGCCCCCTGTCTTCTAGGAGTCTTTTTTGTTGTATTGCTATTGTTTCAAATGGTTTTTGAGAATTTCACACTTAAGTGCTGTCTGTGCATCATCTCCATCCCTCTCAGTCTCCCACCAACTTCTCCCACAGTTCCCTTCTCCCTCTCAGTTAGACAATGTACTGAGTCCACGTAGTGGTCCATGTGTACCTGTGCTGAGGGCACAACTGGGATTCTATCACCTGCCAAGGAGCTAGCCTCTGGAGAAAACTGATTCTCTCTCCTTCAGTATTCATCAATTGCCTGTAACTCTTCATGTTGAGGTAAGACCGCATGACATTGTCCCTATCTGCCTTGGCATGTTAATTGGCTTTGTCATTATGCAGATCTCATTAGACTACCAACTATGGAGATTTCACTGATAGAGCTTCCCTATCACATCTGGAATGCACTAACTGGCAGCAGGTGTCGTATCCCTCTTGCTCTTACATTCTTTCTGCCCCTTTTTCTACAATGTCCCTTGAACCTTGAGTGTAGAGGTTGCATTGTAGGTACGTCACTTTGGACTGGGCATCTCACAGACACTTTTTCTTTGCATTTCACTAGTTGTGGAACTTTGTAAATAGTATCCATCTGCTGCAAAAGGAAGCCTCTTTAAATTAGTGATAAGGTACACTTGTCTGCAAACATAAGTATATATATTTAAAATACAGTAAGAAATTACATTGGTCTAGAGAAGTGACAGAAGTATGTTCTTCTCTAGGGTCTGTGACCTCTCCAGTCATGTGTTCTTGGTTATCTTTACAGTACCATACATGAGTTCCCTCCCACTGAGTGGGCCCTGGGTCCAATCAAAGAGCTGTTGATTACTCCAAAGATAAAAGTGCCACTACTGCACCAATAAGGATCGTTTATTTGGCTGGTCATTATTGTGGTATTGTGGTTCATAGATTTAAAGCAGGGTGGGATCACTAATTGGTTTCCTCCATTGGAAGCTTGCATAGTGTCTTCTCATACCATGAGAGCTAGTATTTAGGGAGGAGGTTTACAGGTCAGTTCAAGCTCAATTACTTTAAATCTTGTGTCCGAAGTATGTTGTGTCTTCACAGCAGGTCTTACCTTCAAATTCTGGGAGGCAATGAAGGACTGTGACAATGCATTGTTTTGAGAGTCTCTTGAACTACCCTGACCAACAACTCGAAGGGAGGTTTCCCCTTGAGATTTCTGTTATAATTCCATTAGCTATATGCATGCACTCACATTTATACTCTATGTGCATTGTTCAGTAGACTTATTAAATACTAAATTTCCCATTGACTTTCCTCTCTTTGGCCCTCTATGGCTCTCCCTCCCCCCACCCCCTTCAAAGAAGCTCCCATTTTTCCCACTTCACCCTCTTCATCTTCCTAAGTCTTTTAGAATGAACAGAATAAGGTGTAGAAAGGGCAGGATCTGGAAACTTCTAAGTGCATAATTAATGTGAATCCCATTGCCAGGGTGGGTCTTACATATAGCACAAATTAGTAGGGAATTCATGATTGAGAAATTGCCCAACAGTCCCAAAGATTATCAGGACTTGTCATCATGCCATAAAATTGTATTTGCTAGAACAGATTTTTGAACCACCAACCTTACCGTTCAGTATACTTACCATGTTAGAACAATTCCATTTCAAAGTGGTACTAAAAAACAAAACCTCATGGGAAAACAGGATTGGCCACATGTGGAATAATGAAGCTAGATTCCTGCCTCTCAGCAGTACCAAAATCAAATCTAACTGGATCAAAGACCGAACTGTGAGATCTAAAACTCTGAAACTATTACATGAAAAAGTATGGAAGACCCTTCAAGACATGAGCACAAACAAGGACTTCTGAAAAAGAGCCCAAGTTGTCGCAACCACCCTCGACCAGCAAGGATGACGCAACCACCGAGATCTTCTCCAAGCAGTTTATTCAGGGACCTTGTACAAAATGGCTTCTTCTCTCTCTCCCCCGGGGGTGCCCAGCAGCCACTAATATATAAAACCCCATCCAATCTCAGCCTGCCACGTGGGTCATGCAGATAGGTTGTTACCATGCGGAAACAGGTAGGCCTGGCAAACACAGCCAAATAAGGAGTTGTTTTTCGCAAGGAGCGCTCACCGTCCGGAGCTTGGAAGGTGGAAACCAGCGCCATCTTTAGGGCGTGGCACTTCGCAGCTCCCTACACCGAGTCAGTCAGAAAGCAATACTGATAATGGCAAATGTGACCTCATAAAATTAAAAAGCTCCTACACAGTATAGAAAACAACCAAATGAAGAGGCAGCCTACAGAATGGGAGAAAATTTACTAACTACACAGCCAGCAGAGATTTAACATCTAGAATATACAAAAATTCAAAAGATAATAAGAAATCAAAGAATTCAATTAGTAAATGGGCTAATGAATTGAACAGACAGTTCTCCAAAGATGAGGTACGAATGGCCAGTAAACGTATCCAGAATGTTTAGCATCAGTAGCCAACAGAGAAATGCACATTAAAAAATGGCTTGAGAGTCCATTTCAGCCCAGTCAACAGCAATCATTAAGAAAAGAAATAGGCAGGAGTGGTGGCACACACCTTTAATCTCAGCAGTTAGGAAGCAGAGGCAGGCAGATCTAGGTAAGACTGAGGCCAGCCTGAACTTCATAGCAAATTCTAGGCCATCTGGGGCTACAAAGAGACCCTGTCTCAAAAAATACAATAAAAATAATAAATGACAAACTCTGGCAAATCAAGTTCCAGGCCAAGTAGGACTACAAGGAGATCCTATCTAAAAATTAGCTGATAATAGATTTTTCCATATGACCTAGATATACCACTCCTGGGTATTTATCCACAGAGCTCTAAGTCGAGGTATCACAAAGATACTTGCACATCAGTCTTTATTACAGAATTGTTCACAGTAGCTAAACTATGGCTCCAAACTTGGTGTCTAACAATAAAAGAGTGCACAAAGAGATGTACTATATAGAGACCATGAAATTTAGGTACCATAAAGGAAAATGAAGTTCTGTCATTTGCAGGGAAATGCAAGCAACTGCAGATGATTATACCAAACTAAATAACTTGGTCTCAGAAAGACAAATATTCTGGAGCTTAAATTTTTATATAGACACATGGAATTGGGTAGGTGTATATAGGACATGAAAGTAGAAGCAAAGATATCTAGGAGAATGAAGGGGACTCATGGAGAGGGAGGGGGCACGGGTGGGAAGGTTATGCTCAGAAGACAGCATGTATTTCTATGATAATGTCATTATGAAACCCAGTGTTATGAACAATGAATCTATGCCAAAAAAGAAAATGAAAAAGAACGGGACTGTTGATATTATGGAGAAAAAGAAAAGCCTAAGCATCCAAAGATATTGACATGCCCTTCCATTCAATACAGTGATTCAAGAATAAATGTTTAACTGTTCATTCTGCCAAACTCATTGTTATCACAAATCTTCAAGTGTTGGGAAATGACAAAGAAATAGGAAATTATTTTAAGATGCAAATACAGGGAGGCTTTCTTATGAAAAAAATAACTCCTGAAGAAGTATCTCATTTGACAAAGAAATGTACATAGACATAAAGAACGCCCGGACTGGGGTATAGAGGAGAGGCAGAGCACTTGCCTAGCACGCACAAGGCCCCAAGTTCAACCACATGCTTAGAAAAGGGGGAAAAGTAAAAGTCAAAGCTAGGAAGAAATCATTCAAAGGCAAAAGGTGATGAAAAAGTAAGCAGGAAAAATTTAGAGATCCTACCTATAAATAATGATTGATGTGATAATAACAATGTGCACACCTTTAGTTGGGGAGGCAGAGGCAGGCAGATATCTGTGAGTTCATGACCAGCCTGGTCTACACAGGAAATTTCAGGCCAGCTGAGGCTGCAGGGAAACACTGTCTCAAAAAGATCAAAACTAAAACTTTAATATGTCAAAGATCATTCTTGGAAAATGGGTTCATTATGCACATATTCATAATATTTATTTCACTTAATTAATTTGTTTGGTTTCAATGTTAATAATCAGTAAAGATTGGTTAGTATAAAGTCTTAGGTAGTTTCAACCATAAAAGTATGTAAACAAAGATGGTAAGCCTACCAGATCACACCATATCCATCCCCCTACCTTGGGACCATCTGCAATCTTCCCATTGCTTCAGGATCAGGCTTCTCTGTCCTTTAGTGGGGCCCAGAGACCTATACAGACTGCGTAAGAGTGTCTAAATGCAGCCTCATTGTGGTGGTGAGCCTCCCAAATTATGCCATGCCCATCCCCTATCTTGAGACCAGAGTTAGGCTTCTCTGCCCTTTGGTGGGGGCCCAGACCTTTGCAGACTGCCAAAGAGTGCCTGAATCCAGGCTCCTCCACCTAGCAAACTTCCCAACTTGTGCTGTGCTTGCTAGCTAGTAGAGGATCAGATGTTGGGAGGAAGCCTGAGAGTGTCTGATTGGTGCCTGACCTGGGACTCTGCTGGAGCTCTTGAGAAGCTGGACTAGAGCCATCTGGTCCCTACAATATAAAATCAAAAGAAAGAACCTGAAGCCTATACCAACCAGCTTTTCATACCCAAAAAGAAAACAACCAAGCAACATCATTAATACAAACAGAATCAGACTTCAATTCAAAAATGGAAGGCTTCAGTTTCATACCAGAATCACAAACAACAGAAGAAATCCACATCCGAAAATCACAATGAAAAAATAATAATGTAAAATAAACAAATATTGTGTCCCCACCAAAGTCCACCAATTGTATAGAAGAGTTCTACAATGAGAACCCCCTAGAGATAACCCAGGACAAAGAATTTAAAAGAACAATCATAAAAATTATCAAAGAATTCAATGATCAAACAAATCAAGGAACTAAAAGAAGACGAGGATAAACTTCTGAGAAAGCCTCACCAATAGATTGAATGAAATGGAAATCAGAGTATCAAGACTGAATGACCATAAATATGAATGTGCTCAGCTCCCAATTAAAAAGAAACTTTTGTAAAATTTAAATCATGGAATTCAACCTTGTTGTTTGGAGAGGCATACCTTATTTAAAATCACATTTAGGGCAAAAAATTTGAAAAAGATGAGTGAAGAATACCAAACAAAATATAAAAGGATAACAATGCTATTAGAGTTGGAAAATTCTAAGCAAATATTTCATAATGATAAAATGAAACCCGCAGTGAATGCATTTAAATTAAGAAACATCATGCTTCATACAATTATTACAAAACATATAAAGCCAGTTTGTTAGAAGGAAAAACTCCCATAGTCACAATCACAATGGGAGAGTTTCATTTTCATCTTTTGCACTTGAAATATCATTACCAAAATTGTGTGATATAGATTATTTTAATAGCAAATCAATAAACTGTTCTAACAGCTACAAAATTTTTAACTCTCCGCTTAAAACACAGAGTCCATATCTTGTCAAATTCTTCCAGTACATTTATACATTTTAACTTTATTTCAGAGCACTAAAATGCGACAATTTTGAAAATGAAACCAGTACAATAATAAAACCAGTATTATCTTTCTTATGATAATTTTAAAAATACATTTTCAAACAAATGTTGGAAGCATCTTATATCAAGAAATCTAAAACTTCAGAAGTCAAAAATCACCTTTTGGAGACTCATTAATCTTGCACAGGGAATGATGTCACTAATCTTGCACAGGGAATGATGTCCCCTCCGGTGAAAGGAGCTCCCTAGCGTTCATGCACATGGGCACTTGTGTGCTTGCTGTGTGGTACTGCCCAGGAGTAGAAGGGGTGCCCTCCCCTCACACCCCACCTCCATCTGGGGTTCCCACTATTTCCTTCCTGCCCGTGACACCATAGACACCAAAAGAGGCTTCCTCCTCAGCCCCTGCAGAAACTTATCTTGGCGTTTGCTCCTTCATCCCCCAACACAATCAGCTCATTTGGGAAGCCTGATTCTTTGGTTTTTTTCCAAAACTGTCCTTGCACCCCAACTTCACAGAAATCTTTTTATTTCCTGTCTTTTTCTGTGTTATCCTTTTTCTAAAGCTGCAGGTTTTAAATATCACAGATGTGCACTGACTGGATCCTGTAAGGAGGATGGGATTAAAATCAGTTTAAGAGAATGTTTACCTAAAAGGAGAACATAAAAATGTAATTTTTATTTATAATGGGAACACAATCTTGATTTCAAAAGTAAAAGTCACTGGATTCAACATATCACAAAACATGTGAAAACCAGATCAACCTTAACATAGGAATATGGATATTAATTTATTTTACAATTGCAAATATCACCCATAAAAATGTGTTAACACATAATTTGGAAAAATACATTAACAAACACAATCCAGATGATACAAAAGTAACAAAATTTGCCACAAGCCAGCAGTGCATTGTTACTTGTTGAGGTTGGGCATATGCTCTTTACTCTACTTCTGCTCTTTTTAAAATTCCCATGGTATGATGGTCTTTAAATAACCCTTCTTATCATAACAGGTCTGATTTCCATCACACTCAAAAACGGTTCAACGTTAGAAAATCCCTTTCAATCGCTAGCACCCCAAAGGGACAAATAAAAACATCTGCTAACATTAAACATCTATTCCTGAAAAAATCCTAGTCAACCAGGAAAATGTAGCATTTGTTAAAATGATGAAAAATATTTTAACTTAGCATACAGAATGATGTTTATACATAGAGGCATGAACTTATATAGGATTTGTTTGGTGTCATTTTCTTTTTAAGTATTTTATATGTGTAATGTGTTGGGTTTCCCCTACTAAATCCATAAGAAATATATGATTACTACCATCCCCACTTCACAGGCAATGAGCCCAAGAGCAGAGAGGCTAAGTAGCTGGTTCAAATTCACAGCTCATCAGGGTAGGAGCTTGGGTTGAGAAATGGGTGATTTAGCTCCCAATTGTTTCTTAGGCATTGTGCTTTGGAGCTTCCCACACTGTATTCACCCCTGTAAACCTGTACAGAATTTATCATTTGAATGAAGGACCACACTTAGTTTCCCCATATTACAGCTATTCCGTATTCTTCTGAAAGTTCTAGAAATTCAGGAATATGACAAAGGGGAATTACAAATAAAACAGATACTGACAGACAAGAAGCCAACCAAATCATCAATATCTGAAAACCAAAAATATCTCCCCTGGGATAATTTGGGAAAATCAGTTGGAAAGTTACTAGAATGAATTAGCAAATATATAACAACTAGAACATAGAAGAACGTTTTCCTGCATGGCAGAGACAGTTAGAGAACACAATGAAAAATGGGCTCCCTTAGGGATGGCAAGAAAAATACCTGAAATGCCTAGAAATAAGCAGAACAGTGAATGTTTTGTGTGTGAATGAAGAAGAGCATGCATTTTGTTAAATAAAATTGAGACTATAAAAAATAAAGCAAAACCATATCCCTGGAGGCATCTTGATTCCCAGAATTAATTTATAAAGATGATACATTACCATAACAACCCCAGTACAGTGAGCTGGGTTGTGTCCTTCCAGATTCACCTGCTGAAGGTCAAGTCCTCCATGAGAAGGCATTTGAGGGAAGGAATTGGGGTGGGTGAGATCACGGAGGTGGGACCTAAAACCAACAGGACTGTGGCTTGTAGAAAAAGATGCTCTTCCCCGTTCCCCTCCCCGTTAACCCCCCAAGTAAGAAGGCAGGAGGGGCCCTGGGCATCCCTGATCATGTTGGCATTCTGACCTGAAACTTCCAATCCAGAACCGTGAGGGATCTATTTCCGCTGCTCAAGCTGCCCTGCCTGCAGTGTTTTGATGTGATAGCCTCAGCTGGTCTCCATGCCCACGAAGACTTCTGTGTAAGTCTGTAGGAAAAGTGTCCTTAAGTTCACCTAAAAGACTGAATGGCTAAGAGACTCATTAGGAAAAAAAATCACCATTTGGCATTTTTAATGATAATAATTTATTTGGGCAAGAATCCTTAATGGATTCTCAAACTACGGGATGAGAGTTTGATGATTAATAGGATATTTAGAGAATTACATAGTACTTATTCAACACACATGATTACACACACACACACACACACACACACACACAGGATAACTTCATAATGGAACAGCCTGACAGAGCCCACCTTCACTCATTTTTGTGAGTTGACATCCCTAGCCAGCTGGTGAGATGACTCAGTGGATAAGAAAGGCACCTGCCGAACAGCCTGACGATCTGTGTTTGATCCCTGGAACCCACATGGTGGAAAGAAAAAACTGATTCCTACTAGTTGTCCTCTGACCTCTACACAGATACCATGGCCACGGTACACATACACATGCACACAAAATTAATTAACTAACTAATTAATTAAAAATCATGAGTAACAGGGCGGTTCAATGTGCTGAGTTTCCTGTTAGCATGCACTAAGAATGTAGTGCCCTGTCTGTGATATCCGGTCCCAAACTGCACAATCTGAATTTGTTAGTGATTAGCTTCCTACTACTGTACCGATCTTTCCATGCTGAGGGACATGCAGCAAAATAACTGATCTCTACCTTGCAACGAGTCAAACTCAGAGCTGGGGAGATTACTCAGTGGGTAATAGTTCTTGCTGCGTACGAAGCCCCAAAACCATGAGAAAAATCTGGGTGTGTCAGCATGTGCCTAGAATCCTAGCACTGGAGGTCAGAATGAAGGATTCCCGGAGCTTGCTGACCAGCCAGCCCAGCAGAGAGGAGAGACCCTGTCTCAATGGGATAAGGTAGAGGGAGATAAAGAAGACACCTGACATCCTCTTCTGGCCTGTGCTCTTACATCCCCTACACACACGCACCCCATACTCACATATACCACACATACCACATCTCTCTCTCTCTCTCTCTCTCTCTCACACACACACACACACACACACACACACACAATCAAGCTTCTGAAAGACCAGGAGCCCAAGGAATTGTTAAAAAAAAAAAGAGACCAAAAAACTGTGGCACCAGCATGCATTGTATAATCCGGGATTCTCCTTTACCACAAAGGAGATTATTGGACACTCAGCACAATCTGAACATTGAGAGTACTGTGTGAGTGCTCATCCTATCCTGATCGTTGCTCCATGAGAGAGCATCCGTGATTTTTAGGAAACATGCCCTGACCAAGGGGCTTAAACAGCTAGGGAAAATGTTTCTAATATAAGAGTGTATAAAAATACATGTGTTGATATAAATATATACAGAATGTGAGGGAAGATAAAATGTTAAAATAAAAGAAAATCTGCTAGAGCTGGGTGTAGTGGCCCACACCTTTAATCCCAGCACTCTGGAGGCAGAGGCACGTGGATCTCTGTGAGTTCAAGGCCAGCCTCATCTATATAGCAAGTTCTAGGCCAGCTGGAGCTTCAGGGAGACCCTATTTCAAAAGAAAGAGAAAAGAAAGAAAGAAGAAAGAAAGAAAGAGAGAGAGAGAGAGAGAGAGAGAGGGAGGGAGGGAAGGAGGGAGGGAGGGAGGGAGGGAGGGAGGAAGGAAGGAAGGAAGGAAGGAAGGAAGGAAGGAAGGAAGGAAGGAAAAGAAAAGAAAGAAAAAGAGAGAAAATGTGCTCGAGAATGCAAAGGATTTTTTGGTACGAGTCCTGAAACTTTCTACAATCTGGATTTATGTCAAACTACAAAGTTTAAAATGAAGTTTGTCTATGAAGAATAGGTTTAGGCCCAAGTTTTGATGGGAGCAGATCACTATGGTCCTGAATCTCAGAATTTTGAGAAGCTTTTTACGTCAAATACTTTTACAAATGTCTACACATCTGTATCTATATGCATGCATGTATGCCTGGATGTATATAATATGTGGTATCTACATTATGAAAATAACCTCTAAGTTATGAAAAAGAAGGAAATTCAGAGTGTAGAGTTAGATTGTCCAGAACACTTTCCTGTGTTTCCATTTGTGCGCACGTGTGTGTGTGTGTACACACATGTACATGAGTGTGTATGCATGAGCATATGCAGCCACCTGTGTGTGAGGGGGTGTCATACGTTGATGTTGAATGTCTTCCTCAATCACTCTCCACCTTACTTTTTGAGTCTCTCATTGAACCCAGAGCTGGCCTTTTCAGCTAGACTGCCCAGCCAGGGAAGGCCCAGGATGCCCTTCTCTCTGCCTCCCTCAGTGTGAGGACATCCACCTGTGTACCACCACCCTTTTTGCTGGATCTGAACCAAGGTCCTCATGTTGTGCCGCACTCTACCACTGAGCCCTATCCCCAGCCCCTGTGTTTCCATTCCTAAGTCAGGTGAGTGATTCAACTACTCAAAGAATCCAAAACACCCCATCTTTGCAAGAAAGCTGAAAAAGATGTTGCTTATCACCTTCTGTTAAAAGTCTTCTTCTGAGCCAGGCTTGGGGGCCCACACCTTTAATCCCAGTGCTGGAGAGACAGGGGGAGGTAGATCTCTGTGAGCTCAAGGCCAGCCTGGTCTAAATAGCAAATCCCAAACCAACTGCGGTTAAGTAGTCCTCACAATAAGGACTCCTTCTTCCAGCTGGGGCGACACCAGCCACACACAGAACTTCTGATGGGGACAAGCATTCTCTGTTCTTTTGGTGTGGCTGGAAAACAGCAGTAGAAATCATCATGCATCAAAGCTGCTCTAGCCCTACCATAGTGAGCATGAGTCTGCAGATACAAACCTGAGCAGTGCCAGGTGCCTGGTAGGAAAACCACGAGGAATTTCACTAGAAACCACACATCACCCAGAATGGGATGGACAACTCAGAGACCAGAGTAGAAGAGGATTATTGTAACTGAGTCTCTAAAAAAACGTGAGAGAGTTAGAGGTAAAGGATACAAGCCAGGTAAGCTATTTGTGATAGGATATAGAAACGGGATGTGGAGCTGGGAGGAACCGCCAATCCAACTGTGCTTACTAAGGGAGGGAGAGATTTATCAGTAAAATGCTTACTGTACAAATATGAGGACCTGAGTTCAGATCCCCACCACCCATGTAAAAAATGGCACACATCTGTAATCCCTGTGCTGAGAAAGGGGCCAAAGACAGACAAATCTTTAAAGCTCACTGGTCAGACAGCCTAGCCAAATTAGTGAAATTAGTTCAGTGAGAGAACCTGTCTCAAAAAATAAGGCAGAAAACAATTGAGGAAGATACCTACTGTTGGTCTCAGGCCTCCCTATGAGCACACACACACACACACACACACAGAGTGTTCTTATTGGGCTGAGGCTGCTGAGGACCACATAGTCATAGTCTCCTAAGTCACTTGAAGTGTCTGCACAGAGGAGCTTAGAATCTGCCTAAGAAATGGAAGGAGATATTCATTAGAAGCATCCTGTCCCAGAGAGGTGTGTTAATTCCAGCATTCCTCTGGATATGTGCAGAAGACTCTGTGGTGCATGGCATGAGCTCCAAAGGCCTCTGAGCAGAGTGGCCTTTAGCTGTAGCAACACCTGAAGAGCAGTGGTGGGTTATAAAGAAGTTCAGTTCTGTAGAAACCCCACTGAAGAGAAAGCCCCAACAGTCAGAAGAAGCAGCAGGAATCCAGGGACAGCACCTCTGTTCCCCTAAGAATGTCTGAATGGGGGCTGGAGAGATGGCTCAGCAGTTAGGAACACTGGCTGCTTTTGCAGAGGACCCAGGTTCAGCTCCCAGCACCCACATGGTGGCTAACAAGTGTCCATAATTCCAGTTCCAGGGGATCCAACACCTTCTTCTGACCTCCTCGGGCACTGCACGACACAAGTTCACCTACATACATGCCAGTAATATACTCATACAGATTAAATAAAAATAATAAATACAATATGTTAAAAAATAATCTTTGAATGGGTGCTTACCATTTGCAAACACTCTGTGATACTCTTCAGGAAAAACAGGCCAGTGCAGAGAAGAGGTCCAAAGACTCAGCTCTCTGCAATCTGAATATCCACTAAGCAAGAATATACTTTATCCTACAAGAGCCACAATGCTTCAAACACAGTTCTGAAACCTGTTGTGAAACAGCTGACTGTAGAATGGACCTTATGTTTCCACAGACGTCATGATTCACCCTTCATTTTATTCCTGCAGAACGATATGGCATCATACACCAATCTTGTTGCTCTTCTTTTACTTTGTTTTGTTTATCTGAGACAGGTTGTCCCTGTCACTCCAGCTGGCCCTGTAAACTTACTATGTACACCAACCAGACTGCCCTCGATCTCACAGAGATGCACCTGTCTCTACCTCCCAGGTGCCAGGATTAAAAGTGTGCACCACCACAATCAGTTTACACACCTATTTTTGATCAAGGGAATACAACAAGGAACTAAAAATATAAGAAACATAAGATTTTATAACTATTTTAAATTGAAGAAATAAACTCTAAGTCCTCCCAAATACTACATGGGGCCTCAGGAGATGGCTCAGTTGTTAAGTGCTTGCCATTTAAGCATGAGGAACTGAGTTCAACCCAAGCACCCACACAACAAGTCAGGTGTGGTAAAGTACACCTGTAATCCCAGTACCGGGGAGCAGGGGGCTTGCTAGCCAGCCAGTGTAGCTAAATCAGCTTGTTCCAGGTTCAGTGAGATATTCTATCTCAACTATGAGGTGAAGACTAATTGAGGCAGACCTCCAACTTCTGGCATTCAAACACATGCACACATAAAGGATATGATATATATGGGATCTAAAGTGTACTGTTTAGTGCATTGTGGGAACAATGTGGGGGCTGGGATCATCCAAACATAATTCTTCTTCTGGTTCTGACACCTATAGAAGTTAGGCAAGCCACTGCCCTCCATGAATCCTGAAGCAAAATCCTATCTTTCTAGAACTGACTTCCAAATATGACTTCCTCGATCCTTTGAGCTCTTCCAACATTTATCAGGATTCACCTCTGGTTTTTAACATGTCATGGCTTTCATTCTTGTACTAATATTTAAAAGTTTTATGTTGAAGTAATCCACCTCCAACAATCAAATGAAATCATCATGGTGAGCTTCAAGGAAATGAAAGTCAGACAGACAATGAAAACATGTGGTGTGTGTGTGTGTGTGTGTGTGTGTGTGTGTGTGTGTGTGTGTATGCTTGCCTGAGAAAAGGCTGCCTGAAAATTGAAATTTCATACCTGATATAAAAATTTCTTAAGACCTCAGAGTTAGAAAGACCTTAAGCTGATTCTTGAATTCCTTTGGCAATGTTCCCAACAACGGGCATTCAAATTGTGCCAGAAGACACGCAGTGGTAGGAATTTATTACCAGCATAGCCAGCCATTGATAATAAAATAAATGTAATGAATTAAGCATTTTTCATGTGCCAGGCCCTGTGCTAAGCACTTTGCCACATTATTTCACTCAAGTCTCATAGTAACCTCAGAAGGTGGCTGTTGTGATGTCTACCCTACAGAAATAGAAAGCAAAGCAAAAGGAAACTTGTCCAAGATTACAGAGCTGGCCAAATGGAAGACCCAGAGCCTTCTTAATTTTCACTATACTAAAAATAGCTTCTCCTATGAATCCAAACTTCTCTGTGCCCACTGGTCAAAATCCAGCTCCTTTTGGGCCTTACATATCATACCATGCTTCAAACATCGAGACCATAACAAAAAAAAGATGCACCTGGCCCCAGGGTAGGACCTAATAGAGATCTTTAATTTGGAGAAAAACTGAGTCCTGACATCAAACAAAAACTCAAAACTGTGGAAGGAAAAAGGCTGGCAAGATTGAAAGAGGGTGGGGTGTTGATCTGGAAATGAAAGGCTAGACACCAAGGATGCCCTCTGGGAAGGGTGGGGTTGGTAGCCTAGGAGATCATCTAGGAATCCTGCAAGCAGCCAGCAGGCCACAAGCATGCAGAAAGTCTGCAAGTCAATGGCACATGCCCAGGAATAACAGGCAAGACACTCTAACTTTTCAGAGATTCAAGACTTAGCAGAAAAATAATAATAAACCGGAAGCCTGCCAAGTATGGGAATCCCTGGCATTGTGTCAGAAAAAGGCATCATTGAACCTCTTGGAAACTGTGTCTTCATCTATCAAACAGAAACTGCAGTCATCGCTTCAGCACATTTTATAGAATTAAATAGTTAATGTGTAAAGTTTAGGAGATAGTAGGTACCTAATAATACTTTCTTCTTCATCTAGAGGAGGATGTTACGGAAGGGCCAGATTTTCCATAGGGAGTGAAATTAGTGGAGGCCTGAAAGAAGAGAAACTTGCCCACGTTCACACAGCTGGCCAAACAGATGAGCCAGAGCCCTCTTAATTTTTACTGTACTAAAAATATCTTTTCCTCGTGAATCTAAGCCTCACTATGCCTACAGGTCAAAAACTATTAGCTGTTTAAACCCACACAAAGCAGCAGCAGCAGGCTTCCAGCCTGGCTTCTGAGACTAGCCAATTGTAAGGAACAAAGATGGCAGAAGGTTGGGGAGCCCATAGCCCAGCATAAAGTCCCTCCTCTCTAGGACCCAGATCCTCCTCTCTCTGCTCCAGACCCTCTTCTCAATGACCCAGGCCCTCCTCCTCTCAACGATGGGACTGGCGTGGGCCCACCAGCTCTCAGGTGTATTTGGCCCACCTGACGGCTCTTGCTGGAAGATCTCTCACTTGCCACCCAGTTTCTTTGGCTTGCTCTGTTGTGTTTTATAAATGGATCCTACCCAGTAAAAATCTTCAGCTACAGTGTAGTCTTGGTTGTAGATCATGAACTGTTAGAACTGTGTAAGTATAGCTCCTTAAACAAATAGGGAGCCTGAGGCCCTGAAAGGAACAGGGACCAGCCAGAGCCATAGATACAGCTACTAGCTAACACTGAAACAGAGCACAAATAACTTGACTTCTGGACTCCTTTTGAGACACTGGGCTACTTCAAAGCACAAAGTCGACACTTCCTGTTGATGAGAAGGTTTGGTCAGGAAGAGTGGTCCCCAGGACAATGATAGTAAGAGTTCCTATAGCCTTGCCTCTGACTGCGAGTAATCTGATTCAGAGCAGTTAAATTCCTGGGGCCTTGGTAGGCATGTACTTAGTTAGGCTCTCTGATGCACTGAGCCCACTGGCAGGGACACTGCTGTTCCTTGTTATTTTCATATAGTCAACATGGCATCTAGTGTTATGTCGAGTGTTGGGAAAATATTGACTAAAAGATATTGGGCTTTTGGGGTTGGTTTTGGAGACTGTCCTTTGACCTTTTCAAATTATTTCAAATCCAAACCCAGACAGCCCATTCTCTCCTCTCTCTCTCTTTCTTTCTCTCTCTCTCTCTCTCTCTCTCGGTCTCCCAATATATAGACTAGGATATCCCTTCCTATTTTAAGAAATGAAGATGATTAGCAAGATAGAAAACAATAAAAGAAGTGGAGATGGCAACGTAGTTCATTTAAAATATTTTGTTACTTTTATTTCTATTTTATGTGTATGTATTGCCTGCATGTAAGTGCACCTATGCATGCAAGCCCGCAGAAGTCAGAAGAGGGTCGCATTCCCCTGAACTGGAGTTATAGACAGTTGTTAGCCACCACGTGGGTGCTGAGAATGGAGCCCAGTCTTCAGCAGGAGTGGGAACAGCCAGTGCTCAGAACCTCTGAGCCATCTCTCCAGCCCCCATAGATCATTCATTCATTGCTCATTCATTGAGTTGTTGCCACTCCGCAGGAGAGGAGCTCACTCAGTGTGGGATCCATCAACTGACAGCACCAAGTTTTCTGGAAACTTATTACATATGCAAATTCTAGATTCTAGAACCTTTTCCAGATCTCTTGAATCACAAAGAGACCCAAGAATCTGCTTGTTCACCATCTCCAGGGACTTCATCTGTACAGTAAAAACAGAAGCCACTGCAGTGGAGTACAGAAGCGTATGTACAAAGAACTGCAGAAGAATAAACCAGACACAAGGACGGCCCTGCTGGGCTGGGGGCAGATCACAGGGCATCAGCTCCCGTGTCCATCTCCACTTCCCGTCCGCACACTTCTCTGAAGTGGAAATGGGCACTGCCCACACCCACTGTTCTTCCATGCCAGCACAAAGATGAAAACAGGAGAGTGGGCCATTGTCTGGCCTTGCAAATTGCCTTTCATGGCAGGCTTTTTAAAAACTTTCATAGACTATGTTTTGCCCGTTTGTTTCCAGTTCTTTGAAAATGAGCTTACTCTAGCTGTTTCTGTAAGCTGAATATTAAATAAAACAAATGAGGGTGTTCTTACACAGCCATGGCCAACAGAACTGGTATAGTCATCACAGTCCCAGATACCCAGCAAATCATCAGCAAACTGCTAATGTCAGAGGCAAGAGGACAAGGCAGTCAACACAGATAAATCATGTGGACTGTTTGCACCACGTGAGAAAGCCAGTCAATACCAAGTCTCTGAAATACTCTTTAATTCTGCCAAAAAGATCAGGCATGGTTAATTGCATTTCCAACTCAAGTAATGTTACAATTTGTCCACATCACCATTCCATAGTATTAAAATGTCATTAAAAAGCTCCCGAGTTTTACAGAAATTCAGCACTATATGTGTGAACCTGTGGGATGACCATGGGAGGATCATAAACTTCAGTGCAAAAGCCAAGCAAGATCTTGTAAGTAGGGGAGCGAAGGGAAGGCAGCCTCCTGCATAATGCCATCGCAGGAGCCTGTAGTAAAGGGATAGGCCTAGCGGTTTGTGTGTGTGCATGCACGCATACAGACATGCCTGGTGGCATGAATGCAATCCCTAGAACCCACATGAAGGTGGAAGGAGAGAACCCATTGCACAAAGTTGTTCTCTGACCTTCACACACATGTGTAATGGCACATGTGCCCACACCCACATCATTCCTGCACACACACAATAACAATAAATAATAATAAATAATTTTTTATTAAAAAAGAAACTTCAGTAGTTATTTTGAAGAAAGCTAATGATTTAGCCTTTGAAGAGTCAAAGGGCAGGAAAGGGGTTGAACTGAAGTTAGAATCTGTCAGGACTTGAGCCTGACAAAACCCTAGAGGTTCAGGAAGCTGCGGCAGCTCTCCTGGACACCTACATGCACAAGTGATGGAGCCCTGACTTCTCCCCAGTCAGGTAGCACTCCGTTACTGGTGCCACGGAGACAGGGTTCACGCTGGAGACGTTTAATTTCAAGGCCAGAGTCACTGTTGCCTCATTTTTCAGCCACCCAAAAAGGCAATTTTCCAGGCAAATGAATCTAAGCATTTGGGAAATGAAATGTTTCCAAAATAAATTGCTCTCCCCTGCCATCTTCCCTAACCAGGAATATTGAACAGGCTGAGCCACGGCCCCAGAGGTGTCTACCCTCTAATATATCATATGCTACCACGGCACAAGGGACTTTGCAGATGCGATGAAGTTAAGGACGGTGGGGCGGGGTATGGTGAGTTATCTGGGAGGGCTGGAGCTCACCACAGGAGTTCTTCTAAGTGGGACATATTTAGGTCAGAGTAAGAGAAAGTGATGGAGTCACCTGTCCCCTGGAACTAGAAACAGGGTGATGTGGGCCAGAGTAGCTCCAAACTGAGATTTAAAACATGAACCAAAATCTTCTACTTAGGGAGGAAATGCAAAAAATAAATCGTTAAAGGAAAAGGAAACAACAAAGACATGAATTTTGAAATGTAGGAAACTATTCAAGGAACTGAATCTGATGGCCAGTGGGGCTTCATGGAGGCAAAAAGGGAGGGGGTCAGCCAAGAGAGATGACAGTGGACGGCATATTGAAAGGAGAAATGAAACGGGGTGTCTGAGATTCACGTTGCGCAGTGGTCAGTTTGACACCGTACCACCCCAAGAGAGAAGAGGGGCTGAAATAGACAAGCGTGGGGCATCCGGAGATCGGGGATGGTGATTTAAGCACCAGGAAGCCACAGGGTTGAAACAAGAGGACTGACTCAAGCCGCCTCTAGACAACTCAGTCAGTATACCAGTCAGCTGGTGAGAGTGGCGAGGAAGACTGGGTCAGGGTGTCACTAGCATGACTCTGATTTCCGTGCCTGAAGGACAGTAATGCCATTTTCAAACACAAGGAACATTGGGCACAAAGATTTGGTTGTTTGAGACAGAGGAGGGATGGAGGACAGTCAGCTTTGGGTCTAATGCATTTGAAATCTTAACACATATTTGAAGAGTAGTGACTAAAATACATTCACAGTGCAGCTTGACAGTGGAGTCTTCCACTGAAGAAACTGTATATTGGGGCGAGACAGGTGGCTCCCTCCATGGTTAAGAGCGATGACTGCTCATTCAGAGGACTCAGGTTTGAATCTCAGCACCCACATGGTGGCTAACAACCATCAGTAACTCCAGTTCCAGGGGATCTGACGTCCTCTTCTGACCTCTTCAGGCATCGTACGACACAGGTGCGATTACACACAAGCAGGTAATACACCCATACATATAAAGTTTTAAAAATATTAAAAAGAATAAATTGTATAAAAACAACTGGAATATTCTCCACGTGTAAAAAGAACTGAAAAACGCATGATAGACTGCAAAGTGCGCTGTCATTGGGCTTTCTCAAGTGTGTGTGCGTGTGTGTGTGTGTGTGTGTGTGTATCTGTGTGTACTCACAAACACAGAAGCAGAGTTGAAAGAAGTGGCAGCAGTGGTCTCTGCAGAGGATGCCGCAGAGCAGCTGTTGCTGTGTGACTGGGCACTGCGTGAGGGTTTTAACACGTGCACACTGCCGTTTAACTGGATTTCAAATACACACATAAATGAGCTTATAATGAGGCCATACCAAGCAAAAACAAAAAGTGACCAGTAAGATAAATTAGAATTCCTGGGGAAAAAAAACACCTTCAATAGAATAAAGCAAGTGAACATACAGTTATCATGCATCTTCATGTATTATATACTGTAAAATCAGGCAGAGTTTATGGGGCTAGAGAGATGGCTCAGTGGTTAAGGGTTCAGTTCCTAGCACCCATGACAGCTAACAACAGTCCTTAACTCCAGTTCCAGAGGAATCTGATAACCCCCGTCTGATCTCCACAGGCCTTGCATGACGTGGGTGCACTTACATACATGCAGGCAATATATTCATTCATACACAAAAAATAATAAAATAAAAATAAAAATAAAAAAGTAATAAATAAAATCTTTTTTAAAAGGCAGAGCTTTAAAACTGGACATTTGGAGATGAATTATCAACGGTGAAATCAAAATGGGAGAAAAGCATATTTTTGGTAGAAATAGAATAAATCAAAAGAAAATAAAGATTTTAGATAATAAAATTTTACGTTTTATTTATAGAAAATAATAAGCTTTTTAAGGTACAGTCTATTCATCCTTTTCAAATAAACATGGAAAGTTTATTAAAAATTACCTTCGAGGGCAAAATATAACTGCAATAAAGTCCCCAATATAAAAAGTATACAAGATTCATTCTCTACCCACAAATAATTAGCAATTAAGATTTAGAAAACAACCACTTGGAAATAAGAAAAAAATCTCTGAGAGACGATCTAAATCGGGAGGACAGGCTGTTTGGAGTAGGAGAACTGACATGAGAGAATGCTAGAACCACACTCAAAAGTCTACAGCCTAAGAAACCGTATCTATGAGAAAGAACCGTAAAAGTGAACAAGATCCTGACTGAGCTTAATAAGCTGAATGAAAGCGAGAAAACCCAAGTCAACATTTACCATCTATTTCTATGAGGTATGAATGTTCTTATGTAACAGACACATACACACAAACACACATGTACAACATATACATTCACACATATACATAAACACACATACATACATATGTACACAAATACATACACACATATACACATAAACACACATTCACACATACAAATACAGTCTCACATATATATATAAACACAATATACATACATACACACAATCACATGCATTCACACATAAATATAACACAATATACACAGATATACACACATTCACACATATACATACAAAGACACTCATATACACAAATGCACATATACAGATTCACACATACAGACATAGACACACAGAGACATATTCTCACATTCTCTCAAATGCTCATGTTGAGAAGGGAAGGTGAAGTTTCATCTTTTTGTAGCTGGTTAATTTTTAAGAAATATCTCTTCTTTGTAAATCACCAGTACCACGTTAGCATGTGAAAACTCTGAAAGGTGTTAGGTTTATTGCCAAACTTTAGTAGGCATCTGATAGAAATGTCATCTTACTGTGGAAGGACAAATATCAGACTGAGAGTTTTATGGAGGTAAATTCATCAGTACATATCTAAAGACAGAAGTTAATTGACAATCTGGCTTATGAATAAAACTTCTAAGTAAATTCCCCTGGGTATGTGCAAATGCCCAGCTGAAAAGATGGTCATATGAATTATTTTGATGATGAATGTTAAAAACTTCTAAGCAAGTGGCCATAACAGATCAGTGGCTGATGTTACTTCTGCAGGAGCATCTAGTATGATCATTTAAACTTGTTGAGGACATTGGACTGGAGACAAAGGCAGCTGACAAACACAATGCCCAGCAGCCACTTTTATTAAACACTTCGACTACCTTAAAAAATAACTTCCTCCAAAAAAGAAGCCAAGCATGGAGGCACAGCCCTTAATCACAGCACTCGGTCGCAGAGACAGTCAGATCTCTGTGAGACCAAGGCTAGCGAGGTCTACACAGTCAGTTCCAGGCCAGCTGGGGCTATAGGGAGATCTTATTTTAAAAACTAAGTAAGCAAGCAAACAAACAAATAAATAAATAACTTGCCTGGTGAGGTGACACAGGTCAGTAATCACAGCACTTGGGAAGCAAAACAATAGAATCATGCTTCAGGGACATCCTTATCTATATAGTGAATTTGAGGCCAGTCTTAGCTACTGGAGATCCTGTGTCTGAAAGTCAAAATGCAAATAAATAATGAATAATGAATAATGCCCCTGAGAAGGATTCAGAGATCTCCAAGCAGAGTCATCTTTGAGTTGGGAACTGTTCCTGGTTGTAACTATATTTAGCACTGTGATCTGGGAAAGATTACTTTTTCCTTTGGTTCCATCTCCTCATCTGAGCACTTTGACATGAATGATCCCTTCTAAACCTAACATACTGTGATTATTTTGTTCTATAGATTCAAAATTATAAAAGTCATTTCAGGTGCATACTATCAATTCAGAGCTAAATCTTTCTACTTTGCTAATGACTGCTTTATGCAAATCAGAACTGGCAGAAACCAGATGAAAGAAGAACGGACTTTTCAGAGGTTCGCCACTGCGGTCCACGTTGCAGACTATCAGCTTAGAGTAAACCAACTTTCATCTCGGAGCAAAAACTGTAATCCACTGAACCACTTGTAGTTAAGAAATTCGAAATTTTATCTCGCTAGTAAATTCAAGATAAAACATGAGTTCTGGGCATCCCACAACACCATTTTAATTGACCTGTTTGCTCTGTTCTTCAGCTTTCAGGTTTGTTTGCTTTAATTCAGCTACCCTGAATTAATTATTTTTTGCAGTGTTACACAGCATGTTAATTTGATATTGCGAAGTTTATCTTTCCCTCTCCAAAATGATTCCTGACTTTCTTTAAGTATAAGTATTTTTAGATTTTTCTTAAGGTTTCCTTAATTTTTTCTTAGTCTTTTCATGTTTCTATTCTTCCTTAATTCAGTTTTTAGTTTCCAGTGTTCCAACTTAACATTTTACAGTGAATAGGTCACTCTCTTGAATTTGTTCAGTGTGGAGTAAATCACAGGAGTTTGGGGCAGAGAAGTTATTTTCTGCAGGTCATCTCCTTGTGGGAGACTGGGAATCAGGATGTCTGGCTGCAGGCACTGCCTTGCCTCAGTACACAAATCCCTTCCCATTCCAGAGCTCAACTTTCTCATCTGTTATTTAACACAAAAAAAGGGGATGGGAAAACTGGAAGCTTGCTTCAAGGACTGCAAACTAGAAACGTTTTTGAAAACCAGACACACAACACAATGGATGACATAGCCAGGTTAAGAGCAGGGACAAAATGCCAGCAGCTGCGACCCACCCGCGAGCACCGTTACCTAACTTCAAGGCAAAACAACTTCACTGTTGATCCCTACCCTGGAACAATAGAAATGAAGAGTTTTAATGTGAAACTGCCCGTTCTAGTTACTCTCTATTTCTGTGATGAAAAACATTGACCAAAACCAACTTGGGGAGGAAAGTTTTAGTTGGCTTACAGGGAGTGCACAGTCCATCATCAAGGGAAGTCAAGTCAGGAACTCAAGGAGGAACCTGGAGCACAGACCATGGAGGAATGCTGCTTATTGGCTTGCTCCTCTGGCCAGCATCAGTCTGATTTCTTATTCAACACAGGAACATGTGCCCAGGGACGGCACTGCCCACAGTGGGATGAGCCCTTCCACATCACTCAACAATCAAGAAAATTCCCCACAGACATGCCCACAGGTCAGACCAATGGAGGAAATTCCTCAGTTGAGGTTCCTTCTACTAAGGTGTATCAAATTGACAACTGAAGCTACCTAGCACATCGCCCCATTAACTGTTGGTTACTGATTCTCTATTTTGTGTGTGCATATACATGAGTATTTATATGCATACAAATATGCACATGTTCGTGTATGTGGATGTATTTGTATGTGCACAAAGGCTAGACATCAACTTCAGCTATTGTTCCTCAGGACAATAAGACAGGATCTCTGACTGGCCTGGAACTTGCCGAGCAGGCTAGGCAGGCTGGCCAGTAAACCTAAGGGTATTCTTGTCCCCACCTCCCCAGTGCTGCGATTAGAAGCACCTGCCACCATGCCCAGCTTCTTTGAAGGGCTTGGGTTCTGGGGACTGAATTCAAGTTCTCATGTTTACACAGTGAACATTTTACTGACTAAGCTATTTTCCCAGGCCCCTGATTCTATATTTTAATATAGTATAACCCAGACAGAAATGTTTACAGTCCTAAAAGTAGCTTGTAGCACAAAATTTGCTGATTCTTACCTACAGGAATATGAAACCCATTCTCATGCAAATAACAAGCATGAGGCACCTACTATAAACAGAATGTATGCTTCTCCCTGGAAATCTGACCTAAGCCCATCTGTCACCCCACCCCTGAAGATCACACACCTTAAAGAACTGTCATCTTTGGGGGATGACATGTCCCCCTCCTTGTTGAAGACTTTCCCTGACATTCCCCATGACTCATCCCCAGACAGAAGTTCCTCCTAGCCCCTTCTCTTAGCACACACCCTGCCTACTTGCTCTCTCTTGGTGATTATTATTTCAATGTCTGACATCCTCGACAGGCTGTCTGTGGGCTCACTAAGACCAAAACCCAGCCGTTCTTTTTTATGCACACCCAGCATTTAGTTTAGGACCTGTCACATACCAAGGAATTAGACCAATAAGATCATAGAGCCCACCTGGTCTGTGTTTGTAACCTGTTTTAAAAATGTAGATTTTGTTATTATTCAGAATAATAAGGCCCTCAGATCACAAGACATTTACCATTGAAAGGGCAGTCAGAGCCCAACCAGAGGGACAGGTTGTGACAAGAGAGCGTTAAGTTTGGTCAGATGACAGAGAATGGAGCGGGGATTGAGGTCAGGTCTTTGCTGTGGTTTCCCCAAGAAGGAATGGTAAGGTAACAAAGGGACTTCTTCTCTGGGTTAGTCGGTCAGGGCCTGGGCGCTGGCTCCAGTTGTTTGGTGCCCAGTCTCGTGGGGATAAGGTGGGAATATGTAAAGCTGGATCGGAAGGTGGCTGGGTGGTGGACTCGGGACCACATGGTCTGGGATGTAGTTCAGTCGGTAGAGTATTTGCCTACCATGCACAAGCCTGTGCTCAGTCTCCAGTGCTGCGTAAACCAGGTGTGACATACAGAGCTCTAATCATAGCATTTCAGAGATGGAGACAGAGGACCAAGAATTCAACGTCCTTCTGCGCTACATAGCAAGTTTGAGGTCAGTCTGAATTGTATGAGACCCTATCTTTAAAGGAAGGGAGGGAGAGAGAAGAAAAGAAGGAAGGAAAGGAGGGAGAGAGGAAGAGAGGGAGGGAAGGAGGAAGGGAGGGGAAATAAAAGAAGGAAGGTATGATCAATATAGTGCCCTGTGGGTAGAGCGTCCATCAATAAATGAGAATTCGGAGCAGCAGTGAATCATTTCGGGAGCTGGAGGAAGAAAGCCGGGCTTTGTAGAAATGGTGGCAAGCCCATATCTGACAGGACAAGAGGTAGCAAACGAAAGTCATTGACAGGTGCACGTCTAATCAAAAGTTACTGTGTGGGGCTCCTTCTCCCTCAGAAAACAGGACAAGTGTTAAGGAGTTTCCATTCTTAAGGCTTCTGGAAAGTCCACGGAGGCTCAGGAGGCTGGCTGTCTCTGGACCACCTCTGCCTGTTGGTTTTAGCTGCACTCACATGCATTTTCTGTGACTGTTACCACAATGGCCCAGACATGACACCATTCCTTCTCTAATTTCCAAAGACTCAGACAGGCGACAACAGCTGCCTCACAAGGTTTAAGTCAACATGGCGAGGGATTTGTGAGGAGACAGATGAAGCATTCGCATGGGGGCAGTAGAAACGGTCGCAAATCCCTCTGAAGGCCTCCTGGCTCTGCCTCAGCCTCTGAACCCCTATTGTTCCGCAGCCAGTCCAAACACCTGCGCACAGGAACCTCATGGGCTGCCGCCATCTCTTACCTCTCGGCTTCCGTAGCTGCTTTCATGGGGCCTCCCTTGCTTTACTTTTATCTTTTTCGGTCTTTCTTTGCTTTGTTTTTTTGTTTCTTTCTTCAGTTTGTTTTGTTTTGCTTTGTGACAGGGTCTCATACATCCCAGGCTGCCCTCCAACTGTATGAAGTACAGGCTGACCTTGAACTCCTGATTCTCTTGCTTCAGTCTCCCTGGTGCTGGGACTGAAAGCATTTGCCTTCATACCTGGCCACATGCCTCCTTCTTAATTCTCCATTTCACAGTCCACATCAATCCTCCCTCCACCCAGAACCCTCCCCACACTTTGCTCCCTTAGGGGACTGAGTCACTGTGGTCTCTCACATGCTCACATCCCCCACATCAGTAGACTCCCCGAGGTTAAACAGATAGCTCCTCCTCAGAGGAATGTCCACAGCCTGCCATTCCCATGTGGCAGAACCTAAGCACAGCTGAGGCTAGGACAGACCCCAGAAAGGGAATGTTCACCCCTTTCAATGTCTAGGCCCTCAGAGGGGGATGAGCACTAAGTCTTGTCTTCATATCCTACAATGTGACTCAAGACAGCAAACACATAATTCAGGACCTTTTCTCTTTTTAATTTTCCCTGGTACTTGAAGCATATCAATGGGGCTCTGAAGTCACCTGTATTCGACCTCCTTCAACTAGCTTAGGACCAGATTGGGAGAAGAGAAGCAGCTTCCTCAGCCAGATTCCCAGAAAGGAGGATGAGGGAATTTGGGCTGAATTTGGTTTCCTTTCTTGACTTTCTGTGGGAATGAAAATAATATCTAAAACATCTCAACATTAGGTACTGGCTGATCAGAAAAACATCCCTCAGCTTCTGGCCCAACTGTGCGGCCAGTGGTGGCTCCAGCTGGGTGGGGACAGTGTCCCTGAGAAAAACTGCCCCTCTTCCCACTCCACACCAAGCAGACCTCTCCGCACTTGCAGCATTGGATTTAAAAGTAAACTTTCTCATCACCTCGCAAGGTTTGTTTTCGTTTTAATCCATTTTCTAAACTAACGTACTGATTTCCATACGGTTCCACAGGGTCTTGGCATAGGCAAAACTATGATGTCATATTTGAACTATTCATTAAGGATCTAATATGTGAGGGGAAATGGCCAGTTCTTTTCTGGCTCTCTCTCTCTCTGGCAGAATGAGCATTCGCTATCCAGTTAAGAATAAATCAAGATGAAGGAAACCTATAATTTCCCCCCCTCCCAAAAAAAGAGGGCTGAAGCAGACAGCCCATGTAAATTAGGAGTTACTTACTTCAAGGCTATATAAGCTTGGCAATTATTTTTAGGAGCAGAGAACTGATCAAATCAAAGTGCTCTGTTGATAGGAAAAAGGGAAACAATGAGACAGAAAGTGAGACAAAGAAACAGGGAAGCTGACCCAGCCTCAGGAATTTTAATGTACTATTTATTCTCAGAAAACAGGGAGGGGAGGAGGAAGAGGGGCCAGAGGAACAAGAGGAAAGGATGCCTTCTGCGTGGGCTCCTCAGTGATGGAATCCCTCGAGTCTTAGTCCATCGATCATGGGACACACAGGCAGTAGGAGACAGGGAGCAGCCTGGCCAGCTCTTGCAAGTGAGTTCTGCCTGGAAGAGAACAAAAACATCGGCCCTGAGCTCTCCTGTTCGCCTTGGACTGCACATTCCATGCCTGTGTGTAAGCAGCATTTGCTGGGTAGTCTTCGCCATACCTTAACCAGGAGCAGATCCTCTCAGACAGCAGCTTGGGTCTGGGCTTCTTGCCACTGAAAACCACTCTTATGTCTCTTCAAGGGCAGTAAGATGGTAGAATGAGCTCCAGGCTTCAGCATCAGGTCAGGATCTCAGCTCAAATGCTCTTGCTCTTTATTTAAGGAGTTGGAGTCTCCTCAAGATAAGTGAACCTGCCCAGCTAAAGGAGCTGAAGAGCTGAGGATCAAGAGAGCCAAGGGCAGGAGAAGTGCTCCAGCAATTAGAGGAAACCTAAGGACATCCTTGGTACACACAGCCTTGTTGTTATGATTATGAATTTGATGTCACAGTCTTGGCTTTGGTGTCATTTTGTATGCAGCTTGTCATGTGTGGCCTAAGAAGGAAGCATAGGGACCAACTGCTTTCCCAAAAAGGGACAGTAGTCCAGAGACATGGATAAGTCTGCTGGGACAGTATTCTCAGATATGATGTTAGGAACATCCCTGAGGTGGGTACCATCCGCTATGTGCCTCACTTTAGGGTACGTCAAACCCAGAGATCAGACATCGAGCAGCATCACAATCACTCAGTTCCAGAATCACCAAGGGCAAGAACCACAGAGTTACCTTGTGTCTTGAAATCCCAACTCAGTAAGTCTGCCATATCTTACTGACATGGGAGACTGGAACAGACTGGGATTGACGGAACCCCTATGTAGTATCTGGCTGATATTAAAGCCCGTGTTATTAAAAATGTACTCACTTTAAAAGGCTAGAATCACACTAGGATCCTCCCCTTCCTTTCTCTCCCTCCACTCCTCTTTTCCATAATATTCATAACTGCCTTAGCACCTGTTACATGTCTTCTCTGTCAAGTGTTGCTGCTCTGAGCCAGTCTCAATAAATCATTCTCCTCATCTGTGTTTGTCCCCAATGTATTTCTAACCCAAAATGTGTGCCATGAACAGACATAGCCAATATGTCTATGTGGGGTATATAACTGAACTCACTTGGGAAAGCCAGCTGGGAGCCTCTGATTTCATGAGTCCCAAGACAGGACTTACATCAAACTCATAGCTAAAGACCCAAAGGAGTGCACTAAAAACGACTCCAATTCAAGGCCCTATCTCTTATGTTCCCTGGATCTTCAGACTCAAGTTGTCTGGGATGGATTCATCTATTCCCCTTCTTGTGGTCTATACACTGAGAAATGAACCACATCATCAGTATCTTCCATCTCTAAGAATCTATTTGAACCTACAATGTGCTGGTCTCAGATATTATAAGTAACTTCCGAAGATAGGCAATCTGCTGGAGCAGAGATGCAGATAGGTCTGAAATTCTCTTAAAGTATCAACTTAAAGCTCCAGATGGGAAAACTTGAAAACCACATAGTTGGCATCTGAGATCTGGAGTGAGGGCTTGGAGGTGAGCTTCACTCCATCACTTTATGGGGTCAAGGCAAGGGAGTTACACCCACCCTTTTCTTGGTCTGATGTGTCTGGTGGGTACTTGGGCCTAGTTTCCCTAATAGGATTTTAGTATACCCATGTGCTGTGTGTGATCTCAATTCACCCTGATAAGTTTATAGGATAGCTCCCTTTCTACTCTTAGGAATGAGCCATTTTTCAGTCTCTGCTGGATGGGTGGTGCCTTGACAGATGGTGCACTTTCTGGGGCCACCAAGGGGTTGCAGTATTCTACTCCCTCAAAACGGAGTCAAAATCTGCTTGTAAAATGCAGTGTCCTAGGATAGGGCACAGCCTGAAAAAGTACTGTTTTAGATAGTATCGAGTAGCTTGGATGAGGGCCTGATCTCAGTAGTCATGCCAGTAATAAGTAAGAGCTCATTAACTCATTAGCTTCTCGGGATTTCATATAACCAGCATTCACGCTGAGGGGCTCGAGAGTAGAAAACCAAATCCCCTGAGAGAGGTGTCAAGAGCAGTGGAAAGCAGCCATGATCGGTCAGCCCCGCAGCATTTCTGGTCTCTGTGTTTTCAAAAGGCAGGAATGAGTCTTTTTCTGGCCAGTGGCATGGAGGTGTAGGTAGGCAGGGTTTAGATGAAGTTTGGACGGTGGCTTTACAAGACGGCTTCCTTCACGAAGCCTTAATTCATATGCATCTCCAAGACAGGTGACATGACGTACCTTCTCCCAGGTGAGTGATGAAGAATCTGTTGTTTTTCAAGGAACATCACATAGACTATTTTGGAAACACCAGCACAATGCAGAGGAAAGTTGAGAGAAGTCATTGCAGACTCCTCAGAACTCGTATGTGTGTCACATTAGCCTCCCTTTCCCCGACAGGTGCACTTGTCTAGACTTACAGACTCTCCACAACAGAGAAACTCCTCAAGGCACAGTCACATGTGGCTTATCTTAGTAATCATCTTCACAGTAGCAAGCACAGTTTCTTGCATTTGATACCCACATGATTACTGAATAAATAAATAAGCACAGCTAAACCATTTCCATATGAGAGTAACAGAAACTGGGCTCCCAAGAAAAGATAAGAGAAGTTAATAAAATTAAAACTGAGAGCATCTAGGCTGGGTTGGGTTGGGTTTTAATGTGCTGTGGCAAACAAAGCAAGGCCTGGTTTTCTAATGAGAGTCAGTTTGTTGACAGCAGAAAGGATGGAGGGAGAAGGAAAATAAATCTCATAATTAGTCAGCTTGTAAGACTGAAGAAAATGGGGGCTGGAGAGATGGCTCAGCAGTTAAGAGCACTGGCTGCTCTTGCAGGGGATGGGAGTTCAGTTCCCAGCACCCACAGAGGAGCTAACAACCGTCTGTCTGTAACTCCAGTTCTAAGGAATCCAACACCTTCTTCTGTCCTCCTCAGCATTGCATGACATGGGTACACTTACATACATGTAGGCAATACACTTGCATACATCAAGTAAAAAATAATAATAAATATTTTTAAAATACTGATGGGAACATTCATTTCAACCATTTAGAATAGCAACTATTAAAATAAACAACAACAACAGGATGTGGAGAACCTGGAACGCTTGTGCACTAATGATGGGAATGTATAACAATGCAGATAAAAGGGAAATTAAAGTGGTATAAAACAGAATGACAGTTTCTAAAAAATTAACAACAGAATTAGCATAGGGTCCAGCAAATCCACTCCTGCATATTGCCCAAAGAACTGAAAGTGGAGTATTGAAGACACATCTGTACTCATATTCTTAACATCATTCACAACAGCCAACAGATAGAGGCAACCCAGGTACCCATTGACAGATGAACGGCTAGAAAACGCATGGTCTGTGCATCCAATGGAACACTATTCAGCCAGAAAAAGAAGGAAATGTTGACACAAATTGCAGCACAAATGAAGACTGGGGACCGGATGCAAAGTGAAGTCAATCAGTCACAGATAAAATCTGCATGGCTCCTCTTAAACAATTGTCTAGGGTGGTCAGCTCCCAGATTC
The DNA here is from genome assembly GCA_035773235.1 of Eospalax fontanierii. Classification (NCBI taxonomy): domain Eukaryota; kingdom Metazoa; phylum Chordata; class Mammalia; order Rodentia; family Spalacidae; genus Eospalax; species Eospalax fontanierii. The sequence continues at coordinate 150,895,727 of CM069524.1, read as the reverse complement.
AACAGTAGAGAGGGATTTCTAACGTCCTCTGGGAGTAGAGAATAGGGTACCATCATTTTATGGGTATAGAACCTCAGTTCTTCAAGATGAAGTGTATTCTGGATATTAGTTGCTTAATGCTCCAAACTGTACAATTAAAAATGGACAGATGGGAAATTTCATGTTATGTGTATTTTATTACAACTTCAAACAAGTGGAGACCAACATCTTTTTCTTTCACATTTTGTTACTGTGTGTGCACACGCAATGGCACATGAAAGTAGAGGCCGAAGCCAGCTTGCAGGAGTGGGTTCTCTTCTCCCACCATGTGAGTGCTGGGGATCAAACTCAGGTCATTCGTCTTGGAAGCAAGCAGTTTTACCTGCTGAGGCATCTCACCAGCCTTAGGAGCCCAACATCTTACACATGGAGAGACAGGGGCCTCAGGATGCCAAATAATATGCTCCAGGACAGAAACATTAGTCTTCACAGCTTCAAAATCTTACCAAGGCTATAAATCCAAGGAATGGGTTTTTTGTAACCTCCTGAAGTTATTTCTAAGGAAATGTCATTACAAGTAAGCAGGGAAATCAATCAATTGCTTATTAGATTCTCCGCCTACTTGGAAATCAAATGAGACTATGTAATATGGAGGGACCAAGGGGTCCGGTCAACATGCGCCCCTTCCTCAGCCACGATTCCAGTTGCAACTTCTGCTCCTGCCCACTCCTTCCTCCTGGTGTCCAGGCTTTCTGGTGGGAGAGTGGCAATGCGGAGCACTGAATCCATCAGTCTGCACCAGACCTGTGAAAGGATCGAGTTGACAGCAGAGAAACTGCAATGTTCGCTGCTCGCCTGCTCAGTGGGTCGGTTTCCAGCCATCTTGGTACGAGGTGAAGTAAAAACCAAGATTTTTGTCCAAATCGAGAATAAATCAACAGCAGCTGCTGACTTCCTAAGCCAAGGAGCAAAACTACAGTCATGAAACCTGAGGAGCAACAAAAGCCAGGAGGCCCAAACGGCCTATGGTTTCCGATGAGATATCACGTTACCTTTCCATAAAGTCCCCTGTGCTTGGACTGGGAGGAGCCCAGGTCACCGGCAGGAAGCACGGAGCTGCTGGGGAAAATCAGCTGCTAAGCCCTCTGCCAGGGAGCTCAGCAGGATGGTTTTCTTAAAGTTCTTCTGAGGTCAAGGGTATTTTGTGGACAGGAATGTCTGCTGAGAACACGCCACCGGAGAATGTGGAATTCCCACACTGTTCTCTGGAAAAAGTGGAGTCTGGGTCAGCCCTGCCTAAGTTAGCAGGCAATGCCCACACCTGCTTCAGCCAGCTGGCCGTGCCCTTATGCCTACTGGAAGACTGACTGACAAGTCTTAAGTTTGGGCCCAAGATAGAGGGAAGAGATCAGAATACAAGAAAAAAAAATTCTAGATCTTTCTAAGCAAGAAAAAAAAGCAAGTCAAAAGCCCTTTTTCTTTTTCATTTGTGTGTTGGGGGAGTCCTTGGTGTGCTCAGAATATGTGTTTGTGCACATGTGTGTACAAGTGCAGACACCCATTGAGAGGACACTGGGTGCCTTACTCTATCACTCTCTCCCTCATTCAGTTGAGGCAGGCTCTTCCCACTGAACCTGGAACTTGCCGTTTTGGTTGGTAAGCTGGCAGGCCAGCAAGCTCTGACTTTTCCACCCACTCCCACCACTGGGGTTATAAGGAAATGAGTCATGCTGGGCTTTTACATGTGTGCAGGGGATCTGAACTCAGATCCTCGTGCTCACACATTAAGTGACTATAAACACTGAGCCATCTCTCCAGCCCTGTCAATTCAAATCTCTAATGTCTCTCTTGTACGAGAAGCAGTATTCACATTTTTTCTTTTTGAAATGCGTAGTATAGACACCACAGCCATAGCTGAATCACAGTACAGACACAGAAGCTCAGATAACTTGAGAACAGTTCCCAAAGCCATACAGTTGAGTCTTTCATTCTGTGCAATGCCTCCGGTCTGGGCACATTCATATGATACAATGATAATAATAGTCAAATGCCCCACAACAGACAAAAACTGAGAACAGCCTTAGTGAGGATATCATGAGGGAAGCCCTTCAAGGCTCCCCAGCTGCCTCCTGCAGTGTGAGCTGCCTGCCAGAGGCACTGTGGAGCGTGAACCCGCACTGTGAGCAGGCAGGGGCCACGCACAGGGCCCACACACAGGGCCCACACACAGGGCCACACACAGGGTTACTGCGGCGCACACATCCCTCCTGCTAATTATGACTGCTTAGCTTCTTTTGCTGTGTCCAGCAACTCAATAGGTATTTATAGAGAAAAATAGCAACGTGAAGTTCAGTCATGTCCATATTAATTTTCAAAAAAGCACTTAATCTGACCTTCTCAGATACTAAACGAGAAAATCATCTTCCAGGAGCTAAAGAGATGACTCAGCAGTTAAGAGCACTGGCTACTCTTGCAGATGACCTGGGTTCAGTTTTCAGCACCCACATGGTGGCTAACAACCATCCGTAACTCCAGTTCCAGGGGTCCAATGCCCTCTTCTGATTTCCATGGGCATTGCATGACACAAGTGCACTTAAACACAGGCAGGCAATAAACACATATATACAATAAAAATAATAAATAAAATATTTAAAAATATAATTGTCTTTCAGCTCGGCCTTTGGTCCCTGGTGTTGCCAGCCACCACCCCTGCCCAACCTCCTTCCAGATGTAAAATACTTTTGCCTACCCAGAGCCATGCACTGCCTGGGCATAAGGCAGTCCAGACCAGGAGAAAGGGAGAGAATGGGAGCCTTGTCTTCTCTGATTCATATGGTCTTTAAAGAGCTGTGTTCCTAATCGTTCCATGCATGTGGGCAAATGTGTGTTCCCATGCGCGTGCACGTGCACACACACACACACACACACATACACACACACACAGCACACAGTTCAAAGAAGAGTACCAACTAAGACATACAAATGAATCTATCTCCGGACCCTGAATGAAAGTCAAACTTCAAACCAGAGGAGAGAAGTGATTTTAAAGAGTTCTGCGCAGGGACTGCTACACTCTCTAATTCCACCTGAGGTCTCTGAGGAGACTGGTGAGCATTTCCTGTGAGGTGCACCATACCATGCTTTTCTGAAGAGGAGACAACACCACTTGCAATGCATATTATTTTATGAATTAGCTTTTAAAAAATCACAATCGCAAGTCTGAGGTGTGGGCATTTCAATGAAAAAAGGATTTTACTACTTGTTTAAGCCCCTGAAGGCAGGGTGATGTTCACAGTTCCATGGCCTTAGGAATCATCAGGCCTTGATGAGCACCAAAACTGGCCTCCTTACTCCAGCATAAGGCTTCTGGTCTACAAGTTCACACTATAACATTATGTGAAAGGATTATCATTGTCCTGCTGATGTGGGGTGCCAGTAGAGATTAGGAACCTGGAGTCTTGGGACTAGTAGAGACCATGAGCCCATTTGGGGAAAGGTGAACTAGGAATATACAAATGTGTGATAAAACAGATGGTGGATTATCTCATTAAAAAAAATCACTTCCAAATAAATTTTGACATGCCACCAGTTGTAAGAAGCAATCCAGCTTAAGAAATGTTCAAATGTGGAGAAAGTGACTTAGAAATTATAAACAATGGACAAAGATTTTGGGACTAGAAGGGGACCAGAGGCTCAGAGAGTTCACTCAGCTAGCACAAGCCTCAGATGCAAATCCAATTGGATCTGACTCCAAAGTCAAGATTCTTTCTACAAAACAACAGTTTTTTATTCTTCCCATCAAATTCAACTTTCTATGCAAACTAAATAAATCAATAAATAGCCTCTGGAACCAACCAGACTACTTAGGAAGCACAATTTCTGTGACTACTCCTACAGAGATCCCCTTTAGCAGAACTGACTTCTGCCTCCTCTCCCAGGCTGTCTATTGTGGCTGCATTGTGTCTCAGTCTGCCTCATAGGACAACAGGATTGCACTCCAGAGTACTGGAGTATTCTTGTCCTTAGAACTGTTGGTATTACAGGGTAGACAGCTATTGACAATGGGGGCTATTCTATGAATTCTCAAATGTTCTCCAGCATTCCTACCTCCATTCACAAGATACCTGTCCCAGTTCCTAAGTTGTGACAACTAACAATGTGCTCAGATATTGCCAAATATCCTTTCAAGTAGCATAGAGGACAGAGTTGCCCTCCATCAAGAACTGACACAATAGACCCTTTTAATCTTTTTGTAAAAAAATCTTTTCAGGAGGCTGGAGAGATGGCTTAGTGGTTAAGAGCACTGGATGCTCTTGCAGAGGACCCAGGTTCAGTTCCCAGCACCCACATGGAAGCTAGCAATTGTTGATAATTCCAGTTCCTGGGAAATCTGATACTTTCTTCTGACCTCTGTGGTCATTGCACAACACAGGTGCACTTACATACGTGTAGGCAATACACTCATACACATTAAATAAACAAATAAATAGTTTAATTTTTTTCAAGACATCTCAGCATTTCATGTCGACTTTAAGAGTGCTGGGTTCTTGTTTTTGTCCCTTTTAGAAACAGGAAAAGGAAACCAGGTGTGGTAGCACTGGCCAGTAACCCCAACCCCAACCTTGGGAAGGAGAAGCAAGGAATTCAAGAGTTCAAGGCCAGTCTCAGCTTCATAATGAGTTTGGGGCCAGTCTAGGGTACACAAGGCCCTGGTTCACAAGAAAGAAAAAGAAAGGAAAGGAAAACAGATTTCAGCTGTGCTGGAAGTCTGCAGTGAGCATAGTTTCCACTCAGTAACATAGAAGAAGGTTCTCCTCTCTTCCCATCATGCATTCTGTCAACAGCTCATCATTTTTTTAAATTTATCATGTTCTGCTTGCAGTTCACTTCCAAAGGCTCAATACTAAGTGCTGCCAAGGACTCTTTAGCATATATTAAAACTCCACCAATAGGAAGCATTCCCAGTCACCTAAACTCAAGTTCAAATGTGTCTCTTTCCTTCCTTTTCTACCTTAGGAACCAGTGAGTCTAAACAATGCAGGATCTAAATGAAAAGCCGAGTCCAATGGCTTGATTTAGATTCACAGGGAGTGAATTCTCCCAGGACAGGATTTGAGATATCAGCTGAGTTCTCACTTGCTCCCTTTCAAATGAATCCCCCAAGCATGAATTTAGGAAGAAGTCTAAATAGTCTCTGTATAATTTTAATGATTATTAGTTTGTATTATCTTTCTTGTCAAACTGCCTCGAGGCACATGGTACATTAATAACACTACAGTTCAGTTAGACTAGCCCAGTGGATACTGGAGGCGGAGCTACAGCTAGGAAAACAGAGCCCCACACTTGCCTTCACGTGCAGTATTCATCCCCAGGGTTATACAAATTATCCTGCAGAATTATAAAGAGAGTCAGCTGAGGTCAGGGAAACTAAGAAAAGAAATATGGAGTCATGAGGAAAGGGTTTCTATTAAATAGAAAATAATAAATTCTTGACCTGTTTATTTCTTCATTTATCCCTTTATTTATTATTCATTAAAAAAATATTAAGTCCTCATTCGGGCCAGACCCTGTGCTAGGAAGAGGGAGATAATGGAACAATTCAGACAGAGTCTCAGAGATCCAGAGCCAAGCTGCCTAAACAGAAAAATAAGTACCAGGAGAGGTGGTTATTGTCATAGGGAAAACACACTGAAAGCACACAATGCAAGGGTGCACCCAGTCCAGGGAGACAGGTATACTATCAATTGGATATGGAATCTCCACAGGCTCCTGGGCTGAGAGCTTCATCTCCAGCTACTGGTTCTAGTTTGGGAGGTAGTGAAAACTTGAGGAACCATGCCCAACTAGAGGAAGTCACTGTGGGTGTGCCTTTAAAAGATATACCTCATGAGGGGCTGGAGAGATGGCCCAGAGCTTGAGGGCACTTGCTGCTCTTCCAGAGGACCTGGGTTCAGTTTTCAGCACCTACACAGTGGCTAATAATCATCGAAAGCTCCAGTTCCAAGGGACCCAAGCCCCTCTTCTGGCCCCCGTAGGCATCACACCACACAGGTGCACTTACATACATGCAGGAAATCACTCATACACAAAAAATACACAGTGAAAGCAACTCGAGAGATGGTGCAGCCTATGATCACTCCATCAGAACAGAGAACAGAACCCTAAAGACAACAAAGAGCAGGTCAGAGGCCCAGGACTGCTGAGTGTAGAGAAGAGAGCCAGGAGACAGAGCCTTGCTCTCCTCTGAGCCTTCCTTCCCATCCTGGGGGCTGGGCCACCTGACTCTAGCTTAAGCCTTTGCAGACACCATGCCCTCTACTGCTGGCCTGAGACAGAGCACAGAAAGCTGAGGACTAGGGACCATAAATCTTGCTTTCCCCAACAAAGAGTCAAGACTTCTTAAATGTTGTCATCCCTTGGAACCCGAAGGTCTTTATAATGCCTATAACCCCTCAGTTTCATTATTATTTTATTTTAAGTTCACTTAATTCTTTGCATTAAATAAATGTTGGGGTTTGCTTTGTTTTGCTTGTTTTCTCAGTGCTGGGGATCGAACCCAGGACCATATTTTCCACGTGTACCCTACCACTGAACTACATTGTGTGCACGTGGTTTTGTGTCTGTTAGTTGACCACTTGGTCATTGTTTATTTTGAGACAGGATCTCTCTGCATTGCTTAGTCTGGCCTCAGATTCATGATCTTCCGGCCTCCACCTATGGATGCAGGATTACAAATCTGCACCACCATGTCAATACCAAAATTATTTTAAAAAATAGCTTTATGGGACTGGAGAGATGACTTAGTGGTTACAAACACTAACTGCTCTTGCAAAGGACCCAGGTTCTGTTCCCAACACCTTCATGATGGTTAACAACCACCTGTAACTCCAGTTCCAGGGAATCTGACACCCTCTCTGGCCTCCACAGGCATTGCATGCATATTGTACACATATACATGCAAGCAAAACATTCGTTCATATAAAACAAATAAATAAATAGCAGCTTCATGTCTCGACTAGAAATGGAAAACACCATTATTTGTCTGTTCTGAAAAGGAAACCATGAAAATGGATCATTATTAAAATGATCCTCTCGTTTGCATACTACCTAAAATCACCTCACTTGTCATCAGTGGGCACATTAAATCACGATGAGGGGAGACTTTGGGTAACAAAACACTCATTTCTCAGAGTTCCCTAGTCCTGCAGAGAGAGTTCAAGTACAGGAGAGACCCAAGATGGAAACTGTAGTTAAACTCCCTCTCTAAGAGCATTCACAGTAAAGTAAAGATCTGTGTTCACCATTCCCAGGAAGATGCTGAGGACTGAGGGACACAGAGACCACAGCACAAGGCTTGGGAAGGTGATGGGTGCCCATGAGAGGAAAGTCTGGGCAAAGCCAAGGTCTGTCTTCTGAAGCAGGATTCACTGAAGCTTTAACTTTAACCTTAGTGCTCTAGGTCCCTGACACAAGGCTGGATCATCAGAGAACTCATCGGCTCAGGCCTCACCTGAAAAGTGTACGGGGTGAAGAAAAACAAGGAAAGGGCAGAAACATTTCAATAAAGTCTCAGGGAGGCCTAGCATCTCCTTCAGGAAAGCAGTTGTGCTCACCATCTTGATCAACGTTTGGAGTGGGAGAAGACAGGCGAATCCCAGTGGGCCCCAGATTGCTCAAGAAGAGATAAGTTGATTCATCCAAAGAAGGAAGGAGAAAAGAAGAGAGGAAAAGATTGAAGCCAGAAAGAAGAATGCTTGAGACGTGGAGGAAGAGTCTGATCACGGTGGTATCCACAGTGCCTCTAAGTCCTTAGGACTGAATGTCTAGGATGAGAAAAGTAAAAGGATTCCAGAACAACTAATCCTGTCTGTCACATGACTCTGTGGAGCACTCCTGGAATGACCAGGAGGCATGCCCCAGTGACAGTGTGGAGTGGTGGATGGCACACAAGAGGCAGAGAGGGGTCAGGCAATGTCCGCTTTCTTGAGATTAGAAACCACTGTGTGGTGGTTTGAATAAGAATGTCCCCCATAGGCTCCAAGTATTTGAACATTTTGTCCCCAGCTGGTATCTCTGTTTTGGAAGGTCTTAGAAGGTGTGGCCATGCCACAGGAAATATGTCACTTCTGGCGGGCTTATAGTGGGGGCCAGCTTAGAGAGTTCTTAAGCCTTGCTGGATCTCTAATCACGCTCTGCTTCCTGTGCCTGCTTGAAGATGTGAACGCTTAGTGGCTGTGTCTACTCCAGCCACCTCTACCACCACGCCTCCCAATCATGATGGACTCGCCCCCTTTGCAACCACATGCTAAATAAGCTCTTTTTGTAAGTTCCCCTGGTCAGTGTTTCTATCACAGCAACAGAAAAGTGACTAATACGCAGTGCAATGCTGTTTCTTTTCAGACCTTTTTCCTTTGTTAATTTTTGTAACTGCCTCTATTTCACCACCTAAAAAGTGCAAGCTATGTCAATAGTGCTTAACTTCTGAAGCTATGGTGAATATTGAGGTTGAAAGAGAAATGTTTGGTTCAGAGGGCATCACTGGCAGTTAACACAGACTGAGCATCCCTCATCTGAAAATCTAAAATCTAGCATATTCCAAAATTGGACATCCTACAAAACCTAAAACTTTGTGACCATCATAAATCTACCCTGATGGATCCAGACTCTGTCAAAATTGCTGTGCCGCGTGCTACAGTATGCCTCTCCAGACCCACAAGAGACCCTTCCAGGAGCTGACTTTTGCTACAGAGCTGACTTGTGCACTTGCACACACGATGGCTATGGCTCCCTCTCCCTGGCTTCCATCTGCATTTGGTCAGTGGAGCCCCCCGCCATGGCAAACAGGAAGTAGGGAAGAGAATAGGTTAAAGGTGTTACCTCTCGGCTTCCTCCTGCGGTGACAGTGTGCATTGCTTGTGTCCGGTTGTCAGTGCCCAAGGGTCGGCATCCCTTTCTAAAGAGTCAGCTACTGCCAGGCAGCCCTAATAGCACAGCAGCCCTTGAACTTCAACATGCTGTCCAGCCATGCAGCACAGCCCCTCTGTCACAGGGCCACGACAGGGCTACCCCCATTCCTGCCCACACCTTTCCAAGGACTTCTTTATTGAACTCTCCTCACACTACTCAGTTTGACACCTCATCTTTTCTATCATTCTTTTTTGTCTTGCCTGTGTATAAATGTGTGGTGTGCATACGTATGTGTGTGTGTTCACATGCATGGTGGTGCATATGTGTGGATGTGCCTGCCTGCAGAGAGAGCAGAGGTTGACATCAGGTGTCTTCTGTCACTCTTCTCTTTAGTGACTGAGGCAGGGCCTCTTGTTTCACCTGGAGCTCACCAATTTATCTAGTCTAGCTAGCAGCTTGTCCCAGGCATCTCCTGTCTCTGCCACCCCAGGGCTGGGGTTACAGGAAGGCCTACACACCCGCAGAGCATTTATGTACCAGAGATCCAAACTCCTAAACGCATGCTTGCTCAGCAAGCGCTGTATCCGCTGAGCCAAGTCTGCAAGTTCATATTGTCTTTTGAAGTTTTGTTCTTACATAGCTTGGTGCCTCTCAGCTCCGTTCTCCCTCCTCCCGTCAAGGTCTTCTCCACACCTGACTTGAAGCATCACCATCGGCTACAGAATTAAAAGAGAGATCATCACTCATGAATCAGTGACTACGTGTGGAACATTAACAATCCCTACATCACCATATACTTACCCTTACTTACGCATGCATTGAGGGGATAACACTGGGTGCCTTGCTAGACTTTGCCAAAAGGCCCGAGATAATTTGATTTCCAATACCCAGACCAAACTAACAATCACAATATGATATTATTCATCATTTCATCTTCCCCAAAAGATGAGAAAATATTTACATCTTCTCCATCAAATAGAAACATACCTAGGTCTACAAGCACATAGGTGACAACTGTCATAAAGCAAGGTTAATTTTCTTCAAGTTTCTGTGCCTTGGAAGTTGCTGTTGTGACTTAGGACAGCTCCCTCCTCCAAATGAATAATGGGAGTTGAAAATAAACACCTTCTGAGTTCAACTTCCATGCAGGCCAGCCAAGAGGCCCTCCATACAGTTTCTCAGCAGGGACCAAATGACATTAGCCAATTAGAGAGCAGGCTCCTGGGTACTTTGTTCTCAGCAGAGCAAACAGAGAAGAATGTTTGAATTCCCTGGGAGAGAAAATCTTTCATTGGAGAGCCTCACATAATTTCTTATTTAGGAAAGGTTTAAAGAGATTTGTGCTGGAGTATTTAATCCAAAAATCCTGGAACTGTCCCAGCAGTGGGTATAGATTAGGGGACAGTTGACTTCACACATTGATGTTCCAAATAGAAAGGGGTTATTCTTACAAAGTGGCAGGGAGACTGGTAAGTGCCAGCCTCCAGCACCAGCTGAGTGGGGGCATAGATCTCACTCTCCCGAAGTCTTCAGGAGTTTCTGCAGCAGCTCTCAGCAAGATGCCTTCCTGCTTCACGGAGGATTCCCTTGGGTGTGCGGACACAGAGCACTTTGCAAAAGCAGCTGCTACCCCAGCCTGATTTCTCTCAAGGAAATAGCTCTATCATCTCTCTTGCGCTCTCTCTCTCTCTCTCTCTCTCTCTCTCTCTCTCTCTCCAGTGCTTGTGTTGTCCGTTCTATTTCACTAGATTTAGGCCACAGACTAGGAATGCCTGTGTTTGGCAGCAATCCCACAGTCATAAAATCCAAGAAGGATTGTTTATTTATAAGAACTCTGCAGTTAGGGTAAGTTCAATAGAATGTTTCAATTTAAAGTAAGCAAGAAGCACTGGGTAATCCATCACCAACTTATATTTTCCATTGAGAGAACAGCATTTATCACTCCACAAATAGCCTCACACTTGCTCTCAGTGTTTGCCAAGTCAAATGCCCAGCCAGTGAGTGTTAGACAGCTCCGAGCGGAAGTGAATGCATAAATCAAACCTTGAGATTTTGTAGACAGTAGCAGAGAGCTGTAGGTGATGTCCACAAACCTTGGAAAGAAGGTGACCTCTGACACTCAGAGACATAGGAATCCTGGGCTCTTACGGTGACCTGCTGGTAGAAGCAATTCTGTCGCAAGACAACCAACAGACCATCTGTAAGGTGTAGCGCACAAGGCTGAGAAAACCACTCCAGTAAGTTAAGTAAGTGAATCTAGACAGTAACACCAAGGTGGCAGTGCTGGAGAGGGGTCATTATCATTATCAGAGGAGACTAGCAAGGAGCTGGGAAAAGCCTTTGGAGAGACATACCGGTCGGAACAAAGAGGGAGAATGGAAGGTACAAGGATGATGAGAAAGGAGGCCCAGAGGGCAATAGTTGTCAGTTGGTCCAAGAACACAAGCACCGGCTCTGGCTCACTAGCCCAATGGGTGAAAGCCTAGCCATAGAAATCCCAGCCAAGCATCAGGCCCTATGATCTGTTGGGGCGTCAGGTAGCTCAGTTTTATCTCTCTCTCTCTTCTTTCTCATTCATTTCTGGGAAGAATTGATGGCTTCTGTTTTCTAGTGTTTCTCTCCTCACCCACCATAAATTTACATTCTGTCATAGCAGAGGGCGACTTACAGAGGGTTGGATCATTGCCAACTGCTCACAGCGGGATAGAAAACAGCAGTGGCACTAAGCAGGCCTAGGCCCAGACCTGACTGGAGTAAATGTGGCATAATTCAACAGGAGCTATTCAACGCACAACTTCCGTTTCCTGTGTATCCCAACTGTTAAGGGAGACTTAAGAGAAAAGAGTAAGATTTAAAAATGTTCCAAGAAAAAATAATAAAACCAAAGTCAAGGAAACCATCCTTAATGGAGTTGGTATTCGATGATAAAAGAGTTTGCTGAGGATAGAACTCTGTGGTAAAATGTTGCTTAGCATGCATGAGGTCCAGCATTTGCTCCCCAGAGGAGAGGAGAAGGAAGAAGAGAGGGAGGAAGGAGAAAAGGAGGAGAAGGAAGAAGAAGAGGAAAAAGAGGAGGAGGAGGAGGAGGAGGAATATTATGTTTAGTATAAGAAACATTAAATATTAGTCTTTTTCTTCAAACCCTGCAAAGCTTTTGGCTCATGACAAGGAATTCTAATCTTTCAATCTCCCTGCCTCAATAACACACACCATATAAGACTTTTGTTTATGAAAAAGCCCTGATGCATCCCCAAACCTGATGGCCTGGGGAGGAGTCCTTCCCCTCTTTGATCAACCCTCTTTCCCTTTTCTTTGTACCAATTCCTTTAAACTAGTCAACCAGGAAAGACTGTGAGGTCAGACCCCAGCCAATGGGGAAAAGATTGAGTACTCCATGTTAAGGATAAAACCTACCAAATTTCAAGATTGGATGGGCTTGCTCCATCTGAATGAGGATGCGATACACCTTTTTGCAAAAGTGAAAGCTGCCTTGCTGAGTTGCTTTCTCTTTGGGTGCAGTGTTGATGGGATCCTTGGACCTCAGATTTTATTTCTAACATTGGTTAGTAAAACCCAGCAATTAGATATCATAGTAGATAATCAGGTGCAAAATCGATCATCAGCAGAGAGTAAGCCCTTGCCCAGTGGGGTTAGGATTCACCTAGTCCTCCCTCACAAAAGGAAGAATGAGAAATAAGGTGATACTCCAGTTGTAATCAGACATGAGGATGCTAGGCAGTTGTTTTGGACAGGAAGAAGAAAGAGATTCTGTGACATAAGAGTAGTGAGAATGGGGATGCTAGGGAGGCATGGGGAAGAAGAAACCAAAGTGCCAAAATAAACTTCCAGTGACAGGGAAGGAAAGTGACGGAAGGGCTAGGGTTTCTCTTGGGTATCTTCGTTCACTATTCACAAACATAAATAAATAACCAGCAAATCTTATCAACATAGAAAAATGAATTATGTTACACATATGTATATCTATGGAAGCCCAGTTAATGTGGGCTGGTCCCAGCTGGGTGACTCTGCCAAGCCCGGTCAGCTGCCTCCTGTTTTTGTGGCTGGCTGGGGTTTGATGTAGGTGTGGCTTGTGGTTTGGCTGGAGTATTGGCTGATGGCACTGCTGCACACAGCCAGAACTGGCTGGCTAGCCTAGGCATATTCTCCCTGGGGTGAAGGCGGAAATGCCAAAAAGTAAGACCCATTGCAAATGTGTTTCTTAAACTTTTGGTACAACAAGCTGCTAGCTTTCCACTGGGCAGAGAAAAGGACAGCTAAGACCAGTGTCACAGGGTTAAAGCATTCTCTACTCTCGGGAGGCAGAGGAAAGATGGAAGGAGCAACTACTCCTGAGCAACAATCATCAGTCCTTGGGTTTTCAAACATAACAAATTCAGACAGTGTAAGGAATAGAAGGCAAGATGGCAAAGCCAGAACAAGATCAGTCTGACTATCATTTTCATCAGATAAGCTATAGGCGCCCACTCCCTGCACACCCACCCAGCCGAGAAGACCAAAGTCCTGGTCCTCGGACTTGATGTTTTGCGCACCTGAGAGTACATGAGGCCTTCTGCACAAAAGTACGAACAACCTTGCTGCAGTCCAATAGCTTCCGTCCAGTTGTCAGTGTCACTCCACAGCACGCATGTCCACAGTGCAAACTGCGCAGCTGTCACCATCTGAAGGTTTGGCTCATTTCCCAGAAATGATTATTCTTTAAGTGTGGAATGGGGATACATTATTTTTAAAAATCAATTAAAGGTCAAGTATGAATAGAAACCAACAGAAGGACTTGGGATCAGGGTGACATATTGATTGGTGCTAGAGAAATACTTCAACACACTTGCACAGCTCTAAATACTTAATGATGATAAACTATAGATATGGGAAAGTCAAGCAGCACTACCAGACTAAAATGAAACAAAAAATCCAGGAAAGCAATCTCATTCACAGCACCTAGGAAGAAAATAAAATGCCAGGAATAAATTTAACCAAGGAAGTGAAAAACATCTACAGTAAAAAAAAAAAAAATCATAAAATATGGATGAGATCAATTGAAGAAGCACAAAAAACAAAGAAAGATTCCCATGTCTGTAGATTGGAGGAACCAATATCATTAAATTGTCCTTAGTACTCAAAGCAATTTCATATTCACTGCAATATTTATACACTGAGATGCCCACGAAATTCTTCACAGAACTAAAAAAAAGTGTTAAAATTCATATCAGAGCACAAAAGTCTCTGAATAACCAGTTATCTCCAGAAAAAGGACAAAGCTAGAGGTATTATATTTTTACCTCAAACCATCTGAAGAAGCTATAGCAATCAAAACATCAGACCACCAGCATAGAAACACAGACAGCGGACAGGAGAGATGCGGTGCAGAGAAATCACCCACCACAGTACAGCCAACTCATTTCCAACAAAGCCACCAACACATACATGTACATTTCAATGGCAAGGGGGAAACTGGATATTAATATCACATAAATTTGAAATTTGATCCCTATCTATCATGCTGTAGAAAAATCCATTCAAAGTGGCTCAAGTAGCTAAATGAAGACATGGAACATGAAACTACCAGAAGGAAACACAGGGAAGACAGAACAGGCAACAAGGATTTGGATGAGACCCCCAAAAGCACAAGAAGTAAGACCAAAAGACAATGAACAGATTATTTGATATCAGACAAGAAGCCTCTGCACCAAGAGGAAACAGGATACTGAGGAGACTACCTATAAAAAGGTTTTTAAAAATTGTAAATGATCCATCTGACAAAGTATTAATATAGAGGATATATAAGGAACTGTAAAACTCAACTATAAATAATACAAGTACCCAGTTTAAAACTGAGCTAAATATATGAACCAACACTTTTGTGGGCATAGACTGGAAGGTTATTTGCTAGAGTTAGGACAGCATTGTATCGGTGGCTGCACCACTAAAGAAAATGGCATCCTCCTTCCTCAGCAAACAATAACTGCCAATAGTTCTTGAAGTGGTGGTGGGGCCTTATGGACCCCTCCCCATCTATCATAAAATGCTGGGAGGCTAGGGCTGGAGAGATGGGCCAGTGGTTAAGAGTACTGGCTGCTCTTGGAGAGGACCCAGGTTTGATTCCCAGTACCCACATGGGGAATCCAATGCCCTCTTCTGATCTCCAAGGGCAGCACACCACACAGGTGCACTTACACACGTGCAAGCAGTGCACTCAGACACATATAATAAAAAAATAAAATATTTTAAAGGGGGGGATAAATATGATTAAGATGTATGAAATCCACAAGAATTCAATTAAAATATTTTTAAATAAAGAGAAAAATTAAAAATAAACATGTTTTAAAAGGCAGTTAACAACATGACCATTTAGCAAAACAATAGTAGTCTCAAGGGACTAGGACCTTCCCAGCCACGGATTCTTGAGCAGATGGACAGAGTCAGGCATGATTTTTCCCTCCTGTGAAATAGGCCTCAAATACATTCAGAAAGTGGTTGGTTACCCTCTACCAGTCATGCCACTTTCTTGACTGGCAGGTCATTATTGTAGCTGTAGGATTTACATCTAGATGAGACTGTTGATGATTTTCCTTCCCTAACAACCTGCAAAACACCATTGGGTACCATGAAAGCTCCCCAGCAAGGAGGAAGTTTCTAGCTCAACTGCAGCTGTATACTGTTCCAAAATGTGTGTAGCGATAGGTCTTACCATCTAGTTCTGGTTGGCAACAAAGAGCAATAGCAATAATCTATATTGTTTGCGGGGCTTCCGGGACCTTCTGACCAACAACTCACAGGGTATTACTCTGTGCCTGGCCTCCAGCTTCTGGGAGCAGCGTTATCCTCCCAAGTAGAGTATGTCCTTTCAAACTCTTTATTTTTTAAATCAACTTACAAAGTAGTGGTTTCCGTGTGGCTTTTTACTCGTCCTTTGTTTTGCGTGGCCGTTCTTCCCACCCCTCTTCTCCCCTCTATTTTCATATGGCTGTGTTCTCCTAGCCTCTCCTCAGACCGTAAAGGCTCCCTTCTTTCCCTTCTCATAGACCCTTTCTAACTTCCTGACATTGAAGAAACCCCAAATTAAACATACAAATTTAAATTTTCAAAGCCAGGATCCACGTGGCATCTGCCTGGGCCTGGCTCCCGTCACTATATTTTCCAATGCCATTCATTTTTCTTAAAATTTCATAGTTTCGCTTTCCTTTATGACTGAATAAAATTCCATTGTGCATATGTACCACATTTTCATTATACATTCATCCATTGATGGACATCTAGGCTCCTTCAATACCCTTGCTATAGTGAATAGAGCTACGATGAACACAGATGCGCAGACGTCTGTGTTGCAGAGTGTAGTCTTTGAGTATATGCCCAGAAGAGTGGTATAGCTGGATCATGCAGAAGCTCTATTTTTAGGGGTTTTTTTGGAGAGAGGAGTCTTTTTGAGTCATGGTCTCCCTGTATCCCCAGCTGGCCTGGAATTCAATAAGTAGATCAGACAGGCCTTGAACTCACAGAGATCTGCCTACCTCTGCCTCCTGAGTGCTGGGACCAAAGGCATGCCTGACCCTATTTTTAGCTTTGTAAGGAATCTCCATTTTGAGTTCCACAGTTGTTACCCCAGTTCACACTCCTACAACAATAAATAAGGGGTTCCCATTCCCTCACATTCCTGCCAGCATTTATCATCATTTGTTTTCTTGATAATAGCCATTCTGACCAGGGTAAGATCAAATTTCAAAATAGTTTTAGTTTGTATTTCCCTAATGGTTAAGGGTGTTGAATGCATTTTAAAGAATTTATCAGCCATTTTTGTTTCTTCTTTTGAAAGCTATGCAGTTCCATGGACCATTTTTAATAGGGTTGTTTGTTTTCTTGATACTTTATTTTTTAGATCTTTGTATATTCTAGACACTAATCTTTGGTCAGAAAGCTGGCAAAGATTTTTTTTTTCATTCTGTAGGCTGCCTCCACTCAATTAACAGCTTCTTTTGCATTACAGAAAGTTTTTATTCACAAGGCTCCACATGTCGATTATTGTGATCCTATTCAGAAAGTCCTTCCCTGTGCCTGTATTTTGAAGTGTACTTTCTACTTTGTCCTCTAGACCTGTCAGTTTTAGGTCCAACATTGACATTTTTAATTCATTTGGAATTGATTTTTGTTCAGGGTGAGAGATATAGTTCAATTTTCATTCTTCTACAGGTAGATATTCAATATTCCCAGGATCATTTGTTGAACATTCTGTCTGCTCCAACGTGTATTTTTGGATTTTTGTGAAAGGTAAAATAAAATCAGGTGGTTGTGTTTGCATGGACTTATAGCTGGATCTTCTTTTTTTTTTTTTTTTTGCTTTGGATTTTGATTTATTTTAATTTCTTGTTGGATTTTTGTCATTTTCGTACAATACAATTTAATGGTGTTAAGATCCTCTTCCCTAGTCACACCTCCCTCTAGATTGCCCGCATCCAATTTAATGTACTCTACTACACACACACACACACACACACACACACACACACACACAGTATGGCTTATAGAGTCTAATTTGTTTTGCCAAATGTCCTGCAGTGTGGGTCTATTCACTGGAGCCTGATTAATCTATCAAGTGTCTCATGATTGAAAGGACTGTCTCTGCTCCTCCCAGCACCAATTTGTTGGTAACATTTCCTTAGGTGGGGATGGAGCTTCTTACCCATTTCCTAATGTCTGTGTTAGTATTGCTTCTGGTTGGAGCTTATGTGGGACTTGTGCATGCTGTCACCATTGCTATGAGTTCATATGAGTAACTGACTAGCTATTTGGAAAATTCTGTTTCCTTGTGGTCATCCATCACCTCTGGATCTTGCGATCTTTCTGCCTCCTCTTCCTCAACAATTCTTGAGCCTTAAGAGGCAGAAGTTTAATATGGGCATCCTATTCAGAGATAAGCATCTAGAAGCTTATCATTTTCTGCACATTGGTCAATTTTAAGTTGCTGTGTTGATCACCATGTGTTACATAAGGGAGCTTCTCTGGTGATAGCTGTGAGATGCATTAATCCAAGGGTATAACAATAAATCATTGATAGTAAGTTTAATGCAATAACTATTTAGTAGAAAATTAGTATTAGATTCTCCCCTGTATGCTGTGACCTGTCTAGCCTGAGGTTCCTAAACCTGATGTCAGTGCCAGGTATAGGTTCCGTCCTAGGAATCAGATCAATTAGAGAGAGTTTGGTTACTCCCATAATATTTGTGCCACTATTGCACCAATGGGCATATTTTTCAGGCCTGTTGTTATAACTCACATGATGCAAGCTTGTAAGACTGATTATTATTTTTTCCTTTAGGTAGCATGCATAGCATCTTTGAGCTCTAAGAACACCAGCTAGTGAAGATGAGGCACTGAAGTCAGCACCAACTTGATTTCTCCTTTTTTGTTCTTTAGCTCATGTGTGTAGTGTCGTCAACAATAGGGTCTTACCTACATCCTCTATTCTCGAATCGACATTTTTGGAAAGAAGAATTTAATTGGCCAAAAAATTTATGAAAACATGCTGTACTTGAGATTAGCCATTAGGGAAGTACAAGTCAGAAGTATGGTGAAATAACTTCTCATCTCAATTAGAATGATTTATCAAAGAAACAGAAATTAGCAAATGCTGGCAAGGATATAGAGAAAGAGAATCTTTCAACACTGTTGATGAAGTTGAAAATTAACACAGCCACTATAGAGAACAATATGAAGGTTCCTCAAGAAATGTAAAACAGAGATAAGTTACAATTCAGTAATCCTACTTCTGAGAATATATCTAAGGGAAATGATAGCAGTATATCAAATCCTACAAACTCATGTTTGTTGATGCTCTATCCTCAATGTTCAAATATATAATCAACCTAGATGACAATCAACTAATGAACTGATAAATAAAATGTTAGATACATAGAAATTTAAAACAGAAATTACTCACACATAGAAAAGAATGATATCCTACCGTGTTCAGAAAAAATGGATGGATCTGGAAGACATTATTCCAAAAGAAATATGATAGATACAGAAAGACAAATCTAATGTTATCTCTTAAGTGTGGATGTTTAGAAAAAGGTTAATCAGCATATCTAATAATGATAGTGCACAGCTGAAGAACAGGTACTTAAACACAGTGATACAGAAATAATAAGTTATCATATTCTACAGAGTAGAGATATGAATATATTGCATAAAAACATAATATAAATTTTTATGAATAACTAGAAGAAGGAACTCAAAGACTTAATAAGGAGATTGAAACATTAATTCTTCTGATCTGACCAGAATATATTATTGATATTCATTGAAATATCATATTGTACCCTATAAATATGTATAGTTGTTACATGTTAGTCAAATATTTTTAAGTGGTTAAGGAGGTAAAAATGTTAACTACTTTGATTTGATCACTACATTCTGTGTGAATTATGAAGTCATCACAGTGCACCCCAAATGTGCATAATTATGGTTTTTTGAAAAGAAAATTCAGAAAGAAGATGTATGTGAACAGAATATTGTTTGTAAAAGTTTCCACTTATAGTTGGTGAAATGAAGAAACTACTGAATATAAAAAATAATCTTTAGTAATTTCTGTATGAAAATGAAGATGTTAATCTAGAACCAGAAGCAACAATAACAAGACAGTGGCGGAGAATCATTAACTGGCAATGGGATTAAGACTTTTTTATGTTTTTCACAGTATGAAGAAAAAATACTGTTAGAATGATATTTGAATACATATAAGCAAATATATAAGAATAGTCATTTAAATTTAGAAATTAATTTAAACCAAAGTAAAGCATAAGAAAAGCCCAGGCACATGCTAGCAAAACTGAAGAAAACTGAAGACAAAGAATAAATCTTAAAAGCACCCAGAATTCAAAACCTGCTGCCTTTAATGAATCCATAGGGATAGTGGTGTTCTAAGGGTCCTCTGCAGTCAAGAAAGTGGTTAAATCAATAATTTCTTCACTTTACTGAGTCAGATTTCATGCTGTATTCTCCAGAATAACCACAACCAAATCTAGTAATAGGCTAAAAATTCCACTCAAAAAGACAAAAATCTTCAGATAATATATGTTAAAGGAAATTATGTGCTACTTACAAGAAGCACATCTTAATAACAAAATACAAGAAGCGAAAAGTAAAAATCAGAAAAAGATTTGCTATGACCACAAAAGACAGGCAAATCTATATTAGTACCAGACAAAGTCAACTTTAAGGAAGGAAGGATCATTAAGAAAACAGAAATGGGAAGAGGGGAGAGGCTGGTGAGATGGCTCAGAGTTAAGAGCACTTTCTGTGCAATCATGAGGACCAGAGTTTAGATCTCACTACCCACATACAAGATAGGCATTCAGATCCTGTTCACAATTCTAACTCACTCAAAGGGAACAGAAACAGGCAGATTGCTAGGGTTTGCTGGCTCCATGGGAAATGCAAACCCTGGGACAGGGAGAGAGACTTTGCTTCAAAGGAATAGACAGTGGGCAATAGAATAAACCCAGTGCCTTCTTCTGGCCTCAGCACATGTGCACAGACATTCATAGCCACATACAGGTTTGTATACACTGCCAAAGACACATATATACAGACAGATTAGATAGACATAGATAGATGGTAAATAGATATATAAATGATAGATACATAGTTAGATAGATAGATACTTTAAAGGAGAAATAATAAAGATGTAACCCACCAGAGATTTTGTAATTGTAAATAATTCTCCAAGTAACAAAAACTCAAAATGCCTGGATCAAGTATTAATCATGACTGCATCACAATACTTTTTAGAACATTTTTAAACACGGGTAATAAAAGCAAAAGAATGCACAGCAATATCATATGAGGCTTGATTAACTAGAAATCATAAACTTATTATGCTTTGAGATGGGGGTACTGGGAATTGAACTCAGGGCCTCACATATGGTAAGCATACACTCTACCACCAAGCTATAGTCTCAGCCTCTAAATAAGATTTATTTTCAACAACCCAACTTTCTAAATTTATTTTGCCCTTGGCAATTTTCTTTGTTTTATTTCTGGCCTAGTAAGTTTTAAAGTTACACATGCTATCTTTAGTTGTATTTAACAACAGAGACTTTCAGAGTATATAACTCACTATACTCCCAGAAGAACCAACCCATCACAACCACAGTCACTGTTAAAATTTTCCATTCTTGTCCCTGTTGGACAGTTATCTGTGTTTTCCATTATGTCATAAGTTCAGTTAGAGTTAAGAACCATGCCAGCTTTTACGTGGTAATATATATCTCTAGTACAATAATCAACAATATTAAAAATGTGATCCTTACCTTCAAAAAAGCAAGAAAAGCACTTGTCAGGAAGATAATAATACACAATTAAATAAGTCTATGTGTGCTAAGCAATACAAAGAAGATGTACAGGTTGCTAGGATACATGAAAGAAGCACTGACCTAGTCTAGAAGAATCAGATCTCCTGTAAATAGAAGCTGCTTCCAAGTGCTCAACTCAGTGCTTAAGAGACTGCATTCTCCTAAGGATGCCCCCAGTACAGACTACTGTTAGTGGACAAAGCTTATAATGTCCTACTAGGATGGACTCTTATGATTTCAAGCCTGCTAATATCAAACCCTAGTATCTACAGTATGTTCAAGGATCTGACATGTCTTGTCAAGATCATCTACACCTGGAATCTACAAACCCCAACTCCTATAGCTGAGAATTTCTCATAAATTCAAAAAGAACTTCTGGCATTTAAGATACCATAGTTCTAAGGCAGTTTTATTATCTTTTAGCACAAGTTTGAGAATGAGTCTGAGTTTGGAAATTTATCCATGTCTTCTGTACATTCAAGTATAGTGTTTTAAACTCCAAGCTCTGCGTTCCTCTGCAAAGGAGAAAGAGAGAGAGAGAGAGAGAGAGAGAGAGAGAGAAAGAAAAAGAAAGAAAGAAAGAAAATCATTTACTGACTTATGAGGATGCAATGAAATAATCTGAACCAAATGCTAGAAGTGACTCTGTCTTGCTTGGCACTTAAGACACAGAGAGCCATGCCTAGCAGCTGGTATGTGTGCAGAGCCTTAATTCTCACTACTCTTCTCTACCCATTAGTGATAAGGGATTCTCTCAAACTGATTTTGAGGTCTTATTTTCAATACTCGCCCCTATAGACAGTAAAGGTGCAGAAGACGTGGTCTTTTACAACGTCTAACCCTAAGGAGCTGTGCAATGAGCACCTCCTACCCCACAAGTCCCCAAGGGGAAGATTTGAACAGTTATTTGATTTCACTTCAGACAGCTCTCCTAGAAACAGTTACACTGTTGCATTTCACAGATTTGGATTCTCGTTGGATAGGGGGAAAAAGTCACAGCGCACAGGAATGTGGCGATATTCTGCCAGCTTAGGGAGGTATGAGCTGTAGTAGGAAGAGGAATGTGGATAAATGAGTGGACAGACAGGTGGATGAACGGTGAAAATCTACTTTCTCCAGATGGTGAACACTGCAGTTCGGACTATGTGATGGGGAAGCTTGCTGGACAGGCAGTATAGAGCAGAGGGTCAGGATGCGAGATAGTAAGCATGAGGGATTTGACCACAATTGCTTATCACCACTATCTCTTGACAGCAGTTGTTAATGCAGTAATGGTTTCTCCGAGCACTGAAGAAAACACACTCTCAGAACCCTTCACTGACAACAAGGACAACGGTGGGGTACTTGGTTTGGGTTTTGTTTGTTATCATTTGCTGTGTTGACACAAGGTCTCATTATGTGGCTCTGACTGTCCTGAAGCTCCCTATGTAGACTAAGACCCTCAGACTCAGAGATCCACTGCCTCTGCCTGACAAGTGCCGGGATCAAAGGCATGCTCCACTCAACCCAGCCAATTGCGGTGTCTTTAATTCAGAACAGACTAGGAAAAAATATCAGAAGCTCTTCAAATAGTATCATAAAGTGAAAACCTAGGGATCAGATAACCAGAGGAAGCATGATTTGCAGCTCTTTTGTATGAAATAGAATTCAAAATACACCACCAATCATCTCTCCATAGGATAAAATAGTGCAAATATTCAAGTCCTTGGGACCTGGGAGTGAGGCAGTTTCGCTATGTACAGCATAGGAATCTGGAGATATTACTCCTAAAATCAGCTGTGGGTGCTGGAGAGATGGCTCAATGGTTAAGAGCACTGGTTGCTCCCAGCACCCACATGGCAGTTAACAACAGTCCCTACAGTTCCAGGGAATCTGACACCCTCTTCTGACCCCCATAGGCATTTCAGGACACAAGGACACTTACATACATGAAGTAATACACGCATACACATAAAATAAAAAT